>CP136057.1:63508482-64835478 GCA_032464435.1 Aegilops umbellulata
GAACAACAACTTCTATCACCATTGAATTTGAAAGAGCGTCCTTAAAAGAAGGATTGAACGGAGTTGTTGGAAAACCAACAACGAAACGAATAAGCTTGTAGCGGGCTTATGGAAACATCTCAAAATTATGAGGTGGGCTTCTGCCACCAATGGAAACAAATGATTGGACTGATATCAACAAGGAGACGAGAAACTTATTTCACCGGGAGGACAAATGAAGAACTTGGTTCATTTATAAGCACCATAAAAGCAACATTCCTTGGGGAAGGCTTTAGGTGAAATATAACCCAAGATAACTCCAACGAAGAGATAGATTGGTTGAAAAGATCTCTTGAACGAAGAGAAAATTATGAATTTAAATATCTCATTCTTAACAACATGTGAATCATGAGACATGACCTCAAATTATCAAGAATGACCTAATACCACCTCAAAAGATAAGATAGAAAGAATTGCACTTCGAAATGCAAGAATAAGAATACTTGAACTCCTCAAACAAACATGTGATGAGCACCATGTTTACTTTAGAGTATAACTTGATGCATCTTGACTCCGAGAGAAAACTTGAGGACAATCGAAGAATGAAAAGAATCCTTGACGAACCACCATGTAGAACCTCCATGAAGAAACTCCAGTAATAAAAGGATGATAAAAGAAAGAGAAGTTGAAAACACAAGGTGAAGCCTTGCAGTGATAAGATGAAGCTTTGAAATGATATAGCCGAGAACACTTGGAACTCCGGAAAGAGAGATGAACAAATGAAATCAAGACTTTTGATGAATCTCCGGAACACAGAATTAATCACTTGAATGAAACAAGAACAAGAATTACATTATGCTCATCCTTCACCAATTAAATTGATGACAAGCAACGGATTTGGCATACTACTTATTCCCGTATAAAGGATTTAGAGATATATAGCGTAAACTTGAGAAGGTCTTCAACGAACCACCGGTAGGATTGAAAAGAACGAATGAATTGACATGTTAACCAAGGAAGAAGGATCTTGAACGAACCACCGTAAGAACTGAAAATGAACAAAGAAAAGATAAAGAAACACCGGGAGGAATTAGAGAACGAATGAAGATACTTGAGGTTATTTAGATACAAGTGAACGCTGAGATCATGAACTGATTAGAGAAAACTTGAATGATGCACCGGTATGATTTGGAGAACGAGAGCTGAAAGCTAAGAATGAGGAATTATGAAATGATGGCCTTCGGGGAAAAGAAATGGAAACAACTCATGAAATGCTCCTGATGGGTATGAAAAGAATTCTCACAATCGAAACAATTATGAGAGAATGGCATCAATCTAGAACCATGAATCTTGAAGAGAATGGAGCAAGATTTAAGAGAAACTCTTCTTCGGTCTTCAAAATCCGAGAATGATGATGAGAACCACCACCATGAATTGTTGAGGCACTCCGGATTGAAAGTTAGAAAGGTTGAACCAACGATGAAAAGAATTTGAAAGATTGAGGAGAAAGACATATGACTGATGATAACCCATTCTTACGTCAAACTTGGAAGAATTTTAGAAGCTCCGGGAAAATTAGAAGAGTCGGGTAAGATCCTGGGAAAAGACCTGTGGGTTAGGGCCCACTCAAAAGAAACACCGTTGAACGATTGCTTGAAAGGGAGAACACACCGGTTGATTTAAATGACTTGAATGAGATAACATCCTCAAAAGAACTTGAGTGAATTGAGAATGGAAACTTGAATCTTCTCAGATATCTACATCACTCCGGAACAAATGAATAGCGAGAGGTGAATGATTAAGAGGTGCATCGGTACGAGAAAACATTAGAAACGAGGAAAAGATATGATCAATAAAGCTTGAATTGGAACCACCGGAGAAGAAAGAATGACGAATGATGGACTTCACCGGACAAGAACATTGACGGAAAAAATAGAGACTTCACAAGAATAAAATGGATACTTGATTAAGAAAATCTGCGTCCTTGGAGAAATAAGGGTGGGAGGGCGGGAAAAACAAAGACAACTTGGGAGGAATGAAACAAACACCGTTGAGAATACTTAGAGTTGATCTTGCGGATGTTGGAATGATCGGATCCACTTGAAGAGAAGCACACCGGTTGGAAAGAATTGAAAAGACAACCTCAGTGATCAAGAAGGATTAGTATTCACATAGAAATATGAGAACACCGTTTAGGGAAGGTATGGATCAACACTTGACTTCGAAGCAACTCGAATACTGTCGTGGGTTTGTCACGGCAGATGTCCTAGCCAAAGGACTTAGTCGTGGAGCCATCGCAACGGGTTAATTCGAAGGGGTTAAAGCGGACACAGGGACACAGAGAGTTTATACTAGTTCGGCCCCTTCGATGAAGGTAAAATCCTACGTCTAGTTTGTGGTGGAATTGATGAAGTCTCGATGACTAGGGAGCAAATAAGCTTCGCCTAGGCCTCGAGTTGTGGTTCCCCCCCTGAACCGATATCGGGTCATCCCCTTATATACATGGGTGACGCCCGTCGGTTCATAGAGTCCCAATCTCCGGTTTATACTCGTACCCGGGTTGGTCTCTTGCTTATTCCTAACTTACAATACAAGTTGTACACAGGCCAGTTTACGGCTACAGATGTTAAACCGACTATGGCTTTGGCCTTTACATAGCCTCCTGGGCTTTAACATTCTTGAGCTACTGATGAAATTAACCCGGCCCAGACGGCCGGTTTAGGCCCAGTAGTAATATCCATAACATTAGGCCCCAGGTTGATTTGAAGGATCTCATGTCAACCCTTAGCATAAACCTTCATATTCGGCATCTTCCCTTCATTGCTAAATCGATATGTCGTCATTTTCTCCAGTGGCCGTAAGCCGGCATGACATCATCATGAAGCTAGCTTTTATGGTGCCTCCTTTGTTTAACCAATTCGCAATAATCAAGGCAACAGCTCTGCTTCCGAAACCCGTGGCTCCTGGATTCGCGCGCCCGATACACGTGCCTTGCCTTATAAATAGGGGTGAAAGGTCATTTCTTTCTCTCCTTCATCCCTTTCCTCTTCGTCTTCTCTGCGCCGCCGGCCTCCAAGCTCCGTCGCTATCGCTGACCTCTGCATCACTTCGGGCCGCTGCATCAACCTGACTGGACCAGAGAGACTGCGGCGTTCTTCCGCACCCCCCGGAGCTCCGGTGAGATCCCATTTTCTCAACTCAGACCCGCCTCTAGGGTTTGCTGTGTTCTTCCCGTTCCTCGAGTTCTTCGCGTTCTTCGCGTTCAAACTGGGATATACCTTCAGACGACCCCGCGACTTTTGCTCCGTTCAGTAGCAGTTTCCCGCCTCTGTTTTCAGGGTAATATGCTTAGATCGTAGATCTGATCCACAGTTTTGACCTTGCTATTCTTGCACAATCTTCAAAAGCTCATGAGTTTTTACCCCTTTTATGAGATCGCCTCAGATCCAATATCACACTGAGACAATGTGAAACCTGTTTCCGCACATCTGCTCTTTTGCATTTCAACTGTTCCACGGTCTTCGATCCAGCGGTTTAACCTTGCTGTAGACGATCACCAAATCGGTGCATACCATTAGTCCCCTTGTTGAACCGCCAGCAATCTTTTGATAGACCGCACCGCTTTACTAATGTCAGATTGTAATTGATTTCCTCCGGTTTAACATTGATAGCATCAACATGATAAAATATGTGCAGAACATAAATCCTGAACCGGAATCATTTTCCTTTTGTAGACTTCCCCATGGCTAAGCAAGTGTATGAGTGCAACTGGGCTCCTTCCCGGGTCATAGAAACTCAACTGAATAATCTGGTCCTGACCGGTGCTTTGAGCAGCAAAAACGCGATTCATTGGAGGGTGCCAGGCAAAGAGTGCCCCCCTACACCCCGAGATGGAGAAGTCATTGTGTTTGCGGATCACTTAGCCCGCGGTTTCAATCCGCCCGGTTCAAAATTTTATCATGACGTTTTGGCTAATTTCCAACTCCATCCACAAGATATTGGCCCCAATTCTGTCACTAACATATGCCACTTTCAAGTGCTCTGTGAGGTGTTTTTTCAAGAGGAACCTACAGTTGAGTTGTTCCGAGATTGTTTTCACTTAAACCGCCGCACAGAATTTACTGATGGCTCCAACATGGAACTGGGTGGCGTGTCAATCCATAAGAGGAAAGAGGTCACTTACCCTCATGCGAAACTGCATAGTCACCCCCAAGAGTGGAATAACTCCTGTTTTATTGTAAAGACACCTCCCCAGAGAACGAGAATATCCTGCCCGGATTTCGTCCAGAACGGCTCAGCAACACTCACCCCCTTCCTCCGAGGCTGACTGCTAAAGAGAGGAGTAAATACGCTCCCCAACTGTCCAAGCTCAGAGCCTTCATGGCCAACGGTTTAACAGGAGTCGACCTCGCTCGTTGCTGGATATCTTGGAGTATACTGCCACTCAGTCAACGCCCCGGTTTGATGTGTGAATACACAGGCAGTGTTGATGATCCGTTACGTCATGTAAACATCCAGCTTACGGATGACGAGGTCACCAAAGCCGTAAAGAAGATTCTAAATGAACCGGAACGCATCTGTGCACGAACTGGCCTTCTTCCCTTCTGCGCCATCAACAAACCACCAGCGGTAAATCAAAATTTCTTCTCATTAAGTCTGATGTTATCTTGTGCGCGTATGATTGATTCTAATGTCTGTTGACGCAGGGTGATGACCCGTTTTGGAGCAAAAAACTCCCTCAAGGAAAGGCGGACAAACCGGAGCAATCGACCCGGCCTAAGACGAGAGTCGTAAAAAAGTCTACTCACAAGAGGAAAACCACGGCCTCTTCCGATCCTGCCGATGATGAGGTGGGTAATCCGGGTTTTGAAGCTGATCTTGACTCCCTCGGTTTATTGTTCGTGCAGCTTACTGACGATGCAATTTGTCAGGATGATGCCGAAGCGAGCCATGCTGATGATGCAGAGGTAATTACCATTTCTTCTGATTCAAGCCTTCTGCCTTCCCACAAAATCCGTCAGGCGAACCGTAAAGTTAAATTTTCCCATCCTCTTGCTTACTTGGATCCCAACTTTCTTATGAAGACCCGTCAGCACGAGGTGCATCGTACAACCCGACATAGTGGTCAGGTAGTTACCTCCGCCGGTTTACCGAACAGTCCGGTTCGGAGACGTCGTTCAGAGGTCTCTAATTTGCTTGTCTAATTTTGTCCTAAAGCGGGCTGTTTTCGTCAACCGCTTAATCCGTCTGACTCCGATTATCAGGTCACCTCGCACTCATCCTCTAGCGAGTCAACTGGTACTCAGCTGCCTCCGCTCAAAACCGTGCTTGGGTAAGCTGACCTTTCTCATCAAGCTGCCCATTGTTGTAATCTTCAACATATGTTGTCTTCAACTTTGCTGCTTCTTTCAGAGCTAAACCAAGGCCGAGCAAAAAAGCTCGCCAAGGCAAAACAGGAGAAGAAGACGCTCCTCCTGAACCGTACACTGCCCCGAACGTTGAAACGACCATCCCTGAAGATGTAATTGATGACCCATTAGTCCGAGATGAAGTCATTGTTCCTGAAGAAGGCTCTGTTAACCCCTCCGGCCCAACGGATCAACAGCCAGCCCGATTCGTGCTGAGAAAACCATTAGTTCCTCAAAGCCTGCTGAGAAAACGACCGTACCAGTCCAGACCGGCGACCACAACGATGACGAAGTCATGATTACCGGCATCGGTCGTACTGAACCGGGAAATCCCATCGCTTTGGCCAAGCATACTGCTAAAGAAGAAATTTCTGCTTTAAGTAAAGGTAAATGGGATGTTGATCTGGCAACGTACTCCACTCTTGGCGCTCAAGACATTCATTCTGGCTATTTAAACTGGCTATATACTAGCCGTGACTATGAAGCCAATCTTGTGAAGATGATGAAAGACAAATTCGAGGTAACTTCCATGCCCTCACTGTGTCTTCTTACCACTGTAGCCCCCAAGGGTCGGTTTAACTTTACCATAATTGAATCGACACTTGTAATCATCATACCATAGCATCCGAAATATCATTAGAGCAAATAGCCATTAGCCCCCAAGTGCCAAGTTGAATATTTGTATTAAGCTTGGGACTTTGATAATTAACTGATAACTTGAGATCAAATAAGCATTAGCCCCCAAGTACAAAGTTGAATATTTGTATTGAACTTGGTACTTCCTTTGTTTAAACCGTATAACTTGTCGGACTGCAGGCTGAACTGAAGGTCAAAGAGAGCCAAATCGCTGATCTTCAAGAGAATGTGAAGTCCCAGCAAGCAGAAACTTCCAAAGCCAAGGAGGAACTAACCAGCGCTTTAGGCAGCATGGAACAATTGAAGGAAGGTTTCAAGAAGGAGCGGGCTGACTGGGCCACAGAAAAGGCCGCTTTAACCAAGAAGATTGAAAACGCAGAAACTGCCCTTAAACCGGTAACGGATGAATTGACCAGCGTGAAGCGACAGGTGCACGCAATGACTGCAGCCATCTTTGGTAAGCCTCCTGTGACTTGTGTAATGACCTTGATTCTTTTATAAAACAGCTCGGTTTATGACCTGCTGATTGTATTACAGTCACTCGCATCAATCACTTGGGATCAGACATGCGCATGAAGCTGAAAGCGGTCTACACTTTAGTCGAGCAGCTGTATACGGGCGCACAGCGGATTATCACCACTGCTTCACACAACAATCCGACGCCCACATTGATCCAGGACACACTGAAGAGGTTGTCGATGCTCCCTGCTCGGATTGAAGAGCTAAAAAGATCTGCTGCTCGAACCGGAGCCATTAATGCCTTAATCCGGGCCAAAGCATGGGTGCCTGATTTTGATCCCATTAAAGCAGCTCAAGGTTATCCTAGCCTAAAGGAGGATGGCTCCGAATTCGATGAAGAAGAATTGAGAAAGATAAACCGGGCAGTGCGCCCTCTGGCCTGCCAATTGGTAGAAGAAGCCAACTTGTCTCATTATCAAGCCCAGTATGACGATCAGAACAAGCGGGTAGCTGTGCCAATCCCTGAAGCGGAAAACTTAATTCCTCCAATCCGTAAGCACACTTATGCCCCTGATATTGAACCGTCGTCACTGATACATGAGGAAGCCGTTTTTCAAGCATTAATGGGGATCGATTGGACCACTGTTGACTTCCAGCCACTGGGTAGGGAGGAGGAAGCTGAAGTGGCGCAGGATGATCCAGAACCATCAAACCGGAATGGCACGCAGGCGTGAACCGAGGGCAGTTTTAACTGGTTTCCTTTTGATACTTTTTCAAGAAACAATCATCTTATTTGGGCACCGTGTTGCCTTGTAATAGGATAGACCGTACTTTATGCTTCATGAGATGCCTTCGCGCATCAGCACTGATACCCTCCTTTGGAAAATCATTATTGCCAACTTATATCTCCTGTGATCACAAAATTTTAAACTACCAGGGCGGTTGTACCGTCATCCAGTTTGTGAATTATTATAGTTACGCAAGGAAAATTGCAAGTATGATCAAACTTTTGTGATACGAAATACCTGTCATATAATGGGTATGAAATAGGCGTTTGTAGCCAATGTTGAAGCGGGAGTTGATAACTCTTAAACCATCATGGGAGAATCGAACCCCTGTGTATATAACACCAGTTTACAATGTAAACCGTCCTTTAATGATAGCAGCCTTTTGTTGCTCGAAAGAGGATATTTAGCAGAAAAAACTCAAACCGAGCCAACAATCTCAGGTTTTTGAAAAAGAGGGCCGTGTTCCGCCAAATTGGCTATGTTGAACCGGTGCCGAATGTTGTCGGTTTAAGAGAAAAGCAATAAACTATCAACTCTTAAAAAAGGAAAGATAGCAAAATACGGTGACAAAAACCTTTTGCAAAAGAAGAGCTCTATTGAGCTTGGTCAGACGGAATTACCATGGTCAGACGCAACCAAGCCCCCCGAAGGTGTAGCGATGGTGCCAGTCAGCCAGGACCCCAAAATGACGCGTGGCATTATGCCGGCCAAGTGGCATTGCTATGGTTCGGGTTCGACCAAGCCCCCAAATTACTCTAAGGCCCGTAGGCCGACCAAGAGGCGTGACCGGTTCAGACATGACCGTGTCCCCAAATGATTCTGGTGGCTTTCGCCGGCCAAGAGGTATTGCATCGGTTCGGACACGACCGAGCCCCCAAATGACTCTGGTGGCTTTCGCCGGCCAAGAGGTATTGCATCGGTTCAAACATGACCGAGCCCCCAAATGACTCTGGTGGCTTTCGCCGGCCAAGAGGTATTGCATCGGTTCAAACATGACCGAGCCCCCAAATGACCTCATAAGGATAGCTATGTTCTCTTTGGTTCGAACACGACCTATGTTTGAACAGGAAGCCTCAAGTGATCTTGTTAAGACTTGCAAGGGGTAAACCGGATGTTGCTTAAAGACAACCCCGTGTAACCACACATGATATAAAAGAACAGATACCCCGCTTTAGCTGAGGATCCGGTTTATTATAATATATACACAGTCATGATATATACATAAGCAGAGCCCATGGCTCAAGTATAGTAAGGCCGAAGATGAGCTATATTCCATGGTCTGTCGGACTCTTGTCCTGATTTGTGTGAGTCTTTGTGCTCTCGAACATCTATCAGGTAGTATGAACCATTGTGTAGATTCTTGCTGACCACGAAAGGCCCTTCCCAAGGCGGAGACAATTTATGCATCTCGGTTTGATCTTGAATAAGTCGAAGCACCAAATCTCCCTCTTGAAAGGTTCTGGTCCTGATCCGACGACTGTGATAGCGACGAAGATCATGTTGGTAGATCGCTGAGCGGGCAGCTGCTATGTCTCGCTCTTCATCTAGCCGGTCCAAAGCTTCCTGTCTAGAACTTTCGTTGTCCGCTTCAACGTAAGCCGCCACACGAGGTGAATCGTGATGTATGTCACTAGGAAGGACTGCCTCTGCCCCATAAACCATGAAGAACAGCGTATACCCAGTTGACCTGTTAGGCGTGGTGTTGATGCTCCATAACACAGAGGGTAACTCTTCGACCCAACAACCCAGCGTCCGCTGCAAAGGAACCATAAGCCTGGGCTTAATGCCTCTCAAGATCTCCTGATTAGCTCTTTCTGCTTGACCATTGGACTGTGGGTGCGCCACTGATGACACATCAAGGCGGATGTGCTCTCGTTCGCAAAACTCTTTCATGGCACCTTTAGATAAATTGGTACCATTGTCTGTGATGATGCTGTGTGGAAAACCAAACTGGAAAATCACTTTTTTGATGAACCAAACCGCGGTGGCCGCATCACACTTGCTAACGGGCTCTGCCTCTACCCACTTTGTAAATTTGTCCACCGCCACCAGAAGGTGGGTCTTCTTGTCCTTGGACCTTTTGAAAGGCCCAACCATGTACAGCCCCCAAGTTGCAAATGGCCAAGTAATTGGAATCATCCTCAATTCTTGAGCCGGGACGTGAGCGCGTCTTGAGAATTTTTGACAACCATCACACCGCCTGACCAGATCCTCCGCATCCGCATGAGCAGTCAGCCAATAGAAACTGTGACGAAAAGCTTTTACCACTAAAGACTTTGAACCGGCGTGGTGACCACAATCTCCTTCGTGGATATCACGTAAAATTTCGCGGCCTTCCTCAGGAGATACACACCGTTGAAAGGCTCCTGTCACACTGCGATGATGTAGTTCGCCGTTTTCAACTACCATGGACTTGGACCGCCGTACTATCTGCCTGGACAGAATCTCATCCTCTGGCAACTCCCCTCGGTTCATGTACGCCAGGTAAGGAAGCGTCCAATCCGGGAAGAGATGTAATGCCGCCACCAATTGAGCCTCTGGGTCAGGAACTGCCAAATCTGCTTCGCCAGGCAGTTGAACCGATGGGTTGTAAAGCACATCAAGGAACACATTCGGTGGTACCGGTTTACGCTGTGAACCTAGTCGACTTAAAGCATCCGCCGCCTCATTCTTTCGTCGGTCCACATGGTCCACCTGATAACCTTTGAAGTGACCTGCGACCACATCAACCTCACGACGATAAGCAGCCATGAGTGGATCTTTAGAATCCCATGTACCAGACACCTGCTGGGCCACCAAATCAGAGTCGCCAAAGCACTTAACCCGGCTTAAATTCATCTCCTTAGCCATCCGGAGGCCATGGAGCAAGGCCTCATATTCTGCTGCATTGTTAGTACAAGGGAACATTAAACGGAGAACATAACAAAACTTATCACCTCGTGGGGAAGTTAATATGACTCCAACCCCCGATCCTTCCAATTGACGTGATCCGTCAAAATGAATGGTCCAGTAAGTGTGATCCGGCTTCTCTTCAGGGACTTGCAACTCCGTCCAATCATTGATAAAATCCACCAATGCCTGAGACTTTATCGCAGTGCGAGGCACATACTTTAAACCGTGCGCTCCAAGCTCAATAGCCCACTTGGCAATCCGACCAGTCGCTTCCCGGTTCTGGATGATATCACCCAAAGGAGCAAAACTGACCACCGTGATAGGGTGGCCTTGGAAATACTGTTTCAGCTTCCGACTTGCCATAAAAACTCCATATACTAGCTTTTGCCAATGCGGATATCGTTGTTTGGATTCAATAAGCACCTCGCTGATATAATAAACCGGACACTGAACTGGGTATTCTTTGCCTTCCTCCTTCCGCTCTACCACAATAGCCACACTGACTGCGCGAGCGTTAGCAGCTACATACAACAGCAATGGTTCCTTATCAGTGGGAGCAGCGAGTACAGGCGGATTGACCAACTGTCGCTTTAAATCCTCGAACGCCTGATCAGCGGCAGAATTCCAGACGAACTGATCCGTCTTTTTCAACATTTGATACAGAGGAATTGCTTTCTCTCCGAGGCGGCTGATAAACCGGCTTAACGCAGCAATTCTGCCCGCCAGATGTTGGACGTCATTGATGCATTTCGGTTTAGCTAGAGAGGTGATAGCCGTAATTTTTTCCGGATTAGCCTCAATTCCCCTGTCGGACACCAGAAAACCCAATAGCTTGCCAGCTGGTACACCAAAGACACATTTGGCCGGATTGAGCATCATCTTGTATGTCCTTAAGTTATCAAAGGTCTCCTTCAAATCATCGACCAATGTTTCCTTCTTCCTTGACTTGACCACAATGTCATCGACATAAGCGTGCACATTACGGCCAATCTGCTTGTGGAGGCAATTTTGCACACATCGTTGATAAGTTGTCTGGGCACTTTTGAGCCCAAAAGGCATAGATACATAGCAAAAGGCTCCAAAGGGAGTAATGAACGCCGTCTTCTCCTGGTCCTTAACCGCCATCTTAATCTGATGATAACCGGAGTATGCATCCAGAAAGCATAAACGCTCGCAACCCGCCGTAGCATCAATGATTTGATCAATACGGGGGAGGGCAAAAGGATCTGCAGGGCGGGCCTTATTAAGATCTGTATAGTCCACACACATACGCCAAGTGCCGTTTTTCTTAAGGACCAGCACCGGATTAGCAAGCCATTCAGGGTGAAAAACTTCAATGATGAAGCCAGCTGCTAAGAGCCTGGCCACCTCTTCTCCAATAGCCTTTCTTCTCTCCTCGTTGAACCGACGGAGAAACTGTTTCACCGGTTTGTATTTAGGATCCACATTAAGGGCGTGCTCAGCGAGTCGCCTCGGTACACCTGGCATGTCAGAGGGTTTCCATGCGAAGATGTCCCGATTCTCACGGAGGAACTCGATGAGCGCGCTTTCCTATTTTGGATCCAGATTGGTACTGATGCTGAATTGCTTGGATGAATCACCAGCTACGAAATCAACAAGCTTGGTCTCCGCGGCTGACGTGAATTTTAAAGCCGGATCATGCTCGGTGGTAGGCTTCTTTAAAGGAGTCATATCCGTCGGATCAACATTATCTTTGTAGTATTTGAGCTCCTCAGTAGCACAAACTGATTCTGCATAGGCGGCATCTCCCTCTTCACACTCCAAAGCGATCCTGCAATTCCCGTGAACCGTGATGGTTCCCTTGTAGCCTGGCATCTTGAGCTGTAGATAGACATAACAGGGCCGTGCCATGAATTTGGCATAAGCCGGCCGACCAAACAGGGCATGGTACGGGCTTTGGATCTTCACCACCTCAAAAGTTAGCGTTTCTGATCGGGAATCGTGATCATCTCCGAAAGCCACCTCCAATGCTATCTTGCCCACGGGATACGCAGACTTGCCTGGCACCACGCCATGAAAAACCGTGTTTGAAGGCCGTAGATCCTTATCCTTGAGCCCCATACGTCGAAAGGTCTCATAGTATAGAATGTTAATACTGCTACCCCCATCCATGAGCACCTTGGTGAACTTATAACCTCCTACCTGAGGCGCCACCACTAAAGCCAGCTGACCCGGATTATCCACCCGAGGAGGGTGATCCTCTCTACTCCAGGTGATCGGCTGCTCTGACCATCGTAGATATCGGGGCACGGCCGGTTCAACAGAGTTAACTGCCCTCTTCCGGACCTTCTGGTCTCGCTTGTCCAAGCTAGTGGTGAATACATGATATTGGCCACTGTTTAGTTGCTTTGGATTGCTCTGGTACCCCGACTGCTGCTGATTATAGCCCCCCTGATCGTTTTGGTTATGTTGATTACCATGTCCGCCCGGATTACCAGTCCCGCTCGCATTACCATTAAACCCTGAACCGGAGTTTCCTCCACCGTGGTTTGGCCCGGATCCTGAATTGCCACCAGGATTGTGATCATACCGGAAGGCGTTGGAATTCTTGAACTCTCGCATGATGTAACAATCCTTCCACAGGTGGTTTGCTGGTTCCTCCGTCGTCCCATGCTTTGGGCAGGGCTGATTCAACAAACTATTTAAGCGCTCTGGATTGGGGCTGGGTCCGCCACCGCGGCCTTTGCCCCTACGCTGCCGGCCCCTGTTCTGCACACTGGTGTTTGCCACAAAATCCATAGAACCATCTGCTTTACGCTTGCCTCCGACACTGCTCCCTGGGTGATGCTGCTGCCCTCTGAAGTTGCCGTTCTTCTTTCCCTTCCCTGCCTTTTCATCATCGGACTCGGGATCCTTGGTACTATCAGAATCAGCATACTTTACCAAAGCAGCCATGAGAGTCCCTATGTCAATGCAATGGCGCTTCATTCGTCCTAATTTCAATCTCAGGGGCCCAAACCGGCAATTGCTTTCCAAAGTCACAACTGCAGTGTCAGCATTGATGCGGTCTGATGAATGCAAGATTTGCGAAACGCGGCGCACCCAATGAGTGGTTGACTCTCCTTCCGCCTGGACGCAGGCGGCTAAGTCCACTATCGACATGGGCTGCTTGCACGTATCTTTGAAATTACTGATAAACCGAGCTCGCAATTGAGCCCATGAACCGATGGTATTGGGCGGCAGGCTTTTTAACCAAGTGCGGGCCGTTCCTTCAAGCATCATAGAGAAATATTTTGCACATGCAGCTTCATCTACGTCAAGCATCTCCATGGCCATCTTGTAACTCTCCACCCACGCCTCCGGGGGTTGATCTGCTGTATAATTTGGTACCTTGCGCGGTCCCTTGAAGTCCTTAGGCAGGCGCACATTGCGCAAAGCAGGTATAAGGCAAGGCACCCCCAAAGCGCTGGAAGCAAGCCCTGGTTCGACCGAAGTGGTGGGACGAACCGGCGTAGTCTGATGTGCTGCCAATTCGGCTTCCCTGCGTGCACGGGCCCGGTCTACTAACTCCTGAGCATCGGGAGCCGGATTGTTGCCGCGGGGCACTCCACGTCGTGCATTGCTGGACTCAGCTTGTTCTTCCATGTGCCTGTTATAACTCCGGGTTGGACGTGGAGTAGAATGAATCCGCTCGCGACTGTATGAATACGCCTCCTGTTGGACCAGCGCCGTTCTGAGGAGCTCCTTAACCCGGCGCGTCTCTATTGCCTGTAATGAATCTCCCTCGACCGGAATAGCCTCTAGACGTGCTGCCGCAGCAACAAGATTATCCAGCGGGTTGGAGTAGTGATCCGGGGGTGTGGTCGCAATCCGTGGCTCCGGGTTATAACGGGGCAGATCTATTATGTGGGGCTGAACCGGCGCGCCTGTCCCGGGCGCCTCTGCTCAGTTTATCACTGGTTGATTACTGGTCCCTTCCCCAGGAGTGTTGAAAAGATCCCTTCCTTCAAAAACCGGTGGCAGGCGGGACCGATATTTCCTCCTCGTGACCTCCTGCGAAGCGTTCTGATCCAGCATGAACTTATAGGCTTGTGTGTCCAAAGCGGCCCGTTCCGCAGTCATCCTGACCTCCTCGGCCGCCAGATCCGCCTTGGCCTGGCTAATCTGCTCTCTCACCTTTGCAATCTCTGCGTTATGAGCATCCCGATCCGCCGGATTAGCCTCTGTCAAGAGCGCCGCCAGTGTGTCGAATAGATCGGATAATACTTGAACCGGTGGGCGCACAAAACCTCCTGCTCCGGCAGCCGTTGAACCGGAAACCATTGCTGTGGCCGTCGATGAATGAGGCGCTGCTTGGGTGCTAGCCATGAATATGCCGACCCGACTAGGCAGATCGGAGGGCTCCGGAATACTGTTGCCATCGGAACAGCCCCCAATCCGACCATCATGCACTTGATACACGGACTCAGTTTCTCCGGTTGACGACTCATCACCGGAATAAACAACGGTTTCGCCACCAGATTCTGATCCGTCCTCATAGTTTCGCCCGTGGATGACTCCCACAAAGGCACGCTTCACGGCCGGCTTAACCCGGGCAGGTCGCGCACGCTGAGCTGTCTCGATGAGGTCGGTGCAGGTGTCCAGCAGAGGGCCCGGTTCACCAATCTTGCCGATGAAAACGTGTATACCGCCAAAGGGGACCCGGTACCCGTACTCAATTGAGCCGGCCTCGGGGCCCCAGCCTGCGTCGTCGATGTAGATCTTGCCGCGGCGACTCTTGGTCATCCGGCCCACGGCATATCCCTTGAGTCCTTCAAAGCGGCCCTCCAAGAACTTGAAACCATCGTGCGACAGCCCCACGGTGGGCGCCAACTGTCGTGGGTTTGTCACGGCAGATGTCCTAGCCAAAGGACTTAGTCGTGGAGCCATCGCAACGGGTTAATTCGAAGGGGTTAAAACGGACACAGAGAGTTTATACTAGTTCGGCCCCTTCGATGAAGGTAAAAGCCTACGTCTAGTTTGTGGTGGAATTGATGAAGTCTCGATGACTAGGGAGCAAATAAGCTTCGCCTAGGCCTCGAGTTGTGGTTCCCCCCTGAACCGATATCGGGTCATCCCCTTATATACACGGGTGACGCCCGTCGGTTCATAGAGTCCCAATCTCCGGTTTATACTCGTACCCGGGTTGGTCTCTTGCTTATTCCTAACTTACAATACAAGTTGTACACAGGCCGCTTTACGGCTACAGATGTTAAACCGACTATGGCTTCGGCCTTTACATAGCCTCCTGGGCTTTAACATTCTTGAGCTACTGATGAAATTAACCCGGCCCAGACGGCCGGTTTAGGCCCAGTAGTAATATCCACAACAAATACCACAAATAAAACAAAAACAAAGGGTTGACTCAGGAAATAAGCCGGAAACAAACATATGATAGATCCCATATCGTATCGTGTGTCTGTTGGAAAGATATCCTACGAGATACTTGAATTCCCACTTATAAACTCCCGAAACTTTCTGGTTATGCAATCAGGTGTTGGGGATACAGGGGACACAAAATATATCACCCAAACTAACAATACCTAGATCCAGCTGTATCCATCCTTCAACACATAACCAAGAAACCTTCGGAAATCGTCTACCTCAACCTTCGAAAAGCATCCGTTATACGAGTTATGGCAATACTCCCGCACTCGCCTCAGTACTGGGCTATCAGGGTTATCTCACCAACAACTGTACAAAAGAGATTTTCGATGTCGGCGTACTAAACTCAGGTATTCCAGAACTGCAACGATAAAATTATGACGACAACACCTCGGAGCTCAACTCCCCGGGACACCTCCACTAAACCCCTGCTGACAGGAGGCACCAAGACAATGTTGTCATCACAAAACCATCAGAACGATTCTAAGATACCCGCGTGATCCTAAAAAAAATTTAGTGAAATTTGAGAAGAGAAGAGTCAAAATTCTACGTCAGGATGCCTTACCAGAGCGATGAGGAGACTGGGAAGTAAAAAGAATTCCTAAACTCTCCGATATATAATTCCTAAATGACTCAAAACATTTTTCTAGACATAACTCAGCCACTAAAAACGATCAATCAGTGGGGGCTCCTAAGGTCGGGGAAGGCTCTGATACCAACTTGTAACGCCCTCGATGCGGCTATATCTCCTACGTGTCGAAGCACGACTTAGAGGCATAACCGCATTGAAAGCAATGTCGCAAGTGAGGTAATCTTCACACCACCCATGTAATACATAAGGGAAAGAGATACATAGTTGGCTTACAATCGCCACTTCACACAATACACGAGTAAAGCATTACATCATAGAGATACAAACAAGGTCCGACTACGGAACCAAAATAAAAGAAGACTACCCCAAATGCTACACAAATCCCTGATTGACCCCAACTGGGCTCCACTACTGATCGACTGAAAAGAAACAACACAATGAACAAGATCTTCATCGAGCTCCTCCTTGAGCTCGGGTGCGTCACTTGCACGGTTTCATCGGCACCTGCAAACTGGTTTTGGAAGTATCTGTGAGTTACGGGGACTCAGCAATCTCACACCCGCGAGATCAAGACTATTTAAGCTTAAAGGTAGGACAGGGTAGTGAGGTGGAGCTGCAGCAGCGACTAGCATATATGGTGGCTAACATACGCAAATGAGAGCGAGAAGAGAAGGCAAAGCACGGTCGAACAACTATGATCAATAAGTGATCCTGAACTACTTACGTCAAAGATAACTCCAACAACCGTGTTCACTTCCCGGACCCCGCCGAGAAGAGACCATCACGGTTACACACGCGGTTGGTGTATTTTAATTAAGATCAACTTCAGGTTTTCTACAACCGGACATTAACAAATTCCCATCTGCCCATAACCGCGGGCACGGCTTTCGAAAGTTCAAACCCTGCAGGGGTGTCCCAACTTAGCCCATGATAAGCTCTCGCGATCAACGAAGGATATTCCTTCTCCCCGGGAAGACCCGATCAGTCTCGGAATCCCGGCTACAAGACATTTCGACAGTAATAAAACAAGTCCAGCAAAGCCGCCCGATGCGCCGACATCCTGATAGGAGCTGCACATATCTCGTACTCAGGGCAACACCGGATAAGTCAAGCTACGAGTAAAACCAGGCCTCGAGTTTCCCCGTGGTGGCCCCGCAGGTTGCTCGGTTCGGACCAACACTTAGACAAGCATTGGCCCGGGGGGGCTAAATAAAGATGACCCTCGGGTTAGCTACTCCCAAGGGAAAGGTATAGGTGGTAGGCAAATGGTAAAACCAAAGTTGGGCCTCGCTGGAAAAGTCTTATTCAAAGCAAACTGTCAAGGGGGTCCCATAAATCACCCGACCGCGTTAGGGACGCAAAATCCGGGAACATAACACCGCTATGACGGAAACTAGGGCGGCAAGAGTGGAACAAAACACCAGGCATAAGGCCGAGCCTTCCACCCTTTACCAAGTATATATATGCATTAATTAAATAAGATATATTGTGATATCCCAACAAGTAAACATGTTCCAATCAAGGAACAACATCTCCATGTTCCAACAAGGAACAAACTTCATCTTCACCTGCAACTAACAACGCTATAAGAGGGGGCTGAGCAAAGCAGTAACATAGCCAAACAACGGTTTGCTAGGACAAGGTGGGTTAGAGGCTTGGTTTGACAATATGGGAGGCATGATAAGCAAGTGGTAGGTATCGCAGCATAGGCATAGCAAAAGAGCGAGCAACTAGCAAGCAAAGATAGAAGTGATTTCGAGGGTATGGTCATCTTGCCTGAGATCCCGCAAGGAAGAAGAACGAGTCCATGAAGAAGACAAATGGACGAAGTCGAACGAATCCTCACAATCACAACGTTATCGGAACTAACCCGAAGAAGCAACACCGGAAAGAAACAAACAACAAAGTAAACAACCACCACATAAACATGGCATGATATGCGAGATGTGATATGCAATGCATATGCATGCTCCGGAAGGAAAAGATGAACAAGGCATAATCTTGGCAAACCAAGTATGCCACTTGAAAGGTTAGGTGATTTCGGTTGAAATCGATATAAAGATCACCGGAATCGGATGCACGGTTTGCAAATGACAAGCAAAACAAGAATGGCATATTTCTGCGATTAACAGCAGGTTGCCACATAACATGCAATAAGAAACTAAGCTACTGCACTCAAACATATCAACAAAGCATATGTCAGTGATCTAATCAAGATGCTTGACAAAAGATGAACACTGAGCTACGGCTAGATCACACCACAACAGGTTCAAACAAGCATGACAAAAGTGCAAAAGATAACAGGTTCACAGACTTAGTGAAAATACTAACATGCCAGAAATTAACATCAGGATGACATGTTTAGAGCAAGCAAAC
Organism: Aegilops umbellulata; assembly: GCA_032464435.1. Classification (NCBI taxonomy): domain Eukaryota; kingdom Viridiplantae; phylum Streptophyta; class Magnoliopsida; order Poales; family Poaceae; genus Aegilops; species Aegilops umbellulata. The sequence goes on from CP136057.1 coordinate 63,526,998, forward strand.
AACATGCTACAGGAACAGGGCATAGCAAAATAAGGCATGGCATGAATATACTCAAATCACTTAACAAAGGACCCTTACTGACCATAAGCCAAAAAGGATCAGAAAATATAATAACACCCATGTCAAATAAGCAACTTACGTTACAGGTTTCAGACTTAGCAGAAATATGGACATGTCAAAAACAGATAACAAGTAGGCATGCTTACGAGCTCGATGCACTCACTACAGAGCATTTCATGTTAAACTAAGCATACATGCATCAAGAAGACATGGCATATAAGCTAAACATGGCAAGAACAACAACATAGCATGCAAGGAACAACTACAACAAGCTTGGCAAAATCGAATAACATGTAAACAATCTGCCAGTAACATTTTATAGCAAAAGTAGAGCTCGATTGGCTCAAGCTATGGCACTCCATAATTACAAACAAAGGCATGGATGGATAGAGAAAATCCATATTCTCAAAACACTCTTACCGATCATGCTCAAAAGAGGCATAGATCTCTCTGAAACAACATGAATACATGGCATAAAAATAACAGCACGACATGACTTAGTAAAATCACTGTCCCTGAAATCAGCAACATTATGATCCCTAGTTTGCATGCTTGTGCTAGTCATCACAAGGATCACAAAAATACATGGCATACACCCCTGTAAGGATGGCATGGCATATTTCAAAACACATGTAGAGCTCAACATCATAGGATGCACACATCAATCATGGCAAAAATGACAAAAGTGCATCTACTGAAACAGATCTGAAACTAACATCACATAGCCCTCTTCTAACAGCATCTCGGGCATCAAGATGAGCTCAAATGAAACTTATGCAATGAGATGAAATGATGTACTCATCGAGGCGAACAATTTGATATGCTAAACGCCCAAAACGGAGCAGTATGCAGAGAGTTATGGCATGATGAACATGGCATGATAAAGCAGCGGATCCAGGGACTTAGCCAAAATTTACCTCCGCGAAAAGTCAACGCGGGACGAAGTGGTACCGGGACGGAGGGATCCGGGGCGACGGGGGCGCGTTTGGTTGAGATCCCGGTGGATCTCATCCCGATCCACCGGATCCGGCCGACGAGCTCCGGCGAGGAGGCGGATTCCGGCGAGGGGAGGCGCGGGTTCCGGCGAGCGGGCGGAGGAGCTCTGGGCGGCCCGGGCGGCGGCCGGCGTTGGCGCGGCGGAGGCGCGCGGCGCTGCGCGGGGTCGGCGGCGGCGAGGCGACGCAGGCGGCGGTGGGCGGCGCCGGTGCGGGGCGGGGCGGCGCCGGCGGGAGAGCGGCGCGGCGCGGCGGCGGCCGTGGGCGGCGCAGGCGCGGAGAAGCACGCGGGAGCGGGCGGCGCGGAGCATGGTGGCGGGGCGGCGGCGAGCTCGGGCCCGGGCGGGCCGGCCTCGGGCCCCGCGGGCCACGGCGGGCACGGAGGAGAGAGAGGGAGCGGGGAGGCGACGTGGCGGCGGGGGATTGGCGCAGCGGCGGCTGGAGCTGAGGTGGCGAGGCCGGATTGGCCGAGGTGAGGTGGCGGGGCGGGGTGGACATGTTAGGCCGGTGGGAAAAAATGTCCGGCGGCGCGCGGGGAGCGGGGCTAGGGTTTGGACTGCGCGAAAAACCGAGGGGGAGCACATATTTATAGGTAGAGGGGGCTAGGAAGCTCCAAATGGAGTGTGGTTTTCGGCCACGCGATCGTGATCGAACGACCGACAACATGGAGATGACTTAGATGGGTTTTGGGACACTTTGGAGAGGTGTTGGGCTGCAACACACCAGAGGCCTTCACGGTTACCCGGTTAACCGTTGGAGTATCAAACGACCTCCGAATGACCCGAAACTTGACAGGCGGTCTACCGGTGCTATACCAAGGCCGCTTGGCAAACCTCGGTCCATTCCGAGACAGTTTAATACCCGCTCATGAAAAAAGGTAAAAGGGGACGCCGTGGAACATAGGAGCGCCAGATTGCAAAACGGACAACGGAGAAAATGCTCGGATGCATGAGACGAACACGTATGGAAATGCGATGCCCATGATGACATGATATGAAATGCAGATGATGACATGGCAAAGTGCAACACGCAAGCAAATGACATGGCCACGACGGCGAATAACTGACGGACACCTGGCGCATCAGATCCGGGGCGTTACAGGCACATACGATGTCATCTTGGGCATGGATTGGCTTGAGGAACACAGCCCGATGCAGGTGGACTGGCGCGCACGTTTCATTGAGATACCTACTCCAGCAGGTCCGCTAGTCCTTCGAGGACACGACGCAGCTTCGACAAGCTGCCACTCCATCAACAATCTGCAACTACAAAACTTGTGCAGCAAAGGCTCTGTCACACATGTCATACACCTCTGCGTGGTAGCGCCTCTGCCTGAGAACTTGGAACAAACACCAGTTTGCATTCAAGAAGTGCTGGACCAATTTCCAGACGTATTCGAAGAGCCAACCGGACTCCCACCTAGGAGGGCATGCGATCATCGCATCCCTCTGATTCCAGGAGCACGACCAGTCAACGTCAGGCAGTATCGATACAAACCAGAGCAGAAAACAGAGATAGAAGCTCAAGTCGAGGCACTGTTGAAATCAGGGGTGATTCAACGTAGCAATAGTCCATTCTCTTCCCCAGTCATTCTAGTGAAGAAGAAGGATATGGAACCTGGCGTCTCTGTATCGATTACAGGCACTTAAATGCAATCACAGTAGTCGGTAAGTTTCCAGTCCCAGTCATTGAAGAACTACTCGATGAGTTGCATGGAGCAGCATGGTTCTCCAAGTTAGATTTGCGTGCGGGCTATCATCAAATCAGGCTAGCTCCCGGGGAAGAGCACAAGACAGCATTTTCAACTCACCAGGGTCATTTTGAGTTCAAGGTGTTATCCTTTGGACTAGCTGGGGCCCCTCCCACATTCATTGAAGGGCTAACCACAACTCTCAAGCCAGTGATTCGCGTTTCTGTTCTCTATTTCTTTGACGATATCTTGATTTTCAGTGCCACATTGGAAGAACACAAGTGCCATGTGAGACAAGTGTTGGAACTCCTCAGAAAGGATCACTGGAAAGTGAAACTCAGCAAGTGTGCTTTCGGGCAAAGCAGAATATCCTATTTGGGCCATGTCATCAGTGCACAAGGTGTTGCAACAGATCCAACCAAGATAGCAGCGGTGCCAATTGGTCTTCTCCACAAAATGTCAAGGAAGTCCGGAGTTTTTTGGGACTCGTGGGTTACTATCGTCGTTTCATGCGCAAATTTGGAGTGATTGCCCGGCCACTCTTTAACTTACTGAAGAAGAGCGTCCCATTCCTATGGACGTCGATCACAGAAACTGCCTTTCAAGTCCTGAAGCGGCAACTCATGACCGCGCCAGTGCTGGCCTTGCCAAATTTTGCTCAACCATGCACAGTGGAGACCGACGCTTGCAACCGTGGCATTGGGGCAATCCTCCAGCAACAAGGGCACCCAATAGCCTTCATGAGCAAAGCACTCAGCCCGAGATACCAAGGACTGTCGACCTACGAGAAGGAATACCTGGCAATCATAGTAGCAGTGGACCGGTGGCGCCCGTATTTGCAACACGCAGAATTTTTTATTTATGCAGATCAAAAGAGCCTCACGCATCTCGAAGAGCAGCGCCTGAACACCCCGTGGCAACATAAGGCTTTCACCAAACTGTTAGGGCCCAGGTACCGCATCAAGTACAAAAAAGGGGCTGAGAATCACGGCGCGGATGCTCTATCACGAGCTAACCAAACAGAGACACTTCTCGTGGTCACATCTTGTCAACCCAGCTGGCTGGAAGATGTCATCAACAGCTACAATGGCAATCCCCACGCGTAGAAGCTTCTGGAATAGCTGGCAGTGCGCGACGACGCCAAAGGATGGTTCACGCTTCAGCAAGGCATTATCAGATTCAGGGGGAGGATATGGCTCGGAGGAGGAACCCACATACAACAACGTATCATCCAAGCCTTCCATGACAGTCCGATCGGCGGTCATTCAGGATTCCCAGTCACTTACAGACGCATATGATGCATGTTCGCTTGGCCCAAGATGAAGATTCAAATCAAACAGTATGTGCGGTGTTGTTCGGTGTGTCAGCAAGCTAAGCCGGACAGAGCGGCCTCTCCATGACTGTTAGTACCGTTGCCAATTCCCACCAAACCATGGGACATGATCACCATGGATTTCTTGGATGGTTTGCCACAATCGAGCAGGTTTAACTGTCTGCTGGTGATCGTCGATAAGAGAACCAAATTCAACCACTTCTTGCCTCTGGCACACCCTTATACGGCAGCTTCTGTCGCCCAGTTGTTCATCCAGCAAGTCTACAAGGTGTACGGTCTGCCCGGGGCGATAGTGTCAGATCGTGACCCTGTGTTCACGAGCCATTTCTGGCAGGAGTTGTTCAAGGCCACGGGCACTCAACTCAGACTCAGCACAGCCAACCATCCACAAATGGACGGGCAGACAGAGCGAGTTAACCAATGCGTGGAAACTTTTCTGAGATGTTTCACACAAGCATGCCCTCGGCGGTGGAGTTTCTGGATCCCGTTGGCTCAGTTTTGGTACAACAATTCTCACCATTCGGCCATCGGCATGACATCCTTCAAAGCTATGTTCGGCTACAAGCCACGGCACTGGGGAATCACAGCAGAAAACACTTGTTCAGTGCCAGCACTCAGCTCATGGATCGAGGAAAGGGATACAGTGCAGGAGCTGCTGCAGCAACACCTGAACAGAGCAAAGCAACTGATGAAAAGCCAGGCAGATAAGAAGCAGTCGTTCCGGCAGTTTGAAGTGGGTGATCAAGTGTACCTGAAACTGCAACCATACATCCAAACTTCCGTCGCACCAAGAGCAAATCACAAGCTGGCATTCAAGTCCTACGGTCAATTCCCTGTCATCGACAAGATCAACGATGTCGCATACAAGCTCCAGCTTCCTTCGCACGCAACAATCCATCGAGTCTTCCATGTCTCACTCCTTCGACGTGTCCTGAACACGGTATGACTGTTGAACCTCAGCTACCTCATTGTTCTGATGAGCTCGCGGTTCCCGTGGCAGTTCTGCAGTCAAGATGGCGACAGGAGAAGGGCAAGATGAGAGAACAAGTGCTCGTTCGCTGGTCTAATTCAGATGCGCTCGAAGAAACTTGGGAAGACAGCGCGAGTCTCAGGGAGCGCTTCCCGCTCACTGAGGCTTGGGGACAAGCCTCGGCTAAGGAGAGGGGGATGTCAGCGGCCCTGACAGGGCAGGCCCTCAAGTCAACACCGAAGGCCACGTCTCCACGGCTCCACGTGCGGCCCGGCCCAGGAAGCCCAACCGACGCGTCTCCGGCCCGGCGTGGGTTAACTGAAGCCCGTCCACGGGACTACTTAAGGAGAGAGCGGCATCGATCTAGGGTTATCCGGTGGATCGGGCAAACGGCGGCTCGGCTCTTCTCCCATTTCCCCTTTCCGTCTCGCGAAGAACCCTAGCCACCAAATTCGTGTATCTCCGTCTGTAATCACCACTGTAACTCATACTTGAGAGTAGTCCTGGCCATGGGCCGCCCGGCCCGAACAGCCCGGCCCGACCCGGCCCGAAAAAGCCCGGCCCGACGCTGCTCCCGGGCCGGGCCTGGGCCTAGGTTTTGAGCCCGAAGACTAGGTCGGGCCGGGCCTGGGCCCGCTGTTTATGCCATTTACTGAAGAGGCCCGGCCCGAGGCCCGAGGCCCGACGTGTTTTTTGCTGTGATGGGCCGGGCTCGGGCCTGAAAACTAGGCCCGACGGCCGGGCCGGGCCGGGCCGGGCTCGGGCCTGAGTTTTCTACCTCGGGCTTGGTCAGGCCCGGCCCGAAGCCCGGCCCGGCCCGGAGGATGGCCAGGTCTACTTGAGAGTGATCCTTGCTAGCAATCGAGAGATTCGAGTACCTTATCACTAGTGTACCCAGCATATACGGAGCAAACATCGAGATCACCTGCTCTGCACCATCCACGTACCACGGCACTTCTCACAGACATTCAGTCTATCATGCGTACGTAGCATGCATAAATGCAGGATTTATGGGTATATCACATCGGGTTTCAAATCTAGTGTTGAGTAGCAGATGGACCATGCATGTATATGCATGGCCGATCATAACTTGTCAACCCTACAGAAGAGTCCTCCCCCATCAGCCAACGTGCATGCATATCTGGCCGAGCAGTGCAATCAGATCCTCTCAAGAAAATCGAGAAGAAAAAGAATTTATAGATCTAGAAGAAAGCTTATTAGGGTCCAGCTACTGCTAGAATATTTGCAGCCGAGCTTCCATCTATGCCCCTGTCGGTCGGTCGATGGATGGATCGGCATTGCCATAACTCGAGGCCATGCCTCAGAATATTCATAGTTTTTAGCAGTAGCGAAACGCACCGAATCATTGATATATCCACCCCCACCATGTGTGCGCGGTAGGTTTATTGGTGCCCCGGATTATTTCATTTCTGCAACTTGTGTCCTCGCCCCCGCACAACACAACACATGCTGAGCTGAACCCATCATACACGCATCGTGCTGGAGGCAGGCGCAGCCCACCCGGCCACGTCGCCCGGTACGTGCCTGCCTGCTGGCGCCTGGAATTTTTCGCGCCATTTTACCGTGATGATCCGAACGAGGGAGCAGATCCATGGGGTCGAGATAGATGAGATCCTTGGATCTGATGAAGATCGTCCTGCTCTGCTGCAGTCTCTCTGCTGCGGCCGCGTTACTGCGGCCTCGATCCCGTGCGTACGTACCGGCGGGAAGCGCACGGTTAGCTAGCTAGCGCCGATCGGTCGATCGACATGCTCTGTCTCGGGCAAGAGAGTTGAAGTGTGGATCCAGCCATAAAATCTGTCGCGAATCTGAGGTGAATCATGGCTCGGCCAGGACGACAGTAAGAGCATGTCCTCGAGATTCACGGAGCTCGCCGGCCCGGCCGGCCTCCAAATTGACCAGACAATGCGCCGTACGTAGCCTGTAGCCTGTGGCTAGCAGACGGGAAAAGAAAGAAAGAACCGTATTGCACTGCTGCACCGGCAGCAGCAACGGCCGAGCAGTGTTAAGAGGAGGCGGCGCCACACAATTCAATTGTGTCGTGCCCCTCGACGCTTGCATGCATGCTGCGTATGCTGCTCGTGGCGTAGCAGCGAGCAGTGGTAACTCGGGTTCGGCAAATGGTACGTACATGGTAAAAGCAAGGGTAGCCGATCGTACTGTGCTAGGAGCGCTAGGGGTGGAATTATGCTGCCTGCAGCCTGGCCTGGTTTGGGCTTTGGACAGAGGAGGAGGGCCACCCCCGGGCACGGGCGACGGGTTCGATCGAGAGCATGCACCGTGCCCGTGCTCGATCGATCGACAAGACCGATCTTACCCGTGTCCATCGACGATCGATCGCATCGCATGCATGTGAGTTGCGCAGTGATAATCACAGATAGGAGTAGATCCTAATCCCACGAGCTCGAGCCGGTGCGTGGCGCGGTGGTCTGCTGGGTGCGCGCGACGTGCACGCAGCGGTGCGGGCATGCGTCGCGTGTGCGCATGTGCGACAGCGCCGAGGCCTTTTATAAATGCGCGGCGCGGACGCGGCCAAAGGCGTGGCGTCGCGGCCGCTGCACGCCATTTTCATGCCGCCGCCGCCGCCACGCGATCGATCGGTGCGTGGTCACCGGCCTCACGCCTACGTGCGTGCGCGCTCCGGCCCAGCCTACCTGCGCACCCCCGGCCTCGCCGCCGTGCCGTGCATCCCAACGCACGGGCGCGCGCGCCGATCGCATGTACTAGTAGGCGTGTACCACTAGTGCCATCTAATCTACCAGCTAGCCACCTCGTCGACTCCGATCGATCCAAGGTGGGAGAAAAGAAGCGCTTCGTACAGATCGGGGATCGGATACCGTGTGCGATGGCGCGCGCAGCGCCTGGATCGGGTGCTCCTTTTCGCGCGGGTACGTGGCGCGGGGGGCGAAAGAAAAGGCGCGCGCGCCATGTGTGGGTGCTGAGTACGACGCCTACTGTGTCATGTGTGGGTGCGGAGGCGTGCGCGGATCGTGAGGTGCATGCGTGGCCATCGATCGGGTCAAGTATGCTCTCCCTCGATCGGCCTCGGGACGTGGGCAGGGGGGATTCAAAATCGGCTACAGCGGCGAATGGGGAAGGGTCGCGTGACCGACCGATCGCGATGATGATCATGTGCCGGGGCATTTTCGCCCGTTGTCGCTTGCCGCCTGGTGCTGTTGTGGATCGAGGGAGGGTGTAGAAGGGGCCGGGTGGCTCTGTTTCTTCGCTTCCCATCGTCTGTCGGTTTCCCATCCCAGGATAGCTACTTGTAACTTGTAAGTTGGCTGAAAATAGTTTTTGGGTTAGTCGATTTCGAAAGAAAGGAAGAAGCCGCCGGAGAGAAGTAAGAAGCAATCGCTGGCTCGCAGGAGAAGCCCTCTGGGTCTATCTTAGGGCGCCCAAACGACCTCACTATCTATCTTAAGGTGGCAGGCGATCTATCTTAGGGATGTTGGGGGTGAAGATGCAGGTTCGACGAAAAAATGGTTCATGAGTCATGACCGGGTTAGATGAATGGCCGGGAGCGACGACAACACGCCGATGGGAGGCAGTTGGGATGAGGGCGGGGCGGCGCTCCGGCCATGGGCGGCGACAACAGGCGGTTAGGCCGGTGGTGGATCGGCCATTTAAGATTGAAGAAGATGAACAATGAACCGTTTCGAAACTTGAAAAGTTGATCTGGCCTTCCATCTTGCATCCGACGGCTCACAGCGAATCGGCTGGCGCAAATTGGATTTTCAGTCACCTGCCATCCAGCCAATCCCCATTCCATCCCCGTCCCGGCGCTGCTGCTATTCTTTTCTCCATTGTCGGCGATCTCCGGTTCCTCTTTTTCTTGGCCTCTTATGTTCTGGCTCCCCTCTTCTTTTTCGTGTGTGGAAAACACGCCACGGGCCAGCAGCAAAAGCTAACTGCTCGACACTCGACAGATAGCTATTTCTACAGTACAGACTCGATCAGGTGCAAGAGACACGCGCACATCGGTCAGCAGGGTGTCGAAGTGCAGCTCCAGCGTTGATGTAGGGGAAACCCAAACCCAGGCCCGGCCATCTTCTTTGTAGCATGGGCGCCGTAAGAAGCTGAAGCACGCGCTGACACAAAACTGTCCACCGTCTCCGGCATGGATTCCTTGAAGATCAGTTTGCATCTCTTCGATGATGCAGGGGATCATCCACCAAAATCTGTTGAGTTTCAAAATTCAAATCCATCACTCTATTTGCCTTCTACAGTATTGCATGCCATCATCTATGCATGTAGCGGATCATTAGCAAGCATTATGTCCTGGAAACACAGCAACACATGACTGACTTCCTAGTGAACTAACTCCGTTTGAAAAATCATCGGAGCGCATGATGGTCGTCTGATCAGTATAACCCACAACACAATTCAATGTATTCTGAACCACTGTTTATCCAAAAGAATGAAGAGGGAGCAATCCATATGCAACTCAGACTCGTAACAGAAAACGGAAAAAACTTTCCAGTTGTGTCCAGAAACTCTTACACTGCTAGTCGATGCCGCTTTACAAGGCACGGAAAACACTGAACGACAATATTTCATTCAGAAAAATGGAAATGACGTAGGACCCACATAATTCTTAGTTTCATGTAGCCGACTCGAGCATTTAATCAAACCGTAGCAGAAATACGCCTGATATGCTGAACAGAGATACAGTTTGCACTCGACATGATCAGGACGAATTCAACACGACAACCACAGCCGAACATGGTGACTTGCATGATTGACACTTAAACTGCATAACAGATAAGAAACCAACTTTAGAAACCGAAATACAATTCTCTACCCACATTATCATGATGAACTGAACGAGGACAACCACGCCTGATCACAATTGACTTGCACCCTTCATGCTTAAACTCCTCAAAAGAAAATGAGACAACCTGATGTTAGTAGCTTGGAAGAACCCAGTAGCAGCAGACTAAAGATGATGGGTTTGTCCATTTCGCAATGCATCACTATTGAGCGGTACGTCTGAGATCAGTGAGTCTTCGCTAGCGCCAACAATCTGCCACGATCTGAAAAAAATACCAAGCACAAAACTCTTAACCAACTGTCCGTCTCAAAACTTATAATTTGATGCGCCTTTGTACTTATAACTAGTCCCAAAGGTTACAAGACTGCATGCCAGAAAGTAACTTGATGCATCTTAACGGAAAAAATTGAAGCAAGGTAAAGTGATAATACAATATCAACAAGGTTGACTACATATTTAGCAATCTCTATTTTAAGACAGCTAGCACGCACTTCATGCTTTCAGCTATTTGACCAATCAACAGCAGCAGCCAAAAGGAGACATTATATCCCATGGATCGAACCATGTAATAGCACAAGGTTTTCAGGCAGAAGAATAACCGGACCTGAGTCCAGAATTCAGAAATGGCCACAGAAACAAGAGGTGACTTCTATTTTATGACATTAAACCCTGACATCAGTTTCCAAGTTTCTAGTAAAAGTAAGGAACATCCGAATCCCACACCTCTCAGAATCTATTTACAAATAAATGTTTTGTGGTGAAACTAAGTTATGAGCTGGATCCTTGTATCACCAATTGTTTGTCCAAAAAGTCTGGTACTGCTACTTGACAGATCTTTTGAAGACGAGATCAAGATTGAAGTCATATTAAAATGCCATGAAAGGGAAACGACAGAGATTACACAGAATTTTTGTTCCAAGTAGCTGGGCCGAGCATTAGGCAAACAGTAACTGAAATACGCCTCACATATTAATCTGACATAAAACTTTTTGTCATTATGATCAGGATGAATCCAACAAGACAACAGCAATTGATCATAAGGACTTGCACAATTTGTATGTAAACTGCTGAACAGAGAATATATGATCTCATACTTATTAGTAGCAGCTCAGAAAGAAACCAGCAGTGCACTTTGTTTAGTTAATCCTTGTTAGCGATGGCAATGTGCCATGATCTAAAACATAGCATGCACAAAACTCATAACTAACTCCAAGTCAGCATTCTACTTTGGTGAGTTATGTGCTAGTACCAATTCCAGTGGTTACAAGACTGCGAGCTTGAGATGTGACCTTCAGCTATGCCACAAAGTAACAAATATATTTTTATAAGAAAGTCTGAAACAAGGTAACAGGATTCAGATCAACATGTTTGTGTGCATATTCGACCAATGCATAGTCATGATCCTTAACATGTCAAATCTCATAATATAAACGACATTATGTTTTCCAGTGTCATATACTAAGTTTTCTCTAGCACAGAGAAATTGTCCTTTGCAAGCTCCATATGTAAATATAACTAGCACATATTACTTGCATCATGACTAACACATATTACTTGCATCATGACTGACTATTCACAACCAACAACCAACTAATTAGGCATACATACAGAAGCTGTAATGAAAATGCAAGACAACAGACAGGAAGCAAGGGCTAGCACCTATACCTGGAGTGTAGAAGCTCATGTAGGGTAGGACGCTAAAGTACTCCCCGGGCTCGTCAACCTTCCTGACTCGCCCTGACTTTAGCTCTATCGCGAATAAGCCAGCATCTGTGCTTATGAAGATGACACCCACACCCTCTGCGGAACCAACCACAAATGGTTCCCAATCGAGATCGACATCTGGTATAATCGTCTCCAGCTCAATGACCCTGCATTGTACCCATTCCGCAGCCGCTTCTGAATCCACCTTCCTTGACCACAAACAAAGGCTAGAATTATTGATGCAGGCAAACCCCAGCGAACTGTCCTCCATCACCATGAGAGCCATTGGGGCCAAATCGTGTGGCGGCTGGCTGATCATGGAGAAGCACTTGTTTGGCAAGTTGTACTTGAGGATCTTGTCAACCGACCGAAGTGTGAAGTAGACTGCATCTCCAGTGATGGCTGCTCGCCGAGGCATGACATAGGGCAGGTGGTAGTGGTTTTTGGCAATGTCATCTCGCTTGAGCTGGGCATAGCCTTCACAGCCATCGTCGAGGCATACTGGCGCACTCCACGCACCTGTCACCGATGAGTACACGGTCGCCCTAACGACGCTGTCGGCGTCGCCGGTGGCCAGGAAGGCCACGCGGAAGGGGCCGCCTTGGCAGTCGAGATGTCGGCAGCTATCGGCGGCGCAGAACACCGCGGCGGTCCAGATGAGCGAATCGAAGCCCACCGCGGGCACGACGCGTCGGTCGCCCGTGAGGGGGTCTGAGACGACGAGAACCAGGCTGTCGCCCTGCACCAAGTGGTAGAGCACGCGGCCGTGGCGGCAGTCGAGGGGGGTAGGGTGCTCGCCCTCGCCGTCGGAGCCTGGGTAGGGGAAGTCCGGCATCGACGTGGTGGAGGCGAAGCGGTGCGCGGGGCTTCCTTGGAGGACCTGGAGCAGATGGAGGAGGCCGAGGAGGGGAGGGGCTCCGTGGAAGGCGCGGTAGCGGCGGCGGAAGGCGGGGTCGCAGACGACGCGGAGCCACGACTTGCAGACGATGGCGGCGCGGAAGAGGTGCTCGGGCTCGTCCGGCGGGAGGCGGAGGAGGATCTCGCCGAGGAGGTCGTCCATCAGCTCCGGCCGCGTCGCCATGGTCGGCCGAATGGGATGGGGGTCGCCGCCGGGTCGGGTGGGGGAAGAGAGAGTGAGACGGGCAGGCACGCACGGCCCGTTCTACTTGGTTCGGTTCGACCAGGGTCTAGGCCGCAGGCAGGGCGCGTGGCCTTTTTCAATTCTCATAAAAAAATAGTAAAACGTTTTCCTGCAAATTGTTTTTTTTAGCATAAGTACAGACACAAGCGCTCATATACACGCGCATACACTCACCCCTATGAACGCACACACGCACACCCTACCCCTATGAGCACCTCCGAAAGACTGAGCCGGCATATCATCTTGCGATTTACGAAGTCACCGTAGGCGCCTCGTCGTCGACGGGAACGTCTCCTCCCACTGAAAGCGCATCGCCGGAAATCCTGAAATAAATCCAGGAATAATGCGAGCACCAGGATTTGAACCCTGGTGGGTTGGGGATACCACTGTCCGCCTACTGTGTCATGTGTGGGTGCGGAGGCGTGCGCGGATCGTGAGGTGCGTGCGTGGCCATCGATCGGGTAAAGTATGCCCTCCCTCGATCGGCCTCGGGACGTGGGCGGGGAAGATTCAAAATCGGCGACAGCGGCGAATGGGGAAGGGTCGCGTGACCGACCGATCGCGGGGATGATCATGTGCCGGGGCATTTTCGCCCGTTGTCGCTTGCCGCCTGGTGCTGTTGTGGATCGAGGGAGGGTGTAGAAGGGGCCGGGTGGCTCTGTTTCTTCGCTTCCCATCGTCGGTCGGTTTCCCATCCCACAATAGCGGCTGAAAATAGTTTTCGGGCCAGTCGATTTTGGAAGGAGGGAGAAGCTGCCGGAAAAAAGAAAGAAAGAAGTCGCCGGCTTGCCGAAGAAGCCCTGTGGGTCTATCTTAGGGCGCCAAACGACCTCACTATCCATCCTAAGATGGCAGGCGATCTATCTTAGGGATGTTGAGGGTGAAGATGCGGGTTCGCCGAAAAAATGGTTCATGAGTCATGACCAGGTTAGATGAATGGCCGGGAGAGCGATGACAGCACGCCAATGGGAGGCAGTTGGGATGAGGGCGGGGCGGCGCACCGGCCATGGGCGGCAACAACAGGCGGTTAGGCCGGTGGTGGATCGGCGATTTGAGATTGAAGAAGATGAACAATGAACCGTTTCGAAACTTGAAAAGTTGTTCTAGCCTTCCATCTTGCATCCAACGGGTCACAACGAATCGACTGGCGCAAATTGGATTTCCAGTCACCTGCCATCCAGCCAATCCCCATTCCATCCCCGTCCCGGCGCTGCTGCTGTTCTTTTCTCCATTGTCGGCGATCTCCGGCTCCTCTTTTTCTTGGCCTCTTATGTTCTGGCTCCCCTCTTCTTTTTCGTGTGTGGAAAACACACCACGGGCCAGCAGCAAAAGCTAACTGCTCGACAGATAGCTATTTCTACAGTACAGGCTCGATCAGGCGCAAGAGACACCAACGCATCGATCAGGAGGGTGTTGAAGTGCAGCTCCAGCGTTGATGTAGGGGAAACCCAAACCCAGGCCCGGGCATCTTCTTTGTAGCATGGGCGCCGTAAGAAGCTGAAGCACACGCTGACACAAAACTGTCCACCGTCTCCAGCATGGATTCCTTGAAGATCAGTCTGCATCTCTTCGAGATCATCCACCAAAATCTGTTTCAAAATTCAAATCTGCCACTCTATTTGCCCATGCACCCCTCGCGCTGCTGGCCCTCTAACTACGGCGATACTCCGCCACGGTTCCCGCCGCAATCGAACGGTGCCGGCATCGATATGGTCAGTGCCACTGCCACATTGGTCGATGAAGCACCGGCCTGGCGATCGACGCCGATATAAGCTTTGCCCTCATACCTTTTTTTTTAAAGAAAGTTCGAGCTTTATTCATTAAAAATAATCATTACATCGTTTATGAGGATTGATACAATTGCATTATGTGGTTCCTCAAACCAATCAGAAATGAATGAGAATCTAGCCAACTTGGCAAGTTCATGAGCAGCTTTATTTACTTCTCTATTACAATGCTCGAATCTAGAAATAGAAAAATCGCAAGCTAAGTGAAAACAATCATCAAAAATTGCAGCTGCAACCCCCGGCGATCGTCCTCCTTCGTTCATGGTCTCGATCACCTTCATATTATCCGAGTTAATAATTATGCGATTACAACCCGTCCTTTGCGCAAGCGATAGGCCAAATTTTAACGCCAAAGCTTCAGCCATCAACACATCTGCACACCAGTCAATCTTACCATTTCCCCCATCGATGAACCTACCTTTGTCATCTCTTAAGACAGCCCCGATCGTACCCCTGAGAAGGTCGTGGTCAAAAGAAGCATCAACGTTAAGTTTAACAAATCCCGTCGGGGGGTAGACCATCCTCCTCTTTTCATGGAAGCCTTCGGCGAGGAGGCATTAATAAAATTGGCAGCGAGAGCGCGTATCCCCATGGATATCTGTTGTGCATTCTGAGTAGTCTCATTGTGTATCAATTTGCGTCTTTCCCACCACAAGTACCAGGCTGATATGGCAATCATGTCACGCACATTACGAGTGCCCATAATACATAGTTCCTGATCTGGTAATGAAAGTAAATATTCCAAGATTGCCTCACCGGCATAGTCTATTTTACAAGCTCTGTCGATAATATCGTCCACCCCTAGTCTTGTCCAGACTTCTTTTGCTCTGTCACATAGAAACAACAAATGTTTTGTGTCTTCTGGCCCAGATGAGCAGGCAGGACACTTAGGTGAGACTTTCACATGTCTATTAGCTAAGTTAACACGACACGGAATAGTGTCGTGAAGTGTACGCCAAATAAATATTTTAACTTTTGCTGGACAAGCAAGTTTCCAAATCCTCGCCCAAATAGGATTGACCGTGGTATGTCCCATCCCATTGATATATCGTAATTTGTTCCCATATTGGTGGTCCCATTCCAAAAAAAAAAGCAGACCGAACCGAAAAAATCCCATTTTTTGTGAAATTCCAAGCTACGAAATCTGGCATATCATGTTGCGATATCGGGATCGTAAGCACTCGCTGAACATCAATAGGCCATAGAGTCTGTCTGAGAAGATCTTCATCCCAACTATTTAGGATTGGATCAATCAAATCTGCCACCTTCCGTAACAACTGGCCTCCCTTAGGGGTAACAATTTTACGGTTTGCACAATTTGGAATCCATGCGTCCTTCCAAATGTCAATATTTTGCCCGTTTCCCACTCGCCAAATATGACCACGCTTCAAGGAGCTCATTCCCGCCATAATACTTTGCCAGGTGAATGAAGATCCCTTCTTCAGGTCAGTGTTCAACAAGTCACCGTCAGGATAGTATGTGACTCTCAAAATAGTAGCACATAGAGAATCCGGATTTTCGAGAAGACGCCAAGCCTGTTTAGCAAGCATAGCCAAATTGAAACAATGGATATCCCGAAAACCCATTCCTCCTTGGTTCTTGGGTACACACATTTTCCACCAAGCCATCCAATGCATCCTCCTTTGGTTGTCCTCATCTCCCCACCAGAAATGCGCCATCGCGTCAATAATTCCTTTGCAATTTTTTTTAGGAATGTTAAAGACCGACATTGCATAGGTGGGAATAGCTTGAACAACCGCTTTAAGTAAGATCTCCTTTCCTCCAGCCGACAGAAGTTTTTCCTTCCAACTACTAATTCTCTGAACAATACGATCGATTAAGTATTGGAAACAATCGGTTTTATCTAAACCCACATTGGCCGGTAGTCCTAAATATTTGTCATTCAAGGCCTCAGTCATTATATTGAGAATTGTACACATTTGTTCTCTAGTGTCCACTCCCGTATTAGGGCTAAAAAAGATGTTGGATTTGTCGACACTGACCATCTGCCCTGAAACTGCGCAATACGAATCTAGAACTGATTTTAATGTTTCCGCACTTTGCAAATTTGCTTTCATAAGGATTAAAAAGTCGTCAGCAAAAAGAAGGTTCGTGACAGATGGGGCATCTCTGCAAACCTTTACTCCTGAAATATTCCCATTTTCTTCCGCATGCGTTAGTAAAGCTGTGAGACCCTCCGTGCATAACAAGAACAGGTAAGGAGACAGCGGGTCTCCTTGCCTCAGACCCTTAGTAGGTTTAAAACTTTCACTTTCCTCCGCATTAAACCGAATACGATATTCAACAGTAGAAATACACTCCATAATGAAATTTACCCACACCTCACGAAATCCAAGTTTGAGCATAATCTCCTTAAGAAAAGGCCATTCAACCCGGTCGTAAGCTTTATGCATACCCAATTTTATCGCACATAATCCTTCTTTGCATGCTCTCTTTTTCTTGATGGTGTGGAAGCATTCGTATGCCACCAATACGTTGTCCGTAATAAGTCTTCCAGGCACGAATGCGCTTTGAGTTGGGCTAATAATATCTGGTAGGAACACCTTTAGGCGAGAGGCAATCATTTTTGCAATAACTTTATGCACCACATTGCACAAACTAATTGGTCTAAACTGGGTTACCTTCTCCGAAGAATTGACTTTTGGTATCATCACAATCGCAGTATCATTCCAACCAGATGGGATAGTGCAAGTGTTTACTGCTTTCAAAACCTCCTCGATCAGATCATCTCCTAACATTGGCCAAAACCGTTTATAGAAAATAGCATGGAGCCCATCAGGCCTTGGGGCTTTCAAATCCCCAATGTCGAACAAGGCTTTACGAACATCATCAGCCGTATACGGAGAGAGGAGGGCATTGTTCATCTCAGTAGATACTCTCCTCTTTACCAGTGATAACACATCCTGATTAGGTTGCTCGATCTCTGAGGTAAAAAGCTTTTTAAAATATTGTGTGATATGATCCTTCAATTCTGTATCTTGTCGCCAGACCCCAGTATCATCGAGAAGTTAGGTAAAAAGCTTTGCCCTCATACCTAGCGTTGTGCCATCGCTGACTCTAAAAAGACTTATATTTAGAAACGGAAGGAGTAACTTAGTTTGAAAATCATCGGAGACCATCATGGTCGTGTTGGCGCTCAGTGACCCAGAACACATTTCAATGTATTCTGAACCTCTGTTTATCCAAACGAATGAAGAGGGAGCAATTCATATGCAATTCAGACTCGAAACAAAAAACGGAAAAAAAAAAGAACTTTCCAGTTGTGTCCAGAAACTCTTACACTGCTAGTTGATGACGTTTTTCAAGACAAGGAAAACACTGAACGACTATATTTCCTTCAGAAAATGGAAATGGCGTAGAGCCCACATAATTCTAAGTTTCATGTAGCCGACTCGAGCATTTAACCAAACAGTAACAGAAGTACGCCTGATATGCTGAACAGAGATACAGTTTGCGCTCGGCATGATCAGGACGAATTCGACACGACAACCACAGTCGAACATGGTCACTTGCATGATTGACACTTAAGCTGCATAGCAGATAAGAAACCAACTTCAGAAACCGAAATACAATTCTCTAGCCACATTATCATGATGAACTGAACGAGGACAACCACGACTGATCACAACTGACTTGCACCCTTCATGCTTAAACTCCTCAAAAGAAACGAAACAACCTGATGTTAGTAGATTGGAAGAAGCCAACGGCAGCAGACTAAAGATGATGGGTTTGTCCATTTCGCAATGCATCACTATTGAGCGGACGTCAGAGATCAGCGAGTCTTCGCTAGCGCCAACAATCTGCCACGATCCGAAAAGAAAATACCAAGCACAAAACTCTTAACCAACTGTCCATCTCAGAACTTATAATTTGATGTGCCGTCGTACTTATAACTAGTCCCAAAGGTTAGAAGACTGCATGTTATATGTGAGCTTCATCTATGCCAGAAAGTAACTTGATGCATCTTAACGAAAAAATTGAAGCAATGTAAAGTGATAATGCAATATCAAGAAGGTTGACTAGATATTTAGCAATCTCTATTTTAAGGCAGGTAGCACGCACTTCATGCTTTCAACTATTTGACCAATCAACAGCAGCAGCCAAAAGGAGACATTATATCCCATGGATCGAACCATATAATAGCACAAGGTTTTCAGGCAGAAGAATAACCGGACCTGAGTCCAGAATTCAGAAATGGCCACAGAAACAAGAGGTGACTTCTATTTGATGACATCAAACCCTGACATGCCCCTCAATTCAAAAAAAAAAAAATCAAACCCTGACATCAGTTTCCAAGTTTCTAGTAAAAGTAAGAAACATCCGAGTCCCACACCTGTCAGAATCTATGTACAAATGATAAATCTTTTGTGGTGAAACTAAGTTATGAGTTGGATCCTTGTATCACCAATTGTTTGTCCAAAAAGTCTGGTACTGCTACTTGACAGATCTTTTGAAGACGAGATCAACATTGAAGTCATATTAAAATGTCATGAAAGGGAAACGACGTAGATTAAACAAAAAATTTGTTCCAAGTAGCTGGGCCAAGCATTAGGCAAGCAGTAACTGAAATATGCCTCACATATTAATCTGACATAAAACTTTTTGACATTCGATCAGGATGAATTCAACAAGACAACAACAATTGATCGTAAGGACTTGCACAATTTGTATGTAAACTACTGAATAGAGAATATATGATTTCATACTTATTAGTAGCAGCTCAGAAAGAAACCAGCAGTACACTTTGTTTAGTTAATCCTTGTTAGCGATGACAATGTGCCATGATCTAAAACATAGCATGCACAAAACTCATTACTAACTCCAAGTCAGCATTCCACTTTGGTGAGCTATGTGCTAGTACCAATTCCTGAATTCCAATGGTTACAAGACTGAGAGTTTGAGATGTGACGTTCAGCTATGCCACAAGTAACAGATATATTTTTATAATAAGAAAGTCTGAAACGAGGTAACAGGATTCAGATCAACATGTTTGTGTGCATATTCGAGCAATGCATGGTCATGATCCTTAACATGTCAAATCTCATAACATAAACAACATTATGTTTTCCAGTGTCGTATACTAAGTTTTCTCTAGCACAGAGAATTATCCTTTGCAAGCTCCATATGTGAATATAACTAACACATATTACTTGCATCATGACTAACTAACTATTCACAAACAACAACCAACTAATTAAGCAAACATACAGAAGCAGAGAAGCTGTAATGAAAATGCAAGACAACAGACAGGAAGCAAGGGCTAGCACCTATACCTGGAGTGTAGAAGCTCATGTAGGGTAGGACGCTAAAGTACTCCCCGGGCTCGTCAACCTTCCTGACTCGCCCTGACTTTAGCTCTATCGCGAATAAGCCAGCATCTGTGCTTATGAAGATGACACCCACACCCTCTGCGGAACCAACCACAAATGGTTCCCAATCGAGATCGACATCTGGTATAATCGTCTCCAGCTCAATGACCCTGCATTGTACCCATTCCGCAGCCGCTTCTGAATCCACCTTCCTTGACCACAAACAAAGGCTAGAATTATTGATGCAGGCAAACCCCAGCGAACTGTCCTCCATCACCATGAGAGCCATTGGGGCCAAATCGTGTGGCGGCTGGCTGATCATGGAGAAGCACTTGTTTGGCAAGTTGTACTTGAGGATCTTGTCAACCGACCGAAGTGTGAAGTAGACTGCATCTCCAGTGATGGCTGCTCGCCGAGGCATGACATAGGGCAGGTGGTAGTGGTTTTTGGCAATGTCATCTCGCTTGAGCTGGGCATAGCCTTCACAGCCATCGTCGAGGCATACTGGCGCACTCCACGCACCTGTCACCGATGAGTACACGGTCGCCCTAACGACGCTGTCGGCGTCGCCGGTGGCCAGGAAGGCCACGCGGAAGGGGCCGCCTTGGCAGTCGAGATGTCGGCAGCTATCGGCGGCGCAGAACACCGCGGCGGTCCAGATGAGCGAATCGAAGCCCACCGCGGGCACGACGCGTCGGTCGCCCGTGAGGGGGTCTGAGACGACGAGAACCAGGCTGTCGCCCTGCACCAAGTGGTAGAGCACGCGGCCGTGGCGGCAGTCGAGGGGGGTAGGGTGCTCGCCCTCGCCGTCGGAGCCTGGGTAGGGGAAGTCCGGCATCGACGTGGTGGAGGCGAAGCGGTGCGCGGGGCTTCCTTGGAGGACCTGGAGCAGATGGAGGAGGCCGAGGAGGGGAGGGGCTCCGTGGAAGGCGCGGTAGCGGCGGCGGAAGGCGGGGTCGCAGACGACGCGGAGCCACGACTTGCAGACGATGGCGGCGCGGAAGAGGTGCTCGGGCTCGTCCGGCGGGAGGCGGAGGAGGATCTCGCCGAGGAGGTCGTCCATCAGCTCCGGCCGCGTCGCCATGGTCGGCCGAATGGGATGGGGGTCGCCGCCGGGTCGGGTGGGGGAAGAGAGAGTGAGACGGGCAGGCACGCACGGCCCGTTCTACTTGGTTCGGTTCGACCAGGGTCTAGGCCGCAGGCAGGGCGCGTGGCATTTTTTCAATTCTCAGAAAAAAATAGTAAAACGTTTTCCTGCAAATTGTTGTTTGGAAGAAAAAACAAGAACGTCGAGATGCAATCTCAAAAAAAAAAAAGAACGTCGAGATGCATTTTTTTATTTTGAGATCTAGATGCATATTTTGAGATCGAGATGCATCTTTTCCTATTTAAGAGATTTATTACTTAATACTCCGTCCGTCAAAAACGCTCTTATATTATGGGACAGAGGGAGTAGTACATATGCATTTTTTTCGGGAATATAGTAAATATGAATTTGTAAGCTTAATCGCGCAATAGGACGAGTGGATGCATTTGTAGGTTCCCACCAACCCTCCCCATCCCCTGTAGTGTCTCGAAACCCTAGTCACCAAAGCGACCAGCGAGAGAGGAGGGAGCAATAGTCGCGTACTCCAGCATCACCAGGGTTCCTCCACCTCTGTCGACCACTCCAGTGGTTTTCTCGGTTTCTTCGCTAGGTTTCTTCTTCGGTTATTTTGTTTTTTCACATTTTTCTTCGTTTTATTCCAGCTTTTACTAAAAAAAAATTTGGTTTGTTGTTCTTTTCTCAATGCTTATTGATTGTTCCTTTTCTTTATATTTCTCCTATCTTTTTTGTTTCTTTCTTAGTTTTCATCAGATTTATTTGGTTTTTTTTCTTCGTTTTCTCATGGGTTTTCACAGTTTTCTTTGGGGTTTTAAGTTTTCTTTGTTTTCTAGAGTGTTTCTTTTGTTTCTTCGATTTTCACATCTTTTCTTTGTTTTTTTTCTTCAACACATCTCTACATTTTTCATAGACATTTGTACAGCTTGCGTATACATCTGGAACATTCTAAATACATATTTAACAATTTTTAAATAAAAATTAATATTTTAAAAAGTATGCTTGATGACTACCTTTTCATACACATAGTACATTTTTGGTATATATCAGAAACTATTTCTAATACAATTTAAACATATTATTAACTTTTTTTTATATATGATCAACATTTTTTAAAAATATATGCTTTTATGTTCATAGTGTTTAATGCACATTCAATATTTTTCATATATATCAGGAACATTTTTTATACACGTTAACATTTTTGAAATAGGCGATACATTTTTTCAAAAAAAAATTGTATTTGATGACTACTTTTCCATACACATTGTTTATTCATAGTATATATCAAGAATTTTTTTTATACATGGTTAACATTCTTTAAACACATTATTAACATTTTGTTGATACATGATCAACATTTTTTATTTATCTCCAGTTTTTTAATACACATTCTACTTTTTTATACATCAAAAATATTTTATACACGTTTAACATTTTTAAATAGATAATTAGCTTTTTAAAACACTTGATTAATTTTATTAAATACATTATCAATTTTTCATACACATAGTATTATTTTGTATACTTGAGAAAAAATAATTCTAAACACATTTAATATTTTACAAATGCTAGATTAACATTTAAAATATTTTATGTAAAGTGTTTTTTAATATATATTTTTAGACTATTTGGAAGTATAAGCAAAAGTTAAAAAAGGAAGACAAAAAATGAAAATAAACAAAAAGAAAAACAGAAAAGTAAGGAGGTTGTGCCTCCCATGAGCTGGTCTCATCCGCCACCACGTCTCGCGCGCCGTGATCCAAACCAAATAGCCAAATTTCAAATAGCAACCAATCAAGGAGTACTCCGTTGGGAGCCCCCGCAAGGGTCAATTGGGGTGGGTTGGGAGGGTGCCACTTGGTGCGCTCTCATCTGCCATCATGTGTAGCATTTTGGGCGCTTCCTTCGGATTTTTTTTCTATTTGTCTGTGTGCATTTTTTGCTTTTATATATTTTTTTCATTTTCGGCTTTTCTATTTGTCTCTGTTTTTTCTTAGGTTTTTGAAAAAAATTGATGCGAAAAAACATGTTTTTTTTCTTTCACGAGAAACATAGATTTACCTGTTGGGGAATGTAGTAATTTCAAAAAAATTCCTACGCACACGCAAGAGAATGGTGATGCATAGCAAGGAGAGGGGAGAGTGTGTCCACGTACCCTCGTAGACCGAAAGCGGAAGCGTTAGCACAACGCGGTTGATGTAGTTGTACGTCTTCATGATCCGACCGATCAAGTACCGAACGTACGGCACCTCCGAGTTCAGCACACGTTCAACTCGATGACGTCCCTCGAACTCCGATCCAGCCGAGCTTTGAGGGAGAGTTCCGTCAGCACGACGGCGTGGTGACGATGATGATGGTCTACCGATGCAGGGCTTCGCCTAAGCACTGCTACGATATTATCGAGGTGGATTATGGTGGAGGGGGGCACCGCACACGGCTAAGAGATCCAAGGGATCAATTGTTGTATCTATGGGGTGCCCCCTCCTCCGTATATAAAGGGGGCGAGGAGGAGAGGGTCGGCCAAGGGGAGAGGCGCGCCCAAGGGGGGGCAATCCTACTCCAAGTAGGTTTGGCCCCCCTTTCCTATTCCAAGTAGGAGAAGGGGGAAGGAGGAGGTGGAGAGAAGGAAGGAGAAGGGGGGCCGCCGCCCCCTTCCCTTTCCCAATTTGGATTGGGGCAAGGAGGGCCGCGCGCCACCTCTTGGCCTCCCTCTCTCCTTTCCACTAAGGCCCATAAGGCCCAATAGCTTTCGAGGGGGTTCCGGTAACCCCCGGTACTCCGATAAATGTCCGAAACCTCCCGGAACCATTCCGGTGTCCAAACATAGTCGTCCAATATATCAATCTTTATGTCTCGACCATGTCGAGACTCCTCGTCATGTCTGTGATCACATCCGGGATTCCAAACAACCTTCGGTACATCAAAACACATAAACTCATAATATAACCGTCATCGAACTTTAAGCGTGCGGACCCTACAGGTTCGAGAACTATGTAGACATGACCGAGACACGTCTCCGGTCAATAACCAATAGCGGAACTGGGATGCTCATATTGGCTCCCACATATTCTACGAAGATCTTTATCGGTCAAACCGCATAACATCATACGTTGTTCCCTTTGTCATCGGTATGTTACTTGCCCAAGATTCGATCGTCGGTATCTCAATACCTAGTTCAATCTCGTTACCGGAAAGTCTCTTTACTCGTTCTGTAATACATCATCCCACAACTAACTCATTAGTTGGAATGCTTGCAAGGCTTATAATGATGTGCATTACCGAGTGGGCCCAGAGATACCTCTCCGACAATCGGAATGAAAAATCCTAATCTCAAAATACGCCAACCCAACAAGTACCTTCGAAGATACCTGTTGAGCACCTTTATAATCACCCAGTTACGTTGTGAAGTTTGGTAGCACACAAAGTGTTCCTCCGGTAAACGGGAGTTGCATAATCTCATAGTCACAGGAACATGTATAAGTCATGAAGAAAGCAATAGCAACATACTAAACGATCAAGTGCTAAGCTAACGGAATGGGTCAAGTCAACCACATCATTCTCCTAATGATGTGATCCCGTTAATCAAATGAAAACTCTTTGTCTATGGCTAGGAAACATAACCATCTTTGATTAATGAGCTAGTCAAGTAGAGGCATACTAGCGACACTCTGTTTGTCTATGTATTCACACATGTATCGTGTTTCCGGTTAATACAATTCTAGCATGAATAATAAACATTTATCATGATATGAGGAAATAAATAATAACTTTATTATTGCCTCTAGGGCATATTTCCTTCTGTCTCCCACTTGCACTAGAGTCAATAATCTAGATTACACAGTAATGATTCTAACACCCATGGAGCCTTGGTGTTGATCATGTTTTGCTCGTGGAAGGGGCTTAATCAACGGGTCTGCAACATTCAGATCTGTATGTATCTTGCAAAACTCCATGTCTCCCATCTAGACTTGATCCCAGATGGAGTTGAAGCGTCTCTTGATGTGCTTGGTTGTCTTGTGAAATCTGGATTCCTTTGCCAAAGCAATTGCACCAGTATTGTCACAAAAGATTTTCATTGGTCCCGATGCACTAGGTATGACGCCTAGATCGGATACGAACTCCTTCATCCAGACTCCTTCATTTGCTGCTTCCGGAGCAGCTATGTACTCCGCTTCACATGTAGATCCCGCTACGATGCTTTGTTTAGAACTGCACCAACTGACAGCTCCACCGTTCAATAAAAACACGTATCAGGTTTGCGATTTAGAATCGTCCGGATCAGTGTCAAAGCTTACATCGACGTAACCATTTACGACGAGCTCTTTGTCACCTCCATAAACGAGAAACATATGCTTAGTGCTTTTCAGGTATTTCAGGATGTTCTTGACCGTTGTCCAGTGATCCACTCCTGGATTACTTTGGTACCTTCCTCCTAAACTAATAGCAAGGCACACATCAGGTCTGGTACACAGCATTGCGTACATGATAGAGCCTATGGCTGAAGCATAGGGAACATCTTTCATTTTCTCTCTATCTTCTAAAGTGGTCGGGCATTGAGTCTTACTCAACTTCACACCTTGTAACACAGGCAAGAACCCTTTCTTTGCTTGATCCATTTTGAACTTCTTCAAAACTTTGTCAAGGTATGTGCTTTGTGAAAGTCCAATTAAGCGTCTCGGTCTATCTCTATAGATCTTGATGCCCAATATATAAGCAGCTTCACCGAGGTCCTTCATTGAAAAACTCCTATTCAAATATCCTTTAATGCTATCCAGAAAATCTATATCATTTCCAATCAACAATATGTCATCCACATGTAATATCAGAAATGCTACAGAGCTCCCACTCACTTTCTTGTAAATACAGGCTTCTCCAAAAGTCTGTATAAAACCATATGCTTCGATCACACTATCAAAACGTTTATTCCAACTCCGAGAGGCTTGCAGCAGTCCATAAATGGATCGCTGGAGCTTGCACACTTTGTTAGCTCCCTTTGGATCGACAAAAACCTTCCGGTTGCATCATATACAACTCTTCTTCCAGAAATCCATTCAGGAATGCAGTTTTGACATCCATTTGCCAAATTTCATAATCATAAAATGCGGCAATTGCTAACATGATTCGGACAGACTTAAGCATCGCTACGGGTGAGAAGGTCTCATCGTAGTCAATCCCTTGAACTTGTCGAAAACCTTTTGCAACAAGTCGAGCTTTATAGATAGTAACATTACCGTCAGCGTTAGTCTTCTTCTTGAAGATCCATTTATTCTCGATGGCTTGCCGATCATCGGGCAAGTCAACCAAAGTCCATACTTTGTTCTCATACATGGATCCCATCTCGGATTTCATGGCATCAAGCCATTTTACGGAATCTGGGCTCATCATCGCTTCTTCATAGTTCGTAGGTTCGTCATGGTCTAGTAACATAACCTCCAGAACAGGATTACCATACCACTCTGGTGCGTATCTTACTCTGGTTGACCTACGAGGTTCAGTAACAACTTGATCTGAAGTTTCATGATCATGATCATTAACTTCCTCGCTAATTGGTGTAGACGTCACGGGAACCGGTTTCTGTGATGAACTATTTTCCAATAAGGGAGCAGGTATTGTTTGTTGGGGATCGTAGCAGAAATTAAAATTTTCCTACGCATCACCAAGATCTATCCATGGAGTATTCTAGCAACGAGGGGATAGGAGAGCATCTACATACCACTTGTAGATCGCAACGGAAGCGTTCAAGAAGAACATGGATGATGGAGTCGTACTCGCTGTGATTCAGATCACCGATGACCAAGTGTCGAACGGACAACACCTCCGCGTTCAACACACGTACGGGACGATCGATGTCTCCTCCTTCTTGATCCAGCAAGGGGAAGGAGAGGTTGAGGAAGAAGACTTCAACAGCAGCACGACGGCGTGGTGGTGGTGAAGAAGTAGTACTCCGGCAGGGCTTCGCCAAGCGCGTGACGGAGGAGGAGAGGTGTTGGGGAGGGGAGGGGCTGCGCCTTGTTGTGTGTTGCTGCCCTCCCCTCACCCCCACTATTTATAGGGGAAGGGGCAAGGGGGCCGGCCCCCTCTAGATGAGATCTAGAGGGGGGGCGGCGGCCAGGGAGGGGGGCTTGCCCCCCAAGCAAGGGGGGCGCCCCCACTAGGGTTTCCCCCCAACCCTAGGCGCATGGGCCCAAGGGAAGGGGGCGCGCCCAACCCTCCAGGGGCTGGTTCCCTGCCCCATGTGGCCCATGAGGTCCTCCGAGAGGGCTGGCCCCTCAAGGTGGACCCCCTGGAACCTCTCTGGTGGCCCCGGTACAATACCGATATGCCCCCGAAACTTCCCGGTGTCCGTATGACAACTTCCCATATATAAATCTTCACCTCCGGACCATTCCGGAACTCCTCGTGACGTCCGGGATCTCATCCGGGACTCCGAACAACATTCGGTAATCACATACAAGTCTTCCTAATAACCCTAGCGTCACCGAACCTTAAGTGTGTAGACCCTACGGGTTCGGGAGACATGCAGACATGAGCGAGACGACTCTTCGGTCAATAACCAACAGCGGGATCTGGATACCCATGTTGGCTCCCACATGCTCCTCGATGATGTCATCGGATGAACCACGATGTCGAGGACTTAATCAATCCCGTACTCAATTCCCTTTGTCTAGCGGTACGATACTTGCCCGAGATTCGATCGTCGGTATACCGATACCTTGTTCAATCTCGTTACCGGCAAGTCTCTTTACTCGTTCCCGTAACACATCATCCCGTGAACAACACCTTGATCACATTGAGCTCATTATGATGATGTCTTACCGAGTGGGCCCAGAGATACCTCTCCGTCATACGGAGTGACAAATCCCAGTCTCGATTCATGCCAACCCAACAGACACTTTCGGAGATACCTGTAGCGCACCTTTATAGTCACCCAGTTACGTTGTGACGTTTGATACACCCAAAGCACTCCTACGGTATCCGGGAGTTGCATAATCTCATGGTCTAAGGAATGATACTTGACATTCGGAAAAGCTCTAGCAAACGAACTATACGATCTTTTGTGCCATGCTTAGGTTTGGGTCTTGTCCATCACATCATTCTCCTAATGATGTGATCCCGTTATCAATGACATCCCCATGTCCATAGTCAGGAAACCATGACTATCTATTGATCAACGAGCTAGTCAACTAGAGGCTTACTAGGGACATATTGTGGTCTATGTATTCACACATGTATTATGATTTCCGGACAATACAATTATAGCATGAACAATAGACAATTATCATGAACAGGGAAATATAATAATCCTTTTATTATTGCCTCTAGGGCATATTTCCAACAGTCTCCCACTTGCACTAGAGATAATAGTCTAGTTACATTGTGATGAATCGCACACCCATGGAATTTTGGTGTTGATCATGTTTTGCTCTAGGGAGAGGTTTAGTCAATGGATCTGCTACATTCAGGTCCGTATGTACTTTACAAATCTCTATGTCTCCATTTTGAACACTTTCACGAATGGAGTTGAAGCGACGCTTGATATGCCTGGTTTTCCTGTGAAACCTGGGCTCCTTCGCAAGGGCAATTGCTCCAGTGTTGTCACAGAAGAGAGTCATCGGGTCCGACGCATTGGGTATGACTCCTAGGTCGGTAATGAACTCCTTCACCCAGACTGCTTCTTGTGCTGCCTCCGAGGCTGCCATATACTCTGCTTCACATGTAGATCCCGCCACGACGCTTTGCTTGCAACTTCACCAGCTTACTGCCCCTCCATTCAAAATATACACGTATCTGGTTTGTGACTTGGAGTCATCCAGATCTGTGTCGAAGCTGGCATCGACGTAACCCTTTACGACGAGCTCTTCGGCACCTCCATAAACGAGAAACATATCCTTAGTCCTTTTTAGGTACTTCAGGATGTTTTTGACCGCTGTCCAGTGTTCCTTGCCGGGATTACTTTGGTACCTCCCTACCAAACTTACGACAAGGTTTACATCGGGTCTGGTACACAGCATGGCATACATAATAGACCCTATGGCTGAGGCATAGGGGATGACACTCATCTCTTCTATATCTTTTGCCGTGGTCGGGCATTGAGCCGTGCTCAATCGCACACCTTGCAATACGGGCAAGAACCCCTTCTTGGACTGATCCATTTTGAACTTCTTCAAAATCTTGTCAAGGTACGTACTTTGTGAAAGACCGATGAGGCGTCTCGATCTATCTCTATAGATCTTGGTGCCTAATATATAAGCAGCTTCTCCAAGGTCCTTCATTGAAAAACACTTGTTCAAATAGGCCTTTATGCTTTCCAAGAATTCTATATCATTTCCCATCAATAGTATGTCATCCACATATAATATGAGAAATGCTACGGAGCTCCCACTCACTTTCTTGTAAACGCAGGCTTCTCCATAAGTCTGCATAAACCCAAATGCTTTGATCATCTCATCAAAGCGAATGTTCCAACTCTGAGATGCTTGCACCAACCCATAGATAGAGCGCTGGAGCTTGCATACTTTGTTAGCATTCTTAGGATCGACAAAACCTTCCGGCTGCATCATATACAATTCTTCCTTAAGAAAGCCGTTAAGGAATGCCGTTTTGACGTCCATTTGCCATATCTCATAATCATAGTATGCGGCAATTGCTAACATGATTCGGACGGACTTCAGCTTCGTTGCTGGAGAGAAAGTCTCATCGTAGTCAACCCCTTGAACTTGTCGATAACCCTTAGCGACAAGTCGAGCTTTATAGATGGTCACATTACCATCCGCGTCTGTCTTCTTCTTAAAGATCCATTTATTTTCTATCGCTCGCCGATCATCGGGCAAGTCCGTCAAAGTCCATACTTTGTTTTCATACATGGATTCTATCTCGGATTTCATGGCTTCTAGCCATTTGTCGGAATCTGGGCCCGCCATCGCTTCTTCATAGTTCGAAGGTTCACCGTTGTCCAACAACATGATTTCCAGGACAGGGTTGCCGTACCACTCTGGTGCGGAACGCGTCCTTGTGGACCTACGAAGTTCAGTAGGAGCTTGATCAGAAGTATCTTGATCATCATCATTAACCTCCTCTTGAATCGGTGCAGGTACCACAGGAACATTTTCCTGAGCTGCGCTACTCTGATTTTCAAGAGGTAGTACTTCATCAAGTTCTACTTTCCTCCCACTTACTTCTTTCGAGAGAAACTCTTTCTCTAGAAAGGACCCGTTCTTGGCAACAAAGATCTTGCCTTCGGATCTGAGGTAGAAGGTATACCCAACTGTTTCTTTGGGATATCATATGAAGACGCATTTTTCCGATTTGGGTTCGAGCTTTTCAGGTTGAAGTTTCTTGACATAAGCATCGCAACCCCAAACTTTCAGAAACGACAGCTTAGGTTTCTTTCCAAACCATAATTCATACGGTGTTGTCTCAACAGATTTAGACGGTGCCCTATTTAAAGTGAATGCAGCTGTCTCTAGAGCGTATCCCCAAAATGATAGCGGTAGATCTGTGAGAGACATCATAGACCGCACCATATCCAATAGAGTGCGATTACGACGTTCAGACACACCGTTACGCTGAGGTGTTCCAGGCGGCGTGAGTTGTGAAACGATTCCACATTTTCTTAAGTGTGTGCCAAATTCGTGACTTAAATATTCTCCCCCACGATCTGATCGTAAGAACTTTATTTTTCTGTCACGTTGATTCTCAACCTCACTCTGAAACTCCTTGAACTTTTCAAAGGTCTCAGACTTGTGTTTCATTAAGTAGACATACCCATATCTACTCAAATCATCAGTGAGAGTGAGAACATAACGATAGCCTCCGCGAGCCTCAACGCTCATTGGACCACACACATCTGTATGTATGATTTCCAACAAGTTGGTTGCTCACTCCATTGTTCCTGAGAATGGAGTCTTGGTCATTTTTACCATGAGGCATGGTTCGCACGTGTCAAATGATTCATAATCGAGAGACTCTAAGAGTCCATCAGCATGGAGCTTCTTCATGCGCTTGACACCAATGTGACCAAGGCGGCAGTGCCACAAGTATGTGGGACTATCGTTATTAACTTTACATCTTTTGGTATTCACACTATGAATATGTGTAACATCACGTACGAGATTCATTAAGAATAAACCATTAACCATCGGAGCATGACCATAAAACATATCACTCATATAAATAGAACAACCATTATTCTCGGATTTAAATGAGTAGCCATCTCGCATTAAACGAGATCCAGATACAATGTTCATGCTCAAACTTGGCACTAAATAACAATTATTGAGGTTTAAAACTAATCCCGTAGGTAAATGTAGAGGTAGCGTGCCGATGGCGATCACATCGACCCTGGAACCATTCCCGACGCGCATCGTCACCTCGTCCTTCGCCAGTCTCCGTTTATTCCGCAGCTCCTGTTTTGAGTTACAAATAT
Organism: Aegilops umbellulata; assembly: GCA_032464435.1. NCBI lineage: Eukaryota > Viridiplantae > Streptophyta > Magnoliopsida > Poales > Poaceae > Aegilops > Aegilops umbellulata. Next base: position 63,558,334 of record CP136057.1, read on the forward strand.
GAGCAACGGCACCGGTATCAAATACCCAGGAGCTACTACGAGCACTGGTAAGGTACACATCAGTTACATGTATATCACATATACCTTTGGTGTTGCCGGCCTTCTTATCTGCTAAGTACTTGGGGCAATTCCGCTTCCAGTGACCATTTCCCTTGCAATAAAAGCACTCAGTTTCAGGTTTGGGTCCATTCTTTGACTTCTTCCTGGCAACTGATTTACCAGGCGCGGCAACCTCCTTGCCGTCCTTCTTGAAGTTCTTCTTACCCTTGCCTTTCTTGAACTTAGTGGTTTTATTCACCATCAACACTTGATGTTCCTTTTTGATCTCCACCTCTGCAGATTTCAGCATTGAATACAACTCGGGAATGGTTTTTTCCATCCCCTGCATATTGTAGTTCATCACGAAGCTCTTGTAGCTAGGTGGGAGCGACTGAAGGATTCTGTCAATGACCGCCTCATCCGGGAGATTAACTTCCAGCTGAGTCAAGCGGTTGTGCAACCCAGACATCTTGAGTATGTGTTCACTGACAGAGCTATTTTCCTCCATCTTACAGCTAAAGAACTTGTCGGAGACTTCATATCTCTTGACCCGGGCATGAGCTTGGAAAATCAATTTCAGCTCCTCGAACATCTCATATGCTCCGTGTTTCTCAAAACGCTTTTGAAGCCCCGGTTCTAGGCTGTAAAGCATGCCGCACTGAACGAGGGAGTAATCATCAGTACGTGACTGATGGGCGTTCATAACGTCCTGGTTTTCTGGGAATGGTGCATCACCTAGCGGTGCTTCTAGGACATAATCTTTCTTGGCTACTATGAGGATGATCCTCAGGTTCCGGACCCAGTCTGAATAGTTGCTGCCATCATCTTTCAGCTTGGTTTTCTCTAGGAACGCGTTGAAAGTTGAGGGTGACATTACCGTGGGCCATTTGATCTACAAGACATATTGTAAAGATTTAGACTAAGTTCATGATAATTAAGTTCATCTAATCAAATTAATGAATGAACTCCCACTCAGATTTGACATCCCTCTAGTCATCTAAGTGATACATGATCTGAGTCAACTAGGCCGTGTCCGATCATCACGTGAGACGGACTAGTCATCATCGGTGAACATCTCCATGTTGATCGTATCTTCTATACGACTCATGTTCGACCTTTCGGTCCTCCGTGTTCCAAGGCCATGTCTGTACATGCTAGGCTCGTCAATCCAACCTAAGTGTATTGCGTGTGTAAATCTAGCTTACACCCGTTGTATGCGAACGTAAGGACCTATCACACCCGATCATCACGTGGTGCTTCGAAACGACGAACCTTAGCAACGGTGCACAGTTAGGGAGAACACATTTTTGATATTTTAATGAGGGATCATCTTATTTATGCTACCGTCGTTCTAAGCAAATAAGATGTAAAAACATGATAAACATCACATGCAATCAAATAGTGACATGATATGGCCAACATCATTTCGCTCCTTTGATCTCCATCTTCGGGGCGCCATGTTCATCGTCGTCACCGGCATGACACCATGATCTCCATCATCATGGTTTCCATCATCGTGTCTTCGTGAAGTTGTCACGTCAAATATTACTTCTACTACTATGGCTAAAGCTTTAGCAATAAAGTAAAGTAATTACATGACGATTTAAGTTGACACGCAGGTCATAAATAAATAAAGACAACTCCTATGGCTCCTGCCGGTTGTCATACTCATCGACATGCAAGTCATGATTCCTATTACAATAACAAGATCATCTCATACATCACATACATGATTCATCACATCTTCTGGCCATATCACATCACAAAGCACTTGCTGCAAAAACAAGTTAGACGTCCTCTAATTGTTGTTGCAAGTTTTTACGTGGCTGTTATAGGTTGCTAGCAAGAACGTTTCTTACCTACGTTAAAACCACAACGTGAATTGTCAATCTCTACTTACCCTTCATAAGGACCCTGTTCATCGAATCCGATCCAACTAAAGTGGGAGAGACAGACACCCGCCAGCCACCTTATGCAACTAGTGCATGTTAGTCGGTGGAACCGGTCTCACGTAAGCGTACGTGTAAGGTTGGTCCGGGCCGCTTCATCCCACAATACCGCTGAACCAAGATAGGACTAGTAACGGCAAGAAGAATTGACAATTCGAGCCCACAACTACTTTGTGTTCTACTCGTGCATAGAAACTACGCATAGACCTAGCTCATGATGCCACTGATGGGGATCGTAGCAGAAATTAAAATTTTCCTACGCATCACCAAGATCTATCCATGGAGTATTCTAGCAATGAGGGGATAGGAGAGCATCTACATACCACTTGTAGATCGCAACGGAAGCGTTCAAGAAGAACATGGATGATGGAGTCGTACTCGCCGTGATTCAGATCACCGATGACCAAGTGCCGAACGGACAGCACCTCCGCGTTCAACACACGTACGGGACGATCGACGTCTCCTCCTTCTTGATCCAGCAAGGGGAAGGAGGGGTTGAGGAAGAAGACTTCAACAGCAGCACGACGGCGTGGTGGTGGTGAAGAAGTAGTACTCCGGCAGGGCTTCGCCAAGCGCGTGACGGAGGAGGAGAGGTGTTGGGGAGGGGAGGGGCTGCGCCTTGTTGTGTGTTGCTGCCCTCCCCTCACCCCCACTATTTATAGGGGAAGGGGCAAGGGGGGCGGCCCCCTCTAGATGAGATCTAGAGGGGGGGGGGCGGCGGCCAGGGAGGGGGGCTTGCCCCCCAAGCAAGGGGGGCGCCCCCACTAGGGTTTCCCCCCAACCCTAGGCGCATGGGCCCAAGGGAAGGGGGCGCGCCCAGCCCTCCAGGGGCTGGTTCCCTGCCCCTTGTGGCCCATGAGGCCCTCCGAGAGGGCTGGCCCCTCAAGGTGGACCCCCTGGAACCTCTCTGGTGGCCCCGGTACAATACCGATATGCCCCCGAAACTTCCCGGTGTCCGTATGACAACTTCCCATATATAAATCTTCACCTCCGGACCATTTCGGAACTCCTCGTGACGTCCGGGATCTCATCCGGGACTCCGAACAACATTCGGTAATCACATACAAGTCTTCCTAATAACCCTAGCGTCACCGAACCTTAAGTGTGTAGACCCTACGGGTTCGGGAGACATGCAGACATGACCGAGACGACTCTTCGGTCAATAACCAACAGCGGGATCTGGATACCCATGTTGGCTCCCACATGCTCCTCGATGATGTCATCGAATGAACCACGATGTCGAGGACTTAATCAATCTCGTACTCAATTCCCTTTGTCTAGCGGTACGATACTTGCCCGAGATTCGATCGTCGGTATACCGATACCTTGTTCAATCTCGTTACCGGCAAGTCTCTTTACTCGTTCCCGTAACACATCATCCCGTGAACAACACCTTGATCACATTGAGCTCATTACGATGATGTCTTACCGAGTGGGCCCAGAGATACCTCTCCGTCATACGGAGTGACAAATCCCAGTCTCGATTCATGCCAACCCAACAGACACTTTCGGAGATACCTGTAGTGCACCTTTATAGTCACCCAGTTATGTTGTGACGTTTGATACACCCAAAGCACTCCTACGGTATCCGGGAGTTGCATAATCTCATGGTCTAAGGAATGATACTTGACATTCGGAAAAGCTCTAGCAAACGAACTATACGATCTTTTGTGCCATGCTTAGGTTTGGGTCTTGTCCATCACATCATTCTCCTAATGATGTGATCCCGTTATCAATGACATCCCCATGTCCATAGTCAGGAAACCATGACTATCTATTGATCAACGAGCTAGTCAACTAGAGGCTTACTAGGGACATATTGTGGTCTATGTATTCACACATGTATTATGATTTCCGGACAATACAATTATAGCATGAACAATAGACAATTATCATGAACAGGGAAATATAATAATCCTTTTATTATTGCCTCTAGGGCATATTTCCAACATTGTTACCTCATCAAGTTCTACTTTCCTCCCACTCACTTCTTTCAAGAGAAACTCCTTCACTATAAAGGATCCATTCTTGGCAACAAATGTCTTGCCTTCGGATCTGTGATAGAAGGTGTACCCAACAGTTTCCTTTGGGTATCCTATGAAGACACATTTCTTCGATTTGGGTTCGAGCTTTTCAGGTTGAAGCTTTTTCACATAAGCATGGCGGCCCCAAACTTTAAGAAACGACAACTTTGGTTTCTTGCCAAACCACAGTTCATAAGGCGTAGTCTCAACGGATTTTGATGGTGCCCTATTTAAAGTGATTACGGTCGTCTCTAAAGCATAACCGCAAAACGATGGCGGTAAATCAGTAAGAGACATCATAGATCGCACCATATCTAGTAAAGTACGATTACGACGTTCGGACACACCATTATGCTGTGGTGTTCCGGGTGGCGTGAGTTGCGAAACTATTCCGCATTGTTTCAAATATAGACCAAACTCGTAACTCAAATATTCTCCTCCACGATCAGATCGCAGAAACTTTATTTTCTTGTTACGATGATTTTCAACTTCACTCTGAAATTCTTTGAACTTTTCAAATGTTTCAGACTTTTGTTTCATTAAGTACATATACCCATATCTGCTTAAATCATCTATGAAGGTGAGAAAATAACGATACCCGCTGTTGGGGATATAACTATTTGTGTAAGCCGTCCAGGAGGGGCCAGGTTACGCAAAGAGAGGCTCATCGGAAGCCCAAGACCGAGGCATGAAGATGGCGATTCACTAAAAGGCCTAAAGGCCCACAGGCGACTTAAGGCCCGTAGTGATAAACCGCCGTATAGGCATGACTTGTATTGTAAGGCAGGATTAACTAGTCACCGAGCCGGACACTGTCTATGAGCCGGCCGGGACTCTGTATGCCGCAGGGCGTCAACCCGTGTATATAAGGGGACGACCCGCCGGCGGCTTAGGGCAAGAAACAACTGATCAAGAGCCAGGCATAGCGTATCTCGCTCCCTGGTCATCGAAACCTCAAGCAATACCAACCCAAATAGACGTAGGCCTTCCTTCACCGCAAGGGGCTGAACTAGTATAAACCTCTCATGTCCTTTGTCCCGATTAACCCCTTTAAGCTTCCTAGCTGCGATGGCTCCACGACTAAGTCCTTGCAAGAGGACACCTGCCGTGACAATTCCACGACAGTTGGCGCCCACCGTGGGGCCAGCGCACGATGGATTTGAGTTCTTGAAGGGCAGCTTCGAAGGGCTCAAAGGATACGTAGTTGGCCGGATGACCAAGAGTCGTCGCGGCAAGATCTACATCGACGACGAAGGCTGGGGGCCCGACGCCGGCTCAATTGAGTATGGGTACCGGGTCCCCTTCGGCGGAATTCACGTCTTCATCGGCCAGATTGGTGAGCCGGGCCCTGAGCCGGACAACTGCATCGACCTCGTCGAGACGGCTCAGCGTGCGAGACCCGCCCGAGCTCAACCCGTCGTGAAGCGTGCCTTTGTGGGTTGCATCCACGGAGGTGAACTTTCTGAAGGATCTGAAGGAGCTGGTGAGCCGGCCGTCCTCTCTGACGGTGATTCGTCTGCCGGCTCAACAGATTCGCTGTATCAAGTTCAAGATGGCGTACTTGGGGGCTGTTTCGATGGCAGCACTATTCCGGACCCCTCAGAGTCGCCAAACTAGGCAGGAGTCTTCATGGCTGGCACTCAACCCGACCAAAATTCTACAGCCTCACTGGCTCAGGTACTGATGGATCTCATGGATAAACTTACGGCTCTGTTAACTGCTACAGTCATCCCTGTGAACCAATCTGAGCATGAGGCAGAAGTGGCACAGATTCGTGAGGAGATCACCCAGGCCAAAGAAACCTTAGCAGCTGAAGATACTAGGTTAGCCACGGAACGGGCGGCTTTGGATGTACGGGCGCAGCAACTTCAGGCAGAGGCTTTTCAGCTCACGATGAGCCTGAATGCATCTAATGAGGTAATGAGGAGGAGACATCAGAAAACTCAGTCCCGTCTACCTCAGATTTATGATCCTCGGAATCTCTTTGCTACACCCGGAGCCGGCCCAAGTAATTCGCCGGGTGTAAATCAGTTCATGACATCCGGAGCAGGAGGCCCGGTCCAGCCTCAGGTGACGGCGCCTCGTCACGACAATATGGCACCACCCCGTTACGTACCAATACCGCCGGGTCACTTCTCCAACCCCATGGAGAATTTAATCGCAGCGTCAGCACGATTGGCGGCTCTCCCAGTGGATGGTGATGATCCGACAACAGTGGAGACCTGGGGGATCCGAGAACTCGTCCAAACAGCTTTAGCTCAGCAAGAGACCTACTGCTACAGCCGGGACAGGATTCACTCAACTCCTCCGCCTTGGTTAGCTCCGCCTCATCAAAACCGGAGCCCGAGTTACAGCAGACACATGGAGTCAGAGGCCCTGTCAAGCAATGCTCAGCGACGGAACCAGCCAGGTGGATATAACCCGGTGCAGGATCGGATACGTCAGGAGGACGAACGGGCGGCTCAGCTAGCAGATCAGCAGGACCTACCGGCTTATCCGACAACTTCTATGGAAGCGGGAGTTGCTACTAGAACCGGAGGGGTTCCTTGTCTGGCACCGGCTCTGCGTAATGTACGTCTGCCCAAGGATTTTAAGGGACCTCGAAAGGTACCGAATTATACGGCCGATTTACAGCCTGGAGCATGGATTGGAAGTTATGAAATGGCCATGGAGCTGCTGGAGGTTAGTGATGAAGCGATGGCTAAAAACTTCACCATGATGTTAGATGGAACGACCCGTTCTTGGTTAAAGGGTCTACCACCCAATTCCATTAGTTCATGGGCAGAGCTAAAGGCCTGTTTCATCCAGAATTTCAAGGACACTTGCAAGCAGTCGATGTCGATTGTGGACTTGACAAATTGTAAGCAGGAGGAAGGTGAATCTACGACTCATTGGGTGCGCCGGGTCAAGGATATAATACATTCGTCTGACAAGATGGATGCTGGCTCAGCAGTTCTCATGCTGGAGAAAAATTGCCGCTTTGAGCCTTTGAGACAGAAACTGGGGCGCCTTAAGCGTGATTGCAATGATATGGGGACGCTGATGGCGGCTTTAGTCAAGTATGCCGATTCTGACAGTACCAAGGATCCTGCGTCTGATGAGGAAAAGACAGGGAAGGGAAAGAAGAACGGTAATGGAAAGGGCCAGCAGCATAACCCGGTGAATCAAGGAGGCAATAAGCGTAAGGCGGACGGCAACCCGGAATTTGTGGCCAATGCACAGGGTAACAATCAGAAGCGCAAGGGAAAACCACCTCGGTTTGGCAGGTCAGGTCCATCTCTTGATCAGTTACTCAATGAGCCTTGTCCAAAACACGGCACCCGGGAGCGGCCGGCGACTCACTTATGGAAGGATTGCGCAATCATGAAGGCGTTCAAGAATTCTAATACATTTGATGGCAATCAAGGCCCAGGCGGTGGCTCAGGAGGTGGCGGCTTTCATGGCCCGGGTGGCGGTTCAGGGCCCGGTTTTCAGGGAAACCAGGGTGGATATAACCCGCAGCAGTCTGGTCAAGGAGGTCAACAGCAGCAGCAGTCGGGTTATCAGAGCCATCCGAAGCAGCTAAATAGTGGGCAGTATCACGTGTTCACCACCAGTTTGTGTAAGCGTGATCAAAACATTCACAGGAGGGCTGTAAACTCTGTTGAGCCGGCAGTCCCTCGTTACTTAAGGTGGTCGGAGCAGCCCATTATCTGGAGTAGGGAGGATCACCCTCCCCGGGTTGATAATCCGGGTCAATTGGCACTAGTGGTGGCACCGCAGGTCGGTGGTTATAAGTTTACTAAGGTGCTCATGGATGGAGGTAGCAGCATCAACATCCTCTATTACGAGACCTTTCGGCGCATGGGCTTAACTGACAAGAATTTAAAGACTTTCAACATCGTCTTCCATGGAGTGGTGCCGGGTAAGCCGGCGTATCCTGTGGGTAAGATTGAGCTAGAGGTGGCTTTTGGAGACGAGCATGATTCTAGGGCTGAAAGGTTAAATTTTGAGGTGGTCAAAATCAAGAGTCCGTATCACGCGTTGTTTGGACGGCCGACTTATGCCAAGTTCATGGCACGGCCGTGTTATGTCTACTTACAGCTCAAGATGCCAGGTTATAAGGGCACCATCACTATGCATGGAAGTCGAAAGGTGGCCCTGGAATGCGAAGAAGGCGACGCGGCTTATGCTGAGTCCGTCTGTGCAGCCGAGGAGCTCAAATTTTACCAAGATAACGTTGACCCGACAGATATGACCTCCCTCAAGAAGCCGACTACGGAACATGACCCAGCCATGAAGTTTAAGTCGGCTGCAGAGACTAAGCTTGTTGATTTTACTCCAGGCGACTCGTCTAAGCAATTCAGCATCAGTGCCAATTTGGATCCTAAATAGGAAAGCGCGCTCATCGAGTTCATCCGTGAGAACCGGGACATCTTTGCATGGAAGCCTTCTGACATGCCGGGTGTACCGAGAGGACTCGTTGAGCACACTCTTAATATTGATCCGAAGTATAAGCCGGTCAGGCAGTTTCTGCGGCGATTCAATGAGGAACGACGAAAAGCTATAGGAGAGGAGGTCGCCCGGCTCTTGGCGGCTGGGTTCATTGTCGAAGTTTTTCACCCGGAGTGGTTGGCGAACCCGGTGCTCGTGCTCAAGAAAAATGGCACCTGGCGGATGTGTGTGGATTACACGGACTTAAATAAGGCTTGTCCGGTTGATCCTTTCGCTCTTCCCCGTATTGATCAAATCATTGATGCTACGACGGGTTGTGCGCGTTTGAGCTTTTTGGATGCTTACTCTGGTTATCATCATATCAAGATGGCAGTTAAGGACCAGGAGAAGACGGCTTTCATCACTCCGTTTGGAGCCTTCTGCTATGTGTCTATGCCTTTTGGGCTCAAGAGTGCCCAGGCGACTTATCAACGGTGTGTACAGAATTGTCTCCACAATCAGATCGGGCGTAATGTTCATGCTTATGTGGATGACATAGTGGTAAAATCCAGAGAGATGGAAACCTTGATACCTGACCTCAGAGAAACCTTTGACAATCTCCGGGTTTACAAAATGATGCTTAACCCGGAGAAGTGTGTATTTGGTGTGCCTGCAGGCAAGCTCTTGGGATTTTTGGTCTCAAACAGGGGCATCGAGGCTAATCCGGAGAAGATTAAGGCAATCACTTCTTTGGCTAAACCGAGATGTATCAATGATGTTCAGTGACTGGCGGGTCATGTGGCTGCTCTAAGCCGGTTCGTAAGCCGGCTAGGTGAGAAGGCCCTACCGTTGTACCAACTGATGAAGAAGGCAGACACCTTTGTCTGGAGTGATGCTGCTAATGCCGCGTTTGAGGATTTTAAAAGGCAGTTATCTGAGCCGCTGGTTCTTGCATCTCCCATTGACAAAGAGCCTTTGTTGTTATATGTGGCTGCTAATTCACGAGCTGTCAGCGTTGCAATTGTGGTGGAACGCAAGGAGGCTGGTAAAGAGCATCCGGTTCAGCGGTCAGTTTATTATGTCGGTGAGGTACTCATTGAGTCAAAGCAAAGGTATCCTCATTGGCAGAAGCTGGTTTACGGGGTGTTCATGGCAAGCCGGAAGCTAAAACAGTACTTCCAAGGTCATCCTACCACGGTGGTGAGTTCTGCCCCTTTGGGAGACATTATCCAGAACAGAGAGGCCACGGGACGAGTCGCCAAGTGGGCCATTGAGCTCGGGCCTCATGGTTTGAAGTATGTGCCACGTACTGCCATTAAATCTCAAGCCTTGGTGGATTTTATCAATGACTGGACAGAGCTGCAGGCACCGGAGGAAAAGCCCGATAACACCTATTGGACTATTCACTTTGATGGGTCCAGACAGTTGGAAGGCTCGGGGGCTGGAGTCGTGTTAACTTCCCCTCGAGGTGACAAATTTTGTAATGTGCTCCGGCTTATGTTTCCTTGTACTAACAACACAGCTGAGTACGAGGCCCTACTCCATGGTCTCTGGATGGCCAAAGAGATGAACTTAAGCCAGGTAAGGTGCTTAGGAGACTCAGACCTTGTAGCCCAACAGGTGTCAGGCAAGTGGGACTCTAAAGATCCCCTTATGGCGGCTTACCGTCGGGAAGTTGATGCTGTGGCTGGACACTTCAAAGGTTATGTGGTGGAACACATTGATAGAAGGAAGAATGAGGCGGCGGATGCCTTAAGCCGGCTGGGATCTCAGCATAAACTAGTGCCGCCTAACACTTTTCTTGATATTTTGCACAATCCTTCTGTTAAGTTACCTACAGAGGAAGATCTGGCAATACCAGACCCGGAGGCACAGCTGGTGGCGGCTCTCCATGTTATCCCGGATTGGACAGTACCTTATTTGGCTTACATGACCCGGGGAGAGTTGCCCGAATATGAGACCTTGGCAAGACAAATCGTCCGACGGTCCAAGTCCATGACAATTGTCAATGGCGAGTTACATCACTGCAGCGTCATTGGAGCGTTTCAATGTTGCGTGTCACCTACAGAGGGTTAGGAGATCCTTCGTGAGATTCATGAAGGTGATTGTGGTCATCACGCCGGCTCAAAATCTCTTGTGGCCAAAGCCTTCCGTCATGGGTTTTATTGGCTGACGGCTCATGCTGATGCGGAAGATCTGGTCAGTAGATGTGACGGATGTCAGAAGTTCTCACGACGAGCCCATGTGCCGGCTCAAGAATTAAGGATGATTCCAATTACTTGGCCGTTCGCAGTCTGGGGGCTTGACATGGTCGGGCCTTTCAAAAGGTCTAAGGATAAAAAGACTCACCTCTTGGTAGCAGTTGACAAGTTTACACAGTGGGTTGAGGCGGAGCCAGTCAGTAAGTGTGATGCAGCCACGGCGGTCCAGTTCATGAAAAAGGTGATTTTTCGCTTTGGTTTTCCACACATCATCATAACTGATAATGGCACTAACCTTTCCAAAGGAGCTATGGAAGAATTCTGTTAACGAGAGCATATCCGGCTTGACGTTTCAGCTGTGGCTCATCCTCAATCCAATGGTCAAGCAGAACGAGCTAATCAAGAGATCTTGAAGGGTATCAAGCCCCGGCTCTTGGTCCCCTTACAGCGGACGCCGGGTTGTTGGGTGGAGGAGTTACCTTTTGTACTTTGGAGCATCAATACCACACCTAACAGATCTACGGGTTACACACCTTTCTTTATGGTGTATGGAGCAGAAGCGGTCCTGCCAAGTGACATCCGTCATGATTCACCCCGTGTGGCGGCTTATGTTGAGGCGGACAACGAAAAAGCTCGGCAAGATGCACTGGACCTGTTGGATGAAGAGCGAGACTTAGCAATAGCCACCTCGGCGATTTACCAGCAAGATTTGCGCCGCTACCATAGCCGCCGGGTTAAGTCCAGAACCTTTCAGGAAGGTGACTTAGTACTCCGACTCATCCAGGATCAATCTGACATGCACAAGCTATCCCCTCCTTGGGAAGGACCCTTTGTGGTCAGCAAGAATCTGAACAACGGGTCATACTACCTTATCGATGTTCGAGAGCACAAAGACTCACGTAAGTCGGAGGAAGAGACCCGTCGGCCGTGGAATATCGCTCATCTTCGGCCTTATTATACTTGAGCCACCGGCTCTAATATATGTATATTTATCCTACGTATATATTACATAAAGCAATAAAGAAGGACCTCTGTCCTTTTTTCCATCCCAAAAAAGGTTTTATGTGTTCCCTTTGTTAGGTGGTGGAAATAACCAAGAGGAAGCGGGTCACATTTGAATCCGGCTTTCCTTTGGTCCAGCTTATGATCATATCTAAATCTGGCCATGATCACTTGGGGGCTTCCTATTCAAACATAGGTTGTATGCGAACCAAAGAGAACATAGCTGTCGATACCCACTTGATCGGCATACTGCCAAACCCACTTGGGGGCTTCCTGATCATATTTGAATCATAGCTTAACCCCTTTGGGTCTGACGTGGATCGTATTCGAATCAACGTCATTAAACAACTCTTATGGTCACTTGGGGGCTTCCTGTTCAAACATAGGTCGTATTCGAACCAAAGAGAACATAGCTGTCGATACCCACTTGATCGGCATCGCCACATCCACTGGGGGCTATATGATCGCATCCAAATCTTAGCTTAACCCCTTTGGAACGGTTCACTGATCGTATTCGAATCAGAGGCCTTTGAAATTTGTTTATTATTTATCATATTTTATAAATATCACTATTTGGTTATATTGAGATCCTCTTCAAAATACCATAGAGTGGATCACGACCCTCCGGGTGAATATTAGTTACTCCGGGTTACTAAATACCAGGTGAACCTTTATATATCAATCCTCAGGAGTTAAATTTACTTTTAGAGGTAATCATAAGTATCACAGGTATATCATTATGATTACATCTATTAAAGTTCAAATCATAAGTTGGTTTTCCTGTAACACTCCGGGTTATCAGAAGCTTATGTAACTCTCAATGCGATAAGTCGCCAAGGGATTTTGTTTATCTTCTGTGCAGGGCAATACAAGACATTTCTGCAAGGATATAACAGATTCATATAAACTATGAAGTGCATAATAATGGCGGCTTATGCAAAGTCTTAAGGGCCATAAGCATGCGTGAAGGCATGACAAACTCAGAGTGTCTTCGGCTCTATTACAAGACTCCCCGAGTCTGAATGATGAGGCATTGTTTTTCTACAAAACATACGCAGGTGACGCCTTGCGATTTACTCTTGGGGTTGAGCTGAAGCTTCCGGGTTATCCTTCTCCGCCTCTTCGCCAGTTGCCTTGTCCTGGAAGGATGATGATGCCCAGTCAATGCCACTCAAGGCTTCAAACTCAGCTTCCTCGTCTATTAAACCGGTTGGGTCTACGTCAGGGGCAAAGGTATGCTTACGAATTGGAGGGATCAGGCTGACATCATCATAATGCGGCATGGGGATTCTCAGATTCTCCTTATCATAACCCGGCTGATACTTGGAGAGGTCAGTATCGTTCCCAATTTGAGTGGCCACAGGGTGTATATCCCTCACGCAGCTGGTAAAGTCTTTCTGATCAAATGGAGTGCCATCCTCCTTTAAACTTGGATACCCGAGAGCGATGTCGGCTGGGTCTAGCTCTGGTAACCAGGCTTTGGCCCGGCTCAAGGCGGCTATTGCTCTGGCTCTTGCTTGGGCCCGTCTCAACTCTTGAATCCGCTGGGGGAGCACAGCAAGCCGTCGTAACACATCTTGCAAGAGGTGGGGCACGTCATTGGATAAGGCCACAACAGCCAAAGCACGTTGTGACCCGGTGTATAATTGTTCCACCAGAGTATAGACGGCTTTCAGTTTGACTACCATGTCCTGCTTGAGGGTTTTGCTCCTGGGGCCTGTGTTGATTAAACAAAGCGTAAGCCGAAAGTGATAATTAGCTTAGTTATCAAAGGAAGGATGAAAGTATTTGAGGTTCATACAAAGAAACGTACCAAAGATTGCTGAGACCATTCGAGATATCTGACGCTTCAAGCCGGACAGCTCAGTGTTTGCCTTTGCAAGGGATGTTTCGGCCGCCTCGGCCCGGGTCACCAGAGAGGCCTTCTCATCAGCCCAGGTTTTCTTCTCCGACTCAAAGTTCTTCTTCAATTTCTCTTGTTCAGAGACGCTGAGTTCAAACTTGGAGTTGGCATTTTGAATTTCAAGTTCCTGGGCTGACAGGCGGCTCTTAAGGTCAGCAATCTACGATTCAAATTGATTTATGGTAGCCTGTATTATCCCGAGTTACAGTCAGCATCATAATAAATAGTTTCAAAGTCTCAAGCATTTTGCAAGCAAACATACTTGACACTTGGGGGCTAATGTGTACCGAAGCTTTCTACATTGTTAAACCGGTCCTGGATAGTAAAGTCCCAAGCACTTTGCAAGCAAAGATGCTTGGCACTTGGGGGCTAATGTGTATTGCAAGTTTAAAGGTATTGTGTTACAGCCGGTTTAAGTATTTTTTCTTTAAACTGAACAAGCAGCTATAACAGTTTTTTCTAAGTCTACAACATATTTCCTAAATAAGCAATAGACTTGGGGCTGGTACAGTAAGTATGATTGAAAGTAAGGAAGCATAAGTCGTACCTCAGATTTTTGTTGTATTTGCTTCACCATGTCAATTTCCAGGTCACGGCTGCTATGCACCTGGTTAATATAACCCGAGACGAGCTCTCCAATACTTAAATGAGTATAGTAAGTGATGGCCGTTTTGGCTTTACGGCGTTCCAATAACTCCTCTTTAGCAGAACATCTGGCAAGAACTGTGGGCCGGCCCGGCTCAACAAACTGCGTCTTGAGTATTTCCACTTCTGGGTCAATCGTCTTGGCCGGGCTAGGTGCTTCCGGGTTAACAAGACCAACCAGAATATCTTCAGCAGGCAGATCAAAGGTTGGTACTGCGGTATCCTGAGCCGGTTCAGGCGGCGGCTGATGTGTGGGAGAGCCGGGAGTAGCTGTGCCCAGTTCCGGTTCAGTGGCTACAGGGTCTTGGGCCGGATTATCTTTCTTCGTTTTCTTCCTGGGCTTCACTTGCATACTATGGACAAAGCAGAAGAATGAGTACAGAAACATGAGGAAGAAAAAAACATAAGGTAAATAAATTGATATTACCCAGGAGCGGTCTTAAAAGCCGGCATGTTTGACTGCATGGACTCACCGAATGAAGGAGAGGTATCCTGATAATTGGAGACAGAGGAATTGAGAGGTTGACGGATTAGACCCGCCAAAGGTAAAAAAGGGTATAAGTCGGAGATAACCTCAGACCGACGCTTCCGGGTTGCATCAAGCAAGCCGGAGGAGAGCCCTATATCCTTGCTGGTCCGGGTCTGCCTCCGGCTTTCAAATTGCTATTGCTTCAAAAGAAAGTCAGGATCTTGGTAAGCCAAAGGGTGTGAAAATCTTACTTTCTGGGTTACTCTTCGAATTTTCTGACGCGGCCGAAGCTCGGAGTCAGAGGAGATGATAGTTACCTCTTCCTCGACGGGTTGGCTGTTCCCCGTGTCTTCCTGAAAAAGGAGAATAATATTAGTAAGGTAATGATAAAAGAGTAAGGGAAGTTGAAAGGTTACCTCTTCCTCGTTATCATCAGAATCATCGAGCTGGAACATCTCTGAAGCACTTGGTTTCCTCTTCTTTGAAGTAGAAGGTCTGGTGGTTCTTTTTTCGGCCCTCTTTGCCGCATGGGCTTGTTTGGCCGCCTCATGATCATACGGGACTTTCCAGAACTTGTCGTTTGCCTGTAAAGAATTGTGAGGGGGTATAAGTAAAGGTAAAGTACATATAATAAAAGGTGATCATTGAGGCTGATGACTCACTGCGGGGGCCGGGTTATTCTTACAGAAGGGGAGTAAGCTGAAGGTATTGTTCACCACAGTCCCCTCTTTCAACAGTGACTGGATCATAGCCTCGACCGTGTCATCTGGTAAATCGTCAGAGCTGTGACGCAGCGGGTCATCCTTCTCCCCTGAGTAAGTACATATTAAGCCGGGTCGGTGGCTTAATGGAATCACCCGCCAGGTAATCCAGGTCCGGACCAAATTAGTGCCGTCCAAACCATTGCCCAAAAGAGCCTTAATCTTCTTTATGGTGGGGGCAAGTGGAATACGTTCAACAGGAGATAGTTTATCAGCTAATGGGTGGTTGGACTCCAAGCGCAAAGCACGAAAACCGGGTAGCGAATTCTCACCAGCCGGAGAGGTATCCTGGCAATAGAACCATGTCTGATTCCACTCTTTCGGATGGCTTGGCAGCTCTGCATAAGGAAAAAGGCAGTCTCTTCGCCGCTGGATTGAGATGCCTCCGAGTTCCAGACTAGGCCCATTGGCACGTTCATTTTGCCGGTTCAAATAAAACAGCTCTCTAAACAAGGTCAAATTCGGCTCTTCTCCAAGGTATACCTCGCAAAACACTTGGAAGTTGCAGAGATTCGACACGGAGTTGGGCCTGATGTCTTGAGGTCTGAGGTCAAAGAAATGCAGAACATCTCTGAAGAATTTTGACCCAGGTGGAGCAAAGCCCCGGTTCATATGATCCGTAAAGACGATTACCTCCCCTTCCTTGGGCTGAGGTTTCTCCTCTAATGGGTTAGGAGCACGATAGGACATAATTTCCTTTCGGGGCAGATGGCCGGATCTCACAAACCCAGCTAAAGAACTCTCTGTAGCGGTGGATTTGACCCAGTTGCAAGTCACCGGAGGTTTGACAGCTTTGGGTGCCATTGCGTAAATCGACGCCTACAACAAGATAAAGGAATTTTTCCGGTTTAATTATAACTCGGAGGAAAACGTTGTGGGTTTATTCAAGATGGCGGCTTAAGAAGGGGCCTAATGACATCCAGGTAACTATGTGATAATGTTTAAACAGTTGCAGGTATTAAAGATGATTAAGGTTTCCTTAAGTCGCCAGAAGCAAGCGGTGTTGACAACCGATATTATCTTAAACCGGATACACGAATTACTATGGCTGAAACAGAGTCAACAGACGCAATTTTTTGCTAAGTGTGGGGCAAACAACTTTCACATACTGCAATTATTATTTTGGATCAAACGATGCTCTGGAAAGGAAATTTTTCTAGACCTAAAATAGCGCAGAGAAGTTCGTACATTTGAAGGAAGCCTCTGAACAAAAGAAAAGAGATCTGCTTTCGTACAGAATAAGTACAAAACATCCTCCGTAGTGGTTCTATGTTGTTTTTATGATCTAAGCAGGGCATTGGAGGTGAAAGCAAGCGAGGGTTTGCGTCGGGAGGCGATGAACGCCGACGAACTCAACAAAGCCCCAATGCAGATCTAAGAAAGAGAGGAGAGGAACTCATAGATGTGGACGAGTTGCGGAGGTTCGCCGTCGATTTCTGGTCAAGAGTCAGGTCGATGCAGCGGCCTGATTCGGTGAAGACGAGGGGCTCGACGGCGGCGGCAGCGGAGCTCGAGAGGAAGTAAGAGGAAGAAGACGACTGAAAGAGGGAAGAATGGAAGACCTAGGTCGCCCTATTTATAAGCAAAGATTGACCGAGACAGCGTGAGAAACGAGGAGACTAAACCTCATTATCCGGCGGCCCCGACGCCTCGATTCTCGGGATGGTCAGTAAAGGCAAAGATCCGTTGGAGGATGTGACAGAATAAAGTATGAGTTTTATGGAAGATGACGTCACGGTGATTTAACCCGGATCCAGATGATGACGTGACGACATTTCACACAAGACAAAAGATTAAAGGCCAGTTCACAAGGTTTTCAAAGATTGACATGAACCGGTTCAAATCAATCTGGGGCCTAATGTTGGGGATATAACTATTTGTGTAAGCCGTCCAGGAGGGGCCGGGTTACGCAAAGAGAGGCTCATCGGAAGCCCAAGACCGAGGCATGAAGATGGCGATTCACTAAAAGGCCTAAAGGCCCACATGCGACTTAAGGCCCGTAGTGATAAACCGCCGTATAGGCATGACTTGTATTGTAAGGCAGGATTAACTAGTCACCGAGCCGGACACTGTTTATGAGCCGGCCGGGACTCTGTATGCCGCAGGGCGTCAACCCGTGTATATAAGGGGACGACCCGCCGGCGTCTTAGGGCAAGAAACAACTGATCGAGAGCCGGGCATAGCGTATCTCGCTCCCTGGTCATCAAAACCTCAAGCAATACCAACCCAACTAGACGTAGGCCTTCCTTCACCGCAAGGGGCTGAACTAGTATAAACCTCTCATGTCCTTTGTCCCGATTAACCCCTTTAAGCTTCCTAGCTGCGATGGCTCCACGACTAAGTCCTTGCAAGAGGACATCTGCCGTGACAATTCCACAACACCCGCCGCGAGCCTCAACATTCATTGGACCACATACATCAGTATGTATGATCTCCAACAAATCAGTTGCTCGCTCCATAGTTCCGGAGAATGGCGTTTTAGTCATCTTGCCCATGAGGCATGGTTCGCAAGTACCAAGTGATCCGTAATCAAGTGATTCCAAAAGTCCATCAGTATGGAGTTTCTTCATGCGCTTTACACCAATATGACCCAAACGGCAGTGCCACAAATAAGTTGCACTATCATTATCAACTCTGCATCTTTTGGCTTCAACATTATGAATATGTGTATCACTACTATCAAGATTCATCAAAAATAGACCACTCTTCGAAGGTGCATGACCATAAAAGATATTACTCATATAAATAGAACAACCATTATTCCCAGATTTAAATGAATGACCATATCGCATCAAACAAGATCCAAATATAATGTTCATGCTCAACGCTGGCACCAAATAACAATTGTTTAGGTCTAAAACTAACCCCGAAGGTAGATGTAGAGGTAGCGTGCCGACGGCGATCACATCGACTTTGGAACCATTTCCCACGCGCATCGTCACCTCGTCCTTAGCCAGTGTTCGCTTAATCCGTAGTCCTTGTTTTGATTTGCAAATATTAGCAACAGAACCAGTATCAAATACCCAGGTGCTATTCCGAGCTCTGGTAAGGTACACATCAATAACATGTATAACACATATACCTTTGTTCACCTTGCCATCCTTTTTATCCGCCAAATACTTGGGGCAGTTCCGCTTCCAGTGATCGGTCTGCTTGCAGTAGAAGCACTCAGTCTCAGGCTTAGGTCCAGACTTGGGTTTCTTCTCTTGAGCAGCAACTTGTTTGTTGTTCTTCTTGAAGTTCCCCTTTGAGGGAGTCCTGGATTAGGGGGTGTCCGGGTAGCCAGACTATGACCTTTGGCCGGACTCCTGGACTATGAAGATACAAGATTGAAGACTTCGTCCCGTGTCCGGATGGGACTTTCCTTGGCGTGGAAGGCAAGCTTGGCGATGCGGATATTCAAGATCTCCTACCATTGTAACCGACTCTGTGTAACCCTAACCCTAACCGGTGTCTATATAAACCGGAGGGTTCTAGTCCGTAGGACAACTTCATCATACAACAATCATACCATACGCTAGCTTCTAGGGTTTAGCCTCATTGATCTCGTGGTAGATCTACTCTTGTACTACCCATATCATCAATATTAATCAAGCAGGAGTAGGGTTTTACCTCCATCGAGAGGGCCCGAACCTGGGTAAACTTCGTGTCCCTTGTCTCCTGTTACCATCCGGCCTAGATGCACAGTTCGGGACCCCCTACCCGAGATCCGCCGGTTTTGACACCGACATTGGTGCTTTCATTGAGAGTTCCTCTGTGTCGTCACTTTTTGGCCCGATGGCTCCTTTGATCATCAACGACGAGGTGGTCCAGGGTGAGACTTTTCTCCCCGGACAGATCTTCGTCTTCGGCGGCTTCGCACTGCGGGCCAATTCGCTTGGCCACCTGGAGCAAATCGAAAGCTACGCCCCTGGCCATTAGGTCAGGTTTGGAAGCTTAAACTACACAACAGATATCCGTGGGGATTTGATCTTCGACGGGTTCGAGCCACAGCCAAGCACGCCGCACTGTCTCGATGGGCATGATCTAGCTCTGCCGCTGAACAGTGCCCTGGAGGCCACACACGCACCGGTCCCAACCCTTAATTCGGAGCCCATTGCGCCAAGCGAGGATAAGCGGTTGGACGTCAGCTCGGGGGCTGCGATCTCAAAGGCGATCAAGCCGAACGCCAGCCCCGCACTCTGCATGACCCGCGACTCCGAGGATCCGGATTCCTCTCCGGACTCCGAACCCCCCGCGCCCCGGCCAATTGAATCCGATTGGGCGCCGATAATGGAGTTCACCGCCGCGCACATCTTTCAGCACTCACGCTTCGTCGACATCCTGAATTCTCTAAAGTCTCTCTCTTTATCAGGAGAGCCCTGGCCATACTAAGGTCAGCGAGGATGGGATACGGACGATGAAGAAATTCAAAACCCACCCACCACCCACTTGGTAGCCACTGTTGACAATCTAAACGACGTGCTCAACTTCGACTCCGAAGACATTGACGGTATGGACGACGAAGCAGGAGACACATATGAACCAACGCCTATAGGGCATTGGACGGCCACCTCACCTCATGATGTGTACATGGTGGATACCCCTAAAGGTAGCGACCAGGAGGTAAACGGAGATAGAACGAAGGATCAATCACTCGAAAAACAATCAAAGTGTCGGCGTAAACGCCGACCCAAGCCCCGCCTCGATGCAGATCCAGCCTTAGAGCAGGATGAACCAGCAGGCGACGAACATGCCCTAGAGCAACCGTCCGAACAGGGCAGCCCGGATGAAGAAACCAAACATCCCTCCCCTGGCGAAAATGGCATTCCGGACAACTTTACGCCGGATAAACCCGCGGAGAAGAAGAACCTCCACAAGAGGCTCGTTGCAACCGCATGCAGCCTAAAAAAACAGAAGCAGAAGCTCAAGACTGCAGAAGATGCGCTCAGGATCAGATGGAGTAAAGTAATCAAAAGCGCATACAAATACGGTGATAGTCGCCGCACTAAAAGCTATCCGAAGCGAAAGCTACTGCCTGAATTCGACGAAGAGGCCTTAGAGCCCTCGCACTCAAAAAGTAAGAAGGCCACACGGTCGGATAGACGACCCCATAGCCAGCATAAAATGGCAAACGGCGCCGCATTTAAGCCGGCACGCGACCCATTTACGGATTCGCACCAAAAAGATGGCCCAGCCAGGTCCATTTACGGGCCAAGAAAGCAAGCTCTCGTAAGCAATGCAATAAAACCATTATCAGAATCCGGCACACCCAAATACAGGGGCGCTGCACATCCCCTGTGTTTCACCAATGAGGTCCTGGATTATGAATTTCCAGCGGGATTCAAACCCGTAAACATAGAGGCATATGATGGAACAACAGACCCTGGAGTCTGGATAGAATATTACATCCTCCACATACACATGGCTAGAGGACATGATCTCCACGCCATCAAATATTTACCACTAAAGCTTAAAGGACCAGCCCGGCATTGGCTTAAAAGCCTTCCTGAAAACACAATTGGAAGCTGGGGAGAGCTCGAGGATGCCTTCCGAGCAAATTTTCAAGGGACTTATGTCCGTCCTCCGGATGCTGACGACCTCAGTCACATAACACAACAGCCCGGAGAATCAGCTCGGCAGTTCTGGAATAGATTTCTTACTAAAAAGAATCAAATAGTCGACTGTCCGGACGCCGAAGCCCTAGCAGCTTTTAGGCACAATGTCCGAGACGAGTGGCTCGCCAGACACCTCGGCCAAGAAAAGCCAAGAACAATGGCCGCATTAACAAGCCTCATGACCCGCTTTTTCGCAGGAGAAGACAACTGGTTGGCAAGATGTAGCACCAGCGACCCAAGTACATCTGAAGCAAGGGATGGAAACGAAAAACCGCGACGCAACAAGGAACGTCGCCGGACTAAGGAAAACATTCATAGGAGCACGGAAGTAAACGCCGGATTCAAAGGCTCACGGCAGAATCAGAAAAAGCCGCCCAGCCAGGATAACAGAGATGATTTATCCAGCCTAAACAAAATCCTGGACAGGATATGCCAACTACACAGTACTCTAGGAAGGCCTGCTAACCATACCCACAGAGATTGTTGGGTTTTCAAACGATCCGGCAGACTCAACGCCGAACACAAGGGGCTCGAAACACCAAGTGAAGACGAGGACGAACCCCAAAAGCAGGGCACCAGGAAACAGAAGAATTTCCCACAAGAAGTAAAAACAGTAAACCTACTTCACATAACAAGACGTGCGGCGCCCATAACGGTATGCGCCACACGACCCATCCCAAAGGGGTCCCGCCACTAGTTGTCAAAACCAATCATCTTCGATCATCTGGATTATTCAAGAAGTACCAGGAACGCAGGCTGGACTGCCTTGGTACTCGATCCAATAATCGGCGGGCTCCAATTTTCAAATGTCCTAATGGACGGCGTCAGTGGACTAAACCTGATATATCAGGACACAATCCATCACATGGGGATAAACCCAACAAGAATCCGCCATAGCAAGACCTCCTTTCAAGGGGTAGCGCCCGATCCGTACACCCATTGCATGGGTTCTATCTGGCTCGAAGTTATATTCGGCTCTACCGATAACTTCCGCCGCGAAAGGCTAACTTTCCACATCGTCCCATTCTCAAGTCGCTACCAAGCACTACTGGGGCGCGAAGCTTTCGCCCGCTTTAACGCAATACCGCATTATGCATCTCTCACGCTTAAAATGCCCGGTCCACGAGGCATCATCTCCTTGAAGGGGAAGCAGTGAGCGCTCCTCCCCCGAGCGGAGGATAGTGCAGCTGCTTTAACGGCCCCATAATACAATGGCTTCACCAGCCAGAACATCCGAACAGGTCATTAAAACCATAGGCACGGATAGACGAGCCCGGCATGCCCTAGGGGCTCCACATATATAAGAGAAAATAAAGCTCAATTTTACACATTATACTTTGTTTATTTTAAACTTTTGTTCGGCACGACCCATTTTCAACTCAGTTCCTCTCTTTTACAGATGAACGTCGTGTGGCGCCCGTCCAGGATACGGCACAACGGAGACACAGGCGCAGACGTGCAGTAGGCACCCGTCCTAAGGATTCTCTTTAGATTAAGACCCTGCGTAAACCTTTTTTACTGTCTCTTGTTACTACATATCCCCTGGTTATCTCTGCTATAACCAAGGAGGAGGCTGGCGTCTTGGCATGTGGCCACGTCAGAATTTTTGCACGTACCTGGACACTAGGGGCTTTTTAATAAAGAGTGTTGTTTTGCCCGCACTTATAAAGACCGAACACCTTAGGGAGTGTTCGGCGTCGCGAGTTTTGGCATTATATGCATCAGCTCCGAATCATGTCTTTGGCCAAATGTTGGGTTGCCCGGCTCCTGAGTTCGGCTACCTTACGTTCCGCTGTATCGGCTAAGGTAGCACCAGGAGAACTACTGCGATTGTGCCCCGGTTAGGCCGGGCGAGCACCTCAGTAGAGAAAGCCAAAAACTGACTGTCATGATGTAGCGTGAGACTGGTAAGCCACTCGATAACCTACCGGAATCTATAGGATTCCTCCGCATTAACGAAGGGCCGTTTCCCGGCCAGGCACACACGCGCCCCGAATTCGGGCGAGCGCAGTCGCCACCATGGGCTATCTAAAGAGTCCCATTGTCAAGCTCCTATGGCTAAGTGAAAGTGTTAAAGCATTATAGTCCGGTTGCCTGGCTCGCTGCGCCATCACCTCCTTTGTAGGACCAAGACGTTGGATTAAGTGTGAAAAAGCGCCTTCTGCGAGCACCCCCGCACTATGTGCGTGGGGGCTGAAGCCAACGACTGCCATCTTTCAGATTTTATATATATATATATATATATCAAAAATGGCCGCACAGGAGGTGTTCCCTATACTTGAAGGCACAAGTATAAAAGCCTATTCCAATTCATCAAAATACGGTTTTTTAATTACATATGCTATCAGAACATAGCATCCTTCGAGCACTGCGTCTCTATTAAACGAGCGCCTTCAAGGACTTCCTGAAAATAGTGTTCAGAGGGTACTCGACTTCTGTCCGAATCTTGGGACGCAACAACGATGGTCTCCATCTCCGCCCAATATGTCTTGACACGGGCAAGAGCCATCCGTGTGCCCTCTATGCATGCTGACCTCTTCATTACATCGATACGGGGCACCGCATCAAGGAGTTGCTGCACCAAGCCGAAATAACTCTTCGGCTCCAATCTCCCCGGCCACAAAAGACCCATGACGAACTTCATGGCGAGTCCGGACAACCTATTCAGTTCGGCCCATTGAGCCAGACGATCGTCCACTGCCAGCGGACGCTCTGGATTGTGGAACTGCGACCAGAAAAGCTTTTCCACTTCGTGACCTTTTCGATCTCAAAAGTGTTCGGTCGCATCAGCAGCACTTGCTGCCAAATCCAGATAGGTGTCCTCTACACTCCACATCCGGTCCAACGGAGCAAACTTCGGATCGCAAAACTTCCTCCGCAGCATAAAGGGCTTTCCAGCCGCAATCTGTCTGGCCTGACGCAGCTCCTCCTTCGCAGCTCTCATCGCAGAGCGAGCGTCCTTGGCATCGGCAACGGCCTTCTCTAAGTCCGTCTGTCTCGCCCAGTCTTCTTTCTCAAGAAGTTTGCAATGGTCTGCAGCGCTCTTTAATTTCACGGCCATCTCGGCCATCTCCTCTTTGCTTCGGCAGTGAGCAGCCTGTTCGTCTCTCAGCTCTTCAAGGGCTTTCTCGGCAGCCGCATCATTTTTCCTGGCTTGTTCCTTAGCTCGGGCAAGTTCTGCCCTAAGACTCTCCACGGCAGCCGCACCATCTGCGTCAAGCACACATATTGTAAGACACTGGCATGAAGCTCCTCTTACGTGGTGCCGCCCGAGGAATTACATACCTTGAGCCTCATCAAGCCGCTTGTTGACAAGTGCGATGTCGGCATCTGCCACGTCCAGTTGCCACTTTAGTTCGGCCAAATCATCAGTTTGGCTCGATTCCGGAAACTTCGCCACCTACATTCAAAGGCGACACCTTAGACCCGGGATTATGATCCTCTGCATGCCGTCATTTCTCGATGACACACAGAGTCTCAGGGGCTACTATCTACACAGGGCGCATCCTACTTATGCGCAACTGATAAAAGTGTACATTATCTAACGTACCTCAAAACCCGTCAGTAAACTCTTGACGGCCTCATGCAATCCGCTTTCTGCGGATGAAATCCTTTCAATCACCGTGCCCATCAATGCACGGTGCTCCTCTGAGATGGAAGCTCGCCCCAGCAGAATCTTTAGCTCCTCCGGCCGAGCACCAGGCGGTGTCGGACTCATCCTATGGCTTCTTTCGAAGGTCGGACGAGGAGAATCTTGGGGGGGCACATAGCTATCTTCCGCCCCCGCCGGATTCGGAAAAACCCTTCGCGACGACACCTCAGGGTCGCCCGCCTCGCTAGGCGGTACGGCAGGGGGAGGCGTCCCGCTCTCCATCATCTCCGGAAGAAGATCCCCCAAAGACGAGCTCTGCTGAGAAAGGCTGAGGTCCGAGCTACAAGGCAAAATTTCGGTTAATCTTCTCAGATATAAATCAAGGATTCTTCCCATCCCTCAAAAGGAAAATCTTTCTTACGGCTCACTGGAGGGCTGATCCCTTTGAGGGCATAGTTCGGCCGAGGAACTCTCCGGCGTCGGGCCCTCTGACGAGGATTTTCTCCCCCGCTTCGAGGCCATGATCTCCGGGTCGTCAGAGGCGGCCCTCTTCTTCCACTTAGGAGAGGAATTGTCGGTTCCTCCCTTCGGAGCAGCCTCCTTCGAGGAGGCCATAGTTTCCTTGTCCCCCCCTTACTTCCCTCCAAAGGCAAGCACGGGATCCTGACAAGCACGGGATCCGACCTGGTTTCGGGAAGGGGAGCCGGTCACCTGATCAGCTTTGCCTTCGCTATCCACTCCTGTTTAAAAGGACAGCTCTTTTAAGGGCAGGTTTATGGCAATTATATGGATAGCGAGTCTGGGCACAAGGTTACTTACTTGAGTATCCGGACGATTGCAGCTTAAACCTGCATCCTCGGTCAAATCCGGACACATTGCTTGTGATCCGAAGAACAATTTGTACATCTCCACGGGCGTTGCGCCCATAAAATGTTGGAGAGCTCGTGGTCCCTCCGGATTAAACTCCCACAAGCGGAGGGAGCGACGTATGCCGGGCAATGTCCGGCGGATCAGCATAACTTGCATCACTTTGACCAAGTTGAGGTCTCTTTCTAAGAGATCCCTGATTCGGCTCTGCAACAAAGGCACGTCTTTGGGTAACCCCCAATCTAATCCCTTGTTGACCCATGACGCTAGCCGTGGTGGGGGACCCGAGCGAAAGGCAGGAGGCGCCACCCACTTGGTGCCCCTGGGAGCGGTGATATAGAACCATTCTCGTTGCCACAAGCCGAGCTCCTCTTGAAAAGAGCCCTCGGGCCATGGAGCATCAGCATTCTTGCTTATAACAGCGCCTCCGCACTCTACATGCCGTCCCTCGATCATCTTCGGCTCCACCTTAAAAGTCTTGAGCCACAAACCGAAGTGAGGGGTGACACGGAGGAACGCTTCACACACGACAATGAACGAGGAGATATGGAGGACGGACTCTGGAGCTAAGTCATGGAATTCCAGCCCGTAATAAAATAACAGCCCCCTCACAAAGGGATCCATTGGGAAGCCTAACCCCCAAAGGAAGTGGGATATGAACACCATGCTCTCACCAGGCTGGGGACTGGGAATGGCCTGACCTTGAGCAGGCAACCTGTGCGAAATTTCGCCGGTCAAGAACTTAGCCTCTCTCAACTTTAGCACGTCCTCCTCCGTGACGGAGGAGGGCATCCACCGGCCTTGAAGGTCGGAACCGGACATTATCGATGATCCGAAGCGCCTGAAATCTGGAGCCTAGGGTGTTGGAACTCGAGGCTATGGGCGAACTCGTTTGAGGTTGAAAAAAAGGAGTAAGGCCTTGGTCTCTTTATAAGAGGATGAATACCAAGAGCCCCCCCGTGACCGTTTGGGACTCGCTTTTAATCGAGAAAACATGCTGAACGGGCACGATTGGTTACCCACGACCGTATTGATGAGGATCCCGTAAATCAAGGGGACACGATCTCTGCTTTGACAAGACGTGCCAAGGAAAACTGCCACGCAAAACGCGCTGAGGTGGAGAAGTGAAAACGATTTGAATAAGGACTTGGCTGTAGTATGATGTCACGCTAAGGAATACGTCGGCAGATTTGATTTGTCTTAATACTATTCTCTCTATGGCAATATGTGGAAACTTATTTAGCAGAGCCGGACACTATTCTTGGTGTTTACAATATTTTATGAAAAACTTGGAGGAGGAACCTGCCTTGCAACGCCGAAGACAATCTGCGCGCCGGACTCGTCGTCATTGAAGCCTGGTTCAGGGGCTACTGAGGGAGTCCTGGATTAGGGGGTGTCCGAGTAGCCGGACTATGACCTTTGGCCGGACTCCTGGACTATGAAGATACAAGATTGAAGACTTCGTCCCGTGTCCGGATGGGACTTTCCTTGGTGTGGAAGGCAAGCTTGGCGATGCGGATATTCAAGATCTCCTACCATTGTAACCGACTTTGTGTAACCCTAACCCTATCCGGTGTCTATATAAACCGGAGGGTTCTAGTCCGTAGGACAACTTCATCATACAACAATCATACCATAGGCTAGCTTCTAGGGTTTAGCCTCATTGATCTCGTGGTAGATCTACTCTTGTACTACCCATATCATCAATATTAATCAAGCAGGAGTAGGGTTTTACCTCCATCGAGAGGGCCCGGACCTGGGTAAACTTCGTGTGCCTTGTCTCCTATTACCATCCGGCCTAGACGCACAGTTCGGGACCCCCTACCCGAGATCCGCCGGTTTTGACACTGACACCCTTCTTCTTCCATTTTCCCTTTTTCTTAAAACTGGTGGTCTTATTGACCATCAACACTTGATGCTCCTTCTTGATTTCTACCTCCACAGCCTTTAGCATTGCGAAGAGCTCGGGAATTGTCTTATCCATCCCTTGCATGTTATAGTTCATAACGAAGCTCTTGTAGCTTGGTGGCAGTGATTGAAGAATTCTGTCAATGACGCTATCATCCGGAAGATTAACTCCCAGTTGAATCAAGTGATTGTTATACCCAGACATTCTGAGTATATGCTCACTGACAGAACTATTCTCCTCCATCTTGCAGTTGTACAACTTATTGGAGACTTCATATCTCTCAATCCAGGTGAGGGAGTCCTGGATTAGGGGGTGTCCGGACAGCCGGACTATAACCTTTGGCCGGACTGTTGGACTATGAAGATACAAGATTGAAGACTTCGTCCCGTGTCCGGATGGGACTCTCCTTGGCGTGGAAGGCAAGCTTGGCAATACGGATATGTAGATCTCCTTCCTTGTAACCGACTCTGTGTAACCCTAGCCCCCTCTGGTGTCTATATAAGCCGGAGGGTTTAGTCCGTAGGACAACAACAATCATACCATAAGCTAGCTTCTAGGGTTTAGCCTCTCTGATCTCGTGGTAGATCTACTCTTGTACTAACCATATCATCAATATTAAAAGCAAGAGTAGGGTTTTACCTCCATCGAGAGTGCCCGAACCTGGGTAAAAACATCGTGTCCCTTGTCTCCTGTTACCATCCGCCTAGACGCACAATTCGGGACCCCCTACCCGAGATCCGCCGGTTTTGACTCCGACATTGGTGCTTTCATTGAGAGTTCCTCTGTGTTGTCACCTTTAGGCTTGATGGCTCCTATGATCATCAACAGCGATGCAGTCCAGGATGAGACTCTTCTTCCCGGACAAACCTTCGTGTTCGGCGGCTTTGCACTGCGGGCCAATTCGCTTGGCCATCTGGAGCAGATTAAAAGTTACGCCCCTGGCCATCAGGTCAGGTTTGGAAGCTTGAACTACACGACCGACATCTGCGGAGACTTAATCTTCGACGGATTCGAGCCCCGACCGAGTGCGTCACACCGTCACGATGGGCATGATTTAGCTCTGCCGCCGAACAGTGTCCTGGAGACCGCACCTGCATCCGCTCCGACCTTTAATTCGGAGCCAACTGCGCCATCCGAGGGCGGGTGGCTAGGCCCCGCCGTGGAGGCAGCAGCCTCAACGGCGATTGAGACGAACACCAACCTTACCCTTCGCGAGGTCCGTGACTCCACCTTACCGGACTCTCCTCCGGACTCTAAACCATCCGCGCCCCTGCCAATCGAATCCGATTGGGCGCCGATCATGGAGTTCACCGCCGCGGATATCTTTCAGTACTCGCCCTTCGGCGACATACTGAATGCACTAAGGTCTCTCTATTTGTCAGGAGAGTCCTGGCCGGATTATGACCGGCGGGATTGGGATGCGGACGACGAAGAAATTCGACGCCCACCCACCACCCACTTCATAGCCATTGTCGATGATTTGACCGACATTCTCGACTTCGACTTCGAAGACATCGACGGTATGGACGACAATGCAGGAGACGAACAAGAACCAGCGCCCACAGGGCACTGGACAGCCACCTCATCCCACGATGTATACATGGTAGACACACCCAAAGGAAACGACGACGAGGAACGGGAAGACACAGCAAAGGATCGTCCCCTCGAAAAGCAGTCAAGGCGGCGGCGTAAGCGCCGCTCCAAACCCCGCCTCGACAGAAACAGCGGTCATACAGACCTAGCCACAGAACAGGGCGAGCCGGCGGACGACGAACATGGCATCGAGCAACCGTCTGAACAAGGCAACTTGGATAATCAAACCAAACAACCCGTCCCCGACGAAGATAACAGTTCAGATGACCTCACGCTGGACAAATTCCTAGAGCAGAAGAACCTCCATAAAAGGCTCATCGCCACTACGCGTAGCCTGAAAAAGCAAAAGCGGAAGCTCAAGACCGCGGAAGATGCACTCAGAATCAGAAGGAGCAAAGTACTCAACTCCACAGACAAATATGGCGGCAGTCGCCACACAAAGAGCTACCCGAAGCGAAAGCTACTGCCCGAATTTGATGAGGAGGCCTTAGAGCCCCCGCAATCAAAAAACATAGCAGCCATCCGGTCAGATAGATGACCTCACGACCGACACAGAGCGGAAAACGACGCCACACACAAGCCAGCACGCGATCCACACGAGGATTCGCATCAAAAAGATGGCCCAGCCAGATCTATCTATAGGCCAAGAAAGCACGCTCTAGCAAGCAATGCAACACAACAAATATCCGAACACCACGGCACACCCAAGTACAGGGGTGCCGCACACCCCCTATGTTTCACCGATGAGGTGCTGGACCATGAATTTCCAGCAGGATTCAAACCCGTAAACATAGAGGCATATGACGGAACGATAGACCCGGGGGTCTGGATTGAGGATTATATCCTCCATATCCACATGGCTAGAGGAGATGACCTCCACGCCATCAAATACTTATCCCTCAAGCTCAAAGGGCCAGCCCGACATTGGCTTAAAGGCCTTCCCGAAAACACCATTGGAAGTTGGGAAGAGCTCGAGGACGCTTTTCGGGCAAATTTTCAAGGGACCTATGTCAGACCACCGGATGCAGACCATTTAAGTCATATAACTCAACAACCTGGAGAGTCAGCCCGGAAGCTCTGGAACAGATTTCTTACTAAAAAGAACCAAATAGTTGACTGTCCGGATGCCGAAGCATTAGCAGCTTTCAAACATAGCGTTCAAGACGAATGGCTCGCCAGACACCTCGGCCAAGAAAAGCCAAGAACAATGGCTGCATTAACAAGCCTCGTGACCCGCTTTTGCGCAGGCGAGGACAACTGGTTGGCAAGATGCAGCACCAGCGACCCAAGTACATCCGAAGTTAGGGACGGGAACGGGAAGCCACGACGCAGCAAAAACCAGCGCCGGAACAAGGAACACAGCCCGAAGAGCACGGCGATAAACGTTAGATTCAAGAGCTTTCGGCAGGATTAGCAAAAGTTGCCTCTCAAAGATAATAGGGACGAACTGTCCAGCCTAAATAAAATCCTGGACAAAATATGTCAAATCCACAACACCCCTGGTAAGCCTACAAATCATACCCACAGAGAATGTTGGGTCTTCAAGCAATCCGGCAAAATCAACGCCGAACACAAGGGGCTGGATGCACCAAGTGAAGACGATGATGAATCCCACAAACAAAGCACTGGGGAACAGAAGAAATTCCCACAAGAAGTGAAAACAGTAAACGTATTACACGTGACAAAGGGGAGAAACGAAGTGGCGCCCATAGAGATACGTGCCCTGCGGCCTATCAGAACGGAGTTTCGCCAATGGTTGTCCAAACCAATCACCTTCGACCATCGGGATTACTCCGCAAGTATCCGGTACGTAGGATGGGCTGCCTTGGTATTAGACCCGATAATTGACGGATACCACTTTACGCGAGTCCTGATGGACGGCGGCAGTAGTTTAAACCTGATATATCAGGACACAGTCTGCAAAATGGGGATGGACCCAACAAAAATTAGTCATAGCAATACTTCCTTTAAAGGAGCAACGCCAGGCCCAGAGGCCCATTGCACGGGCTCCCTCCTACTAGAAGTTATGTTTGGCTCCCCTGATAACTTCCGTAGCGAAAAGCTAACCTTCCAAATCGCCCCGTTCAAAAGCGGTTATCAAGCACTACTGGGACGCGTATCTTTCGCTCGCTTTAACGCAATACCACATTATGCATCTCTCACGCAGAAGATGCCCGGTCCACGAGGCATCATTTCATTAAAAGGAAAAATTGAGCGCTCCTCGCGCGCGGAAGACTATGCGGCTGCATTGGCAGCCACACACTAAAACGGCCTCACCAACCAGAGCATCTAAAAGGTCGTTAAGACCACGGACACGATTAGACGAGTCCGGCATAACCATATAATTGATAAAGGTTCGACGGCTATACACCTCTATACAAGGGGCTCCACGCACACAAATCCCCCGGATTCTCAGTATAACCGAGAAGGGGGCTGACGTCTTGGCATGTGGCCACGTTAGAATATTGCACGTACCTCGACACCAGGGGCTTATTACAAAGGGCACTGTTCAGCCCGTTTAAAATCGCAAAGACCGAATACCTTAGGGAGTGTTCGACGTCGCGTGTTTGGCCTTATATGCATCAGCTCCGGATCATGTCTTTGGTCAAATGTTGGGTTTGCCCGGCTCCTGTGTTTTGCTGCCTTACGTTCCGCTCTATCGGCTAAGGCGGCACCAGGAGAACTACTGCGATTGTGCTCTGGTTTAGCCAGGCGAGCACCTCAGTAGAGAAAGCCGAAAATTGACTGTCATGATATAGCGTGAGACTGGTCAACCACTCGATGACCTATCGGAATCTTTGGGATTCCTCCGCATTGACGAAGGGCCGTTTCCCGGCCAGGCACACACGCGCCCTGTATTCGGGCGAGCGCGGCGCCACCAGGGGCTATATAGTAGCCCCACTGTCAAACTCCTATGGCTAAGTGAAAGTGATAAAGCATTATAGTCCGATTGCCTAGTTCGCTGCGCTATCACCTCCTTAATGGACCAAGACGTTGGATCAAGTGTGAAAATGCGTCTTCTGCGAACACCCCCGCATTATATGCGTGGGGGCTGAAGCCGACGACTGCCATCTTTCAGGTTATATTCATATATACATTAACGGCCGCACATGAGGTATTATAATTCTTGTAGGCACAAGTATAAAAGGCTTCTAGATTTTGGCAAAATATTGTTTTCAATGAGAATACATGTTATTCGAACATAATATCCTTCGAGCACCGCGTCTCTATTGAACGAGCGCCCTCCAGAACTTCTTGAAAGTAGTGCTTGGCAGGTACTCGGCTTTCATCCGAATCTTGGGCTGCAACGGCGGTGGCCTCCATCTCTGCCCAGTATGTCTTGACATGGGCAAGGGCCATCCACGCACCCTCCATGCACGCTGACCTCTTCATCGCGTTGATATACGGCACTGCACCAAGGAACTGCTGCACCAAGCTAAAATAACTATTCGGCTTTGGTCTTTCCGTCCACAAATGATCCACGACATATCTCATGGCAAGTCCGGACAATCTATTCAGCTCGGCCCATTCGGCCAGCCGA
Source organism: Aegilops umbellulata (assembly GCA_032464435.1). NCBI lineage: Eukaryota > Viridiplantae > Streptophyta > Magnoliopsida > Poales > Poaceae > Aegilops > Aegilops umbellulata. Next base: position 63,590,839 of record CP136057.1, read on the forward strand.
TCAGTCAATGGAAGCGGACGCTCCGGATTGTTGAATTGTAACCAGAACATCTTTTCCACTTCGCGATCCTTTTGATCGCGGAAGTGTTCGGCCGCATCAGCAGCACTCGCCGCTAAATCTAGATATGCGTCCGCAGAACTCCACATCCGGTCCAAAGGAGCATATTTAGGATCTCCGAACTTCATCCGCAACATAAAAGGCTTCCCAGCCGCAATATCTCCAGCTTGACGTAGCTCCTCCTTCACCGCTCTCATTGCAGAACGAGTATCCTTGGCCGCCGTCGTGGCCTTCTCCGTGTCTGTTCGCCTCGCCTGGTCTTCCTTTTCAAGAAGCTTGCAACGGTCAGCAGCGTTCTTCAACTTCACAACCATCTTGGCCATCTCCTCCTTGTTGTGGCAGTGAGCAGCCTGTTCGGCTTTTAGCTCCTCACCCGCCTTTAGGGCAGCCGCATTGCTTTTCTTGGCTTGTTCTTTGGCTCGGGCAAGCTCTGCCCGAAGGTTATCCATGGCGGCAGCCCCATCTACATTAAGCACACACGTTATAAGATATTGGCATCAGGCTCCTCTTACCAGGTGTCTCCGGAGAAGTTACATACCTTGTGCCTCGTCAAGCCGCTTGTTGACAAGCGCGATGTCGGCATCTGCCACGTCAAGTTTCCGCTTTAGCTCGGCAAATTCATCAGTCCGGCTAGCCGCCGGACACTTCGCCACCTACATATGAAGGCGGCAAAATTATACCTGGGACTATGATCCTCTATGTGCCGTCATCTTCGACAGCACCCAGAGTCTCAGGGGCTACTATCTACACAGGGCGCATCTTAAAATATGCGGTACTGTCAAAAGGTACATCATTTCACGTACCTCAAAACCTGTCAGTAAACTCATGACAGCTTCATGCAACCCGCTCTCCGCGGACGAAATCCTTTCGATTACCGTACCCATTAACGCACGGTGCTCTTCTGAGATAGACGCCCGCCCTAGTAGATCCTTCAATACCTCCGACCACGCACCAGGCGGTGTCGGGCTCGTTCGGTTGCTTTTTTCAAAAGCCGGACACGGAGGGCTTCGGGTGGCCATATGACTACCTTCCGGCCCTACCGGATCAGGAGAAACCCTCCGCGACGACACCTTGGGGTCGCCCGCCTCGTAAGGTGGTACGGCAGGGGGAGGCGTTCCACTCTCCATCATCTCTGGAAGAAGATCCCCCGAAGACAAGCTCTGCTGAGAGGGGCTAAGATCCGAACTACAAGGTAAATTTTCGGTTACTCTCCTCAGAAATAAAGCAAGGATTTCTCTCATTATTAAACACCCTTTTACTTACGGCTCGGTGGAGGGCTGATCCGGCCGAGGTATCCCCCGGCACAGGACCCTCTGGCGAAAACTTCTTCCCCCGCTTTGAGATCACTGTCTCCGGATCTTCAGAGGCGGTCCTCTTCTTCCCCTAAGGAGAGGAATTTTTGATTCTTCCCTTACGGACCACCTCCTCTGCGGAGGCAGTAGCTTCCTTGTTCCCCCCTTCGTTTTCTTCCAACGGTGCGATCTCCAGCATCCTAGTTAACACGGGATCTGGTGAGGTCTCAGAAGGGGGGCCGGACACCTGATTAGCTTCGCCTTCGCTATCCACTCCTGTTTCAAGAACAACTCTTTTAAGGGCGATGTTGCGATAAATGAACAGATGGTGTGTCCGGGCACAGGGCTACTTACTTGGGTATCCGGACGATTGCAGCTCAGACCTGCGTCCTCAGTAGAGTCTGGACACATTACTTGTGGTCCAAAGAACAATTTGTACATCTCCACGGGTGTCATGCCAAGAAAATGTTGGAGATCTCGCGGTCCCTCCGGATTGAACTCCCACAGGCGAAGGGGGCGACGTTTGCAGGGCAGGACCCGGCGAATTAACATGACCTGCGTCGCCGCGACCAGACTGACATCTCTTTCCAGGAGATCTCGGATGCGGCTCTGCAATATGGGCACATCCTTTACTGGCCCCCAGTCTATCCCCTTACTTACCCATGACGTTAGTCGTGGCGGGGGACCCGAGCGAAATCAGGTGGAGCCACCCACTTGGTACCCCTGGGAGCTATGATATAGAACCACTCTTGTTGCCATAAGCTGGACTCCTCTTGGAAAGAGCCCTCGGGCCATGGGGCATCAACATTTTTTCTTATTACAGCGCCTCCGCACTCTGCGTGTTGTCCCTCGACCATCTTCGGCTCCACCTTGAAGGTCTTGAGCCACAGTCCGAAGTGAGGGGTAATACGGAGGAAGGCTTCACACACGATGACGAACGATGAGATGTGGAGGAGGGACTCCAGAGCCAAGTCGTGGAAGTCTAGCCCATGATAGAACATGAGCCCTCTCACGAAGGGGTCCGGCGTGAAGCCTAGCCCTTGGAGGAAGTGAGATACGAACACGACGCTCTCACCAGGCTTAGGAGTGGGAATGACCTGTCCTTGAGCAGGCAACCTATGCGGGATTTCGCTGGTCAAGTACCTGGCCTCCCTTAGCTTTAGTACGTCTTCCTCCGTGACGGAGGAAGGCACCCATCGGCCTTGAAGGCTGGATCCGGACATAATCGAAGGTCCGAAGCGCCTGGATCTGAAGCTTCGGGTGTTGGAACTCGAGGCGAGAGGCGGATTCGATTGAGATCGAAAGAAAGGAGTAAGGCCTTGGTCTCTTTATAAGAGGTTGAATACCAAGAGCCCTCCCTGTGACCGTTTGGGACTTACCTTTGATCGAGGGGATATACCAACGGGCACGACTGGGTTACCCACGTCCGTGTTGATGAGAATCCCATAAATAAAGGGGACACAATCTCTGCTTCGACAAGACGTGCCAAGGAAACCGCCTCGCAAAACGCGCTGAGGTGGGGGGGATGAAAAAAACCGATTCAAATAAAGGCTTGGCTGTGGTGTGACGTCACACTACGGAATGCGTCAGCAGAATAGATTTTTGGAAATATAATTCCCTCCACGGTGGTATGTGGAACTTGTTTTGCAGAGCCGGGCACGATCCTAGTGTTCGAAATCTTCTATGAAGTATTCGGAGGAGGAACCCGCCTTGCAATGCCGAAGACAATCTGCGCGCCGGACTCATCGTCATTGAAGCCTGTTTCAGGGGCTACTGAGGGAGTCCTGGATTAGGGGGTGTCCGGACAGCTGGACTATAACCTTTGGCCGGACTGTTGGACTATGAAGATACAAGATTGAAGACTTCGTCCCGTGTCCGGATGGGACTCTCCTTGGCGTGGAAGGCAAGCTTGGCAATACGAATATGTAGATCTCCTTCCTTGTAACCGACTCTGTGTAACCCTAGCCCCCTCTGGTGTCTATATAAGCCGGAGGGTTTAGTCCGTAGGACAACAACAATCATACCATAGGTTAGCTTCTAGGGTTTAGCCTCTCTGATCTCGTGGTAGATCTACTCTTGTACTACCCATATCATCAATATTAATCAAGCAGGAGTAGGGTTTTACCTCCATCGAGAGGGCCCGAACCTGGGTAAAAACATCGTGTCCCTTGTCTCCTGTTACCATCCGCCTAGACGCATAGTTCGGGACCCCCTTCCAGAGATCCGCCGGTTTTGACACCGACACCGGGCATTTGCTTGAAATATTAACTTCAACTCTTGGAACATCTCACATGCTCCATGACGTTCAAAACGTTGTTGAAGTCCCGGTTCTAAGCCGTAAAGCATGGCACACTGAACTATCGAGTAGTCATTAGCTTTGCTCTGCCAGACGTTCATAACATCTGGTGTTGCTCCTGTGGCAGGTTTGGCACCTAGCGGTGCTTCCAGGACGTAATTCTTCTGTGCAGCAATGAGGATAATCCTCAAGTTACGGACCCAGTCCGTGTAATTGCTACCATCATCTTTCAACTTTGTTTTCTCAAGGAACGCATTAAAATTCAACGGAACAACAGCACGAGCCATCTATCTACAACAAACACAGACATGCAAAATACTATCAGGTACTAAGTTCATGATAAATTTAAGTTCAATTAATCATATTACTTAAGAACTCCCGCTTAGATAGACATCCCTCTAATCATCTAAGTGATCACCTAATCCAAATCAACTAAACCATAACCGATCATCACGTGAAATGGAGTATTTTTCAAAGGTGAACATCAACATGTTGATCATATCTACTATATGATTCACGCTCGACCTTTCGGTCTCAGTGTTTCGAGGCCATATCTGCATATGCTAGGCTCGACAAGTTTAACCTGAGTATTCTGTGTGTGTGCAAAACTGGCTTGCACCCGTTGTAGATGGACGTAGAGCTTATCACACCCGATCACCCCGTGGTGTCTGGGCACGACGAACTTTGGCAATGGTGCATACTCAGGGAGAACACTTTTTATCTTGAAATTTAGTAAGAGATCATCTTATAATGCTACCGTAAATCAAAGCAAAATAAGATGCATAAAAGATAAACATCACATGCAATCAATATAAGTGATATGATATGGCCATCATCATCTTGTGCTTGTGATCTCCATCTCCGAAGCACCGTCATGATCACCATCGTCATCGGCGCGACACCTTGATCTCCATCGTAGCATCATTGTCGTCTCGCCAACTATTGCCTCTACGACTATCGCTACCGCTTAGTGATAAAGTAAAGCAATTACAGGGCGATTGCATTGCATACAATAAAGCGACAACCATATGGCTCCTGCCAGTTGCCGATAACTCGGTTACAGAACATGATCATCTCATTCAATAAAATATAGCATCATGCCTTGACCATATTACATCACAACATGCCCTGCAAAAACAAGTTAGACGTCCTCTACTTTGTTGTTGCAAGTTTTACGTGGCTGCTACGGGCTGAGCAAGAACCGTTCTTACCTACGCATCAAAACCACAATGATAGTGTCAAGTTAGTGTTGTTTTAACCTTCTCAAAGACCGGGCATAGCCACACTCGGTTCAACTAAAGTTGGAGAAACTAACACCCGCCAGCCACCTGTGTGCAAAGCATGTCGGTAGAACAAGTCTCGCGTAAGAGTACGCGTAATGTCGGTCCGGGCCACTTCATCTAACAATACCGCCGAACCAAAGTATGATATGCTGGTAAGCAGTATGACTTGTATCGCCCACAACTCACTTGTGTTCTACTCGTGCAAATAATATCAACGCATAAAAACCTGGCTCGGATGCCACTGTTGGGGAACGTGGTAATTTCAAAAAAATTCCTACGCACACGCAAGATCATGGTGATGCATAGCAACGAGAGGGGAGAGTGTGTCCACATACCCTCGTAGACCGAAAGCGGAAGCGTTAGCATAATGCGGTTGATGTAGTCGTACGTCTTCACGATCCGACCAATCAAGCACCGAACGTATGGCACCTCCGAGTTCAGCACACGTTCAACTCGATGGCGTCCCTCGAACTCCGATCCAGCCGAGCTTTGAGGGAGAGTTCCGTCAGCACGACCGCGTGGTGGCGATGATGATATTCTACCGACGCAGGGCTTCGCCTAAGCACTGCTACAATATTATCGAGGTGGATTATGGTGGAGGGGGGCACCGCACACGGCTAAGAGATCCAAGGGATCAATTGTTGTATCTATGGGGTGCCCCCCTCCTCCGTATATAAAGGGGGCGAGGAGGATAGGGTCGGCCAAGGGGAGAGGCGCGCCCAAGGGGGGGCAATCCTACTCCAAGTAGGTTTGGCCCCCGTTTCCTATTCCAAGTAGGAGAAGGGGGAAGGAGGAGGTGGAGAGAAGGAAGGAGAAGGGGGGCTGCCGCCCCCTTCCCTTTCCCAATTCGGATTGGGGCAAGGGGGGCCGCGCGCCACCTCCTGGCCTCCCTCTCTCCTTTCCACTAAGGCCCATAAGGCCCAATAGCTTCCGGGGGGGTTCCGGTAACCCCCGGTACTCCGATAAATGTCCGAAACCCCCTCGAAACCATTACGGTGTCCAAACATAGTTGTCCAATATATCGATCTTTACGTCTCGACCATTTCGAGACTCCTCGTCATGTCTGTGGTCACATCCGGGACTCCGAACAACCTTCGGTACATCAAAACACATAAACTCATAATATAACCGTCATCGAACTTTAAGCGTGCGGACCCTACGGGTCCGAGAACTATGTAGACATGACCGAGACACGTCTCCGGTCAATAACCAATAGCGGAACCTGGATGCTCATATTGGCTCCCACATATTCTACGAAGATCTTTATCGGTCAAACCGCATAACATCATACGTTGTTCCCTTTGTCATCGGTATGTTACTTGCCCGAGATTCGATCGTCGGTATCTCAATACCTAGTTCAATCTCGTTACCGGCAAGTCTCTTTACTCGTTCCATAATACATCATCCCACAACTAACTCATTAGTTGCAATGCTTGCAAGGCTTATAATGATGTGCATTACCGAGTGGGCCCAAAGATATCTCTCCGACAATCGGAGTGAAAAATCCTAATCTCGAAATACGCCAACCCAACAAGTACCTTCAGAGACACCTGTAGAGCACCTTTATAATCACCCAGTTACGTTGTGACGTTTGGTAGCACACAAAGTGTTCCTTTGGTAAACGGGAGTTGCATAATCTCATAGTCATAGGAACATGTATAAGTCATGAAGAAAGCAATAGCAACATATTAAACGATCAAGTGCTAAGCTAACGGAATGGGTCAAGTCAATCACATCATTCTTCTAATGATGTGATCCCGTTAATCAAATGACAACTCTTTGTCTATGGCTAGGAAACGTAACCATCTTTGATTAATAAGCTAGTCAAGTAGAGGCATACTAGTGACACTCTGTTTGTCTATGTATTCACACATGTATCGTGTTTCCGGTTAATACAATTATAGCATGAATAATAAACATTTATCATGATATGAGGAAGTAAATAATAACTTTATTATTGCCTCTAGAGCATATTTCCTTCATTACCTCCCGTGGAGGCACGGATTTTCTTACGCGAGAGGCATGACTGTGCCTCTCGGAAAAGGGGAAAATGCATTTTCTTTTTTTTCCTTCCGCAAAAGCCATGAATTTACTTCTCGTGGAGGCACGGATTTACTTACACGAGAGGCTCGGCCATCCATCTAGCAAAAGGAAAAAAGCATTTTTTCTCTTACCACGTGAGGCATGGATTTACTCACGTGGAGGCACCGATTTGCTTCCACAAGAGGCATAAAAAAGGTAAAACAAAACACATTTTTACTCCCGCGAGAGATATGGATTTACTTCTCATGGAGGCATGGATTTGCTTCTATCAGAGGCAAGGTCATGCCTCTCGAAAAGAGAAAAAACATGCTCCTGATTCGGGCTTTTTCATTAATTTTTTCATGCAAAAAAAATCATCGAAACCTATCACATAGGATCTAGTTTTAAGATCTCGACGTGAGGAATCTAATGGTGAAAATGGTTTGAGATTTGGACGCGCGGTTTGAGAGATAAAATATTTTGAATAAACAAATCTACGAGAAAAAGGAAAAGTCTCATGTTGCTACAAGTGACTCATGTGCAATGCGACACTTCTCGAGCATTGGAAGGTGAGAGTGACCTTTGCAAAGAGTACTCCTTAATTAGCGATTTCACAAATTTCAACATACGAAATCACTAATTGAGGAGTTCTCGTTGCAAAGATCACTTCAATTATGCTGGTTGCGACAAGTGGCGCACATGCAGCGCGCCACTTGTCGCAACCTGGGAGTTTTCCTTTTTTTCATACATCCGTTTATTCAAAACGTTTTATCTCTCAAACCGTGCGTCCAAATCTCGAACCGCTTTCACCGTTGGATTCCTCGCGTCGAGATCTTCAAAACTAGATCCAATGTTGATAGGTCTTGATGATTTTTTTTCACGAAAAAACTGAACCGGGAGCACAGGTTTTTTCCCTTTCCGAAAGAGGCACGCCTGTGCCTCTCACGAAATCACAACCGTGCCTCTCGCGGAAACAAAACCGCGACTCTCGCGGAAGGAAAAAAAACGAGAAAACGCGTTTTTTTTCGTTTCCGAGGAGGCACAACCGTGACTCTCGTGAAAGCACAACCGTGCCTCTCGCGGAAGCAAAACCATGACTCTCGCAAAAGAAAAAAAACAGAAAACGTGTTTTTTTCGTTTCCGAGAGGCACGACCGTGACTCTCGCGAAAGCACACCCGTGCCTCTCGCGGAAGCAAAACCGTGACTCTCGCGAAAAAAACAGAAAACGTGTTTTTTTCGTTTCCGAGAGGCACGGCCGTGACTCTCGCGAAAGCACACCCGTACCTCTCGCGGAAGCAAAACCGTGACTCTCGCGAAAGAAAAAAAACAGAAAACACGTTTTTTTCGTTTTCGAGAGGCACAGCCGTGACTCTCGCGAAAGCAAAACCGTGCCTCTCGCGAAAGAAAAAAAAAAAGAAAACGCATTTTTTCGCGTAATTTTTTATTATTGAAAAGCTAAGAAAGACCGGTGGAAAACCAAAACGTCGAAAAAACCCAAAAAAAAACGTTTAAAAAGCCGAAAACGCGTGCGGAAAAATAAAAATGCAAAATTCAAAGGGAGCGCCCAAAGCGCGACAAGTGGCGAATGGATGAGAGCGCGCCAAGTGGTGCTGATCGTTGCGAGGCTTCTGAATGAGCAGTTGCTCTCACGTAACAGTCCCCGGTAGGATGGCCTAGGTGGACTGGGCCACGACCCCTGCCAATCCACGTGGATTTAGCCCAATAAGGCACTAGGGACTCTGGGCCCGAACCAGACGCATCGGTCTCGCGCACCAGCGTAGCCTGCGCCGGCAAGTGCAAAACGCTCCTCTGTCTCAGAACAAAAAGTGCAAACCCTCCTCCTCGTCCGATTCGTCCCAAATTCCCCAACCATGGCGGCTGTAGCGGTCACACGCCGCAGGCTCTCGGCGCTCCTCCTCTCCTCCCGTTCGACACCCCGTCGCTTCCTCCTCCTCGCCGGCGCCGCTGCCTCTGTGTCCCCAGCCCACCTCTCGCCGTGGGCGCCGCCGTCGCGAGGGGCGAAGACGGCGCTGCCGGGAAGGCCCGGGTACTCTCCGCTCAATGACCCGTCCCCGAACTGGAGCAACCGGCCACCCAAGGAGACCATCCTGCTGGATGGCTGCGACTACGAGCACTGGCTCATTGTCATGGAGTTCCCCGCCGACCCCAAGCCCTCCGAGGAAGACATGGTAGCCGCCTACGTCAAGACCCTCACCGCTGTGCTCGGAAGGTATGCGCACTTCTCTGGTCCTATTATTGGTCAACCCTGTCGAATTGAATATCTTAGCTTGGTTTTCTACATCATCGATTTAATCTGGGTTTGCCATTCATCAGTCTGCTTTTACTTAGAAGGCATTCTGCATGTCTGGGAGCACCAGCGTTGTCCTTGCTTCTTAGGGTGATGCAAATTCAGGCATATCCGTTCTTTTACGACTAGGGTGGATCTGTCATAGTTCCAATCAGTATTACTAGAGCAACTCTAGCAGAGTCACCATATCCCGGGTCGCATATGGGATATGGAGGCCGTGTCGGCACTGTGCACAGAAACAGAGTCGCCATAATGCGGGCTTCATATCATGGCCGGATTGAATAATGCGGCCTGTTTCTTTTTTTTCACGAACTCAAAAATTCACACACTCAGATAAAACATTAATTTGAGATAACATTGCATTACAAAGTGGTTACATAGGGGTAGAAAAGTCTGACATTGTTTTACTACTTCTTGGGAGAAGCACTAGTTGCACCCCACCACGATGAAGATGGATTCAGTGCACGGTGCACATGCATATGTGACGAGTCAACTCGTCCTCTACGCACGGTGGTGTGACGGTCCGGTGACCTCGTCTTCGTCCCATTCCTGCCGGCCGTCATTGAGGTTGGAGACAACTTTTTCAAGACTGGCAAGCCCCAATATGGCATGGTTTGTTTCGAATGTGTGCCATCTGATGCGCTCCCTCTCAGCCGCCAAGTCTATCTGTTTCTCCTCGTATTGGAGCCAGATGGCGCGGTCCCTCTTCGCCCACAACGCCTTCCCGGTGTTAGTATGCTTGAAGATTTCTCTGGGGCAGACGGCTGAGGTGTGGGTGGCGTAGCGCTCATCCCATGCCTCCTTAACAAAGAGGCAATGGGGAGCATGTTGTGCCCGATATGGAGCGCCCTCCATAAATTAGGGTGACTCGGCACTCTGCTAGAGTGACCTTTTGGGCCAAAATCGCCATATTGGCTGTTATTATGCATGTGCCTTCGCTTTGCTTGGATTTGGTGAAACTCATCACATTAAAGAGAGAAGGAGAGATAAAGCAGATTAATTGTTGTATAGAACACAGCATGCAAACCCTCATCTCCACCTCCTTGCATTCTATCTGAAACAGCGCACCACTGGTTTTATTGTTGTTTGTTCAAAACGGGGTAGCTTGAGCGAGTGAGGGTTTGAATCACGCCCTTGTCGATCGGGTGGCCAGGCAAGTTTCTGATCTGACGGGAGGCTTAAGGAACTTCTTTTATTTAATTTCTTTATTTGATCACGGGTTCCATGCTGATCCAAGAAGTATAATTTACACACTTGATCTCCAACTTTCTAATTAATGACATCTCTTTTCCTATTAATATAACTCTTTCCCTATGAATACATTATGTGTTTCCTGATTACCACTAGCTGTCTGGGCTGTGCTGCTTGCATTGGGTTGTCACATGTTAGCCATAACAATTGCTCACAGGAACAGTACCCTATGGTACTTGCGCAATCCTTAAGATCGTGGTATTCCTGTATGTTTGTTTCCGATTAGTTTATTCCTCAAAATCACGTTTCCTAGTTATCTAAGTGCCATCAGTTAGAGATGAATAAATAAAATGAAAGTCTAAACAAGCTCATCTCAAGTCAAGCACTCGCTTAGCCGTACTTCCTTGGAAGTAGCTTAGCGAGGATTAACCAGCTTATACGAGAACATGTCAGGCCTATAAGCGTGAAAAGCTTGCCCTTTAGGTTATCTATAAGTATGTCCAAAGACTGCTTGCCACTATCCTAGTTGTAAGATTGTTGGAGCGGGTTTTCTGTTTGAAAAGTATCCAACACAATACCCCTCCGGTTTATTTGTTGTCATGATTCTGTGGCTCTAGCAAAGAAAATTAAAGATGACTCTCTTCTGCCCTATCTGACGACTAAGAGACAGCCATCTCTTTGTGCCTTGTACTACAAAGATTGTTAGTCCCCAAATTGTGGGATATCATTATCATGTAGTAAATCTAGTTGCCTCAACAGAATAGCCTTTCATTTCTGGACCACCTTATTACTTGGAGTTAGTCAGAATATAAGAGTCCAGCCATTTTAAATGCTTATGTCTATCTCTCCATGCATACTGGTAGGTGAAAGTTTTTTTTCTATAACGAAGTAAATACTTGTTTATTTTGTGTGAACAAGGCTGTCCATCATTGAAGATCTGTTTCTGGGGTTTTAATGTAGTATTATGTTTACCTGTATCGATCCATTCCTTAGTTTTGTGTGTCACGCTCTAAGTACTAGCTTTAGGCTATGTGTATCTTCTAGTGCATTCTTCTAGGTTGACGTAGCTCTTTTAATGAATTTTCATGCTCGAATAAGTAATAACTGAATGGATATGTATTTTAACTGTTATAAATAGTGAGGAGGAGGCAAAGAAGAAGATCTACTCAGTATGCACTACAACTTACACAGGGTTTGGTGCGTTGATTTCGGAGGAGCTATCATACAAAGTTAAAGGTGAAAATTGCATGGCTCTACTTTTCTGCAAGATATTATTGCCAAATCATGTTTCGACTGAATTTTGGATTGTTATTGTTGCTACTTAAGGATTGCCGGGAGTTCTTTGGGTATTACCTGATTCATATTTGGATGTGCCTAACAAGGATTATGGAGGTTAGTACTTGTCGTTCTTACTTATTCTCATGTACTAACTTCACACCTGGCTTAAGCACTTTGATCATATTACGTAGAAAATGGAAAACCACTTGTATATGTGGTACATATACTACTTGCCCTCCATATGTTCCGTGATGTTTTGCAAGGACATTTTTTTTTGTAAAGATGGGATTTTGGTCTTTATGGAAGTCTAAATTAATCTCTGAGGCATATTTGATGATGATGGTAGTACTTGTGCTTACATATACATCATTACATCTGCAAGTGGAGGAAATCCATTTTCTATCATGTATGCTATTCTTCCCTGTGCACCTTACGTCCTATCGTTGTTTTTCATCTCATCCAAATTATATGTTGTTATCATTCGCTCTTACTTATATTAGGCTACTACTTCAAGCAGGTGATCTCTTTGTAGATGGCAAAGTCATTCATAGGCCACAATTTCAATTCACTGAGAGGCAGCAGGTAAGGAGTAGGCCTCGTCCCCGCTATGATAGGCGACGAGAGACTATGCAGGTTGAGCGAAGAGAGACTATGCAGAGAGGTCCTTCAGTACAAGAGCACAGACCTCCATCTTCTCAGCAGGTTGCTCACAATAATGGTCAGCATGAAATCGTACCGCCAGGAAGGAACTAACTTCATTCTACATTAGTATGGATAATGAGGTTGGGAGTTGCCCTTCTCTTATCCTTATTTCTATGTGGAATATACTGAACTTTGTTTTGCATTATAGCAACAAAAAAGTAGAAGAGACCTGTGGTTGGATATATCTGTGCAATGTCATGATTTGATGCTCTTTTCAAATCTTCTTTTTATGCAAACGAGGAAGAGAGTTGTTTTTCTTGAATCAATGAAAGCAACTTTATAAATTTCAGCGCTCCTTAAACTTGGTTTTAAACGTTAGACTAGAATTCAGTAAGTTGGCCAGGATCAACATCTATGGACAACGTCAATAACACTTCAGATCAACAGCACGCGGGCCAGGTAGTTTGTTATCAACGGCCCGCAGACCATCTAGTTTGTTATCTATAAAGAGCTGGAAGCAGGATGTCCGCTGCCTCGTGTACGGTATGCAAGATTATGGAGGCATTCTATGGTGGAATGTACTATGCCCAAGTGCAATTGGGCATTGGCTACAAAAGAGGTAGCAGAACACTAGAACAGGTGGTGCTGACCCAGGAAATCAAAGCAAAGGATTGGATATTCTCTCTAATTGACAAACTGCCCCACTGTGAGTTAATGGAGTAACCCTTTGGGCGATTTGGCATGCTCAAAATAAAGCTATTTATGAAAATATATTTCAAAGCTCTCTCTCGATGATGGGTTAACAGAAGACGAATATGGCTGGTACAGAGAGTGCACTGACCACTAATGGGATACCTCCGCCACGAGGTCGAGTTAAGATCAATGCTTTTTCCTTCTGAAAGGAGGTTTTGATGCCACCAGCCCGCCACTGGCAAGTCCGAGTCCAAGGGCGTGTTTGATTGGTTACATTTTGGAGCCTTTGTTGGGCGGGTAAATACAGGCCAAAAAACATGTTATGCATATTGTTTAGTAGCCTGCACGTATGGCGATCACCCATATTTATGAATCTCCTAGAGTTGCCCCAGGGGACATGATTTTTTCTGTTAATGTTGGCAGTCAGGCCTGCCAATGACATGAATTTCATACTGCCCAATGAGGAACGGCGCAAGCACACAAGATGTTACGCAAAGGAAAAGCTACTCCTTCCGATTCCAATTAAACGACGCAGCCTACATACAATGTCCATTCTGCATTGTACAGAGGCCGCGTCGATTAAATTCAGATCGAAATGTTCATTTTGCATTGTGTAGCTGTTGTGTATCTGGTTTCTACGAATTATGGTAAAGCCAGACAAGTCATTTTCAAAACAAAGGAACCATGACGCTCCACCTGCACTGTACCACCACAACCACTATTCATGCCATTGTATTCTAGCACAATCAATTCCGGTACATTACAGAGGCCGCTGATTTATACAGATCCCAAAACAAAACCATCATCATTAATTCCCAAAAGCAAAAACGGAGAAAAGGAGAGCGAGGGAGATCCGGCCAAAGCCAAAGAGCGCAACGAGAAGCACGGGCGCGGGGCCGAGCAAAGCGACTCCTGTTGTGTTTCCAACGCAAAGACAAACCACCACTGGTACTGCACTACACACTGCGCGTCAGCGAGGCAGCCAGCCCACCACCCCTCATCCTCCTCCCACTCCCCGCAGCTCTGCGAAACCTCAAACCCCGGCCTCCACAGAAAAGAAAAAGGAAGGAGAAAAATGGAGGTCCTCGTCTCCACAGCCGCCTCCGCTCCCTTATCCTCGGCCCGCGTCCACCGCCGTCCCATCACCCGCTCCGTGGCGTTCATCGCCCCGGCGCGACGAGGCTGGCGCTGCCGCTCCGCCGCGCCGACGAGGCCTGACCCGGTGCCGTCCGAGGAGCCCGCGTCGGCGTCGGGGTCCGCCACCACCTCCACCGTCGTCACGGACAAGCCCGACGCGCCGTCCGGGGAGGAGAAGAGCGGGGAGGTCTCCGGTGGATTTGTGGAGGTGACGGTGGAAGATGCGCCGGTGTCGTCGCCCGAGGAGGACGGCGGCGTGGACGACATACTGGGCAAGGTTTACTCCTTTGCTGCTTTGCTTTTCTATCTGTTCCCTTTTACAGAATACTACTCCGTGTCTCCGTATAAGGTAGCCAGCCCAAATTGGGTGGAAATCCTGAGATCCTCCCCACTCCTACGTTTGCAAAGATGGACAGAATTCAGAATCGACCGCCATGTTAACAATTGCAATTAGATGCCTCCCTTGGATTGCAATCCTGTGGGACTGTATCTCTTCTCGCATCAGACTGCAACAGTGTTAGTGCGTCTACTGATGCAAAATATATATGATGCTTTTGAGCAGGATAAATATTTACGCAGTTTCTATGAGATGGATCGTACGACATGCTAATGTAGTAAGGATAACTGGACCGCCTCATTGAGTCATTAGGAATGTTAATATCAGCGACATGAAAGAGTCAACAGTGTACAACAGCCAAAAAAAAAGTCGAGCCAACCAGTGAAAAATGCAATTTTCCTGTCTCTTATGACAACGTGGCTGTTCAAGCTTATGTAGATCTCAGTGTGGCTGTTCAAATTGACTGAAGAACATCAAAAGTACAACATGGCTGTGCAAAAATGGCTATGCCGCCAACATGCAAATGTGATTTGAGAATCGCTAAGCTGGGTGGCTAGGATCTAATGCAAGATATGCCAAGATCTAGAGCTCCATCTGCACAAAGTGTTATGAAGTTGCACTGTACTAATCAGACGCCATGCGAAATAACTTAATTCTGTTGCCGAAATACATTAACCTGAGTTTTCTACTTTCCAGATTGAACTTGATAAAGATATTATGTACCTTTGTGTGTTCCTGAATACATTCTGCAGTCTTGGAACCAGTTGATTGCTATTTGTTGCTCACACAGTCACACTTACTTTGGGCTTGCTCATTTCAGTTGGACATCCAAGTGACGCCCACTACTGTCATCCTCGGAGGCGGTGCTTTGATTGCTCTGTTGATCCTATCTAAAATCATTTCTGCAATTGATTCCGTTCCCCTGGTACGTGGTTATGCCATCGCTGGATAGATCTGTGTGTAGTCAAAAACTTACCGCTCCACGTATGATAAACCATGCGAATTACCTGTTGCAGCTTCCAAACGTGCTGGAAATCGTAGGAACTGGCTACTCAGTCTGGTTCATCACACGGTACCTCCTCTTTAAGGTATGTCTCCAATTATATCATTACAGAACCAGTGTCAGTCATGCCTGGTGCGCGCGCTTAATGATCGGCTTTCACTGTGAGCAGGAAAGCAGAGACGAGCTGTTTGCGAAATTTGAAGATCTGAAAAACAATATCATTTGAGCAGGGGAAGAGTGATGCTTTAGCATACGTTTAGGCTTCACAGCCAGCTTATTATTTTAGGCCGTCTTCTTTTTTCAACTATTGCTGGAAGAAAGAAACAAGTTGTGTTGTAAGCTGTTCCCTCTCATCAACTGTAATGAGAGATCTGAGTTTTACTAGTGTGCTTGCTCGAGTCTTCCTGATTGTGCTTACTCGACCCAGCGTTCATAATCCTGACTAGAAGCGCCAAAATGTTAAAATGTTGGATGGATCATTTCCAGTAACCTTTTCACCCGTTTCTTCTAATTCTTGGCAAGATTTAGAGTCACTCCGAACTATTTACAATGTTAACCCTCGAAATTTGTTGGCAAAATTCTGAGCTGAAAATGAGGCGGGCTGACAAAGTTTAAGGGTGATTTCTGGGGCTGTTTCAAAAAAAAATTGATTTCTGGGGCTGGAGGGCCTGTACACTACGTGTCTACATGTGAGTGCTTCAGGCGAGAGAATATAGCCACATCATCAACCACCTTGTAAACTTTGAGATCTTTGGTGCTTAGATAATTCATCACATGCATTCATACTCTTAAGATGTGCTTATGTGCAACAGTACATGTTAAATATAACCACTTCTTGAGCATTGGTGCCCAATCAAGCACTCGAGCTTCAGAATAATAAGCACCAATGTACTGTATAAGGTAAGAAAACTGATTCATTTCACTGAGCATTTCTCCAAGCAAAAGATACTTCGAAAGTTACTTGGCGACCAATTGTCACTCCTATAAGATACTCACAATATAAACAAATATAAGACGTTTTAGACCACTAGTGACCTAAAACGTCTTATATTTGTTTAACAAAGGGAGTAAGTGAAAAGGAAAATACTAATGCCGGGACTATAACCATATCTATTTTTCCCTTGTAAGGGAAGAAGTTCAGGGAGTAAACAACACAGCGGTAAACAGTAAGCATTTTCTGACATCCCACCACACTCAATGCTATGAGTAAAATGGCAAGGCATTCATGAACACAGATGCTTTCATTTCATAGGATGGGAACAGTGTTTCAGGAGCAAATGTGCGACATAGGGCATCTATGCCTCCTGCAACCTACAACAGACAGTCAACAAATATAAATCATGTCTGTTGTAGGATGAAACGCTAAGCCCCCACCAGATGGTAGTACTGTGCTAAACTTTGTGAACTAGGTGGGATTTTACAACTACACACATCAGCCACGACCGCACATAGACGCAGACTCTTGTAACCCGGAGAAAGCTCACCACACAGAGTACCTTACACCAAGGCCATTGCATGTAAGTATTAAACCCTTGTGTCGGTTCAGGTAATCCTGAAAGTAAAAAAAAAATGTCACAAGAAGAAGATTTGCGTGTGGTGGTTATGGTGAGGGGTGGGTGGGGTGGGGTGGGGGGTACTCACCGCTGCATTCTGATCCTGAACGTATAAAACACCTTTCGTGTCATACTCCTGCCGTTTTACTGGATTGCTAAGAACTGTCAAAAACAAGAGATGTCATGAATGAAAGCACCTGATGTATCATCTCTACTCCTATAAAAGACTCAGTTGGTGATGATGGTGTGTCTGCCATCCGTCATTTCTGAACACTAGATCTGCAGCTAACGACTGTGATGTAAGTTGTGGATTTTTCCAAAAATATCCCACTTCTCTGCTCCAATTTACAGAAAACCCCTTAGTATCTTGAAACCAACCACATTCCTCCCTTACCTCATCAAAACAGCCCAAGAAATATATTTTGAGTGAAACATAAGATAACTTTAGTGATATATGTATATCAAAACTAGACTGTTTTCTTTCAAATTTGTGAATATGTATTATTCTACTTTGGATCCGTTGCAACGCACGGGCACATTGCTAGTCCTTGTTTATATCGGTTTCTAGATAGAAGGCTAAAGCGGATGCATAGTGAAAGAAACATTCTTTAGTGAAAAAAATGGTTATGTAAAAAACGTGTTTTGACAGTCAGTGCAAAACTGCAAATAATTACATTACCCAGTGATCATCAAATGATGGCCAGCTTTTGCTACTAATGCATGCGACCAACCTCCAAGGTGTGCAACAAGTCTGGCTCAAATTTCATGACCAATAAATCATGTTTCCGGTAGTTTCTTAGTATGATCTAAGTGCATAGTTTGATGGCCTGTTTGAATGAGGCAATGACTGACTTGCCCTAAATGGACGTATATGAGTTCCAAGAGGTTGGCTAACTGGGGATATCTTTCACTGATTTAACACAGGATGATGTGCCCCCAAGCAAGTGCAAACTGTACAACACAGAACTATTTAGTCCCTAAACAAATTTATCGCAATTTGAAACCACACTTGAAATCTTCTAACTCACGAAAGGTACCAGAATTATTCTTAGTCTTATGGCAGTCATATCGTAAGACTCCACCAGGTACCGCAAAATCCAGAGTTGTTCAGCAGCTCTAAATTATACAGGGACCAAATGAACTGCCCATGTAGTCTAATGCAATGTTCAGGATTACTCGTAGATGAGCTCTTGCGCATTAGTACACCATCACATTTGCTATGTTCCTAATAAATTTGGATATTAGAAGCAAGCAGAAAAGAAGGGGGCAAACTGCAAGTGATTAGATGATATGCTGCATCATGACAAAATGGTTAAAATATTATGTAGATTCCCAGAGTTGAACATGAGGATACTGAATAATTTATCAACTACCAAAGCGCACCTTGGTACGCCTCATTAATGTCCTGAAATCTGGATGTTGCCTTTTCTTCATCTTGTTTCTTGTCAGGGTGCCATTTCTACAGGAGAAGATAGTAGATTGGTTACTATGGTGAAGGCGTTGACGCGAAATACATAAGTAAAAATTCTATAATAGAAACCTAGAAGCAGTTGCATGATGAGCAAAAAAAGAATTAAAGCAGTGTTTCTAGGTTAAAGTTTGCTTATTGAGATTGTAACTGTTGACATGAATACAGTTTCAGGTACGCGATTTCCGTCACCGGATTTCAGACTGGATGCTTTAAGAAGGGGAAAACATGTAGATTAGTGTGATGGCGCAAACACTGACCAGCGCGAGACGGATGTAGCTCGACCTGATTGTCTCCTCCGACGCATCATAATCGACTTCCAGTATCTTGTAGTAATCCTGCACGCGAAAATTTCGCCGTCAGCAACCTCATCCAACAGAAAATGAATAGGGACTCGATTGCCAGCAACAGCATTCCATGTACACGATCCGCCCCCTAATAAAACGCATAATCCAACAACCCAAAAGGGGCGGGGGCTCGCGCGGCCTGCCCTAGGGGGGAAGCAAGCCGGCGGATGAATCGAAGGGGCAGAGGCGATTCCTCACCTTGGGCTTGGCGAAGAAGGAGAAGAAGTCGAAATCGACGGGCACCTCCTCGCCCGTCCGCGCCGCCTCGTCGCCGTCCTCCCACTCCCACAACATTCCCTCGCCGCCCTCGCGGGGATTCCCTCCGCCGCGGCTGCTCGCGGGTGTGGATTCCCTGGTTCCTTCCTTCCTTCCTTCCGGGGATGGCCGTGGCGGTCTGGCAGTCGTTGGATTTCGTGGGCTCGCCGCAGCCAGGGAAGGTTCTAGATTTTTTTTTCTTTTCGTCGTCTCCTACCGATTTTCGTTCTTCTAAAAAAAACCATTTTCGTTGGCAAGACTGGAGCAGAATTTGACACGCCCGACGTGGCTCGCCAGAAGTTAGTTGGGCCTTGGCGGGCCTAGCATGGCATGTGGATACAAGTCATCACCCATGTGATTGAGCCCATATCCAGAGCAGCATGGTGTGTAACCCCTAAAAAACATGGTGTGTCGTATTTTTATGTCTAATTTCCACCATTATTTTCACGAACAAAATGTGAGTTTTTTTCAAGCAAACTTCTGATCTTTCATCAGTTGTCAAGGTAGTACCTAGAACACTAGCAGTAAGAATTACATTCACGTCCGTAGACTACCTAGCAACGACTACAAGTATTCGAGCGAGCCGAAGGCGTGCCACCGTCATCGCCCCTCCCTCATCAGTGCCAGGGAAACATTGTTGTAGTAGACAGTCGAAAAGTCGTCGTACTAAGGCCCCATAAGACTATCACACCAGAACAATAACCACCGCCGATGAAGAGAAACCTAGATCAGAAGGATCCAACCTGCACACACATACGTAGACGAACGAAGATTGGATCCAAGCGGATCCATCGAAGGAAAATGCCGACCGAATCCCACGAGATCCGTCGGAGACACATCTTCACACGCCCTTCAACGATGCTAGAAGCATCATCAGGACGGGCTAGACAGGGGGACCTTATTCCATTTTCAATAAGTCGTCGTCGTCTCGTCTTATTGAGCATGGCATAAACCCTAACAAAACAAAAAAACACCTAAAAACGGAGCCCTCATGCCGGCAAGGGCCGGATCCACCGCGCCTCCATGATCCAAGGACCATAGGAGAAGAAGCGGACTGGCGCTAGTGCCGGCGAGAGGCGGGGAAACACTGAGAGGTCGCAGGAGGCAGGCAAACTGTCTATCTCATCCGGCGGCAACAAAATGTGAGTTATATGGCATAAAAGTTATGTCATTGGATGGACATTTCAAAGAACTTTTGCTAATGATATATTTTGATGACATAAACCCATATCTTGTTGAACAAAATTACAAATCAAATTTTGACATAAAAAACGAAGTGACCTTGTATTAGAAAAATGGAGGGAGTAGATAAAATCAGCATTTACATGATTGTTCCTAACAATAAAAAATTACGGGCAAACCCTTAAGAAATCAACGTCATCTTCCTTATGCTTCCACCATTGCGCATTGCGACCAAAGCTCGTTGCGTCTATGGGCCTATGTCTCACTGGAACAATCTTGTTATAACCCACAAGCTTTAAAAAGCAGCGATCGAAAAGTCATTGACGTAGACCAAAAGAAGATAGTAAACCATGACCGGGAAAAATCGCCACCCGAGAGAATCTGCCACCAAGGAGGGACGAAAGATAGTCTCAACTACGACCAAACGGAGTAGGAGGGCACAAATGTCGAAAGTTCACCAACGGAGCCCCATCTGACTGAGCTTCATCAGACAGAGAAGGAACCAAAAAACAAAAACACGTCGGTACATCATCCCCTTTGTAAGGCATTGTCGACCACGTGGATAAAACAAAGACAAAAGCAAGGCCCAAGATCTGGTCATAACTGAAGCTCTAGATACCCTCTGCCGATGCAAAAAAAAATTGTCAAAAATGAGGACATGGTGACTGGGGTTTAATCTACTATCAATGACGCCATCGCCTCACCGCCACTAGCTGGACACTTAGAGGAACAAACTAAAGCTACAACAACCAGATACTATAAAAACCCTAGACCGGGGTACCTCTACCTCACCATGCCTGGAGACACTCAGAGGCGAGGGAGACCGATGATGACGAAGCCTTTAGAAGGAAACCCTAGCACCTTTTTCTTTTCCTTTTTTTTCGAGAAAACTTTCGATCAATTCATCATGACATGTGGAAGATCGTGGATGTCGCCTAGAGGGGGTGAATAGGGGCTTTAAAATAATTACGGTTTAGGCTTGAACAAATGCGGAATAAAACTAGCGTTTAATTTGTCAAGCACAAAACCTAAAACAACTAGGCTCACCTATGTGCACTAACAACATATGCTAAGCAACACACACACACACACACACACACACACACACACACACACACACACACACACACACACACACACACACACACATATATATATATATATATATATATATATATATATAGGGTCGCGCTATTCGTCATCCTGGATGAGGAATAGTTATTCTTCATCCCCCTCTATTTTAACATCAATGCACCGTAATTTCACGTTCCTTAAATTTTGTCTTATTTCAAACATAAAAAGAGAACATAAGAAAATATATAATCGCCGTAAAAAATATTTATGTTACGTAAATTACAGATGTAAAAATATAGTGCAAAATGTACATAAAATGTAATTTTTCTGGTCTTCTGACCTTTTTTATGCCAAATTTTACGCAGTGAATCAATATGACCGTAACTACTTGTATTTGAAACATAATTTATTTATGAAATGATCGTAATATTATCTCGGATGAAGAATAATTTATTATGCACCCTGGATGATAAATAGTAACTATATATATATATATATATATATATATATATATATATATATATATATATATATATATAACTATTTGGATCACGACGGCCCTATATAGGAACCGACGGAGATGTTCTGGATCTGAGAAACCCACGCGAACCGAACAAAGAAAAAAAGGGGAAATCCCACCCGTGCGTCTACAACCTCCCGATCCTCGACCCCCACGATTCCCACGAGCCGCCGACATCGAGCCGGGATCCCCACCGGCCGCCGCCATCGAGTCGGGATCCCCGCATGTCGCCAATGTGCCCGGGATTCCCAGGCGCCACGGCCGAAACCGGGACCCCCATGCGCCGCCGCCGCCCGCGCTCCGTCGTTCCTGGGATCCCATCGCGCGGTGAGGCCTTGGATCCCCACGCGCCACCGCCTACGCAGCTCATGCACTGGCCGTCGCCCCGCTCCAGCCACCCTCCCCAACCTGGCCACCCACCCACAACGCCATCACCGTCCCTGCCCCCGACCACCGCCTCCGCGCCATGCCACTGGACCCTAGTGACCCGCGGCACACCAACCCGCCGGAGCGGCGCTGCCCAAAAGCGAGCATCCCTGCACCAGCGCAACCCCCGTCTCCTGGCTAGCGTCGCTGCATCCCCAAGTCCACCGCCTCTGGTTTCTTCTTTCTTGAACTGAATTGCGAGTAAATTGCAAGAAACCACCACTTTGAGGGCTAGCTTTTCAGAAAACACTATGATACATTTTTTTGACAGAAACTATCATGTCTAGCGTAATCTTTTTGCAAATAACACTGATCGGCGGATTAGAGCATTGTGAGCACGTTTATGATAGGTGGGTCCCATTTGTTAGTAGCTGACTTGGCAAAAAAAGGCCACCTAGGCACTTTGACTAGTTCTCGACCGCATCCCCACTTGGGTACTTTGACCAGTCCTGGACAGCAAGTTTTCTCACAGAGGGCGGCCATGGCTCGATCCATCCAGTCCCACTCCGTTGCATCTTCACGCCGGCAACAACCTGCATCTCCCCTCGCCGGAGCCGCATCCCCTCCACCTTCCTCTGCGACACGCCCAACCTTATTCCACCACCCCTGGAACAGGCCCAACCGCGACGCTCCGCCGTCGCCGTCCTCGATCCAGTCCAACTCCGACACCCACCCATCTTCCTCGCCGGCAACAAACTCCATCTCTCCTCGCCGGCGCCGCCTCCCCTCCACTTCCTCCGCGTGGCACACTCTGCCTTCCTCCGCTTCCCCCGGATCCGGGCCAGCCTTGACGCTCAGCCGCTGCAATCCTCGATCTGGATCGAGCCGCTTTTCTGGCCCACGACGACGGCCAACGGCGGGGCCCCCAACGGCAACCAACGCGGGCGCGGACGGAAGGGGGGCGGACGGCTACTGTCAGGGCGACGAACGCGCACCACTCCAGTGCCTCCTCCTGCGCGAGTCGGCTGGTGCATGTGAACTGGCGCGCGTACGCCGCCGCCGACGAAGGTGCCAGCAGTGACACGGCGTCGAGCATCCCGTCGCCATCGAATAGCTGGTGCCCTGCCGTGTGCGGGAGCAACTGGGTCGGGCCGATGCGGACGTACACGCCGCCAGGCAGAGCAGGCCGGATCTCTCCGGTGAGGATGTGGTGCATCTCCGGGTCGATGTAGTTGGGTAGCGACCTCTCGTGTCGATGTGGCGTTTTTGACCAGTCAAAGTGCCTAGGTGGCCTTTTTTTTGCCAAGTCAGCTCCTGACGAATGGGACCCGTCTGTCATAAACATGCTCAAAGCGCTTTAATCCGCCGATCAGTGCTATTTGCAAAAAGATTACGCTAGACATGATGGTTTCTGTCAAAAAAATGTATCATGGTGTTTTTTGAAAACCTAGCCCTCAAAGTGGTGGTTTCTTGCAATTTACTCCTGAATTGAAGATGTTGTGGTTGCTGCTACTTTTGCTCTGTGTGACCTGCCCATCTTCTGGTTGATGAACGGCCCACTTCTGATGCCTACCGTGCTGATGTTGCTTCTTGTGTGTGAATGTTGTGGAGCGTTCCTTCTCTCAACTAGTGCTCCCACGTGTTGTTGTTCTCTATTGGTAAGTGCTAATGGTGCGACGTTGTTGCTGCTCTCTTCCTACTAGTGTAGTTTCTTTCTCTAAGTACAGGTTGTTGCTGCTCTCTATCCATGTGCTGCTCTCCCTCTCTCTCAGCTTCTCTCTAAGTGTGCGTGCGCAGCAGCAACACCTAATTATTGTGGATCTTGTGGTCAAATGACCTTTGTGAAGTGTGATGATTCTTCGTACGTTTGTGCAAAAGGAAAAAAAATATGTTTCTTCTTGGAATTTGATGTTCTCAAGGTTCTCGTTGTAATTCCCGTGGGACAAAATTCTCTAGCAGTACTATTGCAAAAATTGAAACAGTTCAACAACAAAAGAAAAGGTCATTTTTTGTAGAAAAATAGATCAATTTTAAAAATATGCTTCAAATATGTTCAGTATCTATTTTATGTTCATCTATTATTGTTTGTTCAGCAAAAAAAGAAATGGAAAGCAGGGAGATAATAAATGAAAAAACATACAACAAACGAAAGTATGGAATTAATAGAGGAACATGGTTAGTTCGCAAAAAAGAAGAAGATAGAACTACCGAAGTTCAAAGATTATGGTCATGGAAATTCGAAATGAGGAAAAATAAACACATTAAAAAAAGAACAAGTCAACAAGATTATATAAAAAAGCGATTTTCTCCGTTAGTAAAACTAGCAAAAAATGCCCGTGTGTTGCAACGGGAAAAAAATCAGCCCCCCTAGTGTCGTGGTTCTAAGTCTGACAGTAGAATGGGGGTAGGAGTGGAGAGGCAAGACCCTAGCTTTGGAGTAGTTGTGCACGCAAGAGTTTTACGAGTTCAGGCCCTTCTCAGGAGAAGTAATAGCCCTACGTCTCGGAGCCCGGAGGCGGTCGACTGGATTATATGCATGTGTGTTACAAAGATGCGAACCCTTGATACTGAGGAGGGGGGTGGCTTATATGGAGTTCGCCAGCCCCCTCATGCCCTCAGTAATGCAGGGTTTAAGGTACATTAAGGTCGAGCGTTACAGGTAGCACCTCTAATAAAGTGCTATGATGACCATAAAGACTACTTAATGACCGACCGTTTGCCTGTGGAGTGACTTTGGATCTCCTGGTAGTCGAGTGGTTGGCTTCGTGGTCGAGTGGTAGCTTCTTGGTCGAGTGTCTTGAACCCGTCGAGTGGGTACCTTCAAGTCGATTGGAAGGTGACTTCTTCTAAGGGTGTCCTTGGGCAGGGCTCTTAGGATAGGTCCGTGCCCCTACCCCAGGTACATAACTTCATCATTAGCCCCCGAATGGATCGAGGTTAGAGTGGGGAAAGGGTTGGAGATCTTTCCGACTGGTTCTTTGTGCTACATGAGTGCCTTGTTTTCTATCAATCGTCACGGATGACGTCATCAACCTTTTTCAGTCGCCTTGATCCATTCTAGGCCTTTCGTCAAGTGAATTCCCTTGTCTGTGACATTCCGAATGATAGTGTGAAAGGGATCTTCTGTCTGACGAATTGTTCTGCAACCACGGATTTCGCGGGATTTGATTTTCGGGAAGCGCGCGGGACGGGAGCGGCTGCAGTAATCAGATGTGATAAGGCGGAAGCTCCTCGATCCCCGCGTCACCTTTTTAGCCACGTACCGCGCGCGCGTCTGCTGCGGGATTTGACGGGATAGCCTGGGCCTACCAGTCAGCCACTCGGAAGCGGCCCCTTAAAAGCTGCCGGCTCGGGGTTTCCAACAGTGTGTTCTCTTCTTCCCTTCTCTCCTCGCAAAGCTCTTCGCCACCTCCGCTCTGGCCCTAGCGCCACAGGCCCGTTCGAGCTTTCCGGCAACGATGGTGAAGGACAAGACGTCTGCCCTGGAGCGCGCGAAGAAGGCGACGGTGGCGCAGGGAAAAGGGAAGAAGTCCGCTCGGGGCGGATCTTCATCAAGGACTTCTCTGCCCAGAGGCTGGATGCAGGGCGACTGGATGCCGACGGTGCTGAGGCAGGAAGATCTCGACGATATGGTTGAGGGAGGAGTCATCCCTCATGAAGCTGCGCGTCTCCCCGGGAGAGAAGTCGAGCCCCAACCTCTTGATGGTGAGTGTGTGCTCCTCGCCACCCATATCGATCGCGGGTTTTCTCTGCCTCCTCATCCCTTTTTCCGGAGTTTCCTGAATTTCTTCGGAGCGCAGCTCCACCATTTCACTCCCAACTCTATCGTGTATCTGGCTGCTTTCATTTCCTTGTGTGAGGGTTTCTTGGGTTGCCGCCCCCATTGGGGACTCTTTAAGCACATCTTCACTTGCCGTTCTCAATCGGTCAAAAAGGCCAAGTCGAGTGACGAAAGGACGCAGGTGATCCAGCTGTGCGGGGGCCTGGCGATCCAGACGAGGGGAAAAAGCTCCTTTCCATCCATCACTTTCCCTGAGTCGGTCCGTGGTTGGCAGGCGACCTGGTTTTACTGCAAAGACCAGGCGACTCCGGGTCAGTCGACTGGACTTCCCCCTTTTTCTCTGGAACGAGCCCAAAAGCCTGCTTCTCTGAAAGTGACGCCGGAAGAAAAGGCCCAAGTCAAAGTGCTGGTTGGTCGAGTGGTTCAGCTTGTCCGCGACGGCGTGACTGGCATGGACTTGCTGGAGGTCTTCCTTAGGAGGCGCATCCAGCCGCTCCAGGCTCGCGATCATCCGATGTGGCTGTATTCGGGTCTTGAAGACACCACTCGGATCCACCCGGAGGAGGTCACTGATGAGATGCTAGAAGGGTGGCTGTCGAGCATCACAGGAAACAAAGACAATCCCCGAGGAGCCAGGAGGGTTCCTCCACTCGACAACACATACGAAGTGGACCAGGTCTGACCTTATGCCCTTGGCTGAGATCTTGCTTTCTTCATTGGTCTTCTTTGAATTGGTCGACTGACTTTTGTTTTGTCTGTTGTTTCCCAGGAAACTACTGAGATGTACTCGACGCCCAACGGGGCACAGGAACCGACTGAGGAAGGGGAGGCGAGCGGAGGTGAAAGCGGAGACGAGCACGGCGAGTGGGAATCTGATGGCGAAGGGGAGGGAGACGACGACGTCTACTCCAGCGAAGAGGAGTAGGAGGAAGTTGACCCCCCCGCTCGGAGAGGCGATCCAAGCTTACACACGATCCCGCGAGGGAATGTGGTAAGGCGACTGCTCCTGTTGGGCAGTCGTTGAAACGCCCTCGGACCTCTTCTCCTACGCCGACTGAGAAGGCTCCCAAGCACCCACGTGCGACGCCATCCAAGCCGCCCAAGGCTCTGCCCAAGATGAAGATGACTGTCCCCACCATCTCTGGGTAATAATAATACTTGTTTTCCTTTGTCGACTGTGGACGGATCCTTGGTCGATTCGTTGAGCCAACTGACTGACTTCCGAAATTTGTAGTGCTGCTACTTCTGAGATCTCTGCCAAGGACGGAGATCAAGAGATGGAAGATGCTGTTACTTCCAATCCAGGTATAATTACTGATGCTCTGTCTTTGGTCGACTGAATATTTCTTGTAACTCTGGTCGATCGACATTTCTTGCAGCTCTCCCTCATGTTATCAACTTACCAGACAATGAAGACGATGAGCCGCTGAGAGTGAGAAGGAACCGGAGGGCATCGACTGGCAAGACCCCCCAATCTGCTCCGGTGTCTGAGGCTGTAGTTTGGGATGGTGGTGATACCACTCGGTCTTCCGTGACTTTTGCTGAACCTCTGACGAGCGTGCGGCCTTCGGCGTCGACTGCAAATCCGCCTTCGCTTTTTGCTACATACCCTGTCCCAGAGGACCAAGTGGGTGCCGCAAAAGAGGCTATACGCCAGGCGGGTATCATGATGGAGCAAGTGAAAGTGGTTCGGGACGCCAGCCAAGCAGCGTATGACGCGAGTTCAGCTCTTCAGAGCAACGTCCAGGTCAGTCGACTCGACACTTGGTCTGTTGCAATATGCTGTTCAAAGAATCTCTTTTCCGAAGATCTTTATATTTGTACACCCACTGGGTGTGTCTGTCAACCTTTGGTCGAGTGGGGGCACGCTAAGTGCACCCACTGGGTGTAGTCCCCGAGACTACGGTGGACTGCTGGCAGTCGACTGTAGTCTTTATATTGCGTTGCTGTACTTGTACTTCTTCACTCGGTCTGGTCGGGCCATGTCAAATGGAACTATATGCGGTCGACTGCGGGCAGTCGACTTTTTTTGGTCGAACCAGTGGGGGCACGCTGAGTGCACCCACTGGGTGTAGTCCCCGAGACTGCTGTCGAATGTTTTGATTCGGCTGTAGTCTTAGAAACGCTGACTATTAGTCATGGCACTAGAATCATATTTGGTCGACTGATCGATCAGGATTTTGAAAGATTACCGGTGGGGGCACGCTGAGTGCACCCACTGGGTGTAGTCCCCGAGGCTACTGTCGAATGTTTTGATTCGGCTGTAGTCTTAGAAGTGCTACAACTTTTCCTTTAGCCACTCAGAAGTAACTTGTCTTTGATATCTTTTGTCGATTGACTCTTTGCAGAAGTCTTATGAGCTTGTTGCTCATCTTGCTGAATTGAAGGAGAAACAGGTCCAGCTTAACCTCGACTTGGAGTTTGCCCAGGAGAACTTGCAGAAGGCGAAGGACGAAGCAAAAGGTATGGCTGGTGAGGATTCGACGGCTGTCTTTGTTTTTCTGCCTATTCTCAACTCCGTTCTCATTATTGTTTTGCAGACCAACTGGAGGAGGCTCTGAGGAAGAAAGATCTTAACCTTGCGGAAGCACAGAAGGCGGCTTCGGAGAAAACGAAGCTTGCTGAAGAAAAGCTTGCTTCAGTTGGTCAGCTTGAAGACGAGAATGCCAAGCTGAAGTCTGCTCTTGACGCGGCCAACAAGGAAGCAAGTCGATTGAAAAATGACAAGATTGCTCTGACTGACAAGGTCGGCGATATGGCGGGGAAGCGAAAGGATCTGGAGGCTTATCTCGGAGGGCTCGCCAAGAAACTATTCCTCATGCTTGAAGGTAATCCCCTTACTCGATTGACTTGTCGTTGTCGACTCATCATTCAATTATAATATTGGACTGTACCTTTCAGAATTCTGTCAAAACTTCGAGGAAGAAACTGGTCGAGTGGAAACCAATCTGGACCCCATCAACTCTCCTGTGAAGGACGAAGCTGCCATGAATGTCCTCCGGCTGGAGTCTCGTGTCGCCAGTGTGGTGGACTACCTCGCTCGACTGAAGGCTGCAGTGTCGCGGATCGACTCTGCGCTTTGGCCAAATCAGATACTTCAGAATGACCTTGAATCCTTGGTCACTCGACTGAAGGAAGTGCCAAGTCGAGTGCATGAATGGAAAAAGTCTTCTGCCAGGTGTGGTGCCGATGTTGCTCTGTCGCTGGTTCGTGTCCACTGCAAGGAGGCGCGAGAAGAGAAGCTGGCCGCCCTCCAAGTTGCCAATACCAAGAAGCATAATTTCCAGGACTTCATGGAGACCTTCATTGCTGCTGCCACCCGAATCTCAGACGGGATTGATTTGGACGAGTTTGTTGCCCCATCCAGTCCTCCACCGGAGGAGTAAAAAACTACTGTGTCTCACTTTAAATTTGCCTCGGAATGCCGAGTGGTTTGTGTAACCGATAAACTCTGTCGAGCTGGAGGCTTGGGCACTTTTATTTGCGGTCCAGGACCTTTTGATCTTTATCCAAACTTGGTTTATCGTTGAATATCTTCGTGATTTATCCGTCGAGTGAGACTTGACTTTTACTCAAAATGACTTAGGCGAGCACTGGGCTGCAGCTAAGCCCCCGAGTGGGAGGTTTGCTCTCCACTCGGTAGGATTTTAATTACTTAGGCGAGCGCTGGGCTGCAGCTAAGCCCCCGAGTGGGAGGTATGCTCTCCACTCGGTAGGATTTTAATCACTTAGGCGAGCGCTGGGCTGCAGCTAAGCCCCCGAGTGGGAGGTATGCTCTCCACTCGGTAGGATTTTAATTACTTAGGCAAGCACTGGGCTGCAGCTAAGCCTCCGAGTGGGAGGTCTGCTCTCCACTTGGTAGGATTTTAATCACTTAGGCGAGCGCTGGGCTGCAGCTAAGCCCCCGAGTGGGAGGCTGGCTCTCCACTCGGTAGGATTTTAAATACTTAGGCGAGTACTTGGACTGCAGCTAAGCCCCCGAGTGGGAGGCTGGCTCTCCACTCGGTAGGATTTTAAATACTTAGGCGAGTACTGGGCTGCAGCTAAGCCCCCGAGTGGGAGGTCTGCTCTCCACTCGGTAGGATTTTAATTACTTAGGCGAGCACTGGGCTGCAGCTAAGCCTCCGAGTGGGAGGTCTGCTCTCCACTCGGTAGGATTTTAATCACTTAGGCGAGCGCTGGGCTGCAGCTAAGCCTCCGAGTGGGAGGTCTGCTCTCCACTCGGTAGGATTTTAATCACTTAAACGAGCGCTGGGCTGCAGCTAAGCCCCCGAGTGGGAGGCTGGCTCTCCACTCGGTAGGATTTTAAACACTTAGGCGAGTACTTGGACTGCAGCTAAGCCCCCGGGTGGGAGGCTGGCTCTCCACTCGGTAGGATTTTAAATACTTAGGTGAGTACTGGGCTGCAGCTAAGCCCCCGAGTGGGAGGCTGGCTCTCCACTCAGTAGGATTTT
Source organism: Aegilops umbellulata (assembly GCA_032464435.1). Lineage (NCBI taxonomy): Eukaryota > Viridiplantae > Streptophyta > Magnoliopsida > Poales > Poaceae > Aegilops > Aegilops umbellulata. Next base: position 63,621,379 of record CP136057.1, read on the forward strand.
AAATACTTAGGCGAGTACTTGGACTGCAGCTAAGCCCCCGAGTGGGAGGCTGGCTCTCCACTCGGTAGGATTTTAAATACTTAGGCGAGTACTTGGACTGCAGCTAAGCCCCCGAGTGAGAGGCTGGCTCTCCACTCGGTAGGATTTTAGATACTTAGGCGAGTACTTGGACTGCAGCTAAGCCCCCGAGTGGGAGGCTGGCTCTCCACTCGGTGGGATTTTAAATACTTAGGCGAGTACTTGGACTGCAGCTAAGCCCCCGAGTGGGAGGCTGGCTCTCCACTCGGTGGGATTTTAAATACTTAGGCGAAACGGATTCGCAACTAAGCCTCCGAGTGGGAGGCTGGCTCTCCACTCGGCAGGACTTTTACAAACTTAGGCGAAACGGATTCGCAGCTAAGCCACCCACTGGGGGAAATTTCAACAAAAAAAAATAGCAATCTTCTGCGAAAATCATAACATTCTTGCTTTAGATAAAAGAATTACAGAGGTACTTTTATTACATCTCAACCGAGTGAGTTTCTTCTTTCAAGTGTAAAAAGGACGGAGTAACTCCGCATTCCAAGCCCGAGGCTCGTCGATCTGGCGATCAACGTTGTAGAGGTGATACGCTCTGTTGTGGAGGACTTTGGTGACGATGTAGGGGCCTTCCTAGGTTGGAGCGAGCTTGTGAGGTTTTTGCTGATCCACTCAGAGGACCAAGTCTCCTTCCTGAAAGGCTCGACTCTTCACGTTTCTCGCGTGGAACCGACGTAAGTCCTGCTGGTAGATAGTCGAGCGGATTAGGGCCATCTCCCTCTCTTCTTCCAAGAGGTCGACTGCATCTTGCCGAGCTTGTTCCGCTTCTGCTTCTGAGTATAGTTCGACTCGAGGTGCATTGTGGAGCAGATCACTCGGCAGCACTGCTTCAGCCCCGTAGACCAGAAAGAAGGGTGTTCTTCCAGTCGACCGATTAGGAGTGGTCCTTAATCCCCAAAGAACTGACGGAAGTTCGTCGACCCAAGCTCCTACCGCGTGTTTGAGATCACGCATCAGTCGGGGTTTCAGTCCTTTGAGGATGAGACCATTTGCACGCTCTGCCTGCCCATTCGACTGAGGATGGGCAACTGAGGCATAGTCGACCCGCATGCCTTGGGAGGCGCAGAAGGCTTTGAATCTGTCGTTATCAAAGTTTGATCCATTGTCCGTGATGATGCTATGTGGAACTCCATATCTGAATATCAGCTCTCTGATGAAACTGATAGCAGTGCTTGCATCGAGGTTTTTGATGGGTTTGGCTTCTATCCACTTGGTGAACTTGTTGACTGCAACCAGTAAGTGAGTGAAGCCGCTTCTACCAGTTCTCAGCGGTCCAATCATGTCTAGCCCCCAAACAACGAAGGGCCAGACGAGTGGAATGGTCTTCAGAGCAGAGGCGGGCTTGTGCGACATGTTGGAATAAAACTGACACCCTTCGCACATGTCGACTATGTCTTTCGCCATTTCATTCGCCCTCGGCCAGTAAAGTTCTGCTCGGTATGCTTTAGCCACAATGGTCCGAGAGGACGCATGATGACCACAGGTCCCCGAGTGGATATCCTCAAGAATTATCTGACCTTCTTCTGGCGTGATGCACTTCTGGCCAACTCCAGTCGCGCTTTCTCTGTACAACTGCCCTTTGATTACTGTAAAGGCCTTGGATCGACGGACGATCTGTCGAGCCTCTTCTTCATCTTCTGGGAGCTCTTTCTTCATAATATACGCGATGTAAGGCGCTGTCCAGTCGGGAGTGATGACTACAACTTCCATAATCAGGTCGACCACGGCTGGAATCTCCACTTCAGTCGGATCACTGGCGCTCTTTGGCTGTGGAGGTTCTTCTGTGAAAGGATCTTCCTGTATTGATGGTGCACGAATGTGCTCCAAACACACATCACTGGGGATGGCTTCTCTCTTGGACCCTATTTTCGCCAAATCATCCGCAGCTTGGTTTTTCAGTCGGGGTATATGATGGAGCTCTAACCCCTCGAATCTCTTCTCCAGCTTTCTCACTGCATTGCAATAACCCGTCATGGCTGGGCTTCGAACATCCCACTCCTTCATCACTTGATTAACAACCAGATCTGAGTCGCCGTAGACCATAAGGCGACGGACGCCGAGTGAAATGGCCATACGCAGTCAATATAGGAGTGCTTCATATTCTGCCTCATTGTTGGAGGAATCAAAGTGAATCTGGAGGACGTATTTGAGCTTGTCTCCTCGGGGGGAAACCAATACAACCCCCGCACCGGACCCATTCAGCATCTTGGAGCCATCGAAAAACATAGTCCAGTGCTCCGAGTGAACTTGAGTCGGAAGTTGTTGTTCAGTCCACTCGGCGAGGAAATCGGCTATTGCTTGGGACTTGATAGCTTTCTTTGCCTCGAATTTGATATCAAGGGGAAGAAGTTCAATCGCCCATTTTGCCACTCGACCAGTTGCATCTCTGTTATGAAGGATCTTTGATAACGGGGCATCGCTGACGACTGTAATGGAGTGATCAGAGAAATAATGAGCAACCTTCTTCGTGGTCATGTAAATCCCGTAGACAAGCTTCTGATAGTGAGGGTATCTTTGCTTTGATGGGGTCAGAACTTCAGAAAGGTAATAAACTGGGCGCTGAACTTTGAATGTTTTTCCTTCCTCTTCCCGCTCGACCGTAAGTATGGTACTAACGACTTGTCCAGTGGCTGCAATGTAAAGCAATAATGGCTCTTTGCTGACAGGGGCAGCAAGCACCGGCTGGGTGGAGAGCAGAGCTTTTAACTCTGCAAATGCTACATCAGCTTCCGGAGTCCACTCAAACTTGTCTGACTTCTTCATCAGTCGGTAAAGAGGCAATGCCTTTTCACCGAGTCTGGAGATGAATCAACTTAAAGCGGCCAAGCATCCAGTAAGTTTCTGGACATCGTGCACACGCACAGGGCATTTCATTCGGAGTATGGTGCCAACTTTTTCAGGTTTAGCGTCGATTCCTCGTTCGGAAACAAGAACACCGAGTAACTTTCCTCCAGGAACTCCGAATGTGCATTTTGATGGATTAAGCTTGATATCATACCTCTTGAGATTGGCAAACGTTTCCGCAAGGTCGGTCAGCAGGTCGGAACCTTTTCGCGACTTGACCACTATATCATCCATGTATGCTTCTACATTCCGACTGATTTGAGTGATCAGGCACTTCTGAATCATTCTCATGAAAGTAGCTCCGGCATTCTTGAGACCGAAAGGCATGGTGACATAGCAGAAGCACCCGAATGGGGTGATGAAAGCTGTTTTTATTTCATCTGGTCCATACAGACGGATCTGATGGTATCCGGAGTAAGCATCTAAAAAAGACAACCTCTCGCATCCTGCGGTCGAGTCAACTATTTGGTTGATGCGAGGAAGAGGGAAATGATCTTTCGGGTAGGCCCGATTGATATGTTTGAAATCGATGCACATGCGCAATGACTTGTCCTTTTTGGGGACCATTACAACATTGGCGAGCCACTCAGAGTGGTAGATCTCGCGAATGAACTCTGCCGCTAAGAGTCAAGCCACCTCTTCGCCAATGGCTTTCCTCTTCTGGACGGCGGACCGTCGAAGATGTTCCTTAACTGGTTTGACTTTTGTGTCGACTCGAAGGTGGTGCTCAGCCAGTCCCCTGGGAACACCTGGCATGTCAGCAGGCTTCCATGCGAAGATGTCCCAATTCTCACGGAGGAACTGGATGAACGCTTCTTCCTATTTAGAGTCGAGTGTAGTGGAGATGTTGGTCGGAGCCGCATTGGGGTCAGTCGGGTGGATGTGAACATGTTTTGTCTCACCCGACGACTGAAATGCTGACTCTGTGGCGGGCTTCTTGGCTCGCAACAAATCACTCGGGTCTGCGGTTTTCTGGTAGTCTTGTAACTCCATTTCGGCCATCTGAGCATCAGCAATTTTGGAGCCCTTCTGGAAGCACTCTTCCGCCTTCTTCCGATTACCCGTGATAGTGATCACACCTTTGGGACCGGGCATCTTCAACTTAAGGTACACGTAGCATGGTCGGGCCATGAAACGAGCGTACGCTGGCCTTCCAAGTATGGCGTGGTACGCACTCTGAAAATCCACGACCTCAAAGGTCAACTTTTCCTTCCGAAAATTCTTCGAGTCACCAAAAAATACATCGAGAGCGATTTGGCCGAGTGACTCAGCCTTCTTTCTAGGAATGACTCCGTGGAAGCTCATGTTACTGGTGCTGAGTCTGGACATCGGAATGCCCATCCCTTTCAGCGTCTCTACATACAGCAAATTCAAGCCACTGCCACCATCCATTAACACTTTGGTTAGTCGAGTGCCTTCAATGACTGGGTCGACCACCAGCGCTTGCCTCCCTGGGGTAGCAATATGAGTTGGGTGATCGGACTGGTCGAAAGTGATGGCAGTCTAAGACCATTTCAGATAATTGGGTGTCGTCGGAGCGACCATGTTCACTTCCCGATTGATAACCTTCAATCGACTCTTGCTTTCGACATCAGCGAAAATCATCAGGGTGGAGTCGACTTGGGGGTACTCCTCACCGCTGTCTTCTTTGTCCTCAACTTTGTCCGACTCTTTCTCTTTGTCTTTGGCCTGTTTCCCTTGAAACTGCTGAATCAGGAGTCGACATTGTCGAGTGGTATGCTTTGGGTAAATGAGTCTACCCTCTTCGTCTTTCTTCGTGTGGATGTGACACGGTAGATCCATCACATCGTTCCCATCCTGATCTTTCACCTTCTTGGGGTTCCAGGGACCCTTGGGTTTCCCCTTAAACTTTCCTAGGGTCACAGCCAAGGTCTCTCCAGGAGCAGCTGGCTCGGCTTTGCGCTTTTGCTTCCGACTGGAGTTTCCTCCGCCGGCCTCATTAGCGGCTGCTTTGTACTTGCCACTCCGGAGCCTATCTTCTTCTTCACCGTTTGCATACTTGGTGGCAATTTCCATCATCCTACTCAATGTCATATCTCCGGTTCGACCGAATTTCAAACTCAGTTCTCTGTTCCTGACGCCTTCCTTGAAGGCACAAACTGCCTGGTGGTCAGATACATTCTCGACTGTGTGATGTAAAGTGATCCACCTCTGGATATAATCCCTCAGAGTTTCACTCGACTTCTGAACACACGACTGCAATTCTGTCGACCCTACTGGTCGCTTGCAAGTCCCTTCAAATGTCCTGACAAACACTCGGGCGAGATCTTCCCAAGTGTAAATACTGCTGGGTGCCAACTGGTTCAACCATGCTCTGGCTGATCTCTCCAGCATGAGAGGCAAATGCTTCATGGCTACTTCGTCGTTGTCGCCGCCAATCTGAACAACCACTCGGTAATCTTCAAGCCATGTGTCAGGCTTGGACTCGTCGGTGAACTTACTAACTCCAGTCGCCAACCTGAAGTTGGGAGGAATTACAGCGGCTCTGATCGCTCTGCTGAAACATTCTGGTCCTGATACATGAACCCTGCTGCCGGAGGGGACGTCTCTGTCATGGCCTTCTCTTTGAGCTCTATTCCTGTCGACCAGACCTTGAACGATATGAAGGAAATATGCCCTAGAGGCAATAATATAGTTATTATTTATTTCCTTATATATCATGATAAATGTTTATTATTCATGCTAGAATTGTATTAACTGGAAACATAATACATGTGTGGATACATAGACAAACAGAGTGTCACTAGTATGCCTCTACTTGACTAGCTTGTTAATCAAAGATGGTTAAGTTTCCTAACCATAGACAAAGGAGTTGTCATTTGATTAACAAGGTCACATCATTAGTTGAATGATCTGATTGACATGACCCATTCCATTAGCATAGCACCCGATCGTTTAGTATGTTGCTATTGCTTTCTCCATGACTTATACATGTTCCTATGACTATGAGATTATGCAACTCCCGTTTACCGTAGGAACACTTTGTGTGCTACCAAACGTCACAACGTAACTGGGTGATTATAAAGGTGCTCTACAGGTGTCTCCGAAAGTATTTGTTGGGTTGGCGTATTTCGAGATTAGGATTTGTCACTCCGAATGTCGGAGAGGTATCTCAGGGCCTTCTCGGTAATGCACATCACATAAGCCTTGCAAGCATTGCAACCAATAAGTTAGTTGCGAGATGATGTATTACAGAACGAGTAAAGAGACTTGCCGGTAACGAGATTGAACTAGGTATTGGATACCGACGATCGAATCTCGGGCAAGTAACATACCGATGACAAAGGGAACAACGTATGTTGTTATGCGGTCTGACCGATAAAGATCTTCGTAGAATGTGTAGGAGCCAATATGGGCATCCAGGTCCCGCTGTTAGTTATTGACCAGAGATTTGTCTCAGTCATGTCTACACTGTTCTCGAACCGTAGGGTCCGCACGCTTAAGGTTACGATGACAGTTATTATGAGTTTATGCATTTTGATGTACCGAAGTTAGTTCGGAGTCCCGGATGAGATCACGGACATGACGAGGAGTCTCGAAATAGTCGAGACGTAAAGATTGATGTATTGGACGACTATATTCGGACATCGGAATGGTTCCGAGTGGTTTCGGAGAAAACCGGAGTGCCGGAGGGTTACCGGAACCCCCCAGGAGAAGTATTGGGCCACATGGGCCTTAGTGGAGAGAGAGAGAGAGGGGCGGCCAGGGTGGGCCGCGCGCCCCCTCCCCCTCTGGTCCGAATTGGACTAGGAGAGGGGGGGGCGGCGCCCCCCTTTCCCTCTCCCTCTCCCCCTTCCTTTCCCCCTCCTAGTAGGAGTAGGAAAGAGGGGAGTCCTACTCCTACTAGGAGGAGGACTCCTCCTCCTGGCGCGCGCCACAAGGGCCGGCCGGCCTCCCCCTTGCTCCTTTATATACGGGGGCAGGGGGGCACCCTAGAACACACAAGTTGATCTTCGTGATCGTTCCTTAGCCGTGTGCGGTGCCCCCCTCCACCATATTCCACCTCGGTAATATCGTTGCAGTGCTTAGGCGAAGCCCTGCATCGGTAGTACATCAAGATCATCACCATGCCGTCGTGCTGACGGAACTCGTCCCCGAAGCTTTGCTGGATCGGAGCCCGGGGAACGTCATCGAGTTGTACGTGTGTTAAGAACTCGGAGGCGCCGGAGTAACGGCGCTTGGATCGGTCGGATCGGGAAGACGTACGACTACTTCCTCTACGTTGCGTCAACGCTTCCGCTTCGGTCTACGAGGGTACGTAGACAACACTCTCCCCTCTCGTTGCTATGCATCACCATGATCTTGCGTGTGCGTAGGAAATTTTTGAAATTACTACGTTCCCCAACAGTGGCATCCGAGCCTAGGTTTTTATGGTTTGATGTTTTGCACGACTAGAACACAAGTGAGTTGTGGACGATACAAGTCATACTGCCTACCAGCATGTCATACTTTGGTTCGGCGGTATTGTTGGATGAAGCGGCCCGGACCGACATTACGCGTACGCTTACGCGAGACTGGTTCTACCGCCGTGCTTTGCACACAGGTGGCTGGCGGGTGTCAGTTTCTCCAACTTTAGTTGAACCGAGTATGGCTACGCCCGGTCCTTGATAAGGTTAAAACGGAGTCTATTTGACAAACTATCGTTGTGGTTTTGATGCGTAGGTGAGATTGGTTCTTGCTTCAGCCCGTAGCAGCCACGTGAAACTTGCAACAAACAAAGTAGAGGACGTCTAACTTGTTTTTGCAGGGAATGTTGTGATGTGATATGGTCAATACATGATGCTAAATTTTATTGTATGAGATGATCATGTTTTGTAACCGAGTTATCGGTAACCGGCAGGAGCCGTATGGTTGTCGCTTTATTGTATGCAATGCAATCGCCCTGTAATGCTTTACTTTATCACTAAGCGGTAGCGATAGTCGTAGAAGCATAAGATTGGCGAGATGACAACGATGCTACGATGGAGATCAAGGTGTCGCGCCGGTTACGATGGTGATCATGACGGTGCTTCGGAGATGGAGATCACAAGCACAAGATGATGATGGCCATATCATATCACTTATATTGATTGCATGTGATGTTTATCTTTTTATGCATCTTATCTTGCTTTGATTGACGGTAGCATTATAAGATGATCTCTCACTAAATTATCAAGAAGTGTTCTCCCCGAGTATGCATCGTTGCCAAAGTTCGTCGTGCCCAGACACCACGTGATGATCGGGTGTGATAAGCTCTACGTCCATCTACAACGGGTGCAAGCCAGTTTTTGCACACGCAGAATACTCGGGTTATACTTGACGAGCCTAGCATATGCAGATATGGCCTCGGAACACGGAGACCGAAAGGTCGAGCGTGAATCATATAGTAGATATGATCAACATAATGATGTTCACCATTGAGAACTAATCCATTTCACGTGATGATCGGTTATGGTTTAGTTTGATTTGGATCACGTGATCACTTAGAAGATTAGAGGGATGTCTATCTAAGTGGGAGTTCTTAAGTAATATGATTAATTGAACTTAAATTTATCATGAACTTAGTCCCTGATAGTATCTTGCTTGTTTACGTTGATTGTAGATAGATGGCTCGTGCTGTTGTTCCGTTGAATTTTAATGCGTTCCTTGAGAAAGCAAAGTTGAAAGATGATGGTAGCAATTACACGGACTGGGTCCGTAACTTGAGGATTATCCTCATTGCTGCACAGAAGAGTTACGTCCTGGAAGCACCGCTGGGTGCCAGGCCTGCTGCTGGAGCAACGCCAGATGTTGTGAACGTCTGGCAGAGCAAAGCTGATGACTACTCGATAGTTCAGTGTGCCATGCTTTACGGCTTAGAACCGGGAATTCAACGACGTTTTGAACATCATGGAGCATATGAGATGTTCCAGGAGTTGAAGTTAATATTCCAACAGAATTCCTGGATTGAGAGATATGAAGTCTCCAATAAGTTCTATAGCTGCAAGATGGAGGAGAATGGTTCTGTCAGTGAACATATACTCAAAATGTCTGGGTATTATAATCACTTGATTCAATTGGGAGTTAATCTTCCGGATGATTGTGTCATTGACAGAATTCTCCAGTCACTTCCACCAAGCTACAAAGGCTTCGTGATGAACTATAACATGCAAGGGATGGATAAGACAATTCCCGAGCTCTTCGCAATGCTAAAGGCTGCGGAGGTAGAAATCAAGAAGGAGCATCAAGTGTTGATGGTCAACAAGACCACTAGTTTCAAGAAAAGGGGCAAAGGGAAAAAGAAGGGGAACTTCAAGAAGAACAGCAAACAAGTTGCTGCTCAAGAGAAGAAACCCAAGTTTGGACCTAAGCCTGAAACTGAGTGCTTCTACTGCAAGCAGACTGGTCACTGGAAGCGGAATTGCCCCAAGTATTTGGCGGATAAGAAGGATGGCAAGGTGAACAAAGGTATATGTGATATACATGTTATTGATGTGTACCTTACTAGAGCTTGCAGTAGCACCTGGGTATTTGATGCTGGTTCTGTTGCTAATATTTGCAACTCGAAACAGGGACTACGAATTAAGCGAACACTGGCAAATGACGAGGTGACGATGCGCGTGGGAAATGGTTCCAAAGTCGATGTGATCGCGGTCGGCACGCTACCTCTACACCTACCTTTGGGATTAGTATTAGACCTAAATAATTGTTATTTGGTGCCAGCGTTGAGCATGAACATTATATCTGGATCTTGTTTGATGCGAGACGGTTATTCATTTAAATCAGAGAATAATGGTTGTTCTATTTATATGAGTAATATCTTTTATGGTCATGCACCCTTGAAGAGTGGTCTATTTTTGATGAATATCGATAGTAGTGATACACATATTCATAATGTTGAAGCCAAAAGATGCAGAGTTGATAATGATAGTGCAACTTATTTGTGGCACTGCCGTTTAGGTCATATCGGTATAAAGCGCATGAAGAAACTCCATACTGATGGACTTTTGGAACCACTTGATTATGAATCACTTGGTACTTGCGAACCGTGCCTCATGGGCAAGATGACTAAAACACCGTTCTCCGGTACTATGGAGAGAGCAACAGATTTGTTGGAAATCATCCATACAGATGTATGTGGTCCGATGAATGTTGAGGCTCGTGGCGGATATTGTTATTTTCTCACCTTCATAGATGATTTAAGCAGATATGGGTATATCTACTTAATGAAACACAAGTCTGAAACATTTGAAAAGTTCAAAGAATTTCAGAGTGAAGTTGAAAATCATCGTAACAAGAAAATAAAGTTTCTACGATCTGATCGTGGAGGAGAATATTTGAGTTACGAGTTTGGTCTACATTTGAAACAATGCGGAATAGTTTCACAACTCACGCCACCCGGAACACCACAACACAATGGTGTGTCCGAACGTCGTAATCGTACTTTACTTGATATGGTGCGATCTATGATGTCTCTTACAGATTTACCGCTATCGTTTTGGGGTTATGCTCTAGAGACGGCCGCATTCACGTTAAATAGGACACCATCGAAATCCGTTGAGACGACGCCTTATGAACTATGGTTTAGCAAGAAACCAAAGTTGTCGTTTCTTAAAGTTTGGGGCTGCGATGCTTATGTGAAAAAGCTTCAACCTGATAAGCTCGAACCCAAATCGGAAAAATGTGTCTTCATAGGATACCCAAAGGAGACTGTTGGGTACACCTTCTATCACAGAACCGAAGGCAAGACATTTGTTGCTAAAAATGGATCCTTTCTAGAGAAGGAGTTTCTCTCAAAAGAAGTGAGTGGGAGGAAAGTAGAACTTGATGAGGTAACTGTACCTGCTCCCTTATTGGAAAGTAGTTCATCACAGGAACCGGTTTCTGTGACATCTACACCAATCAGAGAAGAAGTTAATGATGATGATCATGAAACTACAGATCAAGTTACTACAAAACCTCGTAGATCAACCAGAGTGAGATCCGCACCAGAGTGGTACGACAATCCTGTTCTGGAAATCATGCTACTAGATCATGACGAACCTACGAACTATGAAGAAGCGATGGTGAGCCCAGATTCCGCAAAATGGCTGGAAGCCATGAAATCTGAGATGGGATCCATGTATGAAAACAAAGTGTGGACTTTGGTTGACTTGCCCGAGGGTCGGCAAGCAATAGAGAACAAGTGGATCTTTAAGAAGAAGACAGACGCTGACGGTAATGTTACTGTCTACAAAGTTCGACTTGTCGCAAAAGGGTTTCCACAAGTTCAAGGGATTGACTACGATGAGACCTTCTCACCCGTAGCGATGCTTAAGTCTGTCCGAATCATGTTAGCAATTGCCGCATTTTATGACTATGAAATTTGGCAAATGGATGTAAAGACTGCATTCCTGAATGGGTTTCTGGAAGAAGAGTTGTATATGATGCAACCAGAAGGTTTTATCGATCCAAAGGGAGCTAACAAAGTGTGCAAGCTCCAGCGATCCATTTATGGACTGGTGCAAGCATCTCGGAGTTGGAATAAACGCTTTGATAGTGTGATCAAAGCATTTGGGTTTATACAGACTTTTGGAGAAGCCTGTATTTACAAGAAAGTGAGTGGGAGCTCTGTAGCATTTCTGATATTATATGTAGATGACATATTACTGATTGGAGATGATATAGAATTTCTGGATAGCATAAAGGGATACTTGAATAAAAGTTTTTCAATGAAAGACCTCGGTGAAGCTGCTTACATATTGGGCATTAAGATCTATAGAGATAGATCAAGACGCTTAATTGGACTTTCACAAAGCACATACCTTGACAAAGTTTTGAAGAAGTTCAAAATGGATCAAGCAAAGAAAGGGTTCTTGCCTATGTTACAAGCACTACTGGAATCAGCTAATTTGCCATCTGCCAGCTCTTTGCCGTCTGCTAGCTGATGGCAAAGAAGGTCTTTGCCATCAGCTACCCAAAAACAGACGGCAAAGAAATGGCTGACGGCAAAACAGGCCTTTGCCATCAGTCACTTCTTTGCCGTCAGCTGGCGGACGACAAAGATTCTTTGCCATCAGCTGGCGGACGGCAAAGAATCTTTGCCGTCAGCTGGCGGACGGCAAAGAGAGAGGTGGCCCCCCACTAACGAGCCGTTTACGGGAAAAAAATGCCCCCTCTTTGCCGTCTGCTAGCAGACGGCAAAGAGACAAAAGGGCGGACGGCAAACCAGATCCACACCCACCATGCCCCCCGCCCGTTATCTCTTCTCTCCCTCTCTCCTCCCCGACGCCCACCAGATCCACACCCACCGCCGCCCCCGCCGCCCGGCGCCGCCCCCGCCACCCGCCGCCGAACCCGCCCTGCCGCCCGGCGCCGCCCCCGCCCCGCCACCCGCTGCCCGGCGCTGCCCTCGCCACCCGCTGCCCGGCGTCGCCCTGCCACCCGCCGCCCGGCGCCGTCCGGCGCCACCCCCGCCTCCCGGAGCAGCCCCCACCACCCCTCCGCCCCCACCCCACCCGCCGACGCCCCGCCACGCGCCGCCCGGCATCGCCCCCCGCCCGTTATCTCTTCTCTCCCTCTCTCCTCCCCGACGCCACCAGATCCACACCCACCGCCGCCCCTGCCGCCCCCGCCGCCCGGTGCCGTCCGCCGCCGAACCCGCCCGGTGCCGCCCCCGCCCCGCCACCCGCTGCCCGGCGCCGCCCCCGCCACCCGATGCCCGGCGTCGCCCTGCCACCCGCCGCCCGGCGCCGTCCGGCGCCGCTCCCGTCTCCCGGAGCAGCCCCCACCACCCCTCCGCCCCCACCCCACTCGCCGATGCCCCGCCACGCGCCGCCCGACGCCGCCCACGTCGCCGGCCCACCCGCCCCACTGTGTCCTCCTGCGACCACGCGTGACCCTCCCCTGCGGCTAGGGTTTCGGCCACCACATCGCCTGCGTGGCTCCGGTGTTGCTCCAGTCGCCGTGAGGATCCTCCGACGGTGCTGGCTGTGCCGTGGCGCGGTGGTGCCCCTGGTTGGCGCCTCCGTGCTGCGGTGCCCCTGGTTGGCGCCTTCGTGCCCGTGCTCTCACTGGTGCCGCCGTTGTGGTGCTCTCTGGCAAGCTCCGGCTTGTTGTGGTGGTGTTGGTTGTGATGCTGGTCACACCATAGTGATGGTGTGGCTGCATCCTACTTCGGCTACAACTCCTTTTGGTGAGCTTCTCCTTGCTCCCCTCCGTTATCTCTCTAATGCATAGCTCTAGCTCTTGATCTTGTTGGATGTGAGGCTCTATTAGCTGTGGTTAGCTGCTGTAGATCAGCATCAACTTGTATTGGAGCTCTCTGTGATGGATTCTTGCTGTGTCAGGGTTTTGGTCAGTGACCATCTATGTGTATTTGTGAAGTATATATACTCCTGTACTGCTCTGTTCTGTTTAGTTGATCCTGGAGTTGTTACTTTGGCCAGTTACTTTACTCATGAATGTATACTCACTTGTTCTTAGTTATTTTACTTCTAATACTGATATGAACAGATACCACTTGGTTTGGCTATTCCTATTTGTCTCTTTCTAATAGCCTATGAACAGATGCTATACTTGGTTTTGGCTGTTACTTTCCTAGTTTTCTACTGATAAGATAGATACTACATCTGATTTGGGCAGTGATGCTGGTCTGAGCCCCCCTCTCTTAGGCTTAATTTACATGTGACTATCCATGTGCTGTGATGAACTAGCCCTGACACTTCCAGGCTGTCTGAGCACATAATCCCTCAAGTATACCTTGAGGTCTTCTGTAGCTCTCCTTAATAGTTATCTCTTCTAAGCTGCTGGTGGTTGGATGTGTTGGGAGTTGGTCTGGTTGGCTGGTTGTGATGTATATCTCCTCCTGGAGCTTTGTTTTTGGCGTTGCACAGTGACATGTACCTATTGTCACGAGACAAAACTGATTGTGGTGATGAAGTCTGATCTTTGGCTTTAATCACTAGTTTTTAGTTGGCTTAATTCCTGGAGCTAGTACTGATAGTGGTCTTTGTGTTGGCATTTAACTTACTGCTAATTGTGGTGGCTTCTTGATTGGGTCCTTGGCTGGTTCTCTCCTTTGGCTCTTTGGTATTGGTTTACTCTATTTGGCTTTATAATTAAGATCACTTTGAAAATCAGGATCTTAACTAAGATTATCTTGATCTCAAGTACTGGCTCCTACAGCATTGCATTTCACCAAGTGAAATGCTACATTTCTACTCCTAACCCATTCTCTCTTTCTTAGTGTTTTTGTTATGCAGGTTGGAAGAAAAGAAGAAGATCCGGAGAAGATCTTAGTAATAAGATAGTTTTTTAGGAAAATAGATATTTAGTTTTAGATCATTCCTTGTAATATTTGTTGGATATGTGTTCATGGATATGTGTTGGATATATATGTGTCCATGACTATATATTGGTAACATGTGTTGGATATATATGTGTTCATGAGTATTGGTAATATGTGTTGGATATGCTATATTGGTCATATATATCTGTGTTTGATTTTCTGTGAAAATGAATTGATATAAGAAGAAACATAATTAATGCCTATTTGATCTCTTTGCCATCTGCCAACAGATGGCAAAGATCCTGCAGCCTTTGCTGTCAGCTGGCGGACGGCAAAGGCTGCCGTTAGCCACCTAACGGACACTAACACTACTCATTTTGCTGTCCGCTTCTTTGCCGTCCGCGGCAGACGGCAAAGGCGCCTTTGCCGTCAGCCGCCGAAAGCAGACGACAAAGTAGGTCTTTGCGGTAGCCTACTTTGCCGGAGCCTTTTGCCGTCCGCGGCTGACGGCAAAGGCCTTTGCCGTCCGCCGTTCATGCCTTTGCCGTCCGCCGTGGCAGACGGCAAAGTAGCTGATTCCTGTAGTGAAGGTGTGAAGTTGAGTAAGACTCAATGCCCGACCACTGCAGAAGATAGAGAGAAGATGAAAGATGTTCCCTATGCTTCAGCCATAGGCTCTATCATGTATGCAATGCTGTGTACCAGACCCAATGTGTGCCTTGCTATAAGTTTGGCAGGGAGGTACCAAAGTAATCCAGGAGTGGATCACTGGACAGCGGTCAAGAATATCCTGAAGTACCTGAAAAGGACTAAGGAGATGTTTCTCGTGTATGGAGGTGACAAAGAGCTCGTCGTAAACAGTTACGTTGATGCAAGCTTTGACACTGATCCGGACGATTCTAAATCACAAACCGGATACGTATTTACATTAAACGGTGGAGCTGTCAGTTGGTGCAGTTCTAAACAAAGCGTCGTGGCGGGATCTACATGTGAAGCGGAGTACATAGCTGCTTCGGAAGCAGCGAATGAAGGAGTCTGGATGAAGGAGTTCATATCCGATCTAGGTGTCATACCTAGTGCATCGGGTCCAATGAAAATCTTTTGTGACAATACTGGTGCAATTGCCTTAGCAAAGGAATCCAGATTTCACAAGAGAACCAAGCACATCAAAAGACGCTTCAATTCCATCCGGGATTTAGTCCAGGTGGAAGACATAGAGATTTGCAAGATACATACGGATCTGAATGTAGCGGACCCGTTGACTAAGCCTCTTCCACGAGCAAAACATGATCAACACCAAGACTCCATGGGTGTTAGAATCATTACTGTGTAATCTAGATTATTGACTCTAGTGCAAGTGGGAGACTGAAGGAAATATGCCCTAGAGGCAATAATATAGTTATTATTTATTTCCTTATATATCATGATAAATGTTTATTATTCATGCTAGAATTGTATTAACTGGAAACATAATACATGTGTGGATACATAGACAAACAGAGTGTCACTAGTATGCCTCTACTTGACTAGCTTGTTAATCAAAGATGGTTAAGTTTCCTAACCATAGACAAAGGAGTTGTCATTTGATTAACAAGGTCACATCATTAGTTGAATGATCTGATTGACATGACCCATTCCATTAGCATAGCACCCGATCGTTTAGTATGTTGCTATTGCTTTCTCCATGACTTATACATGTTCCTATGACTATGAGATTATGCAACTCCCGTTTACCGTAGGAACACTTTGTGTGCTACCAAACGTCACAACGTAACTGGGTGATTATAAAGGTGCTCTACAGGTGTCTCCGAAAGTATTTGTTGGGTTGGCGTATTTCGAGATTAGGATTTGTCACTCCGAATGTCGGAGAGGTATCTCAGGGCCTTCTCGGTAATGCACATCACATAAGCCTTGCAAGCATTGCAACCAATAAGTTAGTTGCGAGATGATGTATTACAGAACGAGTAAAGAGACTTGACGGTAACGAGATTGAACTAGGTATTGGATACCGACGATCGAATCTCGGGCAAGTAACATACCGATGACAAAGGGAACAACGTATGTTGTTATGCGGTCTGACCGATAAAGATCTTCGTAGAATGTGTAGGAGCCAATATGGGCATCCAGGTCCCGCTGTTGGTTATTGACCAGAGATTTGTCTCAGTCATGTCTACACTGTTCTCGAACCGTAGGGTCCGCACGCTTAAGGTTACGATGACAGTTATTATGAGTTTATGCATTTTGATGTACCGAAGTTAGTTCGGAGTCCCGGATGAGATCACGGACATGACGAGGAGTCTCGAAATAGTCGAGACGTAAAGATTGATGTATTGGACGACTATATTCGGACATCGGAATGGTTCCGAGTGGTTTCGGAGAAAACCGGAGTGCCGGAGGGTTACCGGAACCCCCCAGGAGAAGTATTGGGCCACATGGGCCTTAGTGGAGAGAGAGAGAGGGGAGGCCAGGGTGGGCCACGCGCCCCCTCCCCCTCTGGTCCGAATTGGACTAGGAGAGGGGGGGCGGCGCCCCCCTTTCCCTCTCCCTCTCCCTCTTCCTTTCCCCCTCCTAGTAGGAGTAGGAAAGAGGGGAGTCCTACTCCTACTAGGAGGAGGACTCCTCCTCCTGGCGCGCGCCACAAGGGCCGGCCGGCCTCCCCCCTTGCTCCTTTATATACGGGGGCAGGGGGGCACCCTAGAACACACAAGTTGATCTTCGTGATCGTTCCTTAGCCGTGTGCGGTGCCCCCCTCCACCATATTCCACCTCGGTCATATCGTTGCAGTGCTTAGGCGAAGCCCTGCATCGGTAGTACATCAAGATCGTCACCATGCCGTCGTGCTGACGGAACTCGTCCCCGAAGCTTTGCTGGATCGGAGCCCGGGGAACGTCATCGAGCTGTACGTGTGTTAAGAACTCGGAGGCGCCGGAGTAACGGTGCTTGGATCGGTCGGATCGGGAAGACGTACGACTACTTCCTCTACGTTGCGTCAACGCTTCCGCTTCGGTCTACGAGGGTACGTAGACAACACTCTCCCCTCTCATTGCTATGCATCACCATGATCTTGCGTGTGCGTAGGAGAATTTTGAAATTACTATGTTCCCCAACACGATAATTGATCTCACATCAAAGCCTGGCTCCCTGGGGTCGACTGGAAACCTACGCCCAGCACTGTGCTGGCGTCTGTCATCTTGCTGCCGAGGGATGTACGATCCACCCCTTGGGGGAGGAGTGGGCACTCGACGTCGATCATTGCGATCGAATCGGTGTTCATACCGCTCACGGCCTTGATATTGATCATCATGCCGGCTTCTACGTTCCTCACGCCTCAGGGGCGATCCTGGACTGTGAGCCGACTGTACAGAATTCGCAGCGACGGATCGGCTGTGAATCCTGTTACGCGACTGCGATACAACTGAGTTCTGATCCCCCGCTGCTCGGAGCAAATCTCTGATCTGTAGCAGACCTCTCCCTGCCTCTGACTGAGAAGGCTGGATCGACTCTGCTATGCGGGCTGCAGCTGCTTAATTCTGAATCGGAGTTCGGTATACCTGAGTTGGTGGCTGAAAGAGGCGACGTCGACTGGATTCTGGAGCTCGCAGTCGAGTGCGCTCGTCGAGTACTCTGTAACGCCCCGGATCTGATGCACCAGGTGTCCGCCAGTTATTCGCTGTTGTTGCTTTGACATTTGCTTGCGTGTTGCATCTTGCCATGTCATCATCCGCATTGCATCATCATTTTTTTTTTCGAAACTTGCATCCGTCCGGGTTCTCCGAGTTCTCTCCCTTGTCCGTTCTGAGACCAACCACACTTGCACGCGCCTGCGGCATGTCCGAAATATTATTTTATAAGTGGGCGAGAAATGTTCTCGGAATGGGATGAAAGTTGGCATGCGGCGGTGTTTTGTTCTGCCAAGTTTCATCGCATTCGGAGTCCGTTTGGTGCCCCAACGGATAACTATAGCGGCATTATAGCCGGTCTAACGTCGGACGTTTTCGGTCTCCGGAAACAGTTGCCGGGCTGCACTCCTCTCCTCTCCTCTCCTCTCCTCTCAGCCCAACCACTCTAGCACAGTCCGAAAACCCCCTCTCCTCAGTCCACCTAGGTCCCCTAACCCCTCTCTCTCGATCGGATCCGTCGGATCGCGATCGGAGGCCTCGAAAACCCCTCGTAACCCCCCAAACCCTAATTCTGCCTATAAAAGGAAGCCCCCCTTCCATTTTTGGCCTTCTCTTCCCTCCTCCTCGAAATCAGCGCCCTCCCAATCATCAGCCGCCGCCACCTCCCACCTCGGCCTCGTTTTCCGCGCCGGCGAAGCCACCGCCGCCAAGTGGCGCGCCCCCACTGGCCGCGCCGCCACCTGAGCCCCTGCGCCGCCGCTCCTGGCCACCCGCGGGGCGCCACGTCGCCCTCTCCACCGCCCCACTTCGCCGCGGCCCGCGGAGCCCATCGCGGGCCCGCACGAGCCCGACCGTGCCCGTTCGCCGCGCCCGGTCCAGGAACCCCGCTCCCGCAGCCGCTCGAAGGGAGGAGCCCCTCGATCCAGAGCCCCGCCGCCTCACGTCCTCGCCGTCCGTCTCCGGTGACCGCGCCTCGCCGGAGCACGCTGCGCCGCCGCTTTCCCTCGCCGCCGACCAGGCCAGGCTCCCCCGCGCCCTGCTCCTTCCTCTCTCTTCTCTTTCTCCTCTTGTTTCTCTCTCTCTCTCAGATCTCTCTCTCTCCAGGATTCGCCACCGCCCCGGAGCTCCTCGTCGTCGCCCGGTCCTGCCGCCGCCGGAAATGGATCCGGCCTCACCGGATTTGCCCGGATCTGGCTGGGCCCCTTCTCGCCTCGCCCGGTCCTTGCCGGCCTGCTTGCCGCCGGCGCCAACCGCTGTCGCCGCCCCTGCCTTGTACCCGCTCGGGAACAGGGAGCACGGCGCCACCAGCCCGCTCGCGCCCACGTGGGCCACCGCATCCCGAGCCGGCCCAGATCCGCGGCCCAGTCCAGCTTCCCCGCGGCCTCCTTCTTGCCTGGGCCAAGGCCCGTGGTGAGCGCCCAGCAGCCTCTGTTTCGGCCCGTGTCATGTTTTTTTCTGGTGCTGCGAATTTGTCTAATATCCAGTGAATTACCTGTTTTGCAGAAAAACCCCTAAACTTCATGCATTTAATAACTCACAAACGGTGCATCATGTTAAAATGGTTTATATATGAAAAATGCTCAGAAAATTGTGTAGTTTAATAATATCCAACTTTCACCTATGTTTGAAATGTTTAAAATGCTGTTTGTTTAAATTTGCTCAAATGCCATGTTAAAATGTTTTAATTCATAACTAATTAACCGTAACTCGGTTTTAAATAAATTATATATGTAAATGGGGTAGAAAAATGCCTAGTTTAACATGTTGCACTTTATTTTCCTGTTTAACAACATTAAAATATGCTTTAGGACAGAACAGTACCAAATCTAATATATGCTCATGAGGTTCTTCCGGAATTGTTGTTTGTTGTTCCGGCCTCATTTAAATTTGCCTAGATAGGTAGTTTTTCATATGCTTCATCCCTCTTTCCATGTTTTAAAACATTTAATATTGTTGGGTACATAAACAAGAGAGAACTAAATAATTGTTGTGGTGTTTCGTCAATATGCAACTCGCTGTATATTGAGCTCCACTTAATTTGTAGTGTTGTTTGTTGCATTTGCCATGCCATGAATCATTAAACCGGACATGCATCATGCTTTCTTGTGCATCATGCCATGTTTATGTGTTGTTTGTTTACTATGTTGTGTGCTCCTTTCCGGTGTTGCTTCTTCGGGTTGATTCCGTTATCATCGCGTTTGTGAGGATTCGTTCGACTTCGTCCGTTTGTCTTCTTCATGGACTCGTTCTTCTTCCTTGCGGGATCTCAGGCAAGATGACCATACCCTCGAAATCACTTCTATCTTTGCTTGCTAGATTGCCCGCTCTTTTGCTATGCCTATGCTGCGATACCTACCACTTGCTTATCATGCCTCTCATATTGCTAAACCAAGCCTCTAACCCACCTTGTCCTAGCAAACCGTTGTTTGGCTATGTTACCGCTTTGCTCAGCCCCTCTTATAGCGTTGTTAGTTGCAGGTGAAGATGAAGTTTGTTCCTTGTTGGAACATGGAGATGTTGTTCCTTGTTGGAACATGTTTACTTGTTGGGATATCACAATATATCTTATTTAATTAATGCATCTATATACTTGGTAAAGGGTGGAAGGCTCGGCCTTATGCCTGGTGTTTTGTTCCACTCTTGCCGCCCTAGTTTCCGTCATATCGGTGTTATGTTCCCGGATTTTGCGTCCCTAACGCGGTCGGGTGATTTATGGGACCCCCTTGACAGTTCGCTTTGAATAAGACTTTTCCAGCAAGGCCCAACCTTGGTTTTACCATTTGCCTACCACCTATCCCTTTCCCTTGGGCCTGATCAGCCTGAGGGTCATCTTTATTTAGCCCCCCCCGGGGCAATGCTTGTCTAAGTGTTGGTCCGAACCGAGCAACCTGCGGGGCCACCTCGTGGAAACTCGAGGCCTGGTTTTACTCGTAGCTTGACTTATCCGGTGTTGCCCTGAGAACGAGATATGTGCAGCTCCTATCAGGATGTCGGCGCATCGGGCGGTTTTGCTGGACTTGTTTTATTGCTGTCGAAATGTCTTGTAGCCGGGATTCCGAGACTGATCGGGTCTTCCCGGGGAGAAGGAATATCCTTCGTTGATCGCGAGAGCTTATCATGGGCTAAGTTGGGACACCCCTGCAGGGTTTGAACTTTCGAAAGCCGTGCCCGCGGTTATGGGCAGATGGGAATTTTTTAATGTCCGGTTGTAGAAAACCCGAAGTTGATCTTAATTAAAATACACCAACCGCGTGTGTAACCGTGATGGTCCCTTCTCGGCTGGGTCCGGGAAGTGAACACGGTTGTTGGAGTTATGCTTGACGTAAGTAGTTTCAGGATCACTTCTTGATCATAGTTGTTCGACCGTGCTTTTGCCTTCTCTTCTCGCTCTCATTTGCGTATGTTAGCCACCATATATGCTAGTCGCTGCTGCAGCTCCACCTCATACCTTTTACCCCTACCTATAAGCTTAAATAGTCTTGATCTCGCGGGTGTGAGATTGCTGAGTCCTCGTGACTCACCAGATACTTCCAAAACCAGTTTGCAGGTGCCGATGAGACCGTGCAGGTGACGCATCCGAGCTCAAGGAGGAGTTCGATGGAGATCTTATCCTTTATGTTGTTTCGTTCTAGTCGATTAGTAGTGGAGCCCAGTTGGGGTCGATCTTGGTCCTTTGTCGCTTTTGGGGTTTCTTCTTTTATTTTGGCTCCGTAGTTGGGCCCTGATTGTAACTGTATGATGTATTGTTTTATTCATGTAATTGTGTGAAGTGGCGATTGTAAGCCAACTATGTATCTCTTACCCTTATGTAGTACATGGGTTGTGTGAAGATTACCTCACTTGCGACATTGCTCTCAATGCGGTTATGCCTCAAAGTCGTGCTTCAACACGTGGGAGATATAGCCGCATCGAGGGCGTTACATACTCTTTGGAGATTCTCCAGTCGAGTGCGTTCAGCCAGGTTGGCCAAGCGCGCCTCCTCCAAGGCGCGTGCCTCGGGGGTTTCTCCAACGATAGGAGTGTGAAGCGCGTCCATGTTCCAGCGACGAAGTTCCTCCCTCTGCAGCGAGGTGAGAGGCTCGGGTCTGTACTCTTCATGGCCCTGCGCCGGAACTCCTCCCCCGGCAACCTCTTCGGTGTGGGAGAATCCGGGGGGCTGCGCGGTCCGTCAACCATCAACACCTCCGCCGCTGGATCGCTGCTGTCTCACTCGGACGCAGTCTCTGCGGAGCCAGTCGACAGATCAAACAGGCCGTAGAGTGATTCGTCGGGCTCAATCGCGGTGACTTGGGGGATGGCCGACTGGCGGGCCAATGCATGCCTCACCCACCGCTGGAGCCTCGACCGACCGGAGCGCTTTCGCCGGCGGGAAGCTGGGAGCGAGGACGAAATGGGTGCCGACCCGTACTGGGCCGACGGTTGCCGCAGGAGGACGCCACGAATGCACGCGCGAAAGTGCGTTGCTCCGCGGGCGGGAAGCGCGTCCACGTCGAGTGGAGCCTCCTGGAGCCAAGCAGAGTCATCGACGATGAAAGTAAGGGCGCCGAGGCGGATCTCGCGCCCCTCGACCAGGACTCCGCTCGAAGACATGATGGGAGATGTCAAAAGAATCCCAACTCCTCCAACAAATCGCTAGAACACCTGCCCCACGGTGGGCGCCAACTGTCGTGGTTCTAAGTCTGACAGTAGAATGGGGGGTAGGAGTGGAGAGGCAAGATCCTAGCTTTGGAGTAGTTGTGCACGCAAGAGTTTTACGAGTTCAGGCCCTTCTCAGGAGAAGTAATAGCCCTACGTCTCGGAGCCCGGAGGCGGTCGACTGGATTATATGCGTGTGTGTTACAAAGATGCGAACCCTTGATACTGAGGAGGGGGGTGTGTCGTGGATTTGTCACGGCAGATGTCCTTAGTGCCCGGACTTAGTCGCGAGGCCAACGCATCTATGTGGTAGCTTGAGAGGGGTTGAGTGGGACGAGAGACGCAGGGCGGATCAACACGCAAGACAAGGGTTTAGACAGCTTCGGGCCCCGGGAAACATCATCCGGTAAAAACCCTACATGCTGTTTGAGGCTAGGTCTCATTATCATCCCGAGGGAGACGCCGTAAACCGGCTCTTATCTCTAGCCCTAAAGACTATTGATTGCTTGTAGCTTGTAGCTTCTAACTTGTAACCTGTCCCTCTTTGGGGAGCCCTGCCCCTCCTTATATATGTTGAAGGGGCGGTTTACATGTGGAGTCCTATTAGGATTAGGACTAGTCTATCTCTAATACAAACCGGATACAAGTCCTGGTCTTAACTCTTTGTAAGGTAAATATTCCTTTCCTCTTAAACCGGCCCACCATAGTTGAACCGGCCTTCTAGGCCTTGGGCCTTGTCATCCGTCTGATCCGCCCGTCGGTTTACCAGTGAGTCATAACGACCAAGCGGATTGTTTGTAAACCGCCAAGGTCAGGGCGGGTCTTCAGATAAACCGCCAAGTCCGGCCGGGTTAACTTCCGGCCGGTTTACACCGCGGGGTATATCCCCGATATTAGCCCCCAAGTTTAGCTTGGATTCATCCATGGTAAACTTATGCTGCAAAATAAACATATGAACAAATTTGACAGGTTGCGCTCCGGGTTAAGAATTCTTGTAAACCGACCCTGATCATCCTTAAATCTTTGTTATTCCTCCTTCTAGAAAATCCAGGTTAATAACCAGCTTCATACTCAATTGCTGACATTGGTTTCTCATAGAAAAATATTGTAAAGAATAATCCACTTGAGTTGGCTTCCAAAGCGCCGGTTTAAGAAATATTGGTCTTGTAATACTCATCTGATATTCAGCCGGTTTGAAAATGTAGACTCGTCGGTTTATCATTGTCAAGATTGCCGGTTTATAAGAACTGAATTCCAGGTCATGATTATTTCCAATGTCGGTTCATGATTGTTGTAGACACCGGGTCATAATGATTGGCTCAAAATAGAAAATTGGAAGATATTTCTCCCTTATATCCATATTACCTGTAGCCCCCAAGTGTCGGGTTGTCATGCTTGCAGCAACCTGGGACTTGTAATTGACTGATGCCCATAAAACTTCAACCAATGTCTCATTATGTAATAATCAGCAGGGACTTTGTAAATATAATCTTTTAAACTTTGAACAGCAGCATGTAGCCCCCAAGGGCCGACTCAGTAAGATAATATTGAGCTGGGACTTTGATATACACTTCAATGAAAATAACATCATATGATGTAATCCCCATCATGGGGCTTGAATCCACGTCCACAAGGTTAAGAGCCTTGTGCTTTACCAACTGAGCAGCGGACCCTTCAATATAATGGATAAAAAGCTTTGTACCTTGAATAGTTTACAGGAGCAATTGGTAGCCCCCAAGTGTCATGGTGCATGCTTGCAGCGACATGAGACTTGCATATTTGATATAATCTCAACTTTGAATAATGTAGCCCCCAAGTGTCGGGTTGTAAGCCTGCAGCAACTCGGGACTATTCCTTCAATTGTAGAAAATGATAACCATTGCGCTAAAGCGACTTTGAAAACCTTAATCATAATATTAATAACCATAATAAAAATCCAGCCATGTTGGCTATTCAAGATAATATAACCTGGTATGAAAACCTTATTCATCCAATATCATAATGAAAATTCAGCCAAGTTTGGCTATTTGAATAATATAATCCAATAATTTATAAGCGCATGATTCCAATGGCGCAATCCAAATATATACTGGCGACTTATAGTCCAAAGCCAGACCGGTTTAATAAACACTGGATAATTTATCATCATACCGGCGACTTATCGTCTGAAAGCCAGGCCGGTTTAACAAACACCGGATAATTTATAATCATGCTTTATTCAACCTGTTTCTGCATACAACAAGTTTAAAGTGTCCTGGCGGTTTACCGCCGGACGGGTCATAATGCCCAACATATAACCTGGGTTTATAACCAGGGCTGCACTTAAAAATATGAAATATATCATACCTGTGACATTGAATCACATCGTTGGTTTACCAACTTTTTGTAGTAAGAGTGATAACCCCAATCTTGAGTAATGATAACTCCTTCCATATTGCGCCGATTTTATGATAAAACTGTACCGGGTTGTGATAAACACCGGATTAACCATGTATATATTGGTGACTTGTAGTCAAACCAGACCCGGCTGATAGTCTCCGGATTATAACTTTATCGTGTACTGACAACTTGTAGTTGAAAGCCGAGCCAGGTTGATAAACACCGGTTTACTCCATAATAGGATGGTAACAGAAAATCAAACCGGGTAGATAATCCCCGGATTAAGATTTGACCGTGTTCCGTCAATTTGTAATTTGACAGTCGAACCGGTTTAAGAATTGTCGGTTTAAAAATGCAACCAAGATAAAAAACAACTCCTCAAGAAAGGCAATTGAAGCAAAAGCAATGGCAACAACTTTTTGCAAAAGAAGAGCTCTACTGAGCTGGTCATATGGAGTTACCATGGTCAGACGCAACCAAGGCCCCCGAAGGTGTACCGATGGTGCCAGTCAGCCATGACCCCAAAATGACGCGTGGCATTACGCCGGCCAAGTGGCATTGCTATGGTTCGGGTTCGACCAAGCCCCCAAATGACTCTAAGGCCCGTAGGCCGACCAAGAGGCGTGACCGGTTCAGACGTGACCGTGTCCCCAAATGATTCTGGTGGCTTTCGCCGGCCAAGAGGTATTGCATCGGTTCGGACACGACCGAGCCCCCAAATGACTCTGGTGGCTTTCGCCGGCCAAGAGGTATTGCATCGGTTCAAACATGACCGAGCCCCCAAATGACCTCATAAGGACAGCTACGTTCTCTTTGGTTCGAATACGACCTATGTTTGAACTGGAAGCGTCAAGTGAAGATTTGCAAGGGGTAAATCGGACGTTGCTTTAAAACAACTCCATGTAACCACACATGATATAAAAAGAACAGAGACCCTGCTTTATGAAGCAGAAGCCCCCATGTGATCAATAATATGTCAGGCCAATAAGGCAGGATACCCATGTTTGAACCGGGCATCATGGCAACAGGTCCTCTTTGGCACCATTTAACTTTTTGCAAGAGATAAATCCTTCTTGAACCGGGATTTTAAACTGGATATTGAGAGCTTCAAAGCTTTGTGGGAGACATCCTTCCCTTGAACCGGATCTTAAACCGGAATCTTCATTTTCAGCCGGAAATTTTCTGACGGCCTTTAAACTCGAACTTGCGAGAAGTTAACTCCTTTTTGAAACGGACATTGTTAAACCGGATCTGAGCGCTTCAGAGCTTTGTGGGAGAATAGATTTCTCTTGAACCGGATTGTAAACCAGATATTTGAGAGCTTCAGTGAGACTGACTTCCCTTGAGCCGGATTTTAAACCGGGATCCTTTCTGATGACCCGGATCTTCTCCATTGAGCCGGGATTTTTAAGCCGGAAATTTTCTGACGGCCTTTAAACTTTCATCAATATAACAGTAGCCTCCGGGACCGGGTTATCTTTCCCTCCATTGTCCTAGGTTTCTTAAACTTGATGAAACTGGCAAGATTTGCTGAATCATGTCATTGTAGCCCCCAAGTTTCAAAGGTGACTCGAGGAGTTGGCTTGAAACTCTCCATATTTGACCGTGATATAAACCGGCATAACTTGTATATCATTGGCGTTGATAGCACTATGTGAATCCATAGAAGGTTGAGGTGACTGCGGCGGGTTGTAAATGATCCCATATGAGCCGTGTCAGCAACCCGGCCAATGGTTCCTTCCAACTGGCGATTTAACCAAACTGTAGTGGCGGCAACTTGTGTGCCTTCCCATTGAGCCATCCAGTGCAGACGGTGGCTAATAGTATATGATAATTTGCCTCCAATTTGTTGAAAGAAAACCGCGCTACCCAAGTTGTGACTTGCTCATACTCAATAAATGGCCCATGCAGACAGATACAGCCCGGTATGTTGATGTAGACCGGACTGCGGGGGATGACGGCCTGTGCACGCGCTATCGGGTAATTCGCATGTTCCTGACGAGTTGACGCGGACTGGATTGTGATATAAACCGGCACGGGTTATCCAATGGCTCAGCGATATAACAATCCCTTTTTGCAATAGACAATTTGTCCTGCATTGGAAAACTTGCAAGCCAGAGTAATTGCTCTTTTTAAAGAAAGCAATATGTAATATGAAAATATAGTGGATGGTTTTCACCTGATATGTTAGCCAAAAAATATCCACCGCGGAGTTGATGATCACCATAGTGAAACTGAAATCAATCACGGACGAGTCGTCCATGCGAGCAAACGGATGAATCGGCCGCAGCATTGTAAACCGGTGCGGACGAGCATGTTGCCCTCCGTGTTATAAACCGGCGCGGACGCATGAACCGGCGGCGAGGGCGGACGGGCGAGTCGTCTGTGGCGTTGTAAGGTGGTGCGGACGGGCGAGTTGGCCGGCGCGTTGTTGTAAACCGGACCGCGATACACGTGTCCGTGAATGGCATAAGAACTTTCCTGTGTAAAAATATTACAGGACAGAGTAGTTGTTCTTTGAAGAAAACAATATGTACAGATGAAACAGACTGAAACGGATATCACCTGGTATTTTCTTGTCGGATGATCATGGATACTGGTGTGGATAATGCTGGACGTGCTCGGATCAAAAAATAGCCGGACAGATGAACGTCTAATGTAGCACGAGCACCCACTTGGGTTTCCTTTTGTTTTCCCTTTTCTTTAAATATCGACTGGCCCTTGAGATCCAAATCAATGTGCTTGATGCACAGCAGGCGTTCATTAGTAATTGATGCATGTGGATAGCAATGCTACCACTGCTGCTGAATAATTGTTTTCTTGCAGTGTATCAGACTGATCATCAGAGTTGCTTGTCCGGGCATAGCAATTAAAAATAGATCCAGTATCCAGTATCCCATGGCGTAGGTCACTTCGATGGCTGGGGCAGCAGGGCCGCTCACCACGCGACCGCGGACTGGCTCGTGGCGCGAAAGCGAAGGCAGTACAGCAGCTCTTGGTGCGTCCGCGACCACCGACGGAGATGGAGGCCGGTGCAGCACAACCTCAAGGCAGCTCACGGCACGTGGCAAAGAACGGAGGCGACGGCGACAAGACCTGGTGGCTCAGGGCAGTGGAGATGGCCGCCTCGAAATGAGGTCGTGGGCGCAGGAGGAATCCGGATTGTGGCCGCCTCCAATTCCGGGTCGTAGCCATTTTTTAAATTTCTTTTTTCAACAACCGATCAAGATTGACCGCGGAGATCCGATGGTTAGCCCGGCTGTAAACTTGGACTATCGCTGATTGCCTCGTCACGTCTGGCCTTCTAGGGACTTGTTTATATGGAGTTCGCCAGCCCCCTCCTGCCCTCAGTAATGCAGGGTTTAAGGTACATTAAGGTCGAGCGTTACAGGTAACGCCTCTAATAAAGTGCTATGATGACCATAAAGACTACTTAATGACCGACCGTTTGCCTGTGGAGTGACTTTGGATCTCCTGGTAGTCGAGTGGTTGGCTTCGTGGTCGAGTGGTAGCTTCTTGGTCGAGTGTCTTGAACCCGTCGAGTGGGTACCTTCAAGTCGATTGGAAGGTGACTTCTTCCAAGGGTGTCCTTGGGCAGGGCTCTTAGGACAGGTCCGTGCCCCTACCCCAGGTACATAACTTCATCACCTAGTCCAAAGGTTCAAGGCCTCATCATGCTCCATCACTCACATACTCTCTATCTGTGCCTATCTATCTATCTATCTATCTATCTATCTATCTATCTATCTATCTATCTCGTTCATACATTTCGGGAAGCATCAATGTTATCAACATGAAATAAAAAGTGCATGCATGAAGTAGATTGGAAATGATATCTTGAAAAGCAAGTGCATGGCTAACACCATATGTGAGAATTGCTAAATGCCCCAAAAACTTGTTTAAACAAAACTGTCATGCAAGCTATACATCTAAATAAACGGGACTTAATATACTTATACTAATCTAGGGGATAAAATGAAGTTAAGTTATCCTTTCAGTATTGTTTACAAGAAAAATGCCTTCATAGCTTTACACCAGATTAGTTGAGCTACCTCAAGAAGTCTAAAAAAATTGCCACGACCAGAAGACTAACAGTGATAATCTGAACCACCGAGCTAAGCTTACATGCCAGATCGCTCATCCTGTTGAAGGCAAATTAAGGAGTTAATTGCATTTTGGATTCAAATACAATAGACAGATACGTAAGATGCATCGCTATTATGTGAATAAATAAGTCAAATGAATACATGTTAGAATTGCAAGATGATGATGTTGTTCATACCAAATAGTATCCCATCGCTACTCATGTCTATGAGTTATGGATCATACAGGAAGATACAATATCTTGGTAGTTCGTGCAATGCATGATGGTAAGTTCAGGTACTCCCCATCAAGTCAAGTTGGTCATACGGGAGTATGATTCTTTCTTGGTGATTGTATCCACCCAAGCTTGTTCGTGCAATATCTTGGATCATACAGGAGTATGATTCTTTCTTGGTGATTGTATCCCATCAAGTCAAATTGGTCCTCGCCGCAGCTAGCTGCACCAAGTGTTGCTCTATTACAGGTACACATACAGTAGAAGGATTTAGATTCTCTACTTTATTGTCTAAAACCAAGAAGGAATAATAAAAAAATAATATTTGATCAAAGCTGTTGCAACTTCTCTAGCAAAAACTTTGGATAAATCAGTATTCATGCACCTTGCCAATTAGCACAAATAGAGATGCAAATTATCCCAGAGAGTTAGAAGACCCAAAAAAGTTAACCCACACATGGTGCACTCATACATAAGAGAGGACCCAAGCAGTGCGATCAAGCCATGCAATTCAAGTTATTAAAATACTAATTAGTTATTGTATCTAGACGGTCGGTCTTACGTAAAAACGTTTAAATGATATACATTATTTGCAAGGAGTATATACATACTATTTTTTCAAATGGGTGATATACAACTATTCTCAGAGTATATACCTATGATACTGGCAATAATGATCAGTGTGTACTCATTATCAGAAATGAGTATATGGTGTGTTTTCTTTTGAAATGATAGTATACTACTTTTCACAAGGGGTATAGAAGAGAGGGCTATCTTCCATATGATATTTCAGTAACGATCAACAGTATATGTTTCTTTCTGTCTTGTCGTACGTATACATAACTGATGAGGAGAAAGTAAACACCAAAAAACTGAATTTAGGGAAACCTGTGCGGAGAAGCATGCATGCATCCAGTGAGAAGAAGTAAAAGTGATAAAAAGTAGTATATACCTGAACAAAAGTAGTATATACGTATTATGAAGAAGTAAGATGAATGATTTATAAATACTCGTGACAATTAAATTGATAGACGCGAACAGGTATATAGTGGTATATTTAGCTTTCGTTTCTCTGTCACAACAGCTGTTCTTTCTAGATACAAAATTAGCTACCTTTATCACCTTCGATTGCACCTTCCAAAATAGTCAATTAATGCCATCACCATGATGTTAGTTTATCTTTTCTCATATTTTTCTGTCAGGCAGCAGCTGTTCTTCCTAGATAAAAAATTGAGCTAGCTTTATCTCCTTTGATCGTTACTTGCCATTATTGTCTTTCCTGAAGATCATCTTGTAATTAGTACATGTGGTATTTCAGGCACTGACTTGTTCAGGGCTTAAAGAGCACATACTAAAGAACATATGAAATTAATTAGTCTTTGATGTCAGATGCAAATTGATGACACTGTAGCAGGTCAGACAAAGTTCGGCGAACGGTCGAGTATGAGTAGATGGATTATCGGCAAAAGTCGTTAGTGTACAGCCAAGCGATGTCGGAAACTTAAGGCACAATGATAAGCCAAAAAACTTCATATTATCCCAGACAGTAAGAACACACAAAATTATTCAACCTTGCATAAGAATCCAAAGGGTTCAGTGATGTGTAGCTCTCTCTATCTCTCTGTTCATATCCTACTTCTCTTTTTTTTTTCTCACCAAAACCAGACCAGTAAGCATTGGAACCCTATCTCTCCCTTTCTGCTCTCTCTTTCTCTCTTTCTAGTAGCAGCGGCCAACAGTAGCTCAATCAAGCCCTGTATCTAAATTGCAGCAATCAACGCCTCTCTCTGCTCAGCTGATTTTAGTCAACTCAATGACTAAACCATGCTTTCATCCACTACCCGCAGTCAGATGAAATATCAGGTAATGCAGAGCACAAGATCTCTAAGCTTTGGGCTTCAAATCGACTCAATAACATTGAGAATGAGTGATTTCTGCAGCTGAAGAACATGGCAAATGAGGACCAGATCCAGCGGAAGTAGGAAAAGAGGGGAGATGAATGGATTACCTGGTGGTCAATTCCTCATTCGTACTCGTCAGAGTGGCTGCACCACCCGTGGCCTGGCTGCTATCACCCAGCCGGCCGGGAGCGTTGCCGCTTTCCTCTTCTCCTTTGTCTGGACGAACAACACCAGCAGGATGAAGAAGGAAATACGACGAGTCTGAATATTTAAGGACTCTGCGCCGGATCCGCGCCCGTCCGTCACCACCACGCTCCGGCGAGCTCCTGCCTAGGTCGCCGCATCGCGCCTCCTTTCTCCCTCCCTCACCTCCATGTTTCCTTTCTTCCCAGAGTCACGGATGCCATGGATCCGCCCGGAAGCCGTGCTCCGGCCTTGTCTTCACCGGTGACCCACGCCTCGCCGCCCGCCTCCGGATCCGCCTCCCCAGCCCCTGCCGCGCACGGATCCGGCCACCGCCCCCGGTCGCGCGAGCCATCCCGTTGACCCGATTAGTAAACCAAGCGTATGGACCACGGGTTGAATAGACCAAACTACAGGGTCGTTTTTGAAACAATGAACCATTTTCTGAGACCACTTAAACAGAGACTGCGGATTGAATACTAAGAAAAGGAGGGGCTTATTTGCAAAACAACCACGACGGACGACCAGAAACAATAGCTGGTTTATTAGTAGATAGAATAGATAGATAAGATAAGATAAGAGGTAAAGATAATTCTAGAAGTTCAGACATGCTAATAAGAAAAGTAGAGACAATACGTTATAATAAAAAATGTTAAACAAATACAACAGAACACATGGAATTAAGAAAAAACACATCATAGGTGCACGCACAAAACGTTAATATAATTTAGGTTGAAGATTATTTGTTTTCGGATAAACCTACAACATTTGGAGAAAATAGTGTGATACTAGATTCCATTAAAAAATAGAGGTTTACAAAAACTTAGGATGATGTTGATATTTAAAAATTCTCGAAGTTAAAAATATTGAGCAAGAAGTTCAAATAAAAAAGTACTTCAATAATCTCAATAAAAACGGAGTTCCCCTTTGTTAAACAATCTGAGAAGTTCAAACTAAAAAGGGAAACATTTCAAAATAATATACAAAAAAGGATTTTTTGCTGTTCTAAAAAAACTAGAAGTCCAAATGAAAATAATGGTGTGGCTCAATGTTTATAAGAAAAGATTTTTCTCTTTTATTAACAAATAAAACTAAGAAGTTTGAATATAAAAAATGTTGAAGTTCTATGTTTATAAAAAAATTCATATTTTTCTCATAATTCCTTCCATTACTAACGAATAACCCAAGAAGTTCAGTTCGAAAATAATCAAGAAATTGTATGATGTTTATTACAAACCTAGGATTTTTTTTCCATTACAAATGAATAACACTAAGAAGTTCAAAATGAAAAACCAAGATGTTCAATTTAAAAAAATAGAATGGTTCAATGTATATGAAGAACCCATATTCTCCTTGTTACTAAATAATAAACCAGGAAGTTCAATTTCAAAAAACAAATCAGTTCAATGTTTGTCACAAAAACTAGAATTTTTCCCGTTACTAACGAATAAACCAAGAAGTTCGGTTTGAAATAGCGAAGAAGTTCGACATTTACTAGAAAAACTCCAATTTTCCCCATTTATAGAAATTAACAAAAAAGGTTCAAAAAATTGAAAAAATAGAGCGGTTTGATGTCTATAAAAATTTAGTTCTTTTCGTTGATAAAGGGCAGCGTAGTTGCTAAAGGGTTGCTAAAGATTAAAACCAAGAAGATCAATTTCAAAAAAAGGACTAGTTCAATTTATATAAAAAACTTAGATTTTCACGTTACTAGGGAAAAACAAGAAGTTCAATTGGAAAAAAAGCGGAGCAGTTTGATATTTATTTGAAAAATCAGATTTTTCTAGTTAGTAAAGAATAAAACGAATAAGTTCAATTTCAAACAATAAAGAAGTTCGATGTTTCTAAAAACCGCTCCAATTTTCACATTTCTAAAAATACACAAATGAAGTTCAAATAAAAAAGGTAGAGCATTCTAATGTCTATAATAACTCAGATATTTTCACGTAACCAAGAGAAGTTCAGACTCATAATTGCTAGAAGTTCATGTACTACACGGTGTGCATTTTATATTAAAAAATAATGAAAAAGAAAAGGCTAAAAGCTTTGTTGCTAGAAGTTCAAGTGTTCGGCCCAAGAAAGTTCAATTTTTTTGTGAGAGAGGTTGAAAAAAATATGTGACAAAAGTTCAAGATGAAAACATCAGGAAATTCAACTACTACAAGAAATGTGTTTCAGATAAGAACATAAGAATAGAAAACAAAAAGCTTAAAAGTTTTGTTGCAAGAAATTCACGTGCTCCTCCGTGCACGGTTCAGAATTTATATTGCGGGACATCCGACCTCCAATTACATGTTTGAAAAATGACAAAAAAATGACGTCCGACCTTCAATTGCGTGTAATTCAACGTATACAAAAAAAATGTGACATAAGTTCATAGTGAAAACAACGAGAAGTTCAAGTACTGCAAGGAACGCATTTCACGTGAGAATAAAAGTATAGAAAAATAAAAGCTTAAAAAGTTTGTTGAAAGAAGTTCAAGTGCTTTGTCCAGGAAAGTTAAAAAATTCTTGCAAGAGAGGTTCACCTTGTATTTCCATGTTTGAAAACACAAAAAGAAATTGTTTTTTGTGTTTTAAAATAATTCTCTCAATCCACAAAGAAGTTCGGTTATTATTTGGGAGGAATTTGATTTCAAAAAGAAAATAAAAAATTCAAATTATAAAAATGGAAAAAGTTCTTGTACTACATGGTGTGTTTAATATGAGAAAAATGAATAAAATGGCAAGGTCCAAATTTTTTGTTGTTATAAGTTCAAGTCCTCGGTCGAAGAAAGTTAAAAAATATATTTGTGAGAGAGGTTTGTACAAAAGGAATATTATTTGTGTAACACTGACAAATGAATGAGATAATTACAAACGAAAGTACGTCACAGAAGTTCAACGTGAAAACAACACGAAGTTCAACTACTATGCTGAATGAATTTCAGATGAAAAACTTTTAAAATCATTGCGAGTATGAAAAAATGATCAACACGGGAAAGTTGCGTGTTTACAGCAGCTTTCCATCGGTATATCACTTGCTCAATTCTGGTGAGTGGATGGAGAGTTACAAGCAGTGGATGGAGACGTACGAGCAAAAATATCACGTGAAAAACAGAGTGAAGTTCAGGTACACGCGCCGAGAAGTTCAGGTTCTTCACGGGGTGCATTTTTGAAGAATCTGTTTCGCGATATAGGCAGAACGCATGATCCCGCCGTTTTCGTAATTACTTGAAAACGGCTAGGAATCAGAGAAAACCATCAACATGAAAAAGTTTCGCATTTTCCGTAGCTTTTCAGCGGTATATTATTTGCCACATTCCGATAAAGTTTGTAGAAATTACGGTGAAAATATGTTTTTCGCCATTTTCGAAACTGACTTAAAACCGTAAAGAATTGGGAGAAACAGTACATACCAAAAAGTTTTGCATTTGTTCAAGATTTCCAACGCCATATCATTTGCTGCATTCGGACGAACGGTTAAAAAATTAGCTCGAAAATACGAACTCGGTAGGACTTGGACCATTTTCTAAATTACTCTTAAACCATTCAAAATTAGAAAAAAACTTTCAAGATGAAAAAGTAGCGCATTTTCATAAGCTTTCCAACTCCGTATCATATGCCTCCATTGGATTAGCCGTTTAGAAATGACATCGAAAAAACGAACTCAACTGTTCGGTTTACGAAATTTTACGTTTTTTGAAATTACTCTTTAACCATATGGAATTAGAGAAAACTTTCAACATGTGGAAGGATCGGTTTTGCAGCAGCTTTCCAATGCCATATTATATGCCTCATTCTGATAAACGGTTTAGAAATGCGATCGAAAATACGAATCACGTTTTTTGTGCGAAGAGAAAACGGTTTTCAAAACTGCTCTTAAACCGCTTACATTTTGTCAAAAATTTAACTTGGGTCATGATACTGGTGTCCATAGCTTTCCAACGGTATATGGCAAGCCCCATTTGGGCAATGTTGGCAGAAGTTCAACCTAGTTCAGAGGGAAGTTCAACGTACTACTAGCGGGGCAGGTCAGGTTGTGATCAGAATAGTGTTTATGTGTGTGTGTGTGTGTGTGTCTATATATATATATATATATATATATATATATATATATATATATATATATATTCACACCCTTGCGGATGCTAATCTCCGTTTGGAGCGGTGCGGAGTGATACGTCTCCAACGTATCTATAATTTTTTATTGTTCCATGCTATTATATTATTTGTTTTGGATGTTTAATGGGCTTTATTATACACTTTTATATTATTTTTGGGACTAACCTACTAACCCAAGGCCCAATGCAAATTGCTGTTTTTTTGCCTATTTTAGTGTTTCGCAGAAAAGGAATATCAAACGGAATCCAAACGGAATGAAACCTTTGGGAGAGTGATTTTTTGGAACAAACATGATCCGGAGGACTTGGAGTGGACGTCAAGAAAGAAGCAAGGAGGCCACGAGGCAGTGAGGCGCGCCTGCCCCCTGGGCGCGCCCCCACCCTCGTGGCCCCCTCGCAGCTCCACCGACCTACTTCTTCCTCCTATATATACTCATATACCCCGAAAACATCGAGGAGCACCACGAAACCCTATTTCCACCGCCGCAACCTTCTGTACCCGTGAGATCCCATCTTGGGGCCTTTTTCGACGCTCCGCCATAGGGGGAATCGATCACGGAGGGCTTCTACATCAACACCATAGCCTCTCCGATGATGTGTGAGTAGTTTACCTTAGACCTTCGGGTCCATAGTTATTAGGTAGGTGGCTTCTTCTCTCTCTTTGGATCTCAATACAAAGTTCTCCTCGATCTTCTTGGAGATCTATTCGATGTAACTCTTTTTGCGGTGTGTTTGTCGAGATCCGATGAATTGTGGGTTTATGATCAAGATTATCTATGAACAATATTTGAATCTCCTTTGAATTCTTTTATGTATGATTTGTTATCTTTGCAAGTCTCTTCGAATTGTGAGTTTGGTTTGGTCTACTAGATTGATCTTTCTTGCAATGGGAGAAGTGCTTAGCTTTGGGTTCAATCTTGCCGTGTCCTTTCCCAGTGACAGCAGGGGCAACAAGGCACGTATTGTATTGTTGCCATCGAGGATAAAAAGATGGGGTTTATATCATATTGCTTGAGTTTATCCCTCTACATCATGTCATCTTGCCTAATGTGTTACTCTGTTATTATGAACTTAATACTCTAGATGCATGCTGGGTAGCGGTCGATGTATGGAGTAATAGTAGTAGATGCAGAATCGTTTCGGTCTACTTGTCGCGGACGTGATGCCTATACATGATCATGCCTAGATATTCTCATAACTATGCACTTTTCTATCAATTGCTCGACAGTAATTTTTTCACCCACCGTAATACTTATGTTATCTTTATTATCCACTTTTATATTATTTTTGGGACTAACCTATTAACCGGAGGCCCAACCCAGAATTGCAGTTTTTTGCCTATTTCAGAGTTCCGCAGAAAAGGAATATCAAACGGAGTCCAAACGGAATGAAACCTTTGGGAACGTGATTTTTAGGAAGAATATGATCCAGGAGACTTGGACCCTACATCAAGAAACAAAAGAGGAGGCCACGAGGTAGGGGGCGCCCCCCAGGGCGCGCCCTCCACCCTTGTGGGCCCCCTGTTGCTCCACCGACGTACTCCTTCCTCCTATGTATACCTACGTACCCCACGATCAGATACGGAGCCAAAAACCTAATTCCACCGCCGCAACCATCTGTACCCACGAGATCCCATCTTGGGGCCTGTTCCGGAGCTCCGCCGGAGGGGGCATCCATCACGGAGGGCTTCTACATCAACATCATAGCCTCTCCAATGAAGTGTGAGTAGCTTACCTCAGACCTTCGGGTCCATAGTTAGTAGCTAGATGGCTTCTTCTCTCTTTTTGGATCTCAATACAATGTTCTCCCCCTCTCTCGTGGAGATCTATTTGATGTAATATTATTTTTGCGGTGTGTTTGTTGAGACCGATGAATTGTGGGTTTATGATCAAGATTATCTATGAACAATATTTGAATCTTCTCTGACTTCTTTTATGCATGATTGGTTATCTTTGCAAGTCTCTTCGAATTATCAGTTTGGTTTGGCCTACTAGATTGATCTTTCTTGCAATGGGAGAAGTGCTTAGCTTTGGGTTCAATCTTGCGGTGTCCTTTCCCAGTGACAATAGGGGCAGCAAGGCACATATTGTATTGTTGGCATCGAGGATAACAAGATGGGGTTTTTATCATATTGCATGAATTTATCCCTCTACATCATGTCATCTTGCTTAAGGCGTTACTCTGTTTTTCATGAACTTAATACTCTAGATGCATGCTGGATAGCGGTCGATGAGTGGAGTAATAGTAGTAGATCCAGGCAGGAGTCGGTCTACTTGTCTCGGACGTGATGCCTATATACATGATCATACCTAGATATTCTCATAACTATGTGATACGTCCATTTTGCATCATGCTTTTATATCGATATTTATTGCATTATGGACTGTTATTTCACATTATGTCACAATACTTATGGCTATTCTCTCTTATTTTATAAGGTTTACATAAGGAGGGAGAATGCCGGCAGCTGGAATTCTGGGCTGGAAAAGGAGCAAAAATATTAGAGAGCTATTCTGCACAACTCCAAAAGTCCTGAAACTCCACGAAATATCTTATAATAAAAAATGAAAAATACCTGCCAAAGTTGAAGGCCAGGGGGCCCACACCCTGTCCACGAGGGTGGGGGGCGCCCCCCTAGGGCGCGCCCCCTACCTCGTGGGCCCCTGGTGGCTCTCCGATGCCCATCTTCTGCTATATGAAGTCTTTCGTCGAGAAAAAAATAAGGAAGCAACCTTTCGGGACGAGACTCCGCCGCCACGAGGCGGAACCAATCTAGGGCTCCGGTAGAGGTGTTCTGCCGGGGACACTTCGCTCCGGGAGGGGGAAATCATCGCCATCATCATCACCAACGCTCCTCTCATCGGGAGAGGGCAATTTCCATCAACATCTTCACCAGCACCATCTCCTCTCAAAACCCTAGTTCATCTCTTGTATCCAATTCTTGTCTCTAAGTCCGGGATTGGTGCTAGTAGGTTGCTAGTAGTGTTGATTACTCCTTATAGTTGATGCTAGTTGGTTTATTTGGTGGAAGATCATATGTTCAGATCCTTTATGCATATTATTACCCCTCTGATTATGAACATGAATATGCTTTGTGAGTAGTTACGTTTGTTCCTGAGGACAAGGGAGAAGTCTTGCTATTAGTAGTCATGTGAATTTGGTATTCGTTCGATATTTTGATGAGATGTATGTTGTCTAGCCTCTTGTGGTGTTATGTGAACGTCGACTACATAACACTTCACCATTATTTGGGCCTAGAGGAAGGCATTGGGAAGTAATAAGTAGATGATGGGTTGCTAGAGTGACAGAAGCTTAAACCCTAGTTTATGCGTTGCTTCGTAAGGGGCTGATTTGGATCCATATGTTTCATGCTATGGTTAGGTTTACCTTAATACTTTTATTGTAGTTGCGGATGCTTGCAATAGAGGTTAATCATAAGTGGGATGCTTGTTCAAGTAAGAACATGACCCAAGCACTGGTCCACCCACATATCAAATTATCAAAGTACCGAACGCGAATCATATGAACGTGATGAAAACTAGCTTGACGATATTCCCATGTGTCCTCGGGAGTGCTTTTCCTTATATAAGAGTTTGTTCCGGCTTGTCCTTTGATACAAAAAGGATTGGGCCACCTTGCTGCACTTTATTTACTTTTTTACTTGTTGCTCGTTACAAATTATCTTATCACAAAACTATCTGTTACCACTTATTTCAGTACTTGCAGAGAATACCTTGCTGAAAACCGCTTGTCATTTCCTTCTGCTCCTTGTTGGGTTCGACACTCTTACTTATCGAAAGGACTACGATAGATCCCCTATACTTGTGGGTCATCAAGACTCTTTTCTGGTGCCGTTGCCGGGGAGTGAAGCGCCTTTGGTAGGTGGAATTTGGTAGGAAAACTTTATATAGTGTGCTGAAATTTACTGTCACTTGTTACTATGGAAAGTAATCCTCTGAGGGGCTTGTTCGGGGTATCTTCACCCCAACCAGTAGAGCAAAGAGTTGCTCCTCAACCTACTGAACCTATTGAAAATGAAATTCCTTTTGAATTTCCTTTGGGTATGATAGAAAAACTGCTAGGTAATCCTTTTACAGGAGATGGAACAAAGCATCCTGATGAACACTTAATATATGTGGATGAAGTTTGTGGATTATTTAAGCTTGCAGGTATACCCGATGATGTTGCTAGGAAGAAGGTCTTCCCTTTATCTTTGAAGGGAGACGCATTGACATGGTATAGGCTATGTGATGATACGAGATCATGGAACTATACAAGATTGAAATTGGAATTTCACCAAAAGTATTATCCTATGCATCTTGTTCATCGTGATCGCAATTATACATATAATTTTTGGCCTCGCGAAGGAGAAAGCATCGCTCAAGCTTGGGGGAGGCTTAAATCAATGTTATATTCATGCCCCAATCATGAGCTCTCAAGAGTGACAATTACTCAAAAAATTTATGCTCGGCTTTCTGAAAATAATCGCACCATGCTCGATACTTCTTGTGCTGGATCTTTTATGATGAAGACTATTGAATTTAAATGGGACTTATTGGATAGAATTAAACGCAACTCTGAAGATTGGGATCTCGACGAAGGTAAGGAGTCAGGTATGACACCTAAGTTTGATTGTGTTAAATCTTTTATGGATACCGATATTTTCCGTAAGTTTAGCACTAAATATGGACTTGACTCTGAGATAGTAGCTTCTTTCTGTGAATCTTTTGCTACTTATGTTGATCTCCCCAAGGAGAAGTGGTTTAAATATCATCCTCCCATAGAAGTAAAAGTAGTTGAACCAATTAAAATTTAAGAAAAGAATGTCACTTATAATGATCCTATTGTTCCTACTTCTTATGTTGAGAAACCACCTTTCCTTGTTAGAATAAAGGATCATGCTAAAGCTTCAACTGTTGTTCGTAAAAGCAACATTAGAACTTATGCACCTCCTGAGAAAGTTAAAGTAAAACCTAATATTGCTATTGTTAAAGATCTCTTGTCTGATAATATTGATGGGCGTGTTATTCAGTTCTGCGGTGAAACTGCTAGAATTGCTAAACCGTGTGCTAAAGATAAACATAGACCTGTGGTAGGCGTGCCTGTTATTTATGTTAAAATAGGAGATCATTGTTATCATGGCTTATGTGATATGGGTGCTAGTGCTAGTGTTATACCCATTACCTTATATGAAGAAATTAAGCATGAAATTGCACCTGCTGAGATAGAAGATATTGATGTTACAATTAAACTTGCCAATAGGGATACTATATCACCACTTGGAATTGTTAGAGATGTTGAAGTCTTGTGTGGGAAAACTAAATATCCTGCTGATTTTCTTGTTCTTGGTTCCCCACAAGATAGCTTTTGTCCCATTATATTTGGTAGAACCTTCTTGAATACTGTTAATGCTAAGATAGACTGCGAAAATAATGTTGTTACTATTGGCTTGGATGATATGATTCATGAGTTTAATTTCTCTAAATTTAGTAAACAACACCGTGAAGAAGAATTA
The DNA here is from genome assembly GCA_032464435.1 of Aegilops umbellulata. Classification (NCBI taxonomy): domain Eukaryota; kingdom Viridiplantae; phylum Streptophyta; class Magnoliopsida; order Poales; family Poaceae; genus Aegilops; species Aegilops umbellulata. The sequence continues at coordinate 63,662,202 of CP136057.1, forward strand.
TCTAGTAAGGATGAGATTATTGGTCTTGCTTCTATTGCCGTACCTCCTAGTGATCCTTTAGAATAATATTTGCTAGACCATGAAAATGATATGTTTATGAATGAAAGAAGGGAAATATATGAAGTATTCTTTAAACAGGAACCTATTCTGAAACACAATTTGCCTGTTGAAATCCTAGGGGATCCTCCTCCACCTAAGGGTGATCCCGTGTTTGAACTTAAACCATTGCCTCATAATCTTAAATATGCTTATCTTGATGAAAAGAAGATATATCCTGTTATTATTAGTGCTAACCTTTCAGAGCATGAAGAAAAAAGATTATTGAAACTCTGAAGAAGCACCGTGCCGCTATTGGATATACTCTTGATGATCTTAAGGGCATTAGTCCCACTCTATGTCAACATAAAATAAATTTGGTAGCAGATGCCAAACCAGTTCATGATCCTCAAAGACGTTTGAATCCTAAAATGAAAGAAGTGGTAAGAAAATAAATACTAAAGCTTCTGGAGGCAGGTATAATTTATCCCGTTGCTGATAGTCAGTGGGTAAGTCCTGTCCATTGTGTCCCTAAGAAGGGAGGTATTACTGTTGTTCCTAATGATAAAGATGAATTGATTCCACAAAGAATTATCACATGTTATAGGATGGTAATTGATTTCCGCAAATTAAATAAGGCTACTAAGAAAGATCATTACCCGATACCTTTTATTGATCAAATGCTAGAAAGATTATGCAAACACACACACTATTGCTTTCTAGATGGTTATTCTGGTTTCTCTCAAATACCTGTGTCGGCTAAAGATCAATCAAAGACTACTTTTACATGCCCTTTTGGTACTTTTGCTTATAGACATATGCCTTTTGGTTTATGTAATGCACCTGCTACCTTTCAAAGATGCATGATGGCTATATTCTCTGACTTTTGTGAAAAGATCTGTGAGGTTTTCATGGACGACTTTTCCGTCTATGGATCTTCTTTTGATGATTGCTTGAGCAATCTTGATCGAGTTTTGCAGAGATGTGAAGAAACTAATCTTGTCTTGAATTGGGAGAAGTGCCACTTTATGGTTAACAAAGGAATTGTCTTGGGGCATAAAGTTTCTGAAAGAGGTATTGAAGTTGATAAAGCCAAGGTTGATGCTATTGAAAAGATGCCATGTCCCAAGGACATCAAAGGTATAAGAAGTTTCCTCGGTCACGCCGGATTTTATAGGAGGTTCATTAAGGACTTCTCAAAAATTTCCGGGCCTCTGACTAATTTATTACAAAAAGATATACCATTTGTCTTTGATGATGATTGTGTAGAAGCATTTGAAATACTTAAGAAAGCATTAGTCTCTGCACCTATTGTCCAGCCACCTGATTGGAATTTACCCTTTGAAATTATGTGTGATGCTAGTGATTATGCTGTAGGTGCTGTTCTAGGGCAAAGAGTTGATAAGAAATTAAATGTTATCCATTATGCTAGTAAGACTCTAGACAATGCTCAAAGAAATTATGCTACTACTGAAAAAGAACTCTTAGCAGTTGTATTTGCTTGTGATAAGTTCAGACCTTATATTGTTGATTCTAAAGTAACTATTCACACTAATCATGCTGCTATTAAATATCTTATGGAAAAGAAAGATGCTAAACCTAGACTTATTAGATGGGTTCTCTTGCTACAAGAATTTGATTTGCATATAGTTGATAGAAAAGGAGCTGAGAACCCCGTTGCAGACAACTTGTCTAGGTTAGAAAATGTTCTTGATGACCCACTACCTATTGATGATAGCTTTCCTGATGAACAATTAAATGTTATAAGTACTTCTCGTAGCACTCCTTGGTATGCTGATTATGCTAATTACATAGTTGCTAAATTTATACCGCCTAGTTTCACATACCAACAAAAGAAAAAGTTCTTTTATGATTTGAGACATTACTTTTGGGATGACCCACATCTTTATAAAGAAGGAGTAGATGGTGTTATTAGACGTTGTGTACCTGAGCATGAACAGGAACAGATCCTACGCAAGTGTCAGTCTGAAGCTTATGGAGGACACCACGCTGGAGACAGAACTGCACATAAGGTATTGCAATCCGGTTTTTATTGGCCTACTCTCTTCAAGGATGCCCGTAAGTTTGTCTTGTCTTGTGATGAATGCCAAAGAATTGGTAATATTAGTAGACGTCAAGAAATGCCTATGAACTATTCACTTGTTATTGAACCATTTGATGTTTGGGGCTTTGATTATATGGGACCTTTCCCTGTCTCTAATGGATATACACATATTTTAGTTACCGTTGATTACGTTACTAAGTGGGTAGAAGCTATTCCAACTAGTAGTGCTGATCATAACACTTCTATTAAAATGCTTAGAGAAGTTATTTTTCCGAGGTTTGGAGTCCCTAGATATTTAATGACTGATGGTGGTTCACAATTTATTCATGGTGCTTTCCGTAAAATGCTTGCTAAATATGATGTTAATCATAGAATTGCATCTCCTTATCGCCCACAGTCTAGTGGTCAAGTAGAATTGAGCAACAGAGAGCTCAAATTAATTTTGCAAAAGACTGTCAATAGGTCTAGGAAGAATTGGTCCAAGAAACTTGATGATGCATTATGGGCCTATAGAACCGCATATAAAAATCCTATGGGTATGTCTCCGTATAAAATGGTATATGGAAAAGCATGTCACTTACCTCTCGAACTAGAACATAAGGCATATTGGACTATTAAAGAGTTCAACTATGATTTCATACTTGCCGGTGAGAAGTGGTTATTTGATATTAGCTCACTAGATGAATGGAGAACCCAAGCTTGTGAAAATGCCAAGTTTTCTAAAAGAAAAAGGTTAAAAGTTGGCATGAGGAAAGGATACAAAAGCATGAGTTTAATGTAGGTGATTATGTATTGCTATACAACTCTCGTTTAAGATTTTTTGCAGGAAAACTTCTGTATTGCTATACAACTCTCGTTTAAGATTTTTTGCAGGAAAACTTCTCTCTAAATGGGAAGGTCCCTACGTTATCGAGGAGGTCTATCGTTTCGGTGCCATAAAAATCAACAACTTCGAAGGCACAAATCCGAAGGTGGTAAACGGTCAAAGAATTAAACGTTATATCTCAGGTAATCCTATAAATGTTGAAACCAATATTATTGAAACCGTAACCTCGGAGGAATACATAAGAGACACTTTATAGAATGTTTCAGACTCCAAAAAGGAATAGGTATGTTGTACGGTAAGTAAAATGACTCCAAAACAGTTTTTAAGGCAATATTTTTCTGTTTTGGAATATTTAGAAAAATAGAGAAATAAGTAGCAGTCCGGGAAGGACACGAGGGCCCCATGAGGGTGGAGGGCGCGCCCTACCCCCTGGGCACGCCCTCCTACCACGTGAGCACCTCGTGTGCCTTCGGGACTCCGTTTTCTTGCACGATACGTATTTTGGTCGGTAAAAATTCATTATATATTCTCCCGAAGGTTTTGTCTCCCGTATCACGCAAATCTCCTCTGTTCTTGTTTCGAGCTGTTTTTTTGACAGATCTAGATTATCATGACGTCCCCAAGTGCTTCCAAGGACAAGTTCTTCGGGAAGGTCATCAACCCTTACCTCGCGGAGGTGCTGCGACACCCTCAAACCATTGAGATGCGTGATGGGTTGCTGCACATCCGCGATGCTGAGGGACCAAAGGGAACCGGAAGCATGGAGGCGAGGCTCGAAGCAATGGAGCAACAAGTTTTCAAGTGCCAGGGGATGGTGGAGCATGGAATCAACGCTAGCCACACGATGCTCGCGGAGTTCACTAACAACTACAAGCCGGATGCCAAGAACACCGAGGAGGCCATCTTCAAGCTACATGAGAAGATCGAGCACCTCCAAGCCCAAATCTATGACCTGCAAAATCAAAACTGTGAGTATGAATATAGATTCAAAAGGATGAGTTTGGCTGCAGATTTGAGGATTCCGGAGACTCGATCATCCTTCTATGATGGTGAGCCTATGCCGTGGAAGATGGACGACAAGCCTGCATCATCAACAACACCTCCACCTTCTTCACCAACGAAGGAGACATAACCACATGGGTATGGGCACTCCCCTTGGCAACTGCCAAGCTTGGGGGAGGTGCCCCGGTATTGTATCACCATCACACTCCTATCTTTACCGTTTTTCTTAGTTCGATCCTATTAGTAGTATCTTGATCTAGTAGAATATAGTTGTTGGCATGATCTAGTTTTGAGTTTTGCCTTATGATCTCTCTATGTAATCGAGTCCGTGAGCTATATAATAAAGATTAGTGTTGAGTCAAGGGCTTGATTTTCTTGCTATGATCTTGGGTGAATACAAGAAAAGAGAAAACAATAAAAAGAAACAAAAGTGCATATTGATCTTATTGAGAGTAATGACTTCAGATAGGAAGAGTATGATGATTTAAAAGTTGTTGGGAGTTGGCAGACATAGCTTTGGTCATCGTTGCAATTAATAGGAAGTAATAAGGAAAGAGAGGTTTCACATATAGATATATTATCGTTGACATCTTTTATGATTGGGAGCACTCATTAAAATATGACATGCTAAAGAGTTGATGTTGGAAAAGGAAGACAACGTAATGAGTTATGTTTTCTTATATCTGAGATAAAGTATGTTGTCATGGATCCTCTAGCATGTTGAGCTTGCCTTTCCCCCTCATGCTGGCCAAATTCTCAACACCAAGTAGAAATACTACTTGTGCTTCCAAAAACCCTTAAACCAGTTTTGCCATGAGAGTCCACCATATCTACCTATGGATTGAGTAAGATCCTTCAAGTAAGTTGTCATCGGTGCAAAGCAATAAAAAATTGATCTAAATATGTATGATTGATTGGTGTGGGAGAAATAAGCTTTATACGATCTTGTGATGTGGAAGTAATAAAAGCGACGGACTGCATAATAAAGGTTCATATCACAAGGGGCAATATAAAGTGACATTCTTTTGCATTGAGATTTTATGCATCCAACCATAAAAGCGCATGGCAACCTCTGCTTCCCTTTGCGAAGGGCCTATCTTTTATTATTGTCTTCTACCTTATGCAAGAGTCACGGTGATCTTCACCTTTCCTTTTTCATTTTATCCTTTGGCAAGCCCAGCATGTTGGAAAGAACCTGATATATATATATATATATATATATATATATATATATATATATATATATATATATATATATATATATCTAATTGGATGTAGGGAAGCATGCGTTATTATTGTTGACATTACCCTTGAGGTAAAAGGTTGTGGGGCAAAACTATAAGCCCCTATCTTTCTCTGTGTCCGATTAAAACTCCGTAACCACAAGTATTGCGTGAGTGTTAGCAATTATGAAGGACTAGATGATAGTTGAGTATGTGGACTTGCTTTTAAGCTCTGACATAGACTCTTTCTGATGTTATGATAAATTGCAATTGCTTCAATGACTGAGGTTATAGTTTGTTGGTTCTCAATAAGGTTTCTGATTCATACTTTTGCATTGTGAATAGATCATCACTTGAACATAAGTAATCATATGACAAAATCTATATATGTTGCTGTTATGAGAATAATCATGATGCCTTCATGTCCGTATTTTATTTTTATCTACACCTCTACCTCTAAACATGGGGACATATGTCGGATCACGGGTTCCGGCAGACCCTTAAGGTTCGAACTCTGGGGTGCACGCGGAGATTCTGCCCTCTACCTCTCCGTCCCGCAAGGATCTAAACTACAGAAAGAACAGCACAAGAGACACAGGGTTTATACTGGTTCGGGCCACCGATGTGGTGTAATACCCCACTCCAGTGTGGTGGGTGGATTGCCTCTCGGGCTGATGATGATGAACAGTACAAAGGAGAACAGCCTCGCGAGGGCGTGTTCTTGCTGGGACGATGAACTGCTAGGGGAGTTCAGCCGCCCTTCTCTCTCTCTCTCTCTCTCTGTCTGTACCTGTTCTGTCCAATTCTTACTCCTTCTCTCTCTACTTGCTCTACGATTGCTCTGAATACTCCGTCCTCTCTCTACTCTGGGGGTGGCTAGTCCTATTTATAGGCAAAGGCCCTGGGTCTCTTCCCAAATATTGAGCGGGAAGGGCGCCAACAATTGGCCAATTTGAAGGGGAACATCTGGTACACTTATCCTGACCAAAGTTGGTCCTCGCCTGCCAAAGACCCTGTGGTGACGCTGTCTTGGGCTCCACGATGACCTCCTTCCCACCGTTGGACTGGTCTTGGTCTTGTTGCACCGAAATGGATGCCTTTGCTTGATCCTCTCGCCTGCGCTTGCCCCCTTTGCACCAAAGAGGAAAGGGAGGACACTGCGCGGTCTGGCGCCCGCCTGGCACCCTTGGTTGTCATGGCTTGCGTCATGGGCACCTCGCGAGGTACCCTGCCTTGATCTCTCCGCCTCCTCATGAGCCAGCCTGAGGAGGCCGCGCCTGAGGAAGCACCGTGTCGTCCGCCCCGCGAGGCTTGGCCCCTCGCGAGGGTCTTGAGTCTTGTGTTGATGAAGATGGGTCGTGCTGGGCCCCCATTTGAGCCACGCCGTAGGTCGCAGGCAGGCAAGTCTGGGGACCCCCGTTCCCAGAACGCCGACAGTAGCCCCCGGGCCAAAGGCGTGCCCGGACTTGGCCGTGCCGAGAGGCGAAAGGGCAAGGATGAAACGCCGCGAGCCCTAATAGCCTGTGGCCTTGGGCGCCGCGTGGCGGTTGATTGGACGTGGGCACCTCCGCTTCCCCACGACGCCTTGATGGTCGCGCGGATTGGACGAGTCCCTGCATGCAAATCGTCTCATGATTACCTGTGATCGTGGTGGCCGAAGGTTGGCCTCCGCCGGCTTATAAGTACGGCACCGCGCGTGCCCTTCCAGTCCATCTCTTCTTGTCTTCTCCTTCGCCTTGATTCTTGCTCCTTCTTGACGTGATGGCCCCGATTCGCTGGTTTTCTGTAGCAGAGAAGGGAAAGGCTCTCCAAGAAGAGCCAGACCCGCTCCCGCCGAAGAAGCGACTTGCCCTTCGCAGCCGAGACGAAGGAGACCACCAGGTGGTGTCAAGGCCTTGGTACGAGCGGCCTCCGCCGGGGTTTCTGCTTCCCTTGTTTGCCCACGCCGAGGGCCTCGGAGGGGGTGACGTCGATCCCAGCGGCAGGCGCCGTCGCCGCCGGGTCACGAAGGTGTGGGTCGTTCCGCCTGGAGTCCATGTCGAGGGCTCCTCCTGCGAGCTCGTGCTCCACGCCGCCATGCCTCCGCGAACTTGGATTCGCTTTCCTCCCTTCTTCGCCTCCGTCTTCCCACATGGAAGACTCCTGGAGTTGTGGCTGCAGCACACCGACTGCAGCACCCCCGCGACCGAGGCAGAGGTCGCGATGCTCGCCTCGGGTGAGGACTTCATGATTCGCGGCTGGGGCGAGATCGCTCGGGGTTGCAGAGCAAGGGGCGCCCTCACGATCCACCTGGAATATGATGGCGCTTCGGTGATGTTCTTCAAGGTCTTCGACGCGAGCGGGCGCCGGCTAGAGTGCTGCCCCGGGGGAGGCGGCCAGGACCTTACCATGGCGACGGCTGGGCCCGCCGACCGCCCCCTGGACAGCTCCACAAGCGACGGGAGCGCCGGAGGATCCAGCGACCCCAGCGAGGTCTTCACGACTCCGGAGACGAGCGACGACAGCCACGAGCCCGCGAGCCAGCGCCGCTCCCGGAGCAGGGCGGGCTCGCTCGGCCGCCGCCGACTCTGATCTGGATGGGGTTGGCGCCGGTGCCTGACGGCTCACTGTTGATGATGGCATCATCTGTAGGGGCGCGTGTAGATAGCATCCCTTAGGATCCGTTTCCTGCAAGGAATCATACTGCGCCCCGTGGGGGCTTGTAAGGTGTCTGTGATCCTTTCTGTTAATATGTGACTTTTGCTATGGAACTGTGCGAGTCGTTAATTCCGTCGTAGCTTAGTCTTCCCTTTCGAACCTCGCGAGGGCTCGATGCTCTGCGTCGACAGGTCCCAGTCCCAAGGCGGCGTCAGCCGTCGCTGGTATGCCAGGTCGCGATGCCGTGGTCAAGGCCAGGAGGTGAGCGACCCGGGGTCCCATAAGAGCCCCTGAGTCGCGATGCTCAGGAGGTCCCCTTTGGCGCCCAAGCAGCCGTCGCTTGGTGAGAAAGGGAAGCGACGTCACTAGTACGGAATTGCATTAGGTGCGGGGGTAGCGCCACGGTAGCCAGTGCTTTGGATGGTGACTTATATTGTTAATCAGGGGTTACTCTTGGTGTATCGCCGGATCTGCGCGGCAGCTGGAGCGGAGTTGCTTGACGAGGTCCCCGCGTGCCCCTTCCCCCTCGCCTTTGCTCCCCTTTCTGCTCTACGTCCTTGGGTCCCGGCCCTCGAGCTGGTCTCAGCCGTCGCTGGTGTGCCAGGTCGCGATGCCGTGGACAAGGCCAGAGGGTGAGGTCTGGAGTGCCGGTAGGAGCCCTGAGTCGCGATGCTCAGGCGCCCCCCCTTTAACGCGCAAGCGGTTCGCGCGGACGAGGATGAAGAGAGCTCCGCGAGGGCCTCGGCTTGCGCAATTCCCTCTGGGGATCCTGCAAGCTCATCACAGAAGGAGAAAAAGGGTTGCCACGATGGCTATCAGTCGGCCATTAGTCGCTCTAGTTGGCGTAGGTGAGGTGTACCTGGGCACCCGTGAGCCAGCGCGGGGCTCACGAGGCCCTACCTCTAGGCGGGTTGCGCCTGGCACTGGGCTGTATCTTGAGATGTGTTCCTGCAAAATTCGGTTAGATGCCGGCACTCTACGTCCTCGGGTCCCGGCCCTCGAGCTTGTCTCAGCCGTCGCTGGTATGCCAGGTCGCGATGCCGTGGACAAGGCCAGAGGGTGAGGGCTGGAGAGCCGGTAAGAGCCCTGAGTCGCGATGCTCAGGCACTCCCCCTTTAACGTGCAAGTGGTCGACATGGAGAAGAAGAGGTGTAGTGGACAGACATCAGGTGATCAAGCATGATAGGCGAATGCATAGTTGGGAATAAACGCGAGGGAGATACACGCCGCTGGGCCTAGCCCGAGCGGCTTGGGGATGATGCAGCCCGAGGGGCGCCCCCAACAAGGCAAACTAACGACCGAAAAATAAAAAAGGGATACACGCCGCCAGGGCGGACCCACGCAGCCTGGGAGTGATGCAACCCTGGGAGGGCGCTCCCAGCTATGAATGAAGCTTGAAAGATGTCACCTGGGGTTGTCGCGGACGAAGTGGTGTTGGTGTAGCAGACTCGGTGGGCTGTGGAAGCCGATCCTCATGAGCCCTCAGGCCCTGGGACCTCGGGAGGCTCCGGAGGCGCTGGTGGCTCCTTGCGAATCATCTCCATCTCTGCCAGGACTGCGGAACGCCTGTCTTCCTGAGTCTCCATGATGCCCCTCATGAGGCGCTGGTACGCAGCAGCCATGCTCGGCAAGCCGTAAGGCATGCGAACATAGCTGTGGGGTGGACCTCCACAACGCCCCACTTGTGAGGGCCAGAGGCGCTCCGTCGTGGCGACTTGATTGAGCCCTGGTACGTCGATGCAGACAGGCAGCCCACCATCCTCGCCTGGATGGGGAGCCACAGCCGGTAAGCGGCGACAACCTCTCATGATTCTCGACTCCTGTAGTTCTTGAACGGCCTGGTTAACGAACTCCTGCTGGTCTGACTCTGCTTGCCTCGCTCCTTCTTGAGGGAAATGTGCTTCGAAACACGCCTCCACGTGGTGCCCAAGCGCCTCCCTCGTGACCCTGGCTAGGTCGGTGGCCCTCAAGGTGAGAGCCCCCGAGCCCTGCCTGAGGAGGGCGCCGGGTGCAGTTTCCTATGCGATGGAAGGAGAGTCCCCCTGGGAAGGCACGAGCCCTGAGGGGCCTGCCTCCTGAGGGGCTGAGTCTGACGACATCTTCTTCTTCTTGGGCGTGGTCTCGGGAAGCCTCCTGCTTCCGCGATCTGGGTCTTCTAGCGACGCGGCCTGAAAGGCTCGCTCCAGGGAACACACTGCATCGTTCTCTTCACATGGCACTGTGATGACGCCGCCACTCCCTGGCATCTTGAGGACATTGTAGCCGTGGTGAGTTATGGCCATGAACTTGGCCAGCGCTGGGTACCCGAGGATGACGTTGTACGACAGGCGGATGTGGGCGACGTCAAAGTCGATGAGCTCGGTGCGGTAGTTGCTGCGGACCCCGAAGGTGACAGGGAGGCGGACCTGCCCGATCGGGATTGTGGAACCGTCGGTGACTCCGGAGAAAGGCTTGGTTGGCTGAAGCTGGTCATAGGGCACTTGGAGGTTGTTGAATGTTTCCACGGACATGACGTTGAGCCCTGCTCCACCATAGATGAGGGTCCTGGTGACCAGTACGTTGCTGATGACTGGGGAGCAAAGCATCGGGAGGACCCCGGCTGTGGCCGCGCACTTGAGCTGATCTGCTGAGCTGAACGTGATGGCGCACGCCGACCACTTGAGGGGGCGCGTTGCTTCGAGCTTGGGGAGGACTGCATTCACTTCACGGGCAAACTGCTTGAAGATGCGTTGAGAGGCTGGGGCTTGAGCTCCGCCCAGGATGCAGGCGATTGCGTGCGGCTCTTGGAAGCCCCCAGCCCCCTCGTCTTGATGGCGGTCTTCATTCCTCCTTGGCTGAGGCGGCAGCGGAGGGAGGCCTGCGTTGCCATGAGGGCATCCTCACGAGGCTGATCCCTCCAGTCCCCCTCGCGAGGCAGGTCCTGCCAGCGGTCCTCGCGAGGTTGGTCGCGCCACCCTTGGCGCGGGCTGCGATCTTCCCAGCGTCCTGGGTTTCTTCCTCCTCCTCGGTCGTAGCCCCGGTCAGCGCGGTCAGGGCGACGGCCGATCCTTCCTTCTCGCACGGCGTGAAGTTCTTGACATTCGTTGGTGTTGTGGGTGTGGAGGTCGTGGTACACACAGTACCAGCTGCCCCTGGAGGATTCGGGCAGATCCTTGCCCCGCTTGGTGTCCGGTTCTGCTGCGAGTACGGCAGCCCCCTTGCGCTTCACGTCCTTGGCCTTGGGCTTCTTCTCTTCTGGGTCTGCAGCGGGCAGCTCGAGGAGGGAGAGACGTCCCTCCTCAGCTCAGGCGCACTTGGTCGCCAAGTTGAACAGCTCCAGGGAGGTGCAGAGGTCTTCATGCATCGCCAGCTCCTCCTTTATCTTGACGTCGCGCACGCCATCGGAGAAGGCCGAGATGATGGCTTCCTCGGACACCTTGGGGATCTTGAGGCGCGCACTATTGAAGCGTTGGATGTACTTTTGCAGGGTCTCCCCAGGTTGCTGCTTGATGCGGCGCATGTCGCTCATGGCGGGCGGCCGGTCGCGAGTACCTTGGAAGTTGGCGATGAAGCGGGTGCGCATCTGGTCCCAGGAGGAGATCGTGCCTGGATCCAGATTCAGGAGCTAGGTGCGAGCCCCTTCCTTCAGCGCCATGGGGAACCAGTTCGCCATGACCTTTTCATCCCCGCTGGCAGCTTCGATGCCCAGATCGTAGAGCTGGAGGAACTCTGCGGGATCAGTCGTGCCGTCGTAGCGAGGAGGCAGGTCTGGCTTGAACTTGCCGGGCCACGCGACGCTACACAACGATGGTGTAGGCGCGGCAGCCTGCGCTGGCTAGGGAGGCTTCGGTTGAGGGAGATCTTGGCCTTGAGGGTCCCCTTGCGCTGCAGCTGGGAGCAATGCGGGGTCTTGACGTGTCGGAGCTGGAGCAGGGTCGCGGCGAGCCGGAGCAGGAAGCGCTCGGGCAGCCTCTTGCGGTCGACGGACTTCTTGGCAGCTCCGTTCTTGCTGGGCTGGCGCCTGACGGAGCGGGTTCCGCCCAGGGGCCATGCGCCTTAGAGCCATGGCGTCTTCTTGGAGTGGAGGTGGCTGGTACGCCCCCAGAGCTTCATTGCCCGCGTGGGGCGGGGTGCGGCGCAGCGGAGCGGACGGTGCAGGAGAGCCCCCTGCGGCGCGGACGAGCTCGGCGACGCGGTCGAGCCACTCTTCGTAGACGTCGTCGACGGGACGGTAGCGCAGGAGCTCGTTTGCCGCGATGAGCGCAGCTCGAGCCTCCAAGGGCGCGCGGAGCGCGTGGGACGAAGAGCCAGCTGGCGTGAGCGACGGAGTAGCGGTGCGGCCGTCTCGCCGCACGGACGGGTGCTGAGATGATGCTTGCTGTTCGTTCCCCGTCGGGCCGGTGGCAGCGTTGACGGCGGGCGACGGGGAACGATGAGGACGCCCACCGACGGGAGCCGTCTGGGCGACGCGGGAGGCGATGGCGGCCCGGCGCTCGGCGCGGGCCCGACGGGCGTCAGACATGGACGCGACGGTCGGCGGAGAACGAAGCGGTGGAAGACAAATTCCGGCGCACCCCTACCTGGCGCGCCAAATGTCGGATCATGGGTTCCGGCAGACCCTTAAGGTTCGAACTCTAGGGTGCGCGCGGAGATTTTGCCCTCTACCTCTCCGTCCCGCAAGGATCTAAAATACAGAAAGAACAGCACAAGAGACACAGGGTTTATACTGGTTTGGGCCACCGATGTGGTGTAATACCCTACTCCAGTGTAGTGGGTGGATTGCCTCTCGGGCTGATGATGATGAACAATACAGAGGAGAACAGCCTCGCGAGGGCGTGTTCTTGCTGGGACGATGAACTGCTAGGGGAGTTCAGCCGCCCTTCTCTCTCTCTCTCTCTCTCTCTCTCTGTCTGTACCTGTTCTATCCAATTCTTACTCCTTCTCTCTCTACTTGCTCTACGATTGCTCTGAATACTCCGTCCTCCTCTACTCTGGGGGTGGCTAGTCCTATTTATAGGCAAAGGCCCTGGGCCTCTTCCCAAATATTGAGCGGGAAGGGCGCCAACAATTGGCCAATTTGAAGGGGAACATCTGGTACACTTATCCTGACCAAAGTTGTTCCTCGCCTGCCAAAGGCCCTGTGGTGACGCCGTCCTGGGCTCCACGATGACCTCCTTCCCACCGTTGGACTGGTCTTGGTCTTGTTGCAACGAAATGGATGCCTTTGCTTGATCCTCTCGCCTGCGCTTGCCCCCTTTGCACCAAAGAGGAAAGGGAGGACACTGTGCGGTCTGGCGCCCGCCTGGCACCCTTGGTCATCATGGCTTGCGTCATGGGCACCTCGCGAGGTACCCTGCCTTGATCTCTCCGCCTCCTCGTAAGCCAGCCTGAGGAGGCCGCGCTTGAGGAAGCACTGTGTCGTCCGCCCTGCGAGGCTTGGCCCCTCGTGAGGGTCTTGAGTCTTGTGTTGATGAAGATGGGCCGTGCTGGGCCCCCATTTGAGCCACGCCGCAGGTCGCAGGCAGGCAAGTCTGGGGACCCCCGTTCCCAGAACGCCGACAACATATTTATCGTTATCGGCTTTCGCTTGAGGACAAACAAGGTCTAAGCTTGGGGGAGTTGATACGTCCATTTTGCATCATGCTTTTATATCGATATTTATTGCATTATGGACTGTTATTTCACATTGTGTCACAATACTTATGGCTATTCTCTCTTATTTTATAAGGTTTACATAAGGAGGGAGAATGCCGGCAGCTGGAATTCTAGGCTGGAAAAGGAGCAAATATTAGTGACCTATTCTGCACAACTCCAAAAGTCCTGAAACTCCACGGAATATCTTATAATAAATAATGAAAAATACCTGCCAAAGATGAAGGCCAAGGGGCCCACACCCTGTCCACGAGGGTGGGGGGTGACCCCTAGGGCGCGCCCCCTACCTCGTGGGCCCCCTGGTGGCTCTCCGATGCCCATCTTCTGCTATATGAAGTCTTTCGTCGAGAAAAAATACGGAAGCAACCTTTCGGGACGAGACTCCACCGCCACGTGGTGGAACCTTGGCGGAACCAATCTAGGGCTCCGACAGAGGTGTTCTGCCGGGGACACTTCCCTCCGGGAGGGGGAAATCATCGCCATCGTCATCACCAATGCTCCTCTCATCGGGAGAGGGCAATCTCCACCAACATCTTCACCAGCACCATCTCCTCTCAAAACCCTAGTTCATCTTTTGTATCCAATTCTTGTCTCTAAGTCCGGGATTGGTGCTAGTAGGTTGCTAGTAGTGTTGATTACTCCTTGTACTTGATGCTAGTTGGTTTATTTGGTGGAAGATCATATGCTCAGATCCTTTATGCATATTAATACCCCTCTGATTATGAACATGAATATGCTTTGTGAGTAGTTACGTTTGTTCCTGAGGACAAGGGAGAAGTCTTGCTATTAGTAGTCATGTGAATTTGGTATTCGTTCGATATTTTGATGAGATGTATGTTGTCTAGCCTCTAGTGGTGTTATGTGAACGTCGACTACATAAAACTTCACCATTATTTGGGCCTAGAGGAAGGCATTGGGAAGTAATAAGTAGATGATGGGTTGCTAGAGTGACAGAAGCTTAAACCCTAGTTTATGCGTTGCTTCGTAAGGGGCTGATTTGGATCCATATGTTTCATGCTATGGTTAGGTTTACCTTAATACTTTTGTTGTAGTTGCGGATGCTTGCAATAGAGGTTAATCATAAGTGGGATGCTTGTTCAAGTAAGAACAACACCCAAGCACCGGTCCACCCACATATCAAATTAGCAAAGTACCGAACACGAATCATATGAACGTGATGAAAACTAGCTTGACGATATTCCCATGTGTCCTCGGGGGAGCTTTTCCTTATATAAGAGTTTGTTCCGGCTTGTCCTTTGCTAAAAAAAGGATTGGGCCACCTTGCTGCACTTTATTTACTTTATTTACTTGTTGCTTGTTACAAATTATCCTATCACAAAACTATCTGTTACCACTTATTTCAGTACTTGCAGAGAATACCTTGCTGAAAACCGCTTGTCATTTCCTTCTGCTCCTCGTTGGGTTCGACACTCTTACTTATCGAAAGGACTACGATAGATCCCCTATACTTGTGGGTCATCACTGTGCTCAATTCTGTCAATTGCTCAACAGTAATTCGTTCACCCACCGTAAAATACTTATGCTCTTGATAGATGCCACTAGTGAAACCTATGGCCCCCGGGTCTATCTTCATCATATTAATCTTCCATCACTTAGTTATTTCCTTTGCTTTTTTCCTTTGTTTTTATTTTACTTTGCATCTTTATCACAAAAATACCAAAAATATTATCCTATCATATCTATCAGATCTCACTCTCGTAAGTGACCGTGAAGGGATTGACAACCCCTTATCGCGTTGGTTGCGAAGAGCTATTTGTTTTGTGTAGGTACAAGGGACTCGTGCGTAGCCTCCTACTGGATTGATACCTTGGTTCTCAAAAACTGAGGGAAATACTTACGCTACTTTGCTGCATCATCCTTTCCTCTTCAAGGAAATCCAACGTAGTGCTCAAGAGGTAGCAGATTCCACTAGAATTGATAAACTTGAGGGTATTATTACCAACTTAGGGTCCGCTTTTTCTGCCGTAAGAAATACCCCAAATGCTACTACTACCAAAGTTGACAAATTAATGTATGTTCCTAAAAATAAGGGTGAATCTTCTAGTAAGGAAAATGCGGATCTCAAATCAATAAGTGTTCACCCCAATTTTTTTGCTATCATTAAGGAACCTTTTGCTAAAAATGAATTCCTTGATTTCTTGCCTAGGAGTTTGATCATTAATAAAAAGAAGGAAACTCCTAAGGGTTACAAATGTTCTATTGAAGAATTGCATACTAAAGATGATAATACCTAGATATGTCCTTGCATTTATGCCTAGCTAGGGGCGTTAAACGATAGCGCTTGTTGGGTGGCAACCCAATTTTATTTTTGTTTCTTGATTTTTGGTTCTGTTTAGTAATAAGTATTTCATCTAGCCTCTGGTTAGATGTGTTTTCATGTTTTAGTTAGTGTTTGTGCCAAGTAGAACCTTTGGGAAGACTTGGGTGAAGTCTTTATGATCTTGCCTAAAAAACAGAAACTTTAGCGCTCACGAGATTAGCTGCCATTTTTGACTGGAGAGTGCTTTTAGGTTGATTATTTTTGCAGATGATTAATAGACAAATTCCTCACGTCCAGCAATTTATTTCAGAATTTTTGGAGTTCCAGAAGTATACGTTTGATCCAGATTACTACAGACTGTTCTGTTTTTGACAGATTCTGTTTTTCGTGTGTTCCTTATTTTGATGAATCTATTGTTGGAATTTGCTAGTGGTCTTTTGGACCAAAGCCAAACTAAAATTCTGAAATTATCTTGGCCCATTCATGCACACATGTGAGTGGAGTGAGTGAGGCTAAAGTTTAGTCCCACCTCATAAGTTCAGAGAGAGTTGCACCTCTTTATAAGGTGAGCTCTTCTACCTCTTGTATGAGCATGAGAAAAGGAGACCTATACGCGCGCTCCTCCTCCTCGCTCGCTTCGCCATGCCACGCCTTGTCACGACGCGCCGCGGGTTGCGGGATTGAGCCGAGCCGAGGACAGAGCTATGCACGTTTAAACCCCACGACCTACCCGTCCCGCACTATATAGTCAGGCAGACGTCTACCCTAGCCGCCGCCGCTTCATATGGTTTCTCACCACCGTTCCAGATCATTGCGCTGCCAAGCAAGTCTTCTCCATCCCTCCTTTCAGCGTGCACCGGGAGAAGGGATAGCAGGCCTCCGGAACCCCGCCTCTCGTGATCCTGTACGGGAGAGGGGCGACCAGGTTTTTGGGGAGCGCACTCGCGCGACTGCTGGCAGCGACGACTTCGTGAACGACGACTTCTTCCCCGACCTCGGCAACCTCATCCTCGACGACATGGGCGACAACGTCAACGCCGGCGGTGCTGCTCTCGCTGCACCGTATGTGATTCTATCCTTCCTGTTCGAGATCGTGGTAGAATTCATGTTTCTAGTATGTGCCCTAGATGTGATCTGTTCATCTGCTATGCTAGTTTGCATGATTAGTTTAATCTCTGCTACTGTAGTCATGATTTATTTTCTGTTTATTCGGATTTAAATCTCGTAGTAATTTGCTCATATTTCCAACAATCCAAAAACCTGATTATAGGCAATTTACTCCGAGTGATTTTGCTGCGCATCTAAAGCCGACTGCCTTTAAGGGGGCGCAATATAAGAGGTGGCGCACGAGAGCAGTCTACTGTTTTCAGACCATGGGCTGCTATGACGCCACGAAGGGCAAGGCTGAGGGCGATCTTAATCCAGCACAACTAGAAGCTTTTGAGAAGATCGATACTCTCTTTAAAGGCGCTCTTCTGAGTGTTCTGGATGATTCCATTGTGGATTCGTATATGTCGTTTGAAAACGGCAGGGACATGTGGGCTGCAATCGAGGCCAAGTTTGGTGCCTCGGATGCTGGCAGCGAGTTGTACGTCATGGAGCAATTCTATGACTACAAGATGACTGATGAGCGTTCTGTTGTACAGCAGGCTCATGAGATACAGTCGCTCGCAAAAGAACTTGAGTACTTCAAGTGTGTGTTGCCGGACAAATTTGTTGCCGAAGGTATCATTGCCAAGCTTCCACCTTCATGGAACAATGTTGCTACTTCCCTGAAACACAAGAGACATGAGTTTTCCGTTGCGGATCTCATTGGTAATCGACCACGGGTACCCCGAGGACGGCAAGACGATATTTCAAGACATCGGGGCTAGTAAAACCCCTCAGTCCGACTGTCCGGCCGCTCCTGCCGGCTTCCCGTCCGACTGCTCTGCCGGCCGACAGCCGGCTGCCGACTGCAGCAACCAGCCGGCTGCCGACTGCAGCACGACCCGACACGGACAAGACCCTGACACGATGGCCATATCGCGGACAAAACGGCTATACCCGGATACTGCTGAGCAATAGTGATACACTATAGCAGATGTGAGATGTCACATCGTTGTCTTCCAAATAATGAATTTGGTAATATGGGCCATCCCTTGTCCCCTGGGCTCCCCTTTATAAGGAGCACCAGGGGAGGCTCACAGCCACGGGCGCCACTATGGCCTGTTGGCCATTCACTCCCACGGATGCATGCTAGCTAGCATGGTGGCTAGCTAGCTCACGCCCACATCCATCCATCCATCCATTCATACACACATGGACTCACATACTCTCACGCATGAGCATGGCCGGCCACTAGCTAGCCCACATACACATATGAGACATATACCATATCAGATGCCTATGGCACTGATCCCAGATACAGCTCCAGGAGCACTTTGTACTACCCGATGTACACCCCAGATAGATACACCCAGACATGCAGCAGTAGGAGTATTATCTCTCCGGAGAGCTCCGAAGCTGGGTAAACCACCGCGTGCTACTCGCATACCCGCTCCCGGTCCTATCAGCAGCAGTCATACCCTCACACTAAGCCCTTGTGCCATCTGTCGACTCGCAAAGCCCCCCGTGAGAAATACCACGACAGTTGGCGCCCACCGTGGGGCAGTACTACTATTGTGCTACCACGCTGCTGCTGGTTTCGCTGTCCGAGCGGGACCATCTTCGTCTTCCCCGCGCGTCGCGCCGTCTCTCCGGTAGCGCTCGGGGGCTCGACTTCGACCCGCCCCCGGAGCGGCCGTGCGGGACGGCGCACCCTCGCCGTCGGCCTCATCTTCGTCTCCACCGCCGCGGCGTCGCGGTCTCTCCGTTAGCGGTCGGGGGCTCGACATCGACACACCCCCGGTGTGGCCGTGAGGGACGGCGCGTCCTCGTCGTTGGCCTCGCCATCTTCGTCATCACCGGCGCGGCATCGCCGTCGTCTCTCCGGTAGCACTCGAGGGTTCGGCACCAACACGCCCCGGGACGGCCGCGTGGAGCGGCGCGTCCGTGCCGTCGACTGCGGCGTTGCTTCGTTTTCTTCTCCGAGAGGCGCCCATGCCTGCGTGCGCGCTGCTCGCGCCCGGCCAGGCCTCTCCGAGCTCCTCGAGCGTCGTCCACTGCTGCCGTTGAGCTCCCTCCTGGGCCGCTCCGGCCTCCGTGGCTGCGCTCACTGCCTCCTCCACTCCCATGGCTCTTTTCCTGCCTCCACTGTGAGCTTGCCCGCCGCTTGCTGTAGCTGCATGCTCGCATCGCTGTAGGTGTCGCTGCCATGCAGCGTTTCGCTGTAGCCGCAGTTACGGCCACGCCTCTTCGTGCATGGCTAGCGTACATGCTAGCTAGCTAGCTTGCCCGGTTCAAGCGCACGCGGGATGTGGCTACGTGCGCTGGCCGGACACATCTCGCCACCGACTCCGCTTACTCCTCCCGCGCGCGCCGGCCCTGTGACGACTCCGTCGCTGCCGCGCCTGCTCGCCGGCCGGCTGCTCCGCCTCCACGCGCTCGCATCAGCCGCCTCCGCGCCTGGGCGCGCCGGCTCTAGTCGACTCCTCGCTCCGCCGGCTTCGCCCCGCGGCCGGCTTCCTCCGTATCTGCGCGCCCGCCCATACCTGCTCCGGGTCCGGCCCCATTCGCCAGCCGGCCTCGCTGGCATCTCATACGCGCCTCCGGCAGCCGGCTCCAATTGCCCGCAGCGCCGCGTTCGCGCCTCCCCAATGACCCGGCTACGCTGGGCCGCCTCCGCCTCGTCGGTCTGCAGCTGGCTCCGCACGCCTCGCGCGCCCCTCGCCGGCTTCTGCTCCGAGCCATCTCCGCCACTCGGCCTATGTCGGGCCGGCTCCGCATCGCCGCAACGCCGACTGCTGCCCAAGCCGCGCCTGCGGCTACGCACCTGCGGGACTCCCGCCGGCCCGCCGGCTACGCGCGCGCCCGGCCGACCGGCTCCTGTGCTGGCTGGCTCCCCTGCAACTCGGCCTGCCGGCTTCTCCGCACCCTGGCCTGCCGGCTTCGCCCTGGCCGGCTCCCCCGCTCCCCGGCCGGCTGGCTCCCGCGCTGGCCGGCTTCCGCCCGCTTCCCGGCCTGCCGGCTTCTGCCGTGACCCGGACGCCGGCTACTGCCGTCCCGCTCCTGCCGACTGCTCAGGCAGTGAAAGAAAGAGAGTACATAGAACTCATCTAGATGAGATATAATTTGATCTTATTCATTTTAAAAACAAGAACAAATACAACCCACGTCAGCACACACGCATCTTATAGCATCACATAGTGCACATTCAATGGCTATAAAAAGTGAATGAGACCAAATTATATCTCATCTGAATGAGTTCTAGCAAAACTGTGAAAGAAAAGAAAGAAAAGTCAGGGGGCCGGCTTGCACACAAAGAGAGAGAGAGACTTCGCGTCCGGCTGCCCGTTGCCAGCAAAAAAAAGAGAAGGGAGAAAGAGCATCGCGTCCGGCTGAGAAAGTGGCCTGGTATTGAGAAAAAAGAAACGTGCCCGTCCGGCTACCAGCAGTCGGCGGACGAAGAGAAAAGAGAAGAAGATAAAGTAGTTGCCGGGAGATCCGGCCCGACTGCTCAGCAGTCGGCCCGAATCTCGGGGGCTACACCCAGCGGGTGCGCTGACGCGCCCCCGCGAGAGAGAAGACAAAGTAGTTGTCAGGAGATCCGGCCCGACTGCTCAGCAGTCTGCCCGAATCTCGGGGGCTACACCCAACGGGTGCGCTGGCGCGCCCCCGCGAAGATTGCAGACAAGTGAAGAGTTCTGTCCGGCTCCCCCAGCCGGCCGAAAAGAAAAAAAAGGACGTTGCAAGATGCCTCGCCGCCTGGCCGGTCGAGCCTGACCGGCCGGAACCCCCCTTCGAGCACCCGGGGGCTCGAAGGCTGCACCCAGCGGGTGCGCCAACGCGCTCCGCGAACGCCGAGTTGCGCCGGCTGTTTTCGACGACCGCGACTACACAAAAATTAATGTGAGCTCCTCGCCCGCATATTTTTGCATCACGCAAGCACGGATAACCCCGAGCGATGCTCGGGTGCTATCTTCGCATTTTTTATTACAGTTGCATCACTGTTCGCCCCGGCGCCAGCCAGAGTTGGCCCGGGGCTGGCCGCTTGGCCTGAGACGTTTGTTCCCGCAAACGGCTTAGTAGCTTGCGCAGTACCAAAGGCTCACTCTTAGTCACAGACCGCAGAGCGGCTGTCCGGCTAGCAAGGGTGAATGCTGGAGGCCACCCACGCGAAAAACGTCCGGGAAGAAAAACGGTTCGGGCGACCCGGCCGTTTTCCTTTACAAGTATCTACTCGGTTGAATCTGCTCCTAGACTCTGAGTACTGTACACTCCACTTCGCGGCCCACTCTTAGCGACAGACCGCAGAGCGGCTGTCCGGCAAGCAAGAGCACAAGCCAAAAAGCGGAGGGAACACGAAAAAGATTAAGGGGGCTCGGACGAAACCGAGTTGGCACCCTCCGCATAAAACTTGCAATGCTAAAAGCAAACATTTGATATATCTGCATGGACTAACTTTGTCTTTTTTCTTGATAATTTCCATGAACACATGCCAAAAAACCTCTGCCCAACTTTGCCAAGTTGCCCGGAGGCTTGGGGGCTACTGTCGGAGTAATCGACCACGGGTACCCCGAGGACGGCAAGACGATATTTCAAGACATCGGGGCTAGCAAAGCCCCTCAGTCCGACTGTCCGGCCGCTCCTGCCGGCTTCCCGTCCGACTGCTCTGCCCGGCCGACTGCGCCAACCAGCCGGCTGCCGACTGCGCCAACCAGCCGGCTGCCGACTGCAGCACGACCCGACATGGACAAGACCCTGACACGATGGCCATACCGCGGACAAGACGGCTGTACCCGGACACTGCCGAGCAATAGTGATACACTGTAGCAGGTGTGAGATGCCACATCGTTGTCTCCCAAATAGTGAAGTTGGTCACATGGGCCATCCCTTGTCCCCTGGGCTCCCCTTTATAAGGAGCACCAGGGGAGGCTCACGGCCACGGGCGCCACTATGGCCTCTTGGCCATTCACTCCCACGCATGCATGCTAGCTAGCAAGGTGGCTAGCTAGCTCACGCCCACATCCATCCATCCATCCATCCATACACACATGGACTCACACACTCTCACGCATGAGCATGGCCGGCCACTGGCTAGCTCACATACACATATGAGACATATACCAGATCAGATCCCTATGGCACTAATCCCAGATACAGCTCCAGGAGCACTTTGTACTACCCGATATACACCCGAGATAGATACACTCAGACATGCAGTAGTAGGAGTATTATCTCTCCGAAGAGCTCCGAAGCTGGGTAAACCACCGCGTGCTACTCACATACCCGCTCCCGGTCCTATTAGCAGCAGTCTTACCCTCACACTAAGCCCTTGTGGCATCTTTCGACTCGCAAAGCCCCCCGTGAGAAATACCACGACAGGAGGTATCATTGCCAAGCTTCCACCTTCATGGAACAATGTTGCTACTTCCCTGAAACACAAGAGACATGAGATTTCCGTTGCGGATCTCATTGGTACTCTTGATGTTGAAGAGAAGGTGAGAGCAAAGGACACACGTCCTCGAGTTGCTGAGGGAGCTTCTAGTGCCCACATGGTACAGAAGAAGAACTTCCAGCCCAACAAGTTCAAAAACAACAAGAACAAAACTCAGGGCAAAGGCAAGTTTGATACAAAGACAAGCCATCACATTCTACCAACTTCAAGAAGGCATGTCTGCGGTGATCCTAATCACTAGGCTCCGAAGTGTCCTAACCGCTTTGAGGAGCGCGAACATGAGAAGAGCGGCAAGTCCGCTAATGTTTTCATCGATGATACTGATATGAAGGAATCAGGGTACGGTATTTTTTCTATCATCCTTTAAGTATTTCAATCCCCTGATTGGTTAATTGACACTGGTGCCAATGTACATGTTTGTGCTGACGCCTCCATGTTTTCTTCTTACCAGGTGTCGGTGTCAAAACCGGCGGATCTCGGGTAGGGGGTCCTGAACTGTGCGTCAAGGCCGGATGGTAACAGGAGAGAAGGGACACGATGTTTACCCAGGTTCGGGCCCTCTCGATGGAGGTAAAACCCTACTCCTTCTTGATTAATATTGATGATATGGGTAGTACAAGAGTAGATCTACCACGAGATCAAGGAGGCTAAACCCTAGAAGCTAGCCTATGGTATGATTGTTGTGTATGGAGTTGATTGTCCTACGGACTACAACCCTCCGGTTTATATAGACACCGGATAGGGTTAGGGTTACACAGAGTCGGTTACAATGGTAGGAGATCTTGAATATCCGCACCGCCAAGCTTGCCTTCCACGCCAAGGAAAGTTCCATCCGGACACGGGACGAAGTCTTCAATCTTGTATCTTCATAGTCCAGGAGTCCGGCGAAGGTATAGTCTGGCTACCCGAACACCCCCTAATCCAGGACTCCCTCAGTAGCCCCTGAACCAGGCTTCAATGACGACGAGTCCGGCGCGCAGACTGTCTTCGTCATTGCAAGGCGGGTTCCTCCTCCAAGTCCTTCATAGAAGATTTATAAACACCAAGAATAGTGTCCGGCTCTGCAAAACAAGTTTCCACATATTGCCATAGAGAGAATAATATTAACACAAATCAAATCTGCTGATGTATTCCGCAGTGTACCATCACACTACGGCCAAGTCCTTTACTCGAATCGTTTTTACTCTTCCACCTCAACACGTTTTGCGAGGCGGTTTCCTTGGCACGTCTTGTCAAAGCAAAGATCGTGTGCCCTTTTTACGGGATTCTCATCAATACGGACGTGGGTAACCCAACCGTGCCATTTACCACAGCGTTTGGGAGGCAAGCGAGTTTTATTAGGCAGGTGGGGACGCATAACCGCATCCGCCCATATAAGGGGATAAGGATCCACCTTTTTACCTACGCCTTCTTCCTCCTTTGCCTATCCATCTCCTGCGCACTCGAGCTCTAGCGCCCAAGCCCGCTCTTCCCACCTCAACCTTCTCCAGCAATGTCCGGAGCGGGAGGCAAGTGGATGGTCTCCTCCGTTACGGAGGTCCAAGTGAAAAAGTTAAGGAAGGCCGGATACCTGTCCAAGGACATCCCGCACCGGCTTCCCGAGAAGGGACAGCTTATCCCCACCCCAAGGCCCCATGAGA
Source organism: Aegilops umbellulata (assembly GCA_032464435.1). Classification (NCBI taxonomy): domain Eukaryota; kingdom Viridiplantae; phylum Streptophyta; class Magnoliopsida; order Poales; family Poaceae; genus Aegilops; species Aegilops umbellulata. The sequence continues at coordinate 63,686,081 of CP136057.1, forward strand.
GGGTAGTATTCCTTCCCCACTTCCTCCGCGGACTAGGTTTTCCACTCCACCCATTCGTCCGGGGGCTCATGTTCTACTACGGCCTGGATTTCCATGATCTGGCCCCGAACTTCGTCCTCAATATCTCGGCGTTTATCATCGTGTGTGAGGCTTTCCTCCGCGTCCGCCCCCATTTCGGCCTCTGGCTCAAGACCTTCAACGTCAAGCCCAAGGTGGTGCGTGGCAGCCAGGCGGAGTGCGGAGGCGCCATGGCGGGCAAGATAGCCAACGTCATATGGCTCGAGGGCTCCTTCGTGGAGACCCTAAAGGGGTGGCAATCTGGGTGGTTTTACATCATCGAGGCACGCGATCCAAAATGGATCGCAGCCCCCGAGTTCCGATCCGGACCCCCCACGCGGCTTATGTCCTGGAAAGTGACGGGCCTGTCGTGGGGTGACGAAAAAGAGGTGACTGGACTGCAAACATGCATCCAGTCCCTGGTGAACAAGCCGATCAAGCTCGTCAATGTGGTCCAGGTTATGCTCGTCCGCCGGATCCTCCCGTGTCAACAACGGGATTTTACTCTGTGGGAGTTCAACCCGGCGCAACACCAAACCCTCAACAGGCTCTTCGACACGACGTATGAAGACATCTGGAAGGTGCTAACCAAAGGCGCCGAGGCTCCCACATCCGCCTCCGAGGATCGCAGATACAACTCACAGTGTCACGCTAGCGAGGTAAGCTATTTTCACCTTTTACAAGATGTTTTAGTTTTTTCATAGTTTGACTCCATGCGGGATCTAAACTCCCTTACCTTTAACAGGCTTGGCAGGTGATATCCGGACCGATTAACTGTCCGGCTCCCTTGCCCGAAGACCCAACCCCTGCTCTCTTAGTGAAGCTGCTGGTTCCTGCACCTTATGTGGTGCCGGAGAAGAAGGTCAAGAAGAAGAAGACCACGGGAACTCGAAAGAGTGCCCGTAACATGGTGGTGTCGGACTCGTCATCCGATGAGTCCGAGACGCCCTCCTCCCGTGAAAACGAGGAGGAGAAAGAAGAAAAAACCTCTCCCCCTCCAGCGGGGGGAGGAGAAAAAGGGAAGGCCGCCCCAACGGGGGAGGCCGGAGGGTCCAGAAAGAGGAAGACCCCTCCGCCGGACTACTCCCCCAGCGCCAATGAGGACGACGAGGAGTGGCCGGACAGGGCCAAGCGTCTGGCGAAATCATAAGTATTCGGATACAAGAGTGACTCATGATATTCCTAGGTCGTTCAGCTTTCCATAATGCCGAACATAATTGTGCAGCCCGCCCCGGGCCGAACTCAATGATTCGTCGAGCGGCTCCCTGGATTCGTCGGACGTGAACTCAGTTCCGCCCGCTGTCTCCCCCCGCACTGCAGACGACGCCGAAGTGGCGTCGCAACGAGCTCCGGGGTAGGAGGACGTGGTACTGGAGGAGCCGAGATGCGACCTCCCGAATCCCAGGAATAAAGGGGACAAGACCCCCCAGGGCTCCGAGTCCGGCTTTGTGCCGGACACCGCGCCGGAATCTTCAACCATTCCGGACCGCGGTAGGCGAACTCCTTCCAAGAGGAGCAAGCCTTCTGAGCCGGCAGCCTCCGTCCAAACGGAGGTGCCGGACGATCTGCTGGAGGTGCTTAACGGCGCCTCCATCGACGAGGAGCACCATACTATTATGAGTACGGTGATCCGGAAGGTTCAGTCTACGAAGAGCGGACTGAACAAAGCTTGCGCTAGCCTTCTAACAGGCTTCGAGGTAAGTAAAAAATATGCAAGAATATAACCGCATAGATAGTAGCCCCTGATGCTCTTTTTGGCGTTCGGAAAGAAAAGCCGAATAGAGGATCTATTAAATTTCGCAGGAGTCTAACAAAAAAGAGTCAATATGCGTATGCAGGCTTCGCTGCTATCCACCGCCGCACTGACTGCGGAGGTGGGTGTCCTGAAACAGGACCTCGGGCGGACCGAGCAAGAGCTCGGCCTTGCCAAGCGGCAGCTCGAGGAAAAAGAAGGTAAGAAATGCCTTTCAGAAAAACTGCCTATAAAAAGGCGTGATTGCAAAAAATAACAGGATTGTACTCCTTATTGTAGGGGCCACAAATGAGGTGGCGACCCTCAAGCAGGCGCTATCTGAGGCCGAAAAGAAAACGGCCGCGGAGTGCACCGAGCGAGAGAGACTTGGGGCTCAGGTCGGCGAGGTGCAGCAAGAGCTTCAGGTTCTCATGAAAAAACATGAGAGTTTGGAGCTTGAGTCAAAGGCGCAAGCATCCGAGCTCGCGTCGGCCCTTGAGACCGCCAAGTCTGTCAAGGCCGAAGCCCAAAAGGCCCTCCAAGAGTTGGAGGAGATGAGGAAGATAGCAGCGGGTAAGGCATTCTTTATGCAAAGCAGAAATATAAATGTAAACTACTTGTTACTTACCCGAATCCGGAGCTCTCCAGGGGCATTCGCAGATCTTCCCCGCAGCGTATTCGATGCCGCCGCATTCTACCGAGCTGAAGAGGGCAACTCGACGGAGAAGGTGTTCTGGTCTCAGTATTCTGAGGCCGGACACCCTGTGCCCTTGAGCGACCAGCTGAAACAGCTGGTCGAGCTCCACAAGGCGGCCGAACAGGGCATGAAAGGCTTCATAGTTCGGCTGTGGCCCGGAGAGGCCCTGCCTGGGAGCTATTTCGGGCTGGTGCGGCGGCTGATGGAGGCCTGTCCAAGGCTCGAGGTCATCAAGCGCTCCGTCTGCATTGAAGGTGCCCGGAGGGCCCTTGCCCGTGCAAAGGTGCTCTGGGGTAAGCTGGACGGTGAGAAGCTTGTGAAGGACGGGCCGCCGCCGGGGAAGGAGCATCGCAGGCCCGAGAACTACTACAAGGATGTTCTTGCAGGTGCCCGCCTTGTGGCGGATGAATGTACCAAGGATGTAATTTTTGAATGAACTCGCTCGTGTTTATCCTGTGCGCTGAAAACTTGTTCATATGCGCTAAGCAATGCTTATTGGATTTAAAATATTATTTTCTGTGCGACCGTTTATCAAAAATTGAGAGATGGCCAGTCGTTGGCTTCTGCCCCCGTGCCGCTAGTGCTGGGGTGTTCGGGATAAACCTGAGCGCTCTTTTTCCCATGGTTGGGTCCTTCGAGGGAGGCGCTCAGCACAACGAACCAGGCAATCGGACTATAATGCTTGAACACTCTCACTTAGCCATAGAACTTTATAATTTTAAATTTCGGCGAAGCCCCTAGTTCGGAAGACCGAATTCGGGGCGCTATCCACGCCTTGGCCGGACAAAGCCAGCTCCTCGCTCGAAGCGGCATAAGTCTTTAGGGACTCAAAAAACCTCTCGAACAGCGACCGATCTCTCGCCCTATCATGACAGTCAGTTTTAGCTTTCTCCACTGAGGTGCTTAACCCAGCTGAACCGGGGCACAATCGCAGTGGTTCTCCTAGTGCTACCTTAGCCGACATAGCGGAACGTAAGACACCCAAACATAGGAGCCAGGCAAACCCAACTATTTACCCAAATCATGATTCGAAGCCGATGTATATAGTGCTATAAGTTCGGGGTGCCGCACTTGTGAAAGTGTACGGACTTCTCACACCATAATGAGGGGTACTGAAGCCCCTGGCGTGTTTGCCGTACCATGGTGTATGGGTGCAATCATGTCATTTAATAAACATATATATGAAAATAGGATAATGCAAAAAATAGACAAAAAGCTATGCATTGTTTATAAAGGGGCTGTTTATCAAAGCCGAACGATACAAATAGTGTGATAAGCAAAAAGATACTGGACTATTTAACATGTCCTGACCAGGGGCAGGCCGCGGAAAATAATTCGAAACAGAGACCACCTGGGGGTTCCATAATGCGGCATGGCTTGTCTGCTTCCCTGGATCTTGCATCGTTTGTGCGGCAGTCGAATTGCCGAACAGGTCGTCCGAAGTGTGGAGTCCTGAAAGTAAGAAAAAAAAGAATCCGGCAGCCCCTAGTACGTTTTAAGCCGTATTTTGGGTGTGCCGTTATTGTGCCCCTTGTTGGGGAACGTAGTAATTTCAAAATTTTCCTACGCACACGCAAGATCATGGTGATGCATAGCAACGAGAGGGGAGAGTGTTGTCTACGTACCCTCGTAGACCGAAAGCGGAAGCGTTATATCAACGCGGTTGATGTAGTCGTACGTCTTCACGATCCGACCGATCCAAGCACCGTTACTCCGGCACCTCCGAGTTCTTGGCACACGTTCAGCTCGATGACGTTCCCCGGGCTCCGATCCAGCAAAGCTTCGGGGAAGAGTACCGTCAGCACGACGGCGTGGTGACGATCTTGATGTTCTACTGTCGCAGGGCTTCGCCTAAGCACCGCTACAATATGACCGAGGTGGAATATGGTGGAGGGGAGCACCGCACACGGCTAAGGAACGATCACGTTGATCAATTGTGTGTCTATGGGGTGCCCCCTGCCCCTGTATATAAAGGATGGAGGAGGAGGAGGCCGGCCAAGGCAAAGGTGCGGCCAGGATATGGAGTCCTACTATGACTCCAAGTCCTAGTAGGAGTCCACCAAAAGGGGAGGAAGGGAGAAGGAATAGGAGGAGAAGGAGAGGTGGCCGGCCCCCTTTTCCCAAGTCCAATTCGGACCAAAGGGGAGGGGGGGGGGCGCAGCAGCCTTTTCCTCTTCCCACTAAAGCCCATCAAGGCCCATTACTTCTCCCGTAATCCCGTAACTCCCCGATACTCCCGAAAATACCCGAATCATTCAGAACCTTTCCGATGTCCGAATATAGTCGTCCAATATATCGATCTTTACGTCTCGACCATTTCGAGACTCCTCGTCATGTCCCCGATCTCATCCGGGACTCCGAACTCCTTCGGCACATCAAAACTCATAAACTCATAATAACTGTCATCGTAACCTTAAGCGTGCGGACCCTACGGTTCGAGAACAATGTAGACATGACCGAGACACGTCTCCGGTCAATAACCAATAGCGGGACCTGGATGCCCATATTAGCTCCTACATATTCTACGAAGATCTTTATCGGTCAGACCGCATAACAACATACGTTGTTCCCTTTGTCATCGGTATGTTACTTGCCCGAGATTCGATCGTCGGTATCCAATACCTAGTTCAATCTCGTTACCGGCAAGTCTCTTTACTCGTTCCATAATACATCATCTCGCAACTAACTCATTAGTTGCAATGCTTGCAAGGCTTAAGTGATGTGCATTACCGAGAGGGCCCAGAGATACATCTCCGACAATCGGAGTGACAAATCCTAATCTCGAAATACGCCAACCCAACATCCTCCTTTGGTGACACCTGTAGTACTCCTTTATAATCACCCAGTTATGTTGTGACGTTTGGTAGCACCCAAAGTGTTCCTCCGGCAAACGGGAGTTGCATAATCTCATAGTCATAGGAACATGTATAAGTCATGGATAAAAGCAATAGCAACATACTAAACGATCGGGTGCTAAGCTAATGGAATGGGTCATGTCAATCAGATCATTCAACTAATGATGTGACCTCATTAATCAAATAACAACTCCTTGTTCATGGTTAGGAAACATAACCATCTTTGATTAATGAGCTAGTCAAGTAGAGGCATACTAGTGACACTCTGTTTGTCTATGTATTCACACATGTATTATGTTTCCTGTTAATACAATTCTAGCATGAATAATAAACATTTATCATGAATTAAGGAAATAAATAATAACTTTATTATTGCCTCTAGGGCATATTTCCTTCAGTCTCCCACTTGCACTAGAGTCAATAATCTAGTTCACATCGCCATGTGATTTACTAGCAATAGTTCACATCACCATGTGATTAACACCCATAGTTCACATCGATATGTGACCAACACTCAAAGGGTTTACTAGAGTCAGTAATCTAGTTCACATCGCTATGTGATTAACACCCAAAGAGTACTAAGGTGTGATCATGTTTTGCTTGTGAGATAATTTTAGTCCACGGGTCTGTCACATTCAGATCCGTAAGTATTTTGCAAATTTCTATGTCAACAATACTCTGCACGGAGCTACTCTAGCTAATTGCTCCCACTTTCAATATGTATCCAGATTGAGACTTAGAGTCATCTAGATCAGTGTCAAAACTTGCATCGACGTAACCCTTTACGACGAACCTTTTGTCACCTCCATAATTGAGAAACATATCCTTATTCCACTAAGGATAATTTTGACCGCTGTCCAGTGATCTACTCCTAGATCACTATTGTACTCCCTTGCCAAACTCAGTGGTAGGATATGCAATAGATCTGGTACACAGCATGGCATACTTTATAGAACCTATGGCTGAGGCATAGGGAATGACTTTCATTCTCTTTCTATCTTCTGCCGTGGTCGGGCTTTGAGTCTTACTCAATTTCACACCTTGTAACACAGGCAAGAACTCTTTCTTTGACTGTTCCATTTTGAACTACTTCAAAATCTTGTCAAGGTATGTACTCATTGAAAAAACTTATCAAGCGTCTTGATCTACCTCTATAGACCTTGATGCTCAATATGTAAGCAGCTTCACTGAAGTCTTTCTTTGAAAAAATCCTTTCAAACATTCCTTTATGCTTTACAGAATAATTCTACATTATTTCCGATCAACAATATGTCATTCACATATACTTATCAGAAATGTTGTAGTGCTCCCACTCACTTTCTTGTAAATACAGGCTTCACCGCAAGTCTGTATAAAACTATATGCTTTGATCAACTTATCAAAGTGTATATTCCAACTCCGAGATGCTTGTACCAGTCCATAGATGGATCGCTGGAGCTTGCATATTTTGTTAGCACCTTTAGGATTGACAAAACCTTCTGGTTGCATCATATACAACTCTTCTTTAATAAATCTATTAAGGAATGCAGTTTTGTTTATCCATTTGCCAGATTTCATAAAATGCGGCAATTGCTAATATGGTTCGGACAGACTTAAGCATAGATACGAGTGAGAAACTCTCATCGTAGTCAACACTTTGAACTTGTCGAAAACCTTTTGCGACAATTCTAGCTTTGTAGATAGTAACACTACTATCAGCGTCCGTCTTCCTCTTGAAGATCCATTTATATTCTATGGCTTGCCGATCACCGGGCAAATCCATCAAAGTCCATACTTTGTTCTCATACATGGATCATATCTCAGATTTCATGGTCTCAAACCATTTCGCGGAATCTAGGCTCATCATCGCTTCCTCATAGTTCGCAAGTTCATCATGGTCTAGTAACATGACTTCCAGAACAGGATTACCGTACTACTCTGGTGCGGATCTCACTCTGATTTACCTACGAGATTCGGTAGTAACTTGATCTGAAGTTACGTGATCATCATCATTAGCTTCCTCACTAATTGGTGTAGTAGTCACAGGAACAGATTTCTGTGATGAACTACTTTCCAATAAGGGAGAAGGTACAATTACCTTATCAAGTTCTACTTTCCTCCTACTCACTTCTTTCGAGAGAAACTCCTTCTCTAGAAAGGATCCATTCTTTAGCAACGATTTTTGCTTTTGGATCTGTGATAGAAGGTGTACCCAACAATTCCCTTTGGGTATTCTATGAAGACGCATTTCTCCGATTTGGGTTCGAGCTTATCAGGATGAAACCTTTTCACATAAGCATCGCAACTCCAAACTTTAAGAAACGACAGCTTTAGGTTTATTGCTAAACCATAGTTCATACGGTGTCGTCTCAACGGATTTAGATGGTGCCCTATTTAATGTGAATGCAGCTGTCTCTAATGCATAATCCCAAAAACGATAGTGGTAGATCGGTAAGATACATCATAGATTGTACTATATCTAATAAAGTACGGTTATGACGTTCGGACGCACCATTATGCTGTGGTGTTCCAGGTGGCATGAGTTTGTGAAACTATTCCACATTGTTTTAATTGAAGGCCAAACTCGTAACTCAAATATTTTACCTCTGCGATCATATCGTAGAAACTTTTATTTTCTTGTTACGATGATTCTCTACTTCACTCTGAAATTCTTTGAACTTTTCAAACGTTTCAGACTTATGTTTCATCAAGTGGATATACCCATATCTTCTCAAATCATCTGTGAAGGTCAGAAAATAATGATACCTGCTGCAAGCCTTAATATTCATCGGACCACATACATCTGTATGTATGATTTCCAATAAATCTGTTGCTTGCTTCATTGTTCCGGAGAACGGCGTTTTTAGTCATCTTGCCCTTAAGGCATGGATCGCAAGCATCAAGTGATTCATAATCAAGAGATTCCAAAATTCCATCAGCATGGAGTTTCTTCATGCGCTTTACACCAATATGACCTAAACGGCAGTGCCACAAATAAGTTGCACTATCATTATTAACTTCGCATCTTTTGGCTTCAATATTATGAATATGTGTATCACTACGATCGAGATCCAACAAACCATTTTCGTTGGTGTGTATGACCATAGAAGGTTTTATTCATGTAAACAGAACAACAATTGTTCTCTAACTTAAATGAATAACTGTATTGCAATTAACATGATCAAATCATATTCATGCTCAACGCAAACACCAAATAACACTTATTTAGTTTCAACACTAATCCCGAAAGTATAGGGAGTGTGTGATGATGATCATATCAATCTTGGAACCACTTCCAACACACATCGTCACCTTGCCCTTTAACTAGTCTTTGTTCATTCTGCAACTCCCGTTTCGAGTTACTAATCTTAGCAACTTGAACTAGTACCAAATACTGAGGGGTTGCTATGAACACTAGTAAAGTACACATCAATAACATGTATATCAAATATACTTATGTTCACTTTGCCATCCTTCTTATCCGCCAATCACTTGGGGTAGTTCCGCTTCTAGTGACCAGTCCCTTTGCAGTAGAAGCACTTAGTCTCAGGCTTAGGACCAGACTTGGGCTTTTTCACTTGAGCAGCAACTTGCTTGCCGTTCTTCTTGAAGTTCCCCTTCTTTCCTTTTGCCCTTTTCTTGAAAACTAGTGATCTTGTCAACCATCAACACTTGATGTTTTTCTTTGATTTCTACCTTCGCCGATTTTAGCATCGCGAAGAGCTTGGGAATATTTTCCGTTATCCCTTGCATATTATAGTTCATCACGAAGTTCTACTAACTTGGTGATGGTGACTAGAGAATTCTGTCAATCACTATCTTATCTGGAAGATTAACTCCCACTTGATTCAAGCGATTGTAGTACCCAGACAATCTGAGCACATGCTCACTAGTTGAGCGATTCTCCTCCATCTTTTAGCTATAGAACTTGTTGGAGACTTCATATCTCTCAACTCGGGTATTTGCTTGAAATATTAACTTCAACTCCTGGAACATCTCATATGCTCCATGACGTTCAAAACGTCTTTGAAGTCCCGATTCTAAGCCGTTAAGCATGGTGCACTAAACTATTAAGTAGTCATCATATTGAGCTAGCAAAACGTTCATAACGTCTGCATGTGCTCCTGCAATAGGTCCGTCACCTAGCGGTGCATCAAGGACATAATTCTTTTGTGCAGCAATGAGGATAAACCTCAGATCACGGATCCAATCCGCATCATTGCTACTAACATTTTTCAACACAATTTTCTCTAGGAACATATCAAAATAAATACAGGGAAGCAACAACGCGAGCTATTAATCTACAACATAGATATGCTAATACTACCAGGACTAATGTTCATGATAATATTAAAGTTCAATTAATCATATTACTTAAGAACTCCCACTTAGATAGACATCCCTCTAATCTTCTAAGTGATCACGTGATCCAAATCAACTAAACCATAACCGATCATCACGTGAAATGGCTTAGTCTTCAATGGTGAACATCATTATGTTGATCATATCTACTATATGATTCACGCTCGACCTTTTGGTCTCCGTGTTCCGAGGTCATATCTTATATGCATAGCTCGTCAAGTATAACCTGAGTATTCCGCGTGTGCAACTGTTTTGCACCCGTTGTATTTGAACGTAGATCCTATCACACCCGATCATCACGTGGTGTCTCAGCACGAAGAACTTTTGCAACGGTGCATACTCAGGGAGAACACTTCTTGATAATTTAGTGAGAGATCATCTTATAATGCTACCGTCAATCAAAGCAAGATAAGATGCATAAAAAGATAAACATCACATGCAATCAATATAAGTGATATGATATGGTCATCATCATCTTGTGCTTGTGATCTTCCTCTCCGAAGCACCGTCATGACCACCATCGTCACCGGCGCAACACCTTGATCTCCATCGTAGCATCGTTGTCGTCTCGCCAATCTTATGCTTCCACGACTATCACTACCGCTTAGTAATAAAGTAAAGCATTACATCGCGATTGCATTGCATACAATAAAGCGACAACCATATGGCTCCTGCCAGTTGCCGATAACTCGGTTACAAAACATGATCATCTCATACAATAAAATTTAGCATCATGTCTTGACCATATCACATCACAACATGCCCTGCAAAAACAAGTTAGACGTCCTCTACTTTGTTGTTGCAAGTTTTACGTGGCTGCTACGGGCTTAAGCAAGAACTCATCTTACCTACACATCAAAACCACAACGATAGTTTGTCAAATAGACTCTGTTTTAACCTTCTCAAGGACCGGGCGTAGCCACACTTGGTTCAACTAAAGTTGGAGAGACAGTCTTCCGCAATCCATCTATGTGCAAAGCACGTCGAGGGAACCGGTCTCGCGTAAGCGTACGCGTAAGGTTGGTCCGGATCGTCTCGTCCAACAATACCGCTGAACCAAAGTATGACATGCTGGTAGGCAGTATGACTTGTATCGTCCACAACTTACTTGTGTTCTACTCGTGCAAATAACATCAAACCATAAAAAACTAGGCTCGGATGCCACTGTTGGGGAACGTAGTAATTTCAAAATTTTCCTACGCACACGCAAGATCATGGTGATGCATAGCAACGAGAGGGGAGAGTGTTGTCTATGTACCCTCGTAGACCGAAAGCGGAAGCGTTATATCAACGCGGTTGATGTAGTCGTACGTCTTCACGATCCGACCGATCCAAGCACCGTTACTCCGGCACCTCCGAGTTCTTGGCACACGTTCAGCTCGATGACGTTCCCCGGGCTCCGATCCAGCAAAGCTTCGGGGAAGAGTACCGTCAGCACGACGGCGTGGTGACGATCTTGATGTTCTATTGTCGCAGGGCTTCGCCTAAGCACCGCTACAATATGACCGAGGTGGAATATGGTGGAGGGGAGCACCGCACACGGCTAAGGAACGATCACGTTGATCAATTGTGTGTCTATGGGGTGCCCCCTGCCCCTGTATATAAAGGATGGAGGAGGAGGAGGCCGGCCAAGGCAAAGGTGCGGCCAGGATATGGAGTCCTACTAGGACTCCAAGTCCTAGTAGGAGTCCACCAAAAGGGGAGGAAGGGAGAAGGAATAGGAGGAGAAGGAGAGGTGGCCGCCCCCCTTTTCCCTAGAACAATTCGGACCAAAGGGGAGGGGGGCGCAGCAGCCTTTTCCTCTTCCCACTAAAGCCCATCAAGGCCCATTACTTCTCCCGTAATCCCGTAACTCCCCGATACTCCCGAAAATACCCGAATCACTCAGAACCTTTCCGATGTCCGAATATAGTCGTCCAATATATCGATCTTTACGTCTCGACCATTTCGAGACTCCTTGTCATGTCCCCGATCTCATCCGGGACTCCGAACTCCTTCGGTACATCAAAACTCATAAACTCATAATAACTGTCATCGTAACCTTAAGCGTGCGGACCCTACGGTTCGAGAACAATGTAGACATGACCGAGACACGTCTCCGGTCAATAACCAATAGCGGGACCTGGATGCCCATATTGGCTTCTACATATTCTACGAAGATCTTTATCGGTCAGACCGCAAAACAACATACGTTGTTCCCTTTGTCATCGGTATGTTACTTGCCCGAGATTCGATCGTCGGTATCCAATACCTAGTTCAATCTCTTTACCGGCAAGTCTCTTTACTCGTTCCATAATACATCATCTCGCAACTAACTCATTAGTTGCAATGCTTGCAAGGCTTAAGTGATGTGCATTACCGAGAGGGCCCAGAGATACATCTCCGACAATCGAAGTGACAAATCCTAATCTCGAAATACGCCAACCCAACATCCTCCTTTGGTGACACCTGTAGTACTCCTTTATAATCACCCAGTTACGTTGTGACGTTTGGTAGCACCCAAAGTGTTCCTCCGGCAAACGGGAGTTGCATAATCTCATAGTCATAGGAACATGTATAAGTCATGGATAAAAGCAATAGCAACATACTAAACGATCGGGTGCTAAGCTAATGGAATGGGTCATGTCAATCAGATCATTCAACTAATGATGTGACCTCATTAATCAAATAACAACTCCTTGTTCATGGTTAGGAAACATAACCATCTTTGATTAATGAGCTAGTCAAGTAGAGGCATACTAGTGACACTTTGTTTGTCTATGTATTCACACATGTATTATGTTTCCTGTTAATACAATTCTAGCATGAATAATAAACATTTATCATGAATTAAGGAAATAAATAATAACTTTATTATTGCCTCTAGGGCATATTTCTTCAGTCTCCCACTTGCACTAGAGTCAATAATCTAGTTCACATCGCCATGTGATTTACCAGCAATAGTTCACATCACCATGTGATTAACACCCATAGTTCACATCGATATGTGACCAACACTCAAAGGGTTTACTAGAGTCACTAATCTAGTTCACATCGCTATGTGATTAACACCCAAAGAGTACTAAGGTGTGATCATGTTTTGCTTGTGAGATAATTTTAGTCCACGGGTCTGTCACATTCAGATCCGTAAGTATTTTGCAAATTTCTATGTCAACAATACTCTGCACGGAGCTACTCTAGCTAATTGCTCCCACTTTCAATATGTATCCAGATTGAGACTTAGAGTCATCTAGATCAGTGTCAAAACTTGCATCGACGTAACCCTTTACGACAAACCTTTTGTCACCTCCATAATCGAGAAACATATCCTTATTCCACTAAGGATAATTTTGACCGCTGTCCAGTGATGTACTCCTAGATCACTATTGTACTCCCTTGCCAAACTCAGTGGTAGGATATGCAATAGATCTGGTACACAGCATGGCATACTTTATAGAACCTATTGGCTGAGGCATAGGGAATGACTTTCATTCTCTTTCTATCTTCTGCCGTGGTCGGGCTTTGAGTCTTACTCAATTTCACACCTTGTAACACAGGCAAGAACTCTTTCTTTGACTGTTCCATTTTGAACTACTTCAAAATCTTGTCAAGGTATGTACTCATTCAAAAAACTTATCAAGCGTCTTGATCTACCTCTATAGACCTTGATGCTCAATATGTAAGCAGCTTCACTGAAGTCTTTCTTTGAAAAACTCCTTTCAAACATTCCTTTATGCTTTACAGAATAATTCAGGGGCGTAGTTATGTACACGAGGTACTGGTTTCGCTATGTCGCGAGGGCTGGGGTTGGGGCCGCATTGCTACGCCTGCTCGGAACGTGCCAGGCGGTTTTGTTGTAGGTTACTCCGGGCGTGCTTGGCTGTGTCCGGCTTTTTAACGGCCGTACTGGAGAGTTGCCTAAGAAGGCTGCTTTGTAGTTCCGTTGCGAGAGCCGCCGTGTGCTCCTCCGTATGGAGGGAGCGTTCGGTGTTTCCGTTGACCGTGATTACTCCTCGAGGGCCTGGCATCATGAGCTTGAGGTATGCGTAGTGCGGCACCGCATTGAACTTTGCAAATGCGGTTCGTCCGAGCAGGGCGTGATAGCCACTGCGAAACGGGACTATATCGAAGATTAACTCTTTGCTTCAGAAATTATCTGGAGATCCGAAGACCACGTCAAGTGTTACTGAGCCTGTATAGTTGGCTTCTACACCTGGTATAATGCCTTTAAAGGTCGTTTTTGTGGGCTTAATCCTTGAGGGATCTATGCCCATTTTTTGCACTGTATCCTGGTAAAGCAGGTTCAGGCTACTGCCGCCGTCCACGAGGACTCTTGTGAGATGAAATCCGTTGATGATTGGGTCGAGAACCAATGCAGTGAAGCCGCCATGACGGATGCTAGTGGGATGGTCCCTTCGATCAAAGGTGATCGGGCAGGAGGACCATGGGTTGAACTTTGGGGCGACTGGCTCCATCGCATATACGTCCCGTAGCGCACGCTTCCGCTCCTTCTTGGGAATGTGGGTTGCGTATATCATGTTCACCGTCCGCACTTGTGAGGGAAAACCCTTCTGTCCATTGTTGTTCGGTGGCCTGGGCTCCTCCTCGTCGTCGTTATGCAGCCCCTTGTCTTTGTTTTCGGCTCTTAACTTGCCTGCCTTCTTGAACACCCAACAATCCCTGTTGGTGTGATTGGCTGGCCTTTCGGGGGTGCCATGGATCTGGCACAAGCGGTCGAGTATTCGGTCCAAACTGGACGGGCCCTGAGTATTCTTCTTGAATGGCTTTTTCCGCTGACCGGATTTATAGCCTCCGAATCCGGCATTAACTGCCGTATCTTCATTACTGTCGCTGCTAACGCGGCGTTTTTGCTTATTCCGACGTGTCCTGCCACTTTTGTCCTTGGTATCCGAATTACCAGGGTTCTTGGCTAAGTTATTACTGCGAGCTAGCCAGTTATCTTCTCCCGTGCAAAAGCGGGCCATGAGTGTCGTGAGGGCTGCCATAGATTTCGGCTTTTCCTGTCCCAGGTGCCGGGCAAGCCACTCGTCGCGGATGTTATGCTTAAAGGCTGCTAGGGCCTCCGCGTCCGGACAGTCGACTATTTGGTTTTTCTTTGTTAGGAACCGTGTCCAGAATTGCCTGGCCGATTCCTCTGGCTGCTGAATTATGTGGCTCAAGTCGTCGGCATCCGGTGGTCGCACGTAGGTGCCCTGGAAGTTGTTGAGGAATGCGGCTTCCAGGTCCTCCCAAGAACCGATTGAGTCTGCTGGCAAGCTGTTAAGACAATGCCGCGCCGGTCCTTTAAGTTTGAGCGGGAGGTATTTGATGGCGTGTAGATCATCGCCGCGTGCCATGTGGATGTGAAGGAGATAATCCTCAATCCATACCGCCAGATCTGTTGTGCCATCGTATGATTCAATGTTAATGGGTTTGAAACCTTCTGGGATTTTAAGATCCATTACTTCATCTGTGAAGCATAGTGGGTGTGCGGCGCCCCTGTACTGGGCTATATCATGACGCACCTCGGAAGAGCTATGTCTGTTGTGTTCGGCCCGGCCGGATTTGTTGTATCTGGAGTGAAGATCATTGTTACGTGCTGTAGGGCGCCTGCGCGATCCGTAGATCGATCTTGTTTGTCTTGCCTTATCCTCCAGTACGTCTTGCAGGTCTGGCGCGTTTTCCCGTGCCTTAGTTGAGCGGCGCCGGGGCATCGCTTGGGTGGAGGGCCGAGAGGCCTCTCTGTCGCGGCCGCGAGGTGGCCGGTCTGCCATGTCGTGCGCTGGTGATGTAGGCGCTTCCTCCTCTGATCGGGGTAGCGGCCTGCGCTTTGGGTAACTCTTGGAGGGGCGTTCGAGTTCATACTCTTCGGCCGCAAGGACTTCAGTCCATCTATCAGCTAGCAAATCTTGGCCAGCTCTAAGCTGTTGCTGCTTTTTCTTGAGGCTGTTTGCCGTGGCTAAAATCCTGCGTTTGAAACGCTCTTGTTCGGCGGGGTCTGATGGTACGACGAATTCGTCGTCATCGAGGCTTGCCTTGTCTTCGGAGGGAGGCATATAGTTATCATCCTCAACCTCTCGGTCTGCCGCTCTCTCATGAGGGCTGGCTTCTCCATCTTCCTGCGCCGAATCTTGATGGGGTAGGTGTTCTTCGGCACTATCCGGGGTAGTATTATCTCCCGTGCCGGAATCACCGTTTTTGCTTTGGCGGGATTTAGAGCGGCGCCGCTCACGCCGACGCTTTGGCTGTTTCTTGGAGGGGTCGTCCCCCGCTGTTCCATCGCCATCTCCATCTTTTGGAGTGTCCACCATGTATATGTCATATGACGAGGTGGCCTTCCAGCGCCCTACAGGTGCTGGTTCCTGTTCATCTCCTACATCATCGTCCATGCCGTCGATGTCTTCGGAGCCGAAGTCGAGCATGTCGGTTAAATCGTCGACAGTGGCTACAAAGTGGGTGGTGGGTGGGGAGTGAATTTCTTCGTCGTCCGTATCCCATCCTTGCTGACCGTAGTCCGGCCAGGGCTCTCCTGATAAAGAGAGAGACTTGAGAGAATTCAGGATGTCGCCGAAAGGCGAGTGCTGAAAGATGTCCGCGGCGGTGAACTCCATTATCGGCATCCAATCGGATTCGATTGGCAGGGGCGCGGGGGGTTCGGAGTCCGGTGAAGAGTCCGGATCCTCGGAGTCATGAGCCACGCGGAGTGCGGGGCTGGTGTTCGGCTCGACCGCCTTTGAGATCGCAGCCCCCGAGGTGGCGTCCAACCGCTCATCCTCGATCGGTGTTACAGGCTCCGAGTTAAGGGTCGGAACCGGTGCGTGTGCGGCCTCCAGGACACCGTTCGGAGGCAGAGCTAGATCATGCCCCTCGAGATAGTGCGGCGCGCTTGGCCGTGGCTCGAACCCGTCGAAGATCAAGTCTCCATGGATATCAGCCGTGTAGTTTAAGCTTCCAAACCTGACTTGATGGCCAGGGGCGTAGCTTTCGATCTGCTCCAGGTGGCCAAGCGAATTGGCCCGCAGAGCGAAGCCGCCGAAGACGAAGATCTGTCCGAGGAGAAAAGTCTCACCCTGGACCTCATCGTTGTTGATGATCAAAGGAGCCATCGGGCCTAAAGGCGACGACACAGAGGAACTCTCAATGAAAGCACTAATGTCGGTGTCAAAACCGGCGGATCTCGGGTAGGGGGTCCCGAACTGTGCGTCAAGGCCGGATGGTAACAGGAGAGAAGGGACACGATGTTTACCCAGGTTCGGGCCCTCTCGATGGAGGTAAAACCCTACTCCTGCTTGATTAATATTGATGATATGGGTAGTATAAGAGTAGATCTACCACGATATCAAGGAGGCTAAACCCTAGAAGCTAGCCTATGGTATGATTGTTGTGTATGGAGTTGATTGTCCTACGGACTACAACCCTCCGGTTTATATAGACACCGGATAGGGTTAGGGTTACACAGAGTCGGTTACAATGGTAGGCGATCTTGAATATCCGCACCACCAAGCTTGCCTTCCACGCCAAGGAAAGTTCCATCCGGACAAGGGACGAAGTCTTCAATCTTGTACCTTCATAGTCCAGGAGTCCGGCGAAGGTATAGTCCGGCTACCCGAACACCCCCTAATCCAGGACTCCCTCACCAGGCCACAGGACTTCTCCTGTGCTGATGGGGAACGGGTCAGATGCCATCATTCGAGGTGTTGGTACGGTCGATCTGAAGTTTACTTCGGGGAAGACCGTGCGTCTGAAGAACGTTCATCATGTGCCGTCCATCAATAAAAATCTCGTTAGCGGTTCCCGTTTATGTTGAGATGGTTTTAAGTTGGTTTTCGAGTCCAATAAAGTTGTAATTTCTAAGTATGGACAATTTGTTGGAAAAGGCTATGAGAGCGGAGGCTTGTTCTGCCTGTCTTTGTGAAAGCACAAGTGCTCCCCAGGTGGTTTTGGTAATTAATGTCAACATATCTCTTGTTGGACTAACGTTTCTATCTAGCATGTTTCAGATAAGTTCAACAATGAAGTGGCATGGACTAAAGGTTGTGGGAACTCCTTCAAGATGCTAAGGACAAAGGATTGGCTAAAGCTTCAAGCTCAAGACTTTTCATTTTACATTTTTAGTGATCCAAGATCACATTGAGTCCATAGGAAAAGCCAATACTATCAAGGAGGGATGAGGTGTTGCTTAATGAACCTTTTGCTTCATGTGCTTAATGATATGCTCCTAAACCCTCAATTAGTTTCCCACTTCCACATATGACCTAAACCCAAAGTCAAACTCGGACCTACCGATTCTTTCTATCCGGCGCCACCGAGTTTCACATGTCATAAGCCACTGCCAAACCCTAGCAAATCGGTTTTACTGATAGGGATCTCGGTCTCACCGAGATGGGATTGCAATCTCACTGTGTATGCCCATTGTCAAAATCGGTCTCACCGAGTTTAGGCAATCGGTACTACCGAGATTACAATGCAAACTCTCTGGTTAACTCATTACCAAAATCGGCCCAACCGAGTTTAGTAATCGGTCCCACCGAGTTTGCCTGACCAACTCTCTGGTTAGCCTATTACCAAAATCGGTCTCACCGAGTTTGTGTAATCGGTCTCACCGAGATTACGTTATGCCCTAACCCTAACCATATCGGTCCTACCGAGTTGCATGTCAGTCCCACCGAAAATCTCTAACGGTCACTAAGTTTACTATTTCGGTCCGACCGAGTTTGTTGATTCGGTCCCATCGAGATTGGTAAATTGTGTGTAACGGTTGGATTTTGTGTGGAGGCTATATATACCCCTCCACCTCCTCTTCATTCGTGGAGAGAGCCATCAGAACGCATCTACACTTCCAACTCATATGTTCTGAGAGAGAACCACCTACCCTTGTGTTGAGGCCAAGATATTCCATTCCTACCATATGAATCTTGATCTCTAGCCTTCCCCAAGTTGCTTTCCACTCAAATCTTCTTTCCACCAAATCCAAATCCTGTGAGAGAGAGTTGAGTGTTGGGGAGACTATCATTTGAAGCACAAGAGCAAGGAGTTCATCATCAACACACCATTTGTTACTTCTTGGAGAGTGGTGTCTCCTAGATTGGCTAGGTGTCACTTGGGAGCCTCTGACAAGATTGTGGAGTTGAACCAAGGAGTTTGTAAGGGCAAGGAGATCGCCTACTTCGTGAAGATCTACCACTAGTGAGGCAAGTCCTTCGTGGGCGATGGCCATGGTGGGATAGACAAGGTTGCTTCTTCATGGACCCTTCGTGAGTGGAGCCCTCCATGGACTCGCGCAAACGTTACCCTTCGTGGGTTGAAGTCTCCATCAACGTGGATGTAGGATAGCACCACCTATCCGAACCACGGGAAAAACATCCGTGTCTCCAATTGCGTTTGAATTCTCCAAACCCTTCCCTTTACATTCTTGCAAGTTGCATGCTTTACATTCCGCTGCTCATATACTCTTTGCATGCTTGCTTGATATGTATTGTGTATGTTGAAATTGTGCCTAAAACTCCACTCAAACCAAAAAAGTTTAAAAATTGCAAATTTAGCACTAAGTGTCTAATCACCCCCCTCTAGACACACCTACTTCTAGATCCTACAAGTGGTATCAGAGCCTTGGTCTCCATTGCCTTGGTTTAATCACCTTTGGAGGAAGATGGATGTGTCTACTTCAGGGAGTCTTAGACAAAGAGTGCCTATTCTTGACGGAGAGTATTTTCATGAGTGAAAAAATGAGATGCTTGTGATTTTCAATCAATATCATTTGAACAAGTATATTGCTAGTCCTTGTGCACCTCATGTTGATCCTATGCATCCCACCCTAGATGAAGATATTGACATGATTCGCAATCTTAGAACCGTTGAGCTCATCACTAGAGGATTGCCCAAAAACTTGATTGCTAGTTTACCTACTCTTAATTGTGCCTATGCTATATGGAAATTTCTTGAGGAACGATTCCCCGATTATTCCTTGAAAAATCTAGATTAAATTCTCCATAAATCTATTGCCTTGAGTAAGATGAACTCTAGTGATCCTAGTTTTGGTGATTATCTATTTGCGCTTACTAATCTCATGCATGCTAAAGGAAATGTTGGAATCATTAGTGATATTATATCCGAAGCTATAAGAATTCATAAAAGTGACCACTTTTATGATCATTTATCTAATGAATCACTCTCTCTAGGAAATGATGAATCACAAGATCATGTTGAACATGGATACTACGATGAGAATGATGATAGTGACTTTGATCTTGATGATGCAATGAGACACTTTGGTCTTATGGCTAATCTTCGAGGATATGCGTCAGGAGGAAAGGAATGGGTTCTCGACAATGGATGTACTGATCATATGACCGGAAATGAAGAGATGTTCCGTGAGCTTGCTGAAAATGACGGCCCTCGAAAATATGTCACCTTTGGTGATAATTCAAAGGGTAAGGTGGTTGGCCTTGGTAAGGTGGCCATCTCACACGATAGCTCCATTCAAAATGTCATGCTCCTTGAATCTCTTGGCTACAACTTACTTTCAGTATCTAGACTTGCTGATTTCGGTCTGAATGTCCTATTTACTGAGGTAGATTGCCAAGTGTTTCGTCGAGACAATCATAAAATGGTTTTTATCGGTATACGTAGAGGTGACCTTTACATTGTCGATTTCTCTAAAAAGGCACAACCTAAAACTTGCTTTATTGCTAAATCCTCAAAAGGTTGGTTGTGGCATAGACGACTAGGTCATGTTGGCATGAGAAACCTTGACAAGCTTATTAATGGAAATCATATCCTTGGAGTTAACGTTGTCATATTTGATAAGGATAGACTTTGTAGTGCTTGTCAAGCAGGTAAACAGGTTGGAGGAAGGCATCCCGTGAAGAACATCATGACCACAAGGAGGCCACTCGAGCTACTTCATATGGATCTTTTTGGTCCCAATGCCTACAAGAGTCTCGGTGGAAATTCTTTTGGTCTAGTTATAGTTGATGATTTTTCAAGGTTTACGTGGGTGTTCTTTCTTGATGATAAATCGCAGGTCCAAAAGATCTTCAAAAACTTCGCTAGGAAGGCCCAAAATCAGTTTGACGTGAAGATCAAGAAGGTTCGGAGTGACAACGGAACGGAGTTCAAGAACACAAATGTGGACACCTTTCTTGATGAAGAAGGGATTTCACACGAGTTCTCGGCTACGTACATACGTCAACAAAATGGAGTTGTTGAGAGAAAGAATCGGACACTCATCGAAATGGCGAGAACGATGCTTGATGAGTACAAGACGCCGAAGCACTTTTGGGCAGAAGTGGTTGAGACGGCTTGTCATGCAACAAATCGCTTGTATCTTCACAAGCTACTCGGCAAGACGACATACGAGCTCCTCACCGGTAACAAACCCCAAGTTGGATACTTTCGAGTATTCGGCTCAAAGTGCTACATTCTTGATAAGCATCGTCGTTCAAAGTTTGCTCCTAAATCTCATGAAGGTTTCCTACTGGGTTATGGCTCAAACTGTCACACTTACCGTGTCTACAACAATTTCACCTGAAAGGTTGAAGAGACGGTAGATGTGAAGTTTGATGAATCTAATGGCTCGCAAGTAGAGCAATTACCAATTGATGTAGGAGACAAAGACCCTTCAGAAGCAATCCAAGACTTGTCTATTGGCAAAATTCGTCCAACGGAGGTGAAGGAGAGTACCTCGTTCGTCCAAGTGGAAGCTTCTACTTCACGACAAGGTGAACCAAGAATTGACACGGAAGCATCCACAAGTGGGACACACCAAGAAGAAGAAAACGAGGAAATGCATCAAGACGAACATCAACAACCTCCTTCTCCACCACGACAAGAGAACGACAACGTCAACAACGGAGAAGACCAAGAAGAAGAACAAGATGAATAAGATGTTCAACGAAGACCCAAGCAAAAGCTTTCACGAGTTCGAGCAAGAATTGCAAAAGATCATCCCGTCGAGCAAATCTACAATGATATTCAAACCGGGAGAATCACTCGCTCTAAAACTCGTTTAGCTAACTTTTGTGAAAACTATTCATTCATCTCTAGCATTAAACCTATGAAGGTCGAAGAAGCATTGGAAGATCCGGATTGGATAAACGCTATGCATGAAGAGCTACACAACTTTGAGAGAAACCAAGTTTGGACATTGGTTGAGAAGCCCGACAACAACCACAACATCATTGGTACCAAATGGGTGTTTCGCAACAAGCAAGATGAAGATGGACAAGTGGTTTGCAACAAAGCACGTCTCGTCGCCCAAGGGTACACACAAGTCGAAGGTATGGACTATGGTGAGACATATGCTCCCGTTGCTAGACTTGAGTCCATTCGCATCTTACTTGCCTATGCTAATCACCACAATATCACCTTGTACCAAATGGACATTAAAAGTGCTTTTCTAAATGGTGAAATAGAGGAGGAAGTTTATGTCAAACAACCTCCCGGCTTTGTCAATCCTAAGAAACCTAATCATGTTTACAAACTTCACTAAGCCCTTTATGGTCTTAATGTTGGGGAACGTTGCAGAAAACA
Organism: Aegilops umbellulata; assembly: GCA_032464435.1. Lineage (NCBI taxonomy): Eukaryota > Viridiplantae > Streptophyta > Magnoliopsida > Poales > Poaceae > Aegilops > Aegilops umbellulata. Next base: position 63,708,273 of record CP136057.1, read on the forward strand.
AAATTTTCCTACGGTTTCACCAAGATCCATCTATGAGTTCATCTAGCAACGAGTATTCAGATTGCATCCACATACCTTTGTAGATCGCGAGCGGAAGCGTTCACTAGAACGTGGATGATGGAGTCGTACTCGCCGCGATCCAAATCACCGATGACCGAGTGCCGAACGGACGACACCTCCGCGTTCAACACACGTACGAAGCGGATGACGTCTCCTCCTTCTTGATCCAGCAAGGGGAAGGAGAGGTTGAGGAAGATGGCTCCAGCAGCAGCACGACGGCGTGGTGTTGGTGGAGAAACAACACTCCGGTAGGGCTTCGCCAAGCACGTGACGGAGGAGGAGAGGTGTAGCAGGGGAGAGGGAGGCGCCAAGATGCAAGGGTGCGGCTGCCCCCTCCCTCCCCCCTTTATATAGTCCCCCTGGGGGGGGCGCCGACCCTTGGAGATCTGATCTCCCAAGGGGGGCGGCAGCCAGGGGGTGGAGTACCCCCCCAAGGCAAGTGGGGCGCCCCCCACCCTAGGGTTTCAACCCTAGGCGCAGGGGGTGGGCCAAGGGGGGCGCACCAGCCCACTATGGGCTGGTTCCCCCACCCACTTCAGCCCATGGGGCCCTCCGGGATGGGTGGCCCCACCCGGTGGACCCCCGGGACCCATCCGGTGGTCCCGGTACAATACCGGTGACCCTGAATTCTCCCGATGGCCGAAACTGCACTTCCTATATATGATTCTTTACCTCCGGACCATTCCGGAACTCCTCGTGACGTCCGGGATCTCATTCGGGACTCCGAACAACTTTCGGATTACTGCATACTTATCTCTATACAACCCTAGCGTCACCGAACCTTAAGTGTGTAGACCCTACGGGTTCGGGAGACATGCAGACATGACCGAGACATCTCTCCGGCCAATAACCAACAGTGGGATCTGGATACCCATGTTGGCTCCCACACACTCCTCGATGATCTCATCGGATGAACCACGATGTCGAGGATTCAATCAATCCCGTATTCAATTCCCTTTGTCAATCCGTATTTTACTTGCCTGAGATTCGATCGTCGGTATCCCAATACCTCGTTCAATCTCGTTACTGGCAAGTCACTTTACTCGTACCGTAATGCATGATCCCATGATCAAACGCTTTGATCACACTGAGCTCATTATGATGATGCATTATCGAGTGGGCCCGGTGATACCTCTCCGTCATACGGAGTGACAAATCCCAGTCTCTATCCGTGTCAACCCAATAGACACTTTCGGAGATACCCATAGTATACCTTTATAGTCACCCAGTTACGTTGTGACGTTTGGCACACCCAAAGCACTCCTACGGTATCCGAGAGTTACACGATCTCATGGTCTAAGGAAAAGATACTTGACATTGGAAAAGCTCTAGCAAACGAATTATACGATCTTGTGCTTATGCTTAGGGTTGGGTCTTGTCCATCACATCATTCTCCTAATGATGTGATCTCGTTATCAATGACATCCAATGTCCATAGTCAGGAAACCATGACAATCAGTTGATCAACGAGCTAGTCAACTAGAGGCTTACTAGGGACATATTGGTGTCTATGCATTCACACATGTATTACGATTTCCGGATAACACAATTATAGCATGAACAAAAGACAATTATCATGAACAAGGAAATATAATAATAATGCTTTTATTATTGCCTCTAGGGCATATTTCCAACAGTCTCCCACTTGCACTAGAGTCAATAATCTAGTTACATTGTGATGAATCGAACACCCATAGAGTTCTGGTGTTGATCATGTTTTGCTGTAGGGAGAGGTTTAGTCAACGGATCTGCGACATTCAGATCCGTATGCACTTTACAAATTTCTATGTCTCCATCTTGAACTTTTTCACGAATGGAGTTGAAGCGACGCTTGATGTGCCTGGTCTTCTTGTGAAACCTGGGCTCCTTGGCAAGTGCAATAGCTCCAGTGTTGTCACAGAAGAGTTTTATCGGCCCCGACGCATTGGGTATGACTCCTAGGTCGATGATGAACTCCTTCACCCAAATTGCTTCATGCGTTGCCTCCGAGGCTGCCATGTACTCCGCTTCACATGTAGATCCCGCCGCGACGCTCTGCTTGCAGCTGCACCAGCTTACTGCTCCACCATTGAACATATACACGTATCCGGTTTGTGACTTAGAGTCATCCAGATCTGTGTCGAAGCTAGCGTCGACGTAACCCTTTACGACGAGCTCTTCGTCACGTCCATAAACGAGAAACATGTCCTTAGTCCTTTTCAGGTACTTCAGGATATTCTTGACCGCTGTCCAGTGTTCCTTGCCAGGATTACTTTGGTACCTTCCTACCAAACTTATGACAAGGTTTACATCAGGTCTGGTACACAGCATGGCATACATAATAGACCCTATGGCTGAGGCATAGGGGATGACACTCATCTCTTCTATATCTTTTGTCGTGGTTGAACATTGAGCTGAGCTCAATTTCACACCTTGCAACACAGGCAAGAACCCGTTCTTGGACTGATCCATATTGAACTTCTTCAATATCTTTTCAAGGTATGTGCTTTGTGAAAGACCTATGAGGCCTCTTGATCTATCTCTATAGATCTTGATGCCTAATATATAAGCAGCTTCTCCAAGGTCCTTCATTGAAAAACTCTTATTCAAGTAGGCCTTAATGCTGTCCAAAAGTTCTATATCATTTCCCATCAAAAGTATGTCATCTACATATAATATAAGAAATGCTACAGAGCTCCCACTCACCTTCTTGTAAACGCAGGCTTCTCCATAAGTCTGCATAAACCCAAACGCCTTGATCATCTCATCAAAGCGAATGTTCCAACTCCGAGATGCTTGCACCAGCCCATAAATGGATCACTGGAGCTTGCATACCTTGTTAGCATTCTTAGGGTCGACAAAACCTTCCGGCTGCATCATATACAGTTCTTCCTTAAGATAACCATTAAGGAATGCCGTTTTGACGTCCATTTGCCATATCTCATAATCATAGTATGCGGCAATTGCTAACATGATTCGGACGGACTTCTGCTTCGCTACGGGAGAGAAGGTATCATCGTAGTCAACCCCTTGAACTTGCCGATAACCCTTAGCGACAAGTCGAGCTTTATAGATGGTAACATTACCATCCGCGTCCGTCTTCTTCTTAAAGATCCATTTGTTTTCTATCGCTCGCCGATCATCGGGCAAGTCTGTCAAAGTCCATACTTTGTTTTCATACATGGATCCTATCTCGGATTGCATGGCCTCTAGCCATTTGTTGGAATCTGGGCCCGCCATCGCTTCTTCATAGTTCGAAGGTTCACCGTTGTCTAAGAACATGATTTCCAGGACGGGGTTGCCGTACCACTCTGGTGCGGAACGTGTCCTTGTGGACCTACGAAGTTCAGTAGTAACTTGATCTGAAGTTTCGTGATCATCATCATTAACCTCCTCTCTAACCAGTGGAGGCACCAGAGAAACATTTTCTTGAGCTGCGCTACTCTCCGGTTCAAGAGGTAATACTTCATCAAGTTCCACTTTCCTCCCACTTACTTCTTTCGAGAGAAACTCTTTCTCTAGAAAGGATCCATTTTTGGAAACAAAGATCTTGCCTTCGGATCTTAGGTAGTAGGTATACCCAATGGTTTCCTTAGGGTATCCTATGAAGACGCATTTTTTCGACTTGGGTTCGAGCTTTTCAGGTTGACATTTCTTGACATAAGCATCGCATCCCCAAACTTTTAGAAACGACAGCTTAGGTTTCTTCCCAAACGCAGCTCATGATGCCACTGTCGGGGAACGTTGCAGAAAACAAAATTTTCCTACGGTTTCACCAAGATCCATCTATGAGTTCATCTAGCAACGAGTATTCAGATTGCATCTACATACCTTTGTAGATCGCGAGCGGAAGCGTTCACTAGAACGTGGATGATGGAGTCGTACTCGCCGTGATCCAAATCATCGATGACCGAGTGCCGAACGGACGGCACCTCCTCGTTCAACACACGTACGGAGCGGATGACGTCTCCTCCTTCTTGATCCAGCAAGGGGGAAGGAGAGGTTGAGGAAGATGGCTCTAGCAGCAGCACGACGGCGTGGTGTTGGTGGAGAAACAGCACTCTGGCAGGGCTTCACCAAGCACGTGACGGAGGAGGAGAGGTGTAGCAGGGGAGAGGGAGGCGCCAAGATGCAAGGGTGCGGCTGCCCCCTCCCTCCCCCCTTTATATACGCCCCCTGGGGGGGGGGCGCCGGCTGAGGGACTCCTGGATTAGGGAGTGTTCGGATAGCCGGACTATACCTTCAGCCGGACTCCAGGATTATAAAGATATAAAGTTGAAGACTTCGTCCCGTGTCCGGAAGGATCTTTTCTTGGCGTGGAAGGCAAGCTAGGTGTGCGGATATTCAAGATCTCCTACCAATGTAACCGACTCTGTGTAACCCTAACCCTATCCGGTGTCTATATAAACCGGAGGGTTGTAGTCCGTAGGACAACCATCATCATACACAATCATACCATAGGCTAGCTTCTAGGGTTTAGCCTCCTTGATCTCGTGGTACATCTACTCTTGTACTACCCATATCATCAATATTAATCTAGCAGGAGTAGGGTTTTACCTCCATCGAGAGGGCCCGAACATGGGTAAAATAAAGTGTCCCTTGTCTCATGTTACCATCCGACCTTGACGCACAGTTCGGGACCCCCTACCCGAGATCCGCCGGTTTTGACACCGACATTGGTGCTTTCATTGAGAGTTCCTCTGTTTCATCGCTTTTAGGCCCAATGGCTCCTCTGATCATCAACAACGATGAGGTCCAGGGTGAGACTTTCCTCCCCGGACAGATCTTCGTCTTCGGCGGCTTCGCTCTGCGGGCCAATTCGCTTGGTCATTTGGAGCAGATCGAAAGCTACGCCCCTGGCCATCAAGTCAGGTTTGGAAGCTTAAACTACACGGCGAATATCCGCGGAGACTTGATCTTTGATGGATTCGAGCCACAGCCAAGCGCGCCGCACTATCTCGAGGGGCATGATATAGCTCTGCCTCCGAACAGTGCCCTGGAGGCCGCACACGCTCCGGCCACGGTCCCTGACTCGGAGCCCGCCGCGTTCTGCGAGGATGAACGGTTGGACGTCACCTCAGGGGCTGCGATCTCAAAGGCGATCGAGCCGAACGCCAGCCCAGCACTCCGCATGGCTCACGACTCCAAGGAGCCGGACTCCTCTCCGAACTCCGGGCCTTCCGTGCCCCTGCCGATCGAGTCTGATTGGGCACCTGTTATGGAGTTCACCGCCGTGGACATCTTTAAGTGCTCACCTTTTGGTGATATTCTGAATTCTCTCAAGTCTCTCTCTTTATCAGGAGAGCCCAGGCCGGACTATGGCCTGCGAGGTTGGGATTTGGACGACGAAGAAATTCAAAGCCCACCCACCACCCACTTAATAGCCACTGTCAATGACTTAACCGACATGCTTGACTTCGGCTCCGAAGACTTCGACGGTATGGACGACGAAGGAGGAGACCAACAAGAACCAGCACCTATAGGGCGCTGGACCGCCACCTCATCATATGATATATACATGGTGGATGCTCCAAAGGATGGAGACGGCGAGGGAACTGCGGAGGACGGCACCTCGAAAAAGCCGCCAAAACGCCAGCGCCAACGGCGCCGCTCTAAATCCCACCACAGCAGAAACGGTGATTCCGGCACGGGAGATAATACTACCCCGGACAGCGCCGACGAACACCAAAACCAGCAAGATTCGGCGCAGGAAGATGAAAAGGCCAGCCCTCACGAGAGAGCGGCAGAGTAGGAGGTTGAGGATGATAATTACATGCCTCCTCCGAAGACGAGGCAAGCTTCGGCGACGATGAATTCGTCGTACCATCAGACCCCGCTGAACAAGAGCGCTTTCAACGCAGGCTTCTAGCCACGGCGAACAGCCTAAAGAAAAAGCAGCAACAGCTTAGAGCTGATCAAGATTTGCTAGCTGACAGATGGACTGAAGTCCTTGCGGCCGAAGAGCATGAACTCGAGCGCCCCTCCAAAAATTATCCCAAGCGCAGGCCGCTACCCCAATCAGAGGAGGAAGCTCATGACATGGCAGACCGACCACCTCGCGGCCGCGACAGAGAGGCCTGCCGAACCTCTAAACAAGCCATGACCCGGCGCCGTTCAAATAAGGCACGGGAAAACGAGCCAGACCTGCGAGACGTACTGGAGGATAAAGCAAGGCAAACAAGATCGATCTACGGATCACGCGGACGCCCGACGACACGTGATGACCTTCACTCCGGACACAGTAAATCCGGCCGGGCCGAACACAACAGGCACAGATCTTCCGAACTGCGTCGTGACATAGCCCAGTACAGAGGCGCCGCACACCCACTATGCTTCACAGACGAAGTAATGGATCATAGAATCCCAGAGGGTTTCAAACCCGTCAATATCGAGTCGTACGATGGTACGACAGATCCGGCAGTATGGATTGAGGACTATCTCCTTCACATCCACATGGCACGTGGCGATGACTTGCACGCCATCAAATATTTGCCCCTTAAGCTCAAGGGACCAGCCCGGCACTGGCTCAATAGCCTCCCAGCAGACTCAATCAGTTCTTGGGAGGACCTGGAGGCCGCATTCCTCGACAACTTCCAGGGGACCTATGTGCGGTCACCGGACGCCGACGACCTAAGCCACATAATCCAGCAGCCAGAAGAATCGGCCAGGCAATTCTGGACACGGTTCCTAACAAAGAAAAATCAGATAGTCGATTGTACGGATGCAGAGGCCCTAGCAGCTTTCAAACATAACATCCGCGACGAATGGCTTGCCCGGCACCTGGGACAGGAAAAGCCGAAATCCATGGCAGCCCTCACGACACTCATGACCCGCTTTTGCGCGGGCGAAGACAGCTGGCTAGCTCGCAGCAACAACTTATCGAAGAAGCACGGTAATTCGGATACCAAGGATAAAAGTGGCAGGTCACGCCGAAATAAGCAAAAGCGCCGCGTCAGCAGCGACATCAATGAGGATACGATAGTAAATGCCGGATTCAGAGGCTATAAATCCGGTCAGCGGAAAAAGCCGTTTAAAAAGAACACCCAGGGTCTGTCTAGTTTGGACCGGATACTTGATCGCCCGTGCCAGATTCACGGCACCCCCGAAAGGCCAGCCAATCACATCAACAGGGACTGTTGGGTGTTCAAGCAGGCAGGCAAGTTAAGAGCCGAACGCAAAGACAAGTGGCTGAATAGCGATGACGAGGAGGAGCCCAGGCCGCCGAACAACAATGGACAGAAAGGGTTTCCCCCACAAGTGCGGACGGTGAACATGATATACGCAACACACATTCCCAAGCGGGAGAGGAAGCGTGCGCTACGGGACGTATACGCGATGGAGCCAGTCGCCCCAAAGTTCAACCCATGGTCCTCTTGTCCGATCACCTTCGATCGGCAGGACCACCCCACTAGCATCTGTCACGGCGGTTTCGACGCATTGGTTCTTGACCCAATCGTGGACGGATTTCACCTCACAAGAGTCCTCATGGACGACGGCAGTAGCCTGAACCTGCTTTATCAGGATACAGTGCGGAAAATGGGCATAGATCCTTCAAGGATCAAGCCCACAAGGACGACCTTTAAAGGCGTCATCCCAGGTGTAGAGGCCAATTGCACATGCTCGATAACACTTGATGTGGTCTTCGGATCTCCGGATAACTTCTGAAGCGAAGAGTTAATCTTCGATATAGTCCCGTTCCGCAGTGGCTATCATGCCCTGCTTGGACGAACCGCATTCGCTAAATTCAATGCAGTGCCGCACTACGCATATCTCAAGCTCAAGATGCCAGGCCCTCGAGGAGTAATCACGGTCAGCGGAAACACCGAACGCTCCATCCGTATGGAGGAGCACACGGCGGCCCTCGCGGCGGAAGTACAAAGCAGCCTCTCAAGGCAACACTCCAGTCCGGCCGTTAAAAAACCGGACAATGCAAAGCGCGCCCGGAGTAACCTGCAACAAGACCGTTTGGCACGTTCGGAGCAAGCATAGCAATTCGGCTCCAACCCCAGCCATCGCACCATAACGGAGCCAGTACCTAGAGCACACAATTATGCCCTTAAAATTCCATGGGCACAGGGGGAGGGGCACATTAAACGGCATGCCTAAGATACGGTGTCAAACGTACTAGGGGCTGCCGCACTTCTTTTACTTTCAGGACTCCATACGCTGGATACCTGTCCGGCAGTGTTGCCGCACAAACAATGCAAGACCCAGGAAAGCAGACAAAGCTACGCCACACTCCGGAATTCTCAGGTGGTCTCTATTTCGAGCGATATATCTGTTTCTAAACTTCGCGGCCTGCGCCTGGTCAGGACATGTTAAATAGTCTAGTATCTTTTTTGCCTATCGCATTACTTGTATCGTTCGGCTTTGATAAATAGCCTCGTTATAAACAATGCATAGCTTTTTTGTCTATCTTTTGCATTATCCTCTTATATATATATGTTTATTAAATAACATGATTGCACCCGTACACCATGGTACGGCAAACCACGCCAGGGGCTTCATTACCCTTCTATCTGGTCGTGAGAAGTCCGTACACTTTCACAAGTGCGGCACCCCGAACTTATAGCACTATATGCATCGGCTCCGAGTCATGATTTTGGTCACATGTTGGGTTTGCCCGGCTCCTATGTTTTGGTGCCTTACGTTCCGCTCTATCGGCTAAGGTAGCACTAGGAGAACCACTGTGATTGTGCCCCAGATCAGGTGGGTTGAGCACCTCAGTGGAGAAAGCTAAAACAGACTGTCATGATAAGGCGCGAGACCGGTCGCTGTTCGAGAGGTTTTTCGAGTCCTTAAAGGCTTATGCCGCTTTGAGCGAGGAGCTGGCTATGTCCGGCCAAAGGCGTGGATAGCGCCCCGAATTCGGCCTTCCGAACTAGGGGCTTCACCAAAATTTAAAATTATAACGTTCTATGGCTAAGTGAGAGTGTTCAAGCATTATAGTCCGATTGCCTGGTTCGCTGTGCTGAGCGCCTCCCTCGAAGGACCCAACTATGGGAACAAGAGCCCTCAGGTTTATCCCGAACACCCCAGCACTAGTGGCATGGGGGCAGAAGCCGACGACTCGCCATCTCTCAATTTTTGATAAACGGTCGCACAGAAAATAATATTTTAAATTAAACAAGCATTGCTTAGCGCATATGAACAAGTTTTCAGCGCACAGGATACAAACGAGCAAGTTCATTCAAATACTACATCTTTAGTACATTCATCCGCGACTAGGCGGGCTCCGGCGAGAACATCCTTGTAGTAGTTCTCGGGCTTGCGATGCTCCTTCCCTTGCGGCGGCCCGTCCTTCACCAGCTTCTCTCTGTCCAGCTTACGCCAGTGTACCCTTACACAGGCAAGGGCCCTCCGGGCACCTTCAATACAGACGGAGCGCTTGATGACTTCAAGCCGTGGACAGGCCTCCACCAGCCGCCGCACCAGCCCGAAATAGCTCCCAGGCAGGGCCTCTCCAGGCCACAGCCGAACTAGTAAGCCCTTCATGGCCTGTTCGGCCACCTTGTGGAGCTCGGCCAGCTGTTTCAGCTGATCGCTCAAGGGCACAGGGTGTCCGGCCTCAGAATACTGAGACCAAAACACACTCTCCGTCGAGCTGCCCTCTTCAGCTCGGTAGAACGCGGTGGCGTCGGATGCGCTGCGGGGAAGATCGAAGAACGCCCCTGGAGAACTCCGGATTCGGGTAAGTAATAGGTAATTTACTTTTATATTCCTACTTTGCATTGAGAATGCCTTACCCGCTGCTATCTTTCTTGCATCCTCCAACTCTTGGAGGGCCTTCTGGGCTTCGGCCTTGGCATTCTTGGCGGTCTCGACGGCCGAGGCGAGTTCGGATGCTTGCGTTTTTGCCTCAAGCTCCAAACCCTCATGTTTTTTCATGAGAGCTTGCAGCTCTTGCTGCACCTCGCCGACTTGGACCCCAAGCTTCTCTCGCTCGGTGCGCTCCTCGGCCATTTTCTTCTCGGCCTCAGCCAGCGCCTGCTTCAGGGTTGTCACCTCGGCGGTGGCCCCTACAATAAGCGGCACAATCCTGTTATTTCTTTTTGCAATCAAGCCTCTCTATAGGCACCTTTCTTTTTTAGGCTATTTCTTACCTTCTTTCTCCTCGAGCTGCCGTTTGGCAAGGCCGAGCTCTTGCTCGGACTGCCCGAGGTCCTTTTTAAGGACGTCCACCTGTGCAGTCAGTGCGGCGGTGGAAAGCAGCGAAGCCTGCATACGCATATTTGACCTTTTTTGTTAGACTCCTGCGATTATCATTAGATCCTCTATCCGGCTTTTCTTTCCGAACACCGAACAGAGCATCAGGGGCTACTGTCTATGCGGTAAATACATTGGCACATTTTTACTTACCTCGAAGCCTGTTTGAAGGCTAGCACAAGCTTCATTCAGTCCGCTCTTGGCAGACTGAATCCTTTGGATCACTGTACTCATAACAGTACGGTGCTCCTCGTCGATGGCGGCGCCCTTAAGCACCTCCAGCAAATTGTCCGGCGCCTCCGATTGGACGGAGGCCGCCGGCTCGGACGGCTTACTCCTCTTGGAAGGAGTTCGCCCGCCGCGGACCGGGACTGTTGAGTCCGGCGCGGTGTCCGGCACAAAGCCGGACTTGGAGCCCTGGAGGGTTTCATCCCCTTCACTCCTGGGGTCCGGAGGATTGCCTTGTGGCTCCTCCAGGACCATCTCCTCCTGCCCTGAAGCTTGGCGGGGCGCCACTTCGGCGTCGTCTACCCTGCGGGGGGAGACCGCGGGCGGAACAGAGTTCACGTCCGACGAATCCAAGGAGCCGCTCAACGAGTCGTCGAGTTTGGCCCGGGGCGGGCTGCATAAAATGCGTGCGATATCAGGAAAAGCCGCACACACACACAAAGAAAAGGGGTATCATGAGTTACTCTGGTATATAAATACTTACGATTTCGCCGGACGCTTGGTCCTGTCCGGCCACTCCTCTCCGCCCTCTTCGGCATCGTGGGAGTAGTCCGACGGAGGGGTCTTCCTTTTCCTTGACCCCTCGGCCTCCCCTGTTGGGGTGGCCTTCTTCTTCTTTGCTCCCCTCGCTGGAGGGGGAGAGCTTCCTTGTTCCTCCTCCTCGTTTTCGCGAGAGGAGGGCGTTGCGGACTCGTTGGATGACGAGTCCGACACCACCATGTTGCGGGAACTCTTTCGAGTCCCGGTGGTTTTCTTCTTCTTGGCCTTCCTCTCCGGCACCACGTAAGGTGCCGGAGCCATTAGCTTCACCAAGAGAGCTGGGGCCGGGTCTTTGGGCAGAGGGGCCGGACAGTTGATTGGTCCGGCTATCTCCAGCCAAGCCTGTCAAAGGTAAAGGGGGTTTAGATCCCGCATAGAGATAATCTATGAAGAAGAGCTTAACGAACCTGTCAAAGGTATAGATAGCTCACCTCGCCGGCGATACGCTGCAAGCTGTATCCACGGTCCTCGGAGGCGGATGTGGGGGACTCGGCGCCTTTGGTTAGCACCTTCCAGACGTCTTCATACGTCGTGTCGAAGAGCCTACTGAGGGTCTGGTGCTGCGCCGGGTCGAATTCCCACAATGCAAAATCCCGTTCTTGGCACGGGAGGATCAGGCGAACGAGCATGACCTGGAGTATGTTGGCAAGCCGGATTGGCTTGTCCACCAGGGACTGGATGCATGTTTGCAACCCAGTCACTTCTTCCTCGTTGCCCCACGACAGGTCTGTCTCTTTCCAGGACATGAGCCGCGTGGGGGGTACGGATCTGAACTCAGGGGCCGCGACCCATTTCGGATCGCAGGGCTCGGTGATGTAAAACCACCCTGCCTGCCACCCCTTTAGGGACTCCACGAGGGAGCCATCGAACCAGAGGACGTTGGCTATCTTGCCAACCATAGCACCTCCGCACTCCGCCTGGGTGCCGGACACCACCTTGGGCTTGACGTTGAAGGTCTTGAGCCAGAGGCTGAAGTGGGGGCGGACGCGGAGAAAGGCCTCACACACAACGATAAACGCCGAGATGTTGAGGACGAAGTTCGGGGCCAGATCATGAAAATCCAGGCCGTAGTAGAACATGAGCCCCCGGACAAATGGGTGAAGTGGAAAGCCCAGTCCGCGGAGGAAGTGGGGGAGAAAAACCACCCTCTCATGGGGCCTTGGGGTAGGAAGAAGCTGCCCCTTATTAGGAAGCCGATGCGCGATATCCTTGGATAAGTATCTGGTTTTCCTTAGCCTTTTTACTTGAGCCTCCGTAACAGAGGAGACCATCCACTTGCCTCCCGCTCTGGACATTGTTGGAGAAGGTTGAGGAAGAAGAGCGGACTTGGGCGCTGGAGCTTGAGTGCGCGAGAGATGGATTGGCGAAGGAGGAAGAAAGCGTAGGTTAAAAGGGGGAATCCTTATCCCTTTATATAAGCAGGTACGGTTAGGCGTCCTCACCTACCTAATAAAACTCACTTGCCTCCCAAGCGCCGCGGTAAATGGCGCGGTTGGGTTACCCACGTCCGTATTAATGAGAATCCCGTTAGAGGGGGGCACACGATCTCTGCTTCGACAAGACGTGCCAAGGAAACCGCCTCGCTATACGGGCTGAGGTGGAGCGATGAAAACAACTTATAGAAGGCTTGGCCGCAGTGTTATGACGCACTGTGGGATATGTTAGCATATTTGATTTGTGTTAATATTATTCTCTGTATGGCAATATGTGGAAACTTATTTTGCAGAGCCGGACACTATTCTGTGGTGTTTCTAATATTCTTGAAGAACTTGGAGGAGGAACCCGCCTTGCAATGCCGAAGACAATCTGCGCGCCGGACTCCTCGTCATTGAAGCCTGGTTCAGGGGCTACTGAGGGAGTCCTGGATTAGGGGGTGTTCGGATAGCCGGACTATACCTTCAGCCGGACTCCAGGATTATGAAGATATAAAGTTGAAGACTTTGTCTCGTGTCCGGAAGGATCTTTTCTTGGCGTGGAAGGCAAGCTAGGTGTGCGGATATTCAAGATCTCCTACCAATGTAACCGACTCTGTGTAACCCTAACCCTATCCGGTGTCTATATAAACCGGAGGGTTGTAGTCCGTAGGACAACCATCATCATACACAATCATACCATAGGCTAGCTTCTAGGGTTTAGCCTCCTTGATCTCGTGGTAGATCTACTCTTGTACTACCCATATCATCAATATTAATCTAGCAGGAGTAGGGTTTTACCTCCATCGAGAGGGCCCGAACCTGGGTAAAATAAAGTGTCCCTTGTCTCCTATTACCATCCGGCCTTGACGCACAGTTCGGGACCCCCTACCCGAGATCCGCCGGTTTTGACACCGACACCGGCCCTTAGAGATCTGATCTCCCAAGGGGGCGGCGGCCAGGGGGGTGGAGTACCCCCCAAGACAAGTGGCCCCCCACCCTAGGGTTTCAACCCTAGGCGCGGGGGTGGGCCAAGGGGGGCGCACCAGCCCACTATGGGCTGGTTCCCCCACCCACTTCAGCCCATGGGGCCCTCCGGGATGGGTGGCCCCACCCGGTGGACCCCCGGGACCCATCCGGTGGTCCCGGTACAATACCGGTGACCCCGAATTCTCCCGATGGCCGAAACTGCACTTCCTATATATGATTCTTTACCTCTGGACCATTCTGTAACTCCTCGTGATGTCCGGGATCTCATCCAGGACTCCGAACAACTTTCGGATTACTGCATACTTATCTCTATACAACCCTAGCGTCACCGAACCTTAAGTGTGTAGACCCTACGGGTTCGGGAGACATGCAGACATGACCGAGACATCTCTCTGGCCAATAACCAGCAACGGGATCTGGATACCCATGTTGGCTCCCACACACTCCTCGATGATCTCATCGGATGAACCACGATGTCGAGGATTCAATCAATCCCGTATTCAATTCCCTTTGTCAATCGGTATTTCACTTGCCCGAGATTCGATCGTCGGTATCCCAATACCTCGTGCAATCTCGTTACCGGCAAGTCACTTTACTCGTACCGTAAAGCATGATCCCGTGATCAAACGCTTTGATCACACTGAGCTCATTATGATGATGCATTACCGAGTCGGCCCGGTGATACCTCTCCGTCATACGGAGTGACAAATCCCAGTCTCGATCCGTGTCAACCCAACAGACACTTTCGGAGATACCCGTAGTATACCTTTATAGTCACCCAGTTACGTTGTGACGTTTGGCACAGCCAAAGCACTCCTACGGTATCCGGGAGTTACACGATCTCATGGTCTAAGGAAAAGATACTTGACATTGGAAAAGCTCTAGCAAACGAATTATACGATCTTGTGCTTATGCTTAGGGTTGGGTCTTGTCCATCACATCATTCTCCTAATGATGTGATCTCGTTATCAATGACATCCAATGTCCATAGTCAGGAAACCATGACTATCAGTTGATTAACGAGCTAGTCAACTAGAGGCTTACTAGGGACATATTGGTGTCTATGCATTCACACATGTATTACGATTTCCGGATAACGCAATTATAGCATGAACAAAAGACAATTATCATGAACAAGGAAATATAATAATAATGCTTTTATTATTGCCTCTAGGGCATATTTCCAACACTTAAACAAGCTCCTAGAGCATGGTATAAATGCTTGGCCAAGTTCCTTATTGCAAGTGGTTTTGAAATTGGAAAAATTGATTCCACACTTTTTACTAAAAGGGTTAATGGAGAACTATTTGTATGCCAAATTTATGTTGATGATATCATATTTGGTTCAACTAACCCTATTTTTAGTGAAAAGTTTGGAAAGCTAATGTCGGAGAAGTTTGAGATGTCTATGATGAGTGAACTCAAATTCTTTCTCGGTTTGCAAATCAAGCAAACTAAGGAAGGTACATTTGTATCTCAAACGAAGTACACCAAAGACTTATTCAAGAAGTTCAATATGCAAGAGTGCAAAGGTATGCCTACACCCATGCCTACTAGTGGACATAATGATTTGACCAAAGATGGTGAACCGGTTGATCAAAAGGTTTATCGCTCTATGATTGGTTCATTGTTATACCTATGTGCTTCACGTCCCGACATTATGCTAAGTGTGTGCATGTGTGCACGATATCAAGCTGCTCCCAAAGAATGTCATCTTAAAGCGGTGAAAAGGATAGTGAGATACCTAATTCATACACCAAATTTTGGCATTTTGTATCCTAAGAGGTCCTCTTTTGATCTTGTTGGCTATTCCGACTCGGATTATGCCGGAGAAAAGGTTGATAGAAAGTCCACTTCGGGTACTTGTCAATTTCTTGGTAGACCTCTTGTGTCTTGGTCCTCCAAGAAACAAAACTCGGTATCCTTATCCACCGATAAGCAACTCTTAAAGATTATGCTCAATTACTTTGTGACAATTACTTTGGATGACCCAAACTCTTAAAGATTATGGGGTCTATGTGAAACATGTTCCATTGCTTTGTGACAATGAAAGTGCTATCAAAATTGGTCATAATCCTGTACAACATTCTTGAACTAAGCATATTGAAGTTTGTCATCATTTCATTCGAGATCATGTTGCAAAGGGTGACATTGATCTTAAGCATGTTCGCACCGATAAGCAACTAGCTGATATATTCACTAAACCACTTGATGAGAAAGTGTTTTGCAGGTTGAGAGGAGAATTGAACATCATTGATGCTTCAAATTTGGAGTAGAAACTCCATTGGATACATGCAAGACATGAGCTTATGGCTAATCCATGATATATCTCTTATGATGACTATCTTATGTCTTGGATATATTTGTACCTTGCATGTTATCTAACCCATGTAGGTACTTGGTTGAATCTAATTCCATGAGATTGCAACTCACTCACGTCTTGAGCAATCTCTACATCACCAAGTCTCTACACAACGGTGGTTGACGACAAGGAAGCATAAAACCATTCGAACATATCCTTTGACAAATTCTATGTTGAGCTTCATGATTGTCATTTTTGGATATACAAGCGCTTTTCCTTGCAAGAACTAACCCATGTAGGTAGATGAACTCAAATTCCAAGTGGTGCTCCCAACTCTTGATGAGCTACATCAACTTTGAGCACCCACACAAGTTCCACTACATGAGCAAGACCCACACCACCACCCAAGGTATGATATTCCATCTTAGAGAAGCTTTACTCCAAGTCATGAGTCAAAGCAACTCAACAAGATGAGAATACATCAAGATGCTTAAACGAAAAATGGTAACCCCATTTAGAGCCTAAACGATGAGTATGACCTATGATCAAGTGTTCTCACTTGATTCCTAAGTTGATATACTCTAACATAGGTGACTATGTCACCGCCCATTTCTAGATGAAGTTCTCTTGTGTCTTTTCAGTGTTATTGCATTTGTCCCTTGCATATTTGTTTCCCTATTTTTCAAAAAAAAACCTCATCTAGAACCTTCACTTTTCTTATTTTTGTTCTGCATATTTCTGCATCAATTCCTTGCAAATCCTTTAGTTAATTCATTGCAAATCTTTGTGAGATCTTATTTGACTAGTGAGCTGAGGTGACAAGTGTTTTCTCTGTGATGAACTCGGTTTCACCGAATTGTAGTTTTTGGTCCAACCGAATCCTTTCGGTACCACCGAAACATACCAACTCGGTGCCACCGACTTCACAACAGGAAAAACAGTTTGCTACTTGTTCTATATTTCTTCTGATCCAGCTCCACTCAATGAATCTTGTCCTCTACAAGCATCACAGTTTTATCTACTGCTTTGTGCTGAGTCTCAAGGAACAAACCCATTCGACGGATTCCAGAAAAACCTTCTTCGAAATTGATGTCAAAGGGGGAGAGAGAGATCACATCAAAGCTTATCACCTACAAAGGAGAAAGTATTCAGGGATCCCAAGTATTAAGGGGGAGAAAGAGATCTCCAGGGGGAGAGAATACTCAAGGATCCCAGATGCTTGATGTTCAAGAGGAGAGATGCCACATGTCTTTTTTGGGGGGAAAGACATGTTCATATGTGCTTATTTGCATTAAGTTCTATTCATTTATATCTTTCAGCTCTGATTTTCTGTTCCCTACCTTCTCCCAATATCCCATGTCAGATTCAGGGGGAGCAAGACATCTAAGGGAAAGAAATCACTCAAATTCATTGCATATCTTTACTCTTGGGGACATGTCTAATCCAATGTGGTACCTTGTACTCACTATCTACATGTCATCCCAGTCTTGGTATTCTTGTGGTTTCTTTTGGTTTGCTCTGGCTAGTGGATGTACCTGTGTTATCTAACCTTGTTTGTGTAGGTTCATTCCATCCTAAGCCAACTCAAGAGTACAAGGTAAGTATATGCATCAAAATCATGAGTATGAGAAATTCTTGCTTATGTACATACTGTTTGCAAGAAGGACTCATAAGCATGAAGGTATTTCTTTAATAATCTTTTGCTCTGATGCATATGGCCAAGATACATGTAACACATTGCCTACTCTTTCATGATTATGCTCTCACATGCTTCTACATTTTATATTCAGATGATTGCATACATGTAGGGGGAGCCTATGTTTGTTACATGTCCTTCCAAAGCTTTACTTGCTATTCTTTATATCTTTATCTAAAGCTTTGACGTATGTTGCCATCAATTACCAAAAAGGGGGAGATTGAAAGCACAAGTGCTCCCCAGGTGGTTTTGGTAATTAATGTCAACATATCTCTTGTTGGACTAACGTTTCTATCTAGCATGTATCAGATAAGTTCAACAATGGAGTGGCATGGACTAAAGGTTGTGGGAACTCCTTCAAGATGCTAAGGACAAAGGATTGGCTAAAGCTTCAAGATCAAGACTTTTCATTTTACATTTTTAGTGATCCAAGATCACATTGAGTCCATAGGAAAAGCCAATACTATCAAGGAGGGATGAGGTGTTGCTTAATGAGCCTTTTGCTTCATGTGCTTAATGATATGCTCCTAAACCGTCAGTTACTTTCCCACTTCCACATATGACCTAAACCCAAAGTCAAACTCGGACCTACCGATTCTTTCTATCCGGCGCCACCGAGTTTCACATGTCATAAGCCACTGCCAAACCCTAGCAAATCGGTTTTACCGATAGGGATCTCGGTCTCACCGAGATGGGATTGCAATCTCACTGTGTATGCCCATTGTCAAAATCGGTCTCACCGAGTTTAGGCAATCGGTACTATCGAGATTACAATGCAAACTCTCTGGTTAACTCATTACCAAAATCGGCCCAACCGAGTTTAGTAATCGGTCCCACCGAGTTTGCCTGACCAACTCTCTGGTTAGCCTATTACCAAAATCGGTCTCACCGAGTTTGTGTAATCGATCTCATCGAGATTACGTTATGCCCTAACCCTAACCATATCAGTCCTACCGAGTTGCATGTCAGTCCCACCGAAAATCTCTAACGGTCACTAAGTTTACTATTTCGGTCCGACCGAGTTTGTTGATTCGGTCCCACCGAGATTGGTAAATTGTGTGTAACGGTTGGATTTTGTGTGGAGGCTATATATACCCCTCCACCTCCTCTTCATTCATGGAGAGAGCCATCAGAACACATCTACACTTCCAACTCATATGTTCTGAGAGAGAACAACCTACCCTTGTGTTGAGGCCAAGATATTCCATTCCTACCATATGAATCTTGATCTCTAGCCTTACCCAAGTTGCTTTCCACTCAAATCTTCTTTCCGCCAAATCCAAATCCTGTGAGAGAGAGTTGAGTGTTGGGGAGACTATCATTTGAAGCACAAGAGCAAGGAGTTCATCATCAACACACCATTTGTTACTTCTTGGAGAGTGGTGTCTCCTAGATTGGCTAGGTGTCACTTGGGAGCCTCCGACAAGATTGTGGAGTTGAACCAAGGAGTTTGTAAGGGCAAGGAGATCGCCTACTTCGTGAAGATCTACCGCTAGTGAGGCAAGTCCTTCGTGGGCGATGGCCATGGTGGGATAGACAAGGTTGCTTCTTCGTGGACCCTTCGTGGGTGGAGCCCTCCATGGACTCGCGCAACCGTTACCCTTCGTGGGTTGAAGTCTCCATCAACGTGGATGTAGGATAGCACCACCTATCCGAACCACGGGAAAAACATCCGTGTCTCCAATTGCGTTTGAATTCTCCAAACCCTTCGCTTTACATTCTTGCAAGTTGCATGCTTTACATTCCGCTGCTCATATACTCTTTGCATGCTTGCTTGATATGTATTGTGTATGTTGAAATTGTGCCTAAAGCTCCACTCAAACCGAAAAAGTTTAAAAATTGCAAATTTAGCACTAAGTGTCTAATCACCCCCCTCTAGACACACCTACTTCTAGATACCTACTCCAAACTATAAAGCTGAGGCAGAGAACCAACTTGATCGAAACATTAAACGGCTTAGGTCCAATCATGGTGGAGAGTATTTTTCCAATGAATTTGATCTGCTTTGTGCGGAACATGGTATAATCCATGAGAGGACGCCTCCCTACTCACCTCAGTCAAATGGGGTAGCCGAAAGAAAGAATCAAACTCTAACTGATATGGTTAATACCATGTCAGACACATCGGGTCTTTCCAAGGAATGGTGGGGAGAGGCGCTATTGACTGCGTGCCATGTCCTAAATCGAGTTCCCACAAAGCATAAGACCATGACTCCATTTGAGGAATGGGAAAGGAAAGATTGAAACTCTCTTACCTACATACTTGGGGTTGTTTGGCGAAAGTCAATATACCAATTCCCAAGAAGCGCAAGCTTGGACCAAACACCGTGGATTGTGTTCTTCTGGGTTATGCTTTTCATAGCGTTGGCTATAGATTTTTGATAATAAAATCTGAGGTATCCGACATGCACGTTGGTACGATTATGGAGTTGAATGACGCGACTTTCTTTGAGGACATATTTCCTATGAAGGATATGTCGAGTTCATCAAACCAGGAGATACCTACTCCATCTAGCGAGGAATTCGCTGTAATTCCTGAACCCACCATTGCGATGGAACACGTTGAGAATCCTATTGAGGGTGATAATGGAACTCCCGTGAGGAGTAAGAGATAGAGGATTGCAAAGTCTCTTGGTGATGATTTCATTGTGTACCTTGTGGATGACACACCCAGGACTATTTCAGAAGCCTATGCATCTCCTGATGCTGACTACTGGAAGGAAGCTGTTCGTAGTGAGATGGATTCCATCTTAGCTAACGGAACCTGGGAGATCACTGACCTTCCTTATGGGTGCAAACCTGTAGGATGTAAGTGGGTGTTCAAGAAGAAGCTTAGACCCGATGGTACGATTGAAAAGTACAAGGCACGGCTTGTGGCTAAGGGTTTTACCCAGAAAGAAGGTGCAGACTTCTTTGATACTTACTCACCCGTGGCTAGACTGACCACAATTCGGGTGCTACTATCACTGGTTGCCTCACATGGTCTTCTCATTCATCAAATGGACATTAAGACGGCTTTCCTCAATGGAGAGTTGAAGGAGGAAATTTACATGGATCAGCCAGATGGTTTTGTAGTACCTGGTCAGGAAGGAAAGGTGTGCAAGTTATTAAAGTCTTTATATGGCCTTAAACAAGCTCCTAAGGAGTGGCATGAGAAGTTCGAAAGAACATTAACTTCTGCCGGCTTTGTAGTAAACGATGGTGACAAGTGTGTGTACTATCGCCATGGTGGGGGCGAAGGAGTTATTCTTTGTCTGTATGTCGACGATTGATATTTGGAACCAAACTTGATTTAATCAAGGAGGTTAAGGATTTCTTATCTCGCTGTTTTGAGATGAAGGATCTAGGAGTAGCTGATGTTATCTTAAACATCAAGCTGTTGAGATATGAGAATGGTGGGATCACACTGCTTCAGTCTCACAATGTGGAAAAGGTCTTGATCATTTTGGGTATAGCGACTGCACACCTTCTCCAACTCCATATGATGCTAGTGTGTTGCTTCAAAAGAATCAACGGATTGCTAGAGATCAACTGAGGTATTCTCAGATTATTGGCTCGCTTATGTATTTGGTGAGTGCCACGAGGCCTGACATCTCGTTTGCTGTGAGCAAGCAGAGTCAGTTTGTGTCAAAACCGGGAGATGGTCATTGGCATGCGCTTGAGAGAGTTATGCGCTATTTGAAAGGCACCGCGAGCTATGGGATTCACTACACCGGGTATCCAAGGGTATTGGGGGGTTATAGTGACTCAAACTGGATATCTGATGCTGATGAGATTAAGGCCACAAGTGGTTATGTTTTTACACTTGGTGGTGGCGCTGTTTCTTGGAAGTCTTGCAAGCAGACCATCTTAACGAGGTCAACTATGGTAGCGGAACTCACAGCATTGGACACTGCCACTGTTGAAGCAGATGGCTTCGTGAGCTCTTGATGGACTTACCTATGGTTGAAAAACCAATACCCCCTATCCTGATGAACTGTGATAATCAAACTCTGATCATCAAGATAAACAGTTCTAAGGACAATATGAAGTCCTCAAGGCATGTGAAGAGGAGACTAAAATCTGTCAGAAAATTGAGGAACTCCGGAGTTATTACGTTGGATTATATCCAAACGTAAAAATTTTTTGGCAGATCCCTTCACAAAGGGTCTATCACGTAATGTGATAGATAATGCATCAATGGAGATGGGTCTGAGACCCACCGCATGAGCTGTCCACAGTGGTAACCCACTCTATGTGATTGGAGATCCCGTGAAGTAGAAGTGGGAGACAAGTTGTTGGTCAGCTGGGAGGAGAGTATCCCTATATTAACTATCCCACTACCTGAAGATGCAATACTCTCCTGATCTACATGGCAGGTTGATACTTATCTTAATGTGTTCCAAGTGGCTTATTCGTGTAAGAAGATATGTTGTCCTGCAGAACATCTTCTGAGGAACACACCTATATGAATTTGACTGTTAACGTCGCAGTCTGTGAGAATTGGGTGTTCTCTAATAAATTCATGAAAAGGCCATGGAGTACGACGTATATGCTCCACCCGCGGGGAAGCCTTGCGGCAGCCTAGTATCGGTCAAGAATTTGTGTGAAACTAGTCTCGCAGAAAACTTGTAGTTCAAGGCATAGTCCACTATTCAAGTTGTGATATAGTGTAGCATAAATCTCTAAGTGGAAGTTCAACTTCACAGTCTCCACTAAGCACCGGTATATAAACAATGTTTTGGAACCAAATGGTGAGATGTGCTAATGAGACTTTGTGGGGGATTGTTGGAATTTGCTAGTGGGCTTTTGGCCCAAAGCCCAACTAAAATTCTGAAATTCTCTTGGCCCATTCATGCACACATGTGAGTGGAGTGAGTGAGGCTAATGTCGGATCACGGGTTCCGGCAGACCCTTAAGGTTCGAACTCTGGGGTGCGCGCGGAGATTATGCCCTCTACCTCTCCGTCTCGCAAGGATCTAAACTACAGAACGAACAACACAAGAGACACAAGGTTTATACTAGTTCGGGCCACCATTGTGGTGTAATACCCTACTCTAGTTTGGGGTGGATGGATTGCCTCTTGGGCTGATGAGGATGAACAGTACAAGGAAGAACAACCTCGCGAGGGTCTGTTCTTGGCTAGGGGATGAACTGCTGGGGGAGTTGGATCGCCCTTCTCTCTCTCTAAGTGTGCTGCTAGCTCTGTTTGTGGATGCTACCTTCTAGCTGGTTACCTCCCCCCTCTACCCTGGGGGTGGCTAGTCATATTTATAGGCAAAGGCCCTGGGCCTCTTCCCAAATATTTGAGCAGGAAGGGTGCCAACAATTGGCCAATTCGAAGGGGAACATCTAGTACACTTATCCTGACTAAAGTTGGTCTTCGCCTGCCAAAGGCCCTGTAGTGACGCCGTTCTGGGCTCCATGGTGACCTCCTTCCCACCGTTGGACTGGTCTTGGTCTTGTTGCACCGAAATGGGTGCCTTTGCTTGATCCTCTCGCCTGCGCTTGCCCCCTTTGCACCAAAGAGGAAAGGGGAACGCTACGCGGGCTGGCGCCCGCCTGGCACCCTTGGTCGTCATGGCTTGCGTCATGGGCACCTCGCGAGGTACCCTGCCTTGATCTCTCCGCCTCCTCGTGAGCCATCCTGAGGAGGCCGCACCTGAGGAAGCACCGCGTCGTCCGCCTCGCGAGGCTTGGCCCCTCGCGAGGGTCTTGGGTCTTGTGTTGGTGAAGATGGGCCGCGCTGGGCTGCAGGCAGGCAAGTCTGGGGACCCCCGTTCCCAGAACGCCGACAGTAGCCCCCGGGCCCAAGGCGCGCATGGACTTGGCCACACCGAGAGGCGAAAGGGCAAGGGCGAAGCACCGCGGACCCTAATAGCCTGCGGCCTTGTGCGCCGCGTGGCGGTTTGACAGGACGTGGGCGTCTCCGCTTCCCCACGACACCTTGACAACTGCGTGACTTGACTAGTCCCTGCATGCGTAGATACGGGTCACTATTACCTACGATCGTGGTGCTCGACGGTTGGCCTCTTCCGGCTATAAGTGCGAGGCCGCATAAGCTCCGCCAGTCCACCCCTTCCCGCTTCTCTTCTTCTTCCTCTCCTTTGCCGCCCGCAGCTCGCATGGCTCCGAAGAGGTTATCAGCCGCGGAGAAGGGGGAGGCTAGTCGGGCGGGGCCTGACTCCCCTCCGGCCAAGCGCGGCCGGGGTCGTCCCCGCAAGCATCCCGCGGTCCCCGCTGTGGCTCCCCATGGGCACAGGGACGGTTCTCCGCGCGGTGGTGAGCGCTCGGCTGCCAAGGGGAGGCAGGCTATGGCTGCGTGGCCCCCAGGCCGCGCTTTCGCTCGGCGGAGGTGCTGCCGGAGTTCGTCATGTGGTCGGCGGACCCGAACAACACCTGGCTCCAGCTCCCCCGCTTCTTCATCAGCGAGCTGCCGGCCAGCGCCCGGTGCGGCTTCTGGCTTCAGGCTGACGGTTGCTGCAGTAGGGCCTCCTGGGTTTCGCTCGAGGTCTCCCCTTCTGGGAATGGGGCCCTGACCCGCGGCTGGCAAACGTTTGCCCGTGCGCGCGGCCTGGGCCAGCGGTGCACCCTGCACTTCAAGTTCGACGGCGACGACACCCTCTACGTGAGGGTGTTTGGGGAAGATGGTCGCCGCGCAGGATGCTACCCCGAGGGCGACGACCGTGGCCAGGGGCCTCGCCCCGACGACGATGGAGGAGACAACACCCGCTTCGATGGCGGCGCCCGATGCTCCCCAAGCTCCACCAACTCTTCTTCGGGCGGCTCCTCCAGCGGTGGCCGCAGCCAGCCCCCTCGCCGTCGCGCTTGCTTGGGGGGTGGCTATTCATCCGCCCGTCGCCGCGCCCTGGTGAAGCGCGAGAGGGAGTCCGCCTGAGCTTCGGGGGCATCCCGTGTCGCCTCTGCAGGCCGATGTGAGGCGGGCCGCGCCGGGCTCGCCCTCTTCTTTTCCTTTTGCTCCCTGTGTAAAACAAAACAGTTGCATGGAGCCCCGTGGGGGCGTGTTCAGAATCATCGATGTTGTAGCCATTACCTTGACTTTGTTGTTGCGCTTCTCAACTATTTGCCCTCGCGTAGGTAGTTTGCGGCCCCAGCCGGGGGGCGACCGACCCAGGCCCTGTGTGCGTGTCGCGGTGCCCGAGGGGCACGGACTAGAGGGGTGCTCCTGTAGAGAGCCCGAGCCGTGAAACCTTCAAGCAGTTAGAGCAGAAACGCTCCCGAGGGCGTTCGAGTTCTGTCCCTCACGAGGCCTTTCATGAGAAAAATCAAAACGAGGAGCGAAAATCGACGAACCACAAATCAACAACGGCGATAGTTTCGATAAGACTTCAGATGCAAGTAAACACGTCAAATGCGGAAAGCAAATGAAAAAGCCGCGTCCGGCACCTAATCTAGTCTTCGACGTCTTCTCACCAGCGCGGAGCTAAGTGCTGCCACTGGGCGTGGGAGGGAGCCCCAGGGCCTGAGGCCGGCGCTCCTGAGACTCCGGGGCGTGTACAGCCCCACTCATTATTACGTGAGAGTGTCACGGGGCGGCGAGCTTCACAGGCATTGGCCTTCTTCACAGGCTCCGGGCCTTTTTTCTTAGAGGTAATAAGCTTCACAGGCACTTGCCTTCTTCATAGGCTCTGGGCCTTTTCCAAAAAGAGATGAGCTTCACAGGCGTTCGCCTTCTTCACAGGCTCTGGGCCTTCTCCAAAAGGGATGATCTTCACAGGCGTTCGCCTTCTTCACAGGCTCTGGGCCTTCTCCAAAAGGGATGATCTTCACAGGCGTTCGCCTTCTTCACAGGCTCTGGGCCTTCTCCAAAAGGGATGATCTTCACAGGCGTTCGCCTTCTTCACAGGCTCTGGGCCTTCTCCAAAAGGGATGATCTTCACAGGCGTTCGCCTTCTTCACAGGCTCTGGGCCTTCTCCAAAAGGGATGATCTTCACAGGCGTTCGCCTTCTTCATAGGCTCTGGGCCTTCTCCAAAAGGGATGATCTTTGTCGGATCACGGGTTCCGGCAGACCCTTAAGGTTCGAACTCTGGGGTGCGCGCGGAGATTATGCCCTCTACCTCTCCATCTCGCAAGGATCTAAACTACAGAACGAACAGCACAGAGACACAAGGTTTATACTAGTTCGGGCCACCATTGTGGTGTAATACCCTACTCTAGTTTGTGGTGGATGGATTGCCTCTTGGGCTGATGAGGATGAACAGTACAAGGAAGAACAGCCTCGCGAGGGTTTGTTCTTGGCTAGGGGATGAACTGCTGGGGGAGTTGGATCGCCCTTCTCTCTCTCTAAGTGTGCTGCTAGCTCTGTTTGTTGATGCTATGTTCTAGCTGGTTTCTTTCTCTCTCTACCCTGGGGGTGGCTAGTCCTATTTATAGGCAAAGGCCCTGGGCCTCTTCCCAAATATTTGAGCGGGAAGGGCGCCAACAATTGGCCAATTCGAAGGGGAACATCTAGTACACTTATCCTGACTAAAGTTGGTCTTCGCCTGCCAAAGGCCCTGTGGTGACGCCGTTCTGGGCTCCATGGTGACCTCCTTCCCGCCGTTGGACTGGTCTTGGTCTTGTTGCACCGAAATGGGTGCCTTTGCTTGATCCTCTCGCCTGCGCTTGCCCCCTTTGCACCAAAGAGGAAAGGGGAACGCTGCGCGGGCTGGCGCCCGCCTGGCACCCTTGGTCGTCATGGCTTGCGTCATGGGCACCTCGCGAGGTACCCTGCCTTGATCTCTCCGCCTCCTCGTGAGCCATCCTGAGGAGGTTGCGCCTGAGGAAGCACCGTGTCGTCCGCCTCGCGAGGCTTGGCCCCTCGCGAGGGTCTTGTGTGACACTCCAAAAAAATTTATTTGGTCTTAGCAAAAACCTTGCTGATTTTTCTTCTGTGGATTGAGACCTTTCAAAATTTTCAAAAAAAAAAAAACTCTATGAAGATTTGGATTTTTCATTCTATTGATAACCACCCATGACCTTGTATTTTCTCCCATGTGGTTAAACCACTCCAAAACCTCCTCTCCTCCTTGTTATCAATCTAAGATCCCTGTCCCAACTCATCCAAGCAAATTTTGGATTTTATTTTGATTGTTTCATCTCTCAAATATTTTTCTATCAATTGTTTTGGGCCAAATGGTTTTTCAAAGCAAGTACCCCATTTTAGTTGAGATTTGAACTCAAACCAACTCTACTGGCTAGTCCTTTGAACCCACAACCCAGAACCATCTTGATCCACTCTTTTCCTTTTCAAAATTTTCAAATTTCACTCCCTGTAAGTTTGGACCAGATTTGCTAAATTTAGTGAAATTCATATCTACACTTCCCCAAAAATTCCACCAAAATTCAGGCAACCTACTGGTGCAATGAGTGACCACTCCACCAAATTTCAGCTCTAGGGAAAATGCCTACATGCCTGAATCATTTCGTCGAACACCTTGCATGCACTATTTCAGCCAAGTTCAGTTAAAATTCAGTTTCAGTGTCGAATACCGTTGATCATCTTCAGTCACGCGCCCACAGTGCCCTTGGCACGTTGCTCGCCGCCTAGTCAGCTTGTCCGGAGCCCCGCACGCGGCTTCTTCCTGGCGTTGGTGGCGCCCTGGCCCGACCACGCCGGCGTGTCTTGCGGCGGCTGAACCGCCATGGCAGCCAACAGGGAGCAGAACGGAGGCTCAACGCCGTTCTGCGCCGCCCAACCCCGCTGATGGCTCCGCGTGGCCATCTCCACGCCAGCGCACGCATGCAGCACCGTCGCCGTGGCGCGACGCGCACAACGCGCGCTCTCTGCCGCCGTTGAGCCCGTGCGGTCACCTCATCGTGGACAGGCGCCATTACGCCGGGGCCAGCTCCGTTTAGTAGCGGAACGAATCCAGTAACCTCCACTGATGCTGCCCGACCGCTCAAACCACCCTCCAATCCACTGCTCCGCCGTAATCGTTCGCTGGAGATTCTCCGTTTACGGCCACCCCATCGATCTGCCTATAAATAGAGGCCCCGAGCTTCAACTCGAGCACCCACTAGCCCTGCACTCCCCCTGGAGCACGCTAGGCCTCTGGAAGAGCCCCGAGGAGGTCTCCTTCCTCGACTCCGACCGCCGCGACCCGCCACGGGATCCAGCCCGATTCGCCCCCGTGTGTGCACCTCCGCCTCCATTCTCCTGCCAGTAGCTTCACCATGCATCCCTCGTTCTGACCCGCACTTCAATTTGAAGCTTGCAGCCCTCCATCGGAGTTCCCCATCCTCACCCGAACCGCCGTCCGCCGGAGTTAGTGTCACCGTCGACGTGGTGCTCCCCGTTGGACGAGTCCACCACCCACCGACGCAGAAGAAAACACTAAAGCTCTTGGTACCCTCCGTTTCTCCTAATTCGCCGTAGTTCGACGCCGGCGTCCACCGCCGT
Source organism: Aegilops umbellulata (assembly GCA_032464435.1). Lineage (NCBI taxonomy): Eukaryota > Viridiplantae > Streptophyta > Magnoliopsida > Poales > Poaceae > Aegilops > Aegilops umbellulata. The sequence continues at coordinate 63,736,068 of CP136057.1, forward strand.
CTTCGGGCGCCGGCGAGCCTTATCAAACCTGACATGCGGACCCCGCATGTCAGCCTCTGTTCTTTTATTCGTGAATCGTTTTCTTTTGGCGCCTTCGGGCAAAATACGCTTTCTCTCTTGCGCTTGCGCATTTCCAAACGAACCGTTTTCTGTTTTCTCAGTTAGAACCCTGGGAAGTTTCTGTTTCATCACAGATGAGTCCCTGGATAAAAACCATCATAACTTTTTAACAGAGGCACATTTTTGAGTGATTCTTTTTCTGTTCTCTTCAAAATTTTGTCTAGTTTTTTATAAGATTTATGTGAAAATTATTTGCAATACTTTTTCTGCACCTCTCGGTATTCACGTTAGCGCATATGTTTTCTCTATACCGTAGATACCAAAGGAGGTGGCGGGGCCGCGAACTTCACTGAGCTAGGCTCCGACTACTCTGAACCAGGCAAGCATGTTCGAACTTTTGATATGATGAGTGTCTTGGCATGTTTGCATAGTTTCATGGCATGTGTGAAGCATACCGATGAACCGTTCATTATGCATTGTTGAGGCAAGTAAGCCCGATGATTTCACACGTCGTTGGACGTAAGTATGCAAGGCCATGTGTTGGCATGAAGATGGGTAAGATGGCAGTGTTGTAGCATGCCAGTCTTAGGCCATGCAAGTTATCTTCAGTACCAACCCATATCGGTTGGGTTCAAATCCACTTCCTTTCCCTGTACTACCACATGTTTCCCGAAAGGGATATGGTTTAGTAAGACGCAAACCGCTTTCTGGGTACACACCAAAAAGGAGAGGCCGGGATGCTGGTTCCATGGCCCTGGATTAAAGCCAGGCATCCGGTCAGGGGGCATGGGTGTTTCCGGTTGGGACCGAGAGGGGGGAACCCCTTAGAGCGCGTGTATATAAATTTGATCCCATGCTATTCGAGATTGTGATCTCCCCGTCTCAATAGTTTTTCTTGGACGATGTTGAGGGTGATTCCTGGCATCGAAGAGTTGGATGGGTGTGTACTGGTTAGCTGTGTTTCCTTCTGAAATACCGTAACGGAACTAGTCCTGGTGACTACGGAAATCCGTCGACTGTGGAAAATTTTTGTACAAACTCTGCAGAGCTCTATATCTTTAAATCATCTTATCTATATCCAAGTTCCCTGCTAACAGTCATGTGCCAGTTTGGTAACAGATTACCCGGTGGGACACATGAGCCCTAAGACCGGTTAAATATTTATCCTTGTGGGTGGACTAACCCGTTTAATTCCATGAGTTGAATATATTTATGATGAATATATTATTTCCTTACCAGTATTATTATTCCGCATTTTCCGCTCGAGGAGTCTTTCAGACACTCGTTTGGCACCAGTATTATTATTCTGCATTTTCCGCTCGAGGAGTCTTTCAGACACTCGTTTGGCACCAGTATTATTATTCCGCATTTTCCGCTCGAGGAGTCTTTCAGACACTCGTTTGGCACCAGTATTATTATTCTGCATTTTACGCTCGAGGAGTCTTTCAGACACTCGTTTGGCACCAGTATTATTATTCCACATTTTCTGCTCGAGGAGTCTTTCAGACACTCGTTTGGCACCAGTATTATTATTCCGCATTTTCCGCTCGAGGAGTCTTTCAGACACTCGCTTGGCACCCAGTGTTATTTCCTCTATTTCTGATTGTACTGGTTAACTTATTCATGTATTTCATGTTAGCATCTGTTATATCTTACGTCCGAACTGTCTTGCGAGTACTTTCAAAGTACTCACTGGCTTGTTGATTTGGCCAGATGCTGACGAAGGTGATCTCATGGATGAAGAGTTCGATAGCGAATCCGATTCCTAGAGGAGTCCTAGTCAGTCTCGTGCGACCCTGGAGTTGGTCACTGTTTTATATCCGCTTCCGCTACCCTAATAAATTCATCGAGCCTCACCTCGACGCTCGATGGGATGTTAGTTTGAGAATCCCATATCCACTCCCCACTGTGTTACTCCACCTCTACCACATTTGCGAGTCAGTAGTATGCCACCACTCCCTTGTGTCATTAATCGCCTTTATGTATAATTATTGGCACGCTTGTAATAAATTGTTGAGCATCGTCAGCTCAACCCTGTAACATATTTATGCTACTGGCTTATTGTATCAAAAGTTTGTCTGCCAGTGAGGAGGTTTTATCTCAAACTGGATTCTAAAGATTGGTTTCTCAATAAATATTTTTATTGGAAAACCGGTCGTGACATCTTGGGTCTTGTGTTGGTGAAGATGGGCCGCGCTGGGCCCCCATTCGAGCCACGCCGCAGGCCGCAGGCAGGCAAGTCTGGGGACCCCCGTTCCCAGAACACCGACAGTAGCCCCCGGGCCCAAGGCGCACATGGACTTGGCCGTGCCGAGAGGCGAAAGGGCAGGGGCGAAGCGCCGCGGGCCCTAACAGCCTGCGGCCTTGGGTGCCGCGTGGCGGTTGATTGGACGTGGGTGCTTTTGCAACTGCGCGGGTCATTAAAGGCGTGGCATCCGCTCCGGCCTTGCTCTTCTCCTTTTTCGGCCGCTGCTCAGATCCCCTTTCTTGCGCCTCTCCTTCCTTCAAGTTTCCAAATCTGCTCCATCCAGTTGACCTAGGTAGCTATGGCGCCTCGCCAGCCCCCGGGCGAAGCTTGGTTCTCGCCTGCCCTGGACTCGCCCAACGTGTCGGAGGAGAGCCTCGCCCGACTGCACCGGATGGCGGCGGCGCAGGGCATCAACGGGGCGCAGGTGTTCAATGTCGGCTCCGCCACCCCTGAGGGCCGAGGGAGCACCTTCTATCCTCTTTTCGTAAGCTCCATTACTGCGGGCTTGGTGCCTCCTTTCTCTGAGTTCTTCCTCTCCGTCCTCCGCCATTACAACTTGCAAGCTCTACACCTCCACCCCAACTCCATCCTTCTTCTGGCGATCTTCGCCTACTACTGCGAGGCTCATGTGGGGGTGCAGCCTTCAGTGGCCTTGCTGCGCCACTACTTCTACCTCCGGACTTCTCGTGGTTCCCCTTCTGCGTGCGCGAGCTTTCTCGCGTGCGGCAGTGCCATGGCCATTTCGAATCCGGGGAAGAGGATCGAGGGCTTCCGGAGCAAGTGGGTTTTGGTAGACGCCGGGCGCATCCATCCTCGGCTGATCCTTCCCATGGAGCCGGCCGTGAGTTCTAGCGACTGGTGCCGAGCGGAGCTCACGGATCCGCGCGCGAAGTCGATGTTGGCGAAGATGGACGCTGACCTGAAGCCGGCCAGCATGGCGGCGGCGAAGCTGACCGGGGCGTCGCTGCTGAGGGAGTTCCTGGAGCACCAATTGGCTCCGCATTGGCGGTATTCTTCCCCAATGTGGAGGCCTCATCCGAGCCCCGCAACTGTGGGCGAAGAGGACGTGACCACGGTTCTCCAATCCCTGGTCGGGGGCGAGGTAGCAAGGTTGGAGGGCGCACCCTCGCCCCTGTTCCTTCGCGACGATTGGGAGCAAGTGGTGGAGTCCATGCCCGTCTTCAACGGGGTCGGGCCCGTGCCCGTGGTGGCCCCCGAGGGACCTGTGGACGTGTCTTCCGGCGATTCCAGCGGAGAGGGGGGCGAAGAGGAGCGGGATGAAGGCCTTGACTCCGAGGCGACCGACGGAGAGTCCAGGGCTCCCCCTCCCCAGCGCAAGCCCCGCACTCTCCGCCTCTCGCCGAGCGATGATGATGATGACGACGATGACGTGCTGGGCAGCGGGAGCTCGCCCCCGGTCCCGAAGAAGGGCAGGACCGGATTGATTCCCCGCGGGTCCGTCCTGACTCCAAGGTGAGCCGCGGACGCGCCTTCTGCTCCCGAGGTCGACCCCTCCATCCGGCTCTCAGGCTTCAAGTATGGCCGGAGGCAGCTAGAGCTTTCTGGCGACGACCCATAAGTGCTTGATCCTTGATCTTTGGTTTTTCGTTCCGCCGTCGAGGCTTGATGATTGCTTCTCTTGAGTAGGCTGGCGCCCATGGCGAAGAAGCCAAAGGGAGCTCGCGAGGCCCTATCTACGGCGGCGCCTCCGCCTGCAGGGGAGGGTGACCGTGACGCGCGAGCCTCTCTTGCCCGCTTGTCCTTGCGGGGCTTGGCTGATCTGGCTGGGGCGACGGACCCCACGGCTCAAGTGACCCCTGAGGTGCCCTTGTCTGGCGCCGCTGCTACGGCTGGGGAGGCGCAGCGGACTCCGCCTCGGGACACTGCGGCCTCGCCGCCGCTATCTTCTCCTCCCGTTCCACCGACCGCTGCTTCCCCAACTCCTCCTGTTATCTTGGAGCGCACCGTTGTTTCTCTGCCTTCTTCTTCCATCCTGGAGCGCGCCGTTGCTGAATTGGACCGGCTGCGACAGGATCTTCTCGGCGCTGACCCTCGCCTGGTGGCCGGGCGCCTGGAACTGGCTTCGGGGTGGATTCGCTCTGATGCCTCGATTCGGGCGGCATTGATTCAGGCCTCAACGGCCTGTGACGAAGAGAGGGAGGCCACCCTCGAGGCGAAGGCTACCCGTGACACGGCCTTGGGAGAGGTGGTTGGAGTCCGTGGTCGCTGCAAGGAGTTGGAGGACGAGCTACAAGGCTTGCGAGGCCAGCTTGCGGAGGAGGTCCGCCTTCGCTAGGAGCAAGAGAAGGGGGCGAAGGCTCGCGAGGCGGCGCTCGAGGAACGGGAGGCCAAGCTCAAGAAGCGCCGCGGCCACCTAAGCGCGTTGAAGAAGGAGCTGGAGGTGACGAAGGCCGAGCTGGACGCCAAGGCCCGGGTCTTCACCGAGGATCGCGTGGCCTTCGCGGACATGGAGAAAGATGCCTGTGCTTCGCTGAAGACGCTTTACGAGAGCGGCCTGGATAGCCCGCTATCCAGTGACGGGGACGGCCCCGCCAAGCTGCTTCCCTTCCTGGTTAAAGCCCTTGGGGATGTCGCCCTTGGCCTCGCCCCCACGGCTAAGGCCGAGGCGCGTGTCCTGTCTTCCGCTGCGCTGACGCGGGTCTTCGCCCACGTCTACCTTCGCAATCCCAGCGTCGACCTCGACAGCCTGCTGGAGCCGGTGAGCGGCAAGGGTGCTGCCGCTGCTGTCGAAGCCGTGAAGGGGCGCGCGGAGGCACTGCTGGGGAAGTTTCGGGCCTTCAACACCAAGCCAAAGCAAGGAGCTGCCGGCCCTGATGCTCCACGAGGTGAAGCCAACCCACGCAGCTCCACCGCCGACAAGTGACTTCGCTATCGTTCCTGTTCTTCTTTTAGTTCCTGCACATGCACCACGCCTCGGGGAGGCATTTAAACTTGCGCTTGGTACTGAGACAACAGTATGGACTGTAATATTTGCTTTTAAGTTCCTTGAATGTTCCTTGAATTTTATGTTCTTCTTCCCTAGTTGCTTGTGTTCTACGCCGGTGGAGCCCGGCCCCGCGCGTGCCTCATCTAGCATTAGCCCTGACCGGAAACCAGGACGGGACCAAAGGAGTGAGGGGGTACTTGACAAGTTAGGCTCCTGAGTCGCGATGCTCAGGAGTCCCCCTTGGCGCACGAACAACAAGTAGGGAAGCGTGATGTAGGTGTATCTTCCGTTCTACGTCTGCAGAGCCCGACTCCGCGCGTACCTCACCTAGCATAGCCTTTCGGAACTAAGGAGTGAGGGGCTACGGAGCCAGTTAGGCTCCTGAGTCGCGATGATCAGGAGCCCCCCTTGACGTGTGAACAACGGGTGATGAGCCGAGATGTAAACGGGGCTACCGTTCTACGTCTGCAGAGCCCGGCCCCGCGCGTACCTCACCCAGCATAGCCTTTCGGAACTAAGGAGTGAGGGGCTACGGGACCAGTTAGGCCCCTGAGTCGCGATGCTCGGGGGTCCCCCTTGACGCTCAAACGGCCTTCATACCTTGGCTCCGCTCGGGGAGAGACGCGCGACGAACTAGGCCCAAAGGGCCTGGCTAGGTGGCGTACGTCTGGGCGTGACCCAGTCGTAGCCCCCGTGCCTAGCCCCCTCGCGCGGCGCTCCCGAGGGGAGGCGTTGCAATGAGGCCAGCCACTGAGCTCTGGGCTCCCTGAGGTTGACGCGGCCCGGAGACCACCCTCAGTTGTTTATCACCAGCGCGGAGCATAGCGCTTCCGTATGTGTACGGGCATAGCCGCTCCTCGGCAGTGTCGTCAGCCAGCGCGGAGCATGGTGCTTCCACTGGTACGTGGGAGGGGGCTCCCCTCCGAGAGGAGCCCCCGGGGCGTGTACAACCCCGCCCTGACACGTGGCCGACATGGTAGGGCTAGGTGAGGTGTATCTGGGCACCCGTGAGCCAGCGCGGGACTCACGAGGCCCTACCTCTAGGCGGGTTGTGCCTGGCACTGGGCCGTATCTTGAGATGTGTTCCTGCAAAATTTGGTTAGATGCCAGCACTCTACGTCCTCGGGTCCCGGCCCTCGAGCTTGTCTCAGCCGTCGCTGATATGCCAGGTCGCGATGCCGTGGACAAGGCCAGAGGGTGAGGGCTGGAGGGCCAGTAAGAGCCCTGAGTCGCGATGCTCAGGCACCCCCCTTTAACATGCAAGTGGTCGACATGGAGAAGAAGAGGTGCCGTGGACGGCATCAAGTAATCAAGCATGATAGGCGAATGCATAATTGGAAATAAACGCAGGGGAGATACACGCCACTGGGCCTAGCCCGAGCAGCTTGGGGATGATGCAGCCCGAGGGGCGCCCCCAGCAAAGCAAGCTAACGACTGAAGGAAATAAAAAGGGATACATGCCACGGGGACGGACCCATGTGGCCTAGGAGTGATGCAACCCTGGGGGGGCGCTCCCAGCTGGGAATGAAATTTGAAAGATGTCACCTGAAGATGTCGTCGGCGAAGTGGCGTTGGTGCTGCAGACTCGGTGGGCTGTGGAAGCAGATCCTCACAAGCCCCCAGGCCCTGGGGCCTCGGGAGGCTCCGGAGGCACTGATGGCTCCTCGCGGGCTGCCTCCATCTCCGCCAGAGCCGCAGAACGCCTGTCTTCCTGAGCCTCCAAGATGCCTCTCATGAGGCGCTGGTACGCCGCAGCCATGCTCGGCAGGCCGTAAGGCATGCGAACATAGCTGTGGGGCAGTCCTCCGTAGCACCCCACTCGGGAGGGCCAGAGGCGCTCCATCATGGCGATTTGATTGAGCCCTGGTACGTCGACGCAGACGCGCAACCTACCATCCTCGCCTGGATGTGGAGCCACAGCTGGTGGACGACGACAACCTCTCGTGATCCCTGACTCCTGTAGTTCTTGAATGGCCTTGTTAACGAACTCCTGTTGGTCTGACCTTCCTCGCCTAGCTCCTTCTCGAGGGAATCGCGCTTCGAAGCACGACTCCACATGGTGCCCAGGCGCCTCCCTCGTGACCCTGGCAAGGTCGGTGGCCCTCCAGGTGAGAGCCCCCGAGCCCTGCCTAAGGAGGGCGCCGGGCGCGCTTTCCTATGTGATGGAAGGAGGGTCCCCTTGGGCAGACACGGGCCCTGAAGGGCCTGGCTCCTGAGGGACTGGGCCTGACGACGTCTTCTTATTGGGGGTGGTCTCAGGAAGCCTCCTGCTTTCGCGGTCTGGGTCTTCTAGCGACGCGGCCTGAAAGGCTTGCTCCAGGGAACACACTGCGTCCTTCTCTTCACAGGGCACCGTGATGACGCCGCCACTTCCCGGCATCTTGAGGATGTTGTAGCCGTGGTGAGTCACGGCCATGAACTTGGCTAGCGCTGGGTATCCGAGGATGGCATTGTACGGCAGGCGGATGTGGGCGACGTCGAAGTCGATGAGCTCGGTGCGGTAGTTGCTGCGGGCTCCAAAGGTGAGAGGGAGGCGGACCTGCCCGATCGGGACTGTGGAACCGTCGGTGACTCCGGAGAAAGGCTTGGTTGGCTGAAGCTGGTCATAGGGCACTTGGAGGTTGTTGAATGTTTCCACGGACAAGACGTTGAGCCCTGCTCCACCATCGATGAGGGTCCTGGTGACCAGAACGTTGCTGATGACTGGGGAGCAAAGCATCGGGAGGACTCCGGCTGTGGCCGCGCACTTGAGCTGGTCTACCGGGCTGAATGTGATGGCGCACGCTGGCCACCTGAGGGGGCGCGTTGCTTCGAGCCTGGGGAGGACTGCATTCACTTCGCGGACAAACTGCTTGAAGATACGTTGAGAGGCTGGGGCTTGAGCTCCGCCCAAGATGCAGGCGATTGCGCGCGGCTCTTGGAAGCCCCCAGCCCCCTCGTGTTGGTGGCGGTCTTCGTTCCTCCTTGGCTGAGGCGCCTGACGGAGCGGGTTCCGCCCAGGGGCCGCGCGCCTTGGGGCCATGGCGTCTTCTTGGAGAGGGGGCGGCTGGTACGCCCGCGGAGCTTCATTGCCCGCGCGGGGCGGAGTGCGGCGTAGCGGTGCGGACGGCGCGGGAGAGCCCCTTGCGGCGCGGACGAGCTCGGCGATGCGGTCGAGCCACTCCTCATAGACGTCGTTGACGGGGCGGTAGCGTAGGAGCTCGTTCGCCGCGATGAGCGCAGCTCGAGCCTCCAAGGGTGCGCGAAGCGCGCGGGACGAAGAGCCGGCCGGGGTGAGTGACGGAGTAGCGGTGCGGCCGTCTTGCCGCATGGACGGGTGCTGAGACGACGCTTGCTGCTCGTTCCCCGCCGGGCCGGTGGCGGCGTTGACGGCGGGCGATGGAGAACGACGAGGACGCCCACCGACGGGGGCCGTCTGGGCGACGCGGGAAGCGATGGCGGCCCGGCGTTCGGCGCGGGCCCGACGAGCGTCAGACATGGATGCGACGGTCGGAGGAGAGCGGAGCGGTGGAAGGCAGATTCCGGTGCACCCCTACCTGGCGCGCCAAATGTCGGATCACGGGTTCCGGCAGACCCTTAAGGTTCGAACTCTAGGGTGCGCGCGGAGATTATGCCCTCTACCTCTCCGTCTCACAAGGATCTAAACTACAGAACGAACAACACAGAGACACAAGGTTTATACTAGTTCAGGCCACCATTGTGGTGTAATACCCTACTCTAGTTTGTGGTGGATGGATTGCCTCTTGGGCTGATGAGGATGAACAGTACAAGGAAGAACAGCCTCGCGAGGGTTTGTTCTTGGCTAGGGGATGAACTGCTGGGGGAGTTGGATCGCCCATCTCTCTCTCCAAGTGTGTTGCTAGCTCTGTTTGTGGATGCTACGTTCTAGCTGGTTTCTTTCTCTCTCTACCCTGGGGGTGGCTAGTCCTATTTATAGGCAAAGGCCCTGGGCCTCTTCTCAAATATTTGAGCGGGAAGGGCGCCAACAATTGGCCAATTCGAAGGGGAACATCTAGTGCACTTATCCAGACTAAAGTTGGTCTTCGCCTGCCAAAGGACCTGTGGCGACGCCGTTCTGGGCTCCATGGTGACCTCCTTCCCGCCGTTGGACTGGTCTTGGTCTTGTTGCACCGAAATGGGTGCCTTTGCTTGATCCTCTCGCCTGCGCTTGCCCCCTTTGCACCAAACAGGAAAGGGGAATGCCGCGCGGGCTGGCGCCCGCCTGGCACCCTTGGTCGTCATGGCTTGCGTCATGGGCACCTCGCGAGGTACCCTACCTTGATCTCTCCGCCTCCTCGTGAGCCATCCCGAGGAGGCCGCGCCTGAGGAAGCACCGTGTCGTCCGCCTCGCGAGGCTTGGACCCTCGCGAGGGTCTTGGGTCTTGTGTTGGTGAAGATGGGCCGCGCTCGGCCCCCATTCGAGCCACGCCGCAGGCCGCAGGCCGCAGGCCGCAGGCAGGCAAGTTTGGGGACCCCCGTTCCCAGAACGCCGACAATCTTCACAGGCGTTCGCCTTCTTCACAGGCTCTGGGCCTTTTAGGGGTAGAACCTCCGGAGGTGCTGGATGTTCCACGCATTCTGGATCGGCTCCCCCTCTTGAGTCTCCGAGCGCACGGAGCCTGGCCTGGAAACATGAACAACCTTGAACGGGCCCTCCCACATGGGAGAGAGCTTTTGCAGCCCCTCCCTGGAGAGGACCCGCCTGGGTACGAGGTCTCCTACCTCAAGGGTCCTGGGGCGGATGTTGCGGCAGTGATATCGTCGTAGCGCCTGTTGGTACCTCGCCGCTCGCAGCGCGGCTTCCCGGCGGCGTTCCTCCCCCAGCACGAGGTCCATCCCCCGCATGGCGTCCTGCTGCGCCTCGTCGAACGCCAGGACCGGTGCGGAGCGACGCCTGACCTCGTGAGGAAGGACTGCTTCGGCTCCATAGACCAGGAAGAACGGAGTCTCCCCGGTTGGTTTGGTCGCGGTGGTGCGGATGGACCACAACACGGATTGGAGTTCGTCGTACCAGCCCCTGCTGCAGGCCTCCACCTTCTTCTTGAATGTTCTAGTCTTGAGGCCCCTCAGGACCTCCGCGTTGGCTCGTTCGACCTGCCCATTGCCTCGCGGGTGCGCCACCGAAGCGTAGCATATCTGCGTCCCAAGGTTAGCACAGTATGTTTTGAAGAGATTACTAGTGAACTGCGAACCGTTGTCTGTGATGATGCGGTTCGGCACCCCGAACCGGCTCATGATACCCCTGATGAACTTGACCGTGGAGCCCGCGGGGATGGTACGGACAGCCTCCACCTCTGCCCACTTGGTGAACTTGTCAATGGCGACGTAGAGGTAACGGTAGCCCCCTGGCGCCCGAGGGAACGGGCCCAGGATATCCAACCCCCAAACTGCGAATGGCCACGAGAGGGGTATAGTCTGCAGGCCCCCCGCTGGTTGATGGATCTGCCTGGAATGGAACTGGCAGGCCTCACAAGCCTTCACCAATTCGATTGCGTCGTTGAGCGCGGTGGGCCAATAGAACCCACTACGGAATGCCTTGCCGATGAGGGTCCGTGATGATGAGTGGTGTCCGCAGTCTCCGCTGTGTATGTCTTCCTGTAGTTCCTTTCCTTGCTCCCTGGAGATGCAGCGCAGAGATACATCGTTTGGTCGCTTCCGGTAAAGTTCTCCATCTCTGATGCAGTATGCCATGGCCTGCCGCGCCACACGTTCTGCATCCTCTTCCTTTTCCGGTAGGGCCCCTTGTGTTAGATAACTCCGGAGTTTTGTGATCCAGCACTCCTCCTGAGGTTCCAACGTCAGGAGCAGGCGTGCTCCTGAGGTCGGCCCACAGACCGGGGCTCCCGAGGCTGGCGGTTGGGGGAGCTCCTCTCGAGGCTGAGCCGTGTTTGATAACGTCGGCTGTGCTAAAGGTTTGAAGAGACGCTCCTCGAAGACGCCGGGTTCCTGCGGCAACCGCCTGGATGCCCGTCTGGCTATGTCGCCAGCTTCCTGATTGGTGCCACGGGGCACGGGCTTCAGCTCCAGCCCCCAGAACTGCTTTTCCATCCTGCGGACCTCCGCCAGGTAAGCCTCCATATGCTCGTCCTTTGGCTCGTACACCTTGTTGGAGAAATTGACTAGGAGCTGCGAGTCGCCCTTGACGGTGAGGCGCTTCACCCCCAGGGCCACTGCGGCCTTAAGCCCAGCGATCAGTCCCTCATATTCTGCTATGTTGTTGGAGACCTTTTCACCTTGCTGGAAACAGAGCCGGCATAATAGAGCTTATCCTGAGTGGGCGATATCAGCACCGCACCAGCCCCCGCGCCGTGTCTGGAAAACGCCCCATCGAAGTACATAACCCAGCCTTCCGGCGTCTCACTTCCTGGGGAGAGGGACCGATCCTCGTCGTCCTTGAGGCCTGGTGCCTCCGCCCATTCCGCCACGAAATCCGCCAATGCTGCTCCCTTGATGACCCTGGTTGTGCTGAACTCGAGCTGAAACGCCTGCAGCTCTATATTCCACTCGGCGACCCTTCCTGCGGAGTTAGGGCTCATGAGCACTCTCTCCAGGGGGTACGATGAGACGACCTTGATGGGGTGAGCCTGGAAGTAGTGACGCAGTTTGCGTGAGGCTACCAGTAACGCGAGGAGGAGCTTTTGAGGCATTGGGTACCATGCCCTCGCGTCCCTTAGCACCGTGCTAACAAAGTAGACCGGGTGCTCAACAAGGCTGAGAGCATCTTGGGTTGTGGCGCCCTCGGGAGGTAGGGGCACCTCATGTGATGATGTGGCCTCGGGAGGTGAACCATCTGGGCGTGCGGCCTCCCTGTCTCCGGTGCGTTCTTTGGTGGCTGGCCCTCTTCATTTGTGGTTGTGGCTTCCACGGGCTTTCCTTGTTCCCGTTTTGTAAAGCCCCGAGACCGATGCTCGAGAAGACTTCCATATATTCCGGGTTCAGTCGTGTGATTTGTTTTGTTCGTTGCTTTCATCTTTGCATCTTTTGCATTGCATCATGTCATCATGCCACTAAATTTTGCAACTCAACCAATTAAATTGCATGGATCTTCGGTCCATTTAAACCGAGGGAATTCACGTGGTGATTCTCTTTATAACATATCCTCTCGATATTTAGAGAGCTATAGTAAATAATCCATTCTTTGGAATTAACCATAACACACTTACAAAATATCCTAATGCCTTTGTTATCTTAATTCTTGATCTCCAACTTTGCCATTTCCTTTAATGTTTTGCTTTTGTCATCCATGTTTGCATTGTGATCATTTCAAGTGTTGCATTTGTGCTTCTTGTAATGTTGCATTTCATCATGCTCATCATGTGCATTGTGTGTTTCATGCATGATCACCCCTTGCATCACCCTTCCCCTCCTCCTATGGTCATTTGTATCTTCATCTTTTCATCAAGACCTTTCTCCACGTGCAAACCTTACCACTTCTTCCTTTCTTTCAAATCTTGGCTTTCATGCCAAGTGGCATTATTTATGCCTCCATTAATGTTCATTTATTTCCTGATGTTCATACTCCATGCCTTATGCCTCTCTATCAAATTTCATCCATTTTGGAGATGTTTTGGTTGGGTTCAAAAATGGAGCAAGTTTGAATTTAATTCAAACTTGATTTATTTTTCTACCCCTAAAAATTGCCAAAGACTATTTATTCAAATACTGCATAAATCCAGGACTCCTTATATATCTTTATCTCTGAGTTTTTCCTTCCCAAACCACGGATCCCTTTCCTTGTAATTCTGTCTATTTTCTTAAAGAAAATAATCAGAGGAGGGAAGAACTGGGCAGAGCCCACTTATCTGGGCCGCGCCCTACGCCACCTGAAGCCCAGCCGGCCTCTTGGGCCTGGCCAAGGCCCGACCGAACCCCAGCCGCACCTAACCCTAGCCCGAGCGCTCCCTCCTCTCGATCTCTCCCCCTGCAGCCGCCTCTCGCTCGACCCTCCTCTCTCCCTCTCGTTCCCTCACCGCCGCCACACACAGCCAGGGCCAGGAGGACACGCTCGATCCCATCGCCCCTCTCCCTCGACGGCCAGCGCTGCCCCTGCAGCCACCCACCACATCTTTCCCTCCCCCCTCGTCCTCCCACACCATCTCCCTATCGCGCCGCCGCCGCGAAGCCCTTGCTCCTTCTCTCTGCAGGCTCCATCCCGCAACGCCCTTTCACTTCGCCGCGCCCTTTCTTTGCCCGCATTCGGCCGATTGCCTCATGCACGCCCGTGCTACCGCATCGCTGACCCGCGCGTCGCCGTGCTCCTGCCCCGTCGCGTTCTAGCCTGAGGAGACGGCTGCGTCAACCTCTTGCTCGCCTCCCTCCGCCGTTGCGCCACCTCGCTCTCCAAGCTGCTGCTCCGCTCCGCCGCCCCTGCTCCAGCCAGCAGGCGCGCCGCCGCCGTCCAGGACCACCATGGTGCCGCCTTGCTGCTCCCTCCAGCACCCAAACCAACTCCTCTGCTCCCTGTATCCGTCTGTGTTGATGCCGCTGGACACCAAGACCAGGGGCTCTTTAGCTGTTGCACGCTTGCAGTGCCTCCTCCCGAGCAGGAGCAGCTTGAACTGATGCCTCCGTGAAGCCTGAGTGTGAATTAATGTGTGCACCGGATACGCCAAGACCCGGACCGACAAGTACCACGACGTCCATCGATTGCCAAGTACCCCTACGCGTGGATACGCCAAGACCCCATCAACGTCAAGTTCTTCCACGACGCCCGAACGATTACAGGCCGAAACGCCAAGTTCCCACTTCAACAAGTGTACCTCTACTTCGGATTCACCAAGTACCCTTAGGATGCGCCTAGTACGACTACATGGACCGCCAAGTTCCACTACCGTCGCCCCGAAGATGTTGGAGTCGTCAAGTTCATCTACGAACGTGAACCCCTACTTCCACAACGACCGTCCCGAGAACGTCTACTTCCTCTACTATGCACCGACTCGAATCCGTTCCGGAAATGCGCGCTTCGAAGGTATAACCGCCGAGACGACCGCCGTGGACCGAATGCATGTGTTGTATGAGATGCACCGTTTGCACCGTATCTGAATTGTCACTCGTTTCCATGCCACTAACTCGTGGGAACCCGGTAGCCGGGATCACCCCACCATCTTTTGCATGCTCCACACATCCGCACACTTGCTCTTTTGCACCGGTATCTCAACGAGTTGTCGGATCATTGGAATGTTGCCGTGGCACCATTTCCGTTGTCGTTGTCGTGGCACCCCTTTCGTTTCCGCCATGATGTCAAATGCTTCTTATGCTCTCATCACACTCATGTCAACTTTTAATAAAAAATTGCATAAAACTTGTATATGTCATCCGCATCATAATAACAACATTTAAAATGTTTATATTTGTTGTTTCCATTAAGTTTGCTAAATGCATGTGGGGATTTACCGGATTTGTTGTTTGTTATATCCGGCCCCATTTAAAGTGTTTAGATGGTATAGTTTTGTTATGCTTCACCTATCGCCATGTTAACCAACATTTAATATTGTTGAGTACCTAACCTGAAGTGAACTAAATAATTGATGTGGTGTTTCGTCAATATGCAACTCGTTGCATATTGTGTCCCACTTAACTTGTAGTATTGTTTGTGCACTTTGCCATGCCATGCCTATTTAAACCGGACATGCATCATACTTGATTGCGCATCATGCCATGCTTATGTGGTGGTTGTTTACTATGTTGTTTGTTTCTTTCCGGGTTGCTCCTCTCGTTAGCTTCGGTTTCGTTCCGGAGTTGTGAGGATTCGTTCGACTACGTCCGTTTGTCTTCTTCATGGACTCGTTCTTCTTCCTTGCGGGATCTCAGGCAAGATGACCATACCCTCGAAATCACTTCTATCTTTGCTTGCTAGTTGCTCGCTCTTTTGCTATGCCTATGCTGCGATACCTACCACTTGCTTATCATGCCTCTCATATTGTCAAACCAAGCCTCTAATCCACCTTGTCCTAGCAAACCGTTGTTTGGCTATGTTACCGCTTTGCTCAGCCCCTCTTATAGCGTTGTTAGTTGCAGGTGAAGTTGAAGTTTGTTCCTTGTTGGAACATGGAGATGTTGTTCCTTGTTGGAACATGTTTACTTGTTGGGATATGACAATATATCTTATTTAATTAATGCATCTATATACTTGGTAAAGGGTGGAAGACTCGGCCTTATGCATGGTCTTTTGTTCCACTCTTGCCGCCCTAGTTTCCGTCATATCGGTATTATGTTCTCGGATTTTGCGTCCCTAACGCGGTCGGGTGATTTATGGGACCCCCTTGACAGTTCGCTTTGAATAAGACTTTTCCAGCGAGGCCCAACCTTGGTTTTACCATTTGCCTCACCACCACCTACCTTTCCCTTGGGAGTAATTAACCCAAGGGTCATCTTTATTTAGCCCCCCCGGGCCAATGCTTGTCTAAACTCGAGGCCTGGTTTTACTCGTAGCCTGTCTCATCCGGTGTTGCCCTGAGAACGAGATATGTGCAGCTCCTATCAGGATGTCGGCGCATCGGGCGGCTTTGCTGGACTTGTTTTATTACTGTCGAAATGTCTTGTAGCCGGGATTCCGAGACTGATCGGGTCTTCCCGGGGAGAAGGAATATCCTTCGTTGATCGCGAGAGCTTATAATGGGCTAAGTTGGGACACCCCTGCAGGGTTTGAACTTTCGAAAGCCGTGCCCGCGGTTATGTGGCAGATGGGAATTTGTTAATGTCCGGTTGTAGAAAACCGGAAGTTGATCTTATTTAAAATACATCAACCGCGTGTGTAACCGTGATGGTCTCTTCTCGGCGGAGCCCGGGAAGTGAACACGGTGTTGGAGTTATGCTTGACGTAGGTCGTTCTAGGATCACTTCTTGATCATAGTTGTTCGACCGTGCTTTTGCCTTCTCTTCTCGCTCTCATTTGCGTATGTTTGACACCAGATATGCTAGTCGCTTGCTGCAGCTCCACCTCAGTACCCTGTCCTACCTTTAAGCTTAAATAGTCTTGATCTCGTGGGTGTGAGATTGCTGAGTCCCCGTGACTCACAGATACTTCCAAAACCAGTTTGCAGGTGCCGATGAAACCGTGCAGGTGACACACCCGAGCCCAAGGAGGGGCTCGATGAAGATCTTGTTCATTGTGTTGTTTCGTTTCAGTTGATCAGTAGTGGAGCCCAGTCGGGACGATCGGGGATCTGTGTAGCATTTGGGGTAGTCTTCTTTTATTTTGGTTCCGTAGTCGGACCTTGATTGTATCTGTATGATGTAATGCTTTACTCATGTACTGTGTGAAGTGGCGATTGTAAGCCAACTATGTATCTCTTTCCCTTATGTATTACATGGGTTGTGCAAAGATTACCTCACTTGCGACATTGCTTTCAATGCGGTTATGTCTCTATGTCGTGCTTCGACACGTGGGAGTTATAGCCGCGTCGAGGGCGTTACAAGTTGGTATCAGAGCCTTCCCCGACCTTAGGAGCCCCCACTGATTGATCGTTTTTAGCGGTCGAGTTGTGTCTAGAAAAATGTTTTGAGTCATTTAGGAATTATATATCGGAGAGTTTAGGAGTTCTTTTTACTTCCCAGTCTCCTCATCGCTCTGGTAAGGCATCCTGACATAGAGTTTTGACTCTTCTCTTCTCAAATTTCACTAAAAAATTTTTAGGATCACGCGGGTATCTTAGAATCGTTCCGATGGTTTTGTGATGACAACATTGTCTTGGTGCCTCCCGTTAGCAGGGGTTTAGTGGAGGTGTCCCGGGGAGTTGAGCTCCGAGGTGTTGTCGTCATAATTTTATCGTTGCGGTTCTGGAATACCTGAGTTTAGTACGCCGACATCGAAAATCTCTTTTGTACAATTGTTGGTGAGATAACCCTGATAGCCCAGTACTGAGGCGAGTGCGGGAGTATTGCCATAACTCGTAAAATGGATGCTTTTCGAAGGTTGAGGTAAATGATTTCCGAAGGTTTCTTGGTTATGTGTTGAAGGATGATACAGCTGGATCTAGGTATTGTTAGTTTGGGTGATATATTTTGTGTCCCCTGTATCCCCAACACCTGATTGCATAACCAGAAAGTTTTGGGAGTTTATAGGTGGGAATTCAAGTAGCTCCTAGAATATCTTTCTAACGGACACATGATACGATATGGGATCTATCATATGTTTGTTTCCGGCTTATTCTGCGAGCCAATCCTTTGTTTTTGTTTTGTTTTGTGGTATTCGAGTTGCTTCAATGTCAAGTGTTGATTCCATACCTTTTCTACGTGGTGTTCTCATATTCCTATGTGGATACTAATCCTTCTTGATCATTGAGGTGTCATGTCAATCCTTTTTCAACCGGTGTGCTTCCCTTCAAGTTCATCATATTCGTTCAATTTCTGCCAGATCATTTATCAGTTCTTTGCAACGTTGCTTGTTTCATCCGTCCCAAATTGTCTTTGTTTTTCCCGCCCTCCCACCCTCTTTCTTTAAGGACTCAGATTTCTTAATCAAGTATCCTTTTTTTATTGATGAGAAGTTTCTTCATTCTTTTCCTTTAATGTTCTTATCCGGTGATTCTCAGGAAGATACTAACGGAGCCTTAACTTCATCATTATTCGTTCTTTTTTTCTCCGGTGGATTCCAATGCAATCTTTCGATGGTGATCACATCTTTTCCTCGTTTCAATACCTTCTCATACCGGTGCACCTCATAATAATCCACTTCTCACTATTCATTTGTTCCGGAGTGATGAAGATATCTCAGAAGATTCAAGTTTCCATTCTCAATCCTCTCAATTTCTTTTGAGGTTGTTACCTCATTCAAGCCATTTAATTCAACCGGTGCAATATCCCTTTCAAGCAATCTTTTCAACGGTGTTTCTTTTGAGTGGGCCCTAACCCACAGGTCTTTTCCCAGGATCTTACCTGACTCTTCTAATTATCCCGAAGTTATTCTCAAAATTCTTCTCAGAGTTTGACGTAAGAATGAATTATCATCAGTCATATTCCTTCTCCAAGATCGCTTTCAAAACATTTTCATCGTTGGTTCAACCTTTCCAATTTTCATTCCGGAGTGCCTCAATAATTCATGGTGGTGTTTCTCACCGTCATTCTCAACATTTGAAGATCGAAGAAGAGTTTTCTCTTAAATCTTGCTCCATTCTCTTCAAGATTCTTGGTTCTAGCTTTGATGCCATCCTCTCATAATTATTTGAGATTGTGAGAATTATTTTCACCCATCCGGAGCAATTCAGGAGTCTTTTCAGTTTGATTCTCCGGAGCCCATCATCTCAGATTTATTCGTTCTAAGTTTTTAGCTTCGTTCTCCAATTATTCTAAATTGATGTCTCTTCGTTCATTCTCCAAATCTTACCGGCGCATCGTTTAAGTATCCTCTAATCAGCTCATGATCTATTCGTTCACTTGTTTCCAAAATCTCTCTAGTATCTTCATTCGTTTTTTTTAATTCTTCCCGGTGAATTGTGCCTTTGCTACTTTCATTTTCAATTCTTACGGTGGTTCATTCAAGAGTTCTCTTTTCTTGGTTATCATATCAATTCAATCGTTGTTTCAACCCTACCGGTGGTTCATTGAATACCTTCCCAAGTTTGCGCCATTCCATCTTAATCCTTTCTACGAGTATAAGTGGTATGCCAAATCCGTTGCTTGTCATCAATTTAAATGGGTGAAGGAGGCGCATAACATAATTCTTATTCTTGTTTCATCCAAGTGATCTAGTTTCTTCTTTCCAGAGTGGTTCGTCATGTCATTTTTCTTGATTTCAATTGTTTCACCTTATCTTCCTCGGAGTTCCAAGCTCTCGCAATTATATCACCACGGAGATCCATCTAATCATCGCAAGGCTTCACCTTGTGTTCAACTTCTCTTTCGTCCTATCTTCCTTTTCTTACCGCAGTTCTTCATGGAGGCTCTACATGGTGGTTTATCAAGGACCCTTTTCATTCTTCAATTGTTTATCAAGATTTCTCTCAGAGTCAAGATCCGCCAAGCTATACTCTAAAATAAACATGGTGTTCAACACATGCCTTGTTTTAAGGAGTTCAAGCATTCTTCATCTTGCATCCAAAGTGCAATTCTTTCTACCTTATCTTTTGAGATGGTGTTATGTCATCCTTGGCAATTTCTCCTCGTGCTTCATGATTAACATGTTGTCAAGAATGAGGTATTGTAAATCCATCAATCTCTTTGTTGGAGTTATCTGGGGATATATTTCACCTAAAGCCTTCCGTTGGGAATGTTGCTATTTGTGGCGCTTATCAATGTTCCAAGTTATCTCTCTATCATCTCGGTGAAGAAGTTTTTCATCTCTTGGGTGCTCTCAATCAAATCAATGGTTTCCATTAGTGGCCGGTTGTCACCTCATCATTTTGAGATGTTTGTCATAAGCCCACTACAAGCTTATTCGTTTCGTTGTTGGTTTTCCAACAACTCCGTTCTAACCTTCTTGGAAGGGTACTTTCCAAGCTCATTTGTGGCAAAAGTTGTCATTTTCTTCTCCGTCCCTTTATCCCAACGATCTAACTTCTATTCTTTCGTTACAGAGGCATTGTGATGTTGTGCTCTTCACTCATCATCTCGAATTGTGAGGATCGTGTTCTTTTTCTTGCATTATCCATTTAACAGGAGTGTCGTGTTTTCATTCGAGCTCTCTCATCTTATCAAGTTTTGCCCCCCTTCTCAACCGGAGTGCCGTATGAAATCTTTCTTACCCATTGTGCCATTCTTTCAATAGTTCCGGAGGCAGAGTGTTGTTGATCGCATCAAGTATCCTCTCATCTTGTCAAGTTCATATTCTATTACTCCATTTCCAACCGGAGTGTTGTATCATCTCTTCAATATCGTCTCATCTTATCAAGTTTTCTTCTCTTTTCTACCAAAGTGCTGTCAAATTATATCATTCTGATTCCTTCTCTATTTCGTTTTGGCCGGAGTGGCTTCAATGTCAATCATGTCATTTAAGCTCGTCTTTTTTGCCGTATTTCTGGTTCGTTGTCTAACGAAGTGTTTTCCACTTCGTTCATCTTCATTGTATTCCTTTTCTCTCAATTTGCTCAACCTCGCAAGGTTCATTGGTTTCACTCGTTTGTCAAAGAAGCAACTTTGTTTGACCTCTTCTTCTTCCGTTTTCTATCCGGTGCCATCCTAGATCTCGGGACGAGATCCTCTCGTAGTGGTGGAGTGTTGTAACGCCCCGAGACCGATGCTCGAGAAGACTTCCATATATTCCGGGTTCCATCGTGTGATTTGTTTTGTTCGTTGCTTTCATCTTTGCATCTTTTGCATTACATCATGTCATCATGCCACTAAATTTTGCAACTCAACCAATTAAATTGCATGGATCTTCGGTCCATTTAAACCGAGGGAATTCACGTGGTGATTCTCTTTATAACATATCCTCTCGATATTTAGAGAGCTATAGTAAATAATCCATTCTTTGGAATTAACCATAACACACTTACAAAATATCCTAATGCCTTTGTTATCTTAATTCTTGATCTCCAACTTTGCCATTTCCTTTAATGTTTTGCTTTTGTCATCCATGTTTGCATTGTGATCATTTCAAGTGTTGCATTTGTGCTTCTTGTAATGTTGCATTTCATCATGCTCATCATGTGCATTGTGTGTTTCATGCATGATCACCCCTTGCATCACCCTTCCCCTCCTCCTATGGTCATTCGTATCTTCATCTTTTCATCAAGACCTTTCTCCACGTGCAAACCTTACCATTTATTCCTTTCTTTCAAATCTTGGCTTTCATGCCAAGTGGCATTATTTGTGCCTCCATTAATGTTCATTTATTTCCAGATGTTCATACTCCATGCCTTATGCCTCTCTATCAAATTTCATCCATTTTGGAGATGTTTTGGTTGGGTTCAAAAATGGAGCAAGTTTGAATTTAATTCAAACTTGATTTATTTTTCTACCCCTAAAAATTGCCAAAGACTATTTATTCAAATACTGCATAAATCCAGGACTCCTTATATATCTTTATCTCTGAGTTTTTCCTTCCCAAACCACGGATCCTTTTCCTTGTAATTCTGTCTATTTTCTTAAAGAAAATAATCAGAGGAGGGAAGAACTGGGCAAAGCCCACTTACCTGGGCCGCGCCCTACGCCACCTGAAGCCCAGTCGGCCTCTTGGGCCTGGCCAAGGCCCGACCGAACCCCAGCCGCACCTAACCCTAGCCCGAGCGCTCCCTCCTCTCGATCTCTCCCCCTGCCGCCGCCTCTCGCTCGACCCTCCTCTCTCCCCCTCGTTCCCTCGCCGCCGCCACACACAGCCAGCGCCAGGAGGACGCGCTCGATCCCATCGCCCCTCTTCCTCGACGGCCAGCGCTGCCCTGCAGCCACCCACCACCTCTTTCCCTCTCCCCCTCGTCCTCCCACACCATCTCCCTATCGCGCCGCCACCGCGAAGCCCTTGCTTCTTCTCTCTGCAGGCTCCATCCCGCAATGCCCTTTCACTTTGCCGCGCCCTTTCTTTGCCCGCATCCGGCCGATCGCCTCATGCACGCCCGTGCTACCGCATCACTAACCCGCGCGTCGTCGTGCTCCTGCCCCGTCGCGTTCTAGCCTGAGGAGACGGCTGCGTCAACCTCTTGCTCGCCTCCCTCCGCCGTTGCGCCACCTCGCTCTCCAAGCTGCTGCTCCGCTCCGCCGCACTGCTCTGGCCAGCAGGCGCGCCGCCGCCGTCCAGGACCACCATGGTGCCGCCTTGCTGCTCCCTCCAGCACCCAAACCAACTCCTCTGCTCCCTGCATCCGACTATGTTGATGCCCCTGGACACCAAGACCAGGGGCTCTTTAGCTGTTGCACGCTTGCAGTGCCTCCTCCCGAGCAGGAGCAGCTTGAACCGATGCCTCCGTGAAGCCTGGGTGTGAATTAATGTGTGCATCGGATACGCCAAGACCCGGAACGACAAGTACCACGACGTCCATCGATTGCCAAGTACCCCTACGCGTGGATACGCCAAGACCCCGTCAACGTCAAGTTCTTCCATGACGCCCGAACGATTATAGGCCGAAACGCCAAGTCCCACTTCAACAAGTGTACCTCTACTTCGGATTCACCAAGTACCCTTCGGATGCGCCTAGTAAGACTACATGGACCGCCAAGTTCCACTACCGTCGCCCCGAAGACGTTGGAGTCGTCAAGTTCATCTACGAACGTGAACCCCTACTTCCACGACGAACGTCCCAAGAACTTCTACTTCCTCTACTATGCACCGACTCGAATCCGTTCCGGAAATGCGCGCTTCGAAGGTATAACCGCCGAGACGACCGCCGTGGACCGAATGCATGTGTTGTATGAGATGCACCGTTTGCACCATATCTGAATTTTCACTCGTTTCCATGCCACTAACTCGTGGGAACCCGGTAGCCGGGATCACCCCACCATCTTTTGCATGCTCCACACATCCCCACACTTGCTCTTTTGCACCGGTATCTCAATGAGTTGTCGGATCATCGGAATGTTGCCGTGGCACCATTTCCGTTGTCGTTGTCGTGGCACCCCTTTCGTTTCCGCCACGATGTCAAATGCTTCTTATGCTCTCATCACACTCATGTCAACTTTTAATAAAAAATTGCATAAAACTTGTATATGTCATCTGCATCATAATAACGACATTTAAAATGTTTATATTTGTTGTTTCCATTAAGTTTGCTAAATGCATGTGGGGATTTACCGGATTTGTTGTTTGTTATGGTATAGTTTTGTTATGCTTCACCTATTGCCATGTTAACCAACATTTAATATTGTTGAGTACCTAACCGGAAGTGAACTAAATAATTGATGTGGTGTTTCGTCAATATGCAACTCGTTGCATATTGTGTCCCACTTAACTTGTAGTATTGTTTGTGCACTTTGCCATGCCATGCCTATTTAAACCGGACATGCATCATACTTGATTGCGCATCATGCCATGCTTATGTGGTGGTTGTTTACTATGTTGTTTGTTTCTTTCCGGGTTGCTCCTCTCGTTAGCTTCGGTTTCGTTCCGGAGTTGTGAGGATTCGTTTGACTACGTCCGTTTGTCTTCTTCATGGACTCGTTCTTCTTCCTTGCGGGATCTTAGGCAAGATGACCATACCCTCGAAATCACTTCTATCTTTGCTTGCTAGTTGCTCGCTCTTTTGCTATGCCTATGCTGCGATACCTACCACTTGCTTATCATGCCTCTCATATTGTCAAACCAAGCCTCTAATCCACCTTGTCCTAGCAAACCATTGTTTGGCTATGTTACCGCTTTGCTCAGCCCCTCTTATAGCGTTGTTAGTTGCAGGTGAAGATGAAGTTTGTTCCTTGTTGGAACATGGAGATGTTGTTCCTTGTTGGAACATGTTTACTTGTTGGGATATCACAATATATCTTATTTAATTAATGCATCTATATACTTGGTAAAGGGTGGAAGGCTCGGCCTTATGCCTGGTGTTTTGTTCCACTCTTGCCGCCCTAGTTTCCGTCATATCGGTATTATGTTCCCAGATTTTGCGTCCCTAACGCGGTCGGGTGATTTATGGGACCCCCTTGACAGTTCGCTTTGAATAAGACTTTTCCAGCGAGGCCCAACCTTGGTTTTACCATTTGCCTCACCACCACCTACCTTTCCCTTGGGAGTAATTAACCCAAGGGTCATCTTTATTTAGCCCCCCCGGGCCAATGCTTGTGTAAGTGTTGGTCCGAACCGAGCCGCCTGCGGGGCCACCGCGGGGAAACTCGAGGCCTGGTTTTACTCGTAGCCTGTCTCATCCGGTGTTGCCCTGAGAACGAGATATGTGCAGCTCCTATCAGGATGTCGGCGCATCGGGCGGCTTTGCTGGACTTGTTTTATTATTGTCGAAATGTCATGTAGCCGGGATTCCGAGACTGATCGGGTCTTCCCGGGGAGAAGGAATAATCTTCGTTGATCGCGAGAGCTTATAATGGGCTAAGTTGGGACACCCCTGCAGGGTTTGAACTTTCGAAAGCCGTGCCCGCGGTTATGTGGTAGATGGGAATTTGTTAATGTCCGGTTGTAGAAAACCCGAAGTTGATCTTATTTAAAATACATCAACCGCGTGTGTAACTGTGATGGTCTCTTCTCGGCGGAGCCCAGGAAGTGAACACGGTGTTGGAGTTATGCTTGACGTAGGTCGTTCTAGGATCACTTCTTGATCATAGTTGTTCGACCAAGCTTTTGCCTTCTCTTCTCGCTCTCATTTGCGTATGTTAGACACCAGATATGCTAGTCGCTTGCTGCAGCTCCACCTCACTACCCTGTCCTACCTTTAAGCTTAAATAGTCTTGATCTCACGGGTGTGAGATTGCTGAGTCCCCGTGACTCACAGATACTTCCAAAACCAGTTTGCAGGTGCCGATGAAACCGTGCAGGTGACACACCCGAGCTCAAGGAGGAGCTCGATGAAGATCTTGTTCATTGTGTTGTTTCATTTCAGTTGATCAGTAGTGGAGCCCAGTCGGGACGATCGGGGATCTGTGTAGCATTTGGGGTAGTCTTCTTTTATTTTGGTTCCGTAGTCGGACCTTGATTGTATCTGTATGATGTAATGCTTTACTCATGTATTGTGTGAAGTTGCGATTGTAAGCCAACTATATATCTCTTTCCCTTATGTATTACATGGGTTGTGCGAAGATTACCTCACTTGCGACATTGCTTTCAATGCGGTTATGTCTCTAAGTCGTGCTTCGACACGTGGGAGTTATAGCCGCATTGAGGGCGTTACACGTTTTGTCTTGCCTCGGGTTGCCACCGCGGTCTTGACCTGGCGCCCCTCCCTAACCGCAACCAGGGCTGCGCTGGCGGAGTAGGGAGTGGCGGCGAGGTAAAGCAGCAGGGGCTCTTGAGGGCGCGGAGCCACCATGACTGGGGGACTAGTCAGGTACCTCTTGAGATCTTGAAACGCCTTATCTGCCTCTTCGGTCCATTCAAAGGGCCCCTTTTTCTTCATCAGCTGAAAGAAAGGCAGCGCTCGCTCCCCCAACTTGGAGATGAAGCGCCCTAGCGCAGTCACGCGCCCAGTGAGCTTCTGCATTTTTCTGAGGGTCTTTGGCGGGCTCATGTCCTCGACCGCCTTGACCTTCTCCAGGTTAGCCTCGATGCCACGGTGGGACACGAGGAAGCCTAAAAGCTTGCCCGAGGGGACCCCGAACACACATTTCTCTGGGTTGAGTCGTAGGTTTACTGCATCGAGGCTCGCGAAGGTCTCCTCCAGGTCTTGTATCAGGGTCTTGGCCTCCCGAGATTTCACCCCAGTGTCATCAACGTAGGCTTCGACATTCTTCCCGAGTTGCGGGCCCAAGGTGCTGTGCATTAGCCGCTGAAAGGTCGCCCCTGCGTTCAGCAGTCCAAATGGCATGCATGTGTAGCAGTATACCCCGCACGGGGTCAAGAAGGCGGTCTTCTCAACGTCTTCTACCGCCATCTTGATCTGGTGATATCCGGAGAAGGCGTGCAAGAAGCACCGCAGGTCGCACTCGGCGGTGGAGTCGATGATCTGGTCGATGTGGGGGAGCGGAAATGGATCTTGCGGGCATGCCTTGTTGAGATTGGTGAAGTCGACACACATGCGTTCCTTCCCCCCTTTCTGGGGCACAACGACAGGGTTGGCCAACCAATCCGGGTATCGGACCTCGCGGATGACCCCAGCGACTTCTAACTTGCGGGTCTCTTGGACGATGAAGGCCTGCTTCTCCGTGGATTGCCGCCTGGCCTTCTTCTTCACGGGTCGCACGTTTGGACACACATTGAGGTGATGCTCGATGACGCTCCTGGGGATCCCTGCCAACTGATCGGGCTCCCAAGCAAACACCTTCTTATTTGCGCGCAGGAACCTGACCAAGGCCTCCTCCTGCTCAGGCTCAAGGTTGGCGCCTATGGTGAAAGTGGCACTGGAGGACCCGTCCTCGTCGACGGGTATCTGCTTGGTTTCTGCCTTGTCCTGGGTGAACAACTGCTTCTTCTTGGTGGGCGCAACCCCCTTGGGCTCAGGGGTCCCCGCGTCGGCGGGCTGTGCCGACGCTGCCGTCTTGAAGGCGAGCTTGAGTACTCGCAGGGCGTCCCCGGTGTCTCCGTGCACGGTGAGGGTACCGTTGCTCCCGGGCATCTTCATGAGGTTGTACGCCGGGTGCGTGGCGGCCATGAATTGAGCCAGTGTCGGGTAGCCGAGGACGGCGTTGTAAGGGAGGCCGATGGGGGCGATGTCGAAGTCGACCATCTCCGTGCGGAAGTTGTCGTAGGTGCCGAACGTTACTGGGAGCCGGATCTGTCCCAAGGAGTCGGATGATCCGCCCCCGACGCCCGAGAAAGGTCGGCTGGGTTGCAGCCGCTCCCGAGGTATGCAGAGAAGGTTGAAGGTCTCGACCGAAAGCACACTGAGGCCCGCGCCGCCGTCGACGAGGGTTCTGGTGACGGCCACCTGGCAGATGGTGGGGGTGCACAACAGGGGGAGCGCGCCCGAGCCGGCCAAGTTAGCGGGGTGGTCCTCCGAGCTGAAGGTCAGACCGGCCTCGCGCGCCGCCCGGCCCGGGGGAGCCCCCTGCCGTGCGGAAACGGCGCTGATCCGGCGGGCAAACGGCTTGACGTGGCGGCTCGTGGGCGGTGCCTGCGAGCCGCCCAGGAGGGTCGCAACGACCGGGTGCGTCGGTGTAGCGGTGTGGTCGCCCTGTCGCGTAGGCGGATGCTGGGGTGGTGCTTGCCGCTTGTTTCCCGCCGGGATGGTGGCGGTGTTGACGGTGGACGACAGGGGACGGTGAGAACGCCCACCGGTGAGGGCCGCCGGCGCGACGCGAGCTCGACGGGCGCTGCACATGGATGCAGCTGCCGGAGGAGGACGGAGCGGTGGAAGGCAGATTTCGGCGCACCCCTACCTGGCGCACCAAATGTCGGATCACGGGTTCCGGCAGACCCTTAAGGTTCGAACTCTGGGGTGCGCGCGGAGATTATGCCCTCTACCTCTCCGTCTCGCAAGGATCTAAACTACATAACGAACAGCACAAGAGACACAAGGTTTATACTAGTTCGGGCCACCATTGTGGTGTAATACCCTACTCTAGTTTGGGGTGGATGGATTGCCTCTGGGCTGATGAGGATGAACAGTACAAGGAAGAACAACCTCGCAAGGGTCTGTTCTTGGCTAGGGGATGAACTGCTGGGGGAGTTGGATCGCCCTTATCTCTCTCTAAGTGTGTTGCTAGCTCTGTTTGTGGATGCTACCTTCTAGCTGGTTACCTCCCCCCTCTACCCTAGGGGTGGCTAGTCATATTTATAGGCAAAGGCCCTGGGCCTCTTCCCAAATATTTAAGCGGGAAGGGCGCCAACAATTGGCCAATTCGAAGGGGAACATCTACTACACTTATCCTGACTAAAGTTGGTCTTCGCCTACCAAAGGCCCTGTGGTGACGCCGTTCTGGGCTCCATGGTGACCTCCTTCCCACCGTTGGACTAGTCTTGGTCTTGTTGCACCGAAATGGGTGCCTTTGCTTGATCCTCTTGCCTGCGCTTGCCCCCTTTGCACCAAAGAGGAAAGGGGAACGCTGCGCGGGCTGGCGCCCGCCTGACACCCTTGGTCGTCATGGCTTGCGTCATGGGCACCTCGCGAGGTACCCTGCCTTGATATCTCCGCCTCCTCGTGAGCCATCCTGAGGAGGACGCACCTGAGGAAGCACCGTGTCGTCCGCCTCGCGAGGGTCTTGGGTCTTGTGTTGGTGAAGATGGGCCGCGCTGGGCCCCCATCCGAGCCACGCCGCAGGCCGCAGGCAGGCAAGTCTGGGGACCCCCGTTCCCAGAACGCCGACAGCTAATGTTTAGTCCCACCTCATAAGTTGAGAGAGAGTTGCACCTCTTTATAAGGTGAGCTCTTCTACCACCTGTATGAGCATGAGAAGAGGAGACCTATATGCGTGCTCCTCCTCCTCGCTCGCCTCGCCACGCCACACCTCGTCACGACGCGCCACTGGTTGCAGGATTGAGCCAAGCCGGGGACAGAGCTATGCACGTTGTCTATATTTTTGCTGCTCGGGAAAAATTAATGAGTCATTAATTATATATTAACGGACGCGTTAATTACTGAACCGTTTCCGATTCTTTTGGATCATGACGACTCGGACGTGGGGTTTACTCCCATGACTTACCCGACCCGCACTATATAGTCAGGCAAACGTCTACCCTAGCCATCGCCGCTTCGTATGGTTTCTCACCACCGTTCCAGATCATTGTGCCGCCAAGCAAGTCTTCTCCATCCCTCCTTTCGGCGTGCACCGGGAGAAGGGATAGCAGGCCTCCAGAACCCCGTCTCTCGTGATCCTGTACGGGAGAGGGGCGATCAGGTTTTTGGGGAGCGCACTCGTGCGACTGCTAGCAGCGACGACTTCGGGAACGACGACTTCTTCCCCGACCTCGGCAACCTCATCCTCGACGACATGGGCGACAACGTCAACACCGGCGGTGCTGCTTCCGCTGCACCGTATGTGATTCTATCCTTCCTGTTCGAGATTGTGATAGAATTCATGTTTCTAGTATGTGCCCTAGATGTGATCTGTTCATCTGCTATGCTAGTTCGCATGATTAGTTTAATCTCTGCTACTGTAGTCATGATTTATCTTCTGTTTATTCGGATTAAATCTCGTAGTAATTTGCTCATATTTCGAACATCTATGTCTAGTATGGGAGGTTATGAACCATAAAGAAGTTGGAATACAGTAGGTTTAACACTAATATAAATAAAGAATGAGTTCATTACAGTACCTTAAGGTGGTGGTTTGTTTTATTTCGCTAACGGAGCTCATGGGATTTTCTGTTGAGTTTTGTGTTGTGAAGTTGTCAAGTTTTTGGGTAAAGATTTGATGGATTATGGAACAAGGAGTGGCAAGAGCCTAAGCTTGGGGATGCCCCGGAAGGCATCCCCTCTTTTGTCTTCGTCCATCGGTAACTTTACTTGATGCAATATTTTTATTCACCACATGATATGTGTTTTGCTTGGAGCGTCTTGTATGATTTGAGTCTTTGCCTTTTAGTTCACCACAATCATCCTTGCTGTACACACATTATGGGAGACACACACATGAATCAGAATTTATTAGAATACTCTATGTGCTTCACTTATGTCTTTTGAGCTAAATAATTTTGCTCTAGTGCTTCACTTATATCTTTTAGAGCACGGTGGTGGTTTTATTTTATAGAAATTATTGATCTCTCATGCTTCACTTATATTATTTTGAGAGTCTTTTAGAGCACGGTGGTGGTTTTATTTTATAGAAATTATAGAAATTATTGATCTCTCATGCTACTATCCTTTTTCCACACTTGTGCTTCAAAGTAGCACCATGATCTTTATGATAGAGAGTCTCTTATATTGTCACTTTCATATACTAGTGGGAATTTTTCATTATAGAACTTGGCTTGTATATTCCAACAATGGGCTTCCTCAAATGCCCTAGGTCTTCGTGAGCAAGTAAGTTGGATGCACACCCACTAAATTTCTTTTGTTGAGCTTTCATACATTTATAGCTCTAGTGCATCCGTTGCATGGCAATTCCTACTCCTTGCATTGACATCAATTGATGGGCACCTCCCTAACCCGTTGATTATCCGCGTCAATGTGAGATTTTCTCCTTTTTTTTCTCCACATAACCCCCATCATTATATTCTATTCCACCCATAGTGCTATATCCATGGCTCACGCTCATGTATTGCGTGAAAGTTGATTTTTTTAGATTACTAAAGTATGAAACAATTGCTTGGCTTGTCATCGGGGTTGTGCATGATGAGAGCATTCTTGTGTGACGAAAATGGAGCATGACCAAACTATATGATTTTGTAGGGATGAACTTTCTTTGGCCATGTTATTTTGAGAAGACATGATTGCTTAGTTAGTATGCTTGAAGTATTATTATCTTTATGTCAATATTTAGCTTTTATCTTGAATCTTTCGGATCTGAACATTCATGCCACAATAAAGAAAATTACATTGGAGAATATGCCAGGTAGCATTCCACATCAAAAATTCTATTTTTATCATTTACCTACTCGAGGATGAGCAGGAATTAAGCTTGGGGATGCTTGATACGTCTCCAACGTATCTATAATTTTTGATTGTTCCATGCTATTATATTATCTGTTTTGGATGTTTAATGGGCTTTATTGTACACTTTTATATTTTTTTGTGACTAACCTACTAACCCAAGGCCCAGTGCAAATTGCTGTTTTTTTTCCTATTTCAGTGTTTCATAGAAAAGGAATATCAAACGGAATCCAAACGGAATGAAACCTTCGGGAGAGTTATTTTTGGAACAAACGTGATCGAGAGGACTTGGAGTGGACGTCAAGAAAGAAGCGAGGAGGCCACGAGGCAGGGAGGCAAGCCTGCCCCCTGGGCGTGCCCCCACCCTCGTGGGCCCCTTGCAGCTCCACCGACCTACTTCTTCCTCCTATATATACTCATATACCCCAAAAACATGGAGGAGCACCATGAAACCCCATTTCCACCGCCGCAACCTTCTGTACCCGTCAGATCCCATCTTGGGGCCTTTTTCGGCGCTCCGTCGGAGGGGGAATCGATCATGGAGGGCTTCTACATCAACACCATAGCCTCTCCGATGTT
Organism: Aegilops umbellulata; assembly: GCA_032464435.1. Taxonomy (NCBI): domain Eukaryota; kingdom Viridiplantae; phylum Streptophyta; class Magnoliopsida; order Poales; family Poaceae; genus Aegilops; species Aegilops umbellulata. Next base: position 63,766,894 of record CP136057.1, read on the forward strand.
GTGTGAGTAGTTTACCTCAGACCTTCGGGTCCATAGTTATTAGCTAGATGACTTCTTCTCTCTCTTTGGATCTCAATACAAAGTTCTCCTCGATCTTCTTGGAGATCTATTCGATGTAACTCTTTTTGCGGTGTGTTTGTCGAGATCCGATGAATTGTGGGTTTATGATCAAGATTATCTATGAACAATATTTGAATCTCCTCTGAATTCTTTTATGTATGATTTGTTATCTTTGCAAGTCTCTTCGAATTATCAGTTTGGTTTGGCCTACTAGATTGATCTTTCTTGCAATGGTAGAAGTGCTTAGCTTTGGGGTCAATCTTGCCGTGTCCTTTCCCAGTGACAGCAGGGGCAACAAGGCACGTATTGTATTGTTGCCATCGAGGATAAAAAGATGGGGTTTATATCATATTGCTTGAGTTTATCCCTCTACATCATGTCATCTTGCCTAATGCGTTACTCTGTTCTTATGAACTTAATACTCTAGATGCATGCTGGATAGCGGTCGATGTGTGGAGTAATAGTAGTAGATGCAGAATCGTTTCGGTCTACTTGTCATGGACGTGATGCCTATATACATGATCATGCCTAGATATTCTCATAACTATGCACTTTTCTATCAATTGCTCGACAATAATTTGTTCACCCACCGTAATACTTATGCTATCTTGAGAGAAGACACTAGTGAAACCTATGGCCCCCGGGTCTATTTTCCATCATATTAATCTCCCGTGAACTAGCTATTTCTCTCACCATTTATTTTGCAATCTTTACTTTTAATCTTTATCATAAAAACACCAAAAATATTATCTTATCATCTCTATCAGATCTTACTTTTTAAAGTGGTCGTGAAGGGATTGACAACCCCTTTATCGCATTGGTTGCAAGGTTCTTATTTGTTTGTGTAGGTACGAGGGACTTGCGCGTGGCCTCCTACTGGATTGATACCTTGGTTCTCAAAAACCGAGGGAAATACTTACGCTACTTTGCTGCATCACCCTTTCCTCTTCTAGGGAAAACCAACGCATGCTCAAGAGGTAGCATGGAGGGACAATGCTCCCCAAGAAGCCACTAGGGCCACCGTAATCTCCTCACGCCCTCGCACAATGCAAGATGTCGTGATTCCACTAAGGGACCCTCGAGGGCGGTCACCGAACCCATACAAATGGCAACCCTCGAGGGCGGTCACTGAACCCATACAAATGGCAACCCTTGGGGGCAGTACTCGTCAAATTGCTCGGGGCGAACTCCACAACCTAATTGGAGACCCCGACGCTTGCCCAGAGCTTTACACCACAATGATTGAGCTCCGAGCACCACCAACCGTCTAGGGCGCCCAAGCACCCAAGAGGAACAAGCTCAAGGGTACCAAGCACCCAAGAGTAATAAGCTTCTCAACTTGTAACTTCCACGTATCACCGTGGAGAACTCAAACCGATGCACCAAATGCAATGGCAAGGGCACACTGAGTGCCCAAGTCCTTCACTCCCAAATCCCACCGAAGTAACTAATGCTAAGGAGGAAAATGAGAGGAAGAACAAGAAGAGAACACCAAGAACTCCAAGATCTAGATCCAAGGGGTTCCCCTCACATAGAGAAGAAAGTTATTGGTGGAAATCTGGATCTAGATCTCCTCTCTCTTTTCCCCCAAAAACTAGCAAGAATCCATGGAGAAATTGAGAGATAGCAAGCTCGAAGAAGGTCAACAATGGGGGAAGAACATGAGCTCAAGAGATAGATTCCAATGGGGAAGAAGACCCCCTTTTATAGGTCCCCACGAATCTGCCCGTTATGTGCAGAAAACTGTAGGACCGGTACAACCAGTGCATGAACCGGTACAACCGGTCAAAACAGAGGAAAAACCAACGTGTAGCAAAAATCCCTAAGCGGTATAACAGCCGGGGGGACCGGTAGTACCGGTTAAACTAAACTAACAAGTACAACCGGTCAACAACCGCCGAAGAACTGCTCCAAAACAGAAACTAGTCTGGTGGTAGAGCGGTACATGGCCGGTACAACCTTCAGACCAATTCTAGAGCGGTACAACCGCTCCAAACACCGGCTGTACCGGTCAACCGGTACAACCGCTCTATGGGGCGGTACAACCTCTCTAAGTAAAACAGGTCAGATCAAAACAGCCACAACTTTCACATACGAGCTCCGAATTCGATGAAATCAAATTTGTTGGAAAGCTAACGACAAGGGCTAATACAATCTTGATAGAAATATCAAGAAATAACAATTGAGTAAAAAACCCAAAATAAAATGATGAGAACCCTTTCTCAAATAAGACCGGTAAAAACTCCAACACCGAAAACACAAAAGAAGATGCATATGAAATTGGTTTTCGAAGAACTCGAGCTTGTCATGAAGATGGCCATAAGATCCAAATCTCACAAGGAGAAGAACCAAACAAGAACCAAGAGATATGATGCAAGGATGCAATGGTTCGAGCTCTCGACGAACGATATGATCAAGCTACTCACTAGAGAGCCCCCCTCGATAGTGCGGCAATCGATCCCAACCCTGTCTCCCAACTACCAATATGAGACCGGTGAAATAGAAAACCTATCAAGGGCAAACCTTTGCCTTGCACATAGTCCACTTTTCTAGATGATGACGATCTTGGCTTCCTCAAGTTGGACCACCTTTCTTGATTGTGTTGGCTCGATGAAGACTAGTTGATTGCTCCCCCATACTCCACTATGGGTGAGCCACTCTTCGGCACATCTTCACAATTCCGTTGACACCACAATGTACGGCAAGCTTCAAGCTTGATTGCTCCCCATACTCCATTATGGGTGAGCCACTCTTCGTGTTGCTCCACTTGAACTTGCACACTGCAAACTTGATGGCGATCACCACTTGATGTCATCCTCCATGGGTTGTATGAGATCTTCCTCTTAACCCAAGACCATGGAAACATACCTAACCCCACACATAACTCTCACGTAGACCATGTGTTAGTACACAAAGCGTAATGGACAATGCTTACCATACCATGGGACCACTTGGTCCCTCTCGGTACAACTTGTGCGCTTTGTGTGTTGATCAACTTGAATCACTCTCTGTACTTAGTATTGATCAACCTTGAATATTTCCAACTCCCTTCATTAGGATGATGTCTTGAAGGTAAACTTGAATGTTCACACAATCTTCTTCTTTAAGACATGCTTGCAATAAGCTCAATACTCACATGACCAATCTTTGGATAATTCCTTAATAGCACCTTGGTCAAATCATAAAACCCTTGTAACCAACACATGGGTTTCAAGAAATGCCTATGGACAAATCCTTCAAATATAATTCAATGCAACCATTAGTCCATAAAGAATGTCATCAATTACCAAAACCACACATGGGGGCACCACATGTCCTTTCAATCTCCCCCATTTTGGTAATTGATGACAATCACTTTCAAGAGAGTTTATATAAGGAATTATGCATCACCATGCAATGCAACAACCAATAATGCATGCGTATGAGATGTAAATGTTTAGGAACAAAACCAAAGCAAGAAGAAATAACTCTCTAAACTTATCCACAAAACTCTCTGAAACTTCTCCCCCATTGGCATCGATTGCCAGAACGGGCGAAAAGCTTAGAAGGCCAATATAAATTGTGTTCCTCCATAAATTGTGTATTTCTCAACAAGAGAGTGGAATGCAATACACATATCCAATAGGAGGAAGACAGACTATATTGAGTCCCAAAGATTGCAAAAGAATGATATGCCACAAAGACATAACAAAGAGAGAAACAAGCAATCATGCAATCAAAAGATACCAATTGAAGCAAGCAATCAAAGGATATCAATTGAACCAACTAGACCAAAGATCCTATGAACCACAAGAATAAATGATATTACGATATGAGCAAAGGAGTGTTCTAAAGAAACTAGAGAAGCCCCCCATGATTTGTGCACACATAAGAATTTTTATATTTGGATACACAGTACAAAAAATAGGATCATAGCTCCCCCGAAATCAATAGAAACTCACAACAAGTGCAAGTGAGCATATAGGAAACAAAGCCTAGCACTTGCAACAAACAAATGGTTGAGAAACATGTAAAAGAGGCAACCTAAGAATAGGCTCAACCAAAATGATGTGTGTGTGTGTGTGTCATGACAAAGCACTTGAGAAGACTAATATAAGGATGAGCATAAAGCATCAACGAAGTCTTGGATAAATGAGATACACGGTGCATGACATGTCCTCCCCACACACACCCAACAAGCAAATGGGTTCACATGCTCACTAAAATGTGAATTAACAACAAGGCTTGCGACAACCCATGGTGAAGATAGAAGATGAAAGCCTCATCAAGACGAGGGATACCAATTAAGGCCTCGTCAAGAAAAGTAAGAGGAAAATGATCTTCACCACACAACAGTGCATCAAGATGCAACGAGATAAGACATGCACTCAAGGAACAAGCTTTCACAGAGCCACCAAAGAAATAAACAAGAGAAAGAAACGGTGGACGTGAAAGAAGAGATATCAACTAGATATGCAACTTCTCTCAAGTGTATAGTATTCTAGGTAGATGAAGATCATGATGATATCAATCCACAAAGAAGAATGTACAGACGAAATAGTTAAAAAAGGAAGGAACAAGATATCCGTAAGGAAGTCATAAATATACCAATAAGATATTTGCTTGAAAGCATAGCACATGGCTAGATATGGTCTTATTGTATATAAATGAAGTCCAACCGCACGAACATCAAAGACATCACAACTAGCAACAAGAGATCATTGTTGGGATGCTTTGAGAAAGGGAACAAGTTTCACAAGAAGGAATGAATTACATGCCATGATGCAACCTACACAAGGTTGAAGCAAGAAAAAGAAAGCATGAATAGATACTTGTTACCGAGATACCATTGGAAGGATGTAGAAGAAAACAATTGAAGGTAGTAGATAGTAGTTCGTTGAGCATCCTAGCTTGACTCCAATAAGCACATGATGACACCACCTTCCTTGTGAGTGATGATACGTCTCCATCGTATCTACTTTTCCAAACACTTTTGCCCTTGTTTTGGACTCTAACTTGCATGATTTGAATGGAACTGCTACCTCTTGAGCATGCGTTGGTTTTCCCTTGAAGAGGAAAGGGTGGTGCAGCAAAGTAGCTTAAGTATTTCCCTCAGTTATTGAGAACCAAGGTATCAATCCAGTAGGAGGCCACACGCAAGTCCCTCGTACCTACACAAACAAATAAGAACCTTGCAACCAACGTGATAAAGGGGTTGTCAATCCCTTCATGGCCACTTGCAAAAGTGAGATCTCATAGAGATGAAAAGATAATATTTTTGGTATTTTTATGATAAAGACTAAAAGTAAAGAATGCAAAATAAATGGTAACAGAAATAGCTAGTTGACGGGAGATTAATATGATGGAGAATAGACCCAGGGGCCATAGGTTTCACTAGTGACTTCTCTCAAGATAGCATAAGTATTACGGTGGGTGAACAAATTACCGTCGAGCAATTGATAGAAAAGTGCATAATTATGAGAATATCTAGGCATGATCATGTATATATGCATCATATCCGTGACAAGTAGACCGACTCCTGCCTGCATCTACTACTATTACTCCACACATCGACCGCTATCCAGCATGCATCTAGAGTATTAAGTTCATAAGAACAGAGTAACACATTAGGTAAGATGACATGATGTAGAGGATAAACTCAAGCAATATGATATAAACCCCATCTTTTTATCCTCGATGGCAACAATACAATACGTGTCATTTCCCCTACTGTCACTGGGATCGAGCACCGCATGACTGAACCCAAAGCTAAGCACTTCTCACATTGCAAGAAAGATCAATCTAGTAGGCCAAACCAAACTGATAATTCAAAGAGACTTGCAAAGATAACCAATCATACATAAAAGAATTCAGAGAAGATTCAAATATTGTTCATAGATAATCTTGATCATAAACCCACAATTCATCGGATCTTGACAAAGACACCGCAAAAAGAGTTACATCGAATAGATCTCCAAGAAGATCAAGGAGAACTTTGTATTGAGATCCAAAGAGAGAGAAGAAGTCATCTAGCTAATAACTATGGACCCGAAGGTCTGTGGTAAACTACTCACACATCATCGGATAGGCTATGGTGTTGATGTAGAAGCTCTCCGTGATCAATGCCCCCTTCGGCAGAGCACCGGAAAAGGCCCCAAGATGGGATCTCACAGGTACAGAAGGTTGCGGCAGTGGAATTAGGTTTTTGTGGTGCTCCTCGATGGTTTTGGGGTACGTAGGTATATATAGGAGGAAGAAGTAGGTCGGTGGAGCCACAAGGGGCCCACGAGGGTGGAGGGCGCACCCAGGGGGTAGGCGAGCCCCCTGCCTCATGGCCTCCTCGTAAGTTTCTTACGTCCACTCCAAGTCCTCTGGATCATGTTTGTTCCAAAAATCACGCTCCCTAAGGTTTCATTCCATTTGGACTCCGTTTGATATTATTTTTCTGCGAAACACTAAAATAGGCAAAAAAAACAGCAATTTGCACTGGGCCTTGGGTTAATAGGTTAGTCCCAAAAATAATATAAAAGTGTATAAATAATCCCATTAAACATCCAAAATAGAAAATATAATAGCATGGAGCAATCAAAAATTGTAGATACGTTGGAGACGTATCAAGCATCCCTAAGCTTAATTCTTGCTCGTCCTCAAGTAGGTAAATGATAAAAACAGAATTTTCGATGTGGAATGCTACCTAGCATATTTCTCAATGTAATTGTCTTTATTGTGGCATGAATATTCAGATCCGAAAGATTCAAGATAAAAGTTTAATATTGACATAAAAATAATAATACTTCAAGCAGGCTAACGAAGCAATTATGTCTTATCAAAATAACATAGCCAAAGAAAGCTTATCCCTACAAAATCATATAGTTTGTTTATGCTTCATTTTCGTCACACAAAATGCTCTCATCATGCACAACCCCGATGACAAGCCAAGCAATTGTTTCATACTTAGCCTTTTCAAACTCTTTCAACTTTTACGCAATATATGAGCGCGAGCCATGGACATAGCACTATTGGTTGAATAGAATATAATGATTGAGGTTGTGTGAGAAGACAAAAAGGGAGAAATTCTCACATTGACGCGACTAATCAACGGGCTATGGAGATGACCATCAATTGATGTCAATGCAAGGAGTAGGTATTGCCATGCAACGGATGCACTAGAGCTATAAATGCATGAAAGCTCAACAAAATAAACTAAGTGGGTGTGCATCCAACTTGCTTGCTCCCGAAGACCTAGGGCATTTGAGGAAGCCCATTGTTGGAATATACAAGCCAAGTTCTATAATGTAAAATTCCCACTAGTATATGAAAGTGACAAAATAGGAGACTCTCTATCATGAAGATCATGGTGCTATTTTGAAGCACAAGTGTGCTAAAAGGATAGTTACATTGTCCCTTGTCTCTTTTTCTCTCATTCATTTTTATTTGGGCCTTCTTCTGCCCCTTTTTTTCTTGGCCTCTTTTCTTTCTTTTTTTCTTCGTTCGTAGTCTCATCCCGACTTATGGGGGAATCATAGTCTCCATCATCCTTTCCTCACTTATGACAATGCTCTAATAATGATGATCATCACACTTTTATTTACTTACAACTCAAAGATTACAACTCAATACTTAGAAAAAAAATATGACTCTATGTGAATGCCTCCGACAGTGTACCAAGATATGCAATGAATCAAGAGTGACATGTATGAAAGAATTATAAAGGTGGCTTTGCCACAAATACGATGTCAACTACATGATCATGGAAAGCAATATGACAATGATGATGCGTGTCATAATACACGGAACGGTGGAAAGTTGCATGGCAATATATCTCGGAATGGCTATGGAAATGCCATAATAGGTAGGTATGGTGGCTGTTTTGAGGAAGATATAAGGAGGTTTATGTGTGATAGAGCGTATCATATCACGGGGTTTGGATGCACCGGCGAAGTTTGCACCAACTCTCAAGGTGAGAAAGGGCAATGCACGGTAACGAAGAGGCTAGCAATGATGGAAGGGTGAGAGTGCGTATAATCCATGGACTCAACATTAGTCTTACAGAACTCACATACTTATTGCAAAAATCTACAAGTCATCAAAACCAAGCACTACGCGCATGCTCCTAGGGGGATAGATTGGTAGGAAAAGACCATCGCTCGTCCCCGACCGCCACTCATAAGGAAAGCAATCAAAGAAGACCTCATGCTTCAAATTTGTCACACAACGTTTACCATACGTGCATGCTATGGGATTGCAAACTTCAACACAAGTATTTCTCAATTTCACAATTGCTCAACTAGCACACCTCTAATATTACCACCTTTATATCTCAAAACAACTATGAAGTATCAACCTTCTCTTACTATTCAATGCACTTTGTAAACTACCATGCTGTTCTAAAGGACTCTCAAAATGATATAAGTGAAGCATGAGAGATCAATAATTTCTATAAAATATAACCACCACCGTGCTCTAAAAGATATAAGTGAAGCACTAGAGCAAAATTGTTTAGCACAAACGATATAAGTGAAGCACATAGAGTATTCTAATAAATTCCAATTGATGTGTGTCTCTCTCAAAAGGTGTGTACAGAAAGGATGATTGTGGTGAACTAGAGAGCAAAGACTACAAGGCGCTCCAAGCAAAACACATATCATGTGGTGAATAAAAATATAGCTCCAAGTAAAGTTACCGATGGACGAAGACAAAAGAGGGGATGCCTTCCGGGGCATCCCCAAGCTTAGGCTTTTGGGGTTTTCCTGGTGCCTTGGGCATCCCTAATCTTAGGCTCTTGCCACTCTTTGTTCCATAATCCATCAAATCTTTACCCAAAACTTGAAAACTTCACAACACAAAACTTAATAGAAAATCTCGTGAGCTCCGTTAGCGTAAGAAAACAAAACACCACTTCAAGGTACTGTAATGAACTCATTCTTTATTTATATTGGTTTTAAACCTACTGTATTCCAACTTTTCTATGGTTCATAAACTCCATTAATAGCCATAGATTCATTAAAATAAGCAAACAACACACGAAAAACAGAATCTGTCAAAAACAGAACAGTCTGTAGTAATCTATAACTAACGCAAACTTATGGGACTCCAAAAATTATAAAATAAATTTCTGGACGTGAGGAATTTATCTATTAATCATCTGCAAAAATAATCAACTAAATATCACTCTCCAGTAAAAGGTTAAAGCTAATATCGTGAGCGCTAAAGTTTCTGTTTTTTACAGCAAGACCGCAAAGACTTTCCCCAAGTCTTCCCAAAGGTTCTACTTGGCACAAACACTAATTAAAACACAAAACCACATCTAAACAGAAGCTAGATGGATTATTTATTGCTAAACAGAACCAAAAAGCAAAAAAACTAAAATAAAATTGGGTTGCCTCCCAACAAGCGCTATCGTTTAACGCCCCTAGCTAGGCATAAAGGCAAGGGTAGATCTAGGTATTGCCATCTTTGGTGTTAGGAAAGAAAAGAGAAAATTTATTATCTATATCATTTATATTTCTATTTTGAGAAAGTACGTGGACATTAATGGTGGAAGAAAGATTAAGCACGCTTCGTAAATTTGCATCTAAGCTAGCTTTCATCTCTTTGATAATTTCGTTTTGGTAAAAGCACAAAAGAGAAGTGGATTCAACTTTCTCACTCATAGGGTGCCTAAATATAGATTTCATCTTTTCATAGGTATCTATGGGATCCCATTCAAGAAAACCCTCTTCAAAAATAGAATCTAAAATTTGCTTGAATGAAGCAGGCAACCCAACATAAAAGCTTTTTAGGTATATCTCAATTTGATATTGGGGCACATAGCTAGCTCGGATCCTTAAAACCCTATCCCAAGCATCTTTTAAGGACTCATCAAGCAAATAACAAAAAATTCCGGGATCAACTTCATCAAAATTATTCAAACCTTCATTGATAACCCCGGTAGGTCCTTCCATAGCGTCATTATTTATGAGCTTAGAGAGGACAGAGGGACTATCCAAAGTATTAAAACCTTGGAGAGAGCCCTTAGCCCTTTTTGATTCAGCCATGGCACAAGAAAAATAATAGGGAAGAGGCGAACGGAAAGAGAGGGCGAATAAAACGGCAAGGGTGAAGTGGGGGAGAGGAAAACCAGAGGTAAATGGCAAATAATGTAATGTGAGGGATAAGAGTTTGTGGTGGGTACTTGGTATGTCTTGACTTGTGCATAGACTCCCCGGCAACGGCGCCAGAAATCCTTCTTGCTACCTCTTAAGCATGCGTTGATTTTCCCTTGAAGAGGAAAGGGTGATGCAGCAAAGTAGCATAAGTATTTCCCTCAGTTTTTGAGAACCAAGGTATCAATCCAGTAGGAGGCCACACGCAAGTCCCTCGTACCTACACAAACAAATAAGAACCTTGCAACCAACGCGATAAAGGGGTTGTCAATCCCTTCACGGCAACTTGCAAAAGTGAGATCTCATAGAGATGAAAAGATAATATTTTTGGTATTTTTATGATAAAGACTAAAAGTAAAGAAAGAAAAAAAATAAAATGTAACAGAAATAGCTAGTTGACGGGACATTAATATGATAGAGAATAGACCCGGGGGCCATAGGTTTCACTAGTGGCTTCTCTCAAGACAACATAAGTATTACGGCGTGTGAACAAATTACTGTCGAGCAATTGATAGAAAAGTGCATAATTATGAGAATATCTAGGCATGATCATGTATATAGGCATCACGTCCATGAAAAGTAGACCGACTCTTGCCTGCATCTACTACTATTACTGCACACATCGATCATTATCCAGCATGCATCTAGAGTATTAAGTTCATAAGAACAGAGTAACGCATTAGGTAAGATGACATGATGTAGAGGGATAAACTCAAGCAATATGATATAAATCCCATCTTTTTATCCTCGATGGCAACAATACAATACGTGTCATTTCCCCTACTGTCACTGGGATCGAGCACTGCATGATTGAACCCAAAGCTAAGCACTTCTCCCATTGCAAGAAAGATCAATCTAGTAGGCCAAACCAAACTGATAATTCGAAGAGACTTGCAAATATAACCAATCATACATACATGAATTCAGAGAAGATTCAAATATTGTTCATAGACAATCTTGATCATAAACCCACAATTCATCGGATCTCGACAAACACACCGCAAAAAGAGTTACATCGAATAGATCTCCAAGAAGATTGAGGAGAACTTTGTACTGAGATCCAAAGAGAGAGAAGAAGCCATCTAGCTAATAACTATGGACCTGAAGGTTTGTGGTAAACTACTCACACATCATCGGAGATGCTATGGTGTTGATGTAGAATCCCTCCGTGATCAATGCCCCCTTCGGCAGAGTGCCGGAAAAGGCCCCAAGATGGTATCTCACGGGTATAGAAGGTTGCGGCCGTGGAATTAGGTTTTTGTGGTGCTCCTCGATGGTTTCAGGGTACATAGGTATATATAGGAGGAAGAAGTAGGTCGGTGGAGCCACGAGGGGCCCATGAGGGTGGAGGGCGCGCCCAGGGGGTAGGCGCGCCCCCTGCCTCGTGGCCTCCTTGTAAGTTTCTTGACGTCCACTGCAAGTCCTCTGGATCACGTTTGTTCCAAAAATCACGCTCCCGAAGGTTTCATTCCATTTGGACTCCGTTTGATATTCTTTTTCTGTGAAACATTGAAATAGAAAAAAAAATAGCAATTTGCACTGGGCCTTGGTTTAATAGGTTAGTCCCAAAAATAATATAAAAGTGTATAAATAAGCCCATTAAACATCCAAAACAGAATATATAATAGCATGGAGCAATCAAAAATTATAGATACGTTGGAGACGTATCAGGAACTAATTCGGACTGATGCTGTTTTCAGCAGAATTGCCATGGTGTTATTTTTGTGCGGAAATAAAAGTTCTCGGAATGACCTGAAACTTCACGGAGATTATTTTTGGAATTAATAAATAATATTGGCAAAAGAATCAAGGCCAGGGGCCCACACCCTGTCCACGAGGGTGGAGGGCGCACCCCCCTGCCTCGTGGGCCCCCTGGTACTCCACCGACCTCAACTCCAACTCTATATATTCACGTTCGGGGAGAAAAAAAGTGGATAGAAGTATTCATGACGTTTTACGATACGGAGCTGCCACCAAGGCCTAATCTCTCTCGGGAGGGCTGATCTGGAGTCCGTTCGGGGCTCCCGAGAGGGGAATCCGTCGCCATCATCATCATCAATCTTCCTCCATCACCAATTTCATGATGCTCACCGCCGTGCGTGAGTAATTCCATCGTAGGCTTGCTGGACGGTGATGGGTTGGATGAGATTTACCATGTAATCGAGTTAGTTTTGTTAGGGTTTGGTCCCTAGTATCCACTATGTTCTGAGATTGATGTTGCTATGACTTTGCTATGCTTAATGCTTGTCACTAGGGCCCGAGTGCCATGATTTCAGATTTGAACCTATTATGTTTTCATGAATATATGTGAGTTCTTGATCCTATCTTGCAAGTCTATAGTCACCTATTATGTGTTATGATCCGTTAACCACGAAGTGACAATAATCGGGATACTTACCGGTGATGACCGTAGTTTGAGGAGTTCATGTATTCACTAAGTGTTAATGCATTGGTCTGGTACTCTATTAAAAGGAGGCCTTAATATCCCTTATTTTCCAATAGGACCCCGCTGCCACAGGAGGGTAGGACAAAGGATGTCATGCAAGTTCTTTTCCATAAGCATGTATGACTATATTCGGAATACATGCCTACATTACATTGATGAATTGGAGCTAGTTCTATGCTATAACTATTGCACGCATCCGACATAATTCTCCATCACCGATCCAATGCCTACGAGCTTTTCACATATTGCTCTTTGCTTAGTTACTTTTCCGTTGCCACTGTTACAATTACTACAAAACTGCTACTGTTACTTTTGCCACCGTTACCGTTACTTCCATACTACTTTGCTACTAAATACTTTGCTGCAGATATTAAGTTATCCAAGTGTGGTTGAGTTTACAACTCAACTGCTAATACTTGAGAATATTCTTTGGCTCCCCTTGTGTCAAATCTATAAATTTGGGTTGAATACTCTACCCTCGAAAACTGTTGCGATCCCCTATACTTGTGGGTTCTCAAGACTATTTTTTGGCGCCGTTGCTGGGGAGTATAGCTCTATTCTTTGAGTCACTTGGGATTTATATCTGCTGATCACTATGAGGAACTTGAAAGATGAAAGAACTAAGATTTTTTCCTCAACTACGAGGGGAGGTAAGGAACTGCCATCTAGCTCTGCACTTGATTCACCTTCTGTTTTGAGTAAGCTTGTGACACCTAAACCTGCTTCTGCTATTAATTCTGATATGTCGCATGTTATTGATGATGCCACTTCTGCTATGCATGATGCTTATGATGAAACTACTTCTATGCTTGATACAACTTTGCCATTAGGTGAATTTCTTGATGAACAACTTGCTAGGGCTAGAGAGAATGAAATTATTGAAACTGATAATATTAATGAAAGTGATGATGAAGATTCTCCCCCTAGATAGGAATTGTCTGTTGTGCTTGAGGGTTATGTTATGGATGAAGAAACTGCTAGAGATTTTCTTGCTTTCAATGATAGATATGATCTTAAGAAATTATTAGCTAAGCTTAAAGAAAAATCTCTAAATGCTAGAATGAAATATGACCCTGCTTTCGCTACTTCACCTATCTGTATTACCGATAAGGATTATGATTACTCTGTTGATCCTGAGATAATTACTTTGGTTGAATCTGATCCTTTTTATGGCTATGAATCTGAAACTGTTGTGGCACATCTTACTAAATTAAATGATATAGCCACCGTATTCACTAATGATGAGAAAACTCATTACTACTATATCCTTAAATTATTTCCGTTCTCATTAAAGGGTGATGCAAAACATGGTTTAATTCTCTTGATCCTGGTTGTGTGCGTAGTCCCCAGGATATGATTTATTACTTCTCTGCTAAATATTTCCCTGCTCAAAAGAAACAAGCTGATTTAAGGGAAATATATAATTTTGTGCAAATTGAAGAAGAGAGTCTCCCACAAGCTTGGGGGAGGCTTCTCTAATTACTTAATGCTTTGCCTAATCATCCTCTCAAGAAAAATGAAATACTTGATATCTTTTATAATGGACTAACCGATGCTTCCAGAGACCACCTGGATAGTTGTGCTGGTTGTGTTTTCAGGGAAAGAACAGTTGATCAAGCTGAATTGCTATTGAATAATATATTGACTAATGAAAATAATTGGACACTTCCTGAACCAACTCCTAAGCCAACTCCGAAGAAAAGGGGTATTCTATTTCTTAGTCCTAAAGATAAGTAAGAGGCAAAGAAATCTATGAGAGAAAAGGGTATTAAAGCTAAAGATGTTAAGAATTTTCCACCTATTGAAGAAATACATGGTCTTGATAACCCAACATAGGAAGTAAAGGTAAATTCTCTCTATAGATTTGATGAAGGTGATATTCCTCGTTATAAGTATGCTAGCTAATGCTTAGATGAGTTTGATAATTTTATTGTTAAACAAGAAAACTTCAATGCTTATGTTGGTAGACAATTGAAACGAAATGCTTATATGATTGAACACTTGAGTGATTATATGTCTAGAGTTAAAGGTGAACTTAAACTCATTAGTAAACACGCTTCTGTGGTTACCACTCAAGTAGAACAAATGCTTAGAGCTCAAAATGATTTGCTCAATGAATTAAATAATAAGAAGAATGATAATGCTATTAGAGTTGTGACTAGAGGGGGTAAAATGACTCGGGAACCTTTGTATCCCGAGGGCCACCCTAAGAGAATTGAGTAGGATTCTCAGATAACTAATGTTGATGCACATAGTCCTCCTAAAAAGAAGAAAAATAAAAATGATAGGACTTTGCATGCTTCTAGTGAACCTGTTGAAGACACACCTGAGAATCCCAATGATATTTCTATTTCTAATGCTGAAACACAATCTGGTAATGAACATGAACCTAGTTATAATGTCAATGATAATGTTCATGTTGATGCTCAACCTAGCAATAACAATGATGTAGAGATTGAACCTGTTGTTGATCTTGATAACCCATAACCAAAGAATCAACGTTATGATAAGAGAGACTTTGTTGCTAGGAAGCACGGTAAAGAAGGAGAACCATGCGTTCAGAAACCCATGCAATTTCCTCCTAAACCATCCAAGAAAAAGGAGGATGAGGATTTTGAGCGCTTTGCTGAAATGATTAGACCTATCTTTTTGCGTATGCGTTTGACTGATATGCTTAAAATGAATCCTTATGCTAAGTATATGAAAGAAATTGTTACAAATAAAAGAAAGATACCGGAAGCTGAAAATTTCCACCATGCTTGCTAATTATACTTTAAGGGTGGATACTGCCCTCTTATGAAGCTTCTGGTCACGCGTGCATAAGCTAGTGGTGAAGACATGATAATGTACACTATTCAACTGCTTCGGGTTGCTCTGATAACCCGACTGTTGCTGCTATTCATTTCCCTGATTATTCTGCTGATTGTAACCACCCTTCCCTTGATTGCCCGGATTACCCTGGAACCCAGAGCTTGAGATGCCTCCATCGTAACCCGGCCCATGGAAACCGGATCCTGAACCGCCACCTGGTCCATGACCTTCTTGGTAAAAATTCAAAATTTTGAACTCCTTCATAATGAAGCAATCTTTCCAAAGGTGCCCAGACGACCTCTCTCGCGTCCCGTGTCTTGGGCAAGGCTGATTTAACAGCTGCTCAAGATTGATGCCTGACTGTCCAGTCTGCGGGGGTGGTTTACCCTTACGACGTTGACCATTATTCTGTGCATTGGTGTTAGCCACAAAGTCAAAACTATTATTAGTCTTGCGCTTACCGTTGCCTCCTTGGCTCGCCGAGTTATGCTGTTGTCCCTTGGTGTTGCTGCTCTTCTTTCCCTTTCCCGTCTTTTCATCATCAGACTCGGGCTCCTTGGTACCATCAGAGTCAGCATACTTAGCCAGAGCTGCCATGAGTGTCCCCATGTCATCACAATGGCGTTTAAGCCCGCCCTAATTTCTGCTTCAAGGGCGTGAAACGACAATTGCCTTCCAACATTAAGACTCATAAGTCGGCATTGATGCGATCTGGCTGTTGGAAATATGCCCTAGAGGCAATAATAAATTAGTTATTATTATATTTCCTTGTTCATGATAATCGTTTATTATCCATGCTAGAATTGTATTGATAGGAAACTCAGATACATGTGTGGATACATAGACAACACCATGTCCCTAGTAAGCCTCTAGTTGACTAGCTCGTTGATCAATAGATGGTTACGGTTTCCTGACCATGGACATTGGATGTCATTGATAACGGGATCACATCATTAGAAGAATGATGTGATGGACAAGACCCAATCCTAAGCCTAGCACAAGATCATGTAGTTCGTATGCTAAAGCTTTTCTAATGTCAAGTATCGTTTCCTTAGACCATGAGATTGTGCAACTACCGGATACCGTAGGAGTGCTTTGGGTGTGTCAAACGTCACAACGTAACTGGGTGGCTATAAAGGTACACTACAGGTATCTCCGAAAGTGTCTGTTGGGTTGGCACGAATCGAGACTGGGATTTGTCACTCCGTGTGACGGAGAGGTATCTCTGGGCCCACTCGGTAGGACATCATCATAATGTGCACAATGTGATCAAGGAGTTGATCACGGGATGATGTACTATGGAACGAGTAAAAGAGACTTGCCGGTAACGAGATTGAACAAGGTATCGAGATACCGACGATCGAATCTCGGGCAAGTACTATACCGCTAGACAAAGGGAATTGTATACGGGATTGATCGAATCCTCGACATCGTGGTTCATCCGAGGAGATCATCGTGGAACATGTGGGAGCCAACATGGGTATCCAGATCCCGCTGTTGGTTATTGACCGGAGAACGTCTCTGTCATGTCTGCATGTCTTCCGGACCCGTAGGGTCTACACACTTAAGGTTCGATGACGCTAGGGTTATAAAGGAAGCTTGTATGTGGTTCGGAGTCCCGGATGAGATCCCGGACGTCACGAGGAGTTCCGGAATGGTCCGGAGGTAAAGATTTATATATAGAAAGTATGGTTTTGGCCACCGGAAGTGTTCTGGGCATCACCGGTAGTGTACCGGGACCACCGGAGGTGTCCGGGGGTCCACCAAGTGGGGCCACCATCCCCGGAGGGCTACTTGGGCTAAGTGTGGGAGGGGACCAGCCCCAGGTGGGCTGGTGCGCCCCCCCCACAAGGCCTAAGGCGCAGCAAAGGAGGAGAAAGGGGAAACCCTAGGCTTAGATGGGCCTAAGGCCCACCCTAGGGGGCGCCCCCTCTCTCCCCCTCTTGGTCGCCTCCCCTTTCCCATCTAGGGCTGCCGCCCCCCTAGGGGTGGGAACCCTAGAGGGGGCGCACCCTCCTCGCTCTCCCCTATATATAGTGAGGCCTGGGGCTGCCCATAACACGCGATCTGATCTCTGGCTATTGGTGCAGCCCTCCCTCTCTTTCTCGTCATATCTCGTGGTGCTTGGCGAAGCCCTGCAGGATTGCCACGCTCCTCCATCACCACCACGCCGTTGTGCTGCTGCTGGATGGAGTCTTCCTCAACCTCTCCCTCTCTCCTTGCTGGATCAAGGCATGGGAGACGTCATCGGGCTGTATGTGTGTTGAACGCGGAGGTGCCGTCCGTTTGGCACTTGGTCATCGGTGATTTGGATCACGACGAGTACGACTCCATCAACCCCGTTCACTTGAACGCTTCCGCTTAGCAATCTACAAGGGTATGTAGATGCACTCTCCTTCCCCTCGTTGCTAGTCTCTCCATAGATAGATCTTGGTGACACGTAGGAAAATTTTGAATTTCTGCTACGTTCCCCAACAGTGGCATCATGAGCTAGGTCTATTGTGTAGATTCTATGCACGAGTAGAACACAAAGTAGTTGTGGGCGTTGATTTTGTTCAATATGCTTACCGTTACTAGTCAGTCTTGATTCGGCGGCATTGTGGGATGAAGCGGCCCGGACCGACCTTACACGTACACTTACGTGAGACAGGTTCCACCGACTGACATGCACTAGTTGCATAAGGTGGCTAGCGGGTGCCAGTCTCTCCCACTTTAGTCGGATCGGATTCGATGAAAAGGGTCCTTATGAAGGGTAAATAGCAATTGACATATCACGTTGTGGTTTTGCGTAGGTAAGAAACGTTCTTGCTAGAAACCCATAGCAGCCACGTAAAACATGCAAACAACAATTAGAGGACGTCTAACTTGTTTTTGCAGGGTATGCCATGTGATGTGATATGGCCAAAAGGATGTGATGAATGATATATGTGATGTATGAGATTGATCATGTTCTTGTAATAGGAATCACGACTTGCATGTCAATGAGTATGACAACCGGCAGGAGCCATAGGAGTTGTCTTTAATTTATTTATGACCTGCGTGTCAACATAAACGTCATGTAATTACTTTACTTCATTGCTAAAGTGTTAGCCATAGTAGTAGAATTAATAGTTGACGTGACAACTTCATGAAGACACGATGATGGAGATCATGATGATGGAGATCATGGTGTCATGCCGGTGACGACGATGATCATGGAGCCCCGAAGATGGAGATCAAAAGGAGCAAAGTGATGATGGCCATATCATGTCACTATTTGATTGCATGTGATGTTTATCATGTTTATACATCTTATTTGCTTAGAACGACGGTAGTAAATAAGATGATCCCTCATTAAAATTTCAAGAAAGTGTTCCCCCTAACTGTGCACCATTGCGAAAGTTCGTCGTTTCGAAGCACCACGTGATGATCGGGTGTGATAGATTCTTACGTTCGAATACAACGGGTGTTGACGAGCCTAGCATGTACAGACATGGCCTCGGAACACATGCAAACACTTAGGTTGACTTGACGAGCCTAGCATGTACAGACATGGCCTCGGAACACAGAAGACCGAAAGGTCGAGCATGAGTCGTATGGTAGATACGATCAACATGAAGATGTTCACCGACGTTGACTAGTCCGTCTCACGTGATGATCGGACACGGCCTAGTTGACTCGGATCATGTAATCACTTGGATGACTAGAGGGATGTCTATCTGAGTGGGAGTTCATAAGATGAACTTAATTATCCTGAACATAGTCAAAAGATCTTTGCAAATTATGTCGTAAGCACGCGCTTTAGTTCTATTGTTTTAGATATGTTCCTAGAGAAAATATAGTTGAAAGTTGACAGTAGCAATTATGCGGATAGTAGAAGGCTTGTGTCCTTAATGCACCGCTCGGTGTGCTGGACCTCGAACGTGGTCTTGGATGTTGCGAACATCTGACATACACGTTTTGATGACTACATGATAGTTCGGTAATGATAAATGGTTTAGAATTGAGGCACCGAAGACATTTTTGAAATGTCGCGGAACATATGAGATGTTTCGAGGGCTGAAATTGGGATTTCAGGCTCGTGCCCACGTCAAGAGGTATAAGACCTCCGACGATTTTCTTGGCCTGCAAACTAAAGGAGAAAAGCTCAATCGTTGAGCTTGTGCTCAGATTGTCTGAGTACAACAATCACTTGAATCGAGTGGGAGTTGATCTTCCAGATAAGATAGTGATGTTTCTCCAAAGTCATTGCCACCAAGCTGCTAGACCTTCGCAATGAACTATAACATATCAGGGATAGATATGATGATCCTTGAAATATTCGCGATGTTTGACACCGCGAAAGTAGAAATCAAGAAGGAGCATCAATTGTTGATGGTTAGTGAAACCACTAGTTTCAAGAAGGGCAAGGGCAAGAAGGGATACTTCATGAAACGACAAATCAGCTTCTGCTCTAGTGGAGAAACCCAAGGTTGAACCCAAACCCGAGACTGAGTGCTTCTGTAATAAGGGGAACAACCACTGGAGCAGAATTACCCTAGATACTTGGTAGATGAGAAGGCTGTCAATAGAAGTATATTGGATATACATTATGTGAATGTGTACTTTACTAGTACACCTAGTAGCATCAGGGTATTAGATACCGGTTCGATTGCTAAGTGTTAGTAACTCGAAATAAAAGCTACGGAATAAACGGAGACTAGCTAAAGGTGAGTTGACGAGATGTGTTGGAAGTGCTTCCAAGGTTGATATGATCAAGCATCGCACGCTCCCTCTACCATCGAGATTGGTGTTAAACCTAAATAATTGTTATTTGGTGTTTGCGTTGAGCATAGACATGATTGGATTATGTCTATCGCAATACGGTTATTCATTTAAGGAGAATAATGGTTACTCTATTTATTTGAATAATACCTTCAATGGTCTTGCACCTAAAATGAATGGTTTATTGAATCTCGATCATAGTGATACACATGTTCATGCCAAAAGATATAAGATAGTAATGATAGTACCACCTACTTGTGGCACTGCCATGTAAGTCATATTGGTATAAAACACATGAAGAAGCTCCATGTTGATGGATCTTTGGACTCACTCATTTTTGAAAAGGATTGAGACATGTGAACCATGTCTATTGGTATATACGCATGAAGAAACTCCATGCAGATGGACCGTTTGGACTCACTTGATTTTGAATCACTTGAGACATGCAAATCACACCACATGGGCAAGATGACTGAAAGCTTCGGTTTCAGTAAAATGGAACAAGAAAGCAACTTGTTGGAAGTAATACATTTTGATGTGTGCAGTCCAATGAGTGCTGAGGCACGCAGTGGATATCGTTATGTTCTTGCTTCACAGATGATTTGAGTAGATGCTAAGTATATTTACTTGATGAAACACAAGTCTGAATTGTTGAAAGGTTCAAGTAATTTCAGAGTGAAGTTGAAGATCGTCGTGACAAGAGGATAAAATGTCTATGATATGATCATAGAGATTTATATCTGAGTTGCGAGTTTGGTACACAATTGAGACATTGTGGAAATTGTTGCACGACTAGTACCGCCTGGAACACCATAGAGTGATGGTGTGTCCGAACATCATAACTGCACCCTATTGGATATGATGCATACCATGATGTCTCTTATCAAATTACCACTATCGTTCATGGGTTAGGCATTAGAGACAACCGCACTCACTTTAAATAGGGCACCACGTAATTCCGATAAGATGACACCGTATGAACTATGGTTTAGAGAAACCTAAGCTGTCATTTCTTATAAGTTTGGGGCTGCGACGCTTATGTGAAAAAGTTTCAGGCTGATAAGCTCAAACCCAAAGCGGATAAATGCATCTTCATAGGATACCCAAAACAGTTGGGTATACCTCCTGTCTCAGATCCGAAAGCAATAGGGATTGTTTCTCAAATCGGGTCCTTTCTCGAGGAAAAATTTCTCTCGAAAGACTTGAGTGGGAGGATGGTGGAGACTTGATGAGGTTATTGAACCGTCACTTCAACTAGTGTGTAGCAGGGCACAGGAGTTGTTCCTATGGCACCTACACCAATTGAAGTGGAAGCTTATGATAGTGATCATGAGACTTCGGATCAAGTCACTCCCAAACCTCGTAGGATGACAAGGATGCGTACTACTTCAGAGTGGTACGTAATCCTGTCTTGGAAGTCATGTTGCTAGACAACAATGAACCTACGAGCTATGGAGAAGCGATGGTGGGCCCGGATTCCGATGAATGGCTCGAGGCCATAAAATCCGAGAGAGGATCCATGTATGAAAACAAAGTGTAGACTTTGGCAGAACGGCTCGACGGTCGTAAGGCTGTTGAGTACAGATGGATTTTAAAAGGAAGACGGACAATGATGGTAAATGTCACCATTAAGAAAGCTCGACTTGTCATTAAGATGTTTTCCGACAAGTTCAAGGAGTTGACTGCGATGAGACTTTCTCACTCGTAGCGATGCTAAGAGTCTGTTGGAATTATGTTAGCGATTACTGCATTATGAAATTGTGCAGATAGGATGTCAAAACATTGTTTCCTCGATGATTTTCTTGAGGAAAGGTTGTATGTGATACAACCAGAAGATTTTTGTCAATCCTGAAAGATGCTAACAAGTATGCAAAGCTCCAGCAATCCTTCTAAGGACTGGAGTAAGCATCTCGGAGTTGGAATGTACGCTTTGATGAGATGATCAAAGATTTGGGTTTATACAAAGTTTATGAGAAACTTGTATTTCCAAAGAAGTGAGTGGGAGCACTATAGAATTTCTGATGAGTATATGTTGTTGACATATTGTTGATCAGAAATGATGTAGAATTTCTGGAAAGCATATAGGGTTATTTGAAAAGTGTTTTCAATGGAAAACCTGGATTAAGCTACTTAAACATTGAGCATCAAGATCTATAAGGATAGATCAAAATCGCTTAATAGTACTTTCAAATGAATACATACCGTGACAAGATTTTGAAGGAATTCAAAATAGATCAGCAAAGAAGGAGTTCTTGGCTGTATTACACGTGTGAGTATTGAGTAAGACTCAAGACCTGACCACGGCAGAAGAGAGAGAAAGGACGAAGGTCGTCCCCTGTGCTTAAGACATAGGATCTACAGTATGCTATGCTGTGTACCGCATCTGAAGTGTGCCTTGTCATGAGTCAGTCAAGGGGTACAAGAGTGATCCAGGAATGGATCACAGGACAGCGGTCAAGGTTATCCTTGGTAACTAGTGGACTGAGGAATTTTCTCGATTATGGAGGTGGTAAAAGAGTTCGTCGTAAAGGGTTACGCCGATGCAAGCTTTGGCACTAATCCAGATTATTCTGAGTAGTAAACTGGATTCGTATAGTAGAACAGTTATTTGGAATAGCTCCAAATAGAGCGTGGTAGCTGCATCTAGGAGATGACATAGATATTTGTAAAGCACACACGGATCTGAAAGGTTCAGACCCGTTGACTATAACCTCTCTCACAAGCATAACATGATCAAACCTAGAACTCTTGGGTGTTAGTCACATAGGGATGTGATCTTGAGTGTTAATCACATATCAATGTGAACTGGATTATTGACTCTAGTGCAAGTGGGAGACTGTTGGAAATATGCCCTAGAGGCAATAATAAATTAGTTATTATTATATTTCCTTGTTCATGATAATCATTTATTATCCATGCTAGAATTGTATTGATAGGAAACTCAGATACATGTGTGGATACATAGACAACACCATGTCCCTAGTAAGCCTCTAGTTGACTAGCTCGTTGATCAATAGATGGTTACGGTTTCCTGACCATGGACATTGGATGTCATTGATAACGGGATCACATCATTAGAAGAATGATGTGATGGACAAGACCCAATCCTAAGCCTAGCACAAGATCATGTAGTTCGTATGCTAAAGCTTTTCTAATGTCATGTATCGTTTCCTTAGACCATGAGATTGTGCAACTCCCGGATACCGTAGGAGTGCTTTGGGTGTGCCAAACGTCACAACGTAACTGGGTGGCTATAAAGGTACACTACAGGTATCTCCGAAAGTGTCTGTTGGGTTGGCACGAATCGAGACTGGGATTTGTCACTCCGTGTGACGGAGAGGTATCTCTGGGCCCACTCGGTAGGACATCATCATAATGTGCACAATGTGATCAAGGAGTTTATCACGGGATGATGTACTACGGAACGAGTAAAAGAGACTTGCCGGTAACGAGATTGAACAAGGTATCGAGATACCGACGATCGAATCTCGGGCAAGTACTATACCGCTAGACAAAGGGAATTGTATACGGGATTAATCGAATCCTCGACATCGTGGTTCATCCGATGAGATCATCGTGGAACATGTGGGAGCCAACATGGGTATCCAGATCCCGCTGTTGGTTATTGACCGGAGAACGTCTCGGTCATGTCTGCATGTCTCCCGAACCCGTAGGGTCTACACACTTAAGGTTCGATGACGCTAGGGTTATAAAGGAAGCTTGTATGTGGTTCGGAGTCCCGGATGAGATCCCGGACGTCACGAGGAGTTCCGGAATGGTCCGGAGGTAAAGATTTATATATAGGAAGTATGGTTTTGGCCACCGGAAGTGTTCTGGGCATCACCGGTAGTGTACCGGGACCACCGGAGGTGTCCAGGGGTCCACCAAGTGGGGCCACCATCCCCGGAGGGCTACTTGGGCTAAGTGTGGGAGGGGACCAGCCCCAGGTGGGCTGGTGCGCCCCCCCACAAGGCCCAAGGCGTAGCAAAGGAGGAGAAAGGGGAAACCCTAGGCTTAGATGGGCCTAAGGCCCACCCTAGGGGGCGCCCCCTCTCTCCCCCTCTTGGCCGCCTCCCCTTTCCCATCTAGGGCTGCCGCCCCCCTAGGGGTGGGAACCCTAGAGGGGGCGCACCCTCCTCCCTCTCCCCTATATATAGTGAGGCCTGGGGCTGCCCATAACACGCGATCTGATCTCTGCCTATTGGTGCATCCCTCCCTCTCTTTCTCCTAATATCTCGTGGTGCTTGGCGAAGCCCTGCAGGATTGCCACGCTCCTCCATCACCACCACGCCGTTGTGCTGCTGCTGGATGGAGTCTTCCTCAACCTCTCCCTCTCTCCTTGCTGGATCAAGGCATGGGAGACGTCACCGGGCTGTATGTGTGTTGAACGCGGAGGTGCCGTCCGTTCGGCACTTGGTCATCGGTGATTTGGATCACGACGAGTACGACTCCATCAACCCCGTTCACTTGAACGCTTCCGCTTAGCGATCTACAAGGGTATGTAGATGCACTCTCCTTCCCCTCGTTGCTAGTCTCTCCATAGATAGATCTTGGTGACACGTAGGAAAATTTTGAATTTCTGCTACGTTCCCCAACACTGGCGAGTGCAGAATCGTCGAGACCCGGCGCACCCAATGAGTTGTCGATTCACCTTCTTCTTGGACACAGGCGGCTAAATCCACAATTGACATGGGCTGCTTGCATGTGTCTTCAAAATTCTGGATAAACCAGGCCTTTAACTCGGCCCATGACCCAATGGAGTCAGCAGGGAGGCCCTTTAACCAAGTACGGGCCATCCCTTCCAACATAAGGGGGAAATACTTAGCACACGCAACTTCGCTAACATCCAGCAATTCCATGGCCATCTCATATCCATGCCTCAGGGGCTAAGTCAGCTGTGCAGTTAGGCACTTTGCGAGGACCCTTGAAATCCTTGGGCAGACGCTCATTACATAAAGCTGGCACTAAACATGGTGCACCCAAATTCCTAAAGGTTACGCCTGGCTCCACCGAAGTTGTTGAACGAACCGGAGTAGGCTGACGGGCCGCATATTGTGCCGCTAACTCGGCCTCTCGACGCGCTCTGCCCTGATCCACTACATTCTGAGCATCAGCTCCCCT
Source organism: Aegilops umbellulata (assembly GCA_032464435.1). Taxonomy (NCBI): domain Eukaryota; kingdom Viridiplantae; phylum Streptophyta; class Magnoliopsida; order Poales; family Poaceae; genus Aegilops; species Aegilops umbellulata. The sequence goes on from CP136057.1 coordinate 63,792,199, forward strand.
GCCGCTGTTGATCTAGAAATCAATGCCGCTGCAGTTGAAGAATGTTGTATCGGCTGTGTACCGGCCATGATGATCGCAACCCGTTTCGGCGGCTCACGGGGGTTCGTAATACTGTCGCCATCGGAACAACCCCCAAGCCGGTCATCTTGCAGTTGGTACAATGACTCGGTCTCACCGGTCGATGACTCGCCATCTGAATAGGCAACCATCTCACAGTTAGATACTGACTCAGATTCCGCATCTTTAATGAACCCCACGAAGGCACGCTTCATGGCGGGCTGAACTCAGGCGGGTCTTGCACGCTGAGCCGTCTCGATGATGTCGGTGCAGGTGTCCGGCTTAGGGCCCGGTTCGCCGATCTTGCCAATGAAGACGTGAATTCCACTGAAGGGGACCCGGTACCCATACTCAATTGAGCCGGCCTCGGGGCCCGAGCCTGCGTAGTCAATATAGAGCTTGCCGCGATGACTCTTAGTCATCTGGCCCACAGCGTATCCCTTGAGCCCTTTGAAGTTTCCCTCTAAGAACCTGAAACCATCGTGCGATAGCCCCACGGTGGGCGCTAACTGTCGTGGAATTGTCATGGCAGATGTCCTAGTGTGAGGACTTAGTCGTGGAGCCATCACAACGAGATTAGCTTAAAGGGGTTAAACAGGACAAAGGACATGGGGAGTTTATACTGGTTCGGCCCCTTGCGGTGAAGGTAAAGGCCTAATCCAGTTTGAGGTCGTATTGCTAGGGTTTCAATGACTAGGGAGCGAATACGCTTAACCTGGCTCTCGATCTGTTGTTTCTTATCCCTAAACCGCCGTCGGGTCGTCCCTTTATATACACAGGTTAATGCCCGGTCGGTTTACAGAATCCCGGCCGGCTCATACACGTGTCCGGCTCGGTATCTACTCTTTCCTATCTTACAATACAATTCATACGCCTATGGAGGTTTATGTCTATGGTCCCTAACCCGTCTCTGAGCTTTGGGCCTTCTTATTAAGTCTCTCTCCTAAGTCTCCATCTTCTATGTCTTCGTGGGCTTCAATATTGGTAATCATCATGAGCATAATCCGACCCCTCCTGGGCGGTTTATACTCAATAGTTATCTCCCCAATACTTGATATCTTTTATAATGGACTAACTGATGCTTCCAGAGACCACCTGGAAAGCTTTGTTGGTTGTGTTTTCAAGGAAAGAACAGTTGACCAAGCTGAATTGCTATTGAATAATATGTTGACTAATGAAAATAATTGGACACTTCCCGAACCAACTCCTAAGCCAACTCCGAAGAAGAGGGGTATTCTATTTCTCAGTCCTGAAGATATGCAAGAGGCAAAGAAATCTATGAAAGAAAAGGGTATTAAAGCTGAAGATGTTCAGAATTTGCCACCTATTTAAGAAATACATGGTCTTGATAATCCGACACAGGTAGTAAAGGTAAATTCTCTCTATAGATTTGATGAAGGTGATATCCCTCGTTATAAGTCTGCTAGCCAATGATTAGATGAGTTTGAAAATTTTATTGTTAAACAAGAAAACTTCAATGCTTATGTTTGTAGACAATTGAAATGAAATGCTTATATGATTGAACACTTGCGTGATTTTATGTCTAGAGTTAAAGGTGAACTTAAACTCATTAGTAAACACGCTTCTGTGGTTACTACTCAAGTAGAACAAATGCTTAGAGCTCAAAATGATTTGCTCAATGAATTAAATAATAAGAAGAATGATAATGCTATTAGAGTTGTGACTAGAGGGGGTAAAATGACTCGGGAACCTTTGTATCCTGAGGGCCACCCTAAGAGAATTGAGCAGGATTCTCAGAGAACTAATGTTGATGCACCTAGTCCTCCTAAAAAGAAGAAAAATAAAAATGATAGGACTCTGCATGCTTCTAGTGAACCTGTTGTAGACACACCTGAAAATCCCAATGATATTTCTATTTCTAATGCTGAAACACAATCTGGTAATGAACATGAACCTAGTGATAATGTCAATGATAATGTTCATGTTGATGCTCAACCTAGCAATAGCAATGATGTAGAGATTGAACCTGTTGTTGATCTTGTTAACCCATAACCAAAGAATCAACGTTATGATAAGAGAGACTTTGTTGCTAGGAAGCACGGTAAAGAAAGAGAACCATGCGTTCAGAAACCCATGCAATTTCCTCCTAAACCATCCAAGAAAAAGGAGGATGAGGATTTTGAGCGCTTTGCTGAAATGATTAGACCTATCTTTTTGCGTATCCGTTTGATTGATATGCTTAAAATGAATCCTTATGCTAAGTATATGAAAGAAACTGTTACAAATAAAAGAAAGATACCAGAAGCTGAAATTTCCACCATGCTTGCTAATTATACTTTAAGGGTGGAATACCAAAGAAACTTGGAGATCCAGGGGTACCAACTATACCATGCTCCATTAAAAGAAACTATGTTAGAATTGCTTTATGTGATCTTGGAGCCGGTGTTAGTTTTATGCCTCTCTCTTTATATCGTAGACTTGATTTGAATAAGTTGACACCTACTGAAATATCTTTGCAAATTGCTGATAAATCAACCGCTATACCTGTCGGTATTTGTGAGGATGTGCCTGTTGTAGTTGCAAACCTTACTATATTAACGGACTTTGTTATTCTTGATATTCCCTAGGACGATAGTATGTCTATTATCCTTGGTAGACCTTATTTGAATATTGTAGGGGCTATTATTGATTGCAACAAAGGCAATGTCACTTTTCATGTTAATGGTAATGAGCATACGGTACACTTTCCGAGGAAACAACCTCAAATCCACAGTATCAATTCTATTGGAAAAATTCCAACGATTACTATTGGAGGTTTTGAATTTCCTCTTCCTACTGTCAAGAAGAAACATGATATTCTTATTGATGGGGATGTGCATATCCCCATTGAGGTAACGTATTTCTATTCAAAAAAATTCCGGTTTCATGCGATTCGGAATGAGTTTGTTAACAAGACTTGATCAACTTGTTAGTGGATTCCTTTTGATGAGCATGAGATGGATGAAGTTAGAAAGCACAACCTTCTGTACCCTCCTCTTACTTTCTGTTATTTAGATTAAATAAAGAAAAAATAGTATTATCTGTCTATTTTCTGAATTATCTGTGCAATAAAAAAACCCTGAAAATAAAAGTTCTCCAAATGCCTCGAAAATGAAATATGATTTTTTCTAGAACATTTGAGAATATCTGGCACTGAGAACACATCAGGGGGAGCAAGCACCTGGCCACGAGGGTCCAGGGCGCGCCCCTGCCTCCTGGGCCCCTGGTGGCCCCCTCCACTTATTCCTGCGCCCACACACTTCCTCTTCCTCTCAAAAAAATCACCAACCAGCTCAAGCACGAGTTCTAGCTCATCTTGCTGCCATTTTCGATCTCCTTGCTCAAAGCCCCACTCATAAAACTGCTTTGGGGGATTGTTCTTCGGTATATGAATCCTCCAATGGTCCAACTAGTTTTTGTTCTAGTGCTTTATTTATTACAAATTTTTGATGCTGAGGTGACCCTGTTCTTGAGCTTGCATGTCAAATTTATATGGTCCCAAGTAGTTCTAATGCATGATATAGTCTCTAGGCACTTGTGGGAGTAGTTGCTATCAATTTTGTTGAGTTTGGTTCACTTTTATTTGGAGTTACTAAAATTTTCAGAAATCTTTCACAGGAAGAAATATGTTTAGGAAAATGTACCAAGGTGGTTCTTCAAGGAAGGAAGGACCCAAGCCCGCAATACGCGAGCCGGACCATGAACTACCAAGAGAAGCTCAAGTGCGGCCTTGTGACCGGCCGTCAGAAGATTTCATGGTCCGAGCAGGAATTAAGGAGGAATTTGACGCATATGTGCATAATGCTGAACTCGAGGGCTTCGTGCTATATAAGTGCCCTCAGTATTATCACCTAACTGATTCCTTTGTGAGAAGGTTCAAATTTACATCTTCACGCAATTCTCACACTGTCCTATTTCATCTCTATGGTAAATCTTATACTATGGACTTAGAAGATTTTAATACTGCTTGTAAACTTCCGCAATGGGGTAGTGCTAGTGAACCTCGCAAATCTGAGTTTAAAGATTTTTTTGCTAGTATCACTATGGGGGAATCTAGAGAAATAACACAAGCTACCATAGGGAGCATTCATTTTCCTGCTATACATTATTTTGCTCTCTTTATAGGTAGATGCATTAACGGCAAGGACGAGGCATGTCACATGTGTGTTCCTGACCTTAGTGTTCTCAAGAGTGCCGTATTAGGAGATAAACAATATAACTTGGGGGCCATTGTTGCACGAAGGTTGCATAATAATGGTTTAAGTGGAGACTTGTTTGGTGGGATTTATGCAACCCGTGTGGCTAATTTTCTTGAGATACCCATACATGAAAATGATATGGAATTGCCCCTTGCTTATTTAGATTATAATGCTATGGTTCGCCATCAGTTTATTGAGAGGAATGAACAGCCTCTCCAGTACCGACTAATGTTTGACAGGCACCGCACTGTCCATGTTGCTCTCCCTGCTTCTACTTTCTTTGACTTTCATGCAAAAGGGAGATATATTATAACCAGGGAGGAGGCGAACGAGTATAAGAGGGAGCGGAGGCAGCTCGTCTCCAAGCTGCAGCTCATGAGGCAATAGCTGGTGGGTCCAGGTGGGTCTAGACTGTCAGGCACTTCCTTGCATGCGAAGATGTAGCTGCTGGGTCCCAGCAGTCAGGGGGCGAATTGTTTTTTTTGCTCGTACGCACTTCCTTATGTGCGAAGATGTAGCTGGTAGGTCCCAGCAGTTAGGGGGGATACGTTTTTTCACGAAATACGGTTGCCCGTTCGGTGGGTCCCTGCTGTCAGGTGCAGGAATCATTATTTTCCGAGTAATAAGGAGGGACTTCCTTGTGGCCGCCGTGGACCCAGCTGTCAGCCTCTCCACGTACAGTCCATGTCCGATGGAAGCCGTTCCTTAACCACGTTGACCACGCCGCGCCGAGAGCACCAATGCGGTGGACGACGGTGAGGCCTAGGAAGGGGACGACGCGGAGCCGGGGAAGATGCGGCAGGGGATGCCCACACGTAGAGGAGTATGAGGGTTCACTGGTTCGGCTGCGGTGTGAGGCTGTCGTCGCCGCAGGGCCTGGCCAGCGGTGGGAATAGTAGGGGGCGGTGACGCCTCCGCGGCAGCACAGCCGACCACGGGAGGCAGGAGCATGCGGCACGACCGGGGCTGCTTTGGGCGGCTGGAGCAAGAAGACCAGAGGTTGAAGAAGCACTACGGCCGTTGGATGGACATCGTACGGTCACTGGAGCTAGAATCGTTCATATTGACTAAGTTGACAAAGCACTCCGTCCCCGCCAACTTAGTAGGCCCACAAGTCAGCCTCCCACCAAGGTGGGTCCCAACTAGCAGGGGGAGTACTCATTTTTTTTGCTTAAAAAGGAGGCACTTCCGGTGGGTCCGAGCTGACAGCGGGGGGAATGTTTTTTTCGTGAAATACGATGGCTTGTCCGGTGGGTCCCAGCAGTCAGGGGGGAAACGTTTTTTTCGCCAAATACGGTGGCCTGTCCGGTGGGTCCCTGCTGTCAGGTGGAGGAATAATTATTTTTCGTGTAATAAGGAGGCACTTCCTTGCGGTTGCCGTGGACCCAGCTGTCAGCCTCTCCACGTATAGTACTCTTCCGATGGAATTCGTTCCTTGACCATGTTGACCACGCCGCGCCGAGAGCACCAGGGCGATGGACGACGGCGAGGCCTAGGAAGGGGCCAACGCGGAGCCGGGGCAGACACGGCAGTGGATGCCCACGCAGAGAGGAGTATGAGGCTTCACTGGTTCGGCTGCGGTGTGAGGTTGCCGTCGCCGTAGAATAACAGGGGGTGTGGGTGAGTAGAGGGATGCCCTAGCCAGTGGTGGGAGTAGTAGGGGCGGTGAGGCCTGTGCGGCAGCACAATCGGCCACGGGAGGCAGGAGCAGGCGGCACGACCGGCGCTGCTTTGGGCGGCTGGAGCAAGAAGACCAGAGTTTGAAGAATCACGACGGCCGTTGGATGGACATCGTACGGTCACTACAGATAGAATTGTTTATATTGACTAAGTTGACAAAACCCTTGGTACGCGTCAACTTAGTAGGCTCACAGGTCAGCTTCCAAAACGGTGCGCCCCAGATGTCAGGGGGAGGAATCATTTTTTGGGCGGGTGAAGCTAGAATATCTGAGATTGAAGAAGAAGCACGGCATCTGTTGGATGGACATCCAACAGCCACTGATGCTAGAACCGTGTGTTGACTATAAGTTAACAAAGCCTTGCATATGCAACAACTCTTTTTTTAGGGGACGCGTCAACTTAGTAAGGCCACAAGTGTGTGGCAGAGAACTTATAGCCCATTTGAGATTTGTAAGAATGTGCAGCCAATTTTTCAATTCTAATGGAATTTACTACAGCCCACTTACAGTTTGTTAAAAGTACAGCCCATTTCAACCAACCGTTCAAAACAGAATTCAATAAAATTTCCCACATTTTGATGGGATCTGAAATATTTTTATCCCGAAATTTCTAGTCAAATTAAATACAATTTCAATATAAATTTATATTACATAAAAATCCAACGAAACATTGCGCTCGCAACAATTAATGAAATTAAATTTTTTAACATTCAAAAATAATATTTTATAAAGTAATTACGTGTTTGGTGCATTTTTTATAGTTAATGCCCAGTTTTTATAATTACATCCCATTTATTATTTCTTAAAGCCCATTTTCTTGTTAAGCCTAATGCACCCTCCTAGGAAAGATTTGCAGCCCAGCGGGGCGGAGAATAACAACTTGACCTTGCCTGGGTATTCCTAAAAAAGTATAGCTGGGCTAGCCAATTTCAGCTTGAAAAAAATTAATATCTAGGCTAGATATCTGGCCTAGGCTAGACGGGCCATAGCCCGCCCAGTTAATACCTGCAACGATGTTTTCGTGGTTGTTGAGAGGAGAAAAATTAATATCTGGGCTAAACATCGCTCAAGAAAAACTCCGCAGTGCTCACACCTCAAAAACACAAATACTGCTCGAGCTGCTTGGTCCCAGCTGTCGGCCGCTTCTTGTGCAATTCTCTCGTTTATTGACTATATAGGTTGACAATGGTGTGGGACTGTGATGTCAGGAAACCAGGAGGAAGCAAAAAAATATAGTTTTATATACTAATAAGGAGGCACTTGCATACGTGCGGCTATGGCCCTGGTGGGCCCCCAGTGTCATCCTCTCCAAGTAAAGTCGTCTCCTCATCCTCATGTCCGTTAACCTTATTGACAACGCGAGACGGCGGCGCCACGGCGAGCGCAACAACTCGAAGGACGACGGAGAGGGCTTCGCGGGCCCTACGGATGGTCTGATACAGCGCCCACTGCTCATTCGGGAAGCTAGGATCATAGGGCCACATGTCCGCGACGGCATTGTCGTTCGCTTGTTCACTGGTGCTCGTTGAGGAGACGGAGGTTGCAGCACAGGTCCTCCTGCGCTGGTAGATCTTCCGTCATTAGGGCGTCGAAGTGCGGTCGCACCTGCTCTATGGTGAACATGGCATGAACCGTCTTGGATGGTGGCGCCGGCTCCTGGTCGGAAGCTACGCCCATCATCTGATTGTCGTCGCTCAGCTCGGCGAGCTAGCTGGTGAGCTAGCATGTCCGGTTGCTGGATTGACCCGCTGCCAAGCACGAGTCTGAGTACCCTGGCTCACCCAGACCGCCTCCCTCACCCCCGCGCACTTGCCGCCTAAAACGGTTAGTGTCTCCCGCCCCGCTTCCCGATGCAGGCGATTGCTCCGCCTTCAAACGACACAAGTGCCGTCCGTTCGTCCTTCTGCCACCCACATTAATGATACGTGATTGCCGAGGCGGCTACTCCGGCACCACACGTCCGTCCCTCCGCCGCCCACTATTGCTATATAAACTTCTGCGCCGGCCATAGCCGCAGTCATCCGCATCCGTTCCCTTTCCTCTTGTCCACACCACTACTGCCCACCATGGCTTCCTCGCGCTCCGGCGCTCTTCGGGACAGGCGGACGACGGACGACAAGGAGATGGCAGCCATTGCTGCCGAGTGGCTGGTCGGCAGGCAGCCGGAGGACGACGACGTCCCAATGGAGAACATGGTAGTCGACAATCCGGCGCCACCCCCCTCCTCCAGTCCATCCTCGCCGGTGCATTGCACCATGACCATCGGCGAGGCCCGTGCCCAATATATGGACACGGTGAGGCATAAGCGTGAGGAGCAGTTCCGGGAGGCGCAGGCTGACGCCGCCTACAACCACCATCTCCTCTAGGAGCACCTGCAGGCAGAGGAGCAGATCACTGCAGAGCGGGCGGAGCAGGAGGCGCTGCTCGGCTCGTACCGCTCCGCCCGCGAGGGCCACCTCGAGCGCTGGAGGTACCGCATGCGGGTGCCGGAGGCTGCGGCCGCCTACAAAGAGGGCGATGAAGCGGGAGAGGCGTTGTTTGGCGAGACCGAGGACGAGGCAGAGGACAATGCCGGCTCCGACGAGTACCTGCTCCGCTGGCGTCGACGAGGCCTTGCTCGAGGCCCCGCGGCGCCAACAATGAGGCAGAGGACACCGCCGGCTCTGCCGAGGCCCCACCCTGCCGACAACGAGGGGGAGGATTTCCCTTGCTCTGCCGAGGCGCCACCTGCCGGCAACAAGACAGAGGACATCGCCGGCTCCGCCGAGGCCCCGCCCCGCTGCCAGCGAGGCCACGCCACACAGAAAACGAGGAAAAGGAACATAGTAGGTCGCCGCCGCTCGGGTCCAAGTAAGGCCACCGCTGCTACCCTCCGTTTGAAGCCAAGCTAGGCGGGTTGACCACTGACGACCGATTAGCTTCTTGGCGGCGACGTGGAGTCGGAGAGCTATGTTGGAGAAGGACACTGCTTCTACTTAACTGCTGGTGCAGTTGGCTGACTGACACGTGGGCCCAACAGGCATCTGGGCCACATGTTAGTTATGCAACTGCACCTGCAGTTAAGTCACTAAAGCTTCTGTTCGGCTCAGCCGGACACAGGTAGGTAGCTTCGGTTAATTAATTATACCTCCAGCGCACCCCTTTTTAGTTGAAGAATGTATGTTATGTAATGAAAACCGGCATGTTTATATGAAATCCGACTGTGTATGGATGAATTTATTTCGATTAGTTCGAATTCTTGTATCACTGGCATTGGATGAACATACAAAACAATACGCACTAGCATTATTCCCAGGATGATCACCTCGTTTGCAGCAGTTTCACATGTACTCCCTCCGGTCCTTTCTAGTCTGCATACAAGCTTTGTCTGCAGTCAAAGTATCTCTACTGTGACCAGTCTTATAGAAAAATGTATGCACTTTCACAATGTGCAAAGTAAAAAGGAACAAAAGGAGTACAAAGAGTTTGAGCAGCTTTTTAGCGTTCCTGTACATTGCAATCAAACACACAGGCCTGGCAATTCATAGAGAACATTCAAAACAATCGATGATTATCCATCTCAGCGATTCACATGTCAGATCCAATATTTACTTCACAACTAAAGAATAAAGGAAAAATGGATCGACGTTGCTGACAGCAAAGGGCATCCCATTCGAAAATATCAAACGCATGTCTTCTTGCTAAAATCAATGAGCAAAATTTGACAAGGTTTTCCCATTCCAAAATATCAAATGCCTACGATTGTGGAATGGGCAGCGTTTGCCATTAGTTCGGACATTGACATGGCACCTCGTGCTAAATAAACCAGCTATTCTTTTTGTGCAGTTCCACCAAAATCAACCAAATTCGCGCGTAGCTTGTATGATTTCGCCCTTATATGTTGCAACGCCTTGAACTTATCGGCACCTCCTTTCTTGTGGTGGAAATGAATGATTCGATGTATTCAAGAACATTTTGTGCAGTTCCCATTGAAATCAAGCCGAGCACCCCTGTTTGCACAAATACAAAAAAGTGATTAGTATAAAGCAAACTGTACTATGAATTGACAGTTTAAACAAGCACCTACAAGGTCCATGTAGAGCACACTTTTAGAAAAATGGAAATCACCGGAAAGAACCCTACAGCAACATTGTACTCGCGCATCACAGCAAGAAAATGGAGATTTGTCAGTCCTTCTGAGCTGAAGTTAGTTTGGTCTTGTGGGTAGTAATGTAACCATCCTTCAACTGCTCCTTCTGATGAGAAGATAGTCAGGGATTCTTCATCCTAGCATAATCGGAACTAGTCACTTCACGTGCTCCATATTCTTCTTCAGAGGAGGATGATCCTGTTGTGCAAAGACAACAGGACAACTAAATTCTAGCATCCCTGTTTGCTCAAAAAAAAGGAAAGGAAATATTTAAAACAACATAGATGAAGCACTTCTCAAGGACAATACCACTATTTCATGATAGTATCTAAACAGTAGCACAGCACCAATAGAGATGACAAAGCTCAATCATATGGATGAAATCAGTGGGCGAGTACCAACCTTTGTCAGGAGGCTTATTGTGTAGAGCATACAAATGAAGCACTTCTCCGGAACCATCTGTTGCTATCTACTGTGGTTGCCATGCTTACTACATACTCCTCGATTAGTTTAATGTTTCCAACATCTTCTTGTGCAGTTCCACTAAAATATATGGTATCTTCAAAGAAGATCCTTGTTTGCACAAGTAGATATAATTACGTACTACATTAAGAGTGGCATCAAATCGGTGGCAAAACAATTGCTCGTTCCAGCCATAGCAATAAATTAAGATGCAAAACTATATCATTACTTGTGTCATCACAGTTCCAGTGCTTCATTACAACACCGGGAGTTGATTTTTGTTTTTCTTCCGCTTGTTCTTCCCCTTCATCACTTGGTTCAATAACAGACAAGCTTCGCCTTCAATGTAAGATTTGGCATGTCAATTAGGTTGCACAACTATAGCACTAAACAATGACATTAATTTTCTGATGAAAGTGAAAAAATACATGCCAACAGTTGTGAAATATCCTTATCTTACCCCAATGGGATATTATGGTGCACATATAGATTGGAAGTCTTGTCTCCATTTGGGCAGATCACTAAAATCAAGCAACATTACCGTACAAGTAGCACAACATATGAAAGCACACTACAGAATCATGTGAAAGAAGGCTAGTACTGAACTCTCATGACGCGGAATTCAATCAACTCACAAGAAGAAGATCTGAACCAAATTTGCCAACACGGATAGGAAGTAAGATCTCCTCTTGTGCAGTTCCACTAAGATCAAGCAATCAAGCAACGTTGTTGGTGTGACATTTTGGTTGAACTGCACAAAACACTCTTAAAACAACAAAAAGCCAACAAAAAGAAGCATCTACCTTATCTAAATGGGAAAGAAAGCAAGACAGTAGCATTTCTCAAACGGTGGCATTGATTTATATTAACAGAGAGATTATATTAACAATAAAATTTGTTAAACATGTAATTTGCTTTTAACTGTGGCATTGCACCAATTTTCCAGTGGCATTATTAGAGGGTGTTTGTTTACAGGGACCTTTTGGTGGAGGGACTAAAAAAAACTCCGTGTCAGTCCCATCTAAACCAAACAGGAAGGACTTTTAGGAACTAAAAGTGGGCATTTGGGACTAAAGAAAGAAGACCCCGAGGGAGAGTCTTTTTGGGACTTTTTCCAACAGTTGCCCCTACCACGCATCGCACCTTGTCTATATTAGTTCATTACTAGGGGTAACATGGTCTTTTAGCATGTCATTTAATAACCTCTAGTCCATGTTTAGTCCCTGGAACCAAGCAGGTAGGGACTAGGGAGTTTTTAACCAAACAGGGCCTTAGATTAACAACATCTAAAGAGTTGCACGGGACAGTGGACGCACCCGCACCATCTGCATCTACCGATGTACTGGAGTGATGCACAGTCTGTTGCAACAAAGCACAAACAACCAAGGAGCATATTTGTGTTGGTCCCAGTTTTGTTATCTTTAGACACATTTCCCTATGTGAGCGCAGCAAATCTAGTCCTGCTCAAACTCTACAGCCTTGTCCCCCAAAACAAAAGATCAGTTTGTTACAGATGTGCCTACTGTGTTTGTCATTGTTTTCCCTTTTCGACCAACATAGGTGCTGGATAGCCAGTCTGTACTAGTACTTTCCCCACTTCATTTCCTATTTGAACCACGGCCTAGATTTATGCTATACAACATTCCCCACTACTTTCTCCCATTCCTGTCCTCTTTGAACCACGTCTTAGATTCATGCGATACAACTTTCCCCCTTCCTTTCCTTTTTGAACCATGTCCTAGATTCATGCTATACAACTTTTCCCACTACTTTCCACCATGACTTTCCTCTTTGAACCACGTCCTAGACTCATGGTATACAACTTTCCCCACTACTTTCTTGTTTGATCCAACACCTGGATTCGAGTGCACAAGAGGAAAAAGCCCACATGCAACTAGAGTAATGCATGTGGAATAAGTAAATTATACCTTAAGGTTCTTGGGGTGTGGTTCGGTGGGCGACTGGAGGCCGTTCGACCCACACTATGTACGGCGGCGAAGAAGAAGGGGTCGGAGGCCCTCCCGCGCCACCACTGGGTGAAAGTGAAAAGCTGCCCCGATAGTGGATTCCCTCCCTCGCCGACGGCGGCAGCGTTAAGCCTCCTTCCCTTCCCGGCGGACGGATCCTGCCGGCTCTTTGACCAGCAGTGAGGGGAGAGAGAGAGGCCAACAAAGTCTTGTTTAGATCTGGAGAGGGTGAGAGAGTGTGAAGAGAGCAACTACAAGTAGACCAGCAGCGAGGGGAGAGAGAGAGGCCAACGAAGTCTTGTTTAGATCTAGAGAGGGTGAGAGAGTGTGAAGAGAGCAACTACAAGCGCTGAGGCTCCAGCATGTATATATATACTGGACAGAGTGTGAAGAGTGCAAACCCTAGAAAACAAGCGTCGAGGCTGCAACTTATACGTGATAAGGTGATTATACGGTCACTACGAGATCATATAGCTTCGTATCCATCCATTTTGACCAGTCACCGCCCCAGATCACTTTCTCTCTCTGTCATGCGGGGCCTACCTCTCATTGGGTGGAAGAAAGAAGTCGAACAAAAACAAAATTATGCTCAAGTGTAGTTATCGAACCCGAGACCTCCAGTTTGATGAGCGAACAGGCTAACCAGCTACACCACCCCCACGTTATGTTTAACGAGAGGAAAATAACCTTTAATACATTCCTGCATTCACGTGACAAGCATGCCATGTTTTTTTTTGCGTGGGAGTCATTGGGATTTAAAGCGGTGTATCTTACCTCACACATCTCGCTACTGCTCGTGAACACTGTCCAATTGATCCCTCTGTTCGCTCACGTACTACTCCCTCCGTCTAGGTGTGATAAGTCACGTTAGAAGGTGCAGCAAGACCAAGGTGCAAGCAGATTTTTTTTTCGAAACGAGGTGCAAGCAGATTGGAGGAGAAGGAGAAACTTGACCGGTCCTTCCTCCAATCAAAGCCCTGAGTTCTGTCTCTGAACACAACAATTAATCACAACAACTAAGAGATGCAGTTTTAGCTACCATGCAGGGCCACATATTAACTCGCATGCATCAACGCATAGTTGCGCTCCATGCATTGGGTTTCCGGGGGAGATAACAAGGCAGAGTAAGGAGCGTTTGGTTACATTGCTAGGCTGGTCATAGTGGTGAGTAACTTGGACTAGTAACATGCATATCTTACTAGTCTATGTTACTACTTTCATAGTAGGTAGTAACATGCATATTGGATGGTAACATGCAAGTCTTCATTAATTGAGATATAGACTCATTTTACCTCGGCTTGTGTGTGTGTGTGTGTGTGTTTAACAACATGTGTGTGTTAGAGAGAGTGACACATTGACCTACTCCTACAGAGAGATAGTGTGTAGTGTATGATTTAGCCGCGAGTCGGTGCATCCTCTCGTTTCCGGGCGTCCGGTCGGGACAGGCGGGACAACTGCCACGCCCGTGACCAGCCTGGCCCACCCAAAGCCCCTCCATCGCCCGTGCGCACTTCTCGCCCAAAACGGTCAGCGCCGCTCCAAAGAATCGGTGCCGCATTCATGCGCGGGCAGACCGGACGCGATCTCTCACTGGCGTCTGCGTTGAAGGGAGAAGCGGATTCAAGAGTGATGGTTGCTTCGTCCGTCCAACTTACTGTTGGGTCTATGTGATTTGATGGCTCATTGGACAGTATTACTCAGGTGGTAGGACTGCTGGATGTCCCACACTTTCGGTGAAAGGAGGTACTACTAGATTACAATTTTCTCCAGTCTCAGCGGAGGAGTGCGAGAGCAGTGAAAACACGCTGGCTCAGTGATTACATGGCCCACCTCACACTATCACCATATATTATCTGGGCACCGTGCGACACCTAACTCTTTACATAGTACTAGTATAGTACGTACTGTAATTTATCAGCGAGATAAATTTGTACAATGCTATGAAGCTTCCAGCTTCTGTTTCATGTATCTTGCGTCCAAGGTTTCCTGTTGCAACATTTCATCAATTACAAAGGAGACTAACATGCATGCTATTGCATCTCAATGATTGACAGATCATAGCCAATATGTACTCCCTCCATTTCAAAATAAGTGTCTCAACTTTATGCAGTTTAGTACAAAGATGTACTACTACTAAAGTTGACACTTATTTTGGAATAGAGACAGCTAAAGAAAAAAGATCCATGCAGTCCCTAGCCATTGAACCGTAAACCCTAACCAGGCTTTAATTTGCTGGCAATGTTGGAGCTTCCTAAGAAATGAAGTTTGCAACCCTTTGACCATCGGATCATTTTGTGCAGTTTCACCAAAATCGAGATGAGCATCCCTATGGCAAAGAAATTGAAGAAGCGTGATTAGAATAAGATTACTGGGACTAGTTGATGATACATAAACTCATCACAAATACAGTACGTAGAAGCCAATAGAGGTATGTGCGGGGCAAAGAAGTAGAGAAATGTCCACATGGTGGAGTGATGTGGGAAGCTGGAGCAGTGGTGCAAGTCGGCTGTAAAGGGAGTTGTACCTGAAGGATGTCGGGACGTAGCTCAACCTAGAGGAGGGCGGCGGGAGGAGGCAACTGCCCACGTCGCGGCAGTGAGCAATGGACGAAGGCAACCTCATCGGCTTTGTGAGAGAGAACGGCGGGGACCCCTGATCGAGACGTGCCGACAATGGGTTTTCGCCATCCGCAACGGCGGACGTGATCCGCTGGGATGTTAGAGATGTGGCCACAGTCGTTTTGTGCGAGAGTGTGTGAAAACTGAAGAGAGCAACCCCAGCAAGTAACCGTGTAGGCTCGTCCTGCCTATGTATATAGTGGAGCTGATTCCTTTTCTCTCCATATGAACCTATTTATATTGCGTACGTGTCACTGAAGAAAAAAACTTTATTTATAAATGACACGGCACCTACTACTCATTCTCCTATAAACCTTGCGCTTGGGATCTCCAAAATATTAACCTTGCGATTGGCTCTTCGCCTCTTCGGGAAGTCGAGAAATAATGGTACTGCAGTATATATCATTCTAGCTATATGAGACCGACTGAATTGCTGCACATCCACCACGTGGGCAAGGGGCGAGAGAGAGTGCGTACTATTACGTCAGTTTCAATATGAACTACATATGGAGCAAAATGAGTGAATCTACACTCTAAAATACGTCTATATAGATCAGTGTTTGCAGTATGTACTAGTAGTTCATATTGAAATCTACAAACGACATATATTTCAAACAATATGATAATTTCTCTAACCAAGGTAGGGACGAGGAGTAATGGAGGGAGTAGTAAAATTTTCTCCTCATCCTGCGAGCCACCGCGCGCTTGGGCGAGGGAGCTGGCGTAGGCGTGGTAAGCAAGCTTCTCCTCGTGCTGCGACTCTACGAGCCACCTCGCCCTTGGGTGAGGGAGACGACGTACTAAGCAAGCTTCTCCTCGTTCTGCAAGTTGATGGGACACATCAAAAGTAATACGTACAGAGCATCTCCAGTGTATAGAGCCTTGCCTCTAAGGTAGGCCCCATGTGGTTTGCCTCTTTTTTTAATATAACGCGTCAAGTCGCTATTTGTTTGTTCACCCGTGGTACACGATCCTCCATCAAGTGGACAATCAGTACACTTGTCAAATTACCACGTGGGTTGCCTTTTCGTACAGAAATGAGTTCCACCGTGTACCCGCGCGGGTGTGGTTGGTGTAACATCCCAAATTTTCAATTTGGAATTTTATACATAGATCATTCATGCATATCATATTTTATTGCATTTTCTTTTCGCGATCCTCGAAAGCCTAAGCAACTCAAGGACCCTCAGAGAGAGTTGGGGATTTCTCGTTTTTCATATTTGATTTTTATCAAATATTGAAACGAGGATTTTTGGTTTTAATTATTTTCTCTCCGAAAATATTTCATATCAAAGCATATGAGAGGAGATAATATGACTTCTCCAAAACAATTGAAATATTGGAGGAAAAATATTAAAATCAAATATTTGATTTTATTTGGACTTTATTGCAATTTTATTTGCATTAGAAAAATTGCACGTTTGTCAAAATTGTATTTTAGGGCCAAGAAAATGTTCATCTCATTCTAAATATTTTATTTAGACGATGAAATTTATTTTGGCATTTTTAGATTTTTATTTTATTTTCTAGGATTTATTTTCTGTTCGACGGAATTGTTTAAAAAAAGTTTCCAGCGCCCGATTGGGCTGAAGCCCAGCCGAGCCGGCCCACCTCCCCGCGCGTCGTCTCCCACCCGGAGACCGAGTCGCCGCTGCCTCGGACGAGGAGTCCGCCCGGGATTCCTCCTTGCCGCCGCCTTGGCCCCTCCTCCAAGCCGCCCCTCCTCCAAGCCGGAGCCTCGCGGGAGAGGTAACGCGCCGTTTCGACGGCGCCGTTTTTTTAAGAAAACCGATTTGGTTTTTTTATCGGTTCGCCGGTTTTTCCCGGTTCTTCTATTTAGCGGACGTTCGTCCGTACGTTCATTTTAACGGATGGTTTTTTCTCGATAGTTACAGACAACGAACACTCGTTTGTTAGCCTGTTCGTCAATTTTCTTTTTCTTGGATTTTTCCGCGATTATTTTCAGTCGCGATTTGTGATCCGATTTTCGTTTTAGTTTATCTTTTCGCTCGTTTATCGGAATCAGGCGATTCAAGCGCCTAGGTCTTCGTCCCGATACCCTCTTTCTGTTTAATCAACTTAAACAAGATTTTGGTACTGTAAAATTTGACTATAGTTCAGATTAGTAAATGGATCTTGTTTTTTTCGCCGTTTGAGTTCCGTTGCTCCGTTTGATTTGATTCTTTTTGCAAACCGGAGTTCTTAAGTTGAACTTTCTGGTCAATTCTTCTTATTTGAGTTTTGCCCGTGCATCTTTTCTTGTTTGCTTATGTATGCTATTGTTTGTTTGCGATAGAATTCCCGGAGTGCGAAGCGTGCTACTACGAGTCCCTAGGTTTCGCGGAACATCAGCAAGGCAAGTAACACATTGATCATACTCTTTCCATACCCAGTTTTTATGCATTAGTTTCAATCCTCAAACATTGCATGATTAGGATGTCATTAACATGTGGGTTGGGAAGTAGTTGATGAGGTAGAACCTATTGCCCTGCTATATTCAAACCCTTGGGAGTCACTTCTACGTGTTGCTTATATTGCTATGCTATGCTCGTAGACGTGGTTTGGGTGAGTGAAATCCATGACAGATGTGAGATTGTTAATTAATGGTTTAACTTAAGGTGGCAACTTAAATACACATCTGGGCGGATTGAGGCACCTGGAGAATCCAGTGTTGCCTGTATTTTTGGAAATCCTGGGGTTCCGTGTGATCTTCCTATGGACCACCACCCGAGCTCAAAGGGAACTGAGATGATTCATGCTAGAAACTTCCGTGTGCAGCCACAAGCTATTATGGGCTCTAGCATAGTTGAGTAAGTTACATAAAGCTCTGAAAGAGGTAGATCAGCAGGTAGTGGGATGTAGGTTTGGTATGGTCTGCCCGGAGTAGAGACTTTATGTTTTTAAAAGACTGTGTATCGGTCATCCGTTTCTCAAACACCATGTAGTGCGAGAAATCCAACAGAGGCGATCGAGTCTTGTGGGAAAAAGTGCGCAAACCTCTGCAGAGTGTACAATCTAATCATGGTTAGTCGTGTCCCCTGTTATGGACAAATCTTGAGTATCTAGTACTTGGAGTATCTTAAGTATCTCATCACTCTTAATTAATATTGTTGGGTTGATAATTACTTTAATTGGGATTGAGTTGGAGGAACCTTCTCAATTATGTTTCAACTACCATGATAGTTAAATTAAAATATATTCCTTTGTTGTAGGAAAAAATTGGCTTTTCGCAAAACTATAACCATAGAGCCTTCCACCAGCCAAATATGCACGTAGTGATAGCATTATTCTGTTCTTGCTCTACTGTGTTATATTGCCAGCATATTCCATGTGCTGACCCGTTTTCGGGGTGCAACGTATTATGTTGCAAACTTTTCAGATGAGGAGTAAGGTTTGTTAGGTCGTTGCCGTGCAGCTCAGCTATGTCGTTGGAGTTGATGGACTCACTTTATCTTCCAAGCCTTCCGCTGTTATCGTATTAGATGGCCTTAAGCCATATTTATTGTAATAAGTTCTCTTTTGAGACATTCGATGTAATAAGTGTGTGATTGCTACTCTGCTATAAATCCTTCGAGTACTGTGTGTGTCAGCATTACCGATCCAGGGATGACACTAAAGCACAGAGACTTGACCGTTTGAGATCCAGGGATGACAGTGAAGCACAGAGACTTGACCGTTTGAGCTCTCTACTAAAACTAATTTAGTTGTGTCTTCATCTAAACAGCCCCTAGCTTTTTATTTACGTGCTCTTTATTTTCTTGCAAACCTATCCAAAAACACCTACAAAGTACTTATAGTTTCATACTTGTCCTAGGTAAAGCAAATGTCAAGCGTGCGTAGAGTTGTATCGGTGGTCGATAGAACTTGAGGGAATATTTGTTCTACCTTTAGCTCCTCGTTGGGTTCGACACTCTTACTTATCGAAAGAGGCTACAACTGATCCCCTATACTTGTGGGTTATTGAGGGAGTCCTAGATTAGGGGGTGTCCGGATAGCCGGACTATAACCTTTGGCCGGACTCTTGGACTATGAAGATACAAGATTGAAGACTTCGTCCCGTGTCCGGATGGGACTTTCCTTGGCGTGGAAGGCAAGCTTGGCAATACGGATATGTAGATCTCCTCCCATTGTAACCGACTCTGTGTAACCCTAGCCCCCTCCGGTGTCTATATAAACCGGAGGGTTTAGTCCGTAGGAAACAACAACAATCATACCGTAGGCTAGCTTCTAGGGTTTAGCCTCTCTAATCTCGTGGTAGATCTACTCTTGTACTACCCATATCATCAATATTAATCAAGCAGGAGTAGGGTTTTACCTCCATCGAGAGGGCCCGAACCTGGGTAAAAACATTGTGTCTTGTCTCCTGTTAAAATCCACCTAGACGCACAGTTTGGGACCCCCTACCCGAGATCCGCCGGTTTTGACACCGACATTGGTGCTTTCATTGAGAGTTCCGTTGTGTCGTCGCCGTCAGGAAGGATGCCTCATCCCGTCTTTAAAGAGCTTTGGCTGTCGGCTAAACTCTCCGGCTAGGTGGTTTCCTTATGACCGCATGTTCGGCCGCTGCGCCGACGATGACTTCTCGGGTCATCAAAAGCAATCTTCACGTCAACTCGGAACTCGTGGAGCAGCTAGATCCAATGGAGCTCTCTTCCCTAAATGTGATCTTGGATCACATCACCGCCCTGGGAGTCGCTACAGACTATGATCAGATTGGGCCTAAACCCGATCTGAGAGAGATTAACACTCCCCAGGTCACTCATCACGTTGCAGTGGTGGAGGAACAATGCGGCGACCCTTCATCTATCTTAAGGACTAGCTATGTCCGGATTCCCGAGCCCTCCAAGCCGGATACCCGTGGAGGGGAGGAAGTCACTCAAGCCCTGAACCTAGAGTCAGGCAGCGGGCCAGATTCATTGGGCAACATCCAAGAATCCAAACTTCCGAGTTCAGAAACTCCCTGGCCCCTGAGTCTCAGATTGGGTGAGGTTTCGGATTCAATTCCACCCACCCACCCAAACATAAGCGATCTATCCCAAATCAGGCAAGAACCCCAAGAAATGGTACACCATTATTGGGCCAGATTCCTCCTGGTAAAGAACAGGATCAAGGATTGCCGCGAGGAAGACGCAATCTCATTCTTCTGCAATAATTGCATGGACAAGGGAATCCGGCGTACTAGCCGGAAAGCTCTTGGGCTTCATTGTATCCGGTAGAGGAATTGAGGCAAATCCGGCCAAGATCCGAGCTCTGTCACAATTGGATATCCCAAAGGACCTCAAACAAATACAAAAATTTACTGGATGCATAGCGGCTCTAAGCCGCTTCATCTCCCGCCTGGGAGAAAAGGCATTACCCCTTTATCGCCTCCTTCGGCGCACCGAACACTTCGAGTGGACGGATGCCGCCACAACCGGACTGGAAGAAATAAAAGCCATATTGGCAACCAACCCAGTCCTGGCCGCGCCAAACATTGGCGAACCAATGCTATTGTACATTGCAGCAACTCATCAAGTTGTGAGCGCAGTGCTCGTCGTCGAACGAGAAACGGACGGACATCAATTCCCCCTTGAAAAGCCGGTTTACTACGTATCCACTGTCCTTACTCCATGTAAGTCACGGTACCCGCATTATCAAAAGATAGCGTACACGGTATTCATGGCATCCCGGAAGCTGCGACACTACTTTCAAGAGTGTTCAATAACAGTAGCCTCGGAAGTGCCACTTAATGATATTATAAACAACCGCGACGCGACAGGCCGGATTGCCAAATGGGCCATTGAGCTCCTCCCGTTCGACATAACTTACAAGCCACGGCGAGCTATTAAGTCGCAAGTATTGGCCGACTTCGTCGCCGAATGGACATAATCCGAACTCCCTAAAGAGTACGGCACATACTCCAACTGGATCATGCATTTCGACGGCTCAAAAATGTTGGCTGGCCTGGGGGCTGGCGTCGTTTTGACGTCCCCAACAGGAGATACAGTTCAATATGTACTCCAGATAATGTACACAGACTCCAACAACGCAGCCGAATATGAGGCCCTTCTACATGGTCTTCGGATGGCAGTATCCATGGGCATTCAACGCCTAGAGGTGCGCGGGGATTCGAACCTCGCGATATCCCAAATAAACGGAGACTTTGATGCCAAGGATCCAAAAATGGCAGCTTATCGCAACGCCGTCCTAAAAATGTCAGCTCGGTTCGAGGGGCTCGAATATCACCATATATCCCGGGAAAACAATCAGGCGGCAGATGTCCGGGCACGCATCGGCGCAAAACGCGATGCAGTCCCCCCCCCAACATCTTTTTGGAGAGGCTGTTCAAGCCATCCGTAGTATGGGAAGGGGAACCCGGCAATAACAGTTCGGACTCAACCGCACTACCCGATACCGAACACTCTGACACAATCGGAGGCTCTGCCACCGAAATAACATCTTCAGCACACGCAATAATGGCCGTCATCGCCCCGTGGATAGAACCATTCCTAGCCTACCTAACTAGGCAGGAACTCCCAAGGACCAAAACGAGGCACGCCGCATAGTGCGGCGATCTAAAGCCTATAAAGTCCATGAGGGAGAGCTTTATAAGAAAAGCACCACCAGAGTCCTTCAAAGGTGCATCTCCAAAGAGGAAGGGCGGAATCTTCTGGCAGAAATTCATGCCGGACTCGGCGGCCACCACGCTGTAGCTCGGGCCCTTGTAAGCAAGGCCTTCCGTACAGGCTTTTATTGGTTGACGGCCCGGGAAGACGCTCAGGACTTAGTCCAACGCTGCATTGGTTGCCAGCTTTTCGCAAACCAAAGCCATATGCCACCCACCGCCCTCCAAACTATCCCCATCACTTGGCCCTTTGCGGTCTGGGGGCTTGACATGGTTGGACCCCTTAAGGGAGGAACCCACAAGAAAAAATACTTGCTGGTCATGGTGGATAAGTTCACCAAATGGATAGAAGCAAAGCCTGTTAAGACGGCGGAACCCGGACTAGTGATAGACTTCATATCCGGGGTCGTATACCGTTACGGCGTCCCCCACAGCATCATCACTAATAACGGCACGACTTTACGACCGACGAGGTAAAACTCTAGTGCAAAAATATGGGCATCAAGCTCGATTATGCTTCAGTCTATCACCCGCAAACTAACGGTCAGGTCGAGCGAGCAAATGGTCTTATCATGAGCGGCACCAAACCCAGATTAGTGTGGTCCCTCAAGGAATCTAACACGCACTGGGTAGAGGAGCTCGACTCCGTACTCTGGGGGCTGCGGACCACGCCGAATCGCACTACCGGATACACACCATTCTTTATGGTATATGGTGCAGAGGCGGTTCTGCCCTGCGATATAATCCATGACTCACCTCGAGTGCGCATGTACGAAGAAAGAGAAGCCGAGATCGATCGGCAGGACAGTTTGGACGCCTTGGAGGAGGAGCGTGACGTGGCAAAAGCATGTTCCACATTCTATCAACAGTAGGCTCGAAGATACCAAAACTGAGAAGTACGGGCCAAAACTTACAATGTTGGTGAGGTAGTTCTACGCCTGCCGGATAATAAAAAGGACAAACTCAAGCCCAAATGGGAGGGTCCCTTCATTATTGACCAAGTCCTGACCGGTGGAGCGTACCGTCTGCGGGATGCATCGGATATCGACTCGAGCCGAACCCATGGAACGCGGCCCGACTCCGAAGATTCTACGCCTAGCGCCGGACTCTGTGTTTGTATCCTTCCTGTGTCCATTTTTTATATACTCTCTGTCTTATATTTCTCTCCTTCCCCCCTTCTTTTCTCTCACAGGCTTTAAGGGCCCATTTGTGCCTTGTTTGCACACAACTGACGCGTTATCCGCGCTCATTATCACTGGGGGCTTCTTTAACAGAAGCTTATTCATACGGGCTTCATGCGCAACACATGTGTTATACTTCCGCATGTACCTTTTATTCACCATTATATGCATCGATATGACTTAAGTTTTGGCCAAGCTGGGTTGCCTAGCTCTTGTATTTATGCCCTACGTTCCCGTTAATTCGGCTAGGGCATAAGGGGAGCACCTCTGCGATTGTTACTGCCGGGTCAGCCGGATGTGTACCTTGGACTGGGTGAAGCCGAAAGCTAGTGTTCTTAAGAGAATATTTGGTCGGTGAGCAAAAGACGATTTTTTTACCATTTTCTATACATACCCCCAGAGGTTTTTACTGCGATTCTTTCCGCAGCCCGGACATGCACTTTAGGGCATGCATACCCAGGGAAGGGAACCCCTAACGGAACTATTCTCCCTGGAAGATGTTTCTTACTAACCATGTAATATAACATAACTAGTTGGGCACTTGTCTATTCAAGCACTAATGACCACTACGCCTGGTTTCCATGCATGCCCCGGTTCTCTATAACCGCGAGGGTATTCGGATTCACTCCGTACTGTCGGGTCCATAGGTCGAAGCGAAAAGGTCCGCCATGACAAACGATCTACAATCCGGCTAGAAGGCATTATACATGTCACTTTAAATTACATCGTCAATTTGACTGGTTAAATTCCTCTTCTATACCATCCAACAGGCTGTCTAGTCTACAGTCCTGTTGGGAATATTTTGCGGCCAATTCTACTTGGCCGTACACTAAGCTCATAGTGATCTCCTTCCCGTCATGCCCCACAGGCCCGACCTCGGCCATGTGGTTTGGGTCAGCCTTCGTGTACCGCGTCTTCACCATGGCCCAGGCTTCCCTGGCACCTTGACGGCAGGCCGACATCTTCCATAACCGGAAGCGCCGTCACGCTCCCTTCAGCTTCTCCGCAAGCTCTCCAAGGCCTTCGGGCACGGGGACGGATGGCCACAAGGCCTGGGCGACCCCTTGCATCACCTGCCGAACTCGTTCGTGCAGTTGTGAGAGCTCGGGAAGAAGGTCACCCGTAGAACCAGGCATTTCCTCCGCAGGACGACCTATTAGCATACCTATAGACATAACTCTGTCAGCCGACTTCCTCGCCGAACTCTTTTTCAAAGTTCGTTCAAGCACTTACTAAAAATGACGCGTCGAAGCCGCTAATTCTCCTTAACGGAGTCCGACAGTTGGGCATGAACATCCTTTAGTTCCACGCCCAGCTGGTGTTGGCATCTAGGAGATCATTCTTCTCCTGCCTCACCCTTGTAAGCACGCTCTCACTGGCCTTTAGCTGGCGTACGAGATATTGCTTATCCGGATTTACTCCGGCGTCATCTGCAATTTTATTGTCAGATTTGCATATATGTTGCACTTTACATGATAATTATCATTTGAAGCATATATTACCAGAGGGGGTCCCCTTGGGCTCCCCTGCTGCGGCTAGTGCGGCCTGAAGTTGGGCTTTGCACTCTTCCAGCTCATGGGATAGTTGGGTATTCTTTTCTATAAGAACCTGCATAACAAATGATCCTTAAATCAGTTATTCTAACTGTTTCAAGTTTCAGGGGCTACTGATATATATAATCACCAAATTTTCTCACCTATATGTCCTTTACATACTGCTCCGTGGCTCTGGCTAGACCATTTTGAGCAGCTCGGAGGTACGCGTCTCTCGAGTTGAAGGCATCAAATGCCTCTTGGGAGAAACAAGCGTCACGAAGAACGGTCCGGCGACGCCTGTGGTTCATGGCACTCTCCACCTTGGAATTTGCGGAGGACAGTCTGTCCGCATCCTCTGTCGGAGGAGAATCCGGCACGCGCCTCGTATTCGCTTCCGCCTCTGGATCCGACCTTGGAGCCTGGCTGGTGCAGGCACGATTGGCAACCTCTCCGGATCTAGTCCGGCGAGCGTTCTTTTTCCTAA
The DNA here is from genome assembly GCA_032464435.1 of Aegilops umbellulata. Taxonomy (NCBI): domain Eukaryota; kingdom Viridiplantae; phylum Streptophyta; class Magnoliopsida; order Poales; family Poaceae; genus Aegilops; species Aegilops umbellulata. Next base: position 63,817,114 of record CP136057.1, read on the forward strand.
AGAAAGAACGGGAATTAGTATGCCTCTGAGAATAATATCTTGGAATAAGACGGCGCGCCATACCGCTGCACACGTGTCTCAATCCGGATTGCGTGTCTTTTCAGCCTGCCTGGCCTCATGGCCCCTTGTTGGCTAGTCGCCGCAGGCTCGGTATTCCGCCTCGAGGGCCTCCCCTGCAAAACACCGTTGGTATATGGTAATCAAAAATACGCAAGGACGGATCCTTCTCAAAGTGCTGGGGATTCGGTCTCAGTTACCTGTGAGGCTGGAAGTAGCCCAGGATAATCGGCCGTAATGGCCACTAAGGCGTTGTCATTGCTCAATAGGTAAAATACCCTATCGATCAGCTCCATAGATATGTCCGGATCCTCTTGGGAGGCCGGGTCGAGGGACCGTTCCGGATCCTCAGGTTGTGGAGGAGGGCTGTTTATCTCCCTTACAGCCTTGCGCAACTCCTGCGTTGAAATTGCAAGATAAAATACTTAACTATGGGAATATGGAACGGATGGGCAAGAAAAAGTGTCAGCTTACCCAGCTCGAAGGATTGTACATAGAAAATCCGCCCTATGGATCGACGCGGAGGAATTCCTCCTCTTCTCCCTTGTACAAAGTGGACAAGATATTTATTAGAGCAGCAACCGATTCCGGCCCCTTACGACCGCAGCGGGTGGCATCATCCTCCCCATTGAAATCCCACATGGGGTGGCCTCTATACTAAATCGGCTGCACCCCCCGCATAATGCATACGGCCATGACCTCGATCATGGTCAATCCGGATTGAGCTAACGACCTTATCCGGCTCATCAGGTAAAGAACGTCCCTGTCATCTTCCTCCCGGGGGCTCCGTGGACGCCAGCTCAGGCACTTCTTCAAAGGAGCATTGTCGAACTCAGGGAGGTCGATCCGAATAGGATCTGGGAGGGGGACGTCTTCTATATAAAACCATTCTGAAGGCCAGTCTTCGGACGCCTTCTTTGGAGTTCCGGATAAATATCCGGTCTCGGCGATGCGCCACACTTTGGCTCCGCCCACTTGATATATTGACCCCTTCTGAGAACGGGGCACCAGGTAGAACAGCTTCTTCCACAGCGCGAAATGAGCCTCGCAGCCAAAAAACAGCTCGCAAAGGGCAACGAAGCCCGTGATATGCAATATGGAGGCAGACGTAAGGCTGTGCAACTGGAGGCCGTAGAACTCCAGGAGCCCCCGGAGAAATGGACGAATTGGAAATCCAAGCCCTCTTATCAAATGAGGGGCAAGGCATACCCACTCTCCCTTGGAGGGATTGGGAAGGCTCTCCGCTTGCTCTCCGCCATTATAGGTGGCGAGCCTGGCTCGAACCGGGATCATGTAGGCTGGGGGGAGAAGTCCCTTGATTTGAAGCGTCACTAGTTTGCTGTGCGGGATGGAACATCTCTCCCAATCGCCAGGCATGCGGCTGGGGAAGCGAGAGGAGGGGCTGCGTCGATTGGCCATGATGGAATGGATCTTTGTCGGATGCGCTCTGATGAACGCTCACTACGGGAGGATGGTGGGATTTGGATCTGAATCCTCGTCTCTTTAATAGGCAGCTCATTTACATAGCTAGGGGGGTAAATGTAAAAATACCCTGTCTCTTCACATTCGCTTGACACGTGGAAGGTGGCCATTACTGGGCGTGGAAGCCAAGGAGCGCAACATTTCCAAGAAACCAGACACCATTTAGCTGGAATACAGAATTTGGAGAAGAACCTGCCTTGCAATGTCGAAGACAATCTGCGCACCGGACTCATCATCATTGAAGCCTAGTTTGGGGGCTACTGAGGGAGTCCTGGATTAGGGGGTGTCCGATAGCCGGACTATAACCTTTGGCCGGACTCTTGGACTATGGCGCCGGTTTTGACACCGACAGTTATCAAGACCTTTTTCTAGCGCCATTGCCGGGGAGTCATGCGTGTGGTGAATATTCTCGTGTGTGCTTGTTTGCTTTACCACTAAGTAATTTTTATTTGCTGTTCTTAGTTGTTCTTTATCTTTAGTTATGGATATGGTGTACTTGCTACTCATGGAGTTGGGGAACCTCCTAAAACCCTCGATGCTGGTTATGTGAAAGATATTATGTACTACTTTGATAATCCTGAGAAAACCCCATTCAATTATGTTATGGGAGTAACGTTGGATCAACGTGAATACTTTAGGGATTATCGCTTGACTCAAAAAGGTAAACTATTATGGGATCAAATTCATATATTGAAGTGGTATGCTAGGCAACTATGCTTGAGTTATGATTATACTTGTTGCTCTAGGATGAAGGCTCCACACCTTCCTTTTCATGCAAATTTAATGATAATAAAACCTTAGCTTCTTATGCTAATGGTATATATGATTACTATGATGTGCAACAAATAGAAGAATTTGTTGCTTTTATGGGTGCTTATGAAATTGAATCTATGTTTAAAGAGTTTGAAGATTTTGATGATGCTGGTTATAGACCTGAAAATTTAGCTATCCTCAAATATTGTTATGAGAATTATGAATACAATTCCAATATTAATGCACTTATTGAGAAAGTCTCCACTGTCCAAGAAGAGACTAATATTTTGCAGGAATCTATGGAAGAAGAAGTTGATTAAACTATGAGCTCATTGGATGAAAAAGATGAGGAGGAGAGCGAAGAACAAAAGGAGGAAGAGCGGATTGATCAGCCGTGCTCACCTTCTAATGAGAGTAACTCGTCAACTCATACATTTTTTTAATTCCCCTTCGTGCTTACCGAAGGATGATTGCTATGATGACTGTTATGCTCCCTTTAATTCTTTTGAAATATCCCTTTTTGATGATGCTTGCTATGCTTGTTGCCAAGATGCCAATATGAATTATGCTTATGGAGATGAACTTGATATAGTTCCTTATGATAAACATGAAATTGTTGCTATTGCACCCACACATGATAGTCCTATTATCTTTTTGAATTCTCCCAACTACACTATATCGAAGAAGTTTGCACTTATTAAGAATTATATTGATGGGTTGCCTTTTACCGTTGCACATGATGATTTTGATGAATATAATATGCATGTGCTTGCTGCTTCTACTTGCAATTATTATGAGAGAGGAACTATATCTCCACCTCCCTATGTTTCCAACACGATAAAATTGCAAGAAACTGTTTATACTATGCATTGGCCTTTACTATGTGTGCATGAATTGTTCTTTTATGACATGCCGATGCATAGGAAGAGAGTTATACTTCGTCATTGCTTTATATATGTTACTTTGTGCTCACTACTAAATTACAAATCATTTTTAATTAAAATTGGCTTTGATATACCTTGGGATCCGGGTGGATTCACTACTTGAGCACTATATGCCTAGCTTAATGGCTTTAAAGAAAGCGCTGCCAGGGAGACAACCCGGAAGTTTTAGAGAGTCATTTATTTCTTTTGAGTGCTTTAATTAAGTTTAAAAACAACAAAAATAAAGAGGGAAACCCAAAACTTTTTCGAAAAGAAAAGCGAAAGTGAGAAAGACGAGCATTGTTGAAGTGGGAGCTAGCCTTGAACTTTGTTCATGCTCGGGGAAACTTTGTGAATCTTGATTACAGAAACTTTTCAACAAAAATAATTATCCCCTGGTACAACTCCATTGTATTATAAAAATAATGTGCCAAGGTTTGCCTTTAGGATGTTTACAATGCTTGTTGGTTTGTGCGGTGCAGGACAAAAGCTTTGGTTGTAGTGCACGATTTTTAATTTTTTTTATGGAACGTCAATTGGTTCTGATTTTTTTGCACTGTCTTTCTATACAAATTGTTTATTTTTCTTAATTTTTGCAGAATTTTGAAGTATCATAAGTATGGTGAATGTTCATATTATTACAGACTGTTCTGTTTTAGACAGATTCTGTTTTTTATGCATAGTTTGCTTGTTTTGATGAAACTATCGATTCATATCAGTGGATTAAGCCATGAAAAATTTATATTACAGTAGACACAATGCAAAAAACATATGAATTGATTTGCAACAGTACTTAGATTAGTGATTTGCTTTATTATACTAACGTATCTTACCGAGTTTTCTGTTGAAGTTTTGTGTGGATGAAGTGTTCGATGGTCGAGGAGGTCTTGATGTGAGAAGAAGGAAGAGAGGCAAAAGCTCAAGCTTGGGGATGCCCAAGGCACCCCAAGTAAATATTCAAGGAGACTCAAGCGTCTAAGCTTGGGGATGCCCCGGAAGGCATCCCCTCTTTCTTCGACAAGTATCGGTATGTTTTCGGATTCATTTCGTTCATGCGATATGTGCAAATCTTGGAGCGTATTTTGCTTTAGTTTTCATTTTTCTTTTATGCACCATGCTGGTATGAGATGGTCCTTGGTTGATTTCTAGAATGCTCTTTGCACTTCACTTGTATCTTTTGAGCATGGCTTTATAGAATGCTTCATGTGCTTCACTTATATCATTTGAAGTTTGGATTGCCTGTTTCTCTTTACATAGACAACTGCCATTTGTAGAATGCTCTTTTGCTTCACTTATATTTGTTAGAGCGTGGGCATATCTTTTTTAGAAATAATTAAACTCTCTTGCTTCACTTATATCTATTTAGAGAGATGACAGGAATTGGTCATTCACATGGTTAGTCATAAAATCCTACATAAAACTTGTAGATCGCTGAATATGAAATGTTTGATTCCTTGCAATAGTTTTGCGATATAAAGGTGGTGATATTAAAGTGTGCTAGTGGGTAGTTGTGGATTAGTATAAATACTTGTGTTGAGGTTTGTGATTCCTGTAGCATGCACGTATGCTGAACCGTTATGTAATGAAGTTGGAGCATGAGGTATTTATTGATTGTCTTCCTTGTGTGGAGGTCGGGGCGCGCGATGGTTCCTACCAACCTCCCTCCTAGGGGCATGCGTCTAATACTTGGTTTCGATAGCTTCTAAATTTTTGCAATAAGTATGTGAGTTCTTTATGACTAATGTTGAGTCCATGGATTATATGCACTCTCACCCTTCCACCATTGCTAGCCTCTCTAGTACCGCACAACTTTCGCCGGTGCATTACACCCACCATATACCTTCCTCAGAACAGCCACCATACCTACATATTATGGCATTTCCATAGCCATTCCGAGATATATTGCCGTGCAACTTCCATCATCATCATATACATGACTTGAGCATTCATTGTCATATTGCTTTGCATGATCGTAAGATAGCTAGCATGATGTTTTCATGGCTTGTCCGTTTTTTGATGTCATTGCTATGCTAGATCATTGCACATCCCGGTACACCAGCGGAGGCATTTGTATAGAGTCATATCTTTGTATTGAGTTGTAAGTAAATAGAAGTGTGATGATCATCATTATTAGAGCATTGCCCCAGTGAGGAAAGGATGATGGAGACGATGATTCCCCCACAAGTCGGGATGAGACTCCGGACTTTACAAAAAAATAAAAGAGGCCAAAGAAGCCCACCAAAAAAAGAAAAAAAGGAAAAAAATAAATAAATAATGAGAGAAAAAGAGAGAAGGGGCAATGCTACTATCCTTTTACCACACTTGTGCTTCAAAGTAGCACCATGTTCTTCATAGAGAGAGTCTCCTATGCTTTCACTTTCATATACTAGTGGGAATTTTCATTATAGAACTTGGCTTGTATATTCCGATGATGGGCTTCCTCAAATGCCCTAGGTCTTCATGAGCAAGCAAGTTGGATGCACACCCACTTAGTTTTCAGTCTGAGCTTTCATACACTTATAGCTCTTGTGGATCCGTTGCATGGCAATCCCTACTCCTCACATTGATATCTATTGATGGGCATCTCCATAGCCCGTTGATATGCCTAGTTGATGTGAGACTATCTGCTCCTTTTTGTCTTCTCCATACAACCTCCACCATCATATTCTATTCCACCTATAGTGTTATGTCCATGGCTCACGCTCATGTATTTCGTGAAAGTTGAAAAGGTTTGAGAACATCAAAAGTATGAAACAATTGTTTGGCTTGTCATCGGGGTTGTGCATGATGTGAATATTTTGTATGGTGAAGATGGAGCATAGCCAGACTATATGATTTTGTAGGGATGAGCTTTCTTTGGCTATGTTATTTCAATAAGACATAATTGCTTGGTTGGTATGCTTGAGGTATTATTGTTATTATGTCAAAGGATAGACTATTGCCTTGAATCACTCGTGTCTTAATATTCATGCCATGATTAGACATATGATCAAGATTATGATAGGTAGCATTCCACATCAAAAATTATCTTTTTTATCATTTACCTACTCGAGGACGAGCAGGAATTAAGCTTGGGGATGCTGATACGTCTCCATCGTATCTATAATTTTTGATTGCTCCATGCCAATATTATTCAAATTTCATACACTTTTTGGCAACTTTTTATACTATTTTTGGGACTAACATATTCATCCAGTGCCCAGTGCCAGTTCCTGTATGTTGCATGTTTTTGGATTTGCAGAATATCCATATCAAAAAGAGTCCAAATGGGATAAAAACGAACGGAGCTTATTTTTGGAATGTTTGGAAAATCTGGGATAAAGATCAACGTGAAACGGTGTCCGAGGTGGCCACGAAGCAGGGGCCCACGCCCGTACCAGGAGGGCGCGCCCCCACCCTCGTGGGACACCTTTAAGGCGGTTGATGCCCTTCTTCGGCCGCAAGAAAGCTATTTTTTGGAAAAAATCACGGCGAAGGTTTCAGTCCAATCGGAGTTACGGATCTCCGGATATAAAAGGAACGGTGAAAAGGCAGCAGAACAGAACACAGAAACAGAGAGAGACAGAGAGATATATCCAATCTTGGAGGGGCTCTCGCCCCTCCCACGCCATGGAGACCAAGGACCAGAGGGGAAACCCTTCTCCCATCTAGGGAGGAGGTCAAGGAAGAAGAGGAAGAAGGGGGCCCTCTCCCCCTCTCCTCCGGTGGCGCTGGAGCGCTGCCGTGGCCATCATCATCAGCATCACCGCAATCTTCACCAACTCTTGCCCCCTCTATGCAGCGGTGTAACCTCTCTCTTACCCGCTGTAATCTCTACTTAAACATGGTGCTCAATGCTATATATTATTTCCCAATGATGTATGGCTATCCTATGATGTTTGAGTAGACCTGTTTTGTCCTATGGGCTATTTGATGATCAAGATTGGTTTGAGTTGCATGTTTTATTATTGGTGCTGTCCTATGGTGCTCTCCGTGTCGCGCAAGCGTGAGGGATCCCCGCTGTAGGGTTTGTAATATGTTCATGATTTGCTTATGGTGGGTGGCGTGAGTGACAGAAGCACAAACCCGAGTAAGTAGGTTGTTTGCGTATGGGATAAAGGGGACTTGATGCTTTAATGCTATGGTTGGGTTTTACCTTAATGATATTTAGTAGTTGCCGATGCTTGCTAGAGTTCCAATCATAAGTGCATATGATCCAAGTACAGAAAGTATGTTACCTTATGCCTCTCCCTCAAATAAAATTGCAATAATGATTACCGGTCTAGTTATCGATTGCCCAGGGACAAATAACTTTCTCCTGACAAAAATCTCTCTACTAAAACTAATTTAGGTGTGTCTTCATCTAAACAGCCCCTAGCTTTTTATTTACGTGCTCTTTATTTCTTGCAAACCTATCCAAAAACACCTACAAAGTACTTATAGTTTCATACTTGTTCTAGGTAAAGCAAACGTCAAGCGTGCGTAGAGTTGTATCGGTGGCTGATAGAACTTGAGGGAATATTTGTTCTACCTTTAGCTCCTCGTTGGGTTCGACACTCTTACTTATCGAAAGAGGCTACAATTGATCCCCTATACTTGTGGGTTATCAACGCCACTTGAAGGAAGTCACCAGGTACTTGAACATCGGAATACCAAGCTTCACCAGGACGTACAACGCCACCTTACCATAAGAGGAGCGCTGGATGATTCAAGTACAAGTTCCAGGAAGGACGTTCCCGCCAACCACTAAGCCCATAGAACTTTCTTTTGAAGCACCCACCTGGAATCTAGGCAAGAGCATGGCAGCCCACATTACCATGGGACGCATTGGAGAAGTCTACAACAAGGATCTTGTAGGATCTAGAAGTAGGTGTGTCTAGAGGGGGAGTGATTAGACACTTAGTGCTAAAGTTGCAGTTTTTAAGCTTTTTCGGTTTGAGTGGAGTTTTAGGCACAATTTAAACATACACAATACATATCAAGCAAGCATGCAAAGAGTATATGAGCAGCGGAATGTAAAGCATGCAACTTGCAAGAATGTATAGGGAAGGGTTTGGAGAATTCAGATACAATTGGAGACACGGATGTTTTTCCCGTGGTTCGGATAGGTGGTGCTATCCTACATCCACGTTGATGGAGACTTCAACCCACGAAGGGTAACGGTTGCGCGAGTCCACGGAGGGCTCCACCCACGAAGGGTCCACGAAGAAGCAACCTTATCTATCCCACCATGGCCATCGCCCACGAAGGACTTGCCTCACTAGCGGTAGATCTTCACGAAGTAGGCGATCTCCTTGCCCTTACAAACTCCTTGGTTCAACTCCACAATCTTGTCGGAGGCTCCCAAGTGACACCTAGCCAATCTAGGAGACACCACTCTCCAAGAAGTAACAAATGGTGTGTTGATGATGAACTCCTTGCTCTTGTGCTTCAAATGATAGTCTCCCCAACACTCAACTCTCTCTCATAGGATTTGGATTTGGTAGAAAGAAGATTTGAGTGGAAAGCAACTTGGGGAGGGCTAGAGATCAAGATTCATAAGGTAGGAATGGAATATCTTGGTCTCAACACATGAGTAGGTGGTTCTCTCTCAGAACATATGAGTTGGAAGTGTAGATGTGTTCTGATGGCTCTCTCCACGAATGAAGAGGAGGTTGAGGGGTATATATAGCCTCCACACAAAATCCAACCGTTACACACAATTTACCAATCTCGGTGGGACCGAATCAATAAACTCGGTCGGACCGAAAAGGTAAACCTAGTGACCGTTAGAGATTTTTGGTGGGACTGACATGCAACTCAGTAGGACCGATATGGTTAGGGTTAGGGCATAATGTAATCTCGGTGAGACCGATTACACAAACTCGGTGAGACCGACTTTGGTAATTAGCTAACCAGAGAGTTGGTCAGGCAAACTCGGTGGGACCGATTACTAAACTCGGTTGGACCGATTTTGGTAATGAGTTAACCAGAGAGTTTGCATTGTAATCTCGGTAGTACCGATTGCCTAAACTCGGTGAGACCGATTTAGACAATGGACATACACAGTGAGATTGCAATCCCATCTCGGTGAGACCGAGATCCCTATTGGTAGAACCAATTTGCTAGGGTTTGGCAGTGGCTTGTGACATGTGAAACTCGGTGGCGTCGGATGGAAAGAATCGGTAGGGCCGAGTTTGGCTTGGAGTTTAGGTCATATGTGGAAGTGGGAAAGTAGCTGAGGGTTTTGGAGCATATCATCAAGCACATGGAGCAAAAGGCTCATTAAGCAACACCTCATCCCTTCTTAATAGTATTGGCTTTTCCTATGGACTCAATGTGATCTTGGATCACTAAAAGTGTAAAATGAAGAGTCCTGAGCTTGAAGCTTTAGCCAATCCTTTGTCCTTAGCATCTTGAAGGAGTTCCCACAACCTTTAGTCCATGCCACTCCATTGTTGAACTTATCTGAAATATACTAGATAAAAGTATTAGTCCAACAAGAGATATGTTGACATTAATTACCAAAACCACCTGGAGAGCACTTGTGATTTCAGATCTTAAGGACTCTATCTACCAGATATGTGGGAGCCGAGACGAGCAATGGGAGATGATCAGCACCAAGAAGGACAGATCCATTGCAGCTTTCATCCAGGAGTTAAACCAGCACATTCGACGCCAGGAGAATCAGATGTGCGCAGACATGATGGATTTGAAGAAGGCGAAGACTAGGATCGTCGAGCTGGAAGAAGAACTCAAGTTTACACGCGATGGATATGAGGAGGAAATTAAGACACTATTGGAGAAGAATGACGACCTGATTAAGGAGATCGGAGTACACATGGGAGATCCAACGCCGGGAAGAGATGGCGATTCCACTTGCCCGGACAACTACATCATCATCGACGACACCGACTCCGACCCTAGTGATGATGACTTTGAAGACGAAGTTGGAGCACACATCATGGAGTCTTCCACCGATCAAAATTTCTAGATGACCACCAAATAATTAGTAGTATTCCCCCATGTATTTAGTAGTGGTTGAGCACTTTTACGATAGTTCTAGACCGCTTGTATGCCCTTGCTTGCTTGATTGATTGAAATTTTTGTGTTTGTCTCATGTGCATATGGGTAGTGCTTTCTCATTAGACCCCTTTTCTATTCTGATCTCTTCCCTCTAAACCCATCAGATGCCTCCGAGACGTGACAACGGATTTGCCTTCCCGCCAGAGCTCACTCAGTTGATCCAGCAGCAGAATGCCTTGATGCAATTGCTAGTTCAGAACCAACGCAACAACAACAACAACAACAACCCACCTCCAGTAGACAACTTAGCTCATTTTCTGAGGCTACAGCCGCCGGTGTTTTCCAGTAGCATCGAGCCTATAGTTGCTGATGATTGGCTACGCTGTATTGCACGGATGCTGAGAAGGTGCGCTTTGCCGCACATCAATTGGATGGACCAGCAGCCTCATGGTGGGAGAATTACACGGCCACTTTCCCCATAGCCAACGTCACTTGGGACCAGTTTCAGCAAGCTTTCCGTACAGCCCATGTCTCAACTGGAGCCATGAATATGAAGAAGCGTGAGTTTCGCAACTTACGCCAGGGGAACCGTATTGTGGCCCAGTACGTGGATGAGTTTAGCAAGTTATCTCGCTATGCCCCTGATGATATGGCCACAGATGCCGCGAAGCGGGAGAAGTTTATGGAAGGGCTGAATGATGAGATGAGCATGCAGTTGATGGTAGCAACCTTTAACTACTACCAGGAGTTGGTAGATAAGGCTCTTATGATTGAAGGGAAGCAGCAACAGATTGAGAGCCATAAGAGGAAGTATGGACAAGGGGGTATAACTCAGGAGCTCAGCAGAAGCCTCGCCTAACCCCGAACTTGGGAGGACTTGTTCATAACCATGGAGGTCATAACCACACCGGAGGAGGTTCACATAACCACAATGGTTCTAAGAATGGGAATGGGAATGGAACAAACAACAATCAGAACCGCCCAAATCCAGCCACAGCCGCCAAAAGGGATCTAAGTCACATTACATGTTATAAGTGTGGGAAGACTGGACACTATGCCACGGAGTGACCTGAAGGGAAGAATGGAAACGGAAATGGGAGCGTTGGGAAGAAGCCCAATCCATTCAACAAAGGACAAGTGAACCAAGTTAACGTGGAGGAGGTTGAGAGCAGCAGACGTGGTTATAGGTAAGATTTTGGTTAAGTCATTTACCGGTCTTATTCTTTTTGATACTGGTGCATCGCATTCATACATATCAAGGGGATTCGTGGATAAGTTTAGACTCCCAACCCAAACCCTTAGGACCTGAGGGAGTCCTGGATTAGGGGGTGTTCGGGTAGCCGGACTATACCTGCGCTGGACTCCTGGACTATGAAGATACAAGATTGAAGACTTTGTCCCGTGTTCGGAAGGGACTTTCCTTGGTGTGGAAGGCAAGCTAGGCGATGCGGATACTCAAGATCTCCTACCATTGTAACCGACTCTGTGTAACCCTAACCCTATCCGGTGTCTATATAAACCGGAGGGTTGTAGTCCGTAGGACGAATCATCTTCATACACAATCATACCGTAGGCTAGCTTCTAGGGTTTAGCCTCCTTGATCTCGTGGTAGATCTACTCTTGTACTACCCATATCAACAATATTAATCAAGCAGGAGTAGGGTATTACCTCCATCGAGAGGGCTCGAACCTGGGTAAAAACATCGTGTCCCTTGTCTCCTGTTACCATCCGGCCTTGACGCACAGTTCGGGACCCCCTACCCGAGATCCGCCGGTTTTGACACCGACATTGGTGCTTTCATTGAGAGTTCCTCTGTGTCATCGCCTTTAGGCCCAATGGCTCCTCTGATCATCAACAACGACGAGGTCCAGGGTGAGACCTTTCTCCCCGGACAGATCTTCGTCTTTGGCGGCTTCGCTCTGCGGGCCAATTCGCTTGGTCATCTAGAGCAGATCGAAAGCTACGCCCCTGGCCATAAAGTCAGGTTTGGAAGCTTAAACTACACGGCTGATATCCGCAGAGACTTGATCTTCGACGGGTTCGAGCCACAGCCAAGCGCGCTGCACTATCTCGAGGGGCATGATCTAGCTCTGCCTCCGAACAGTATCCTGGAGGCCGCACATGCACCGGTTCCGACCCTTAACTTGGAGAGTATTGCGCCAATTGAGGATGAGCGGTTGGACGTCACCTCGGGGGCTGCGATCTCAAAGGCGATCGAGCCGAACGCCAGCTCCGCACTCCGCGTGACCCGTGATCCCGAGGGTACGGACTCCTCCCCGGACTCCGAACCCCCCCGCGCCCCTGCCAGTCGAAGCCGATTGGGCGCCGATAATGGAGTTCACTGCCACGGACATCTTTCAGCACTCGCCTTTTGGCGGCATCCTGAATTCTTTCAAGTCTCTCTCTTTATCAGGAGAGCCCTGGCCGAATTACGGTCAGCGAGGATGGGATACGGACAATGAAGAAATTCAAAACCCACCCACCACCCACTTGGTAGCCACTATCGACGATTTAACGGACATGCTTGACTTCGGCTCCGAAGACTTCGACGGTATGGACGACGAAGTAGGAGACGAACAGGAACCAGCACCTATAGGGCGCTGGAAGGCCACCTCATCATATGACATATATATGGTGGATACTCCAAAAGATGGAGATGGCGATGGAACAGTGGGGGATGACACCTCCAAGAAACAGCCAAAGCGCCGGCGTCAGCGGCGCCGCTCTAAATCCCGCCAAAGCAAAAACGGTGATTCCGGCATGGGAGATAATACTACCCCGGATAGCACCGAAGAACACCCAACCCAGCAAGATTCGGCGCAGGAAGATGGAGAAGCCATCCCTCATGAGAGAGCGGCAGAATGAGGGATGATAACTATATGCCTCCCTCCGAAGACGAGGCAAGCCTCGATGACGACGAATTCGTCGTACCATCAGACCCCGCCGAACAAGAGCGTTTCAAACACAGGCTTTTAGCCACAGCGAACAGCCTAAAGAAAAAGCAGCAACAGCTTAGAGCTGATCAAGATTTGCTAGCTGATAGATGGACTAAAGTCCTTGCGGATGAAGAGTATGAACTCGAGCACCCTCCAAGAATTACCCAAAGCGCAGGCCGCTACCCTGATCAGAGGAGGAAGCGCCTACATCACCAGCGCACGACATGGCAGACCGGCCACCTCACGGCCGCGACAGAGAGGCCTGTCGGACCTCCACCCAAGCCATGCCCCGGCGCCGCTCAACCAAGGCACGGGAAAATGCACCAGACCTCCGAGATGTACTGGAGGATAAAGCAAGACAAACAAGATCGATCTACGGATCGCGCAGGCGCTCGACGACACGTGACGATGATCTTCACTCCAGACACAATAAATCCGGCTGGGCCGAACACAACAGACATAGCTCTTCCGAGCTGCGTCGTGACATAGCCCAGTACAGGGGCGCGGCACACCCACTATGCTTCACAGATGAAGTAATGGATCATAAAATCCCAGAGGATTTCAAACCCGTAAACATCGAATCATACGATGGCACGACAGATCCGGCGGTATGGATCGAGGATTATCTCCTTCACATCCACATGGCACGTGGCGATGATCTACACGCCATCAAATACCTCCCTCTCAAACTCAAAGGACCGGCCCGGCACTGGCTTAATAGCCTGCCAGCGGACTCAATCGGTTCTTGGGAGGACCTGGAAGCCGCATTCCTCGACAACTTCCAGGGCACTTATGTGCGACCACCGGATGCCGACGACCTAAGCCACATAATTCAACAGCCAGAGGAATCGGCCAGGCAATTCTGGACAGGTTCCTAACAAAGAAAAACCAGATAGTCGACTGTCCGGACGCAGAGGCCCTAGCAGCCTTCAAGCATAACATCCGCGACGAGTGGCTTGCCCGACACCTGGGACAGGAAAAGCCGAGATCTATGGCAACCCTCACGACACTCATGACCCGCTTTTGCACGGGCGAAGATAGCTTGCTAGCTCGCAGCAACAACTTATCAAAGAACCCTGGTAATTCGGATACCAAGGACAAAAGTGGCAGGACATGTCGAAGTAAGCAAAAGCGCCGCGTTAGCAGTGATAGCAATGAAGATACGGCAGTCAACGCCGGATTCAGAGGCTATAAATCCGGTCAGCGGAAAAAGCCATTTAAAAAGAATACTCAGGGCCCGTCCAGTTTCGACCGAATACTCGACCGCTTGTGCCAGATCCATGGCACCCCTGAAATACCAGCCAATCACACCAACAGGGATTGTTGGGTGTTCAAGCAGGCAGGCAAGATAAGAGCCGAAAACAAAGACAAGGGGCAGCATAGCGATGACGAGGAGGATCCCAGGCCGCCGAACAACAATGGACAGAAGGGGTTTCCCCCACGAGTACGGATGGTGAACATGATATACGCAACCCACATTCCCAAGAAGGAGCGGAAGCGTGCGCTACGGGACGTATACGCGATGGAGCCAGTCGCCCCAAAGTTCAACCCAAGGTCCTCTTGCCCGATCACTTTTGATCGAAGGGACCACCCCACTAGCATCCGTCATGGCGGCTTTGCCGCATTGGTTCTCGACCCAATCATCGACGGATTTCATCTCACAAGAGTCCTCATGGACGGCGACAGTAGCCTGAACCTGCTTTGCTAGGATATAGTGCGGAAAATGGGCATGGATCCATCAAGGATTAAGCCCACAAGGACGACCTTTAAAGGCGTTATACCAGGTGTAGAAGCCAACTGTACAGCTCGGTAACACTTGATGTTGTCTCCGGATCTCCGGATAATTTCTGAAGCGAAGAGTTAATCTTCGATATGGTCCCGTTCCGCAGTGGCTATCACGCCCTGCTCGGATGAACCGCATTTGCCAAGTTCAATGCGGTGCCGCACTACGCATATCTCAAGCTCAAGATGCCAGGCCCTCGAGGAGTAATCACGGTCAATGGAAACACCGAACGCTCCCTCCGTACGGAGGATCACACGGCGGCTCTCGCAGCGGAAGTACAAAGCAGCCTTTTTAGGCAACTCTCCAGTCCGGCCGTTAAAAAGCTAGACACTGCCAAGCGCGCCCGGAGTAACCTACAACAAGACCGCCTAACACGTTCTGAGTAGGCGTAGCAATGCGGCCCCAACCCCAGCCATCGCAACATAGCGAAGCTAGTACCTCGCGTACATAATTACGCCCTTGAAATACCATGGGCACAGGGGAAGGGGCACAGTAACGGCATGCCCGAAATACGGTTTAAAATGTACTAGGGGCTGCCGGATTCTTTTTTTTACTTTCAGGACTCCACACTTTGGACGACCTGTTCGGCAATTCGACTGCCGCGCAAACGATGCAAGATCCAGGGAAGCAGACAAAGCTACGCCGCATTATGGAACTCTCAGGTGTTCTCTATTACGAGCGGTACATCTGTTTCGAACACAATTCCACGACCTGCCCCTGGTCAGGACATGTTAAATAGTCTAATATCTTTTTGCTTATCGCATTACTTGTATCGTTCGGCTTTGATAAATAGCCTCTTTATAAACAATGCATAGCTTTTTGTCTATTTTTTGCATTATCCTCTTTTAATATATATGTTTATTAAATAACAAGATCGCACCCGTACACCATGGTACAGCAAACACGCCATGGGCTTTAGTACCCTTCGATCTGGTGTGAGAAGTCCGTACACTTTCACAAGTGCGGCACCCCGAACTTATAGCACTATATGCATCGGCTCCGAATCATGATTTGGGTCAATAGTTGGGTTTGCCCGGCTCCTATGTTTTGGTGCCTTATGTTCCGCTATATCGGCTAAGGTAGCACTAGGAGAACCACTGCGATTGTGCCCCAGTTCTGCTGGGTTAAGAACCTCAGTGGAGAAAGCTAAAACTGACTGTCATGATAAGGCGAGAGACCGGTCGTTGTTCGAGAGGTTTTTCGAGTCCCTAAAGACTTATGCCGCTTTGAGCGAGGATCTGGCTTTGTCCGGCCAAAGGCGTGGATAGCGCCCCGAATTCGGTCTTCCAAACTAGGGGCTTCGCCGAAATTTAAAATTATAAGGTTCTATGGCTAAGTGAGAGTGTTCAAGCATTATAGTCCGATTGCCTGGTTCGTTGTGCTGAGCGCCTCCCTCGAAGGATCCAACAATGGGAAAAAGAGCGCTCAGGTTTATCCTGAACACCCCAGCACTAGCGACATGGGGGCAGAAGCCGACGACTGGCCATCTCTCAATTTTTGATAAACGGCCGCACAAAAAATAATATTTTAAATCCAATAAGCATTGCTTAGCGCATATGAACAAGTTTTCAGCGCACAGGATAAACACGAGCGAGTTCATTCAAAAATTACATCCTTGGTACATTCATCCGCCACAAGGCGGGCACCTGCAAGAACATCCTTGTAGTAGTTCTCGGGCCTGCGATGCTCCTTCCCCGGCGGCGGCCCGTCCTTCACAAGCTTCTCACCGTCCAGCTTACCCCAGAGCACCTTTGCACGGGCAAGGGCCCTCCGGGCACCTTCAATGCAGACGGAGCGCTTGATGACCTCGAGCCTTGGACAGGCCTCCATCAGCCGCCGCACCAGCCCGAAGTAGCTCCCAGGCAGGGCCTCTCCGGGCCACAGCCGAACTATGAAGCCTTTCATGGCCTGTTCGGCCGCCTTGTGGAGCTCGACCAGCTGTTTCAGCTGGTCGCTCAAGGGCATAGGGTGTCCGGCCTCAGAATACTAAGACCAGAACACACTCTCCATCGAGCTGCCCTCTTCAGCTCGGTAGAATGCGGCAGCATCGGATACGCTGCGGGGAAGATCTGCAAACGCCCCTAGAGAACTCCGGATTCGGGTAAGTGACAAGTAGTTTACTTTCATATTTCTACTTTGCATTAAGAATGCCTTACCCGCTGCTATCTTTTTCATCTCCTCCAACTCTTGGAGGGCCTTTTGGGCTTCGGCCTTGGCACCCTTGGCGGTCTCAAGGGCCGACGCGAGCTCGGATGCTTGCGCCTTTGACTCAAGCTCCAAGCTCTCATGTTTTTTCATGAGAGCCTGCAGCTCTTGCTGCACCTCGCCAACCTGAGCCCCAAGTCTTTCTCGCTCGGTGCGCTCCTCGGCCGTTTTCTTTCCGGCCTCAGATAGCGCCTGCTTGAGGGTCGCCACCTCAGTTGTGGCCCCTACAATAAGCAGTACGATCCTGTTATTCTTTGCAATCACGCCTCTCTATAGGCACCTTTTTCTGTAGGGTATTTCTTACCTTCTTTTTCCTCGAGCTGCCGTTTGGCAAGGCCGAGCTCTTGCTCGGTCCGCCCGAGGTCCTTTTTTAGGACATCCACCTGTGCAGTCAGTGCGGCGGTGGATAGCAGCGAAGCCTTCATACGCATATTGACTCTTTATTGTTAGACTCCTGCGAAAATTAATAGATCCTCTATTCGGCTTTTCTTTCCGAACGCCAAACAGAGCATCAGGGGCTACTGTCTATGCGGTAATATTTTGACATATTTTTACTTACCTGGAAGCCTGTCAGAAGGCTAGCGCAAGCTTCAGTCAGTCCGCTCTTGGCGGACTGAACCCTTTGGATCACTGTACTCATAATAGTATGGTGTTCCTTGTCGATGGAGGCGCCGTCAAGCACCTCCAGCAGATTGTCCGGCACCTCCGGTTGGACAGAGGCCGCCGGCTCAGAAGGCTTGCCCCTCTTGGAAGGAGTTCACCTACCGCGGACCGAAACTGTTGAAGAGTCCGGCGCGGCGTCCGGCACAAAGCCGGACTCGGAGCCCTGGGGGGTCTTGTCCCCTTTATTGCTGGGGTCCGGGAGATCGTTTCGGCTCCTCCAGGACCACCTCCTCCTGCCCCGGAGCTCGTTGCGACGCCACTTCAGCGTCGTCTGCAGTGCGGGGGGAGACAGCGGGCGAAATTGAGTTCACGTCCGACGAATCCAGGGAGCCGCTCGACGAATCATAGAGTTCGGCCCGGGGCGGGCTGCACAATTATGTTCGGCATTATGGAAAGCTGAACAACCTAGGAAAATCATGAGTCACTCTGGTATACGAATACTTACTATTTCGCCGGACGCTTGGCCCTGTTCGGCCACTCCTCTCCGCTCTCTTCGGCGTCATGGGAGTAGTCCGGCGAAGGGGTTTTCCTTTTCCAAGACCCCTCGGCCTCCCCTGATGGGGCGGCCTTCTTTTTCTCTTCTCCCCCGCTGGGGGGGAGAGCCGTTTTCTTCCTCCTCCTCGTTTTCACGAGAGGAGGGCGCCTCGGATTCGTCAGATGACGAGTCCAACACCACCAAGTTACGGGCACTCTTTCGAGTCCCGGTGGTCTTCTTCTTCTTGACCTTCCTCTCCGGCACCACATAAGGTGCCGGAGTCAGCAGCTTCTCTAGGAGAGGTGGGGCTGGGTCGTCGGGCAGGGGAGTCGGACAGTTAATTTGTCCGGATATCGCCTGCCAAGCCTGTCAAAGGTGAGGGAGTTTAGATCCCGCATAGAGTTAATCTATGAAAAAGAGCTTAATAATCCTGTCAAAGGTATAGATAGCTTACCTCGCTAGCGTGACGCTGCGTGCTGTATCCGCGGTCCTCGGAAGCGGATGCGGGGGCCCCGGCGCCTTTGATTAGCACCTTCCAGACGTCATCATACGACGTGTCGAAGAGCCTGTTGAGGGTTCGGTGCTGCGCCGGGTCGAACTCCCACAAATTGAAATCCCGTTGTTGGCATGGGATGATCAGACGAACGAGCATGACCTGGACAATCATTGCCGTTGTTGGCAGGTCTTCAGTCCGGTCACCTCTTCTTCGTTGCCCCACGACAGGCCCGTCTCTTTCCAGGACATAAGCCGCGTGGGGGGTCCGGATCTGAACTCGGGGGCTGCGACCCATTCCGGATCGCGTGGCTTGGTGATGTAAAACCACCCGGCTTGCCACCCCTTAAGGGTCTCCACAAAGGAGCCCTCGAACCAGAGGACGTTGGCTATCTTGCCAGCCATAGCGCCTCCGCACTCTGCTTGGCTGCCGCGCACCACCTTGGGCTTGACGTTGAAGGTCTTGAGCCAAAGGCCGAAATGGAGGCGGACGCGAAGGAAGGCCTCACACACGACGATAAACGCCGAGATGTTGAGGATGAAGTTCGTGGCCAGATCGTGGAAATCTAGGCCGTAGTAGAACATGAGTCCCCGGACGAATGGGTGAAGTGGAAAACCCAGTCCGTGGAGGAAGTGGGGAAGGAAAACTACCCTCTCATGGGGCCTTGGGGTAGGGAGAAGCTGCCCCTTCTCAGGAAGCCGGTGCGGGATGTCCTTGGACAGGTATCCGGCCTTCCTTAGCTTTTTTACTTGAACCTCCGTAACGGAGGAGACCATCCACTTGCCTCCCGCTCCGGACATTGCTGGAGAAGGTTGAGGTGGGAAGAGCGGGCTTGGGCGCTGGAGCTTGAGTGCGCGAGAGATGGATTGGCAAAGGAGGAAGAAGGCATAGGTAAAAAAGGTGGATCCTTATCCCCTTATATGGGCGGATGCAGTTATGCGTCCCCACCTACCTAATAAAACTCGCTTGCCTCCCAAGCGCCATGGTAAATGGCGCGGTTGGGTTACCCACGTCCGTATTGATGAGAATCCCGTTAAAAGGGGCACACGATCTCTGCTTTGACAAGACGTGCCAAGGAAACCGCCTCCCTCAATGTGCTGAGGTGGAAAAGTGAAAACAATATTTATAAAGAGCTTGGCCGCAGTGTAATGGCGCTCTGCGGAATACGTCAGCAGATCTGATTTGTGTTAATATTATTCTCTCTATGGCAATATGAGGAAACATATTTTGCAGAGCCAGACACTATTTTTGGTGTTTACAATCTTCTATGAAGGACTTGGAGGAGGAACCCGCCTTGCAATGTCGAAGACAATCTGCGTGCCGGACTCGTCGTCATTGAAGCCTAGTTCAGGGGCTACTGAGGGAGTCCTAGATTAGGGGGTGTTCGGGTAGCCGGACTATACCTTTGCCGGACTCCTGGACTATGAAGATACAAGATTGAAGACTTCGTCCCGTGTCTGGAAGGGACTTTCCTTGGCGTGGAAGGCAAGCTAGGCGATGCCGATACTCAAGATCTCCTACCATTGTAACCGACTCTGTGTAACCCTAACCCTATCCGGTGTCTATATAAACCGGAGGGTTGTAGTCCGTAGGACGAATCATCTTCATACACAATCATACCGTAGGCTAGCTTCTAGGGTTTAGCCTCCTTGATCTCGTGGTAGATCTACTCTTGTACTACCCATATCATCAATATTAATCAAGCAGGAGTAGGGTATTACCTCCATCGAGAGGGCCCGAACCTGGGTAAAAACATCGTGTCCCTTGTCTCCTGTTACCATCCGGCCTTGACGCACAGTTCGGGACCCCCTACCCGAGATCCGTCGGTTTTGACACCGACAGGACCCCTCTGTTAGTGAGTGCACCTGGAGCAGAGTATATGGCTAGTCAATGGTGCGACCAGATACCCTGTCGGTGTACAAAAAGAGGGGTACACTTTTTGTACCCCTATAACTGTGCACGGGCAGTCTGAGCCACGGGCACCACCACACTGAGCAAGGCAAGGGAGGTGAGCCGAGGTAAGGCCGAAGCTCGAGAGAAGCAGAACGACGCCAAGACCAAGACCACAAAGAGCAAAGGGGACGAAGCGGACTCCCCCAGCAAGATCCTTGCCGGGAGGCGGTTTTAGCAAACTCGGCAAGACCCTTGTCGTGGCAGCTCGCCCCACACCTACGGAGCGAGTCACCCTTGAGTCCATTGCCCCCATGGGGCAAGGATTCGGGAGACATCCCCGTGGTGGCATGCAGATCTTTGTGAAGACATTCAAGATCAGATACACACTTTAGAAGATGATGATCCTCGGCGGGATCCCAGCCAAGAAGGACCACAAGGCCCCCGGCAAGAGCCTTGCCAGGGATGACAGCAGGCGCCACGGCAAGACCCTTGCCGGGGCCCCGGCAAGGCCCTTGCCATGAACACCCGTAGGGCCACCATCAGGCCCACGCCAATCAGACCTCCGCCGTCGTTCGCATGCAGCTGCCGACCCAACCAACTGGGCAGGCACCTGCGTGGCGGCATGCGGATCTTCGTGGAGACCCACCACTGCGCCACCTCAGCTGCCTGCGTGCCTACATGGCACCGCGGGCACCGCTGGCCAGGGCGAGTGTCAATGCAAGAGGGAGCACCGACGGACGAGACAGGGCTCTCCCCCGTCCCCGATAAAGCAAGGACACCTAAGCAAGACGCATTAAATGCGCCTTGTCATGTAATGCAAGGGATAACCTCGCATCACTGTACCCTTTCCACCTCCTGTGTGCCACTGTGGCAACCCCTTTCCCTATAAAAGGAGGCCCAAGGCGACCAGGAGGGGGATTCGGCTTTTTGGAGCTCCTCACGGCCCATTGCTAGTTCAAGAACACAGATAAACAATCCACCAAAGCAGGAGTAGGGTTTTACGAATCCTCGTGACCCGAACCTGGATAAAGAAACCGTGTGCTATCTGTTTATTCCACTCTTTTCACGACCCCGCGCCCCACAACCGTAGTAGGGATTCTTGTGATCCCATAGGTGTCATTCCCACCGACATCTTTGGCGCGCCAGGTAGAGGGCGCAGTTGTGAGAATCGGCTTTAGCAGTTAGTTCGACGCTTCTTCACCGTCATGGCGCCCAAGAAGAAGACGACGGTGGCGGTTGGCCCGTCGGAAGCCGGACATCCCGTCCCGACGCGGGCGAGCAGCGGACCGGCCGCAGAAAGGACCCGGGGCGCCGTTCGCGAACACAAACACCTTCCCAGCAGCCGGAGTTTGGGAGGCGGCCATGTTCGTGCGCCTGGTAACGGGCCGCACGCCGCCAAATCCAAAGACGGAGCCAGGCCCTCCGCGGGTGGCGCGGGGCCTTCCAAGATCGCTGCCACCCCGCCCGAAGGCGACGCGAGGGCTTCCAAGACTCCCACACCGGCGCCGATAGCGCGCTCCTCTCAATCGGCATGCAACGAACGGCGTAATCATGCCGAAGACCCCGGGCGTCGCCGCGGGAAGAGCCCCGAGCGCCACTCCCGGGATGTAGAAGACCTGCCCGCTCGCCGTGGCGCTGGTGATGTTGGCATGCGACTGCGGGGTCGTGATAGAGCTCCTTCTAACATGGTCAGAAGTCGAAGCGCATCACGATCCGTGCAGGTTTAGCTGCCACCAACGCCAGCAGAAGCCCTGGCGCGCGCGCAGCTGGTCCTCGATTTTCCTCCCACTAGGGGAAACTCATCGAATGGAGAGCCACTATCCGAAGCCTTGTTGTGGTGGTCAACAAAGACTAACCGACGGAGTCCCACGCTGTCGGATCACGGGTTCCGACAGACCCTTAAGGGATCGAACTCTGGGGTGCGCGCGAAGATTATGCCCTCTACCTCTCCGTCTCGCAAGGATCTAAACTACAGAAAGAACAGCACAAGAGGCACAGGGTTTATACTGGTTCGGGCCACCGATGTGGTGTAATACCCTACTCCAGTGTGGTGGGTGGATTGCCTCTTGGGCTGATGATGATGAACAGTACAAAGGAGAACAGCCTCACGAGGGCGTGTTCTTCCTGGGACGATGAACTGCTAGGGGAGTTCAGCCGCCCTTCTCTCTCTTTCTCTACTTGTTCTCTGCTTGCTCTGAATACTCCGTCCTCTTCCTACCCTAGGGGTGGCTGGTCCTATTTATAGGCAAAGGCCCTGGGCCTCTTCCCAAATATTGAGCGGGAAGGGCGCCAACAATTGGCCAAATTCGAAGGGGAACATACAGTACTCTTATCCTGACTAAAGTCGGTCCTCTCCTGCCAAAGGCCCTGTGGTGATGCCGTCCTGGGCTCCACGATGACCTCCTTCCCACCGTTGGACTGGTCTTGGTCTTGTTGGACCGAAATGGATGCCTTTGCTTGATTCTCTCGCCTGTGTTTGCCCCCTTTGCACCAAAGAGGAAAGGGAGGACATTGCGCGGTCTGGCACCCGCCTGGCACCCTTGGTCGTCATGGCTTGCGTCACGGGCACCTCGCGAGGTACCCTGCCTTGATCTCTCCGCCTCCTCGTGAGCCAGCCTGAGGAGGCTGCGCCTGAGGAAGCACCGCGTCGTCCGCCCCGCGAGGCTTGGCCCCTCGCGAGGGTCTTGAGTCTTGTGTTGATGAAGATGGGCCATGTTGGGCCCCCTTTGAGCCACGCCGCAGGCCACAGGCAGGCAAGTCTGGGAACCCCCATTCTCAGAACGCGGACAGTAGCCCCCGGGCCCAAGGCGCGCCCGGACTTGGCCGTGCCGAGAGGCGAAAGGGCAAGGGCGAAGTGCCGCGGGCCCTAATAGCCTATGGCCTCGGGCGCCGCGTGGCGGTTTGACAGGACGTGGGCGTCTCCGCTTCCCCACAATGCCTTGGCAACTGCGTGACTTGACTAGTCCCTGCATGCATAGATACGGGTCATTATTACCTACGATCGTGGTGCTCGAAGGTTGGCCTTTTTCGGCTATAAGTACGGGGCCGCGTAAGCTCCGCCAGTCCGCCCCTTCCTGCTTCTCTTCTTCTTCCTCTCTTTGCCCGCCTGCCGCTTGCATGGCTCCAAAGAGGTTCTCAGCCGCGGAGAAGGGGAAGGCTAGTCGGGCGGGGTCCGACTCCCCTCCGGCGAAGCGCAGCCGGGGTCGTCCCCGCAAGCATCCCGCGGCCCCCGCTGCCGCTCCCCGTGGCCACAGGGGTGGTTCTCCGCGTGGTGGTGAGCGCTCGACTGCCAAGGGGAGGCAGGCTGTGACTGCACGGCCCCCCAGGCCGCACTTTCGCTCGGCGGAGGTGCTGCCAGAATTCGTGGTGTGGTCGGCGGACCCGACCAACACCTGGCTCCAGCTCCCTCACTTCTTCATCGGCGAGCTGCCGGCCAGCGCCCGGTGCGGCTTCTGGCTTCAGGCTGACGGTTGCTACAGCAGGGCCTCCTGGGTTTCGCTCGAGGTCTCCCCTTCTGGGAATGGGGCCCTGACCCGTGGCTGGCAAACGTTTGCCCGCGCGCGCGGCCTAGGCCAGCGGTGCACCCTGCACTTCAAGTTCGACGGCGACGGCACCCTCTATGTGAGGGTGTTTGGGGAAGATGGTCGCCGCGCAGGATGCTGCCCCGAGGGCGACGACCGTGGCCAGGGGCCTCGCCCCGACGACGATGGAGGAGACAGCGCCCGCTCCGATGGCGGCGCCCGATGCTCCCCAAGCTCCACCAACTCTTCTTTGGGCGGCTCCTCCAGCAGTGGCTGCAGCCAGCCCCCTCACCGTCGCGCTTTCTTGGGGGGTGGCTGTTCATCCGCCCGTCGCCGCGCCCCGGTGAAGCGTGAGAGGGAGTCCGCCTGAGCCTCGGAGGCATCCCGTGTCGCCTCTGCAGGCCGATTTGAGGCGGGCCGCACCAGGCTCGCCTTTTCCTTTTCCTTTTGCTTCCTGTGTAAGACAAAACAGCTGCATGGAGCCCCGCGGGGGCGTGTTGAGAATCATTGCCGTTGTAGCGATTACCTTGACTTTGTTGTTGCGCTTCTCAACTATT
Source organism: Aegilops umbellulata (assembly GCA_032464435.1). Classification (NCBI taxonomy): domain Eukaryota; kingdom Viridiplantae; phylum Streptophyta; class Magnoliopsida; order Poales; family Poaceae; genus Aegilops; species Aegilops umbellulata. The sequence goes on from CP136057.1 coordinate 63,841,840, forward strand.
TGCCCTTGCGTAGGTAGTTTTCGGCCCCAGCCCGGGGGGGGGCGATCGACCCAGGCCCTGTGCGCATGTCGTGGTGCCCGAGGGGCACGGAGTAGAGGGGTGCTCCTGAAGAGAGCCCGGGCCGTGAAACCTTTAAGCGACTAGGGCGAAAACGCTCGCGAGGGCATTCGAGTTCCATCCCTCGCGAGGCCTTTCATGAGAGAAATCAAAACGAGGAGCGAAAATCAACAAAGCACAAATCAACGATGGCGATAGTTTCGATAAGATTTCAGATGCAAATAAACACATCAACTGCGGAAAGCAAATAAAAAGCCGCGTCCGACACCTAATCTAGTCTTCGACGTCTTCTCACCAGCGCGGAGCTAAGTGCTGCCACTGGGCGTGGGAGAGAGCCCCAGGGCCTGAGGCCGGCGCTCCTGAGACTCCGGGGCGTGTACAGCCCCACTCATTATTACGTGAGAGTGTCACGGGGTGGCGAGCTTCACAGGCATTGGCCTTCTTCATAGGCTCCGGGCCTTTCTTCCTAGAGGTGATCAGCTTCACAGGCACTTGCCTTCTTCACAGGCTCTGGGCCTTTTCCAAAAAGGGAAGGTCTTCACAGGCGTTCGCCTTCTTCACAGGCTCTGGGCCTTTTCCAAAAAGGGAAGGTCTTCACAGGTGTTCGCCTTCATCACAGGCTCTGGGCCTTTTCCAAAAAGGGAAGGTCTTCATAGGCGTTCGCCTTCTTCACAGGCTCTGGGCCTTTTCCAAAAAGGGAAGGTCTTCATAGGCTTTCGCCTTCTTCACAGGCTCTGGGCCTTTTCCAAAAAGGGAAGGTCTTCACAGGCGTTCGCCTTCTTCACAGGCTCTGGGCCTGTTTAGGGGTAGAACCTCTGGAGGTGCTGGATGTTCCACGCGTTCTGTATCGGCTCCCCCTCTTGAGTCTCCAAGCGCATGGAGCCTAGCCAGGAAACATGAACAACCTTGAACGGGCCCTCCCACATGGAAGAGAGCTTGTGCAGCCCCTCCCTGGAGAGAACCCGTCTGAGCACGAGGTCTCCTACCTCGAGGGTCCTGGGGCGAATGTTACGGCAGTGATATCGTCGCAGCGCCTGTTGGTACCTCGCCGCTTGCAACGCGGCTTCCCGGCGGCGTTCCTCCCCCAGTACGAGGTCCATCCCCCGCATGGCGTCCTGCTGTGCTTCGTCGAACACTAGGACCCGCGGGGAGCGACGCCTGACCTCGTGAGGGAGGACTGCTTCAGCTCCATAGACCAGGAAGAACGGGGTCTCCCCAGTTGGTTTGGTCGCAGTCGTGCGGATGGACCACAACACGAACTGTAGCTCGTCGTACCAACCTCTGCCGCAAGCCTCCAACTTCTTCTTGAACGTCCTGGTCTTGAGGCCTCTCAGGACCTCCGCGTTGGCCCGTTCGGCCTGCCCATTGCTTCGCGGGTGTGCCACCGAAGCATAGCATATCTGCGTCCCAAAGTTAGCACAATATGTTTTGAAGAGATTACTGGTGAACTGCGAACCGTTGTCTGTGATGATGTGGTTCGGCACCCCGAACCGGCTCACGATACCCCAGATGAACTTGACCACGGAACCAGCGGGGATGGTACGGACGGCCTCCACTTCTGCCCACTTGGTGAACTTGTCAATGGAGACGTAGAGGTAGCAGTAGACCCTTGGCGCCCGAGGGAACGGGCCCAGAATATCCAACCCCCAAACTGCGAATGGCCACGAGAGGGGTATAGTCTGCAGGCCCCTCGCCGGTTGATGGATCTGCTTGGAATGAAACTGGCAGGCCTCACAAGCCTTTACTAATTCTACTGCGTAGTTGAGCGCGGTGGGCCAATAGAATCCGCAGAGGAATGCCTTGCCGACGAGGGTTCGTGATGATGAGTGATGCCCGCTGAGGGAGTCCTGGATTAGGGGGTGTTCGAATAGCCGAACTATATCTTCAGCCGGACTCCAGGACTATGAAGATACAAGATTGAAGACTTCGTCCCGTGTCCGGAAGGTTCTTTCCTTGGCGTGGAAGGCAAGCTAGGCGTGCGGATATTCAAGATCTCCTACCAATGTAACCGACTCTGTGTAACCCTAACCCAATCCGGTGCCTATATAAACCGGAGGGCTGTAGTCCGTAGGACGAACACATCATAACCATCATCATACCCATAGGCTAGCTTCTAGGGTTTAGCCTCCTTGATCTCGTGGTAGATCTACTCTTGTACTACCCATATCATCAATACTAATCTAGCAGGAGTAGGGTTTTACCTCCATCGAGAGGGCCCGAACCTGGGTAAAATAAAGTGTCCCTTGTCTCCTGTTACCATCCGACCTTGACGCACAGATCGGGACCCCCTACCCGAGATCCGCCGGTTTTGACACCGACATTGGTGCTTTCATTGAGAGTTCCTCTGTGCCGTCGCGATCAGGAAGGATGCCTTTTCCCGTCTTTAAAGACGGCGCCGTCACTGAGGGAGCTTTGGCTATCGGCCAACCCCTCCGGCTAGGTGGTTTTCTCATGACCGCCCGTTCGGCCATTACGCCGACGGTGACCTCTCGGGTCATCGAAAACAATCTCCGCGTCAGCTCGGAATTGGCCGAGCAGCTAGATCCGGTGGAGCTCTCCTCCATAAACAAGCTCCTGGATCGCATCGCCGCCTTGGGGGTCGCTACAAACTACGACCAGGTTGGGCCTAAACCCGATCTAAGGGAAATCAGCTCTCCCCAAGCCACCCATCATGTTGCTGTGGTGGAAACACAATGCGGTGACCCTTCATCAATCTTAAGGACCAGTTACGTCCGAATTCCGGAACCCTCCATGCCGGATATCCACGGAGGGGAGGATACAACCCAAGACCTGGGCTTGGAACCAGGCAAACCAGAAAACATACAGGACTCCGGATCTCGGAATCCGGAGGTCGTTCGGCCTCCGAACAGCAAACCGGGCGAAGTATCAGATCTAATGAATTCCGCTCGTCCGATCTTAAGCGATCTCTCCCAAATCAAGCAGATGCCCGAAGAAACAGTACATCATTACTGGGCCAGATTCCTCCTGCTTATGAACAGGATAAAGGACTGCCACAAGGGAGACGCGATTTCAATCTTCTGCAGTAACTGCACGGACAAGGGGATACTCAACGCCATAAGTCGTCGTAATATTACGCGCTTTGCTGACTTGGCGTCCATAGTACAAAAATACTGTGCGATGGAAAGTGCTCGGAAAACCGAAATTAAATTTTGGGATAATCCGGCCTTGAATAGCAATCCCGTCCGAATCAAAAGGGCGCACTACAGCAAAACGCCCGGATTAAATAAAAAATCAAAACCCTCTAGGGGGCATGGAACCGTGCTAGAAAGGTGGCTCGATGGACCCTGCAAGATTCATAGTACAGAGGATGCCACCCCAACTCACAACCTCAGGGCATGTTGGATACTCCGGCAGGTGGCCAAAATTTGCAAGGACCTCCTAAATCCAGAGGTCGAAGGAAACCAGCCCGAGAATTTCAGTACCATTCTCACAATCTCCGAGACTTTCGCATCAAATAACATGCGAAAAAGAACACTTCGCAGCCTCGCCGAAGTCTACCAAGTAGCGACCATAAATCCATGGAGCAATACTGCCATCACCTTTAATGCGAGCGACGAACCTAAATTCCGAACAGCCAGAGCGCCAGCCACATTGGTTCTCAGTCCCATAGTGGACGGCTGTCGCCTCGCAAAGGTACTTATGGATGGAGGCAGCGGATTGAACCTCATCTACGAGGAAACCCTCCAAAAGATGGAAATAGACTGGAACCACATTGAGTGAAGCAGCACAACCTTTAGAGGAATAATCCCCAGTCAGGAAGCGCGCTGCACCGGAAAGATCACACTAGATGTGGTATTCGGCACGCCGGATAATTACAGGTCCGAACAAATCACGTTCCAGGTGGCCCCGTTCAGAAGCGGATATCACGCTATATTAGGACGAGAGGCATTCACAGTTTTCCAAGCCATACCCCATCACGGGTACATGAAGCTTAAGATGCCTGGGCCAAACGGAATTATCACTCTCGCTAGTGACCTGGACATAGCACTCTGCGCCGAAAACAAGACAGCCGCATTGGCCCTCGAGGCACTATCTGAAGCCTTAGCGGCCGAAGAGCTGACGGCGCTGCGATCCACGGTTAGCAGGGATGATGTGATACTCGATAAGAGATCCAAATCCACATCCTTCAAACCAGCGGACGAAATAGTCAAATTCCAGGTCCACCCAATGGACCCGAATAAAACAGCCTCCATCGGGGCACAATTGAGCCCTGATGTAAATGCCGCACTGCGCGAGTTCCTACGAGAGAACTGGGATATTTTTGCTTGGCACCCCTCAAATATGCCAGGAATCCCACGCAGGCTGGCCGAGCATAGCTTAAATATCCAGAAAGGATTCAAAGCTGTCAAACAAACCCTTCGGCGTTTCTCCAAACCAAAGAGACAGGCCATGGGAGAGGAGCTAGCCAAATTATTGGAGGCCGGATTCATCAGAGATATCAAACACCCGGACTGGCTGGCAAACCTGGTAATGGTACCAAAGAAGGACAAATCTTGGCGCCTGTGTGTCGACTTCAAAGACCTTAATAAGGCCTGCCCAAAGGATCCCTTTCCCCTCCCTCGAATTGATCAAATCATCGATGCCACCACAGGACACGATTCCCTGTGTTTCCTCGACGCATACTCCGGTTACCATCAAATAAAGATGGCAGAATCCGACCAAGCTACAACAGCATTCATCACGCCATACGGCCCATTCTGCTTCAACACAATGCCCTTTGGGCTCAAAAACGCCGGCGTGACATATCAGCGCATGATTCAAACATGTTTGGCAAACCAGATCGGCAAAACAGTGGAGGCGTACGTAGATGATGTGGTCGTTAAATCAAGACACGTCGAATCTCTAGTAGACGACTTGAGACTTACATTCGACAACCTGCGAAAATACGACATCAAGCTCAATCCGGAAAAATGTGTTTTCGGCGTCCCAGCCGGAAAGCTCCTGGGCTTCATTATATCTGGCAGAGGAATTGAAGCAAATCAAGTTAAAATCCGAGCTCTGTCACAATTGGATGTCCCAAAAGATCTCGAGCAAATTCAGAAACTCGCCGGATGCATGGCGGCCTTAAGCCGCTTCATCTCCCGCTTGGGAGAAAAGGCACTACCCCTTTACCGCCTCCTTAGGCGCACCAAACATTTCGAGTGGACGGACGCTACCACGGCCGGACTCGAGGAAATAAAGGCCATCTTGGCAACAAACCCCGTCCTGGCTGCGCCGAATACCGGCGAACCCATGCTATTGTACATTGCCGCAACCCATCAAGTTGTTAGCGCAGTACTCGTCGTCGAACGGATAACGGACGGACATAAATTACCCCTTCAAAGGCCTGTTTACTACGTGTCCACTGTCCTCACACCATGCAAATCACGGTACCCGCATTATCAAAAAATCGCATACGCGGTATTCATGGCATCCCGGAAGCTACGACACTACTTTCAAGAGTGCTCTATTACAGTAGCCTCAGAAGTACCACTTAACGATATTATCAACAACCGCGATGCAACAGGCCGGATAGCAAAATGGGCCATAGAGCTCCTCCCGTTCGATATAACCTACAAGCCACGGCGAGCAATTAAATCGCAAGTCCTAGCCGACTTCGTCGCCGAATGGACAGAGGCCGAACTCCCTAAAGAGTATGGCACGTACTCAAACTGGATCATGCATTTCGACGGCTCCAAAATGTTGGCCGGACTGGGGGCTGGCGTCGTTTTGACGTCCCCTACAGGAGATACAGTCCAATATGTACTCCAGATTATGTACACGGACTCCAACAATGCAGCCGAATACGAGGCCCTTCTACATGGCCTCCGGATGGCGGTATCCATGGGCATTCAATGCCTGGAAGTACGCGGGGACTCAAACCTTGCGATATCCCAAATAAATGGTGACTTCGACGCCAAAGACCCAAAAATGGCAGCTTATCGCAATGTCGTACTAAAAATGTCAGCTCGGTTCGAGGGAATGGAGTTCCATCACATAGCCAGAGAAAATAATCAGGCAGCGGACGTCCTGGCACACATTGGAGCAAAACGAGATGCAGTCCCCCCCCAACATCTTCTTAGAAAGATTATTCAAACCATCCGTAACATGGGAGGGGGAACCCTCGGATAAAAGCCCGGGCATAACCGCACAACCCAATGCCGAACAATCAGAAATAATCGGCGGCCCCGCCACCGAAATTACACCCTCAGCCCACGCAATAATGGCGGTCATCGCCCCGTGGACGGAACCATTCCTAGCCTACCTTACTAGGCAGGAACTCCCCGAGGACCAAAACGAGGCACGCTGCATAGTGCGGCGATCTAAAGCCTATAAAGTCCACGAGGGGGAGCTATATAAGAAAAGCACTACAGGAGTCCTTCAAAGGTGAATCTCCGAAGAGGAAGGGCGGAGTCTGTTGGCTGAAATTCATGCCGGACTCGGTGGCCATCACGCCGCGGCTTGGTCCCTTGTAATCAAGGCTTTCCGTACTGGCTTCTATTGGCCGACGGCTAGAGCAGACGCTCAGGACCTAGTCAAACGGTGCGTCGGTTGCCAGCTCTTTGCCAACCAAAGCCATATGCCACCCAACGCCCTCCGAACTATCCCCATCACTTGGCCTTTCGCGGTCTGGGGGCTCGATATGGTGGGACCCCTTAAAGGCGGAACCCACAAGAAAAAATACTTATTGGTCATGGTGGATAAATTCACCAAATGGATAGAAGCCAAGCCTGTCAAGACGGCTGAATCCGGACCTGTGATAGACTTCGTATCCGGGGTCGTACACCGTTATGGTGTTCCCCACAGCATTATCACCGATAACGGCACAAACTTCACCTCTGATGAAGTAAAGCTATGGTGCAAAAACATGGGCATTAAGCTCGACTACGCTTCTGTCTATCACCCACAAACTAACGGTCAGGTCGAACGTGCAAATGGTCTCATCATGAGCGGCATCAAACCCCGACTAGTGCGGTCCCTCAAGGAATCTGATATGCACTGGGTAGAGGAGCTCGACTCCGTACTCTGGGGGCTGCGAACCACGCCAAATCGTACCACCGGATTCACGCCATTCTTTATGGTGTACGGCGCTGAGGCGATTCTGCCCTGCGACATAATTCATGACTCACCTCGAGTGCGCATGAACGAAGAAAGAGAAGCCGAGCTTGATCGTCAGGACAACCTGGAAGCCTTAGAGGAAGAGCGTGACGTGGCTAAGGCCCGTTCCGCATTCTATCAACAACAAGCTCGAAGATATCAAAGCAGAGAAGTACGGGCCAAAAATTACAACGTTGGTGAACTAGTTATGCGCCTGCCGGATAAGCAAAAGAACAAACTCAAGCCCAACTGGGAAGGTCCATTCATAATCGACCAAGTCCTAACCGGTGGAGCGAACCGCCTGCGAGATGCGTCGGACAACCGACTCGAGCCGAACCCATGGAACGCCACACGTCTCTGAAGATTCTATGCCTAGCGCCGGACTCTGTGTTTGTCTCCTTCCTCTGTCCATTATTTACATTTATACCTTTCTTTTTTACTTTGTCTACTACTCTTTTCTTTTCTAGCCCTTAAAAGGCTCATTATGTGACGCGCTATCCGCGCTCCTTAAACCTGGGGGCTTCTTTAACAGAAGCTTGTCTATATGGGTTTCACACCCAACGCATGCATCAAACTTCCGCATGCACCTTTTCTTCGCCATTATATGCATCGATATGACTTAAGTTTTGGCCAAGCTGGGTTGCCTGGCTCCTGTGCTTACCCCTACGTTCCCGATTGTTCGGCTAGGTGGTAAAGGGAGCACCTCTGCGATTGTTACTGCCGGATAAGCCGGATGTGTACCTCAGACTGGGTGAAGCCGAAAGCTAGCGTTCTTAAGGGAATATTCGGTCGGTGAACTAAAGATGAACCTTTTTATTTTATACATGCCCCCAGATGATCTTCTACATTTGCAGTCCGGACATGCACTTTAGGGCACGCCACCCCAGCAAAAGGAACCCTTAACGGAACTATTCTCTCTGGAAGATCTTTCTTACTAACCATGTAATATAATATAACTAGTTGGGCACTTGTCTGATAAAGCACTAATGACCCCTACGCCTGGTCTCCATGCATAGCCCGGCTTTTATATAGCCGTTATGGTATTTGGACACACTCCGGACCGTCAGGTCCCGAGGTCGAAGCGAAAAGGTCGGCAACGACAAACGATCTACAATCCGGCTAGAAGGCATTACACATGTCAATTATTAATTACATAGTCATCTTGACTGATCGTATTCCTCCTCTATACCATCTAACAGGCTGTCTAATTTACAGTCCCGCTGAGAATACTTTGCGGCCAGCTCTACCTGGCCATACACCAAGCTCACAGGGATCTCCTGCCCGTCAGGCCCCACTGGTCCGACCTCGGCCATGTGATTGGGGTCAGACTTCGTAAAGCGGGTCTTCACCATGGCCCAGGCCTCCCTCGCGCCTTGTCGGCAGGCTGATATCTTCCACAACCGGATGCGCCGCCGAGCTCCCGTCAGCTTCTCCGCAAGCTCTCCATGGCCCTCGGGCGTGGAGTGGGCAGGCCATAAGGCCCGGGCAACCCCTTGCATTGCCTGCCGAATTCGTTCGTGTAGTTGCAGGAGTTCGGGGAGAAGGTCACCCGTAGAACCGGGCATCTCCTCTGCAGGACGACCTGTGGGCGTACCTACAGACATAATTCTGTTATTCGTCTTCCTCGCCGAACTCCTTTTTTTCAAAGGGTTCGCTCAAGCACTTACTAAATATGCCGCGTCGAAGACGCTGATTCTCCTTCGTGGAGTCAGATAGCTGGCCACGAACGTCTTTCAGTTCAACATCCAGCTTGGTGTTGGCATCCTGAAGATCATTCTTCTCTCGCCTCACCCTTGTCAACGTACTCTCGCCAGCCTTTAACTGGCGTAAGAGTTGTTGCCTCTCCGGATCTAGTCCGGCACCATCTGTAACATTAATTGTCAGATTTGCACATAAGCCGCACAATACTAATCTCTCAAAGTATATCATACCTGAGGGGGTCCCTTTGGGCTCCCCTGTTGCGGCTAGTGCGGCCTCTAGTTGGGCCTTGCACTTTTCCAGCTCCTGGGACAGCACGGTGTTCTTCTCAGTAAGAACCTACATATTATATGATCCTTAAATCAGTTAGTTTAACTGTTTCAAGTCTCGGGGGCTACTGGTATATATATATTTAAATTTTCTTACCCATATGTCTTTCACATACTGCTCCGTGGCTCTGGCTAAACCATCTTGAGCAGCACAAAGGTACACATCTCCCGAATTGAAGGCGTCTAAGGCCTCTCGGGAGAAACAAGCGTCGCGTAGAACTGTCCGGCGACGCCTATGGTTCATGGCGCTCTCCACTTCCGAATTTGTGGCAGATAGCCGGTCCGCGTCCTCTGTTGGAGGAGCGTCCGGCGCAAGCCTGGTGTTTGTCCCCGCCTCCGGACCAGACGTTGGGGCCTGGCTGGTAGAGGCGCGGTTGGCGGCCCCTCCGGATATAGTCCGGCGAGGCCTCTTTGTCCTGGAAACAGTACGGATGTTAACATGCCCTGACAGAATAACACCAGGAAGACAGAGGGCGCGTTATACCTTTGTGTCGAACTCTCAGTCCGGACTTCATCTCTTTTTACCCCACGGGGCCCGGCGGCTCCTCGTTGGCTAGCCGCCGCAGGTTCGGCCTCCCTCCTCGGAAATCTCCCCTGTAAAATACGGTTGTCGTCAGAAACGCCGGAATATGTAAGGACGGAATCTCTCTTGCGGGAATAAACACTCCGGTTTCTGTCACCTGGGAGGCCGGGATTAACCCGGGATAATCAGCCGTAATGGCCACCAAGGTATTATCTTTGCTTAACTGGTGGAACACCCCGTCGATGAGCTCCACCGATATGTCCGGATCCTCTTCGGAGTCCGGATCGAGGGACCGTTCTGGGTCCTCAGGCTATGGAGGGCAGCTATAGATATCCTTTACCTCCTGTCGAAGCTCCTGCATTGAAATCACCAGATTACGTATCTAGTCATGGGAGCATTAAATAAGCGGGCAAGTGCAAGTGTTCACTTACCCAACTTGGAGGTTCATACATAGTGAATCCGGCCCGCGGGTTGACGCGGTGGAAGTCCTCCTTTTCTCCCTTGTACAAAGATGTTAGAATCTTTACTAGAGCGGCAGCTGTGTCTGGCCCCTTGCGGCCGTAACGGGTGGCGTCATCCTCCCCGTTGAAATCCCACATGGGGTGACTCCTATATTGAAGCGGCTGCACCCCCCGCATAATACATGCGGCCATGACTCCAATCATGGTTAGTCCGGAATGAGCCAACAGTCTTATCTGGCCCATCAGGTAAAGAACGTCTCTGTTGCTTTCTCTCTGAGAGCTCCGCGGACGCCAACTTAAGCGTTTCTTTAAGGGAGCCATGCTGAACTCAGGGAGGCCGACCCGGACAGGGTCCGGCAGCAGGACGTCGTCTATGTAGAACCATTCTAAAGGCCAGTCCTCGGACGCCTTCTTTGGGGTTCCGGATAGGTATCCGGTCCCGGCGATGCGCCATATTTCGGCTCCGCCCACTTGGTATATAGACCCCTTCTGAGAACGGGGCACCAAGCAGAACAACCTCTTCCACAGCGCAAAATGAGCCTCGACGCCTAAAAATAGCTCGCAAAGGGCAACGAAGCCTGCAATATGTAGCACGGAGCCAGGCGTGAGGTTGTGCAGCTGGAGGTCGTAGAACTCCAGAAGCCCGCGGAGGAATGGATGAATTGGAAATCCCAGACCCCTTAATAAATAAGGGACGAGGCACACCCGCTCTCCTTTAGAAGGATTGGGGGTGCTCTCCGCTTGCTTGCCGCCGTTGTAGGTGGCGAGTCCGGCTCGGACTGGGACCATATATGCTTGGGGAAGGAATCCTTTGGCCTGCAGTGACACTAGCTCGCTGTGTGGGATGGTGCAACTCTCCCAGTCTCCGGATTTGGGGCTGGAGGGGCGAGGGGAGGAGCTATGACGGCTGGCCATGTTGGAATGGACCTTTGCTGGAGACGCTCTGATGATAACTCACGGGGAGAAGAAGATGCGGTTTGGATCTAGATCCCCATCCCGTTAAATAGGCGACTCATTTATATGACCAAGGGTGTGAATATAAAAACACCCCCGGGCTTTTCGCATTCGTTCAACACGTGGAAGACGGCAATTATTGGGCACCGAGACCGAGGAGCGCTACGGACATTATTCATACAGGTACACAAGATTCGGAGGGGGAACCCGCCTTGCAATGCCGAAGACAAATTTGCGCGCTAGACCCGACGTCATTGAAGCCTGGTTCGGGGGCTACTGAGGGAGTCCTGGATTTGGGGGTGTTCGGATAGCCGAACAATATCTTCAGCCGGACTCCAGGACTATGAAGATACAAGATTGAAGACTTCGTCCCGTGTCCGGAAGGTTCTTTCCTTGGCGTGGCAGGCAAGCTAGGCATGCGGATATTCAAGATCTCCTACCAGTGTAACCGACTCTGTGTAACCCTAACTCTATCCGGTGCCTATATAAACCAGAGGGTTGTAGTCCGTAGGACGAACACATCATAACCATCATCATACCCTTAGGCTAGCTTCTAGGGTTTAGCCTCCTTGATCTCGTGGTAGATCTACTCTTGTACTACCCATATCATCAATATTAATCTAGCAGGAGTAGGGTTTTACCTCCATCGAGAGGGCCCGAACCTGGGTAAAATAAAGTGTCCCTTGTCTCCTGTTACCATCCGACCTTGACGCACAGATCGGGACCCCCTACCCGAGATCCGCCGGTTTTGACACCGACACCCGCGGTCTCCGCCGTGTATGTCCTCCAGTAGTTCCTTTCCTTGCTCCCGGGAGATGCAGCACAGAGATACATCATTTGGTCGTTTCCGGTAAAGCTCTCCATCTCTAATGCAGTATGCTGTGGCCTGCCGCGCCACACGCTCCGCTTCCTTTTCCTTTTCCGGTAGGGTCCCTTGTTTTAAATAGCTCCGGAGTTCTGTGATCCAGCACTCCTCCCGAGGTTCCATCGTCAGGAGTAGACGTGCTCCTGAGGTCGGTCCACAGATCGGGGCTCCCGAGGCTGGTGGCCATGGGAGCTCCTCTCGAGGTTGAGCGACGTTTGATAATGTCGGCTGTGCTGAGGGTTTGAGGAGCCGCTCTTCGAAGACGCCTGGTTTCTGTGGCAACCGCCTGGATGCCCGTCTGGCTATGTCGTCGGCTTCCTGATTGGTGCCACGGGGCACGTGCTTCAGTTCCAACCCCCAGAACTGCTTTTCCATTCTTCGGACTTCCGCTACATAGGCTTCCATATGCTCGTCCTTCGGCTCGTATACTTTGTTGGAGAAGTTGACAAGGAGCTGCGAGTCGCCCTTGACGGTGAGGCGCTTCACTCCTAGAGCTACTGCGGCTTTTAATCCGGCTATAAGACCCTCATACTCTGCTATGTAGTTGGAGACCTTTTCACCTTGCTGGAAGTAGAGCTGGACGGCATAGTAGAGCTTATCCTGAGTGGGTGATATCAGCACCGCGCCAGCCCCCGCGCCGTGCCTGGAGAACGCCCCATCGAAATACATGATCCAGCCTTCCGGCGCCTCACTCCCTGGAGAGAGGAACCGATCCTCGTTGTCCTTGAGGCCTGGTGCCTCCGCCCATTCAGCCACGAAATCCGCTAACGCTGCTCCTTTGATGACCCTAGTTGTGCTAAACTCGAGTTGAAACGCCTGTAGCTCTATGTTCCACTCGGCGACCCTTCCAGCTGAGTTAGGGCTCCTGAGCACTCTCTCCAGGGGGTACGATGAGACGACCTTAATGGGATGGGCCTGGAAGTAGTGACGCAGCTTGCGCGAGGCCACCAGTAGCGCGAGGAGGAGCTTCTGAGTCATTGGGTACCGTGCCCTCGCGTGCCGTAGCACCGTGCTAACAAAGTAGACTGGATGCTCAACAAGGCTGAGAGCATCTGGGGTTGCGGTGCCCTCGGGAGGTGAGGGCGCCGCATGAGATGACGCAGCCTCGGGAGGCGGACCATCCGGGCGTGTGGCTTCTCCTGCCTCCGGTGTACTCTTCGGCAGCCTACCCTCCTCAACTTCGGTTATGGCGTCCGCAGGCTTTCCTTGCTCTCGTTTTGCCTTGCCTTGGGTTGCCGCTGCGGTCTTGGCTTGGCGCTCCTCCCTAACCGCCACCAGGGCTGCGCTGGCGGAGTAGGGAGTGGCGGCGAGGTAGAGCAGCAGGGGCTCTTGAGGGCGCGGAGCCACCATGATTGGGGGACTGGTCAGGTACCTCTTGAGATCTTGAAACGCCTTATCTGCCTCTTTAGTCCATTCAAAGGGCCCCTTTTTCTTCATCATCTAAAAGAAAGGCAACGCTCGCTCCCCCAGTTTGGAGATAAAGCGCCCTAGCGCGGTCACACGCCCAGTGAGCTTCTGCATCTCTTTGAGGGTCTTTGGCGGACTCATGTCCTCGACCGCCTTGACCTTCTCTTGGTTGGCCTCGATGCCACGATGAGATACGAGGAAGCCCAAGAGCTTGCCCAAGGGGACGCCAAACACACATTTCTCCGGGTTGAGTCGCAGGTTTACTGTGTCGAGGCTCGCGAAGGTCTCCTCCAGGTCTTGTATCAGGGTCTTGGCCTCCCTAGATTTTACCACAATGTCATCAACGTAGGCTTCAACATTCTTTCCGAGTTGCGGGCTCAAGGTGATGTGCATCAACCGCTGAAAGGTAGCTCCTGCGTTACGCAGTCCAAACGGCATGCATGTATAGCAGTATACCCCGCACGGGGTCAGGAAGGCGGTCTTTTCAACGTCTTCTACCTCCATCTTGATCTGGTGATATCCGGAGAATCGACGATCTGGTTGATGCGGGGGAGCGGAAACGGATCTTGCGGGCATGCCTTGTTGAGATTGGTGAAGTCGACGCACATGCGTTCCTTCCCCCCTTCTTAGGCACAACGACGGGGTTGGCCAACCAATCCGGGTATCGGACCTCGCGAATGACCCCAGCGGCTTCTAGCTTGCGGGTCTCCTGGACAATGAAGGCCTTCTTCTCTGCGGACTGCCGCCTGGCCTTATGCTTCACGGGGCGCACATTTGGGCACACGTTGAGGTGATGCTCGACGACACTCCTGGGAATCCCTGCCAACTGATCGGGCTCCCAAGCGAACACCTTCTTATCCGCGCGCAGGAACCTGACCAAGGCCTCGTCCTGCTCAGGCTCAAGGTTGGCGCCTATGGTGAAGGTGGCACTGGAGGACCCGTCCTCGTCAACGGGTATCTGATTGGTTTCCGCCTTGTCCTGGGTGAACAACTGCTTTTTCTTGGCGGGCGCAGCCCCCTTGGGCTCAAGGGTCTCCGCGTCGGCGGGCCATGCCGATGCTGCCGTCTTGAAGGCGAGCTTGACTACTCGCAGGGCGTCCCCAGTGTCTCCGTGCACGGTGACGGTACCTCCGCCCCCGGGCATCTTCATGAGGTTGTACGCCGGGTGCGTGGCGGCCACGAACTGAGCCAGCGCCGGGTAACTGAGGATGGCATTGTAAGGGAGGCCGATGGGGGCGATGTCGAAGTCGACCATCTCCGTGCGGAAGTTGTCGTAGGTGCCGAAGGTTACCGGGAGCCGGATCTGTCCCAGGGAGTCGGATGATCCGCCCCCGACGCCCAAGAAAGGTCGACTGGGCCGCAACCGCTCCCGGGGTATGCAGAGGAGATTGAAGGTCTCGACCGAAAGCACACTGAGGCCCGCGCCGCCGTCGACGAGGGTTCTGGTGACGGCCACCTGGCAGATGGTGGGGGTGCTCAATAGGGAGAGCGCGCCCGAGCCGGCCAAGTTGGCGGGGTGGTCCTCCGAGCTGAAGGTCAGATCGTCCTCGCGCGCCGCCCGGTCCGAGGAAGCCCCCTGCCGTGCGGAAACGGTGCTGACCCGGCGGGCAAACGGCTTGACATGGCGATTTATGGGCGGCGCTTGCGAGCCGCCCAGGAGGGCTGCAATGACCAGAGGTGTCGATGTTGTGGCGTTGTCGCCGCGTCGCATAGGCGGATGCTGGGGTGGTGCTTGCTGCTCGTTTCCCACTGGGCGGGTGGCGGTGCCGACGGCGGGTGATGGGGGACGACGAGGACGCCCACCGGCGAGGGCTGCTGGGGCGACGCGGGCCCGACCGGTGCCGTACATGGGTGCGGCGGCCGGAGAAGGACGGAGCGGTGGAAGACAGATTCCGGCGCACCCCTACCTGGCGCGCCAAATGTCGGATCACGGGTTCCGGCAGACCCTTAAGGTTCGAACTCTGGGGTGCGCGCGGAGATTATGCCCTCTACCTCTCTGTCTCGCAAGGATCTAAACTACAGAAGGAACAGCACAAGTGGCACAGGGTTTATACTGGTTCGGGCCACCGATGTGGTGTAATACCCTACTCCAGTGTGGTGGGTGGATTGCCTCTTGGGCTGATGATGATGAACAGTACAAAGGAGAACAGCCTCGCGAGGGCGTGTTCTTCCTGGGACGATGAACTGCTAGGGGAGTTCAGCCGCCCTTCTCTCTCTTTCTCTACTTGTTCTCTGCTTGCTCTGAATACTCCGTCCTCTTCCTACCCTGGGGGTGGCTGGTCCTATTTATAGGAAAAGGCCCTGGGCCTCTTCCCAAATATTGAGCGGGAAGGGCGCCAACAATTGTCCAAATTCGAAGGGGAACATACAGTACTCTTTGTCGGCGTTCTGGGAACGGGGGTCCCCAGACTTGCCTGCCTGCGGCCTGCGGCGTGGCTCAAATGGGGGCCCAGTACGGCCCATCTTCATCAACACAAGGCTCAAGACCCTCGCGAGGGGCCAAGCCTCGCGGAGCGGACGACACAGTGCTTCCTCAGGCGCGGCTTCCTCAGGCTGGCTCACGAGGAGGCGGAGAGATCAAGGCAGGGTGCCTCACGAGGAGCCCATGACGCAAGCCATGACGACCAAGGGTACCAGACGGGCGCCAGACCGCGCAGTGTCCTCCCTTTCCTCTTTGGTGCAAAGGGGGCAAGCGCAGGCGAGAGGATCAAGCAAAGGCACCCATTTCGGTGCAACGAGACCAAGACCAGTCCAACGGTGGGAATGATCTCATCGTGGAGCCCAGAACGGCGTCACCACAGGGCCTTTGGCAGGCGAGGACCAACTTTGGTCAGGATAAGTATACCAGATGTTCCCCTTCAAATTGGCCAATTGTTGGCGCCCTTCCCGCTCAATATTTGGGAAGAGGCCCAAGGCCTTTGCCTATAAATAGGACTAGCCACCCTCAGGGTAGAGGCATCTAGAAGCTGGCAGGTAGCCATAGAGAGCAATCGTGGAGCGAGTAGAGAAGGAGAGAGAGAAGGGCGGCTGAACTCCCCTAGCAGCTCATCGTCCCAGCAAGAACACGCCCTCGCGAGGCTGTTCTCCTTTGTACTGTTCATCATCATCAGCCCAAGAGGCAATCCACCCACCACACTGGAGTAGGGTATTACAACACACCGGTGGCCCGAACCAGTATAAACTCTGTGTTCTTTGTGTTGTTCCTTTGGTAGTTTAGATCCTTGCAAGACGGAGAGGTAGAGGGCAGGATCTCCGCGCGCACCCCAGAGTTCGAACCTTAAGGGTCTGCCGGAACCCGTGATCCGACACTCTTATCCTGACTAAAGTCGGTCCTCGCCTGGCAAAGGCCCTGTGGTGACGCCGTCCTGGGCTCCACGATGACCTCCTTCCCACCGTTGGACTGGTCTTGGTCTTGTTGCACCGAAATGGATGCCTTTGCTTGATCCTCTCGCCTGCGCTTGCCCCCTTTCCACCAAAGAAGAAAGGGAGTAAACTGCACGGTCTGGCGCCCGCCTGGCACCCTTGGTCGTCATGGCTTGCGTCACGGGCACCTCGCAAGGTACCCTGCCTTGATCTCTCCGCCTCCTCGTGAGCCAGCCTGAGGAGGCCGCGCCTGAGGAAGCACCGTGTCGTCCGTCCCGTGAGGCTTGGCCCCTCGTGACGGTCTTGAGTCTTGTGTTGATGAAGATGGGCCGTGTTGGGCCCCCTTTCAGCCACGCCGCAGGCCGCAGACAGGCAAGTCCGGGGACCCCTGAAGGAGTCCTGGATTAGGGGGTGTTCGGATAGCCGAACTATACCTTCAGCCGGACTCCAGGACTATGAAGATACAAAGTTGAAGACTTTGTCCCGTGTCCGGAAGGATCTTTTCTTGGCGTGGAAGGCAAGCTAGGTGTGCGGATATTCGAGATCTCCTACCATTGTAACCGACTCTGTGTAACCCTAACCCTATCCGGTGTCTATATAAACCGGAGGGTTGATAGTCCGTAGGACAACCATCATCATACACAATCATACCATAGGCTAGCTTCTAGGGTTTAGCCTCCTTGATCTCATGGTAGATCCACTCTTGTACTACCCATATCATCAATATTAATCTAGCAGGAGTAGGGTTTTACCTCCATCGAGAGGGCCCGAACCTGGGTAAAATAAAGTGTCCCTTGTCTCCTGTTACCATCCGACCTTGACACACAGTTCGGGACCCCCTACCCGAGATCCGCCGGTTTTGACACCGACATTGGTGCTTTCATTGAGAGTTCCTCTGTGTCGTCGCTTTTAGGCCCGATGGCTCCTTTGATCATCAACAAAGATGAGGTCCAGGGTGAGACTTTCCTCCCCGGACAAATCTTCGTCTTCGGCGGCTTCGCTCTGCGGGCCAATTCGCTTGGTCACCTGGAGCAGATCGAAAGCTACGCCCCTGGCCATCAAGTCAGGTTTGGAAGCTTAAACTACACGGCTGATATCCGCGGAGACTTTATCTTCGACGGGTTCGAGCCACAGCCAAGCGCGCCGCGCTATTTCGAGGGGCATGATATAGCTCTGCTTCCGAATAGCACCCTCGAGGCCGCACACGCTCCGACCCCGATCTTTGACTCGGAGCCCTCTGCGTTCTCTAAGGATGAACGGTTGGACGTCACCTCGGGGGCTGCGATCTCAAAGGCGATCGAGCCGAACGCTAGCCCCGTACTCCGCACGGCCCAGGACTCCAAGGAGCCGGACTCTTCTCCGAACTCTGAGCCTTCCGCGCCCCTGCCGATCGAATCCGATTGGGCGCCTATAATGGAGTTCACCGCCGCGGACATCTTTCAGCACTCACCTCTTGGTGATATCCTAAATTCTCTCAAGTCTCTCTCTCTCTATCAGGAGAGCCCAGGCCGGACTATGGCCTGCGAGGTTGGGATTCGGACGACGAAGAAATTAAAAACCAACCCACCACCCACTTGATAGCCACTGTCGATGATTTAACCGACATGCTTGACTTCGGATCCGAAGACTTCGACGGTGTGGACGACGAAGATGGAGACGAACAGGAACCAGCACCTATAAGGCGCTGGACCACCACCCCATCTAATGATGTATTCATGGTGGATACCCCTAAAGGAAACGACAACGAGGAAAAAGGGGACAAAAAAGAGACAAACCCTCCAAAAAGCAATCAAAGCAGCGACGAAAACGCCAAGCCAAGCCCCGCCTCGATCAAGACCCAGCCATAGAGCAGGATGAGCCGATAGACGACGAGCTCGTCTCAGAGCAACCGTCCGAACAGGGCAACGCGGATAGAAAGGACAGACAGCCCTCCCCCGGCCATAACAGAACTTCGGACGATCTCACACCGGATAAAACCACGGAGCAGAAGAATCTCCACGAAAGGCTCGTTGCTACAGCACGCAGACTGAAAAAGCAGAAGCGGAAGCTAAAGACGGCGGAAGATGCACTCAGAATAAGATGGAGAAAGGTAATCAAGACCACAGACAAATACGGCGGCAGCCGCCGCACTAAAAGCTATCCGAAAAGAAAACTACTGCCCGAATTCGATCAAGAGGCCCTAGAGCCCTCGCATTCAAAAAACAAAAAAAACCATACGGTCGGATAGACGACCACACGGCCACCATAAAACATCAAGTGGCGCCGCATTCAATGCAGCATGCGACCCAATTAAAGACTCGCATCATGGCCCAGCCAGGTCCATTTACGGGCCAAGAAAGCAAGCTCTCACAAGCAACGCAAAAAAGCCATCATCAGAATCCGGCACACCCAAATACAGGGGCGCCGCACACCCCCTATGTTTCACCGATGAGGTCCTGGAATACGAATTTCCAGAGGGATTCAAACCCGTCAACATAGAGGCGTACGATGGAACAACAGACCCCGGAGTCTGGATCGAGGATTATATCCTCCACATACATATGGATAGAGGAGATGATCTCCACGCCATCAAATATTTACCCCTTAAGCTTAAAGGGCCAGCCCGGCACTGGCTTAAAAGCCTTCCCGAAAACACAATTGGAAGTTGGGAAGAGCTCGAGGACGCTTTCCGAGCAAATTTTCAAGGGACCTACGTCCGCCCTCTGGATGCAGATGATCTCAGTCACATAACTCAACAGCCCGGAGAATCAGCGTGACAGTTCTGGAACAGATTCCTTACTAAAAAGAACCAGATAGTGGATTGTCCGGACGCCGAGGCCTTAGCAGCTTTCAGGCATAATGTCCGAGACGAATGGCTCGCCAGACACCTCGGCCAGGAAAAGCCAAGAACAATGGCCGCACTCACAAGCCTCATGACCCGCTTTTGCGCAGGAGAGGACAGCTGGTTGGCACGGCACAGCCCCAGCGACCCAAGTACATCCGAAATTAGGGATGGAAACGGAAAACCGCGACGAAATAAGGACCGTCGCCGAATCAAAGGAAAAAGTCTGAAGAGCGCGGCAGTCAATGCCGGATTCAAAAGCTCGCAGGAAAATAAAAAAAACCACCCCCTCAGGATAACAGGGATGATCCGTCCAGCTTAAATAGAATCCAGGTCAGAATATGTCAGATACACAGTACTCCTGGGAAGCCTGCCAATCACACCCATAGAGATTGTTGGGTTTTTAAACAATCCGGACAGCTTAACGCCGAACACAAGGGGCTCGACACACCAAGTGAAGAAGAGGACGAACCCCAAAGGCAGAGTACCAGGAAACAAAAGAACTTCCCGCAAGAAGTCAAGACAGTGAACTTACTTCACGTAACAAAACGTATGACACCCATAAAGGTACGTACAATCAAACTTTCCCCTCAGGAGTCCCGCCACTGGTCACTAAAGCCAATCATTTTTATCAGCTAGATTATTCTAGAAATATCAAAAACGCAGGCCGGACTACCCTGATACTGGATCCAATAATCGATGGATTCCAGTTTACTAATGTCCTTATGGACGGAGGCAGTGGACTAAACCTGATATATCAGGATACAATCCACCGCATGGGCATAAACCCAGCAAGAATCCTCCACAGCAAAACCTCCTTTCAAGGGGTAGCACCAGGCCCGGACACCCATTGTATGGGTTTTCTCCGGCTTGTGGTCATATTTGGCTCTCCCAATAACTTTCGTCGCGAAAGGCTGACCTTCCATGTAGTCCCGTTTTCAAGTCGCTATCAAGCACTAATGGGACGCGGAGCTTTCGCTCGCTTTAACGCCATACCGCATTACGCATCTCTCACACTTAAGATGCCCGGTCCACGAGGCATCATCTCTTTAAAGGGAGCGCACTAAAATACGCCTCCTCCAAATGGAGGACTGCGCGGCCGCTTAAACAGCCGCACAATAAAGTGGCCTCGCCAGCCAAAAGACTTTTTTTATAAGTCATCAAAGGCCACGGACCCGGACTCAACATGTTCGGCACAAGTCCGTCATCAACGCAGGGTCATAAACGCCATATACCCCCATACCAGGGGCTATACGCAGAGACAATAAAGCTCAACTTAATATATTTTTTACAATATATTTTGTTTATTATCTTTTCATTCCGCACAACCCATTTTCAATTCAGTTCCTCTCTTTTACAGATGAACGACGTGCGGTGCCCGTCCAGGACACGGCACAGCGGAGACACAGGCGCAAACGTGCAGTAGGGACCCGTCTTAAGGTTTCTTTTTAGATTAAGACCCTGCATAAACCTTTTTTACTGTCTCTTGCTGCTATACATCCCCTGGTTTTTTCCTACTATAACCAAGGAGGAGGCTGGCGTTTTGGCATGTGGCCACGCCAGAATTATTG
Organism: Aegilops umbellulata; assembly: GCA_032464435.1. Lineage (NCBI taxonomy): Eukaryota > Viridiplantae > Streptophyta > Magnoliopsida > Poales > Poaceae > Aegilops > Aegilops umbellulata. Next base: position 63,862,987 of record CP136057.1, read on the forward strand.
CTCGTACCTAGACACTAGGGGCACTTTTTTAAAGGGTGTTGTCTCACCCGCACTTATAAAGACCGAACACCTTAGGGAGTGTCCGGCGTCGTGAGTTTTGGCACTATATGCATCAACTCTGAATCATGATTTTGGTCATATGTTGGGTTGCCCGGCTCCTGAGTTCGGCCACCTTATGTTCCGCTCTATCGGCTAAGGTAGCTCCAGGAGAACTACTGCGATTGTGCCCCGGTTCGGCCGGGTGAGCACCTCAGTAGAGAAAGCCGAAAACCGACTGTCATGATGTAGCGCGAGACTGCTCGCCACTCGATGACTCATAGGGATTTATCGAAATTCCTCCGCTTTGACAAAGGGCCGTTTTCCGGTCAGGCACGCACGCGCTCTGAACTCGGGTAAAGCGCAGTCGCCACTAAAGGGCTACCTAAAGAGTCCCACTGTCAAGCTCCTATGGCTAAGTGAAAGTGTTAAAGCATTATAGTCCGGTTGCCTAGCCCGCTGCGCTATCACCTCCTTTGTAGGACCAAGACGTTGGGTTAAGTGTGAAAATGCGTCTTCTGCGTGCACCCCCGCACTATGTGCGTGGGGGCTGAAGCCAACGACTGCAATCTTTCAGAATTTATATATTAAAACGGCCGCACAGGAGGTGTTCTTAATACTTGAAGGCACAAGTCTAAAAAATGCCACTACAATTTATCAAAATATTGTTTTATGATTACATATGCTATCATAATATAGCATCCTTCGAGCACTGCGTCTCTATTACGCGAGCGCCTTCGAGGACTTGGTCAAAATAGTGCTCGGCAGGTGTTCGGCTTTTATCCAAATCCCGGGACGCAACAATGGTGGGCTCCATATCTGCCCAGTATGTCTTGACACGGGCAAGTGCCAGCCGAGCGCCCTCTACGCACGCTGACCTCTTCATAGCATCAACACATGGCACCACATCTAGCAATTGCTGCACCAAGCTGAAATAACTCTTCGGCTTCGTTCTCCCCGGACACAGACGATCCATGACGTACTTCATGGCGAGTCCGGACAACCTATTCAGCTCGGCCCATTGGGCCAGGCGATCGTCCACTGCCAGCGGACGCTCTGGATTGATGAATTGCGACCAAAAGAGCTTCTCCACTTCATTATCCTTTTTATCCCGAAAGTGTTCGGCCGCATCAGTGGCACTAGCCGCCAAATCCAGATAGGTGTCCTCCATACTCCACATCCGGTTTAACGGGGAAAACTTCGGATCACAAAATTTTCTCCGCGGCGAGAAGGGCTTTCCATCCGCAATCTGACCGGCTTGACGCAGCTCTTCCTTCGCCGCTCTCATTATAGAGCGGGCATCCTTGGCGTCAGCAACAGCCTTCTCTAAGCTCGTTTGCCTCGCCCGATCTTCTTCTTCAAGAAGCTTGCAATGGTCAGTAGCGCTCTTTAACTTTACGGCCATATCAGCCATTTCATCCTTACTTCGGCAATGGGCAGCCTGTTCGGCTTTCAGCTCCTCAAGGGCTTTCACGGCAGCCGCATCGCTTTTTTTGGCTTGTTCCTTCGCTCGGGCGAGTTCGGCCCTAAGACCTTCCACAGCGGCCGCACCATCTGCGTCAAGCACACACACGGTAAGATATTGACATACAGCTCGTCTTACTAACAATCGCCTAATGATTTCAATACCTTGAGCACCATCAAGCCACTTGTTAACAAGCATGATGTCGGCTTCTGCCTCATCCAGTTGTCGCTTTAGTTCGGCATATTCACAAGACCGGCTTGACTCCGGACAATCAGCCACCTACATATAAAGGTGCCACTTAAAGGACCTGGGATTAAGATCCTCTGCGCGCCGTACATCTTTACGACGCACAGAGTCTCAGGGGCTACTATCTACATAGGGCGCACTTTATTTATGCACAATTAATACAAATATACGTTATTTAAAGCGTACCTCAAGGCCTACCACTAAACTCTTGACGGCCTCGTGCAGTCCGCTTTCTGCGGATGAAATCTTTTCAATCACCGTGCTCATTAACGCACGGTGCTCCTCTGAGATAGAGGCTCTCCCCAGCAGAGTCTTTAGCTCCTCTGACCGAACACCAGACGGTGACGGACTCGTCCCATGGCCTTCCTCAAAGGCCGGAGACGGAGAACCTTGGGGGGCAGCACCATCCGCCCTTAGCGGATCCAGAGAAATCCCCCGCGATGACACTTCAGCGTCGCCCGCCTTGCTAGGCGATACAGAAGGAGGAGGCGTTCCACTCTCCATCATCTCCGGAAGAAGATCCCCTGAGGACGAGTTCTGCTGAGAAGGGCTGAGGTCCGAACTACAAAGTAAGGTTTCGGTTAAAACTTCTCAGATATAAATCAAGGATTTCTCTTAAAATAAAAACTCTTCCTCTACTTACGGCTCGCTGGAGGGCTGGTCCCTTTTAGGGTTTAGTTCGGCCGAGGGGCTCCCCTGTGTTCGGTCCTCTGACAAGGATTCTTTCCCCCGCTTCGAGGCTACGGTCTCCGGGTCATCAGAGGCGGCCCTTTTCTTGCCCTTAGGAGAGGAATTATCAATTCCCCCCTTCGGAAGGGCCTCTTTCGAAGAGGCCACGGTTTCCTTGTCCTCCCCCTTATTTCCCTCCAAAGGCACTTCCTCCAGCATCCTGACTAGCACGGGATCCAGCCTGGTTTCAGGAAGGGGAGCCGGACACCTGATCAGCTTCGCCTTCGCTATCCACTCCTGCTTAAAAGGAGAAGTGCTGTTAAAAGCAAGTTAATTATGCGGATAGAAGGTCCGGTCGCAAGGTCACCTACTTGAGTATCCGGGCGATTGCGGCTTAAACCAGCATCCTCGGTCAAATCCGGACTCACTTCTTGTGATCCGAAGAACAGTTTATACATCTCCACAGGCGTCACGCCCATAAAATTCTGGAGAGCTCATGGTCCCTCCGGATTGAATTCCCACAAGCGAAGGGGGCGACGTTGGCCGTGCAGTGTCCGGCGAATCAGCATGACTTGTGTCACCTTGACCACGTCGAAGTCTCCCTTCAAGAGATCCTTAATGCGGCCCTACAGCAGAGGAACGTCTTTGGGCAAGCCCCGATCTAACCCCGTGTTAATCCACGATGCTAACCGTGGTGGGGGACCCGAGCGAAAGGCCGGAGGCGCCACCCACGCGGTGCCCCGAGGAGCGGTGATGTAGAACCACTCCTATTGCCATAAGCCAAGCTCCTCTTGAAAAGCGCCCTCGGGCCATGGATCATCGGCATTTCTTTTTATAGCAGCGCCTCCGCACTCTGCGTGACACCCTTCGATTATCTTCGGTTCTACTTTGAAGGTCTTGAGCCACAGTCCGAAGTGAGGGGTTACACGGAGGAATGCTTCGCACACAACTATGAACAAGGAGATATGGAGGATGGACTCCGGAGCTAAGTCGTGGAATTCCAGCCCATAATAAAACATCAGCCCCCTCACGAAGGAATCCACGGGGAAGCCTAATCCCCGAAGGAAGTGGGATATGAATACCACACTCTTGCCGGGCTGAGGGCTAGGGATCACCTGTCCTTGAACAGGCAGCCTGTGTGGAATCTCCCTGGTCAGGAATCTAGCTTCCCTCAATCTTGATACGTCCTCCTCCGTAACAGAGGAGGGCATCCATCGGCCTTGGAGGTCGGAGCCGGACATTATCGAAGATCTGGTGCGCTCGGAATCTGGAAGCCTAGGGTGCTGGAACTCGAGCGACGGGCGAGCTTGTTTTGAGAATAGAAGCGGGGGACAGGGCCTTGGTCTCTTTATAAGAGGCAGAATATCAAGCGCCCTCCCCGTAACCGTCTTGGACTAGCCTTTAATTAAGGCAAGACGTGCTAACAGGCACGATTGGGTTACCCACGTCCGTATTAATGAGAATCCCGTTAAAGGGGGCACACGATCTCTGCTTCGACAAGACGTGCCAAGGAAACTGCCTCGCTAAACGAGCTGAGGTGGAACAATGAAAACAATTTATATAGAAGGCTTGGCCGCAGTGTTGTGATGCACTGCGGGATACGTCAGCAGATTTGATTTGTGTTAATACTATTCTCTGTATGGCAATATGTGGAAACTTATTTTGCAGAGCCGGACACTATTCTGTGGTGTTTATAATCTTCTTGAAGAACTTGGAGGAGGAACCCGCCTTGCAATGCCGAAGACAATCTGCGCGCCGGACTCGTCGTCATTGAAGCCTGGTTCAGGGGCTACTGAGGGAGTCCTGGATTAGGGGGTGTTCGGATAGCCAAACTATACCTTCAGCCGGACTCCAGGACTATGAAGATACAAAGTTGAAGACTTCGTCCCGTGTCCGGAAGGATCTTTTCTTGGCGTGGAAGGAAAGCTAGGTGTGCGGATATTCGAGATCTCCTACCATTGTAACCGACTCTGTGTAACCCTAACCCTATTCGGTGTCTATATAAACCGGAGGGTTGTAGTCTGTAGGACAACCATCATCATACACAATCATACCATAGGCTAGCTTCTAGGGTTTAGCCTCCTTGATCTCGTGGTAGATCCACTCTTGTACTACCCATACCATCAATATTAATCCAGCAGGAGTAGGGTTTTACCTCCATCGACAGGGCCCGAACCTGGGTAAAATAAAGTGTCCCTTGTCTCCTGTTGCCATCCGACCTTGACGCACAGTTCGGGACCCCCTACCCGAGATCCGCCGATTTTGACACCGACAACCCCCGTTCCCAGAACACCGACACACGCACCAGTGTCAGGAAAGCCGACGGCGCCGCGACCACCGCGCACTCACCTCCTCCTCGCCCGGTACCGCGAACGCCAGCCCGTCGCGACGTTACGGGTGACGAAATCTCCATAGCATCGTCCGACCCGCGGACCCACTATGACCAACGCCAAGTTCTTCGGGAACGAGAACATGAAGATGCTCGAACCACTATCGAGCGCCGGCGCGGAGCGTGCCACCAATCAGACAGGCGAGCAGGGCCTACTGTGAACCACCCGGCGCCGGAGAGCCCTGGAGGCCTACCTTACGAGGTAGGCTGTCCGGCTTTTACCCATGAGCTGTGGCAGTTCTAGTGGCCCACTTACCGCACCTTCAAACCTAACGTGGGCGAGAAGTACAGCGGCAAGACCCACCCGTCCGAGTTCCTCAGCATCCACACCATCGTGATGCAAGCTCCCGGAGCCCGCGACGATAAGGTGCTTGCGAATTACTTTCCGTTGGCTCTTAAACCCAACGCCATGTCATGGTTGATGCACTTGCCGGTAGACTCTATTTCCTCCTGGTCGGATTTGTGCCATGAGTTCGTGGGCGCCTTTATTGGAGGCCACCAAGCCCATGGCCAAGCAAGCGACCTGCACGTCATTCCCCAAAAGGGAGGCGAGAGTCTCCGCAAGTACATACAGAGGTTCAGCCGGATACAGTACAATATCCCTGATGTTCACCCTGCCGCCATCATCAGCGCGTTCCATCAGAATGTGCGTAACCGCAAGATGCGCGAAGAGCTGGCAATGAACAAGGTGAAAGACGTAGCAGAACTCTATGTTCTTGCTGACAGATGTGCCCGACCTGAAGAGGGAAGGAAGTACCCTGGCGAAGATGCCGGTGTGGAAACCGACTCCTCAGATGAGGATACTGCCGCCCCGGCGAAGAAGGGCCGGCGCCGCAATAGGAAGCGCAAAGGTAAAGCCGTGCTTGCCGTCGAGGGATCTGATGACACCGGCTCCACAAAGAAAACCAAGGCAGATGACCCCGGCAAGGAAGTTGCCGGATGTGTCGCCTGCCGGGCCTTGGCGGGTGCCGAGAAGCCAGGAAACTCCGACAAGCGATACTGCAAGATCCATCGCACCAAAGGCCATGCTCTCCAAGACTGCCGACAGGTTGAGCTCCTTGCTGAGAAGCAGAGGGCTGAGTATGAGAGGCGGGACAAGGAGAAGGGCCCAGACAGTGCTGAGGGGTCCGGCAAGAAGCGTGACGGCCAGGCGGGCCGTCGTGGCAAGGATAAACAACAGGAGAGGCCCGCCCGGGGCCGTGACAGAAAGCCAAAAGACGAGAATCACGAAGAGGACGACGAATCCGGCGACCAAGAGTTTCAGAAAGCTACAGAGGCCATGTGCGTCGACGGCGGCGCCTCGCTGCATACTTCTCACCACCAGCTTAAACAGTGGGCGCGAGAGATTGCAGCGGCAGAGCCGTCGTTTGATGCCCAAAGGCCGCTGAAGTGGTCCAGCACACCTATCATTTTTGACACTGACGATCACCCTGATCGCACTACTGCGGTCGGGTGCTTGCCATTGTTGGTTTCACCAACAATACGCAACCTCAAGGTGACGAAGATGCTAGTCGATGGCGGGGCCGGTCTAAACTTGATCTCGCCTATCGTGATCGAGAAACTGCAGATTCCTGATGGAGACCTCAAAGAGACGGGCACGTTTCAGGGGGTTAACCCGGGAAGAAGCCAACCTAAGGGAAAGGCCACGCTGCCCGTGACTTTTGGAAGCGACCTGAACTACAGGACGGAGAGGATCGTGTTTGATGTTGCCAAGATCCCCTTGCCCTACAACGGGATCCTTGGCCGCTCAGCGCTGGCCAAGTTCATGGCGGTGTCACACTACGCCTATAACACCCTGAAGATGCCAGGACCTGTGACGATCATCACCATCCCCTCCGATAAGAAAGATGCGCTGATTTGCGCTGACCAACTATACCAGCAAGCAGTTGCAGCAGCTGCCACCACCAGGGCACTTGCTCCTGCCGTTGGGACCCCGGGAGGGAAGAAGAAGACCGGTGAGACCTCGGACACCCACTCTGGCAAGCGCACCTCTTCGGAGTGTAGCGCTGCCGTCGAGGATGTGCCAGAGAGCTCCACCGGCGGAAACAAGAAGCCCAGGGCCATAACGCCGGGAACCAAGAAGGTTTCTGTCAATGAGGACGCCACGGGAGGAGCTTTCATCATAAGCTCCACCCTTGACGACAAATAGGAAGACGCGCTCGTTACCTTCCTGCGGGCGAATGTCGATGTGTTTGCATGGCAAGCTTCCGACATCCCCGGCGTTCCCAGGGAGGTGATTGAGCACCACCTTGCTGTCTGTCCTCATGCGCGGCCCGTCAAGCAGAAGGTCAGAAAGCAAGCTTTGGAATGACAAGAGTTCATCACAGAAGAGATCCGAAAACTGGAAGCAGCGGGTTTGGTAAGAGGAGTGCTCCATCCAACGTGGCTGGCCAATCCGGTCATAGTGCGCAAGGCAAATGGGAAGTGGAGACTGTGTATTGATTACACAGGTATCAATAAGGCTTGTCCTAAAGACCCCTTCCCGTTGCCGCGCATCGACCAGATTGTTGACTCCACGGTTGGGTGTGATCTGTTGTCATTCCTCAACACCTACTCCGGCTACCACCAGATCTTCATGACAAGAGAAGACGAAGAGAAAACAGCATTCATCACCCCATGTGGTACGTATTGTTTCATGCGGATGCCTTTCGGGTTGAAGAGTGCTGGTTCGATGTTTGCAAGGGCGGTCCAGATTGGTTTTGAACCCCAGCTCCATATAAATATGGAAGCTTATATGGATGACATAGTGGTGAAAACCAAGGAGAGGGCAACCCTCATACCAGATTTGCGAGAAACATTTGCAAACCTGCGCAAGATCAATCTCAAGCTGAACCCTGAGAAGTGCGTCTTTGGCGTCCCGTCCAGCAAGCTTCTCGGGTTCTTGGTGTCACAGTGTGGGATAGAGGCCAACCCGGACAATATCAAAGCTATAGAGCAGATTGAAGCACCCAAGCGAATCAAGGATGTGCGTCGGCTTGCTGGTTGCGTCGCCGCCATGGGCAGGTTCATTTCCAAGTCTGCCGAGCGCGCCCTTCCCTTTTTCAAGATCCTGAAAAAGGCGGGCCCGATGGAGTGGACGCCAGAAGCCGAAGCAGCATTGCAAGATTTGAAGAAGTGCCTGTCCTCCGCGCCAATACTAGTTGCGCCTAGGCTACAGGAGCCGTTGCTGCTATACCTGGCGGCAACGAACCAGGTGGTTAGCGCCGCACTAGTGTCGTCTCTGCATTGGTGGTGTCGTCTCTGCATTGGTAATGGCAGTGGCAGAGCCCGACACCACCAATGCAGAGACGACACAGCCAGTTGAAGTGTCGCCGAAGAAGAAAATGATGTAGCACCCGGTCTACTTTGTTAGTTCCCTCCTGCAGGGGGCTAGATCAAGGTACTCCGGCGTGCAGAAACTGCTCTTCGGCCTTCTTATGGCCTCGAGGAAGCTGCGTCACTACTTCCAGGCACACGAGATCACTGTCGTCACTCGCCTCCCTCTGCAACGGATATTACACAATCCAGATGCAACGGGAAGAATTGTGGAATGGGCACTGGAGCTGTCCAGCTTTGGCCTCAAGTTTGAAAGTACTTCAACGATTCAGAGCCGAGTCCTGGCGGAGTTCATTGCAGAATGGACCGCAACGCCTGACGAAGAAGCCCAAGAGACTACTCTCCCCGGCAAGGAGGCAAGTTGTGATTGGATCATGTACTTTGATGGAGCTTTCTCCTTACAAGGCGACGGGGCTGGCGTACTGCTTGTCGCGCCCACCGGAGAGCACCTCAAGTACGTGATCCAGATGCACTTCCCCAGGGAGGTGTCAACAAACAATACGGCAGAGTACAAAGGGCCGCTTGCCGGTCTTAGGATCACAGCGGACCTCGGAATTAGGAAACTCATCGTCAGGGGTGACTCGCAGCTTGTCGTCAAGCAAGTCAACAAGGATTACCAGAGCCCGTTGATGAAGGCCTACGTCGATGAAGTGAGAAAGCTGGAAGAGCGTTTCGACGGTATACAGGCTGAATATGTTCCCCGAGCGGAGAACGATATCGCTGATTACCTGTCAAAACGCGTTGCCCTCAAGCTACCTGTGGAACCAGGTACCTTTGTGCTTCAGCTAACTCGGCCATCCGTTGATCCATCAACAGAGCAGAACAAGAGGAGGAAATCAGGGCCCGGCAAGTACTTTCCCGCCGAGCTCCCCGGAGCCGCCGGCAAGGATGTTGCCGGGGACACTGAGCCCACCACGGGACGACTAGCTCCGGCGGAGCGTCAAGCTCTTGCCGTCGAGACAGCCGCTCCTATAGCGGAGGAAATTCCTTTAGTCCTCGCCGTCGAGCCCCAGGCTCCAGCGTGGGCACAGCATACCATCCGATTCCTCCAAACAGGGGAACTTCCTGAGGAGCAGGAAGAAGCGGAAAAAGTAGCCCGTCGCTCTACCATGTACCAGTTCGTCGATGACGTCCTGTACAGAAAGAGGTCGAACGGTGTGAAATTGAAGTGTATCCCTCGAGAGGAAGGACTGGAGCTATTGGCGGAGATACACGGTGGCATATGTGGATCCCACATCGGGTCAAGGGCCCTTGCCGGCAAGGCATTTCGGCAAGGCTTCTTCTGGCCCACCGCCCTCCAGGATGCGACGACACTAGTCACCAGGTGTGAAGCGTGTCAGTTCCATTCAAAGAAGCTTCATCAGCCAGCTCAAGCCCTTCAAACCATTCCTCTCTCCTGGCCCTTCTCGGTCTGGGGGCTCGACATACTGGGCCCTTTCCCCTGCGCTGTCGGGGGCTTTGAGTACTTGTACGTTGCAATCGACAAGTTCACAAAGTGGCCGGAGGTGGAGGCAGTGAGGAAGGTCACAGCTCAGTCAGCCATCAAGTTCTTCAAGGGACTAGTGTGCCGTTTTGGCGTACCCTTTAGGGTTATCATCGACAACGACACACAATTCACAAGCCGCACCTTCATGCAATATACCCAAGACCTCGGCAGCAAAGTCTGTTTCGCTTTCGTTGCTCACCCGCGAAGCAATGGTCAAGCTGAGAGGGCAAATGCTGAAGTACTGCGAGGCTTAAGGACCAAGACCTTTGACAGGCTGCACAAGAGTGGAAGGCGCTGGATTGATGAGTTGCCGACGGTTCTTTGGTCGATCAGGACGACGCCAAATCGAGCCACCGGCCAGACACCCTTTGCCCTAGTATACGGGGCAGAAGCAGTTCTCCCCACTTAACTCATATATGGGTCACCTCGAGTGCTCGCTTATGATGAGCTTGAGCAAGAGCAACTGCGGCAAGATGACGCAATGCTCCTTGAGGAAGATCGTCTTTGGGCGGCTGTGAGAGCAGCATGCTACCAGCAAGCCTTGCGCCGCTACCATAGCCGCAAGGTTCATGCCCGAAGCCTTGAGGAAGGCGACCTTGTCCTTCAGCGTGTTCAATCAGCCAAGAATTCCAACAAGTTGACGCCAAAGTGGGAAGGCCCTTATCGGGTAATACGAGTCACCAGGCCCGGCGCAGTCCGCCTGGAGACCGAAGATGTCGTTCCGGTGAGTAACTCCTGGAACATTGAGCATCTTCGCAAGTTTTACCCGTGAGGCGCGGCTTGCCGGGGCCCCTGGCAAGCCACCGTTTGTACAAGCATTGCCGATGATGCATGTAACCCTTTGTACAAAGCCAGGCGCAGACCCTGAGCATAAATAAATGAAGCGCTGGCACCCTAAGTTATAGCATGCATGCTAGGTCGAGTCTCGTCCTTGGTTAGGGTTGATTGTGCTTAGCGGTGACTAACCCCTAGCTTAGAGGTCGAGTGTGCATCTCTTTGCCGTTCGTTTGTCTTATTTGGTTTGCAGGATTCACAGATATCCTTGCCGGATCACTTAAGGACGAAAAAGAGAAGAGGGACAGACCAGCATCTAGACCCCGGCAAGCCAGTATTGCCGGGGGCTGCAAGTGCAAAGATTCACCCACGGCAAACCAAAGTTGCCGGGGGCTATAGCTTCAGGTAAGTTCTTCATCCCTTATCATGCATTCCCTTATGGATTGAGGTATGTGAAACCTCGTTCCTTCCTAAAGCTACTGTGCTCCCCTAAACTCTAGGCCCTAGGGCTTGTTCTTGGGGCCAGGTTTGGTCGTAGTCGCGGCAGCGAAAGGATGAAACAAGGAGCCTGAACCCACCTCATCCCTGCCTCCGCCAAAAGCGTGAGAAAGGTCGAGCGACGTGGGAAGACGGCATGGCCTACTGCCGGGCAAGGAAATGTTTATCTTAGAGATATCAAGGATTTACTCCTTGACGTGGGTTCTACCCGCAAACAAATGACCCCGCAAGCATCCCTTTTTCATTAAAAACATTCCACTCAGGTACAGTCCATAGGGAATGAAAAACATGAATGATGGGATTACAAGTTTTAAATTCAGCCAGGGCCCGAAGGCTTACAAGCTAAAAAGAGATAAGGTGCCCGTAACCCCTTTCTTGTCCCTCTCCTCAGGAGGCAGGTCAAGGAGGCGAAAAGGGCAAAAGGGCGCCTAGGCGAGCTACGGGTGGCAGAAGACACCAAGAGAACATCTCGGTGGCCGTCCGAAGGCTGGATGGTGATGGCGGCGCCGGAAGCAGAGCTCGAAGACGGGGCGGCAGGACGTCGGCATGCGTTGAAGGCGTCGGTGCCTGCGTACTCCGATTTGACAGCCTTGCCACCCGCCCTCTTCCTCTTCCGTAGCCTCCCAACGCCAGCCGCCCAAGGAGACAACCCCGAGAAGTTCGGGGAGCCGGCGACACGGATGATGGGGTCGCCGGTGCCGCACGGAGCGGCGCCCGACACATAGTCGGACCCGTCATCCTGCCGCCTACTACCCTCGTCATCGCTGCCCCTGTCCTCCTCGTCACTCCCGCTCGAGGAAGAGTCTTCGCTATCAGAAGAGCTCTCCACGCAGCACCTTGCACGGGTCCCGCAGATCCCGAAGACCTTGACGGAGAGGAGGCCGCCCTCCATCAACTTGAAATGGAGAGTGAGCCCCTCTGTCAAGCGGTGGATATGAGCGAACGTCTTCCATCCCCCACGAAGATACATCACATGAGGGGCTGGGAAGTCGACGCGAACCCGCGTGCCGCTGATCCCACAGCCCCTCATGTGCAGCCGCAATGACTCCGACGGATCCAGCTCCATCTCCCGCGCTAATGGGGTCGGGAGACGAAGGCGATGGTGCGGCGGCCGGCGCAGCCTGACGAAGAACTCGCAAGGATCATCCCCAACATGGCCCTCCGTGGGAGGAGGAACTGCTGGCGGAGGCGAGGCCTGCGCGCCGCCCCATCCTCCTCTTCCCCGAGCGCCTCAGCCTCGCCCGCGGCCTCGCCCCCTCCCCCTTCCCCTTGCGGCTGGCTCTACCACCGCAGGTGCAGGAGAAGGAGGGACGCGTTGTCGAGCGGCGACCCTTGCCGCCACCGTTGAAGGACCAGGGTTCCCTCTCTCCATGGCGGATGGAAGGGGGGAGCAGAAGCTGAAGGAAGGAGGAGATGAAGGAATGCGGGACGCTATCCCCCCTCCCGCTCTTTATAAAGGAGCGGTGTGGGGGCTCGGCCGCCCCGCTCAGCCAATCAAGACGCGGAAGGCGCAGGGAACTGGGACCGACCCGCTGCCCCAGCCCGCGGCGGCCCGGTTTCTCGCCTCCCCCGTTCGCCACCCCAAGCGCATGAGAGACACATAGCAGGCGTGCAGGACCGAGGCGACCTCTCCCCACCCCGTGATCGTGGGAAGTGGACGCCTTGAAGACCACGCCTCGGCCCCGTTCAGTAAATGGGCCGCGCCCCCACGCCTCCCTCCGCTTATGGGGAAGGCGCGAACCGCCCCCTTTACTACGACGTGACGCATGCGTGCAGAGCTCAGCCCCACGCATGCCGGCCACATCACGCACGCCTCCCCACGCCGCGCCACGCGCGGGAAGCGTGGGAAGCGCAGCGTGTGGAGAGACTTCCCACGGTAAAAGCCGCCCCGCCTGCCCGCGCACCATTTTTGGGCCTAGCCCAACGACACGATTGCGCTTACGTGTGGCCCAGGCCCGGGGGCTCCTGTCGGTGTACAAAAAGAGGGGTACACTTTTTGTACCCCTATAACTGTGCACGGGCAGTCTGAGCCACGGGCACCACCACACTGAGAAAGTCAAGGGAGGTGAGCCGAGGTAAGGCCGAAGCTCGAGAGAAGCAGAACGACGCCAATACCAAGACCACAAAGAGCAAAGGGGACGAAGCGGACTCCCCCGGCAAGATCCTTGCCAGGAGGCGGTTTTAGCAAACCCGGCAAGACCCTTGCCGTGGCAGCTCGCCCCACACCTACGGAGCGAGTCACCCTTGAGTCCATTGCCCCCATGGGGCAAGGATTCGGGAGACATCCCTGTGGTGGCATGCAGATCTTTGTGAAGACATTCAAGATCAGGTACACACTTTAGAAGATGATGATCCTCGGCAGGATCCCACCCAAGCAGGACCACAAGGCCCCCCGGCAAGAGCCTTGCCGGGGATGACAGCAGGCGCCACGGCAAGACCCTTGCCGGGGCCCCGGCAAGGCCCTTGCCATGAACACCCGTAGGGCCACCATCAGGCCCACACAAATCAGACCTCCGTCGCCGTTCGCATGCAGCTGCCGACCCAACCAGCTGGGCAGGTACCTGCGTGGCGGCATGCGGATCTTCGTGGAGACCCACCCCTGCGCCACCTCAGCTGCTTGCCTGCCTACATGGCACCGCTGGCCAGGGCGCGTGTCGACGCAAGAGGGAGCGGCGACGGACGAGACAGGGCTCTCCCCCGTCCCCGATAAAGCAAGGACACCTAATCAAGACGCATTAAATGCGCCTTGTCATGTAATGCGAGGGATAACCTCGCATCACTGTACCCTTTCCACCTCCTGTGTGCCACTGTGGCAACCCCTTTCCCTATAAAAGGAGGCCCAAGGCGACCAGGAGGGGGATTCGGCTTTTTGGAGCTCCTCAGGCCCCATTGCTAGTTCAAGAACACAGATAAACAATCCACCAAAGCAGGAGTAGGGTTTTACGCATCCTCGCGGCCCGAACCTGGATAAAGAAACCGTGTGCTATCTGTTTGATCCGCTCTTCTCATGACCCCTCGCCCCGCAACCGTAGTAGGGATTCTTGTGATCCCATAGGTGTCGTTCCCACTGACATACCCCTAACCATTGGCAACCATGTTTTTCCGTTCGACCTAATTATCTTGGAGTCACAAGGATTGGATGTGATATTAGGCATGGACTGGATGTCGAAGTATGGAGGAAGTATTGAATGTGCTAGTAAGTCGATTTATATCACCACCCCGGAGGGAAAAAGGATTAAGTTTGTATCTAGGCATGTGCCTAGGAGGAGCCAAGTGAATACCCTCATGGGAGTTGTTCAGGAGGAAGTGCCTGTAGTGAAGGATTACCCGGATGTTTTCCCAGAGGAGTTACCAGGTATGCCACCGGACCGGGACATCGAGTTTTTGATAGAGTTATTGCCAGGTACAGGGCCAATATCTAAGAGACCCTATCGGATGCTCGCGAATGATCTGGAGGATATTAAGAAATAGATCAAGGAGTTATTGGAGAAAGGTTACATTCGACGGAGTTCATCACCATGGGGAGCCCCTGGGCTTTTGGTTGAGAAGAAGGATAAGTCGCTAAGAATGGTTGTTGATTATCGGGCCTTGAATGAGGTGACGATTAAGAACAAGTACCCACTACCGATGATCAATGATCTGTTTGACCAGCTGCAAGGAGCTAAGGTGTTTTCGAAGATCGATCTGCGATTAGGATACCACCAGTTGAAGATACAAGAGAAGGATATACCCAAGACAGCATTCACCACACGGTATGGGCTATATGAATATACGGTCATGTCATTTGGACTGACTAATGCCCCTGCCTATTTCATGAGCATGATGAACAAGGTGTTCATGGAGTATTTGGAGAAGTTTGTTGTGGTGTTTATTGATGATATAATGGTATACTCGAAGAATGAAGAGGAGCACAAGGATCATTTGCGCTTAGTTCTCAAGAAACTCAGGGAACATCAGTTGTATGCCAAGTTCAGCAAATGCGAGTTTTGGTTGAAGGAAGTCGGATTCCTTGGACATGTTATATCAGGAGAAGGTATAGCAGTAGACCCCACCAAGGTCCAGTCAGTCACTGAATGGTTGGCACCCACTTCAGTTAGCGAGATCCACAGTTTTCTTGGACTCGCAGGATACTATCGGAGATTCATTGAGAATTTTTCCAAGATTGCGAAGCCGATGACAGAGTTATTGAAGAGGATAACAAGTTTAAATGGATGGAAGATTGCGAGGCAACTTTCCAGGAGTTAAAGAAATGTTTGACTACAGCCCCAGTGCTGACACTGCCAGATATACGTAAGGATTTCCAAGTGTATTGCGACGCCTCTCGCTTAGGACTTGGAAGGGTGCTTATGCAGGACGGAAGAGTTGTTTCGTATGCCTCATGAAAACTAAAACCTCACGAGTTGAATTATGCCATGCATGATTTGGATCTAGCAGCCGTAGTGCATGCTTTGAAGACTTGGAGACATTACCTGATTGGAAACAGTTGTGATGTGTACATGGATCATAAGAGTTTGAAGTACATTTTCACACAGAAGGAACTGAACCTTAGGCAGAGGAGATGGTTGGAGCTTATAAAGGATTAAGACATGAAGTTGCACTATCATCCAGGAAAGGCCAATGTCGTAGCAGACGCTTTGAGCCGGAAGAGTTATGCTAATATCCTAGAGAATACGGGATTGCCAAAGGAGTTAGCAGAGGATCTCAAGGAACTTCGATTGGAGATTGTTCCTAGAGGTTTTGTTGCAACAATTGAGGTTCAGTCTACATTGTTGGGAAAGATTCGAGAAGCTCAGAAGGATGACAAAGAGATTGCCCAGATAAAAGAGAGAATGAGCAAAGGAAAGGCCAAAGGTTTTCGTGAGGATGAGCACGACACCTTATGGTTTGAGGACCGAGTTTATGTGCCCAATAACACAGAGATCAGGAAGTTAATACTTCAGGAGGCTCATGACTCACCATACTCGATACACCCCGGAAACACCAAGATGTATTTGGATTTGAAGGAACGTTTCTGGTGGACAGGGATGAAGAAGGGTATCGCCGAGTATGTAGCCGTATGTGATGTATGTCAGAGAGTGAAGGCAGAGCATCAAAAACCAGCAGGATTGTTACAGCCTATGCCGATACCAGAATGGAAGTGGGATAAACTTGGCATGGATTTTATCACCAGATTGCCCAGGACCAAATCAGGATATGATTCTATATGGGTAGTAGTTGATCGCTTGACCAAAGAGGCCCACTTTATCCCAGTGAAAACAACTTATACAAGTGCAAAGTTGGCCAAGATATATATGTCCAGGATTGTATGTCTGCATGGAGTTCCGAGGACCATCGTATCAGATAGAGGAACACCGTTTACCTCAAAGTTTTGGCATCAGCTACACCAGACTTTGGGAACGAGATTGGAGTTCAGTACAGCGTTTGCCCGCAGACAGATGGGCAGACAGAGAGAGTCAACCAGATTCTGGAGGACATGTTGAGAGCCTGTGCGCAAGATTATGGATCTGGTTGGGATGACAATTTGCCTTACGCAGAGTTCTCATACAACAACAGTTACCAAGCCAGTTTGAAGATGGCACCGTTCTAAGCCCTATATGGACGAAGGTGCAGATCGCTGTCGGATTTCGGGTTCCGGCAAACCCTTAAGGTTCGAACTCTGGGGTGCGCGCGGAGATTATGCCCTCTACCTCTCCGCCTTGCAAGGATCTAACTACCGAAAGAACAACACAAGGGATGCAGAGTTTATACTAGTTCGGGTCGACGTTGTGGTGTAATACCCTACTCTAGTTTGTGGTGGTTGGATTGGCTCTTGGCCTGGTGATGATGAACAATACAGGGAAGAACAGCCTCGCGAGGGTCTGCTCCTGGCTAGGGGGATAAACCGCTAGGAGGGTGTCGGATCACGGGTTCCGGCAGACCCTTAAGGTTCGAACTCTGGGGTGCGCGCGGAGATCGAGCCCTCTACCTCTCCGTCTCATAAGGATCTAAACTACTGTAAGAACAACACAAGAGACAAAGGGTTTATACTGGTTCGGGCCACCATTGTGGTGTAATACCCTACTCCAGTGTGGTGGGTGGATTGCCTCTTGGGCTGATGATGAAGAACAGTACAAGGAAGAACGACCTCGCGAGGGTTTGTTCTTGGCTAAGGGATGAACTGCTAGGGGGAGTTCGATCGCCCTTCTCTCTCTCTCTAGATGCTGGATTCTAGATCAGGTTCTGGATCACCCTACCCTGGGGGTGGCTAGCCCTATTTATAGGCAAGGGCCCTGGGCCTCTTCCCAAATATTGAGCGGGAAGGGCGCCAACAATTGGCCAATTTGAAGGGGAACATCTGGTACACTTATCCTGACTAAAGTTGGTCGTCGCCTGCCAAAGGCTGTGGTGATGACGCCGGCTTGGGCTCCACAGTGACTTCCTCCTTGTCGCGGAGCTGGTCTTGGTCTCGTTGCACCGAAATGGGTGCCTTTGCTTGATCCTCTCGCCTGCGCTTGCCCCCTTTGCACCAGGAAAGGGAGGACACTGCGCGGGCTCGCGCCCGCCTGGCACCCTTGGTGGTCATGGCTTGCATCATGGGCACCTCGTGAGGTACCCGCCTTGATCTCACCGCCTCCTCGCGAGCCAGCCTAAGGAGGTCGTGCTTGCGGAAGCGCCGTGTCGTCCGCCTCGCGAGGCTTGGCCCCTCGCGAGGGTCTTGAGCCTTGTGTTGATGAAGATGGGCCACGTTGGGCCCCCACTCGAGCCATGCCGCAGGCCGCAGGCAGGCAAGTATGGGGACCGCCGTTCCCAGAACGCCGACAGTAGCCCCCGGGCCCAAGGCGCGCATGGACTTGGCCGTGCCGAGAGGCGAAAGGGCAAGGGCGAAGCGCCGCGGGCCCTGACAGCCTGCGGCCTCGGGCGCCGCGTGGCGGTTGATGGGACGTGGGTGCTTTTGCAACTGCGCAGGATACTAAAGGCATGGCATCGGCTCGGGTTTTGTTCCTCTCCTTCTTCATCCGCTGCTCAGATCCCCTTTCTTGCGCTTCTTCTCCCTTCCTCCAAGCTTCCAGATCTGCTCCTCCCGCTCGACCCAGGTAGCCATGGCGCCTCGCCGTACCCCGGCCGAAGCTTGGTTCTCGCCTGCTTTGGATTCGCCCAACGTGTCGAAGGCGAGCCTCGCCCTATGCACCGGATGGCGGCGGCGCAGGGCATTGACAGGGCGCAGATGTTCAAGGTCGGCTCCAATGCCCCTGAAGGCCAAGGGAGCACCTTCTATCCTTTCTTCGTGAGCTCCATTACAGCGGGCCTGGTGTGTCCTTTCTCTGAGTTCTTCCTCGTCGTCCTCCGCCATTACAACTTGAAAGCTTTGCATCTCCACCCCAACTCCGTCCTTCTCCTGGCGATCTTCGCCTACTACTGCGAGGCGCATGTGGGGGTGTAGCCTTTAGTGGCCTTGCTGCACCACTACTTCTACCTCCGGACCTCCAAAGGTTCTCCTTCTGCGTGCGCGGGCTTCGTCGCGTGCGGCAGCTCCATGGCCATCTCGAACCCAGGGAAGAGGATCGAGGGCTTCCGGAGCAAGTGGGTATTGGTTGACGCCGGGTGCGTTGACCCTCGGTTGGCCCTTCCCACAGAGCCGGCCGTGAGCTCGGAAGACTGGCACCGGGCGGAGCTCACGGATCCCCACGCGAAGTCGATGCTGGCAAAGATGGACGCCGATCTGAAGCCGGCCAACTTGGCAACAGCGAAGCTAACCGGGGCGTCGTTGCTGAGGGAGTTCCTGGAGCACCAGCTGGCTCCGCTTCGGCGGTACTCTCCCCCGATGTGGAGGCATCACCCGAGCCCCGCAGCCGTGGGCGAAGGGGACGTGACTGCGGTTCTCCAGTCCCTGGTCGAGGGCGAGGCAGCCATGCCGGAGGGCGCGCCTTCTCCCTTGTTCCTCCACGACGATTGGGAGAAACTTGTGGAGTCCATGCCCGTCTTCAACGGGACGGGCTCGTGCCCGCGGTGGCTCCCGAGGATCTGGTGAATGTGTCTTCCGGCGACTCCAGCGGAGATGGGGGCGAGGAGGAGCAGGAGGCAGGCCCCGACTCCGAGGCGACTGACGGGGAGTCCAGGACTCCCTCGCTCCAACGCAAGCCCCGTGCTCTCCGCCTTTCGCTGAGTGACGATGATGACGACGACAACATGCTGGGCAGCGGGAGCTTGCCTCCGGTCCCGAAGAAGCGCAGGACCGGGTTGATTCTCCGCGGGTCCGCCTTGACTCCGGGGCGAACCGCTGACGCGCCTTCTGCTTGCGAGGTTGACCCCTCCAGCCGGCTCTCCGGCTTCAAGTTTGGCAGGAGACCACTGGAGATTTCTGCCGACGACCTATAAGCGCTTGATCCTTGATTCCTGGTTTCTTGTCCCGCTGACGGGGCTTGACGATTACTTCTCCTGAGCAGGCTGGCGCCCGCGGCGAAGAAGCTAAAGGGGGCTCCTGAGGCCCCGGCTGCGACGACACCTCCACCTGCAGGGGAGGGCGACCGCGACGCACAGTCTCCCCCTGCCCACTCGCCCTTGCGGGGCTTGGCTGATCTGGCTGGGGCCGCAGCCCCCATGGCTCGGTCGACCCCAGAGGTGCCCTTGTCTGGTGCTGCTGCTACGACTAGGGAGGCGCAACAGACTCCGCCTCGGGATACTGCAGCCTCGCCGCCGCTACCTTCTCCTTCCGTTCCGCCGGCTGCTGGTTCCGGGACTCCTCCTGCTACCCCGAAGTGCCCTGATGCTTCCCCGCCTTCTTCTTCCATCCTGGAGCGAGCTGTTGCTGGACTAGACCGGCTGCGGCAGGATCTTCTAGGCGCCGACCCTCGCCTGGTGGCCGGGCGCCTGGAGCTGGCCTCGGGGTGGATTCGCTCCGACGCCTCGATCCGGGCAGCGCTGGTTCATGCCTTGACGGCCTGCGACGAGGAGAAGGAGGCTACCCTCGAGGCGAAGGCTGCCCGTGACGCGGCCCTGGGGGAGGCGGTTGGCATCCGCGGCCGCTGCAAGGAGCTGGAGGGCGAGTTGCAAGGCCTGCGTGGTCAGCTTGCAGAGGAGACCCGCCGTCGCCAAGAGCAGGAGAAGGGGCTAAAGGCTTGCGAGGCGGCGCTCGAGGACGGGGAGGCGAAGCTCAAGAAGCGCCGCAGCCACCTAGGTGCGTTGAAGAAGGAACTGGAGACGATGAAGGCCGAGCTGGACGCCAAGGCCCGGGTCCTTGCCGTGGATCGCGTGGCCTTCGCGGACATGGAGAAGGATGCCCGCACTTCACTGAAGACGCTTTACGAGAGTGGCCTGGATTGCCCGCTGGCTGGCGACGGGGACGGCCCCGCCAAACTGCTTCCCTTCTTGGTGAAGGCTCTTGGAGATGTCGCCCTCGGACTCGTCCCCACGGTCGAAGCCGAGGCGCGTGTCCTGTCTTCCGCCGCGCTTACGCAGGTCTTCGCCCATGTCTACCTTCGCGACCCCAGCGCCGACCTTGACAGCCTGCTAGAGCCGGTGAGCGGCGAGGGCGCCGCTGCTGCTGTCGAGGCCGTGAAGGGGCGCGCGGAGGCGCTGCTGGGGAAGTTCTGGGCCTTCAGCACCAAGCCTAAGCGAGGCGCTGCCGGCTCTACTACCCCACAAGGTGAAGCCACTCCACGCGACTCCGCTGCCGACAAGTGACTCCGCTATCGTTCCTGTTCTTCTTTCGATTCCTGCACACGTACGACGCCTCGAGGAGGCATTTAAATTTGTGTTTGGTACCAAGGCGACATTATGGGTTGTAATATTCACTTTTAAGTTCCTTGAATTTATGTTCCTCTTCCCTACTTGCTTATGCTCTACGCCGGCAGAGCCCGGCCACGCGCATGCCTCACCCAGCATCAGCCCCGACCGGAAACCAGGACGGGACCAAAGGAATGAGGGGCCACGTGACAAGTTAGGCTCTTGAGTCGCGATGCTCAGGAGTCCCCCTTAGCGCACGAGCAACAAGTAGGGAAGCGCGATGTAGGTGCGTTTCCGTTCTACGTCTGCAGAGCCCGACCCCGCACGTACCTCACCCAGCATAGCCTTTCAAAACTAAGGAGTGAGGGGCTACGTAGCCAGTTAGGCTCCTGAGTCGCGATGCTCAGGAGTCCTCCTTGACGCGCGAACAGCAGGTGACGAGATGAAATGCAGGCGGGGCTACCGTTCTACGTCTGCAGAGCCCGACTCCGCGCGTGCCTCACCCAGCATAGCCTTTGGGAACTAAGGAGTGAGGGGCTACGGAGCCAGTTAGGCTCCTGAGTCGCGATGCTCAGGAGTCCCCCTTGACGCGCAAACGGCCTTCATACCTTGGCTCCGCTCGGGGAGAGACGCGCGATGAACCAGGCCCAAGGGGCCTGGCTGGGGCGTACGGCTGGGCGTGACCTAGTCATAGCCCCCGTGCCCAGCCCCCTCGCGTGGCGCTCCCGGGGGGAGGCGTTGCGATGAGGCCGGCCACTGAGCTCGGGGCTCCCTGAGGTTAACGCGGCCCGGAGGCCACCCTCAGTTGTTTATCACCAGCGCGGAGCATAGCGCTTCCGTATGTGTACGGGCATAGCCGCTCCTCGGTAGTGTCGTCAGCCAGCGCGGAGCATGGTGCTTCCACTGGTACGTGGGAGGGGGCTCCCCTCCGGGAGGAGCCCCCGGGGCGTGTATAGCCCCGCCCTGACACGTGGTTGGCACGGTAGAGCTAGGTGAGGTGTATCTGGGCACCCGTGAGCCAGCGCGGGACTCACGAGGCCCTACCTCTAGGCGGGTTGCGCCTGGCACTGGGCCGTATCTTGAGATGTGTTCCTGCAAAATCTAGTTAGATGCCGGCACTCTACGTCCTCGGGTCCCGGCCCTCGAGGTTGTCTCAGCCGTCGCTGGTATGCCAGGTCGCGATGCTGTGGACAAGGCCAGAGGGTGAGGGCTGGAGAGCCAGTAAGAGCCCTGAGTCGCGATGCTCAGGCACCCCCCTTTAACGTGCAAGTGGTCGACATGAAGAAGAAGAGGTGTGCCGCAGACGACATCGAGTAATGATGCATAACTGGAAATAAACGCGGAAGGGATACACGCCGCTGGGTCTAACCCGAGTGGCCTGGGATGATGCAGCCCGAGGGGCGCCCCCAGCAAAGCAAGCTAGCGACTGAGAAGATAAAGGGGATACATGCCACAGGGACAGACCCACGTGGCCTGGGAGTGACGCAACCCTGGGAGGGCGCTCCCAGCTGAGAATGAAACTTGAAAGATGTCACCTGAAGATGTCGTCGGTGCAGTGGCGTTGATGCAGCAGACTCGGTGGGCTGCGGAAGCCGATCCTCACGAGCCCCCAGGCCCAGGGGCCTCGGGAGGCTCCGGAGGTACTGGTGGCTCCTCATGAGCAGCCTCCATCTCCGCCAGGGCTGCGGAACGCCTGCCTTCCTGCGCCTCCAAGATGCTCCTCATGATGCGCTGGTACGCCGCAGCCACGCTCGGCGGGCCATAAGGCATGCGAACATAGCTGTGGGGTGGTCCTCCGCAGCGCCCCACTTGTGAGGGCCAGAGGCGCTCCGTCGTGGCGATCTGATTGAGCCCTGGTACGTCGACGCAGACGCGCAGCCCACCATCCTCGCCTGGATGGGGAGCCACAGCTGGCGGGCGACGGCAACCTCTCATGATCCTTGACTCCTATAGTTCTTGTATGGCCTTGCTAACAAACTCCTGCTGGTCTGGCCTTCCTTCCCTGGCTTCCTTCCGAGGGAAGCGTGCTTCGAAACACGCCTCCACATGGTGCCCCAGCGCCTCCCTCGTGACCTTGGCGAGGTCGGTGGCCCTCCAGGTGAGAGCCCCCGAGCCTCGCCTGAGGAGGGCGCCAGGCGCGCTTTCCTATGCGATTGAAGGAGGGTCCCCCTGGGCAAACGCGGGCCTTGAAGGGCCTGCCTCCTGAGGGGCTGAGCCTGACGTTGTCTTCTTCTTCTTGGGGGTGGTCTCAGGAAGCCTCGCTCCAGGGCACACACTGCATCCTTCTCTTGGCATGGCACCGTGATGATGCCGCCGCTTCCTGGCATCTTGAGGACGTTGTAGCCATGGTGAGTCACGGCCATGAACTTGGCCAGCGCCGGGTACCCGAGGATGGCGTTGTACGGCAGGCGGATGTGGGCGACGTCAAAGTCGATGAGCTCGGTGCGGTAGTTGTCGTAGGTGCCGAAGGTGACTGGGAGGCGGACCTACCCGATCGGGACTGTGGAACCGTCGATGACTCCTGAGAAGGGCTTGGTTGGCTGAAGCTGGTCATAGGGCACTTGGAGACTGTTAAATGTTTCCACGGACAAGACATTGAGCCCTGCCCCTCCGTCGATGAGGGTCCTGGTGACCAGAACGTTGCTGATGACTGGTAACAAAGCATTGGGAGGACTCCGGCTGTGGCCGCGCACTTGAGCTGGTCTGCTGAGCTGAACGTGAAGGTGCAGGCCGACCACCTGAGGGGATGCGTTGCTTCAAGCTTGGGGAGAGCTGCATTCACTTCGCGAGCAAACTGCTTGAAGATACGTTGAGAGGCTGGGGCTTGAGCTCCGCCCAGGATGCAGGCGATGGCGCGGGGTTCCTGGAAGCCCCCAGCCCCCTCGTCTTGGTGGCGGTCTTCATTCCTTATTGGCTGAGGTGGCAACGGCGGCAGGCCTGGGTTGCCATGAGGGGCTGATCCCTCCAGTCCCCCTCGCGAGGCGGGTCACGCCAGCGGTCCTGGCGAGGTTGGTCACGCCAGCCTGGACGTCGGCCACGGTCTCGGGTTCCTTCCTCCTCCTCGGCCGTAGCCCCGGTCAGGGCGTCAGCACGGTCAGGGCGTCGGCCGACTCTTCCTTCTCGCACAGCGCGGAGTTCTTGGCATTCATTGGTGTTGTGGGTGTGGAGGTCGTGGTACACACAGTACCGGCTGCCCCTGGAGGATTCAGGCAGATCCTTGCCCCTCTTGGTGTCCGGCTCTGCCGCGAGCACGTCATCCCCCTTGCGCTTCACGTCCTTGGCCTTGGGCTTCTACTCTTCTGGGTCTGCGGCAGGCAACTCGAGGAGGGAGAGGCGTCCCTCCTCAGCTCTGGCGCACTTGGTCGCCAGGTTGAACAGCTCCAGGGAGGTGCAGAGGTCTTCATGCATCGCCAACTCCTCCTTCATCTTGACGTCGCGCACGCCGTCGGAGAAGGCCGAAATGATGGCCTCTTCGGACACCCTCGGGATCTTGAGGCGCGCACTGTTGAAGCGCTAGATGTACTTCTGCAGGGTCTCCCCAGGTTGCTGCTTGATGCGGCGCATGTCGCTCACGGCGGGAGGCCGGTTGCGGGTACCTTGGAAGTTGGCGATGAAGCGGGTACGCATCTGGTCCCAGGAGGAGATCGTGCCCGGGGCCAGGTTCAGAAGCCAAGTGCGAGCACCTTCCTTCAGCGCCATGGGGAACCAGTTCGCCATGACCTTCTCGTCCCCGCTGGCAGCTTCGATTCCCAGCTCGTAGAGCTGGAGGAACTCCGTGGGATCAGTTGTGCCGAAATATTGTTGCATAATTGTTGCATGTTCATCACATCATAACTTTGCACCCGTGGCTCCGTTTTGGGCGTATAGCATATCGAATTGTTCGCCTCTATGAGTACATCATTTCATCTCATTGCAGAATTTTCATTTGAGCTCATATTGGTGCCCGAAATGCTGTTAGAAGAGGGCTATGTGATGTTAGTTACAGATCTGTTTCAGTAGATGCACTTTTGTCATTTTTGCCATGATTGATGTGTGCACCCTATGAAGTTGAGTCCTACAGGTGTTTTGTAATATGCCATGCCATTTTTACAGGGGTGTATGCGATGCATTTTTGTGATCTTTGTGGTGACTAGCACAAGCATGCAAACTAGGGATCTTATTGTTGCTGATTTCAGGGACTTAGTAATTCCACTGTCATTCCCTGCTGTTATTTTTCTGCCATGTGTTCATGTTGTTTCAGAGAGATCTATGCCTCTTTTGAGCATGATCATTAAGGATGTTATGAACATATGAATGTGCTCTATACATCCATGCCCTTTTTTGCAATTATGGAGTACAATAGCTTGAGTCAATCGAGCTCTACTTTTGCTATGAAATGTTACTGGCAGATTGTTTACATGTTATTCGATTTCGCCAAGCTTGTTGTAGTTGATCTTTGCATGCTATGATGTTGTTCTTGCCATGAATAGCTTCTATGCCATGTCTTTTTGATGGTTGTATGCTTAGTTTATCATGAAATGCTCTGTAGTGAGTGCATCGATCTCGTAAACATGCCTACTTGCTATGTGTTTTTGACATGTCCGGTTTTCTGCCAAGTCTGAAAACTGTAACGAAACTTGCTTAATTGACTTGGGTGCTATTATATTTTCTGGTCCTTTTTGGCTGTGAAGCTGATATATTTTGCACTTTTGCCATTCTTGTTTGAACCTGTTATGTTGTGATTTAGCCGTAGCTCAGTGTTCATATTTTGTCAAGCATCTTGAGTAGATCACTGCCATATGCTTTGCTGATATGTTTTGGTGAAGTAGCTTAATTTCTTGTTGCATGCTAAGTGGCATCATGCTGTTAAACGCAGAATCTTGTCATTCTTGTTTTGCTTGTCATTTGCAAACCGTGCATCCGATTCCGGTGATCTTTATATCGATTTCAACCGAAATCACCTCACCTTTCCAGTGGCATACTTGGTTTGCCAAGATTATGCCTTGTTCACCTTTTTCCTTTCGGAGCACGCATATGCATTGCATACCACATCTCACATATCATGCCATGTTTTGCATCATGTTGCTTGCGCATTGCATCGTGGTTGATAGTTGTTCCTGTGCTTGTGTTCTTGTTTTGGGTAGAGCCAGGAGACGAGTACGTGAACGAGGAACCTGTTGAGAACGCTTACGAGGAGCAAGCTTTCGACAACCCTGAGAACTTTGCAGGCAAGATGACCATACCCTCGAAATCACTTCTATCTTTGCTTGCTAGATGCTCGCTCTTTTGCTATGCCTATGCTGCGATACCTACCACTTGCTATATCATGCCACCCATATTGCCATGTCAAACCTCTAACCATCCTTCCCTAGCAAACCGTTGATTGGCTATGTTACCGCTTTGCTCAGCCCCTCTTATAGCGTTGCTAGTTGCAGGTGAAGATGAAGTTTGTTCCCTGTTGGAACATGATTATTTTGGGATATCACAATATCTCATATTTAATTAATGCATCTATATACTTGGTAAAGGGTGGAAGGCTCGGCCTTATGCCTGGTGTTTTGTTCCACTCTAGCCATCCTAGTTTCCGTCATACCGGTGTTATGTTCCTTGATTTTGCGTTCCTTACACGGTTGGGTGATTTATGGGACCCCCTTGATAGTTTGCTTTGAATAAGACTCCTCCAGCAAGGCCCAACTTTGGTTTTACCATTTGCCACCTAAGCCTTTTTCCCCCGGGTTTTCGCGAGCCCGAGGGTCATCTTTATTTTAGCCCCCCCCCCCCGGGCCAGTGCTCCTCCGAGTGTTGGTCCGAACCGAGCCGCCTGCGGGGCCACCTCGGGGAAACTCGATGGCTGGTTTTACTCGTAGCTTGTCTCATCCGGATGTGCCCTGAGACCGAGATATGTGCAGCTCCTATCAGGATTTGTCGGCACAATCGGGCGGCTTTGCTGGACTTGTTTTATTACTATCGAAATGTCTTGTAGTCTGGGATTCCGAGACTGGTCGGGTCTTCCCGGTAGAAGGAATATCCTTCATTGACCGTGAGAGCTTATAATGGGCTAAGTTGGGACACCCCTGCAGGGTATTATCTTTCAAAAGCCGTGCCCGCGGTTATGAGGTAGATGGGAATTTGTTAATGTCCGGTTGTAGAAAACCCGAAGTTGACCTTAAATTAAACACATCAACCGCGTATGTAACCGTGATGGTCTCTTCTCGGCGGAGTCCGGGAAGTGAACACGGTGTTGGAGTTATGTCTGACGTAGGTTGTTCTAGGATCACTTATTGATCACTTCTAGCTTCACGACCATGCTTTGCTTCTCTTCTCGCTCTCTTTTGCGAATGTAGCCACCATATATGCTAGTCGCTTGCTGCAGCTCCACCTCACAACCCTATCCTACCTTTAAGCTTAAATAGTCTTGATCTCGCGGGTGTGAGATTGCTGAGTCCCCGTGACTCACAGATTCTACCAAAACAGTTGCAGGTGCCGATGATGCCAGTGCAGATGACGCAGCCGAGCTCAAGTGGGAGTTCGACGAGGAACGTGGTCGTTACTATGTGTCTTTTCCTGATGATCAGTAGTGGAGCCCAGTTGGGACGATCGGGGATCTGTGTAGCATTTGGGGTAGTCTTCTTTCATTTTGGTTCCGTAGTCGGACCTTGAGTGTAATCTGGATGATGGATGTTTATTTATGTATTGTGTGAAGTGGCGACTGTAAGCCAACTATGTATCTCTTTCCCTTATGTATTACATGGGTTGTGTGAAGATTACCTCACTTGCGACATTGCTTTCAATGCGGTTATGCCTCTAAGTCGTGCTTCGACACGTAGGAGATATAGCCGCATCGAGGGCGTTACAAGTTGCTATCAGAGCCTTCCCCGACCTTAGGAGCCCCCACTGATTGATCGTTTTTAGCGGCCGAGTTGTGTCTAGAAAAATGTTTTGAGTCATTTAGGAATTATGTATCGGAGAGTTTAGGAATTCTTTTTACTTCCCAGTCTCCTCATCGCTCTGATAAGGCATCCTGACGTAGAGTCTTGACTCTTCTCTTCTCAAATTTCACTAAAAAAATTAGGATCACGCGGGTATCTTAGAATCGTTCCGGTGGTTTTGTGATGACAACATTGTCTTGGTGCCTCCTGTCGGCAGGGGTTTAGTGGAAGTGTCCCGGGGAGTTGAGCTCTAAGCTGTTGTCGTCATAATTTTATCGTTGCAGTTCTGGAATACCTGAGTTTAGTACACCGACATCGAAAATCTCTTTTGTACAGTTGTTGGTGAGATAACCCTGATAGCCCAGTACTGAGGCGAGTGCGGGAGTATTGCCATAACTCGTATAACGGATGCTTTTCGAAGGTTGAGGTAAACGATTTCCGAGGGTTTCTTGGTTATGTGTTGAAGGATGGATACAGTTGTATCTAGGTATTGTTAGTTTGGGTGATATATTTTGTGTCCCCTGTATCCCCAACACCTGATTGCATAACCAGAAAGTTTCGGGAGTTTGTAAGTGGGAATTCTAATAGCTTATAGGATATCTTTCCGACAGATGTATGATTTGAGATTGGGGCCTAACGTGCTAGTGGTCCGCCTATTCACGGCCGGTTTACAGTGGTCGCAAGGCGTCTTAAAGAATCCTTGGCTATGCTGATTCGGGGACGTCTTGTTTGTCATTCGTGACGTCTGCTATACGTCGTGCCCGTGTAGGCCCCACCACGAATACTTTGGGCGAAATCTCTATCATGTGTTTGTTCTGGCTTATTCTACAAGCCAATCCTTTGTTTTATTTTCAGTTGTGACATTCGAGTTGTTTCGAGGCAGATGATGATTCCATACCTTTATCTAAGTGGCTTCTCAGCTTATGGAAGTGTGATGCTTTACTTTGGAATTCATTCGTTCATTCTTGTTCGAATGTTTATTGTGAAGACTATATGTTGCAATTTCGATCCTTTGATTCAGCTTGAGTATATGTCTTTCAAAATGCTAATGGATGTCACCCTCTTCAGGATGGCTCCGGCAACGCGTCAGAATCCGGAACGCAATGAAGGAAGTCAGGCTAACCCTCCGCCACCACCTCCACCTCCGGAGGCATGGCAAGCCTTGATGACAGCCACCAATGCCAACGCTCAGATTTTGATTCAGCTCTTGCAAGATCGCAACCAAGGGCAAGGTAATCAGGGAAATCAAGGCCAAGGCAACAATGAGCCGCATTTTGCTACCCTCAATCAGTTCCTTGCAAATCAGCCAAAGACTTTTAGCGACTGTGTCGAGGCCACAGACGCCGATGATTGGCTCGTGGACATCAACAAGCACTTCGAATGTAGCAATGTCAGACCTGAGGACTTTGTCAAGTTTGCCTCTTTTCAACTCAAGGATCAAGCTGCTGAGTGGTATCAACAATACAAAGATTCCAGAGGAGGTCGTGTGATTACCTGGGATGATTTCCGCCGTGACTTCAAAGCTCATCACATTCCAGATAGTGTTGTTGAGAGTAAGCGTGAGGAGTTCCGCAATCTCAAGCAAGGCAACATGTCTGTGTATCAATACAACACTCAGTTCCAGAAGCTCTCTCGTTTTGTGAAGCAAGACATCCCAGATGAGAAGAGCATGATTTACCAGTTCAGGCGTGGCCTCAGAGAAGATCTGCAACTAGATCTCGTGCTTTTTGAGCCGTTAAAGTATGATGAATTCTACAACATGGCACTGAAATAAGAAGCTGCTCAGCTCAAGTGTGAGGCATCTAATAAGAGAGTCAGGGATGCAATTCAGTCCTCTTCTTCCTCACTAGTGGCAGCCAAGCAACAGAAGTTCTGGTTGCCTCCTCCTCCGTTCCGTCAGCCTTACCAGCAGAAGAACTCAGGTGGTCGTGGATCTTCCCACCCACCCAACCCTGGCTATCAGAACAAGTCTCAGAACCAAGTTCCAAGGCCAAATGCTCCTTATCATCATCCGCTCTCAGAGGTGACTTGCAACAAATGTCAGCAAAAGGGTCACTATGCGAACAAGTGCTTCAACCAAAGGCGCCTTCCGCCTCCTCCTCCTGTGAGATCTTCCAGCAATGCAGTGGTCAAGCATAATCCTAAGCATGCCAAGGTGAACATGATGAATGCAGCTCAAGCAGAGGATTCTTCTAAAGTGATCATGGGTAATCTCTCAGTTAATGATATTCCTGCAAAAGTCTTATTTGATACTGGTGCATCGCATTCTTTCATGTCATATCCTTTTGCATCGAAGCACAATTTTGACACAGAGGCTTTACCTAAAGCCTTGCAAGTTGTTTCCCCGGCTAAACGTTTGAGATCTACCATGTTCGTTCCGAATGTCGGTATCAAGATGGGCGACTATAGATTTCTCGCTAAACCAATTGTTCTTGGTGACTCTGATATTGATCTTATTCTCGGGATGGACTGGCTTTCTAAGCACAAGGCTCAGCTTGATTGTGCTGCCAGGGAAATTCAATTGACTCACTCTTCTGACGATGTGATCATTTATGCCGCTCGTGATGAAACCATTCGGTTGTTTTCTCTCAATGAGAAGGGCGAATTGGATGCTATCTCTCAGATTCCAATCGTTTGTGAGTACCAAGATGTCTTTCCAGAAGAGCTTCCGGGTATGCCTCCTCACCGGCCAGTTGAATTCGTTATCGATCTTGAGCCTGGCACGGAACCCGTTTGCAAGCGTCCATACAAGCTTGGTCCAAAAGAGTTGAAGGAATTGAAGAAACAACTCGATGAACAAGAGCGTCTGGGTCTGATCAGACCGAGTTCATCTCCTTGGGGTTGTGGTGTTGTTTTTGTCCAGAAGAAGGATGGCACGGACCGACTTTGCATCGATTACCGCCCATTGAACAAGAAGACAATCAAGAACAAGTACCCACTTCCCAACATCAATGAGCTATTCGAGCAATTTAAAGGTGCTAAAGTGTTCTCCAAGCTTGACCTTCGTATGGGTTATCATCAAATTCGCATTCGTGAAGAAGATATTCCCAAGACAGCATTCAGAACAAGCTTTGGTTCTTATGAATATACTGTCATGTCTTTCGGCCTTGTCAATGCTCCTCCAACTTTCTCTCGAATGATGAACTTCATCTTCAACCCCTACACCAATGAATTCATCTTGGTCTATCTCGATGATATATTGGTCTTCTCCAAGAATAAGAAGGATCATGCCAAACATTTGCGATTGGTGCTCGACAAGCTCAGAGAGTATCAATTCTATGCGAAGTTCTCTAAATGTGAATTCTGGCTTGATGAAGTTCTTTACCTTGGGCATATCATCTCTGCCAAGGGCATTGCTATTAATCCCGAGAGGGTGTCTGCAGTTTTGAATTGGGAACCTCCTCAGAATGTCAAGCAGCTTCGCAATTTTCTTGGACTTGCAAGCTATTGCCGAAGATTCGTTGAGAATTTCTCAAAGATTGCAAAGCCTCTTTCCAACCTCCTCCAGAAGCATGTGAAGTATGTCTGGTCTCCTGAGTGTGACGTTGCTTTCAACGCTATCAAAGAGAAACTCGTCACTGCTCCAGTTTTGACTCCTCCTGACGAATCCAAGCCTTATGAAGTTTTCTGTGATGCTTCTCTTCAAGGTCTCGGTGTTGTGTTAATGCAAGAGAACAAGGTTGTGGCCTATACCTCTCGTCAGTTGAAGCCCAACGAAAAGAACTACCCCACTCACGATCTTTAGTTGGCGGCAGTTGTCCATGCATTAATAACATGGAGACATCTCCTATTGGGAAGGAAAGTGGACATATTCACCGATCACAAGAGTCTCAAGTACATCTTCACTCAGCCCAACCTCAACCTCAGGCAAACTCGATGGGTCAAAATGATTCAAGAGTATAATCCGAGTATTGAATATACTGCAGGCAAGGCTAATGTGATTGCAAACGCTTTGAGCAGGAAGGCTTATTGCAACAGCTTAATCCTCAAGCCCTTTCAACCGGACCTTTGTGAAGCTTTCCGCAAGTTGAATCTCCAAGTTGTTCCTCAAGGTTTTCTTGCCAACCTCATAGTCTCTCCTACTTTGGAAGATCAAATTCGTGAGGCACAACTGCTGGATACCATGGTGAAGAAGGTGAAACGTGGTATTGACAAGGGCATTTCCAAATACAAGTGCTATCGCGTTGATGACAGAGATACTCTTTTCTTCGAGGACCGGATTGTGGTTCCTAAGGGTGATCTTCGTAAAGTCATTATGAACGAGGCGCACAATTCACTCCTATCCATTCATCCTGGAAGTACAAAGATGTACCATGACCTCAAGCAGTCGTATTGGTGGACTCGAATGAAGCGAGAAATTGCTCAATTCGTGAATGAATGTGATGTCTGCAGAAGGGTGAAAGCAGAACACCAACGACCAGCTGGTCTACTCCAACCTCTTGCTATTCCAGAATGGAAGTTTGATCGTATCAAAATGGACTTCGTGACTGGATTTCCTAAGTCCAAGCGTGGAAATGATGCTATCTTCGTCGTCATCGACAAGCTCAGTAAAGTGGCTCATTTTCTTCCTATCAAAGAGTCTATCACAGCAGCGTAGCTGGCAGAGCTTTACACCTCCAAAATTGTCTCCTTGCATGGCATTCCACAATTGATTTCTTCAGACCGTGGCAGCATCTTTACCTCCAAGTTTTGGGATTCTTTTCAGAAGGCCATGGGCACAAATATTCGCTTCAGCACAGCTTTCCATCCTCAAACTAGTGGACAAGTCGAGCGTGTCAACCAAATTCTTGAAGATATGCTCAGGGCTTGTGTTATCTCTTTCGGCATGAAGTGGGAGGATTGTCTTCCATATGCTGAGTTCTCTTACAACAACAGCTTTCAAGCGAGCTCGGGCAAAGCCCCATTCGAGATTCTCTATGGCAGAAAGTGTCGTACTCCTCTCAATTGGTCAGAGACGGGCGAACGCCAACTTCTTGGCAACGACTTGATCACAGAGGCTGAAGATATGTGTAAAGTCATTCATGAGAATCTCAAAGCCGCTCAATCGCGCCAGAAGAGCTATTACGATAGCAAACACCGTGATTTGGCTTTCGAGATCGGAGACCATGTCTACCTCCGCGTCTCTCCAATGAAAGGCACTCGTCGCTTCGGTATCAAAGGGAAACTTGCCCCTAGATACGTCGGCCCTTTCAAGATCATCGGCAAAAGAGGCGATCTCGCCTATCAACTTGAGCTTCCCCCCAACTTTGCAAATGTGCACGATGTCTTCCACGTGTCACAGCTTCGAAAGTGCTTCAAGACGCCTGAGCGCACCATCAACTTCGAAGAGATTGATCTTCAAGAAGATTTGTCTTATCATGAGCATCCCGTTGCCATTCTTGAAGAAACTGAGCGCAAGACTCGCAACAAGTCCATCAAATTCCTAAAAGTGAAGTGGTCACACCATTCAAACTAAGAAGCCACCTGGGAACGTGAGGACCACCTCCGTTCCGAATATCCGGAGTTCTTTCAGCCCTAGATCTCGGGACGAGATCCTCTCGTAGTGGTGGAGTGTTGTAACACCCCGGATGTAACTTGCCATATTTGTAACTCCAACTCTTGCCATTTTCGGCAATGTGATATGATATTCCCTCCGTGGTTGGGTTTTCCTTCTTTTGCATTTTGTTCACGTCATGCATTTTTTATCATGTCATAATGTGCATCGCATTCGCATACGTGTTCGTTTCATGAATCCGAGCATTTTCCCCGTTGTCCGTTTTGCAATCCGGCGCTCCTATGTTCCCCGGCGTCCCCTTTTACCTTTTTCCGTGAGCGGGTATTAAACTTTCTCGGAATGGACCGAGGTTTGTCAAGCGGCCTTGGTATAGCACCGGTAGACCGTCTGTCAAGTTTCGGGTCATTCGGAGGTCGTTTGATACTCCAACGGTTAACCGGGTATCCGTGAAAGCCTCTTTTGGGTTGCAGCCCAAAACCCCTCCAAAACAGCCCAATAGCCCATCTAAGTCACTCCCATGTCCATCGCCGTTCGATCACGATCGTGTGGCCGCAAACTGTGCTCAATTAGGAGCCTCCTAGCTCCTCCTACCTATAAATATACCCTCTCCCCCGAAATCCCGGGTCCAAACCTACCCTAACCCTAGCCCCGCGCCTCTCGCCGCCGCCGGACACGTCCGGTCCGGCTGGACGAAATCCCGCCGCCACCGTCGCCCAATCAGGGGCTGCCACGTGGGCACCCACGCCCACTTCGCCGCCTCCTCCACCGCGGGCCCGCCAGGCCCGTAGCCGGCCCTCCCCGCCGCCGTCCGGGCCGCGCCGCGCCTCCGCCACCCGCGCCGCCTCGCGCCTCCGCGCCGCCGCGCTCGACCCGCCGCCGCTCCGCGCTCCGCGCCGCCACCGCGCCGTCGCCGCCCGCGACGCGCGCCGCCGCGCCTCCCCGCGTCCGCCGGCGACCTCCTCCGCCTCCCCGCACCGGGATCTGACCGGATCCGGCGAGATCCGGCCCGGATCCACCATCTCCGGCCATCCCCGTCTCTCTCCGGCGAGATTCCGGCCGCCTCGGTTCACGTGCCACGGAGGAACCCTAGATCTGAGTTTTTTCGGAGGTAGAATTTTCCCAAAGTCCCGAAATATTGTTGCATAATTGTTTCATGTTCATCGCATCATAACTTTGCACCTGTGCCTCCGTTTTGGGCGTATAGCATACCGAATTGTTCGCCTCGATGGGTACATCATTTCATCTCATTGCGTCATTTTCATTTGAGCTCATATTGATGCCCTAAATGCTGTTAGAAGAGGGCTATGTGATGTTAGTTTCAGATCTGTTTAAGTAGATGCACTTTTGTCATTTTTGCCATGATTGATGTGTGCACCCTATGAAGTTGAGTCCTACAGGTGTTTTGTAATATGCCATGCCATCTTTACAGGGGTGTATGCGATGCATTTTTGTGATCTTTGTGGTGACTAGCACAAGCATGCAAACTAGGGATCTTATTGTTACTGATTTCAGGGACTTAGTAATTCCACTAAGTCATTCCCTGCTGTTATTTTTATGCCATGTGTTCATGTTGTTTCATAGAGATCTATGCCTCTTTTGAGCATGATCATTAAGGATGTTATGAACATATGAATGTGCTCTATACATCCATGCCCTTTTTTGAAATTATGGAGTACAATAGCTTGAGTCAATCGAGCTCAACTTTTGCTATGAAATGTTACTGGCAGATTGTTTACATGTTATTCGATTTCGCCAAGCTTGTTGTAGTTGATCTTTGCATGCTATGATGTTGTTCTTGCCATGAATAGCTTCTATGCCATGTCTTTTTGATGGTTGTATGCTTAGTTTATCATGAAATGCTCTGTAGTGAGTGCATCGATCTCGTAAACATGCCTACTTGCTATCTGTTTTTGACATGTCCGGTTTTCTGCCAAGTCTGAAAACTGTAACGAAACTTGCTTAATTGACTTGGGTGCTATTATATTTTCTGGTCTTTTTTGGCTCATGGTCAGTAAGGGACTTTTGTTCTATGTTTTGAGTAGATTCATGCCATGCCATATTTTGCTATGTCCTGTTCTTGTAGCAGGTTGTTTCCTTGCTCTAAACATGTCATCCTGATGTTAATTTCTGGCATGATAGTATTTTCACTAAGTCTGTGAAGCTGATATATTTTGCACTTTTGCCATTCTTGTTTGAACCTGTTATGTTGTGATTTAGCCGTAGCTCAGGGTTCATCTTTTGTCAAGAATCTTGAGTAGATCACTGCCGTATGCTTTGCTGATATGTTTGGGTGAAGTAGCTTAATTTCTTGTTGCATGCTAAGTGGCATCATGCTGTTAAACGCAGAATCTTGTCATTCTTGTTTTGCTTGTCATTTGCAAACCGTGCATCCGATTCCGGTGATCTTTATATCGATTTCAACCGAAATCACCTCACCTTTCCAGTGGAATACTTGGTTTGCCAAGATTATGCCTTGTTCATCTTTTTCCTTTTGGAGCACGCATATGCATTGCATACCACATCTCACATATCATGCCATGTTTTGCATCATGTTGCTTGCGCATTGCATCGTGGTTGATAGTTGTTCGTGTGCTTGTGTTCTTGTTTTGGGTAGAGCCAGGAGAGGAGTACGTGAACGAGGAACCTGTTGAGAACGCTTACGAGGAGCAAGCTTTCGACAACCCTGAGAACTTTGCAGGCAAGATGACCATACCCTCGAAATCACTTCTATCTTTGCTTGCTAGATGCTCGCTCTTTTGCTATGCCTATGCTGCGATACCTACCACTTGCTATATCATGCCACCCATATTGCCATGTCAAACCTCTAACCATCCTTTCCTAGCAAACCATTGATTGGCTATGTTACCGCTTTGCTCAGCCCCTCTTATAGCATTGCTAGTTGCAGGTGAAGATGAAGTTTGTTCCCTGTTGGAACATGATTATTTTGGGATATCACAATATCTCTTATTTAATTAATGCATCTATATACTTGGTAAAGGGTGGAAGGCTCGGCCTTATGCCTGGTGTTTTGTTCCACTCTTGCCACCCTAGTTTCCGTCATACCGGTGTTATGTTCCTTGATTTTGCGTTCCTTACACGGTTGGGTGATTTATGGGACCCCCTTGACAGTTCGCTTTGAATAAGACTCCTCCAGCAAGGCCCAACTTTGGTTTTACCATTTGCCACCTAAGCCTTTTTCCCCCGGGTTTTCGCGAGCCCGAGGGTCATCTTTATTTTAGCCCCCCCCCCCCCCCGGGCCAATGCTCCTCCGAGTGTTGGTCCGAACCGAGCCGCCTGCGGGGCCACCTCGGGGAAACTCGATGGCTGGTTTTACTCGTAGCCTGTCTCATCCGGATGTGCCCTGAGACCGAGATATGTGCAGCTCCTATCAGGATTTGTCGGCACAATCGGGCGGCTTTAAAACCCGAAGTTGACCTTAATTAAAACACATCAACCGCGTCTGTAACCGTGATGGTCTCTTCTCGGCGGAGTCCGGGAAGTGAACACGGTGTTGGAGTTATGTCTGACGTAGGTTGTTCTAGGATCACTTATTGATCACTTCTAGCTTCACGACCGTGCTTTGCTTCTCTTCTCGCTCTCTTTTGCGAATGTAGCCACCATATATGCTAGTCACTTGCTGCAGCTCCACCTCACAACCCTATCCTACCTTTAAGCTTAAATAGTCTTGATCTCGCGGGTGTGAGATTGCTGAGTCCCCGTGACTCATAGATTCTACCAAAACAGTTGCAGGTGCCGACGATGCCAGTGCAGATGACGCAGCCGAGCTCAAGTGGGAGTTCGACGAGGAACGTGGTCGTTACTATGTGTCTTTTGCTGATGATCAGTAGTGCAGCCCGGTTGGGACGATCAGGGATCTGTGTAGCATTTGGGGTAGTCTTCTTTCATTTTGGTTCCGTAGTCGGACCTTGAGTGTAATCTGGATGATGGATGTTTATTTATGTATTGTGTGAAGTGGCGACTGTAAGCCAACTATGTATCTCTTTCCCTTATGTATTACATGGGTTGTGTGAAGATTACCTCACTTGCGACATTGCTTTCAATGCGGTTATGCCTCTAAGTCGTGCTTCGACACGTAGGAGATATAGCCGCATCGAGGGCGTTACAGCGGCGCAGTGGTGTGGAAGACGCGGCAGAGCCCCCTGCGGCACGGACGAGCTCGGCGACACGGTCGAGCCACTCCTCGTAGACGTCGTCGACGGGGCGGTAGCGCAAGAGCTCGTTCGCCGCGAGGAGCGCAGCCCGAGCCTCCAAGGGCGCGCGAAGCGCGTGCGACGAAGAACCGGCTGGGGTGAGCGACGGAGTGGCGGTGCGGCCATCCCGCCGCACGGACGGGTGCTGAGAGGATGCTTGCTGCTCGTTCCCCGCCGGGCCGGTGGCGGTGTTGACGGCGGGCGACGGGGAACGACGAGGATGCCCATCGACGGGGGTCGTCTGGACGGCGCGGGGAGCGATGGCGGACCAAATTTCGGATCACGGGTTCCGGCAGACCCTTAAGGTTCGAACTCTGGGGTGCGCGCGGAGATCGAGCCCTCTACCTCTCCGTCTCGTAAGGATCTAAACTACTGCAAGAACAACACAAGAGACACAGGGTTTATACTGGTTCGGGCCACCATTGTGGTGTAATACCCTACTCCAGTGTGGTGGGTGGATTGCCTCTTGGGCTGATGATGAAGAACAGTACAAGGAAGAACGACCTCGCGAGGGTTTGTTCTTGGCTAAGGGATGAACTGCTAGGGGGAGTTCGATCGCCCTTCTCTCTCTCTAGATGTTGGATTCTAGATCAGGTTCTGGATCACCCTACCCTGGGGGCGGCTAGCCCTATTTATAGGCCAGGGCCCTGGGCCTCTTCCCAAATATTGAGCGGGAAGGGCGCCAACAATTGGCCAATTTGAAGGGGAACATCTGGTACACTTATCCTGATTAAAGTTGGTCTTCGCCTGCCAAAGGCTCTGGTGATAACGCCGGCTTGGGCTCCATAGTGACTTCCTCCTTGTCGCGGAGCTGGTCTTGGTCTCGTTGCACCGAAATGGGTGACTTTGCTTGATCCTCTCGCCTGCGCTTGCCCCCTTTGCACCAAAGAGGAAAGGGAGGACACTGCGCGGGCTGGCGCCCGCCTGGCACCCTTGGTCGTCATGGCTTGCATCATGGGCACCTAGTGAGGTACCCGCCTTGATCTCTCCGCCTCCTCGCGAGCCAGCCTAAGGAGGCCGTGCTTGACGAAGCGTCGTGTCGTCCGCCTCGCGAGGCTTGGCCCCTCGCGAGGGTCTTGAGCCTTGTGTTGATGAAGATGGGCCACGTTGGGCCCCCACTCGAGCCATGCCGCAGGCCGCAGGCAGGCAAGTCTGGGGACCCCCGTTCCCAGAACACCGACAGAGGGGTTCCCCCACCCTTCTTTCTTTCTCCTCTATTCTCTGCTTGCTCTGGTCCTAGGTTCTGCTGGCCTGATTGCTCGATGCTAACTTGCTAGACTCCTCGATCTATAGATGCCTCTACCCTGTGGGTGGCTAGTCCTATTTATAGGCAAAGGCCCTGGGCCTCCTCCCAAATATTGAGCGGGAAGGGCGCCAACAATTGGCCAATTTGAAGGGGAACATCTGGTACACTTATCCTGACTAAAGTTGGTCCTCGCCTGCCAAAGGCCCTGTGGTGACGCTGTTCTGGGCTCCATGATGAGCTCATTCCCACCGTTGGACTGGTCTTGGTCTCGTTGCACCGAAATGGATGCCTTTGCTTGATCCTCTCGCCTGCGCTTGCCCCCTTTGCACCAAAGAGGAAAGGGAGGACGCTGCGCGGTCTCGCGCCCGCCTGGGACCCTTGGTCGTCATGGCTTGCGTCATGGGCACCTTGCGAGGTACCCCGCCTTGATCTCTCCGCCTCCTCATGAGCCAGCCTGAGGAGGCCGCGCCTGAGGAGGCGCTGTGTCGTCCGCCCCGCGAGGCTCGGCCCCTCGCGAAGGTCTTGAGTCTTGTGTTGATGAAGATGGGCCGCGCTGGGCCCCCATTTGCGCCACGCCGCAGGCCGTAGGCAGGCAAGTCTGGGGACCCCCGTTCCCAGAACGCCGACAGTAGCCCCCGGGCCCAAGGCGCGCATGGACTTGGCCGTACCGTGAGGCGAAAGGGCAAGGGCGAAGCACCATGGGCCCTAACAGCCTGCGGCCTCGGGCGCCGCGTGGCGGTTGATTGGACGTGGGCGGTACTGTTTGCCCATGCTCCCTTATTTTGCGCCGCGCTATGTTGCCCCACAATGTACACAGTCGCCCCTCTTCCTGTTGCTCGACTGTCCCTTGTTCTTCCTTCCTTCGAACTCTGACTCTTGCCTCTAATCCCATCTCACATCTCCTATCTCCCGTCCTCGGCCATGGCTCCGACGAAGAAAGAAGAAGGGAAGAAGCCTGTGCTCCCATCTCATCCACCGCCGTCGGCCACCCCCGCCGTCGGCCAGTCAATCATACTCAATCTGGAGTGCCTAGATAAGCTCAGCCCGGCTCTGGCCACTGTCTTCAACGAGTGTGGGAGGACGACGGCCTGGCCTACGTCTCACTTCCCCACCGACAGGATAATCACCGAGGTTCATTACTTTGTTGATGCCTTGTGGGCAGGTCTGGTTCCCCCCTTCTCTGATTTCTTCAACGCCGTCCTCACCCATTACCAAATCCACATGATGCATTTGGGCCCTGAATCCATCGCCCTCCTTTTGGTCTTTGCTTTTGTTTGCAAGGCGCTGATGGGCATCCCTCCTTCCGTTGCCTTGCTGCGCCACTTCTTCTCTCTGCGTCTTGCTGACCCCGCTCAATGCTCGGCATGCGTGAGCTTCGTCGCTGAGCCTGAGACTGCAGCTTCTGGCATTGACTTCAAGCTCCCCCCACCCTCAGCTGGGTTCCGTGAGCGGTGGTTGTACGTTGATGTCGGGGTGCCCAGCCCCCCGCTGGTGAAGCCAACTTCGCCTGCTGTACCCAACTCTGGCTGGGGCCAGGAGACGCTCGAGAGCCCCCGGCTTGCCTTCGTCTGGTGCCGCTTCACGTTCTTGAAAATGCTCGGTGTGACGGCGCCCAAGGTGGTGAAGGAATTTCTGTTGCACCGCCTTGCCCCTCTCCAGCGCCATTCTCACCGGATGTGGGCCTTCAGCGG
This sequence comes from Aegilops umbellulata, assembly GCA_032464435.1. Lineage (NCBI taxonomy): Eukaryota > Viridiplantae > Streptophyta > Magnoliopsida > Poales > Poaceae > Aegilops > Aegilops umbellulata. Next base: position 63,903,117 of record CP136057.1, read on the forward strand.
ACATGCTGATCACATGAGGCTTCAGGAGGAAGACCTGACGCCTGGGGTGCTAAGGATAGTGCTCTTGGTCCTGACCGGCGACCCCAACCCGGGCAGCATCCAGCGGGGAGGGGCTCTGCTGTACCTCTGCCAGAACAGGGATGATTTCGTGAGGCAGATGCCCTCCTTCGACGAGTGGGGGCTACGCCCTGCCGGCTTCCAAGGGCCTCGTGAGAATCCTGTGGTGGTGACCGCCCTTCCGGTTGGTCAAGGCGAATCCTCCTCGAGTGGCGGGGCAGGGAGGCGTGAGATGGCAGAGACCGATAAGGTCCCGAAGGGGAGACTGCGCCTGGCGACGCCCTTGAAGAAGCAGCTCCTGAGGCCCGTGCTGCAGAGGCTGTGGGTGGCAAGCTGTCGCTCCCAGTGCCTGGGGCCGAGGCCCCCGAGGCCCCGGCCGCGTCTTCTGCCGAGGTGACCGGCAGCACGCGCCAGGCAGGCGCTCCTGACGCAGATAGCGCTGCTGCTTCGCCTTCATCGCGGGTTGATCCTTGCGCCCTTCTCCTGGGCCGCTTTCGCATGGACTTTGAGGCCCTTCGGAGGAAAAGGGAGGCCCTAGGTGACGACTCCCCTTGTCGCTTGCTGAAGCGCCGGAAGTACTTCGCCACCGACGAGTAAGCCTTCTCCTTTCCCGGCTCCTGATCCCCTTGTTGCGTCTACTGATCCTTGCTCTGCAGGCCCCTTCCTGCCGAGGTCGTGGAGGCCGTTGAGGTGCCGCCTCCTTTGGCTCCACCTCCCCCGTCACCCCAAGACGTCCCGAGCAGCACGGCTCTTGTGGTGAGGATGAACGAATGGGCGGACCGTCCTGAGGTGCCCCGCAGCCCTTCTCTTACTGCGATCTTCCTTCGTGGGCCCTCTCTTGGCGTGGCCAGCCTGCCGTGGGCTTCTCATCTGGTCGCGGGCTACGACTGGCCGAGGCGCCCCCCGCGCCCTTCGTCTGGAGACGTGCCCGCCCCAGGCCGAGCTTCTGGCGCGGCGCGCCCGGCCGTCATGGGGGCGCCAGCCCCCATCCCCCTGCCCGGAGGGGGAGCGATGATTCGTGCCTCCAGGTGCTTGTCTGGGGCAGACGATGGTGTGGCAGACGTGCTCGAGCATGCTCGAGAGCGCCGCGCTCGCCGCCACGAATTCCTTCGAAGGGCGAGCGGCGCAGTGGACCTGCTTGGGGAGGAGCTCGTTGATGAAGACGCGTGCCTGGAGGCCGAGGGCATGTGCCTGGCCGCAGAGAGGCGCGAGCTGGAGGCCGCCGTCGCCCTCGCGCGCCGCCAGCGCGACCTTGAAGATGAAGAAGTGAAGGCGTCGCTGGAGGCCTCCCGGGTGGCCCGATCCCAGGCCGCTGAAGAGGCCCTGGGAGCCGACCGACAGCGAGAGGCGGCGGAAGAGCGGGCTCGGGAGGTCCTGGCCCGATGCCACTTGCTGGAGGAGCAAGTGGAACTGCACGAGGCGGCCCTTGCATCGATGAGGGTGGCCTCTGGCGACCCAGCCGGGCTCCAGAGACGTGAAGAGGCGCTGACGCTGGAGGCCGCCGAACATACCCGTGAGTACGAGCGGCTGGAGACGAGGGAGCGCCTGGTGACGCAGGCGGAAGATGAAGTTGCTGCTCGGGAGGCGCGTGTCCTGGAGGAGGTTGGTCGCCGGGTGGCGACAGCGCGCCAAGGCCTCGAGCGCGAGTTCGAGAGGAAGCTGGAGTTGATCCGGGTTGAGGCTGAGGGGAGAACCGCAGCCCTGAGGGCCCAACGGGACGAGGCAACGCGGCGAGCCGACGCTTCCTCTCGTGGATTTGTCACGGCAGATGTCCTGGCAAAAGGACTTAGTCGTGGAGCCATCGCAACGGGTTAGTTTGAAGGGGTTAAAGCGGACGCAAGGACACAGAGTTTATACTAGTTCGGCCCCTTTCAATGAAGGTAAAAGCCTACGTCTAGTTGTGATGGGATTGATGGGTTTCGAGGGCTAGGGAGCGATAAGCTTCGCCTAAACCTCGAGTTGTTGTTCTCTCTCCCTAAACCGCCGTCGGGTCGTCCCCTTATATACACGGGTGACGCCCGTCGGTCTGCAAAGTCCCAACCCCCGGTTCATAAACGTGCCCGGGTCGGTCTCTCTATTCTAAACTTACAATGCAAGTTTACCTCAGGCCGGTTTACGCCGTAAACCTCTAAACCGATTATAGGCTTCGGGCCCTTCTATTTCCCCTTGGGCTTTGACATCTCGGGTCCCTTGACGGAGCTAACCCGGGCCCTATGGGCCGGTTTACCCCAAATAGCAATATCCCCAACATTAGGCCCCAGATTGATTTGAACTGGTTCATGTCAATCCTTAATAAGAATTCCTGTCTTCAAATGCTTTCCAGCGGCTGTTAGACTGCTGTTTCTTCGTCTCCTCTTGCTGCGGTAAACCGATATGACGTCAGTGCAAATTTGCCGTCTCCTTTTGCTGATCTGTAATAATCAGGGCGACGGCTGGGCTCCTGAAATCACCGGCCCCTGGATTCGCGCGCCTGACACGCGCGCCGCTCCTTATAAATAGGACTTGAAAGCCATCTTCCTTTCCTCCCTTTCATCCCCTTCTTCGTCTTCCTCGCAACCCAGACCTCGGAGCTCCGCCGCCGCCGTCAGCTACTGCATCAACTCCGGCCGCTGCATCAACCTGATCGGACCAGAGCACCGCGGCGACCTTCCACATCCGTTTGGATCCCGGTAAGGCCTCTGTTCCTCTTGCTTTAGATCTGTTCTAGGGTTCGTCATCCTGCTACTGTTTCTTGTTCATCCCCATAGCAGCTTTTGCGAACAGATGATGATACCTGTATCGTGATTTGTAGTCCCTCTCAGTGCTCGCCATAAATCTGTACTCATCTCCTTAGATCTCACTCATTTCCCTGCTTGTCGAACTTATGTTGTTCTGCTATGAGCCAAACCTCATATTTTTACTTCTTTTTCGCCCTAGCTGTAGATCCATTGCTTTGAAAGAATCCGTACGGGATCTGTTTCTGCTTTCATATTCACAACTGTTAGATCTGGTCGGTTTAACTTCTAGCAAAGCGAACAAACCAATCCACACATCCATTAGTCCCCTTGATGAACCGCTGGATGATATCATTGTAGATAACCTTACTCTATATAAGAGCATCTTCGGTTTACACTCACACTTGTTCTCAAACCGGAACACCTTTGTCTTGTAGATTTTCTCATGGCAAAACAGGTGTACGAATGCAACTGGGTTCCCTCTCGCATCACTGAGACCCAACTAAACAACTTAGTTCTGACTGGTGCTTTGAGTAGCAAAAATGCCATCCATTGGAGGGTTCCAGGAAACGAATGTCCTCCTACCCCACAGGAGGGAGAAGTGGTGGTGTTTGCGGATCACCTGGCCCGGGGTTTTAATCCACCCGGTTCAAAATTTTATCGGGACGTCCTGGCTAACTTTAAGTTGCGCCCACAAGATGTTGGTCCAAACTCAGTCACGAATATCTGCCATTTTCAAGTGCTTTGCGAGGTGTACTTCCAGGAGGAACCTACTGTAGAGCTGTTCCGGGACTGTTTTCATTTGAACCGACGTACTGAATTCACCGACGGCCCTAATATGGAACTGGGTGGTATGGCGATTCAAAAGAGGAAAGAGGTGACTTATCCTCACGCCAAGTTGCATAGTCATCCGCAAGAATGGAATCACACTTGGTTCTATTGCAAGGATACTTCCCCTGCTGAAGAAAATCCACTGCCCGGCTTCCGTCCAGAGAGACTTAGCAATACACACCCCTTCCCCCCAAGGCTAACCGCCAAAGAGAGGAGTAAGTATGCCCCTCAGCTGTCCAAGCTCAGAGCCTTCATGGCTAACGGTTTAACGGGGGTAGATCTTGCCCGTTGCTGGATTTCATGGAGCATCCTGCCCCTTAGCATCCGCTCCGGTTTAATGTGCCAATACACGGGCCGGGTTGATGATCCTTTGAGGCACTGCAACATTCAGCTGACGGAGGACGAAGTCACTGAAGCTGTGAAAAAGATGCTGAATGACCCGGAATATGTTTGCGCCCGAACCGGCCTGCTTCCATTTTGTGCCACAAACAAACCACCTGTTGTAAGTATCTCCCCTCTGTTTGTTATAAAATTTATGATCTCCTTATACACATATTGCTAACTCCAGTCCTTTCTGAGACAGGGAGATGATCCGTTTTGGAGCAAGAAGTTTCAAGAGCCGACCGAAAAGGTAACCCGACCCAAAACGAGGGTGAAGAAGCCCGCTCAGAAGAAAAGGAACACCGCTTCCTCTACCCCGGATTTAGAGGAGGATGATGTGGGTAATCCGGACCTTGGGGTAGACCTCGATTCAGTTGGCTTACTTTTTATACGTCTTATTGATGATGATATTTGTCAGGACAACGCTGAAGCGAGCAATGCTGAAGGCCCAGAGGTAACTATTCTTTCTTCTGATGCCGTTCCTTTGCCTTTGAAAAAACCTCGCCAAGCAAACCGGAAAATTAAATTTTCTCATCCTCTTGCTTACTTGGATCCCAAATTTCTTGTGAAGACCCAGCAACATGAAGCTCGACGCACCACCCGGCATAGCGGCCAGGTAGTTACCTCCGCCGGTTTACCGAACAGCCCGGTTCGGAAACGCCGCTCAGAGGTCTCCGATTTATGCGCTAGCTTTCCTCCTAAAGCAGGTTTAACTCGTCAGCCTCTTAATCCATCTGACTCCGATTATCAGGTCACTTCCCATTCATCTTCTGGTGAATCTTCAGCCACTCAACTGCCACCGCTGAAGACAGTTATTGGGTAAGTTGGACCGATCCCAACATATCTCTGTATGGGTCTCTTAATCCATCTTACACCGTTTTTTTCAATCTTTGGGTTTTTTCCAGGGCTAAACCTAGACCGAGCAAGAAGGCTCGGCTGGATAACCCGGCTGAAGGAACTGCCGCTCCTGAACCGGAGAAAACTCCTGGTGCTGATGCTCTGGGTCGTGAAGATATTCAGAATTATCTATCTCCGCAAGATGACACCTGTGCTGAAGAAAGGCCTACCAAACCTGCCAGTCGTACTAATCCGCCTGCCAGTCCTGTTCGGGTTGAGGAATCCATCCCCCCTTCTGGAACTGTTGATAAACCGACAGGGCCACTGCAGAGCAGCGACTCCAAGGATGATGATGTTGTGATTACCGGCATTTGCCGCTCTGAACCGGGGAACACTGCTACTTTGGCCAAGCATACTGCCAAGGACGAAATCTCAGCCATAAAGGGCAAATGGGACGTTGACTCCTCAACGTACGCCGCTTTAAGCGCCCAAGATCTTTATTCTGGGTACCTGAACCGACTGTACACCAGTCGCGATTATGAAGCTGGTATGATCAGGATGATGAAAGAAAAACTTGAGGTAACTCTCTTGTGCTTCCTTCTGTTACAACCTAGCTTCTCAATTTGATCCGAATCCGAGATGGTAACCCGAATCATGCTGCCTTGACCACTAAGGTCCGGTTTAAAAACCCAGGGCTTCAACATAAGCCTTTAACCCAAAAACATCATTAAATAACCATTAGCCCCCAAGTGCCAAGTTTTAATACTTGTATTAATCCTGGGACTTTTTGCAGTGGAAAACATGTGTTAAAATCAAGTATGCATTAGCCCCCAAGTATCGAGCACATAACTTGCTTGTGTGGTTGATACTTCCAAACCGTGCACTATTTTCTGAACACTGCTGATGACCTGCTGCAGGGGGATTTGAAGACCAAAGAGAAACAAGTCTCGGACCTTCAGGAAACTTTAAAAACCCAGCAGGCTGAAACTGAAAAAGCGAAGGAGGAATTGACCAATGCCTTAACCGTTATGGAACAGCTGAAAGAAGACCGCAAAAAGGAGCAAGCTGTTTGGGCTACTGAAAAAGCTCTTTTGACGAAGAGGGCCGAAAATGCTGAAGCTGCTCTCAAACCGGTGGTCGATGAATTATCCACCGTGAAGCGACAAATACACTCCATCACCTCTGCCGTCTTTGGTAAATTTTTCGATGCCCTTCTTCCAATTTGTACCTTGTCTGCTATATCCTATGTCCGGTTTGTAATCCATCTTGAAACACTGCAGGCTCACGTATTGGACACTTGGGTTCTGATGTGCGGATGAAACTCAAAGCTGCCTATACTCTGATTGAACAGTTGTACTCCGGAGCACAGAGAGCTATCACCACTGCATCGCACAACCACCCTGCACCGTCTCTGATTCAAGACACGTTAAAGAGGCTATCCATTCTTCCAGCCCGGATTGAAGAGTTGAAAAGATCAGCTGCTCGAACTGGAGCCATCACTGCCTTGATCCGGGCCAAAGCGTGGGTACCAGATTTCGACCCTGTCGAAGCGGCCCAAGGTTACCCCAGCTTGAAAGAAGATGGTTCAGACTTTGGTGAAGATGATTTGAGGGCGATAAACCGGGCGGTGCGCCCCCTAGCTTGTCAATTGGCTGAAGAAGCAGATCTGACCCATTACCAAGCCCAATATGATAACCAGAACAGGCGAGTAGCAGCCCCGGTCCCTGAAGCGGAAAACCTTATTCCTCCAATCCGTAAGCATACCTACGCCCCAGACATTGAACCGTCTTTGCTGATTCACGAAGAAGCTGTCTTTCAAGCGCTAATGGGAATCGACTGGACCACTGCTGATTTCCAGCCAATGGGTAGCCAAGAGGATGCGGCGCAAGATGATCCACAGCCTTCGAACCGAGGCGGCGAACAGGCGTAATCAACGCTCCGGTTCCCCTTAATTGGTGGCGTTTAATCCGTCAACGAACAATATATTCAGGCACTACGCTGCCTTGTAATAAGATAGTTTAATACCTCTGCATTTGAATGTGCCTTCGCGCACGGGTACTGATGCTCTTTCCAATGACGTTTTCCAACTTTATGTTTCCTGTCTTTACTGAGTACACAAGATCTTTCGACCCTATGAACCGTGCTGCGCCTTTGCCAAACCGGGCAACTTGCCTCCGGGTTGAAAAACGGACCAGGCTGTGTCAGCTGAATCGGTTTAAAAGCACTTGACGTTCCGAAGAACAAAAAATACCACAATAAAGGCAAAAAACAAAAACCAAATACGAGAGGCCAACGCGATAGTAAAACGCATGCAAATAGTGGTTGCTATGAACCGTTCAGAAGGCGTGACCATCGTCAAGACAAAATAAACCAAGCCCCCAAGAGGTGTAGCTACGGTTTAGGTCGACTAGGTTCCTAACTGAATCGTGGAAAATATGCCGGTCAAATGGCATTGCATTGGTTCGGATTCGACCAAGCCCCCAAGTGACTCAGTGGCCAAGGGCCGATCAAGTGGCATTGCGTTGGTTCGGACACGACCAAGCCCCCAAATGATTCATTGGCTAAAAAGCCGACCAGAAGGCATTACCATCATCAAGACATGACCGAGCTCCCATAAGGCGTAATCTACGGTTCAAGTCGATTAGGTCCCCAACTGATTCAGTGGCAAATGTGCCAGCCAGAAGGCATTACCGTCGTCAAGACATGACCAAGCCCCCCGGAGGTGTAACTACGGTTCAGGCCGACTAGGTCCCCAACTGACTTTATAGGGATAGTTATGTTCTCTTTGGTTCGAATACGACCTATGTTTGAACAGGAAGCCCCATGTTTGAATAGCTATGTTCTCTTTGGTTCGAATACGACCTATGTTTGAACAGGAAGCCCCATGCTTGAACCGGGATCTTTAAACCGGATCTCAAAGCTTTGCGGGAGTCATCTTCCCTTGAACCGGGCTATAAACCGGAGTCTTCACTTTGATCCTCTTCGAAGCGACCTCAAGGGGTAAACCAGAAATTGTATTAAAGCGAATCAACTCCAAGTAACCACGCATGATGTGAAGAACGGCAGAGACCCCGTTTTGCTCGAGGTTCCGGTTTATTGTATTAATCATAATATATACATGGTCATGATATGTACATAAACAGAGCCCAAGGCTCATGTATAATAAGGTCGAAGATGAGCTATGTTCCACGGCCTGCTGACCTCCTCCTCTGATGTGCGTGAATCCTTGCGTTCTCGAATATCAATCAGGTAGTATGACCCATTATTTAGATTCTTGCTGACCACAAAAGGTCCCTCCCAAGGCGGGGATAATTTATGCTGTTCAGACTGATCCTGGATGAGCCGAAGCACCAAATCCCCCTCCTGAAAGGTTCTGGTCCTAACCCGACGGCTGTGGTAACGGCGAAGATCTTGCTGGTAAATCGCTGAACGGGCAGCTGCCAAGTCACGCTCCTCATCCAACAAGTCAAGAGCGTTCTGCCGTGCCTGCTCGTTGTCCGCTTCAACATATGCTGCCACACGAGGTGAGTCATGTCGTATATCACTTGGGAGAACCGCCTCTGCTCCATAGACCATAAAAAATGGCGTAAACCTCGTGGATCTGTTAGGCGTGGTGTTGATGCTCCATAATACAGACGGTAGCTCCTCCACCCAACAACCCGGCGTCCTTTGCAAAGGGACCAGAAGCCGGGGTTTGATACCTCTCAAGATCTCTTGATTCGCTCGTTCTGCCTGACCATTAGATTGTGGGTGCGCTACCGAAGAAACATCAAGCCGTATATGCTCCCGTGCACAGAACTCTTTCATGGCCCCCTTGGATAGATTGGTACCATTATCTGTGATGATGCTGTGTGGAAAGCCAAACCGGAAGATCACCTTCTTTATAAACCGAACCGCCGTGGCAGCATCACATTTACTGATAGGTTCTGCCTCCACCCACTTTGTAAATTTGTCAACCGCCACCAGTAGGTGGGTCTTCTTATCTTTGGAACGCTTAAAAGGCCCAACCATATCGAGCCCCCAAGTCGCAAACGGCCAAGTGATTGGAATCATCCTCAATTCTTGAGCCGGTATGTGTGCTCGTCTGGAAAATTTCTGGCAACCATCACATAACCTGACCAGGTCTTCTGCATCAGCATGAGCAGTTAACCAGTAGAAACCGTGGCGGAACGCTTTAGCCACCAATGATTTTGAACCGGCGTGGTGGCCGCAATCCCCTTCATGTATTTCACGTAATATCTCGCACCCCTCCTCAGGGGATACGCACCGTTGCAGCGCTCCTGACACGCTGCGATGATGCAGCTCTCCTTTGAAAATGGTCATAGACTTGGACCGCCGTACTATCTGTCGAGCCAAGCTTTCGTCTTCTGGCAACTCACCCCGGTTCATATATGCCAGATAAGGGAGCGTCCAATCCGGGGTGACCTGAAGAGCCGCCACTAATTGAGCCTCCGGATCAGGAACAGCCAACTCCAGCTCACCGGGTAGCTGTACCGATGGGTGATACAATACATCCAAGAAAACATTGGGTGGGACCGGTTTACGCTGAGAGCCCAAGCGGCTTAAAGCGTCCGCTGCCTCATTCTTTCTACGGTCCACATGGTCCACTTGATAGCCTTTGAAATGCCCGGCTACCATATCTACTTCACGTCGGTACGCAGCCATGAGCGGGTCCTTAGAATCCCAGGTACCAGATACCTACTGAGCCACCAGATCCGAATCACCAAAGCACCTAACTCTGCTCAGATTCATCTCTTTAGCCATCCGAAGACCATGAAGCAAAGCTTCATACTCAGCCGCATTATTTGTACAGGGGAACATTAAACGGAGGACATAACAAAACTTATCTCCTCGTGGGGAAGTTAAAACGACTCCAGCCCCCGAGCCTTCCAATTGTCTGGACCCGTCAAAATGAATAGTTCAATAGGTGTTATCTGGCTTCTCCTCAGGCGCTTGTAACTCTGTCCAATCGTTTATGAAGTCGACAAGTGCTTGTGACTTTATAGTCGTCCGGGGCACGTATCTTAAACCGTGCGGCCCGAGCTCGATAGCCCACTTAGCAATCCGACCGGTCGCCTCCCGGTTCTGTATGATGTCACCCAAAGGAGCAGAACTGACCACCGTGATGGGGTGTCCTTGAAAATATCGCCTCAGCTTCCGGCTTGCCATAAAAACACCATATACCAGCTTCTGCCAATGCGGATACCTTTGTTTGGACTCGATAAGCACTTCACTGATATAGTAAACCGGTCGCTGAACCGGATGTTCCTTTCCAGCCTCCTTTCGTTCTACCACCATCGCCACACTAACTGCTCTGGCATTCGCAGCAACATATAACAGGAGCGGCTCTTTATCTACAGGGGCTGCCAAAACTGGCGGATTGACTAGCTGCCGCTTCAAGTCCTCAAACGCTTTATCTGCCTCCGCACTCCAGACAAATTGATCCGTCTTCTTGAGCATTTGATACAAGGGGATCGCCTTTTCACCGAGGCGACTGATAAACTGGCTTAACGCTGCAATCCGTCCGGCCATGCGCTGAACATCATTGACGCATTTCGGTTTGGCCAGGGAGGTGATGGCTGTGATCTTTTCCGGATTAGCCTCAATCCCTCTATGGGATACTAAAAATCCCAACAACTTGCCTGCAGGCACACCAAAAACACATTTAGCCGGGTTGAGCATCATTTGGTACACTCTCAAGTTATCGAAAGTCTCCTTCAAATCATCAACCAGGGTTTCCTTCTTTCGTGATTTGACCACAATATCATCCACATAAGCATGCACATTACGACCAATCTGCTCGTGGAGGCAATTTTGCACACACCGTTGATAAGTAGCCTGCGCACTCTTAAGCCCGAAGGGCATAGACACATAGCAGAAGGCTCCAAAGGGAGTAATGAACGCCGTCTTCTCCTGGTCCTTAACTGCCATCTTGATCTGATGATAACCCGAATAGGCATCCAAAAAACTCAAACGCTCGCAACCTGCTGTTGCATCAATGATTTGATCAATCCGGGGGAGAGCAAAAGGATCCGCTGGACAAGCTTTATTCAAGTCTGTGTAATCCACACACATGCGCCAGGTGCCGTTTTTCTTAAGAACCAGCACCGGATTAGCAAGCCACTCGGGATGAAAAACCTCAATAATAAACCCAGCTGCCAGGAGCCTGGCCACTTCCTCACCAATCGCTTTACGTCTTTCTTCGTTAAACCGCCGTAAGAACTGTTTTACCGGTTTATACTTAGGATCCACATTAAGGGTGTGCTCAGCGAGTTGCCTCGGTACACCAGGCATGTCAGACGGCTTCCATGCAAAGATGTCCCGATTCTCACGGATCAACTCGATGAGCGCGCTTTCCTATTTTGGATCCAAGTTTGCACTGATGCTGAACTGCTTGGATGAATCGCCAGGCACGAAGTCAACAAGCTTAGTTTCGGCCGCTGATTTGAACTTCAAGGCCGGATCGTGGTCCGTAGTTGGCTTTTTTAATGAAGTCATGTCCTCCGGATCAACACTGTCTTTGTACTGCCTTAGCTCCTCCATAGCACAAACCGATTCTGCATAAGTCGCATCTCCTTCCTCGCATTCCAAAGCGATTCGACGGCTGCCGTGAACCGTTATAGTGCCCTTGTAACCCGGCATCTTAAGTTGCAGGTACACGTAGCAGGGCCGTGCCATAAATTTTGCATAGGCTGGCCGTCCGAACAAAGTGTGGTACGGACTTTGGATTTTAACCACTTCGAACGTCAGCGTCTCTGATCTGGAATCGTGACTATCGCCAAAGACCACTTCAAGGGCTATCTTACCAACCGGATATGCAGACTTGCCAGGCACCACCCCGTGGAACACGGTGTTGGTCGGTTTGAGATCCTTATCTACCAGTCCCATGCGACGGAAGGTCTCATAATACAAGATGTTAATGCTGCTCCCTCCGTCCATGAGCACCTTGGTGAGCTTATAACCTCCCACCTGAGGCGCCACCACCAATGCTAACTGACCCGGATTATAAACCCTGGGAGGGTGATCTTCTCGGCTCCATATGATAGGCTGTTCCGACCAGCGCAGATAGTGAGGCGTGGCCGGTTCGATAGCACTGACTGCCCGCCTCTGAAGCTTTCTATCCCGTTTATCCAAGCTTGTAGTAAAGACATGATACTGTCCACTACTCAACTGTTTCGGGTTGCTCTGATACCCTGATTGCTGCTGTCCGTAACCACTTTGATTACTTTGATTATTTCGGCTGTCCTGTCCGCCCGGATTACCCTGGAACCCTGGGCCGGAATTTCCGCCACCGTATCCTGATCCGGAACCTGAACCGCCGCCGGAGCTGTGATCATATTGGAAAGTGTTTGAACTTTTGAATTCCTTCATGATATAACAATCCTTCCAAAGATGGGTTGCTGGTTCCTCTTTTGTTCCGTGCTTCGGACAGGGCTGATTTAAGAAAAAGTTCAAACGCTCCGGATTAGGACCGGGATTTGCGCGGAAACTTGGCTGTTTCCCCTTACGCCGCTGGCCTTTATTCTGTGCACTTGTGTTGGCCACAAAGTCCATGCTCCCGTCCGGTTTACGCTTACCTCTGCCTCCATTACCTGTCGGTCGATGTTGCTGGCCTTTGGTGTTGCTATTCTTCTTTCCCTTCCCTGCTTTGTCATCACCAGAGTCAGGATCCTTGGTACTGTCAGAATCCGCATACTTCACTAAAGCGGTCATGAGCGTTCCTATATCTGTACAATCACGCTTCATCCGGCCCAGCTTTAGCTTCAAAGGGCCAAACCGACAGTTGCTTTCCAACAGCACCACGGCGGTGTCTGCGTTGATGCGATCTGACGAGTGCAAAACTTCTGATACCCGCCGTACCCAATGGGTAGTTGATTCCCCTTCTTGCTGAACGCAGGCTGCTAGGTCAACTATCGACATTGGCTGTTTGCACGTGTCCTTGAAATTCTTGATAAACCGGGCGCGCAATTGGGCCCACGAACTAATTGAATTAGGCGGTAAGCTCTTTAGCCAAGTCCGGGCCGTTCCTTCTAACATCATAGTAAAATACTTGGCACACGCCGTGTCATCCACATCCAGCATCTCCATAGCCATTTCATAGCTCTCCACCCATGTCTCCGGAGGCTGATCTGCCGTGTAGTTTGGTACCTTGCGGGGGCCTTTGAAGTCTTTGGGCAGGCGTACGTTGCGCAAAGCGGGAACAAGGCACGGTACTCCCAAAGAACTGGAGACCACCCCCGGTTCAACCGTAGCCGCTGGGAAGATAGGTGTAAGCTGACGAGCCTGATGCTGCGCTGCCAATCCGGCCTCCCGCGCACGGGCGCGATCCACATTCTCCTGAGCATTGTCGACGCCCGCCGGATTGTTGCCGCGGAGCACTTCACGCCTGGCATTGCTTGACACAGCCGGCTCCTCCATGCGCCTACTATAGCTCCCGCTGGGGCGAGGGGTGGAGTGAATCCGATCGCGGCTTTGCGAATATGCTTCTTGTTGGGCCAACGCGGTCCTAAGGAGCTCCTTGACCCGGCGTGTCTCTACGTCCTGCGGTGAATCGCCTTCGATCGGAATGGCTTCCAATCGAGCCGCCGCCGCGACGAGGTTATCCATCGGGTTGGAATAATGACCTGACGGTGTTGGCACGGCCGGTGGTGTACCAGTGTTGTGACGAGGCAGGTTTATTATCCGGTGCTGAACCAGGGCGCCGACTGTCGCCTCCGCACGGTTTACCCCCGGGGTGTTGAAGAGATTTCGGGCGTCGAGGGCTGCGGGCAATCGAGATCGGGATTTCCTCTTTAGGACTTCCTGAGACGCATTCTGGTCCATCATGAGCCTGTAAGCCTGTGCATCCAAAGCGGCGCGCTCCGCCGTCATCCTGATCTCTTCTGCTGCCAGCTCCGCTTTAGCTTGAGTGATCTGCTCTCTCACTTTGGCAATCTCAGCATTGTGAACCTCCTGATCCACCGGGTTGGCTTCCGCCATGAGCGCTGTCAGTGCGTCAAACAGGTCTGACAAAACTTGGGCTGGTGAACCCGTAGGGCCTCCTGCCCGCGCAGCCGTTGCCGCTGCCGATCCGGAGATCGCTGCTGCTGCAGTTGATGATCGTGGCACCGCCTGTGTTCCAGCCATGATGATCCCAACCCGATAGGGCAGATCAGAGGGGTCCGGAATACTGTTGCCATTGGAGCCGCCCCCAATCCGATCATCTTGCAGCTGGTAAAGAGATTCGGTTTCCCCGGTCGACGTTTCATCGCCGGAGTAGATGGCGGTTTCGTCACCGGATTCGGATCCTTCCTCGTAGCTTCCTCCGTGGATGACTCCCACGAAGGCGTGCTTCCTGGTCGGTTTAGCCGGGGTCGAACTCGTGCACTGAGCTGTCTCGACGAGGTCGGCGCAGACGCCTAACTCGGGGCCTGGTTCTCCGATCTTGCCAATGAGAACATGGATGCCGCCAAAGGGGACCCGGTACCCGTACTCGATCGAGCCGGCGTCGGGGCCCCAGCCTGTGCTGTCGATATAGAGTTTTCCGCGGCGGCTCTTGGTCATCCGACCCACAGCGTAACCCTCGAGTCCTTCAAAGCGGCCCTCCAAAAACTTGAAACCATCTCGCGATAGCCCCACGGTGGGCGCCAACTGTCGTGGATTTGTCACGGCAGATGTCCTGGCAAAAGGACTTAGTCGTGGAGCCATCGCAACGGGTTAGTTTAAAGGGGTTAAAGCGGACGCAAGGACACAGAGTTTATACTAGTTCGGCCCCTTTCAATGAAGGTAAAAGCCTACGTCTAGTTGTGATGGGATTGATGGGTTTCGAGGGCTAGGGAGCGATAAGCTTCGCCTAAACCTCGAGTTGTTGTTCTCTCTCCCTAAACCGCCGTCGGGTCGTCCCCTTATATACACGGGTGACGCCCGTCGGTCTGCAAAGTCCCAACCCCCGGTTCATAAACGTGCCCAGGTCGGTCTCTCTATTCTAAACTTACAATGCAAGTTTACCTCAGGCCGGTTTATGCCGTAAACCTCTAAACCGATTATAGGCTTCGGGCCCTTCTATTTCCCCTTGGGCTTTGACATCTCGGGTTCCTTGACGGAGCTAACCCGGGCCCTATGGGCCGGTTTACCCCAAATAGCAATATCCCCAACACTTCCCGGGCCGCCCTTGAGGCAGCGCAAAAGGAGTCAGCTGCTCTCCAGGCCGAGGTGCTCCGTCTTCGTCATCAGGTGGAAGAGGCCGAGGCCGTCAAACGTCAGAACGCTGATGAGATACGCCAACGGCAGGTCTTGGAGCACGTGCATGGCCCCATGCTGGCTACGCTCAGGGAGAGGGCCAACACAGCCTTGGGCAACGTCTGCGAGGCGGCTGTCGGCGAGCCGCACACGATCAACTATGCTGGCAACCTGCAGTTCTTCACTGCCGTAGTGACGCAGCTGGAGGCGCGGTCGACCAGGGCCGACAAGTTGGTGGAGGAGAGGAGCCGTGCCCTACTCGGGCGCGCTTTTTCCCGTGTCTTCAGCCATCTTCAGGACATGGATCCCCACTTTGACTTCGATGCCGTCATCGCCCCAGTCCCCCAGGCCGTCCGAGGTGACCTGGCGGACTGGGTGGAAAACAACGCGGACACTCTTGTGAAGGCTTTCACTTCGGATAACGACGACGTGATCGTGGCTACCGAGGAAGGCGGTGTGGTGGATGGTCCCGGCGCCGCTGACGACGATGCAGGCAGCGGTGGCGAGTCCAGTGACACCAGCAGCGGCTCGGGAGTTGCTCCTGAGGATGCCTTGGGGGATTTGCCAGACTGACTGTGTGTTGCTCCTGTCTTTTGCCCTGCATGAATAGAACTCATGTGCTTGGCCTGATGGTCGTGAGAGCATTTTGGGAGGGGAAGCCCCTCATGTAAAACTTGTGTAGATCGTATTAGCAGCTATTATATTGTGCGAGCATCCGCGCCTGGCGGCCGGTTGGTTTACCTTTGTTTTGCGCAGGCCCCGAGGCTGCTCGTGGGAGGACGTGGTGTCCTGAGTGTTCTCTAGTTGAGATCGCAGGACGCGCAAGTGCTGTCAGCGAGGGGCTTCACAGGCACTGGCCCTCTTCACAGGCTCCGGGACTTTTCATAACCGCGATAGCTTCACAGGCATTCGCCTTCTTCACAGGCTCCGGGCCATTTCATAAACGCGATAGCTTCACAGGCATTTGCCTTCTTCACAGGCTCCGTGCCTTTTTCCCAAAGGGACATCCTCCGTAGGTACCAGAAAGTCCTCCCGAGGAGAGATAACGGCAGTCTGGGCTGCGCACGAGCCTGGCCCGACCCGACTCGCGAGGGGCTCGCGAGGGGAGGCGGCTGTGGTGAAGCGGTAACCAGAGCGCAAGAAATAGCTCGAACGAGACTAAGCACCCCTTCCCCAAACGCACGCAAATCTCAAATTAGAATCCAACTTAAATCCAGCAGGGAAAAGTTACAACCGAAAGAAGAAGGCAATAAAAGCAGACAAAAGGCCGCGTCTGGCACCTAATCTAGTCTTGGACGTCTTCTCACCAGCGCGGAGCTAAGTGCTATCCACTGGGCGTCGGAGGGAGCCCCAGGGCCTGAGGCTGGCACCCCTGAGACTCCGGGGCGTGTACAGCCCCACTCATTATTACGTGAGAGTGTCACGGGGCGGCGAGCTTCACAGGCACTGGGCCTTCTTCACGGGTACCGGCGTTGCTTCATATTGCCAGACGAGGGCCCCGCCTTGCGCCACACTCTAGTGCCACCAACGACGACCGGAAACCAGGACGCCGCCGGTGGGGTAGAACGGTCGCTAGCGGTTCCCCCGACGACCACGGGTCCTCCGCCAGGGGCAGGCCCTCAGGCGCCTCCCCAGCGGAGGGCCTACCTCTTGAGAACGCCTTGCTCCGAACGCTGCGGTGGTGATGTGGGGTCCCTGCCCCTCTCCTGCAGCCCCCTGCGCCCTCCTCCTGAGGGGTAGGAGACCGTGGGAGCGGGGCAGACACTTGCTGCGGCGACCTGCACCTCCTGCGATCCATGAGTAGTGTATGCCTGCTCCTGAGGGATTAGTGGTACCTGATAAGTGTCGCCTCCAGCGTGGCTGGCGGAGCCGCCCCGGGGTTCCTGGATGTAACGCCCTCGATGCGGCTATATCTCCCACGTGTCGAGGCATGACTTAGAGGCATAACCGCATTGAAAGCAATGTCGCAAGTGAGGTAATCTTCACACAACCCATGTAATACATAAAGGGAAAGAGTTACATAGTTGGCTTACAGTCGCCACTTCACACAATACATAAATAAACATCCATCATTCAAATTACACTCAAGGTCCGACTACGGTACCAAAATGAAAGAAGACTACCCCAAATGCTACACAGATCCCCGAATCACCCCAACTGGGCTCCACTACTGATCATCTGGAAAAGACACATAGTAACGACCACGTTCCTCGTCGAACTCCCAAGTGAGCTCGGTCGCGTCATCTGCACTGGCATCGTTGGCACCTGCAACTGTATTGGTAGAATCTGTGAGTCACGGGGACTCAGCAATCTCACACCCGCGAGATCAAGACTATTTGAGCTTATAGGTAGGAAAGGATTGTGAGGTGGAGCTGCAGCAAGCGACTAGCATATATGGTGGCTACAACGCAAAAGAGAGCGAGAAGAGAAGCAAAGCACGGTCGTGAAGCTAGAAGTGATCAAGAAGTGATCCTAGAACAACCTATGTCAAACATAACTCCAACACCGTGTTCACTTCTTGGACCCCGCCGAGAAGAGACCATCACGGTTACACACGCGGTTGATGTGTTTTAGTTAAGGTCAACTTCGGGTTTTCTACAACCGGACATTAACAAATTCCCATCTACCTCATAACCGCGGGCACGGCTTTCGAAAGATAATACCCTGCAGGGGTGTCCCAACTTAGCCCATTATAAGCTCTCACGGTCAACGAAGGATATTCCTTCTACCGGGAAGACCCGATCAGTCTCGGAATCCCGGTCTACAAGACATCTCGACAGTAATAAAACAAGTCCAGCAAAGCCGCCCGATTGTGCCGACAAATCCCGATAGGAGCTGCACATATCTCATTCTCAGGGCACATCTGGATGAGCAGTACGTACGGCAACCGAGGATACCCCAAGTTGCCTCAGGGCGGCACCGCAAGTGGCTCTAGTTTGGACCAGCAATCGAAGGAGAACTGGCCCGGGGGGGTTAAAATAAAGATGACCCTCGGGCTCGCGAAAACCCGGGGGAAAAAGGCTTAGGTGGCAAATGGTAAAACCAATGTTGGGCCTTGCTGGAAAAGTCTTATTCAAAGCGAACTGTCAAGGGGGTCCCATAAATCACCCAACCGTGTAAGGAACGCAAAATCAAGGAACATAACACCGGTATGACGGAAACTAGGGTGGCAAGAGTGGAACAAAACACCAGGCATAAGGCCGAGCCTTCCACCCTTCACCAAATATATAGATGCATTAATAAAATAAGAGGTATTGTGATATCACAACAAGTAAACATGTTCCAGCAAGGAACAACAAGTCCATGTTCCAACAAGGAACAAACTTCATCTTCACCTGCAACTAACAACGATATAAGAGGGGCTGAGCAAAGCGGTAACATAGCCAAACAACGGTTTGCTAGGACATGGATGGTTAGAGGCTGACATGGCAATATAGGTGGCATGATATAGCAAGTGGTAGGTATCGTAGCATAGGCATAGCAAAAGAGCGAGCATCTAGCAAGCAAAGATAGAAGTGATTTCGAGGGTATGGTCATCTTGCCTGCAAGGTTCTCAGAGTTGTCGAAAGCTTGGTCCTCGTAGGCGTTCTCAACAGGTTCCTCGTTCACGTACTCGTCTCCCGGCTCTACCCAAATCAAGAACACAAGAAAAGGGGACAACATCAATCACGATGCAATGCGCAAGCAACATGATGCAAAACATGGCATGATATGCGAGATGTGATATGCAATGCATATGCGTGCTTCGGACAGGAAAAGATGAACAAGGCATAATCTTGGCAAACCAAGTATGCCACTGGATAGGTGAGGTGATTTCGGTTGAAATCGATATAAAGATCACCGGAATCGGATGCACGGTTTGTAAATGACAAGCAAAACAAGAATGACAATAATATGCCATTAACAGCATGATGCTACTTAGCAAGCAACAAGAAATTAAGCTACTGCACCCAAACATATCAACAAAGCATATGACAGTAATCTACTCAAGATGCTTGACAAAAGATGAACACTGAGCTATGGATAAATCACAAAATAACTGGTCCAAACAAGCATGGCAACGGTGCAAAAGATAACAGGTTCACAGACTTAGAGAAAATAACATGCCAGAAATTAACATCAGGATGACATGTTTAGAGCAATGAAACAGCATGCTACAGAAACAAGACATAGCAAAATAAGGCATTGCATGAATCCACTCAAAGCACTTAACAAAAGTCCCTTACTGACCATAAGCCAAAAAGGATCAAAAAATATGATAACACCCACGGCAAATAAGCAAGTTTCGATACAGGTTTCAGACTTAGCAGAAAACTGGACATGTCAAGAACAGATAACAAGTAGGCACGTTCGTGAGCTCGATGCACTCACTACAGAGCATTACATGACAAACTAAGCATACATACATCAAGAATACATGGCATAGAAGCTATACATGGCAAGAACAACATCATAGCATGCAAGGATCAAATACAACAAGCTTGGCAAAATCGAATAACATGTAAACAATCTGCCAGCAACATTTTATAGCAAAAGTAGAGCTCGATTGACTCAAGCTATGGCACTCCGTAATTACAAACAAAGGCATGGATGCATAGAGCAAATCCATATTCTCAAAACACTCTTACTGATCATGCTCAAAAGAGGCATAGATCTCTTGGAAACAACATGAACACATGGCATAAAAATAACAGCAGGCAGGGACTTTGTGAAATTACTAAGTCTCTGAAATCAGCAACATTATGTACCCTAGTTTGCATGCTTGTGCTAGTCACCACATAGATCACAAAAATACATGGCATAAGTCTCTGGAAATATGGCATGGCATATTACAAAACACATGTAGGACTCAACTTCATAGGGTGCACACATCAATCACGGCAAAAATGACAAAAGTGCATGTTCTGATAAGAATCAGAAACTAACATCACATAGCCCTCTTCTAACAGCATTTAGGGCATCAAGATGAACTCAAATGAAAATAATTCAATGGAACGAAATGATGTACTCTTGGAGGCGAACAATTTGACATATTATACGCACGAAACGGAGCAACATACAGCAAGTTATGATGCGATGAAGTTGTAACAGTTTAGCAAATATTTCGGGACTTAGACAAATTTGAAGGAGGGGGAAAAGTCAACCCCAGCGTAGATCGAGGTTCGCCGGCGCGGGTCTCGCCGGAGTTCGGCCGGAGAGCCTCGGAGGAGGCAGCTGCGGGCCCGGGGTCGCCGGATCCGGGCGGCGCCGGCCCGGATCTGGGCGCGGGAGGCCGGGCGCGGGCGCGGGGACCGCGGGACGGCGCGGCGTGGCGGCGGCGGCGGCGGCGGCGAGCGCGACGCGGGTGCGGCGGCGCGCGGGGGTGAGAGGCGGGCGGAGCGGGCGGAGGCGCGGGCGCTCGCGGGCCGCGGGGGCCGGTGACGGGCTTCGGCGGGCCCGCGGGGCGGTGCGGTACGGGCGGCGGCGCGAGACACGTGGCGCCCCGTGATAGGCGCGGGCGGCGGTGGCGGACGTGTCCGGCCGGATCCGGACGCGTCCGGCGGCGCGGAGAGGAGCGGGACTAGGTTTAGGGTGGTTTTGGACCTGGGATTTCGGAGGAGGGATGTATTTATAGGTAGAGGGGGCTAGGAACCTCCAAATGGAGTGCGGTTTTCGCCCACACGATCGTGATCGAACGGCGGTGGACATGGGAGTGTCTTAGATGGGTTATTGGGATGTTTTGGAGGGGTTTTGGGCTGCAACACACACGAGGCCTTTACGGTTACCCGGTTAACCGTTGGAGTACCAAACGACCTCCGATTGACCCGAAACTTGACAGGCGGTCTACCGGTGCTATACCAAGGCCGCTTGACAAACCTCGGTCCATTCCGAGAAAGTTTAATACTCGCACACGGAAAAAGGTAAAAGGGGATGCCGGGGAACATAGGAGCGCCGGATTGCAAAACGGACATCGGGGAAAAAGCTCGGATTCAAGAGACGAACACGTATGCGAATGCGATGCACATGATGACATGATATGAAATGCATGACAAGAACAAAATGCAAACTGACAGGAACCCAACCACGGAGGGAATATCATAACACATAGCCGAAAATGGCAAGAGTTGGAGTTACAATTATGGCAAGTTACATCCGGGGTGTTACAACACTCCACCACTACGAGAGGATCTCGTCCCGAGATCTAGGACTGAAATAACTCCGGATTCTCGGAACGGAGGTGGTCCTCGCGCTCCCAGGTGGCTTCCCGGTCTGAATGGTGTGACCATTTCACTTTCAGGAATTTGATTAACTTGTTGCGAGTCTTGCGCTCAGTTTCTTCCAGAATAGCAACGGGGTGCTCATGATAGGACAAATCTTCTTGAAGATCAATCTCTTCGAAGTTGATGGTGCACTCAGGCGTCTTGAAGCACTTGCGAAGCTGTGACACATGGAAGACATCGTGCACATTTGCAAAGTTGGAGGGAAGCTCAAGTTGATAGGCGAGATCGCCTCATTTGCCGATGATCTTGAAAGGGCCCACGTATCTAGGGGCAAGTTTCCCCTTGATACCGAAGCGACGAGTTCCTTTCATTGGAGAGACGCGGAGGTAGACATGGTCTCCGATCTCGAATGCCAAATCTCGGTGTTTGCTATCGTAATAGCACTTCTGGCG
Source organism: Aegilops umbellulata (assembly GCA_032464435.1). Classification (NCBI taxonomy): domain Eukaryota; kingdom Viridiplantae; phylum Streptophyta; class Magnoliopsida; order Poales; family Poaceae; genus Aegilops; species Aegilops umbellulata. Next base: position 63,924,807 of record CP136057.1, read on the forward strand.
CGATTGTGCGGCTTTGAGGTTCTCACAAATGACCTTGCACATAGCCTCAGCCTCTGAGATCAAATCGTTGCCAAGCAATTGGCGTTCGCCCGTCTCAGACCAATTGAGAGGAGTACAGCACTTTCTGCCATAGAGAATATCGAATGGGGCTTTGCCCGAGCTGGCTTGAAAGCTGTTGTTGTAAGAGAACTCGGCATAAGGAAGACAATCCTCCCACTTCATGCCGAAAGAGATAACACAAGCTCTGAGCATATCTTCAAGAATTTTGTTGACACGCTCGACTTGTCCACTAGTTTGACGGTGGAAAGCTGTGCTGAAGCGAATATTAGTGCCCATGGCCTTCTGAAAAGAATCCCAAAACTTGGAGGTAAAGATGCTGCCACGGTCTGAAGAGGTCAACTGTGGAATGCCATGCAAGGAGACAATTCTGGAGGTGTAGAGCTCTGCCAGCTGCGCTGCTGTAATAGACTCTTTGATAGGAAGAAAATGAGCCACGTTGGTGAGCTTGTCGATGACGAGGAAGATAGCATCATTTCCACGCTTGGACTTAGGAAAACCAGTCACGAAGTCCATTTCGATATGATCAAACTTCCATTCTTGAATAGCAAGAGGTTGGAGAAGACCAGCTGGTCGTTAGTGTTCTGCTTTCACCCTTCTGCAGACATCACATTCATTCACGAATTGAGCAATCTCTCGCTTCATTCGAGTCCACCAATACGACTGCTTGAGGTCATGGTACATCTTCGTACTTCCAGGATGAATTGACAGAAGAGAGTTGTGCGCTTCGTTCATAATGACTTTACGAAGATCACCCTTTGGAACCACGATCCGGTCCTCGAAGAAAAGAGTATCTCTGTCATCAACTCGATAGCACTTGTATTTGGAAATGCCCTTGTCAATACCACGTTTCACCTTCTTCACCATGGTATCCAACAGTTGTGCCTCACGAATTTGATCTTCCAAAGTAGGAGATACGATGAGGTTGGCAAGAAAACCTTGAGGAACAACTTGGAGATTCAACTTGCGGAAAGCTTCACAGAGATCCGGTTCAAAGGGCTTGAGGATTAAGCTGTTGCAATAAGCCTTCCTGCTCAATGCGTCTGCAATCACATTAGCCTTGCCTGAGTATATTCAATACTCGGATTATAATCTTGAACCATTTCGACCCATCGAGTTTGCCTGAGGTTGAGGTGAGGCTGAGTGAAGATGTACTTGAGGCTCTTGTGATCGGTGAAAATGTCCACTTTCCAACCCAACAGGAGATGTCTCCATGTTATTAGTGCGTGGACCACTGCCGCCAACTCAAGATCGTGAGTGGGGTAGTTCCTTTCGTTGGGCTTCAACTAACGAGAGGTATAGGCCACAACCTTCTTCTCTTGCATTAAGACGGCACCGAGGCCCTGAAGAGAAGCATCACAAAAAACTTCATAAGGCTTGTCTTCGTCAGGAGGAGTCAAAACTGGAGCAGTGATGAGTTTCTCTTTGAGAGTGTTGAAAGCAACGTCACACTCAGGAGACCAGACATACTTCGCATGCTTCTGGAGGAGGTTGGAAAGAGGCTTTGCAATCTTTGAGAAATTCTCAACGAATCTTCGGCAATAGCTTGCAAGTCCAAGAAAACTGCGAAGCTGCTTGACATTCTGAGGAGGTTCCCAATTCAAAACTGCAGACACCCTCTCTGGATTAATATCAATGCCCTTGGCTGAGATGATATGACCAAGATAAAGAACTTCATCAAGCCAGAATTCACATTTGGAGAACTTCGCATATAATTTATACTCTCTGAGCTTGTCGAGCACCAATCGCAAAAGTTTGGCACGATCCTTCTTATTCTTGGAGAAGACCAAAATATCATCGAGATAGACCAAGACAAATTCGTTGATGTAGGGGTTGAAGATGAAATTCATCAAGCGAGTGAATGCTGGAGGAGCATTGACAAGGCCGAAAGACATGATAGTATATTCATAAGAACCAAAGCTTGTTCTGAATGCTGTCTTGGGAATATCTTCTTCACGAATGCGAATCTGATGATACCCCATACGAAGGTCAAGCTTGGAGAACACCTTAACACCTTTAAGTTGCTCGAATAGCTCATTGATGTTGGGAAGTGGGTACTTGTTCTTGATAGTCTTCTTGTTCAATGGACGGTAATCGACGCAAAGTCGGTCCGTGCCATCCTTCTTCTTGACAAAAAGAACACCACAACCCCAAGGAGAAGAACTCGGTCTGATCAGACCCAGACGCTCTTGTTCATCGAGTTGTTTCTTCAATTCCTTCAACTCATCTGGTCCAAGCTTGTAAGGACACTTGCAAACGGGTTTCGTGCCAGGCTCAAGATCAATAACGAATTCAACTGGTCGGCGGGGAGGCATACCCGGAAGCTCTTCTGGAAAGACATCTTGGTACTCACAAACGACTGGAATCTGAGAGATAGCATCCAATTCACCATTCTCATTGAGAGAAAACAACCGAATGGTATCATCACGAGAGGCATAGATGATTACATCGTCAGAAGAGGGAGTCAATTGAATTTCCCTGGCAGCACAATCAAGCTGAGCCTTGTGCTTAGAAAGCCAGTCCATCCCGAGAATAAGATCAATATCAGAGTCACCAAGAACAATTGGTTTAGCCAGAAATCTATAGTCACCCATCTTGATACCGACGTTTGGAACCAAAACTCGAGAAGTCATTTGCTTACCCGGGGACACAATCTTCAACGGAACAGGAATCTTTTCCATCACAAACTCATGCTTGGCAACAAAAGGTCTTGATATGAAAGAATGCGATGCACCAGTATCAAATAAGACTTTAGCAGGAATATCATTAACTGAGAGATTACCCATGATCACTTCAGAAGAATCCTCTGCCTGAACCGCGTTCATCATGTTCACCTTGGCATGCTTAGGATTATGCTTGACCACTGCATTGCTGGAAGATCTCACGGGAGGAGGAGGCGGAAGGCGCTTTTGGTTGAAGCACTTGTTCGCATAGTGACCCTTCTGCTGACATTTGTTGCAAGTCACCTCTGAAAGCGGACGATGGTAAGGAGCACTTGGCCTTGGAGCTTGGTTCTGAGACTTGTTCTGATAGCCAGGGTTGGGTGGGTGGGAAGATCCATGACCACCTGAGTTCTTCTGCTGATAAGGCTGACGGAACGGAGGAGGAGGAGGCAACCAGAACTTCTGTTGCTTAGCTGCCACAAGTGAGGAAGAAGAAGACTGAACTGCGTCTCTGACTCTCTTCTTAGAAGCCTCACACTTGAGCTGAGCAGCTTCTTGTTTCAGCGCCATGTTGTAGAATTCATCATACTTTAACGGCTCAAAAAGCACGAGAGCAAGTTGCAGATCTTCTCTGAGACCACGTCTGAATTGGTAGATCATAATCTTCTCATCAGGGATGTCTTGCCTCGCAAAATGAGAGAGCTTCTGGAACTGAGTGTTGTATTGATACACGGACATGTTGCCTTGCTTGAGATTGCGGAACTCCTCACGCTTACTCTCAACAACACTTTCTGGAATGTGGTGAGCTTTGAAGTCACGGCGGAAATCATCCCAGGTAATCACACGACCTCCTCTGGAATCTTTGTATTGCTGGAACCATTCAGCAGCTTGATCTTTGAGTTGAAAAGAGGCAAACTTGACAAAGTCCTCAGGTCTGACATTGCTGCACTCGAAATGCTTGCTGATGTCCACTAGCCAATCATCGGCGTCTGTGGCCTCGACACAGTAGCTGAAGGTCTTTGGCTGATTAGCAAGGAACTGGTTGAGTGAAGCGAAGTGCGGCTGATTGTTGCCTTGGCCTTGATTCCCTTGATTATCTTGCCCTTGGTTGCGATCTTGCAAGAGGTGAATCAGAATCTGAGCGTTGGCATTTGTGGCAGTCATCAGGGCTTGCCATGCCTCCGGAGGCGGAGGTGGTGGCGGAGGGTTAGCCTGACTTCCTTCATTGCGTTCCGGATTTTGACGCGTTGGCGGAGCCATCCTGAAGAGGTGACATCCATTAGCATCTTGAAAAAGATATATTCAAGATAAATCAAAGGATCGAAATTGCAACATATAGTCTTCACAATAAGCATCCGAACGAGAATGAACGAATGAATTCCAAAGTAAAGCATCACACTTCCATAAGTTGAGAAGCCACTTAGACAAAAGGTATGGAATAAAATCAACAAGGTACGGATGAGAACAAATACTTGGTAAGGATTACCCAATCACGAACCAAATATCTGCGGAAGAAATACTAGAGCTACATGAATTCCCACTTATAAACTCCCGAAACTTTCTGGTTATGCAATCAGGTGTTGGGGATACAGGGGACACAAAATATATCACCCAAACTAACAATACCTAGATCCAGCTGTATCCATCCTTCAACACATAACCAAGAAATCCTCGGAAATCATCTACCTCAACCTTCGAAAAGCATCCGTTATACAAGTCATGGCAATACTCCCGCACTCGCCTTAGTACTGGGCTATCAGGGTTATCTCACCAACAACTGTACAAAAGAGATTTTCGATGTCGGCGTACTAAACTCAGGTATTCCAAAACCGCAACGATAAAATTATGACGACAACACCTCGGAGCTCAACTCCCCGGGACACCTCCTCTAAAACCCCTACTGACGAGAGGCAACCAAGACAATGTTGTCATCATAAAACCATCACGATTCTAAGATACCCGCGTGATCCTAAAAAAAATTAGTGAAATTTGAGAAGAGAAGAGTCAAAACTCTACGTCAGGATGCCTTACCAGAGCGATGAGGAGTCTGGGAAGTAAAAAGAATTCCTAAACTCTCCGATATATAATTCCTAAATGACGCAAAACATTTTTCTAGACACAACTCGGCCACTAAAAACGATCAATCAGTGGGGGCTCCTAAGGTCGGGGAAGGCTCTGATTACCAACTTGTAACGCCCTCGATGCGGCTATATCTCCCACGTGTCGAGGCACGACTTAGAGGCATAACCGCATTGAAAGCAATGTCGCAAGTGAGGTAATCTTCACACAACCCATGTAATACATAAAGGGAAAGAGTTACATAGTTGGCTTACAGTCGCCACTTCACACAATACATAAATAAACATCCATCATTCAAATTACACTCAAGGTCCGACTACGATACCAAAATGAAAGAAGACTACCCCAAATGCTACACAGATCCCCGAATCACCCCAACTGGGCTTCACTACTGATCATCTGGAAAAGACACATAGTAACGACCACGTTCCTCGTCGAACTCCCAAGTGAGCTCGGTCGCGTCATCTGCACTGGCATCGTTGGCACCTGCAACTGTATTGGTAGAATCTGTGAGTCACGGGGACTCAGCAATCTCACACCCGCGAGATCAAGACTATTTGAGCTTATAGGTAGGAAAGGATTGTGAGGTGGAGCTGCAGCAAGCGACTAGCATATATGGTGGCTACAACGCAAAAGAGAGCGAGAAGAGAAGCAAAGCACGGTCGTGAAGCTAGAAGTGATCAAGAAGTGATCCTAGAATAACCTACGTCAAACATAACTCCAACACCGTGTTCACTTCCCGGACCCCGCCGAGAAGAGACCATCACGGTTACACACGCGGTTGATGTGTTTTAGTTAAGGTCAACTTCGGGTTTTCTACAACCGGACATTAACAAATTCCCATCTGCCTCATAACCGCGGGCACGGCTTTCAAAAGATAATACCCTGCAGGGGTGTCCCAACTTAGCCCATTATAAGCTCTCACGGTCAACGAAGGATATTCCTTCTACCGAGAAGACCCGATCAGTCTCGGAATCCCGGTCTACAAGACATCTCGACAGTAATAAAACAAGTCCAGCAAAGCCGCCCGATTGTGCCGACAAATCCCGATAGGAGCTGCACATATCTCGTTCTCAGGGCACTCCGGATGAGCAGTACGTACGGCAACCGAGGATACCCCAAGTTGCCTCAGGGCGGCACCGCAAGTGGCTCTAGTTTGGACCAGCAATCGAAGGAGAACTGGCCCGGGGGGGTTAAAATAAAGATGACCCTCGGGCTCGCGAAAACCCGGGGGGAAAAGGCTTAGGTGGCAAATGGTAAAACCAATGTTGGGCCTTGCTGGAAAAGTCTTATTCAAAGCGAACTGTCAAGGGGGTCCCATAAATCACCCAACCGTGTAAGGAACGCAAAATCAAGGAACATAACACCGGTATGATGGAAACTAGGGTGGCAAGAGTGGAACAAAACACCAGGCATAAGGCCGAGCCTTCCACCCTTCACCAAATATATAGATGCATTAATAAAATAAGAGGTATTGTGATATCCCAACAAGTAAACATGTTCCAACAAGGAACAACAAGTCCATGTTCCTACAAGGAACAAACTTCATCTTCACCTGCAACTAACAACGCTATAAGAGGGGCTGAGCAAAGCGGTAACATAGCCAAACAACGGATTGCTAGGACATGGATGGTTAGAGGCTGACATGGCAATATGGGTGGCATGATATAGCAAGTGATAGGTATCGTAGCATAGGCATAGCAAAAGAGCGAGCATCTAGCTAGCAAAGATAGAAGTGATTTCGAGGGTATGGTCATCTTGCCTGCAAGGTTCTCAGAGTTGTCAAAAGCTTGGTCCTCGTAGGCGTTCTCAACAGGTTCCTCGTTCACGTACTCGTCTCCCGGCTCTACCCAAAGCAAGAACACAAGCAAAGGGGACAACATCAATCACGATGCAATGCGCAAGCAACATGATGCAAAACATGGCATGATATGCGAGATGTGATATGCAATGCATATGCGTGCTTCGGACGGGAAAAGATGAACAAGGAATAATCTTGGCAAACCAAGTATGCCACTGGATAGGTGAGGTGATTTCGGTGGAAATCGATATAAAGATCACCGGAATCGGATGCACGGTTTGCAAATGACAAGCAAAACAAGAATGACAATAATCTGCCATTAACAGCATGATGCTACTTAGCAAGCAACAAGAAATTAAGCTACTGCACCCAAACATACCAACAAAGCATATGACAGTAATCTACTCAAGATTCTTGACAAAATATGAACACTGAGCTATGGATAAATCACAACATAACAGGTTCAAACAAGCATGGCAAATGTGCAAAAGATAACAGGTTCACAGACTTACAGAAAATAACATGCCAGAAATTAACATCAGGATGACATGTTTAGAGCAATGAAACAGCATGCTACAGGAATAGGACATAGCAAAGTAAGGCATGGAATGAATCTACTCAAAGCACTTAACAAAAGTCCCTTACTGACCATAAGCCAAAAATGATCAGAAAATATGATAACACCCATGTCAAATAAGCAAGTTTCGATACAGGTTTCAGACTTGGCAGAAAACTGGACATATCAAGAACAGATAACAAGTAGGCATGTTCGTGAGCTCGATGCACTCACTACAGTGCATTACATGACAAACTAAGCATACATACATCTAGAAGACATGTCATAGAAGCTAGAAATGTCAAGAACAACATCATAGCATGCAAGGATCAAATACAACAAGCTTGGCAAAATCGAATAACATGTAAACAATCTGCCAGCAACATTTTATAGCAAAAGTAGATCTCGATTGACTCAAGCTATGGCACTCCATAATTACAACCAAAGGCATGGATGGATAGAGCAAATCCATATGCTCAAAACACTCTTACTGATCATGCTCAAAAGAGGCATAGATCTCTCGGAAACAACATGAACACATGGCATAAAAATAACAGTAGGCAGGGACTTGGTGAAATTACCAAGTCTCTGAAATCAGCAACATTATGTACCCTAGTTTGCATGCTTGTGCTAGTCACCACATAGATCACAAAAATACATGGCATAAGTCTCTGGAAATATGGCATGGCATATTACAAAACACATGTAGGACTCAACTTCATAGGGTGCACACATCAATCACGGCAAAAATGACAAAAGTGCATGTTCTGATAAGAATCAGAAACTAACATCACATAGCCCTCTTCTAACAGCATTTAGGGCATCAAGATGAACTCAAATGAAAATAATTCAATGGAACGAAATGATGTACTCTTGGAGGCGAACAATTTGACATATTATACGCACGAAACGGAGCAACATACAGCAAGTTATGATGCGATGAAGTTGTAACAGTTTAGCAAATATTTCGGGACTTAGACAAATTTGAAGGAGGGGGAAAAGTCAACCCCAGCGTAGATCGAGGTTCGCCGGCGCGGGTCTCGCCGGAGTTCGGCCGGAGAGCCTCGGAGGAGGCAGCTGCGGGCCCGGGGTCGCCGGATCCGGGCGGCGCCGGCCCGGATCTGGGCGCGGGAGGCAAGGCGCGGGCGCGGGGACCGCGGGACGGCGCGGCATGGCGGCGGCGACGGCAAGGCGGCGGCGGCGGCGAGCGCAAGGCGGGTGCGGCGGCGCGCGGGGGCGAGAGGCGGGCGGCGCGAGAGGAGGGCGGAGCGGGCGGAGGCGCGGGCGCTCGCGGGCCGCGGGGGCCGGCGACGGGCTTCGGCGGGCCCGCGGGGCGGCGCGGTACGGGCGGCGGCGCGAGACACGTGGCGCCCCGTGATAGGCGCGGGCGGCGGTGGCGGACGTGTCCGGCCGGATCCGGACGCGTCCGGCGGCGCGGAGAGGAGCGGGACTAGGTTTAGGGTGGTTTTGGACCCGGGATTTCGGGGGAGGGATGTATTTATAGGTAGAGGGGGCTAGGAACCTCCAAATGGAGTACGGTTTTCGCCCACACGATCGTGATCGAACGGCGGTGGACATGGGAGTGTCTTAGATGGGTTATTGGGCTGTTTTGGAGGGGTTTTGGGCTGCAACACACACGAGGCCTTTACGGTTACCCGGTTAACCGTTGGAGTACCAAACGACCTCCGATTGACCCGAAACTTGACAGGCGGTTTACCGGTGCTATACCAAGGCCGCTTGACAAACCTCGGTCCGTTCCGAGAAAGTTTAATACCCGCACACGGAAAAAGGTAAAAGGGGACACCGGGGAACATAGGAGCGCCGGATTGCAAAACGTACATCGGGGAAAAAGCTCGGATTCAAGAGACGAACACGTATGCGAATGCGATGCACATGACGACATGATATGAAATGCATGACAAGAACAAAAAGCAAACTGACGGGAACCCAACCACGGAGGGAATATCATAACACATAGCCGAAAATGGCAAGAGTTGGAGTTACAATTATGGCAAGTTACATCCGGGGTGTTACACTGGAAGAACTCGGCTTCTGGTGCCTCGTCTCCCCAGATTGGGCTGAGAAGAGAGCTTTGTTCGCCCTCGTGAGCGTGCCCTTGGTCCATCATGTGTGGCACGTATTCTTCTGGCGCCGCTACCCCGAAGGCTGCGCTGTAGTGCTCCATGCGCCATGCGGCGCTGCTTGACGTGCCCACCGCGGCGTGGTAGCGCGGCTGCCCGCCGGCACCGTGGGTCGTACCGAGTCCTTCTCCCTCACGCGCCGGGGGCGGGGGTAGCGCCACTGCCAATCCGGCGCCGACGGATTCGCCGGTGTCGGGGTAGCCCAGAGGTCCGCGGGAGCGCGCGGGGCCCCCGCGCGTTCCGCCCTGGGCTTGAGACGGAAGCTGGACGCAGAAGGGGTGAGCCCCCGAAGCGGCGAAGCCCAGGAGCTCAGCGACCCGCTCCAGCAGCATGTCGCGGCCGCCTTCCAGCAGCCTACACTACAGAAGCTCTCGGGCTACCGTGAGCACGGCCCTCGAGTTCGCTTGTTCCCAGCGGGTGTACGGTGTCGTGGCCGCGGCATGATTGGAGGACCTTGCTGCCGACCGCGCTTGCCGCGGCGTAAGGGTTGCTGAAGCCTGTCCGCGCCGCCCGCGGCCCGCAGCGCTCTGCGGACCACGAGCTGCCTGGGGCGCGGGGCCGCCCGAGGCGGGCGGCCCCGCACGGGCGGGCCACGTCGCCCATGGATCTTGGTCGCACGCCTGGTCGCCGTATAAGGTGATGACGGTGTGATGGGTCGTGAAGCGGTAGAGAGGTGGACTCCGGCGCACCCCTACCTAGCGCGCCAAATGTCGGATTTCGAGTTCCGGCAAACCCTTAAGGTTCGAACTCTGGGGTGTGCGCGGAGATTATGCCCTCTACCTCTCCGCCTTGCAAGGATCTAACTACCGAAAGAACAACACAAGGGACGCAGAGTTTATACTAGTTCGGGCCACCGTTGTGGCGTAATACCCTACTCTAGTTTGTGGTGGTTGGATTGCCTCTTGGGCTGGTGATGATGAACAATACAGGGAAGAACAGCCTCGCGAGGGTCTGCTCCTGGCTAGGGGGATGAACCGCTAGGAGGGGTTCACCCACCCTTCTCTCTTTCTCCTCTGTTCTCTGCTTGCTCTGGTCCTAGGTTCTGCTGGCCTGATTGCTCGATGCTAACTTGCTAGACTCCTCGATCTATAGATGCCTCTACCCTGTGGGTGGCTAGTCCTATTTATAGGCAAAGGCCCTGGGCCTCCTCCCAAATATTGAGCGGGAAGGGCGCCAACAATTGGCCAATGTGAAGGGGAACATCTGGTACACTTATCCTGACTAAAGTTGGTCCTCGCCTGCCAAAGGCCCTGTGGTGACGCCGTTCTGGGCTCCACGATGAGCTCATTCCCACCGTTGGACTGGTCTTGGTCTCGTTGCACCGAAATGGATGCCTTTGCTTGATCCTCTCGCCTGCGCTTGCCCCCTTTGCACCAAAGAGGAAAGGGAGGACGCTGCACGGTCTCGCGCCCGCCTGGGACCCTTGGTCGTCATGGCTTGCGTCATGGGCACCTCGCGAGGTACCCCGCCTTGATCTCTCCGCCTCCTCGTGAGCCAGCCTGAGGAGGCCGCGCCTGAGGAGGCGCTGTGTCGTCCGCCCCGCGAGGCTCGGCCCCTCGCGAAGGTCTTGAGTCTTGTGTTGATGAAGACGGGCCGCGCTGGGCCCCCATTTGCGCAATGCCGCAGGCCGCAGGCAGGCAAGTCTGGGGACCCTGTTCCCAGAACGCCGACAAACGCCACTGATGTGGGATGAAGTAGGAGACTGATAGTTGTTTGGACCAGACTTGATCAAGAAGTCTGAAGAGAAAGTTAAACTGATTCGAGATAGACTGAAGATAGCTCAGTCCAGGCATAAGAGTTATGCAGACTCGAAACGCAAGGAGGTAACCTATGAAATTGGAGATAGAGCATATCTGCGAGTATCACCCTTTCAAGGAGTGAAACGTTTTGGAGTTAAGGGAAAGTTAGCCCCGAGATTTGTAGGACCATATCATGTTTTGGAACGTATGGGAGAAGTTGCCTAGAAGTTGGAGTTACCTGAAGGACTGTCAGGAGTTCATGATGTGTTTCACGTGTCACAATTGAAGAAGTGTCATGCGGAGATGGCCGATATACCGTTAAGAGATACAGTACCCTTGGAGGCGATTCAGTTGGACAATGATTTGACTTATGAGGCGAAGCCATTTAAGATTCTTGAGTTTGCCAGTCGAGTCACCCGCAGCAAGGTTATCAAGTTTGCAAAGTTCAGTGGAGCCACCATACCGAGGATGAAGCCACCTGGGAACGAGAGGATGATCTTCGCAAAGACCACCCACACCTATTTTCTAGCCAACCCGAATCTCAAGGGCAAGATTCATCTTAAGGGGGGTAGGTTTGTAACATCCCAAACTTTCAATTTGGAATGTTATACATAGATCATTCATGCATATCATATTTTATTGCATTTTCGTTTCGCGATCCTCGAAATCCTAAGCAACTCAAGGACCCTCGGAGAGAGTTGGGGATTTCCCGGTTTTCATATTTGATTTTTATCAAATATTGAAACGAGGATTTTGTTTTAATTATTTTCTCTCCGAAAATATTTCATATCAAAGCATATGAGAGGAGATAATATGACTTCTCCAAAACAATTGAAATATTGGAGGAAAAATATTAAAATCAAATATTTGATTTTATTTGGATTTTATTGCAATTCTATTTGCATTAGAAAAATTGCACATTTTTGAAAATTGCATTCTAGGGCCAAGAAAATGTTCATCTCGTTCTCAATATTTTATTTAGACGGTGAAAATTTGTTTTGGCATTTTTAGATTTTTATTTTATTTTCTAGGATATATTTTCTATTCGGCGGAATTGTTAAAACAAAAGTTTCCAACGCCCGATTGGGCCGAAGCCCAGCCGAGCCGGCCCACCTCCCCGCGCGTCGTCTCCCACCCGGAGACTGAGCCGTCGCCGCCTCGAACGAGGAGTCCGGCCAGCACTCCTCCTCGCCGCCGCCTTGGCCCCTCCTCCAAGCCGCCGCCGCCCTCCTTAAATACGCCCCCCGAGCCCCCGCCGCCACCACCAAGCCCGCCGCCCGCAGCGCCCCGCCACCCGAGCCGCGCCGCCGCCCCTCGCCGCGTCCCGCCGCCCGAGCCCCGCCTCGCCGGAGCCTCGCTGGAAAGGTAACGCGCCGTTTCGCCGCCGCCATTTTTTTTAAGAAAACCGATTCGGTTTTTTTTAAGAAAAAACCTAGTTCGTTTTTTTAAGATCGGTTCGCCGGTTTTTCCCGGTTCTTCTATTTAGCAGACGTTCGTCTGTACGTTCATTTTAACGAACAGTTTTCGCTCGATAGTTACACACAACGAACGCTCTTTTGTTAGCCTGTTCGTCAGTTTTCTTTTTCTCGGATTTTTCCGCGATTATTTTCAGTCGCGATTTCTGATCCGATTTTCGTTTCAGTTTATCTTTTCGCTCGTTTATCAGAATCAGGCGATTCAAGCGCCTAGATCTTCGTCTCGAGACCCTCTTTCTATTTAATCAACTTAAACAAGATTTTGGTACTGTAAAATTTGACTTTAGTTCAGATTAGTAAACGGATCTTGTTTTTTTTCGCCGTTTGAGTTTTGTTGCTCCGTTTGATTTGATTCTTTTTGCAAACCGGAGTTCTTAAGTTGAAATTTCTGGTCAATTCTTCTTATTTGAGTTTTGCCCGTGCATCTTTGCTTGTTTGCTTATGTATGCTATTGTTTGTTTGTGATAGAATTACCGGAGTGCGAAGCGTGCTACTACGAGTCCCTAGGTTTCGCGGATCGTCAGCAAGGCAAGTAACACATTGATCATACTCTTTCAATACCCAGTTTTTATGCATTAGTTTCAATCCTCAAACATTGCATGATTAGGATGTCATTAGCATGTGGTTGGGAAGTAGTTGATGAGGTAGAACCTATTGCCATGTTATATTCAAACCCTTGGGAGTCACTTCTACGCGTTGCTTATATTGCTATGCTATGCTCGTAGACGTGGTTTGGGTGAGTGAAATCCATGACAGATGTGAGATTGTTAATTAATGGTTTAACTTAAGGTGGCAACTTAAATACACATCTGGGTGCATTGAGGCACCTGGAGAATCCAGTGTTGCCTGTATTTTTGGAAATCCTGGGGTTTCGTGTGATCTTCCTATGGACCGCCACCCAGGCTCAAAGGGAACTGAGATGATTCATGCTAGAAACTTCTGTGTGCAGCCACAAGCTCTTATGGGCTCTAGCATAGTTGAGTAAGTTACGTGAAGCTCTCGAAGAGGTAGATCAGCAGGTAGTGGGATGTAAGTTTGGTATGGTATGCCCGGAGTAGAGAGTTAATGTTTCTGAAAGACTGTGTCTCGGTCATCCGTTTCTCAAACACCATGTAGTGCGAGAAATCCAACGGAGGCGATCGAGTCTTGTGGGGAAAAGGGTGCAAACCTCTGCAGAGTGTACAATCTAATCATGGTTAGCCCTGTCCCCGGTTATGGACAAATCTTGAGTATCCAGTACTTGGAGTATCTTAAGTATCTCATCACTCTTAATTAATATTGTTGGGTTGATAATTACTTTAATTGGGATTGAGTTGGAGGAACCTTCTCAATGATGTTTCAACTACCATGATAGTTAAATTAAAATCTATTCCTTTGTTGTAGGGAAAAATTGGCTTTTCGCAAAACTATAACCATAGAGCCTTCCACCAGCCAAATATGCATGTAGTGATAGCATTATTCTGTTCTTGCTCTACTGTGTTATATTGCCAGCATATTCCATGTGCTGACCCATTTTCGGGCTGCAACGTATTATGTTGCAAACTTTTCAGACGAGGAGTAAGGTTCGTTAGGTTGTTGCCATGCAGCTCAGCTATGCCGTTGGAGTTGATGGACTCACTTTATCTTCCAAGCCTTCCGTTGTTATCGTATTGGATGGCCTTAAGCCATATTTAATGTAATAAGTTCTCTTTTGAGACATTCGATGTAATAAGTGTGTGATTGCTACTCTGTTATAAATCCTTCGAGTACTGTGTGTGTCAGCATTACCGATCCAAGGATGACACTAAAGCACAGAGACTTGACCGTTTGAGGTCGGGTCGCTACAGTTGGGAAAGAGACGGGAGTACGTGCACCGTGCGTGCACCTCTTCTCTTCGTGCACGTCCCCCGCCTATGTGGGTGTGTGTGAGAGAGATATAAACCTAGACAGATGGCGTGTGCATTCGTGAGTGTTTTTTGTGGGGGGTGATTTCGTGAATGTATTTGTGGGAATATGTGTCGATGATATCTCAAAAAAATTGACACATGCAATGTGTGTGAAATAGAGGCCTGTCTATATCATATATAGAGGGGGCTATCCACGAGAAGAGAGGGAGGGGTCATAGATATCGATAGAGTCGAAGAGAGGATCAAGTGAGTGCGTGCGAGATCATATTGAAATCTACTAAAGGACATATATATTCCAAACAATATGATAATCTCTCTAACCAAGGTAGTAGGGACGAGGAGTAAACGGAGGGAGTAGTAAAATTTTCTCCTCGTCCTGCGAGCCACCGCGCGCGTGGCCAAGGGAGCGGGTGTAAGGCGTACAATGCTACTAGTAGTAAGCAAGCTTCACCTCATCCTGCAAGCCGCCGCGCCCGTGGGCGGGGAAGACGGCGTACTAAGCAAGTTTCTCCTTGTTCTGCGAGTTGACGGGACATATCAAAAGTACTCCAGTGTATAGAGCCTTGCCTCTAAGGTAGGCCCAACATGGTTTGCCTCTCTTTTAACATAACGCGTCAAGTCGCAATTTGTTTGTTCACCCGTGGTAGACGATCCTCCCTCCATCAAGTGGACATCCAGTACACGTGTCAAATTACCACGTGGACTGCCTTTTCGTACACAAATGAGCTCCACCGTGTACCCGCGCAGGTGTGGTTGGGAAAGAGATGAGAGTACGTGCGCCGTGTGTGCACCTCTTCTCTTCGTGCACGTCCCCCACCTACGTGGGTGTGTCTGAGAGATACAAACCTAGATAAATGGCTTGTGCGTTCGTGAGTGATTTTTGTTTTGGGGGGGGGTTGATTTCATGAATGTATTTGTGGGAATATGTGTCGATGACATCTCAAACAAAATTTTGCATGCAATGTCGTCTTTGAAATGGAGGCCTATCCATATCATATATAGAGGGCCGGGCGATCCACGAGAAGAGAGGGAGGGGTCATAGATATCGATATAGTCGAATAGAGGATCAAGTGGGTGGGTGCGAGATCGACGAAGAGAGCCATCGAAATTGTGTGTGTGCGCAAGTCAAAGATATAGGGCGACCGACCTACCAGAACGTCAGAGGGCACAGGTCAAGTTTGTGTGAGGCAGGGAGACATGACTAGAGTGCTCGATGTATCGGTGTGTGTGTGTGGGAGGGGGCTGGGGGGAGGGGGAGGTAGAGGCCTAACTATAGAGGTAGAATGACTCGTATATGTGTTGAGAAGGAGAGACCCAACTATGTCTTGATCGGTCGACATCCATATAACTGAAGGATGGGAGATAGGATGGGACAGAGAGAGAGAGAGAGAGATAGATGAGAAAGAGAGGGAGGGAGAGGGGTAGAGTGCTAGATGGGTGATGGAGTTGCTTCTCGAAGATCGTGGGAGAGGCCTACTAGAAAAACTGAGGCTGGAACTGCAATATTATCAATAAGAGTGGGGATGTGTTTCTGTGTGTGCCTGTGCGTGATAGATCTGTCGGGACGCATCCATGGATGATGAAGGGGAACCATGTGTTTGGTAAGCAAACCTAACTAGATCGGTAGATCAATTGTTGTTTGTCGGAGGAAGGGAGAGACATAACTAATGAGGTAGATCGATCGACACGTGGGAAAAAATGAGTTATAAGGACCTAGCTAGCTATATGTATAGCGGGAGATCGGTCGGTGTACGTCCATTTGTTAGAGGCAAATAAGGCCCGGCGAGACGGATAGACAGAGAGAATGGAGCTAGGAGGTGGTGCGAGAGGCCCAGCTACTAGCTAGATAGGGGGAGGAGTGTGCGGTTGTGAGATCGATGAAAAGAGGGGCGAGAGTTTACACGTGTGTGGGACCGTATGAGAGACATGAGGCAAGGACACATAAAGGAGGAGATTGAAGGTGCGTGTGTATGTTGTAGCTAGACATCGCTGGAGAGGTTTATCAGTCGGTGTGTGTCGGAAAAAAGTTGTGGGGACTATGGGAGAACGACCTAAAGAAAAACAATGTGCGCGATGGATAGAATGCTGAGGGAGGGGGAGGGTGAGGAGGGCGTGTGCATGCATGAGAGAAAATTAGTGGTAGCTACGAAGGTTAGAGGATTGTGTGGGTGTAAGAGACTAACAAAGATCATAATTTGATATGAAAGTGGATTCATATATTTGAATATGAGATCATAGTGTTTTAAACATATGCATGCATGAATATAGCAGTGATACGCGTGTTGTGGTTTTGCACATGTTATACCATAATGTGATAATGCATGGCGTTTGCAACTCACAGCTAAATGTCGAACAATCTAAACCATACTATACATCGAACAATCTCACATTTTATTTGAATTTGTGATAATGTGTGGCCTTTGCAGCTTACAACTAAATATCGAACAATCTAAACAATACTATATATCGAACATTCTCACAGTTTATTTGAATTTGTGGTAATGTGTGGTGTTTGCAACTCACATCTAAATACTTGTAGGCGTAAGGGGCGGGGCACCATACATAATGTGATAAACACATTATACATATGAGACATGGTTTAGATTATGAAGATCTAGCTAGAGCTTGAAATGTATTGTGATTTGAAATCAACATAAAGTGGATTCAAAAAAACGAGTTCGAGTTCATATAGTACACATAGTTTATATGTAACTCGAGACTAATCATGTGGTGTGCTGTGAAGATAATACACAAACGATGGTTTAACTAGACAATGATGATGATTGTAGATCTTATTAAAATAGAGAAACGAATTCAAATGCTTTGACTTCACAACAATCATTATTGTAGATCTTATTCAAATAGAGAAACGAATTCAAATTTAGTTCATATTGAAGCGGTAGTATATACGTTTGGAATGCACTAAAACGTTCATTTGAGTAGTAGGTTGCATGCATTATACACGTAGCGAAATATTTTAATTGAACATAACATGAATTCAAAGTTTTGAATGACATTTGTAGTGCGAATTGATTTGGTAGTACACTTTGGCTTGTCCGAAAATTTCAACCCATGCCTTGTTAGCCCGAAATATTTAAGATATATCTTTGTCTCGTTGTGCTCCAACAACACCCTCCATATCAACCCGCGCCTTGCTATTCCGAAATTACAACGCGCGCGAAAACTCCCACCTCCTGTGAAATCCCGACATGCGAAATGCCTGTGATAATGCTATCTGATGAAGCGCATGTGTTGCTGGTTACAGATAGCTCCTCAGAGGAGGATGCAAAGACGGATGACCAGTCCTATCCCCCCCCCCGCCCGAGGTGCATGCTCTAACTTGGCAAGGTTGTGTTGCTCATATCGTGCGTATGGTATCTTGCATTGCTATGCCATTTGCTTAGTTTAGACATGCTTTGTGTGAATGCCACCTGTTTAGTGCTTAATTACCATATATGTGAATTATGCAATGCCATCTTGTTGCAACACATTATATATGTGAATTATGCAATGCTATCTTGTTGCAAGGCATTATATATGTGAATCATGCAATGCCATGCTGTTTAGCCAAGCGTCATATATGTGAATTATATCCTGCCGTCCTTTTTTTATATTTCTCATTGCTTTTGTCGACAATGTTTGTATATTCAACTGCTCTTCATGTGCATCAGCCATTTGAATTGGTGATGGAGAAATCTGGAGTGAAAACAAGGTCTTCAGAGCAGACAATGCTACGTGCTGAAGCAGATATCTTGCTAGTTACAGATAGCTCTTCAGAGGAGGATTCAGAGGCAGATGACTAGTCCTATTATCCCCCTGAGGTGTATGCTCAAACTTGGCAGGGTTATATTACTCACATCATGCATATGTTGTATTGTAATGCTTAGTTTTTACATCATATACACGATATTGAATGCCATCTCCTTAGTTGACACATCATATATGCGATTGCCCTTTGCTCACTTCCTTAGTATATAAATCATATATTTGAATTATATCATGCCATGATGTTTACATAGACAACATGTATCTGAATTATGGCACGCCAACCCATTTTCTAAAGACATAATATATTTATATCATCTCATCCTGTTTACATAGTCATCATATTTTGAATTATGTCATTCTATCCGTGAATTATATCATGCCATCATGTTTCCATCGACGGCATGTTTGTGATTTATGGCATGCCAACCACTTTAGTAGACACATCGTATAGTTATATCATGTCATCATGTTTACATAGTCACCATATTTTGAAGTATGTCATTCTATCCTATTTAGTTAGCCATCATACATGTGAAATTGTGTCATGCTATCCTATTTAATTAGCCATCATATATGTGAAATTATGTCCTGCTATTCTGTTTGGTTAGACAACATAAATGTGAATTATTTCATGCCATGTTTTCTTCCCCACTATCCATTGCACCTGTCTATCTTACAATGTCTGTACAATCAATTACTTTTCTTGTTTATCATCCATTTCAATTGGAGGGGGTGATGGCAGTATCTGTGGGAGTAAAAACACGGTCTTCAGAAAAGATCGTGCTACCTGTCGATGTAGATAGAACCACGGTTATACTTGCCCAAGAACCATCCCCACCACACATAACCCAGACTCACGCAGATTGTACCCCTACCCAGTTGGACAGAGAACCAGCTACACCCCTTCTAACCCCAACCCCAGTAGATAGCAACTCAGTTCCCGTTGACACAACACCGTCCACCACAGAGCACCCAAACACGAGCAGTTAGTAAGGCAACTACAGTGCCCAAAGCACGAGGACCACCACTCCGAACCCCAAGTCAACGCTTAAAGCAGAAGAAGAATTGTTCTCAGGTCAGGTTTTGTAGCTATGGTTCATACTACTTTGCTCTTGCATCACTGTATTTACTCATACCAACTAATTTCAAATTTGAAGGATGCAATTGAAACTCCAATGGCGCAACATGTATGTTTTAAACCTGTTTCTTTAATGTGTTTGCTGTTGTAACTTACTCTATGTTGATTTCAGTTTCAATTGAATAAACAGTTATGTTCTCATGCCATGCACATTACAAGTGTTGTTATTGTTGTGTAGTTTCCCACACTTATATTAGATCTATGCTGCTTTGTCTTAAATAGATATGATTCGAACTATATCTATCTTGATTTGGCAACATAAACTAGAATGATATAGACCATACAGTGACCATACTACATAGATATATGTTTGTTTCATGTAGTTATCATGTCCACCTTACTACTGAACTCATTTACCAAAATGAGTTTCATATACTACATCGTAAACCTGTGATGTGTTTGTTTGTTTCTCTTTTAGAACACGGATAAAATATTGGAGAAGAGTACCCCATTATGCAATGGTAAAGGAAGTAATGCAGATAAGGTTCAAGGTAGTGAGACATCCATGTTGGTCTCCAAGAAAGTTGATAAAAACTATATTGAAGACACTGAGACAACCCCAAAGTCCTATCTTGATGTAGTGTTCGAGTTACTGGCTACTATTGCTGGCACCAGCTCTTCGAACTCGCTGCCTGAATCAGTTCGGCTTCTTGAGTCTCAACTTCAAGTTGAAAGACATCGATCAGATGTTATGTGACAGGAAGCCAAAGGACTGAGGAAGTCCCTGCAAAATTCAGATGCATACTTTCTGGTGCAACAGCAAGTGCTAGAGGATTTAAGCGCCAAACAAGAGAAAGTTAATAAGCTTGCTAAGCATCTTGCCAGCATTATGGGTACCCCGAATATTGTTTCTTGAGATCTTCTGAAGTGTTTTCAGTTCTGGACTTGTTTTGCTGCGGCATTTATATGCTGCTTTGTTCCCTATATTTGCACTGGTGGTGAACTGTGATGCCCAGTGGATGTAATATGTGTAATAGCCGTGATAGCCTAGCGTAAGTTGTTTGCTAATTTATTTCCTTATTGTCTTGTTTATTTGTTTTCTTGTAGCCAGCGCAGTTCTTTTTCCGCGGTTTGCTAGTGGCCGCAATAACCTATTTTTTAAAACTAGGCCACAATAACCATGGGCTACATATTTACTGTAGTTAACATGGGCCTCCTATAGGTCATAGAAACAATGGGCCTTATACGGGCCATAGACACGATGGGCCTTCTACGGGTCATATCATCAATGGGCCTTCTACGGGCCGTATCATCAATGGGCCTTCTACGGGCCGTATCATCAATGGGCCTTCTACGGGTCGTATGATCGGTTGCCCAAACATGGGCCAATAACAGACCACATTATGGTCGTAAATGGGCTAGAGTTGAAATCGTCGGTTCATGGGCCGACCATAACGGGCCGTCGTTAATCGGTCGTATTTGATGACGCTATGAAAACGGCCCAACGTATTAACGGGGCACAAACGGGCCGACTGTAACCACGGGCTGAATTTGGCCCACAAGCAGAAAATGACAGTAACGGGTCGTAAGTAAACGAATGCTGGAAATGAGCCCAAGAATAAATGGGCCCTGAGAAGGCCGAAAGATAACATGGGCTGGAAACGGCCCAACTGAATAATGGGCCGTTAATGGGTATAAAGTGATACACTATTCATTACGTGCCAGTTTTACCACAGGCCGTTAAGGGGCCGAGGGTACTAAGGGCCTCATATGGGCCGAAAGATGTCATGGGCCATGCATGGGCCGGGAGTTAAAACGGGCTGGAATTATATTGGGCGGCCCAGATGACGCTACTGGGCCTAATTCGGATAGGTCGTAAACGGGCCCTGGGTTAGCGGGCTGTAAATGGGCTATATGCGAACATGCCGTTAACAGGCTTGCCGTGGGCCGGCCCGCCACCTTTTGACCAAGTCAAACAGGCCAACCTTTTCACAGGAATGGGCCTTTGTTGGGCCGTGCCACGTGTCGACGTATCATAGGCGCTTCGGGTCCAATGAGGGGATGACATCTGTCCCAACGGTGAGCCGACACGTGTTTCCTCCAGCCAATGATGATTTTACACGTGGAAAATCCCCATTGGTCGGGGCTGTTAACGGGTTATTGGATCCAAAATCGGACCCGATAGCTTAACGGCGTTCTGTTATAGTGGGTGCCACATGTCGGTCACCCTTGACAAAAGCACTTCTGTGACGCGCGATTTATCGTCGTGGAAGTGGACACTTCCGTGATGATAATTTTGGTAATGTCATGGAACACTTCTACAACAGCATAGGTATGACTATCTTGATTCTATCATAAATTTGTCATGGATGTACATGCATGACAGAAAACGTGACCTACTGTGACAAAACACGTATCATCACGGAAGTGTATTTTTTTGTAGTGATGAGAAGACCATAATTAAAATGTTGAAATGACTCTTATATGCATTATTGTTGATTTAACCAAGAGCCCATATTATCTTGTCTTCTCCCTTGTATTGAATGCTTGCAGATTCCAGCTTAGTCCAATGCACGTGCACTATTATTATTATACACACCGTTCGGTCGTGCAAGTGAAAGGCAATAATGACGATATATGATGGACTGATTGAGATGAGAGAAGCTGGTATGAACTCGACCTCTGTTTTTTTGTAAATATGATTAGTTCATCATTCTTGATTCAGCCTATTATGAATGAAACATGTTTGCAATGACAATTAGAGATTATAGTTGCTTATGCCATGCTTAATTAGCTAGGAGTTTATAATGGTTTGCCTTGTGTGCCAACATGCTATTAAAATGGTTGTGATGTGGTATGATAGGGTGGTATCCTCCTTTGAATGATTCGAGTGACTTGACTTGGCACATGTTCACACATGTAGTTGAAACAAAATCAACATAGCCTCCACGATATTTATGTTCATGGTGGATTATATCCTACTCATGCTTGCACTCAATGTTTATTAATTTTAATGCATGTTCATGACTATTGTCGCTCTCTAGTTGGTCGCTTCCCAGTCTTTTTCTAGCCTTCACTTGTACTAAGCAGGAATACTGCTTGTGCATCCACTTCCATAAACCCCAAAGTTATTCCATATGATTGCACCATACCTTCCTATATGCAGTATCTACCTGCCGTTCCAAGTAAAGTTGTATGTGCCAAACTCTAAACCTTCAAATGAAATTCTGTTTTGTATGCTCGAATAGCTCATGTATCAACTAGGGTCGTCTGTATCCTCCATGCTAGGTGGGTTATTCTCAAGAGGAGTGGACTCCTCTCCTCGCTCATGAGAAAATGGTTGGTCACCGGGATGCCCAGTCCCATGCTCAAATCAAATCAAAATAAATGCAAACAAAACTCCCCCGGGACTATTGTTAGTTGGAGGCACTCGTTGTTTCGAGCCAGCCATGGATTGATGCTTGTTGGTGGTGGGGGAGTATAAACTTTACCATTCTGTTTGGGAATCGCCTATAATGTGTGTAGCATGAAAGATATCAAGATCTCTCGGTTGTTATGTTAACAATGAAAGTATGCCGCTCAAAATATTATTTATCTCTATTTCAAAATCAAGCTCTGGCACCTCTACAAATCCCTGATTCCCTCTTCGAAGGGCCTATCTATTTACTTTTATGTTGAGTCACCCTCCTATTAAAAAACACCAGTTGGAGAGCACCGCTGTCATTTGCATGCATTACTATTAGTTTATATTGGGTATGACTATGACTGGATCTCTTTTACCATGAATTACAATGTTTAGTCAGTCCTTGATCTTCAGAGGTGCTCTGCATTTATGTTTTGCGGTCTCAGAAAGGCTAGTGAGATACCATCTTGTTATATCATATTATGATTGTTTTGAGAAAGTGTTGTCATCCAAGATTTATTATTACTGCTCGCTAGTTGATTATGCCACTGATATGAGTAAATAGGAGACCTAAGTGTTATTGTGAATATGGTTAGTTCATAATCTTTGCTGAAAAATTGAACGCTAGCTTTACATATTTACTACAACAAGAGCAAACAGATTTTGTAGAAGTTTCTTTATCACTTTCAGTTTGTCAACTGAACTGCTTGAGGACAAGCAAAGGTTTAAGCTTGGGGGAGTTGATACGTCTCCATCGTATCTACTTTTCCAAACACTTTTTCCCTTATTTTGGACTCTAACTTGCATGATTTGAATGGAACTAACCCGTACTGACGTTGTTTTCAGCAGAATTGCCATGGTGTTATTTTTGTGCAGAAATAAAAGTTCTCGAAATGACCAGAAACTTCACGGAGAATATTTTTGGAATTAATAAAAAATGATGGCGAAAGAATCAAGGCCAGGGGGCCCACACCCTGTCCACGAGGGTGGGGGCGCGCCTACCCCCTGGGCACGCCCCCCTGCCTCATGGGCCCCCTGGTGCTCCACCGACCTCAACTCCAACTCTATATATTCACGTTCGGGGAGAAAAAAGTTAGAGAGAAGGATTCATCGCGTTTTACGATATGGAGCCGCCGCCAAGCCCTAATCTCTCTCGGGAGGGCTGATCTGGAGTTCGTTTGGGGCTCCGGAGAGGGGAATCCGTCGCCGTCGTCATCATCAACCTTCCTCCATCACCAATTTCATGATGCTCACCGCCGTGCGTGAGTAATTCCATCATAGACTTGCTGGACGGTGATGGGTTGGATGAGATTTACCATGTTATCGAGTTAGTTTTGTTAGGGTTTGATCCCTAGTATCCACTATGTTCTAAGATTGATGTTGCTATGACTTTGCTATGCTTAATGCTTGTCACTAGGGCCCGAGTTCCATAAATTCAGATCTGAACCTATTATGTTTTCATGAATATATGTGAGTTGTTGATCCTATCTTGCAAATCTATAGTCACCTATTATGTGTTATGATCCGTTAACCCCGAAGTGACAATAATCGGGATACTTACCGGTGATGACCGTAGTTTGAGGAGTTCATGTATTCACTGAGTGTTAATGCTTTAGTCCGGTACTCTATTAAAAGGAGGCCTTAATATCCCTTAGTTTCCTATAGGACCCCGCTGCCACGGGAGGGTAGGACAAAAGATGTCATGCAAGTTCTTTTCCATAAGCACGTATGACTATATTCGAAATACATGCCTACATTACATTGATGAATTGGAGCTAGTTCTGTGTTACCCTATGTTATAACTATTGCATGAGGAATCACATACGACATAATTATCCATCACCGATCCAATGCCTACGATCTTTTCACATATTGTTCTCCGCTTAGTTACTTTTCCGTTGCCACTATTACAATTACTACAAAATTGCTACTGTTACTTTTGCTACCGTTACCATTACTTCCATACTACTTTGGTACTAAATACTTTGCTGCAGATATTAAGTTATCCAGGCGTGGTTGAATTGAAAACTCAACTGCTAATACTTGAGAATATTCTTTGGCTCCCCTTGTGTCGAATCAATAAATTTGGGTTGAATACTCTACCATCGAAAAATGTTGTGATCCCCTATACTTGTGGGTTATCAGTACTCTATTAAAAGGAGGCCTTAATATCCCTTAGTTTCCAACATGACCCCGCTGCCACGGGAGGGTAGGACAAAAGATGTCATGCAAATTCTTTTCCATAAGCACGTATGACTATATTTGGAATACATGCCTACATTACATTGATGAATTGGAGCTAGTTCTGTGTCACCCTATGTTATAACTATTGCATGAGGAATCGCATCCGACATAATTCTCCATCACCGATCCAATGCCTACGAGCTTTTCACATATTGCTCTTTGCTTAGTTACTTTTCCATTGCCACTGTTACAATTACTACAAAACTGCTACTGTTACTTTTGTCACCGTTACCGTTACTTCCATACTACTTTGCTACTAAATACTTTGCTGCAGATATTAAGTTATCCAGGTGTGGTTGAATTGACAACTCAACTGCTAATACTTGAGAATATTCTTTGGCTCCCCTTGTGTCGAATCAATAAATTTGGGTTGAATACTCTACCATCGAAAACTGTTGCGATCCCTATACTTGTGGGTTATTAGTACTCTATTAAAAGGAGGCCTTAATATCCCTTAGTTTCCAATAGGACCCTGCTGCCACGGGAGGGTAGGACAAAAGATGTCATGCAAGTTCTCTTCCATAAGCACGTATGACTATATTCAGAATACATGCCTACATTACATTGATGAATTGGAGCTAGTTCTGTGTCACCCTATGTTATAACTATTGCATGAGGAATCGCATCCGACATAATTCTCCGTCACCGATCCAATGCCTACGAGCTTTTCACATATTGCTCTTTGCTTAGTTACTTTTCCATTGCCACTGTTACAATTACTACAAAACTGCTACTATTACTTTTGTCACCGTTACCGTTACTTCCATACTACTTTGCTACTAAATACTTTGTTGCAGATATTAAGTTATCCATGTGTGGTTGAATTGACAACTCAAATGCTAATACTTGAGAATATTCTTTGGCTCCCCTTGTGTCAAATCAATAAATCTGGGTTGAATACTCTACCCTCGAAAACTGTTGCGATCCCCTATACTTGTGGGTTATCAAGTGAGACGAGTATCCAATGCATCTCCAATTGTTCCTAGAACAACAACACAAACAAAATGGTACCCAAACTCATTGGGACCAAAGAGTTATAAACACCAATACATAGGACAAACTCCACATAAATATGTGCACATAAATATGAAATAAAATTTCATGCACATCTCATCCAATTTGAGACTTGGTGGAGTTTCCCCTATATAATGGGTCAAAGAAAAAAAGCATGCCAAAGAAAATACATGAAGTAAATATGCATGCTCAAGACTTTCAAGGACCGAAACCAAATGAAAAAGAAATACCAAGTGAAAATAGGATACCAAATGGAGAAATGACCACTTGGAAGATATCATTAAAAGATACATCAAGGAATGAGATATCCATTGATACACACAAAAAGAAAGATATCAAACTCCCAAAAGAGAGAATGGTTCCAGACAAACCAAGCCCTCTACAAAGTTTCATGATGGCACAAAATACCAAAAAGAAATAGATTGCCTTCCACCAACACACACTTTATAAGGATCATAAGATGAGTGTTTTATAGAAAATAGGATAGCTCCCCCAAGAGTAGTGCATTATAGAGAATTTGCATTTGAATACAAAATGCACAAGGTGGGATCACCACTTTCACTATCTCTAGAAAACGCTAGACAAGATCAGGAAATTAACAAGATCCACAAGTGGTATGGAAGACAAGGGAGTTGACCCAATCCTTGGCAAGAGATAAGGGAAAAAAGCAAAAGTCAATGTAAATATGATCAATAATTTCTACGACATGTAAGTGAGTACCAATTTTCAAGACAAGAGGTATTTGGAAATAATTACCAGTGGTAGATAGCAAGGATATCCAACATCATATTCACACCAAACACAAGCAAATTGCAACTTGTAGAGCCAACATTCCACCTAGGAACAAGATAATCTACAATATCAACTCTAGGTGACAATATCTCAAATGTGCACATTTTCTAGGCTAGTAATATACACATAGCATATTACTCCCCCATAATGTGATACTAATTAAAGATAAACAAGAGGCAAATAAAATGATCCAACAAGAGATAATTAATGGACTATTTAGAATTTGAATTTCTCATGAGAAGACATACCACATAGCGACTAGATAATCTTGAAATATCAAAACTAGATGGTATTCCTCATGTACACATATTTATAAGATTGTGAGGTGCACAAAGCACATCACTCTCCCAAAATGGGATGTTCCATTAATCTCTCACAAGAGCCAAAAGGATACAAACAAGATGCAAAAGGCTCAACACAACTCTCACATGTACATGATGTGCAAACCAACATACACATACTTGATTACTTAAGACAAGCAAATTGGAAGCACGACATATACAAACACATGCAAGGTACAAAACCAAAACATGCAATACGGGCAAGTAACTTTCAATGTAAACAATTTAAGTACAAGTTACCGCAAGGAGGCACATTGGATATAAGATAGAAACTTGATAACCCAATTGACTTGGCTTGAGACAATATGAATGATGAAGATCCCTTAATTCTTCATGATGTAGCCAAGTCTCCAATGCCCTCCAACAACACCTATTGATCAAGTTTGAGCTAGTTGGTCCCCAACCAAGTTGGGTCCTAAGAGATTTGTCACAATAGGCTTGGCAACCCAAATGGTTCTTTGCTTGAAATCACTTTGAGTATCAAGAAACTTGGCACACACGTTGCCAACCTTATCCTTACCAAGAGAATAGATATCATCAATAATAATTGGGTTGGATAAGTTACCACTAGTGCATGAGGAAGCAAGGTCACTGAGGGAGTCCTGGATTAGGGGGTATCCGGACAGCCGGACTATAACCTTTGGTCGGACTGTTGGACTATGAAGACACGAGATTGAAGACTTCGTCCCGTGTCCAGATGGGACTCTCCTTGGCGTGGAAGGCAAGCTTGGCAATATGGATATGTGGACCTCCTTCTTGGTAACCGACTCTGTGTAACCCTAGCCCCCTCCGGTGTCTATATAAATTGGATGGTTTAGTCCGTAGGACAGAAGAAGAACAACAATCATACCATAGGCTAGCTTCTAGGGTTTAGCCTCTCTGATCTCGTGGTAGGTCAACTCTTGTACTACCCATATCATCAATATCAATGAAGCAGGAGTAGGGTTTTACCTCCATCGAGAGGGCCCGAACCTGGGTAAAAACATCGTGTCCCTTGTCTCATGTTACCATCCGCCTAGACGCACAGTTCGGGACCCCCTACCCGAGATCCGCCGGTTTTGCCACCGACATTGGTGCTTTCATTGAGAGTTCCTCTATGTCGTCATCGTTAGGCTTGATGGCTCCTTCGATCATCGATAGCGATGCAGTCCTGGGTGAGACTTTTCTCCCCGGACAGATCTTCGTATTTGGCGGCTTCATACTGCGGGCCAACTCGCTTGGCCATCTGGAGTAGATCGAAAGTTACGCCCCTGGCCACCAGGTCAGGTTTGGAAGCTTAAACTACACGGCCGACATCCGCGAAGACTTGATCTTCAACAGATTCGAGCCCCTGACGAGTGTGCCGCACCGTCACGATGAGCATGATTTAGCTCTCCCATCGGACAGTGTTCAGGAGATCGCACCTGCAACCGCTCCGACCTACAATTTGGAGCCAGTCGCGCCATTCATGGACGGGTGGCTAGACCCCGCATCGGAAGCCGCAGTCGCAGCGGCGATCTAGCCGAATACCAACCTTACCCTTCATGAAAGCCGTGACTCCAAGTTGCCGGATTCTTTTCCGGCCACGGACTCCGAACTGCCTGCGCCCTTGCCAATCGAATCCGACTGGGCGCCAATCATGGAGTTCACCTCCGCAGATATCTTTCAACACTCGCCCTTCGGCGACATACTAAACTCTCTAAGGTCTCTCTCCTTGTCAGGAGAGTCCTAGCCGGACTATGACCGGCAGGATTGGGATGCGGATGACGAAGAAATTCGCCGCCCACCCACCACCCACTTAGTAGCCACTGTCGATGATTTAACCGACATACTAGACTTCTACTCCGAAGACATCGACGGTATGGACGACGATGCAGGAGATGAACAGGAACCACTGCCCACAGGGCACTGGACAGCCACCTCATCATATGATATATATATATATATGGTGGACACACCCAAAGAAGGCAATGGCGACGGAACAACAGGGGATGACCCCTCCAAGAAGCAACCTAAGCGCCGACGTCAGCAGTGCCGCTCTAAGTCTCGCCAAAGCAAAAGCGGTGATACCGGCACAGGAGATAATAACACTCCAGACAGTGCCGAAGACAACGACAACCCCCTCCAGCAAGATTCAGCGCAGGAGGATGGAGAAGCCAGCCCTCATGAGAGAGCAGCAGACAGAGAGGTACAGGATGATAATTACATGCCTCCCTACGAAGACGAGGCAAGCCTCGCCGACGACGAATTTATCGTGCCTGAGGATCCCGTCGGGCAAGAGCGCTTCAAGCGCCGGCTTATGGCCACGGCAAATAGCCTTAAGAAAAAGCAACAGCAGCTTAGAGCTGATCAAGACTTGCTAGCTGACAGATGGGCTGAAATCCTTGCGGTCGAGGAATATGAACTCGAACGCTCCTCCAAGAGTTACCCAAAGCGCAGGTTGCTACCCTGTTTAGAGGAGGAAGCATTAAAACCTACATCTCCAGTGTATGATGCGGCTGATCGGCCACCTCGTGGCCGCGACAGAGAGGCATTTCAGCCAAAAGCTCAGCCCGCACCCCGATGCCACTCAAATAAAAATGCCAAGGCATGGGGAAATACGCTAGACCTGCGAGATGTATTGGAGGACAAAAGCAAAGCAAGCAAGATCGATCTATGGATCGCGAGGGCGCCCCACTACAAGAGACGATAACCGTCACGCCGAATACAGTAGAAGTAAATCCGCCCGGGCCGAACACAGCAGACAAAACTCATTCGAGTTGCGTCGTGATATAGCCCAGTACAGAGGCGCCGCACACCCGCTATGCTTCACAGATGAAGTAATGGATCATCAAATCCCACAGGTTTCAAACCCGTGAATATCGAATCATACGATGGTACGACAGATCCCGCGGTATGGATTGAGGACTATCTGCTTCATATCCACATGGCCCATGGCGACGATC
This sequence comes from Aegilops umbellulata, assembly GCA_032464435.1. Taxonomy (NCBI): domain Eukaryota; kingdom Viridiplantae; phylum Streptophyta; class Magnoliopsida; order Poales; family Poaceae; genus Aegilops; species Aegilops umbellulata. The sequence continues at coordinate 63,954,768 of CP136057.1, forward strand.
TACACGCCATCAAATACCTCCCACTCAAGCTTAAAGGACCAGCTCGGCATTGGCTCAACAGCTTGCCAGCAGAATCCATTGGTTGTTGGGAAGATCTGGAAGCCACATTCCTTGACAACTTCCAGGGCACTTATGTGCGACCACCAGATGCAGATGACTTGAGCCATATAATTCAGCAGCCAGAGGAATCGGCCAGGAAATTCTGGACACGGTTCCTAACCAAGAAAAATCAAATCGTCGACTGTCCGGATGCAGAGGCCCTAGCAGCTTTTAAGCACAACATCCGCGATGAGTGGCTTGCCCGGCACCTTGGCCAGGAAAAGCCGAAATCTATGGCAGCCCTCATGACACTTATGACCCGCTTTTGCGCGGGAGAGGACAGGTGGCTGGCTCGCAGTAATAACATATCAAAGAACCCTGGTACTTCAGATACCAAGGACAGCAATGGCAGGTCATGTCGCAACAAAAACAAGCGCCGCATCAACAACGATAATACCGAGGATACGGCAGTCAATGCCGGATTCAGAGGCTCTAAGCCCGGTTAGCGGAAAAAGCCATTCAAAAGAAGCACTCTGGGACCGTCCAGTTTGGACCGTATACTCGATCGCTTGTGCCAAATACACGGCACCCCCGACAAGCCAGCCAACCACACCAACAGGGATTGTTGGGTGTTCAAGCAGGTCGGCAAGTTAAATGCCGAGCACAAGGACAAGGGGCTACATAGCAATGACGAGGAGGAGCCCCGGACACCGAACACCGGAGGACAGAAGAGATTCCCCCCACAAGTGCGAACGGTGAACATGGTATACTCAACCCACATCCCCAAGAGAGAGTGGAAGCGTGCGCTAAAGGACGTATATGCATTGGAGCCAGTCGCCCCAAAGTTCAACCCATGGTCCTTCTGCCCGATCACTTTCGATCGCAGGGACCATCCCACTAGTATCCGTCATGGCGGATTCGCCGCATTGGTCTTAGACCCAATCATCGACGGATTTCACCTCACTCGAGTCCTTATGGACGGCGGTAGTAGCCTGAACCTGCTTCACCAGGACACAGTGCGCAAAATGGGTATAGATCCCTCAAGGATTAAAACCACAAAAATGACCTTTAAAGGCGTCATACCAGGTGTAGAGGCCCATTGCACAGGCTCGGTCACACTAGAAGTGGTCTTCGGATCCCCGGATAATTTCCAAAGTGAGGAGTTAATCTTTGATATAGTCCCGTTCCGCAGTGGCTATCATGCACTACTCGGGCGAACTGCATTCGCAAAATTCAATGCGGTGCCGCACTATGCTTACCTTAAGCTCAAGATGCCAGGACCTCGGGGGGTCATCACAGTCAATGGAAACACAGAGCGCTCTCTCCGAATGGAGGAGCACACTGCGGCCCTCGCAGCGGAAGGACAAAGCAGCCTCTTAAGGCAATTCTCCAGTCCGGCGATCAAACGCCCGGACACCGTCAAGCGCGCCCGAAGTAATCTGCAACAAGACCGCCTGGCACGTTCCGAGCAAGCGTAGCAATGCGGCCCCTACCCCAGCCTCAGCCAAACGGCAAAATCCGTGCCACGTGTACATAATTACACATTGAAAATACCATGGGCATAGGGGGAGGGGCACGACGGCACACCCCACAACGCGGCTCAACCGCACTAGGGGCTTCCTACTTTGTCATTTTTTCTCTCTTTCAGGACTTTACGCTCTGGAAGCCCTGTCCGGCAGTATAATCGCCGAACACACGATACAACAACCAGGGAGGCGGAAATCTACGTCGCACCATGGAACTCCCAGGTGGTCTCTATAACGAGCGAAATACCTGCTTTAAATACCATTCCGCAGCTTGCCCCTGGAGGGGACATGTCAAATAGTCCCATTTTTTGGATTATCGCACTACTTGTATCGTTCTACTTTAATGCACACTTTTTGAATAAACAATGCATAGCACTAGTCTATTACTGCATTCTCTATTCCTTATTTTTTTTGTTCATTCATAACATCCAGCACCCATACACTCTGGTACGGCTAATATGCTAGGGGCTTAAGTACCCCATAATACGGCGTGAGAAGTCCGAACACTTTCGAAAGTGCGGCACCCCGAACTTATAGCATTATATGCATCAGCTCCGAGTCATGTCTTTGGTCAAATGTTGGGTTTGCCTGGCTCCCATGTTTTTGTGCCTTACGTTCCGCTATATCGGCTAAGGTAGCACTGGGAGAACTACTGCGATTGTGCCCCGGTTCAGCTGGGCTAAGCACCTCAGTAGAGAAAGCTAAAACTGGCTGTCATGATAAGGCGAGAGCTGGTCGCTGTTCGAGAGGTCTCGAGTCCTTAAAGACTTATGCCTCTTAGGGCGAGGAGTCGGCTTTGTCCGGCTTAGGCGTGTATGGCGCCCCAAACTCGGTTTTCCGAATACTAGGGGCTTCGCCGAAATTTAAAATTGTAGACTTCTATGGCTAAGTGAGAGTGATAAAGCATTATAGTCTGATTGCCTTGTTCGCTGCGCTGAGCACCTCCCTCGAAGGACCCAAGAATGGGGAAAAGAGTGCTCAGATTTATCCCGAACACCCCAGCACTCGTGGCATGGGGGCAGAAGCCAACGACTAGCCATCTCTCAGATTTAATAAACAGCCGCACAGAAGGTAATATTTTAAATTCAAACAAGCGTTGCATAGCACATATGAAACAAGTTTTCATAAAAATAGGATCACACGAGCAAGTTCACTCAAAAATTACATCTTTGGAACACTCATCCACCATAAGGCGGGCACCCTTCGGGACGCCCTCATAATACATCTGAGGGTTGCGATGCTCCTTTCCCTGCGGTGGTCCGTCCTTCACCAGCTTCTCAGCGTCCATCTTGCCCCAGTTTACTTTAACACGAGCAAGCACCCTACGGGCGCCCTTGATGCAGACAGAGCGCTTGATGACTTCAAGCCAAGGACAGGCATCCACAAGCCGCCTCACCAGCCCGAAGTAGCTCCCGGGCATGGCCTCTCCAGGCCATAGCCGGACTATAAGACCCTTAATGGCCTGTTCGGCCGCCTTATGGAGCTCGACCAATTGCTTCATCTGGTCGCTTAAGGGCACTGGGTGTTCGGCCTTAGTATACTGAGACTAGAACACCTTCTTCGTCGAGCTCCCTTCCTCGGCTCAGTAGTACTTTGCGGCATCCGACACGCTGCGGGGAAAATCTGCGAATGCTCCTGGAGAGCTCCGGACTCGGGTAAGTAACAAGTAATTTACTTTCACATGCTTGCTTTGCATAATGAATGCCTTACCCGCCGCTATCTTCTTCATCGCCTCAATTTCCTGGAGGGCTTTTTGGGCTTCGGCCTTGGCATGCTTGGCACCCTCAAGGGCCGTGGCAAGCTCGGACTCTCGCGTCTTCGAGTCAAGCTCCAAAGTCTCGTACTTTTTCACGAGAGCCTGGAGCTCTTGCTGCACCTCGCCCACCCGTGCCTCTTGCTTCTCTCGCTCGATGCGCTCCGCGGCCGCTTTGTTTTCGGCCTCGGACAGCGCTTGCTTCAGGCTAGCCACCTCAGTCGTGGCCCCTGGCACATTCATAACGATCCTATCATTTTTTTTCAACTGCATCTTTTTTATACATATACATATAGACAAGGTATTCCTTACCTTTGCTCTCTTCGAGCTGCTTCTTGGCAAGTCCGAGCTCTTTCTCGGACTGCTCGAGGTTCTGCTTCAGTGTATCGACCTGCGCAGTCAGTGCGGCAGAGGTCAGCAGCGAAGCCTGCACACGCATATTGACATACTGGTATTAGACTCCTGTGAATGTTATTTTGATCCTCTATTCGGCTTTTCTTTGTGAACGCCAAACAAAGCATCAGGGGCTACTGTCTATGCGGTAATATTTTCATATATTTTAAATACATACCTCAAAGCCTGTTAGAAGGCTGGCACAGGCTTCAGTCAGTCCGCTCTTGACGGACTGAACCTTCTGGATCACCGCACTCATAATAGTGCAGTGCTCCTCGTCGATGGAGGCACCGTTAAGCACCTCAAGCAAATTATCCTGTGCCTCCGGGTGGACGGAGGTCACTGGCATGGGAGGCTTGCCCCTCTTAGTAGGGGGCCGCCTGCCGGAGTTCGGAACCACTGGAGGTTCCGGTGCGGTATTTGGCCTAGGGCCGAACTTGGAGCCCTTGGGAGCCTTGCTCCCTTTGCGCCTGGAGTCCGGAAGGTCGCCTTGAGGCGCCTCCAGGACTACCTCCCCTTGACTTGGTGCCCTTTGAGACAACACCTCGATGTTGTCCATAGGGCGAGGGGTGGAGGCGGTCGGAAGTGATCCTCCGCTGCTCATGGCCGACGGATCCAAAGAATTGCTCGACGAGGATACGTCTATACGGGCCCGAGACGGACTGCATAACCGTGTCCGGTGTTAGAAGAAGTTATGCAATTAAACGGTGCCACGAGTTTACTCTGGTGTCCGAAGACTTACTATCTCGCCAGGGGGTTGGCCCTGGGTGGCCACTCGTCTTCGCTGACGGCGGCAGTGGCGGAGTAGTCCGGAGGGAGAGTCCTTCCCTTCTTGGACCCTCCGGCCTCCCCAGTTGGGGTGTCCTTCCTCTTCCTATCTTCCCCGGCTGGAGGGGAAGAACCTTTATCTGCCTCCTCCTCGTTTTCACGAGAGGAGTGCGTCTCCGAGTTATCAGACGATGAGTCCGATATCACCTGGCGTCGGGAACTCTTTCGGGTTCCCGCCGCCTTCTTCTTGATCTTCTTCTCCGGCACCTCATAAGGTGCCGGAGTCAGCATCTCCGTCAGGAGAGCATCGGCAGGGTCTTCGGGCAGAGGGGCCGGGCAGTCAATCTGCCCCGATGTCTCCACCCATTCCTGTCAAAGGCATGTAAGCTGAGATCCCGCAAATAGTTAAACTATATGAATACCCTATAAGAGATAAAATAGCTTACCGCACCGGCTTGGCACTTCGTGCTGAATCCGCGATCCTCGGTAAGGGGAGGGGGAACCTCGGCGCCCTTAAATAGCACCTTCCAAGCATCCTCGTGTGTTGTGTCAAAGAGCTTGCTCAGAGTTTGGTGCTGGGCCGGGTTGAACTCCCACAAGTTGAACGCCCGTTGTTGACACGGGACGATCCGGCGGATGAGCATGACCTGGACTATGTTGACAAGCTTGAGCTTTTTGTTCACCATGTTTTGGATACAGGTTTGGAGTCCGGTCAGCTCTACCGGACTACCCCAGGGCAGGCCCTTCTCTTTCCAGGAGGTGAGCCGCGTGGGGATTCCGGATCGGAACTCGGGGGCCGCTGCCCATTTGGGGTCGCGCGGCTCGCTGATGTAGAACCACCCCTATTGCCACCCCTTTATGGTCTCCACGTAGGAGCCCTCGAACCATGTAACGTTGGGCATCTTGCCCACCATGGCGCCTCCGCACTCCGCCTGCCGGCCGCCCACCACCTTCGGTTTGACATTGAAGGTCTTCAGCCAAAAGCCGAAGTGGAGCTTGATGCGGAGGAAGGCCTCACACACGATGATAAATGCTGAAATGTTGAGGATGAAGTTCGGGGCCAGATCGTGGAAATCCAGTCCGTAGTAGAACATGAGTCCCCGGACGAATGGGTGGAGAGGAAATCCCAGTCCGCGAAGGAAATGGGTAAGGAATACTACCCTCTCATGAGGCCTGGGGGTGGGGATGAGCTGCCCCGCATCTGGGAGCCGGTGTGCGATATCCTCGGACAGGTATCCGGCTCCCCTCAGCTTCTTGATGTGTCCCTCCGTGACGGAGGAAACCATCCACTTGCCTCCCACTCCGGACATGGTTGGAGAAGGTTGAGGAAGAGAACGTGGACTTGGGCGCTGGAGATCAAGTGTGCGAGGATGGATGAGCAAAGGAGGAAGAAGGCGTGGGTGGAAAAAGGTGAATCCTTATCCCTTTATATGGGCGGACAAAACTATGCGTCCCCACCAGCCTGGTAAAAGTCGCTTATCCCCCAAACGTCGTAATTGATGGTGTGGTTGGGTTACCCACGTCCATATTGATGAGAATCCTGCGATAAGGGGACACGATCTCTGCTTCGACAAGACGTGCCAAGGAAACCACCTCGCGGAACGAGCTGAGGTTGGCTGTAAAAAACGATTCGAATAAAGGCTTGGTTGTGGTGTGATGTCACATTACAGGATACGTCAGCAGATTAGATTTGTGGAAATATTATTCTCTCTACGATGGTATGTGGAACTTGTTTTGCAGAGCCGGACACGATCCTCGTGTTCAAAATCTTCTATGAAGTATTCAGAGGAGGAACCCGCCTTGCAATGCCGAAGACAATCTGCGCGCCGGACTCATCGTCATTGAAGCCTGGTTCAGGGGCTACTAAGGGAGTCCTGGATTAGGGGGTATCCGGATAGCTGGACTATAACCTTTGGCCGGACTGTTGGACTATGAAGATACGAGATTGAAGACTTCGTCTCGTGTCCGGATGGGACTCTCCTTGGCGTGGAAGGCAAGCTTGGCAATACGGATATGTAGATCTCCTTCTTGGTAACCGACTTTGTGTAACCCTAGCCCCCTCCGGAGTCTATATAAATCGAAGGGTTTAGTTCGTAGGACAGAAGAAGAACAACAATCATACCATAGGCTAGCTTATAGGGTTTAGCCTCTCTGATCTCATGGTAGATCAACTCTTGTACTACCCATATCATCAATATCAATCAAGCAGGAGTAGGGTTTTACCTCCATCGAGAGGGCCCGAACCTGGGTAAAAACACCGTGTCCCTTGTCTCCTGTTACCATCTGCCTAGACGCACAGTTCGGGACCCCCTACCCGAGATCCGCCGGTTTTGACACCGACAGTCACCTTTCTCACGACATAGGTGGCAACGTCTACTCTTCACTTTCTTCTCACTTGTTTTCTCAACTTGAGAAGCATTAGCTTGAGTTTTCTTGGGAAGAGGCCTTTCTTCAACTTGAGATTGAGCATGAGAATGAATTTGTGGCCGCTTCCCTTGTTGCTTGTCACTAATGGCCTTCTTCTTCAAAGGGCAAGATCTAACATGATGCCCTTCAATTTTGCACTTAAAGAAAATGATCTTGGCCGAATTCTTGACTTGTTTTTTGCCCTTCTTCTTGTTGCTCTTGGACATCTTCTTCTTATTGGAGTTGAATCCAAGTCCACCTTTGTCATTGGGGGATTTTTGCACACTCAAGATGTTGTTGAGTGTAAATTTTCCTTCATGACTCTTTCCCAAGTCTTTCTTCAAAGAAGTGACTTGGGCCTTGAGCTCTTTGATTTCCTCTACATGGTTAGTCTCAACACAAGTACTAGAGGAAGTATAAGCTTAAGAGCAACAAGGCAAGGAAAGCAATTCATCATAAGATGTACCAACATTGTGAGTAGATGAATTACAAGGACTAGCACATGGCAATGTAGCATTTTGACTAAAAGTAGTGCCAGTATCCACATGAGGCTCACTAGATGTTACCTTATCAATCATGGCCTCATGAGCTATCTTTAGCACATTATGGGATACTAGAAGATCATAATGAGAGCTTGAGAGCTTTTCATGGCTTTCTTCCAATTTCCCATAATTGTTAGATAGCAACTCAAGTTGAGCCCGAAGCTCAACATTATCCTTCAAAATGGATGCTTCACAAGTACTAGAGTTAGTAGCACAAGCATCATCAATAATAGCAAGAGGAGAAGGAAACTTGGCAAGCTCTTTCTAATATGAGGCTTTAAGTTGTGCATGAGACTCGACCCTTGAGCCATTTTCGAGGTGCCCAAAGTCCTCAAGAAGTTTAGCATGCGCAACTTCAAGCTTCTCATTTTTAGTTTCAAAACCATTGGCCACCTCAAGAGCTCTATCATGAGATTCCTTCACTCTAGATAATTCTAGAGCAAAAGTCTCCTCAAGAGATTCCTTGGTGGTTTGTTCAAGTTCAAGAGCTTGAGAGAGGTCCGCAATCTCATTAGCGTAATCACGCTCATGACCTTCCATTTTTTCAATGGTGACCTCATGCTCCTCGAGAAGAGATTCCAACTCCTCAATATATTTATTGCCCTCAACGGCAATGGACATGATTTCCATGAAGTTGGAACAAGCACTTTCATTTTTATGAAGAGCATTAAAAATCATTTCCCCCTTCATTTTTAAGGAGGCAACATTATCATTCTCCTCCTCATGATTAGCATTAGCATTATCATCAAGACACATATTGGGGTTCAAAGTAGGAGATACCTTTGAAGCCTTAGCCATAAGGCATAAAGCAATAGATGATGATGTAGGATCCCTTGAAGCACCATTTAAGACCACAACTTGTTCCATGGAGTGTTGGGTTTCCTCTACATTGTTAGCACAACAACTTGAGGAAATACATGCATTTTTATCATGGCAACAAGATATAGCAAGCATATCATTATGAGATTTAGTCAAGCAATTTCTACATGATATGCATGAACTATCAACACAAGCATGTGAAACATGTAAGGTGCATGAAGTGTTAAAGTCCAAAGATGGAGCATTGCAACAATATAGTGATGAAGAGTCATCAACGATAATCACACTATCATCATTGCAATGACCAACACTACTAACCATAACATTACCTTGTGGCAACCCACATGTAGGTGAAGTAGAAGAAGTTGAGAAGGCAACACGGCCGGAGGTGGAGGGAGAACAATCATCCCCACAAATCTTGGACACACCATATTTATCTTGAAGCTTTGCCACAACTCATGAGCATCCCGGAATGGCATGAGTTGAAATATAACTACATTGCTCAAAGCATCGAAAAGCACATTAGAAGCTTGAGCATTGAGATAAGAGTTTTTCTCATCCTCTAAAGATAATCTTTCGGGATCCTTTGGAGGAGAAAAACCCATATCCACAATTCTCTCTAAATTTGGGTCCATGACCCTAAAGAGATTAAGCATGTGAATTACCCAAACATCAAAATTTGTGCCATCAAAACTAAGAGTGTCAGAGAATCCTAATCCCCTAGTCGACATGTTTACTCTCTAGGCGGTTAAGCCTAATAACGAGAGACAAGGCTCTAATACCAATTGAAAGATCATGGATGTCGCCTAGAGGGGAGTGAATAGGCGCTTTAAAATAATTACAGTTTAGGCATGAACAAATGCGGAATAAAACTAGCGTTTAATTTGTCAAGCACAAAACCTAAAACAACTAGGATCACCTATGTGCACCAACAACATATGCTAAGCAAGATAAACAACTATGTGATAGCAATATATATATAACATGAAACACTATGGCTATCACAAAGTAAAGTGCATAAGTAAAGGGCTCGGGTAAGAGATAACCAAGGCACGCGGAGACGACAATGTATCCCGAAGTTCACACCCTTGCGGATGCTAATCCCCGTTTGGAGCGGTGTGGAGGCACAATGCTCCCCAAGAAGCCACTAGGGCCACCGTAATCTCCTCACGCCCTCGCACAATGCAAGATGCCGTGATTCCACTAAGGGACCCTCGAGGGCGGTCACCGAACCCGTACAAATGGCAACCCTTGGGGGCAGTCATCGAACCCGTACACTTTGGCAACCCTTGGGGCGGTCACCGGTACCCGTCAAATTGCCCGGGGCGATCTCCACAACCTAATTGGAGCCCCCGACGCTTGCCCGGAGCTTTACACCACAATGATTGAGCTCCGAGCACCACCAACCGTCTAGGGCGCCCAAGCACCCAAGAGGAACAAGCTCAAGGGTACCAAGCACCCAAGAGTAATAAGCTTCTCAGCTTGTAACTTCCACGTATCATCGTGGAGAACTCAAACTGATGCACCAAATGCAATGGCAAGGGCACACGGAGTACCCAAGTCCTTCACTTCCAAATCCCACCAAAGCAACTAATGCTAAGGAGGAAAATGAGAGGAAGAACAAGAAGAGAACACCAAGAACTCCAAGATCTAGATCCAAGGGGTTCCCCTCACATAGAGGAGAAAGTGATTGGTGGAAATGTGAATCTAGATCTCCTCTCTCTTTTCCCCCCAAAACTAGCAAGAATCCATGGAGGGATTGAGAGATAGCAAGCTCGAAGAAGGTCAACAATGGGGGAAAAACATGAGCTCAAGAGATAGATTCCAATGGGGAAGAAGACCCCCTTTTATAGGTCCCCACGAATTTGCCCGTTATGTGCAAAAAACTATAGGACCGGTACAACCGGTGCACGAACCGGTACAACCGGTCAAAGGAGAGGAAAAACTAACCTACAGCAAAAATCCCTAAGCGGTATAACAGCCTGGGGGACCGGTAGTACCAGTTAAACTAAACTAACCAGTACAATCGGTCAACAACCGCCCAAGAACCGCTCCAAAACAGAAACTAATCCGGTGGTAGAGTGGTACATGGCCGGTACAACCTTTAGACCAATTCTGGAGCGGTACAACCGTTCCAAACACCGGTTGTACTAGTCAACCGGTACAACCGCTCTATGGGGCGGTACGACCTCTCTAAGTAAAACAGGTAAGATCAAAACAGCCACAACTTCCGCATACAAGCTCCGAATTCGACGAAATCAAGTTTGTTGGAAAGCTAACGACAAGGGCTTATACAATCTTGATAGAAATATCAAGAAATAGCAATTGAGAAAAAACTCAAAATAAAATGATGAGAACCCTTTCTCAAATAAGACCGGTAAAAACTCCAACACCGAAAACACAACAGAAGATGCATATGAAATCGGTTTTCGAAGAACTCGAGCTTGGCATGAAGATGACCACAAGCTCCAAATCTCACAAGGAGAAGAACCAAACAAGAACCAAGAGAGATGATGCAAGGATGCAATGGTTTGAGCTCTCGACGAACGATAAGATCAAGCTACTCACTAGAGAGCCCCCCTTGATAGTAAGGTAATCGATCCTACAACCCAGTATCCCAACTACCACTATGATACCGGTAAAATATAAAACCTATCAAGGGCAAATCTTTGCCTTGCACATAGTCCACTTGAGTTAGATGATGACGATCTTGACTTCCTCAAGTTGGACCACCTTTCTTGATTGTGATGGCTCGATGAAGACTAGTTGATTGCTCCCACATACTCCACTATGGGTGAGCCACTCTTCGGCACAACTTCACAATTCCATTGACACCACAATGTACGGGAAGATTCAAGCTTGATTGCTCCCCCATACTCCATTATGGGTGAGTGTCGGTGTCAAAACCGGCGGATCTCGGGTAGGGGGTCCCGAACTGTGCGTCTAGGCGGATGGTAACAGGAGACAAGGGACACAATGTTTACCCAGGTTCGGGCCCTCTCGATGGAGGTAAAACCCTACTCCTGCTTGATTAATATTGATCATATGGGTAATACAAGAGTGGATCTACCACGTGACCAGAGAGGCTAAACCCTAGAAGCTAGCCTATGGTATGATTTTTGTTGTTGTGTCCTACAGACTAGACCCTTCGGTTTATATAGACACCGGAGGGGGCTAGGGTTACACAGAGTCGGTTACAAGGAAGGAGATCTACATATCCGTACTGCCAAGCTTGCCTTCCACACCAAGGAAAGCCCCACCCGGACATGGGACGAAGTCTTCAATCTTGTATCTTCATAGTCCAACAGTCCGGCCAAAGGTTATAGTCCGGCTGTCCGGATACCCCCTAATCCAGGACTCCCTCAGTAGCCCCTGAACCAGGCTTCAATGACGATGAGTCCGGCGTGCAAATTGTTTTCAGCATTGCAAGGCGGGTTCCTCCTCCGAATATTCCATAGAAGATTTTGAACACGAGGATCATGTCCGGCTCTGCAAAACAAGTTCCATGTACCACCATGGAGAGAATTAAATTTCCACAAATCTATCCTGCTGACGTATTCCGTAGCGTGATATCACACCACAGCCAAGCCTTTATTCGAATCATTCTTTACCCCCCACCTCAGCGCGTTTCATGAGGCGGTTTCCTTGGCACGTCTTGTCGAAGCAGAGATCGTGTCCCCCTTATTTACGGGATTCTCATCAACACGGACGTGGGTAACCCGATCGTGCCCGTTGGTGTGTCCCCTCAATCAAAGGTAAGTCCCAAACGGTCACAGGGAGGGCTCTTGGTATTCAACCCCTTTATAAAGAGACCAAGGCCTTACTCTTTTGTTTCGATCTCAATCGAATCTGCCTCCCGCCTCGAGTTCCAGCACCCGAAGCTTCAGATTTAGGTGCTTCGGACCTTCAATGATGTCCGGATCCAACCTTCAAGGTCGATGGATGCCTTCCTCCGTCACGGAGGAAGACGTACTAAAGCTAAGGGAGGTCAGGTATTTGACCGGCGAAATCCCGCATAGGCTTCCTGCTCAAGGGCAGGTCATTCCCACTCCTAAGCCCGGTGAGAGCGTCGTGTTCGTATCTCACTTCCTCCGAGGGCTAGGCTTCGCGCTGGATCCCTTCGTGAGGGGGATCATGTTCTATTATGGGCTGGACTTCCACGACTTAGCTCCGGAGTCTATCCTCCACATCTCATCGTTCATCGTCGTGTGTGAAGCCTTCCTCCGTACCACCCCTCACTTCAGACTGTGGCTCAAGACCTTCAAAGTGGAGCCGAAGATGGTCGAGGGACGACACGCGGAGTGTGGAGGTGCTGTAATAAGCAAAAATGCTAACGCCCTATGGCCCGAGGGCTCTTTCCAAGAGGAGTCCGGCTTATGGCAACAAGAGTGGTTTTATATCACAGCTCCTAGGGGTACCAAGTGGGTGGCTCCGCCTGCTTTTCGCTCGGGTCCCCCGCCACGACTAACGTCATGGGTCAACAAGGGGCTAGACTGGGGGCCAGTAAAGGATGTGCCCCTATTGCAGAGCCGCATCCGAGATCTCCTGGAGAGAGATGTTAGTCTGGTCATGGTGACGCAGGTCATGTTAATTCACCGAGTTCTGCCCTGCAAACGTCGTCCGCTCCGCCTGTGGGAGTTCAATCCGGAGGGACCGCGAGCTATTCAACATTTCCTTGGCATGACGCCCGCGGAGATGTACAAATTGTTCTTCGGACCACAAATGATGTGTCCGGATCCTACCGAGGACGCAGGCCTAAGCTGCAATCGTCCAGATACCCAAGTAAGTAGCCCTGTGTCTGAACACGCCATTCGTTTATTTATCGTAACATCGCCCTTAAAAGAGTTGTTATTGAACCAGGAGTGGGTAGCGAAGGCAAAGTTGATCAGGTGTCCGGCCCCTCTTCCTGAGACCTCGCCAGATCCTGTGTTAACCCGGATGCTGGAGATCGCGCCTTCGGAAGAAGACGAAGGGGGGAATAAGGAAGCTACTGCCTCCATAGAGGAGGTTGTCCAGAAGGGAGGAATCGAAAATTCCTTTTCTCAGGGGAAGAAGAGGACCGCCTCTGAAGACCCGGAGACAATGGTCTCTAAGCGGGGGAAGAAATCTTCGTCAGAGGGTCCTGCACCGGGGGATACCCCGGCCGTACTATACCCTCGAGGGGATCAACCCTCCAACGAGACGTAAGTAAAAGGGTTTTTAGTAGTGAGAGAAATCCTTGCTTTACTTTTGAGGAAAGTAACCGAAGCATTTATCTTGCAGTTCAGATCTTAGCCCCTCACAGCAGAGCTCGTCTTCAGGGGATCTTCTTCCAGAGATGATGGAGAGCGCAATGCCTCCCCCTGCCATACCGCCTCGAGAGGCGGGCGACCCCGAGGTGTCGTTGCGGAGGGTTTCTCCTGATCCGACAAGGCCAGAAGGTAGTCCTATGGCCACCCGAAGCCCTCAGTGTCCGGCTTTTGAAAAGATCCATCGAAGTAGTCCGGCACCGTCTGGTGCGCGGACGGAGGGACTGAAGGATCTGCTAGGGCGGGCGTCCATCTCAGAAGAGCATCGTGCGTTGATGGGTGCGGTAATCGAAAGAATTTCGTCCGTGGAAAGCGGGTTGCATGAAGCTGTCAGGAGTTTATTGACAGGTTTTGAGGTACGTGAAATGATGTACCTTTTGATAGTACCACATACTTTAAGATGTGCCCTGTGTAGATAGTAGCCCATGAGACTCTGGGTGCTGTCGAAGACGACGACACGCAGAGAATCATAGTCCCAGGTATAATTTTGCCGCCTTCATATGTAGGTGGTGAAGTGTTCGGTGGCCAGCCGGACTGATGAATTTGCTGAGTTAAAGCGGCAACTTGATGTGGCAGATGCCGACACCGTGCTTGTCAACAAGCGGCTTGACGAGGCGCAAGGTGTGTAATTTCTCCGGAGACACCTAGTAAGAGGAGCATGATGCCAATATCTTATAATGTGTGTGCTTAATGCAGATGGAGCTGCAGCGATGGAGAACCTTCGGGCAGAGCTTGCCCGAGTCAAAGAACAAGCCAGAAAAAGCGATGCGGCTGCCCTAACGGCGGCTGAGGATCTAAAAGCCGAACAGGCTGCTCACTGCCAAAGCAAGGAGGAGATGGCCAAGATGGCTGTGAAGTTGAAGAACACTGCTGACCATTGCAATCTTCTTGAAAAGGAAGGCCAGGCAAAGCGGACGGACCTAGAGAAGGCCACGACGGCGGCCAAGGATACTCGTTCTGCAATGAGAGCGATGAGGGAGGAGCTGCGTCAAGCCGGAGATATCGCGGCCGGGAAGCCCTTTATGCTGTGGATGAAGTTCAGTGATCCTAAATATGCTCCTTTGGACCGGATGTGGAGTTCTGCGGACGCATATCTGGATTTAGCGGCAAGTGCTGCGGATGCGGCCGAACACTTCAAAGATCAAAAGGATCGTGAAGTGGAAAAGCTGTTCTGGTCACAATTCAACAATCCAGAGCATCCGCTTCTATTGACTAATCGGTTGGCCGAAAGGGCCGAGCTGAATAGATTGTTCGGACTTGCCATGAGGTATGTCGTGGATCATCTGTGGCCGGAGAGGCCAAAACCGAACAGTTATTTTAGTTTGGTTCAGCAGTTCCTTGGTGCGGTGCCACATATCAACGCGATGAAGAGGTCAACATGCGTGGAGGGTGCGCGGATGGCCCTTGCCCGTGTCAAGACATACTGGGCAGAGATGGAGGCCACCGTCGTTGCAGCCCAAAATTCAGACGAAAGCCGAGTACCTGCCGAGCAGCACTACTTTCAAGAAGTTCTGGAGGGCGCTCGTTTGATAGAGACGCAGTGCTCGAAGGATATTATGTTCGAATAACATGTATTCTTATTGAAAACAATATTTAGCTGAAATGTAAAGGCTTTTTTATACTTGTGCCTGCAAGAATTATAATACCTCCTGTGCAGCCGTTAATGTATATATGTATATAACCTGAAAGATGGCAGTCGTCGGCTTCAGCCCGCACGCATATAATGCGGGGGTGTTCGCAGAAGATGCATTTTCACACTTGATCCAACGTCTTGGTCTATTAAGGAGGTGATAGCGCGACGAACTAGGCAATCAGACTATAATGCTTTATCACTTTCACTTAGCCATAGGAGTTTGAAAGTGGGGCTACTATACAGCCCCTGGTGGCGCCGCGCTCACCCGAATTAGGGGCGCGTGTGTGCCTGGCCGGGAAACGGCCCTTCGTCAAGGCGGAGGAATCCCGAAGATTCCGCTAGGTCATCGAGTGGTTGACCAGTCTCGCGCTATATCATGACAGTCAGTTTCCGGCTTTCTCTACTGAGGTGCTCGCCCGGCTGAACTGGGGCACAATCGCAGTAGTTCTCCTGGTGCCGCCTTAGCCGATAGAGCGGAACGTAAGGCAGCAAAACACAGGAGCCGGGCAAACCCAACATTTGACCAAAGACATGATTCGGAGCTGATGCATATAAGGCCAAACTCGCGACGCCGAACACTCCCTAAGGTATTCGGTCTTTATGATTTGAAACGGGCTGAACAACTCCCTTTGTAATAAGCCCCTGGTATCCAGTTACGTGCAATATTCTGACGTGGCGACATGCCAAGACGCCAGCCTCCTTCTCGGTTATGATGAGAATCCGGGGGATGTGTATCAACAAGAGACAGTAAGAAAGGTTTACGCAGGGTCTTAATCTAAAAAGAATCCTTGGAACGGGTCCCTGCTGCACGTCTGCGCCTGTGTCTCCATTGTGCCGTATCCTGGATGGGTGTAGCACGATGGTTATCTGTAAAAGAGAGGAACTTAGCCGAAAAGGTAGTCGTGCAAAATGTGTGTTATACTAAATAAACAAAGTATAATTCAAGATGGGTAGAATTGAGCCTTATTGTCACCTGTTTACATGCGCAGAGCCCCTTGTATAGGGGTACATAGCCATCAAACCTTGATTAATTATATGGTTGCGTCGGACTCGTCTAGCCGTGTCCGTGGTCTTAACGACCCGTTAGGTGCTCTGGTTGGTGAGGCTGTTTTAGTGTGTGGCTGCCAGGGCAGCCGCACAGTCTTCCGCGCGCGAGGAGCGCTCAATATTTCCCTTCAATGAGATGATGCCTCATGGGCCGGGCATCTTAAGCATGGGAGACGCATAATGCGATATTGCATTAAAGCGAGCGAAAGCTTCGCGTCCCAGTAGTGCTTGATAACCACTTTAAAACGGGGCGATGTGGAAGGTTAGCTTTTCGCTACGGAAGTTACCGGGGGAGCCGAACATAACTTTTAGTAGGAGGGAGCCCGTGCAATGGGCTTCTGGGCCTGGCGTTACTCCTTTAAAGGAAGTATTGCTATGGCTAATCTTTGTTGGGTCTATCCCCATTTTGCGGACTGTGTCCTGATATATCAGGTTTAAACTACTGCTGCCGTCCATCAGTACTCGTGTAAAGTGGTATCCATCAATTATCGGGTCCAACACCAAGGCAGCCCATCCTGTGTGCCGGATACTTGCAGAGTAATCCCGATGGTCGAAGGTGATCGGTTTAGACGACCAGTAGCGGAACTTCGTTGTGATAGGCCATGGGGCACGTATCTCTATGGGCGCCACTTTGTTTCTTCCCTTTGTCACGTGCAATACGTTTACTGTTTTGACTTCTTGTGGGAATTTCTTCTGTTCCCCAGTGCTTTGTTTGTGGGGTTCGTCATCGTCTTCACTTGGTGTATCCATCCCCTTGTGTTCGGCGTTGAGTTTGCCGGATTGCTTGATGACCCAACATTCTCTGTGGGTATGGTTTGCAGGCTTACCATGGGTGCTGTGGATTTGACATATCTTGTCCAAGATTTTGTTTAGGTTGGACAGTTCATCCCTGTTATCCTTGAGGGGCAGCTTTTGTTGACTCCGCCGAGAGATTTTGAATCCAGCGTTTACCGCCGTGCTCTTTGGGCTATTTTCCTTATTCCGGCGCTAGTTTGTGCTGCGTTGTGGCTTCCCGTTCCCGTCCGTGACTTCGGATGTACTTGGGTCGCTGGTGCTGCATCTTGCCAACTAGCTGTCCTCGCCTGCGCAAAAGCGGGTCATGAGGCTTGTTAGTGCAGCCATTGTTCTTGGCCTTTCTTGGCCGAGGTGTCTGGCGAGCCATTCGTCTCGAACGCTGTGCTTGAAAGCTGCTAAGGCTTCGGCGTCCGGACAGTCGACTATTTGGTTTTTTTAGTAAGAAATCTGTTCCAAAGCTTTCGGGCTGAGTCTCCGGGCTGTTGAGTTATATGACTTAAATCGTCTGCATCCGGTGGTCGGACATAGGTCCCTTGAAAATTTGCCCGAAAGGCGTCCTCGAGCTCTTCCCAACTTCCAATGGTGTTTTCGGGGAGGCTTTTAAGCCAGTGCCTGGCTGGCCCTTTGAGCTTGAGGGGTAGGTACTTGATGGCGTGGAGATCATCTCCTCGAGCCATGTGGATATGGAGGATGTAGTCCTCAATCCAGACCCCAGGGTTTTTTGTTCCGTCATACGCCTCTATATTTACGGGTTTGAATCCCTCTGGAAATTCATGGTCCAGCACCTCATCGGTGAAACATAGTGGGTGTGCGGCACCCTTGTATTTGGGTGTACCGTGGTGTTTGGATTTTTGTTGTGTTGCATTGCTTGCTGGAGCGTGCCTTCTTGACCCGTAGATAGATCTGGTTCGGTCGCCTTTGTGATGCGAGTCCTTATGTGGACCGCGCGCTGGCTTGTGTGCGGCGTCGTTTGCCGCTCTATGTTGGCCATGGGGTCGTCTATCCGACCGGATGGCTGCTTTGTTTTTGGATTGCGGGGGCTCTAAGGCCTCCTCGTCAAATTCAGGCAGTAGCTTTGGCTTTGGGTAGCTCTTTGTGCGGTGACTGCCGCCACATTTGTCAGCGGTGTTGAGTACTTTGCTCCATTTGACTCTGAGTGCATCTTCCGCAGTCTTGAGCTTCCGCTTCTGCTTTTTCAGGCTATGCGCAGTGGCCACGAGCCTTTTATGGAGGTTCTTCTGCTCCAGGAGCTTGTTCGGCGTGAGGTCACCCGGACTGTTATCTTCACCCGAGACGGGTTGTTCGGTTTGATTATCCGTGTTGCCGTAGTCGGACGGTTGTTCAATGCCATGTTCGCCGTCCGCCGGCTCACCCTGCTCTATCGCTAGGTCTGTATGACTGTTGTTTCTGTCGAGGCGGGATTTGGAGCAGCGCTTATGCCGCCGTTTTGATTGCTTTTCTATGGAACAATCCTTCCGTGTGTCCTTCCGTTCCTCTTCGTTGTTTCCTTTCGGTGTGTCCACCATGCATACATCGTGAGATGAGGTGGTTGTCCAGTGCCCTGTGGGCAGTGGTTCCTGTTTGTCTCCTGCATCGTCGTCCATACCGTCGATGTCTTCGGAGTCGAAGTCCAGCATGTCAGTCAAATCATCGACAGTGGCTACGTAGTGGGTGGTGGGTGGGCGTCGAATTTCTTCGTCATCCGCATCCCAATCCTGCCAGTCATAATCCGGCCAGGACTGTCCTGATAAGGAGAGAGGCCTTAGTGAATTCAGTATGTCGCCGAAGGGCGAGTGCTGAAAGATATCCGCGGCGGTGAACTCCATGATCGGCGCCCAATCGGATTCGATTGGCATGGGCGCGGGTGGATCGGAGTCCAGAAGAGAGTCCGGTAATTTGGAGTCACGGGCCTCGCGAAGGGTAAGGCTGGTATTCGGCTCGATCGCCGTTAAGGTTGCTACCTCCATGGCGGGGTCTAACCACCCGCCCACGGACGGTGCAGTTGGCTCCGACTTGAAGGTTGGAGCGGTTGCTGGCGCGGTCTCCAGGACACTGTTCGGCGGCAGAGCTAAATCATGCCCATCGTGATAGTGCGGCACACTCGGCCGGGGCTCGAATCCGTCGAAGATCAAGTCTCCGCGGATGTCGGCCATGTAGTTTAAGCTACCAAACGTGACCTGATGGCCAGGGGCGTAACCTTCGATCTGCTCCAGATGGCCAAGCGAGTTGGCCCGCAGTGCGAAGCCGCCGAACACGAAGATCTGTCCAGGGAGAAAAGTCTCACCCTGGACTGCATCGTTGTTGATGATCGAAGGAGCCATCAAGCCTAAAGATGACGACACAGAGAAAATCTCAATGAAAGCACCAATGTCGGTGTCAAAACCAGCGGATCTCGGGTAGGGG
This sequence comes from Aegilops umbellulata, assembly GCA_032464435.1. NCBI lineage: Eukaryota > Viridiplantae > Streptophyta > Magnoliopsida > Poales > Poaceae > Aegilops > Aegilops umbellulata. The sequence goes on from CP136057.1 coordinate 63,974,180, forward strand.
GTCCCGAACTGTGCGTCTAGGCGGATGGTAACAGGAGACAAGGGACATGATGTTTACCCAGGTTCGGGCCCTCTCGATGGAGGTAAAACCCTACTCCTGCTTGATTAATATTGATGTTATGGGTAATACAAGAGTGGATCTACCACGAGATCAGAGAGGCTAAACCCTAGAAGCTAGCCTATGGTATGATTGTTGTTGTTGTGTCCTACGGACTAAACCCTCCGGTTTATATAGACACCGGAGGGGGCTAGGGTTACACAGAGTCGGTTACAAGGAAGGAGATCTACATATCCGTACTGCCAAGCTTGCCTTCCACGCCAAGGAAAGTCCCATCCGGACACGGGACGAAGTCTTCAATCTTGTATCTTCATAGTCCAACAGTCCGGCCAAAGGTTATAGTCCGGCTGTCCGGATACCCCCTAATCCAGGACTCCCTCAGTGAGCCACTCTTCGTGTTGCTCCACTTGAACTTGCACACTGCAAACTTGATGACAATCACCACTTGATGTCATCCTCCATGGGTTGTATGAGATCTTCCTCTTGGCCCAAGACCATGGAAACATACCTAACCCCACACATAACTCTCACGTAGACCATGGGTTAGTACACAAAGCGTAATGGACAATGCTTACCATACCATGGGACCACTTGGTCCCTCTCGCTACAACTTGTGCGCTTTGTGTGTTGATCAACTTGAATCACTCTCTTTACTTAGTCTTGATCAACCTTGAATCTTTCCAACTCTCTTCATTAGGATGATGTCTTGAAGGTAAACTTGAATGTTCACACAATCTTCTTCTTCAAGACATGCTTGCAATAAGCTCAATACTCACATGACCAATCTTTGGATAATTCCTTAATAGCACCTTGGTCAAATCATAAACTCCTTGAAACCAACACATGGGCTTCAAGAAATGCCTATGGACAAATCCTTCAAATATAACTCAATGCAACCATTAGTCCATAGAGAATGTCATCAATTACCAAAACCACACATGGGGGCACCGCATGTCCTTTCAACATGGTAGTACAGAGAACATAGAAATAACAAAAAATACATATATGTCCATAGACCACCTAACGATGACTACATGTACTAGAACGAGTCGAAGGTGCCTCGCCGTCGTCGCCCTCCATCACCAGAGTCGAGGAAAACTTTTTGTGGTAGACAGTCGGGAAGTCATCGTGCCAAGGCCCCACAGAACCAACGCACTATAAAAAAAACCGTCACCGACGAAAAGAAGTAAAGATCGAAAGGAATCAATATGTAGACACATAGACAAGGACAGACTATACTGGATCCAAGCAGATCCACCGAAGACCGACACCGATTGAGTCCCACGAAATCCACCGAAGATCCACCTCAACATGCCCTCCAACGACACTAGAAACATCACTGAAACGGGGCCAGGCTGGGAGAACCTTATTCCATCTTCAGTGAGCCGACATTTGCCTCTTCTTCTTGAGCAGTGCACAAACCCTAAACGAACTTACAAAAATACCTAAAAATGGAGCAAGATCCCTCCTGACCGCAATGGTCGGGGGTCCATCGCACCTCCATGGCTCTAGGGCCACCGAAGATGAGGCAGACCGGCGGCAACAATGGGAGGCAGAAAAACCCTAAGTTTTTTCTTGAGACGAGGCGAAGACTGTGTATCTTGAGAAAATAACACTGCTTAATTAACTAGCCCTAGCACCTTTTTTCTTATGAGAAGGGGGCAGCGACTATTGTCCTGTTTGTTCTATCTAAATCAACATTGGCATATTTTTTTGCGAGAATTTTTTTCTATCTATTCATAAAACAACATGGTAGTACAAAGAACACAAGAAGTAATCAAAATTACATCCATGTCCAAAAACAACCTAGCGACGATTACAAGCAGTGGAGCCAGCCAAAGGCGCAGCACTGACATCATCCTTCTCCACTAGAGTCGGGAAAACCTTATTGTAGTAGACGGCCAGAAGTCTTCGTGATAAGGCCCCAAAGGACCAGCACACCAGAGAAAAAATCAGCGCTGATGAAGAGAAGTCTAGATCGAAAGGATCCAACATGTAGACGCACGATTGCTGACGAACGAAGTCCAGATTGAAGCAGATCCATGAATGACAAAACATCGACTGAATTCTACGAGATCTGCCAGAGACGCACCTCCAAACATCCGCCGACGACGCTAGACGCGCTGTTGGGGTGGGCTAAGCACGTTGAACCTTCTTGCATCTCCAGGTAGCCGCCGCCTTGCATTCCTAAGCGGGACTCAAACCCTAAACAAACTAAAAAAGCACCCAACCATAGTAGGAGCCCCCCGGGAAAGATCTGAGATCCATTGCGCCTTCATAGTCCTAAAGCCAAAGGAGACGAGGTAGATCAACGTCGACGCCGACGGAAGGCGGGGAAACCCTTGCTTGGGACTCGCTCGTGGAAGGGTAAGAGGGAAATGGCCGAGTCAAGTCTGTGCAATAACCTAGAACATCTCTAGCAGATCCTGCAAAAAGGTCTGAAACTGTAAATAATCGTTGTTTTGCAGTTTTGGGCGAAAAAATGTCCATTCCAAATCCTGCTAAACACCAGATACTAAAACAACTATACAACCCCCCCCCCCCTGAAAAATCCTCGTACCCAATATCCAGTTTTGGAGGGAAAATTTTCAGCTCCCCTATACCACAAAACCGTTGGCGGGAGTGAAGTTTCACGTCAATCGCCGTCGCCAGCTCCTGATTCTGGCCGTCCCTGCCGCCACGGACCAGTCGATCGACGTCCTCCGCCCTTCCTCGCCTCATTCCCGATGGCCATCGCGTCCCTCGAGCTCTCGGGTGGTCGCGGCAGCTCCACCATGGATGCGGGCTCAAGGTCACCGCCGGGGACGACGACCATGGAGCGGTGGAAGCTATCGCGGTTGGGGGCGGCTGCTTTGTGCGGGTGATTTGGGGAAGATGACCATGAAAAAAAGCAAAATAAATAAATAAAATACACAGATGAATGGAATATTCGTTTTTACGATAGAAGTTTGTGGTATTTTATCTATCACAGCCTGCGTGGTAGTTTTAAGATTTCCCTTATAGTGTTTTTATGGCACAACGATATAAGTGATATGCTAAAGATGCTCTAGGATGTGCTTTGCGCTTGCACAGTTCTACGGAACCTTAACATAGACATAATTTCACAATGCTCTAATCATTAAGGCCCTCTTTGATTTGCAGGATTTTCTTTTTGGACGCTTAGCAGCGTATCATTTCATTGATAGGTAGGAGGGTGAACACAAGTTACAGTGATGCTCCCTCGCAGACGTACACAAGCCGACATCTAGGAGGTTGCAAGGTGGAGCAAGGGGAGGAGGTTGCTTAGCCTCTAGACATAAGGTTTAAGTTACAGGGATAATCGCGGCAAGCCCTCGAGCACCCGCCTTAGCCCAGAGGCGGGCATCGTCTTTAATCGAGCATATTAGGTCTTCAGTGGAGGGGCACCTGTTCTCGAAGATGACCGCGTTGCGGTGCTTCCAAATGGACCAAGCAAAGAGTGCCACGATGGAGTTGAGGCCCTTCCGTAGGCAGCCCGGAGATTCATCGACGGCCTTGGACCACCATGTGAAGAAGGTGGTGTCACCATCCATCGGTGGGGTGATGAGCCGGCACCACGGCAGGATTTCATGCCATGTGATCCTGGAGAAGACGCACCCAGCGAGCAGGTGGTCAATGGACTCTCTCTCTTGCGCGCATAAGACGCACGCCGTGTCGATGGTAAGGCCGTGGCGCGCCCGCCTCTCAGCCGTCCAGCACCTGTCGAGGGAGGCAAGCCAGAGGAAGATTTTGTTGTTCATGGGCGCCCAATTCTTTTAAAGAAGACGCCACCATGGGGACGAAGTGGAACCGTGGAAGAGAGCTTTGTAGCACGAGCTAGCGGAGTAGACGCCATTGGAGGTCCATCACCTTATGATGCGGTCAGGCTCGGAGGTGAGGGTAGTGGCTTGCAACGCACGCCAAACACTGACATACTCGAGAACCTCCTGAGGTCCGAGGGTACCATGGATGTCGGCAATCCATGATTGTTGTGCGAGGCCCGCGCAAACCGTAGTGTGGCGGCGCCGGCGGCGAGGAACTAGCTAGAGGAGGGAGGGGGCAAACTCAGCGATCGACTGCTCGTCGAGCCAATGGTCGGTCCAGAATAGGCATGTCGTTCCGTTCCCGAGCTGCCAGGAAGTGGAGGAGTGGAAGAACTAGGCGGTGACCTCATCGCTGGGGAGCTGGAGGTGATGCCATGGGCGAGAGGGATCGGTGGCCCTGAGCCAGAGCCAACGACAGCGCAGGGAGATGCCAACACGGTGCAGGTCACACATGCCAAGGCCGCCAAGCTTGAGAGGGCGGCAAACGTAGGGCCAATTGACCAGGCAGCTGCCAGTGCGGGCATCCTTGCGCCCATGCCAAAGGAAGTCGCGGATGACGCGCGTGATCTTCCGAAGAATCGTCGGGGTGACAGCGATCGCCATAAGGATGTGAACGGGCATGGCGGAGAGCACATGCCGGACCAGAGCCAGCCGTTCGCCGCGGGAAAGAAGCGTCGCCTTCCAAGTTGCGAGCTTCCGCACGAGTTTATCCACCAGAGGGAGCAGGGCAGAGGCTGGCGTTTTACGGATAGATAGAGGAAGGCCCAAGTAGATGATGGGGAACGAGGTGACCGCGCAGGCCAGCATGGAGGCGACGGCCAAGTTCACGTCATCATCGCACCGGTTCGGGGTGGCCGGGCACTTGAGGAAGTTGGTGTGGAGCCCGGAGGCCTCGCCAAAGATCTGAAGGAGTGCCCGGATAGTGGCGAGCTCGGTGGTGGTCGAGTGGCAGAAGATCACGACGTCATCGGCAAAGAGAGAGATGCTCGATGCCGCGTGTCGTGGCGTGAGCCGATGCAACATGCCAGCGTTGAGCGCATGCTGCATTAAGGAATGGAGAGTGTCAATCACAATGGCGAAGAGGAGGGGGGAGACAGGGTCGCCCTGCCGCAGGCCACACGCGTGATCGACTGGCGGTCCGGGGTTTCCGTTGATGAGGACGCGCGTGGTCGCCGTGGAGACGAGGATGCTGATCCACTCACACTACCGGCGCCCAAAACCGAGGTGGCGGAGAGCTTGGAGAAGGAAGGCCCAGGATATAGTGTCGAAAGCCTTGGAGATGTCAAGCTTGAGCATGATTCTGGGGGCCTTGAGATTATGCAGTAAGCGCACTGTTTGCTGCACCAAGAGGAAATTGTCGTGCACGCTGCGCCCAGCGATGAACGCGCTTTGGTTGACGGAGACAAGCTGGCCCATCCGGGGCGCCAAGCGGAGAGAGAGAACTTTCACAAAGAGCTTGCCCACGATGTGTATCAGACTGATGGGTCTGTAATCAGAGAGCGTTGCGGCATCGGGCTTCTTGGGGAGTAAGGTGAACAGGGCTTCATTAAGCTTATGGAAGCCGCGACCATTCATAGCATAGAGCTTGTCGAACGCGGCACAAATGTCAACCTTGATAACCGGCCAGCAGGAGCGCAGGAACTCAGCTGTGAACCCATCGGGGCCAGGCGCCTTTCCTGTGGGCAGCAACTTGATGGCGCACCAGATTTCGTCCTCGGTAAAAGGCCACTCGAGCTCCACGAGGTCAAAGTGGCGATGATCGACACCATCGAGGTCGATGGAGTGATCACGGTGAGTGGAAGAGCCAAGGATAGACGTGAAGTGCTCAAAGGCCGCCTTGGCCATGGCCGCCTCGTCGGAGACGGTCTCAGAGCCGACCTTGATGCTCGCCATATGGTTTTTTTCAAAACGCAGGAATAGAGAAAGTACAAGATTTGAGTGGCATGTCCATTTGAATCCTATAGGATTAGCATAGAGTGTTTGATGCTACAGAAAAAACAAAAGAATTGAAAAAAGAGGTTAGAGTGGATGCTAGATTTCCAATGAAATGTAGTACACTTGATTTCATAGGAAAAAATCCTATAGAATTCAATCCTGTGAATCAAACGACAAACATAGAAAAAAATCCTAAGAATTCTAACCCTCCAAAAGTCCCATGAAATTCCTTTGAACCAAAGGAGCCCTAAATGAAAATCAGAGCTCATATGGTTGCCACTTGCCAGTAAACCTTTTTTATAAACTTAAGCAAAGAGGAAAATTCACACACACACACCGGAGCCCCGGTTCGAACTAAAGTTTCAAATATTCAGCTCTGCCTCCACGCACCAGTCCACCACTGTATACGTGCGTGCCGATAATAAAATCATGGTACAACGGCGTATCTGCGTAGTACCAAAAAAGCCGCCACCGTTGTGTGCCCTGCCCGAACACCGGCTTTGCCAATCCACGACGCGTAGTCCATCCACTCCCATTTTCAGGAAATCCTGCAGCTCCAGGCAAATTGCCGCGTCGGGTCGCAGCCTTGAGGCTCAGGTCCCATGTTACATGGACCTTTGCCCCTCGTCCGCATCTGCGCTACATCCCGGCCCACTTGCTGCTAAAAGAAAACCAAAAACGGCAATGCCGCTGGAACCTCCGGCCGCCCCGGCCTGACTGACATTCCTTACCGCCGAAGCAAGCAGTAGGATCTCGCGAGGAAGATGCTTCCGCTCCACGTGCCATGTTCACACCGCGCGGTAAACGACGACGCGAGCTGGGCAGGAAATTCCACGCAAGCTTGGACCGGAAGGTCAAGAGGGTGTCAGAGTATTTTATTGAAGAAATTAACGTAATTAAGCGGCAGTTATGTGTAGTAAGCAGATTACCCGGACGGGCGCAACCTTTCCATGGGTCCAGCTCGCGCTCGCAGCACGTTCCATGTGAGCGAAGGTCTACAGAGGTCGGGTGCATGGCGCGCCCGGCGGTCACCCACCAAATCCTGCGGCGTTTCTCTCGTCTCGTCTCACCCGACCCGACCGACCGGACCGCTCCCTTTTTCCGCGAGGGTCAAGGGAAAAAGCTTGGCAGCGCCAACGCGCGTGACTGGGAAATGCCCCGGATGATGATGGGAAGACAGACACGGACACCTAGTACTGCCTACATGTGCCGCTGTACAAAAATAAGTTGTGACGGCGACGTGCTAACCAACCCGGGAACACGAAGAAAATTCGAATTTTTGAACTACTTGGGAGTGGATAAAATTTGGGGTGCGGCTAATATGGATATGTATAAATAAGAGAGTCTAGAGTGTAGTAGTTTATTTTAATTACCAGCAGTTTAAACGAAAATGCAAAATGCCAATAGCTGGAGCGGGGCGTGATGGCCACTTTGGCCACATGCTCCCCTGTGGCTCATCACCCCGTCCCCACCACGTCACAGTCGCCTTAAAAAGGGAATCGCCGAAAGCTCGTACCGTGTCACAGTGTGCCACTCCATCAGTGGCAATTCCTTCGCCGCACAGACGTAATTCCTCCGCAGGGCCGAGGGTAAACCCGTCCGTCCACCCACGACGTGTAGTAGTACCAGGAAAATTCCCATGCACCCTCGGACCACGCCGTTCGAAAAAGAGGCCCGGCACGCGGGCCCCGCGCTCATGTGCCCCACCCCAACCACGCGCCGCCCAAAACACCCAACACGAGAACCAACGCCCCAGATTCCATCGAGTTGGAACGGACGGCGCAGCTTCCCCCTGGCGGGAGCGGTGCTTGTGGGGCAGGCAGGCGGGCGTTCACACGGGTCCACTCCACTCCACAGCAGCATCCCACCGCGCCACGCCCGGTCTACCCGGTCGTCGTCGCGCTCGCCCACTTCCCACCATCAACCCCACGTCGTTCGACCGTTACGAGCGAGGGGGACGGAGCCCCCGGCTGACGCCGTCAACGCCGGCCGCCGCGGCGCCCGCGCCCTCCCGTTGGGGCTGACGCACGCGCCCGTCCTCTCCTCCTGCTCCAAGAAACGGAATGCGAGATGATTTCCTCCCCATTTTTCCCGATAATCCCCTCCATTCCCACGAAATCACACATACCTCCATATATGAAGCTGTACGCATCTCCATTACCGTAATGGAAAAGATACTCACGGGAGATCGAAGAGGAGATACGAGAGGATAGTGTGATCCGTTCCAACCCCGCGAAGTAGATGGTTTCCATGTGTGCGCGGATACAGTTCCGTGGCGGGGCGCGTGCGTGCGTGCGTGCCAAGATCATATCACCTGCCTCTATGACTTTCCAAAAACGGGCAGGGGCCTAACTGCAAACCCCGCCGCCGTCGTCTCCGTCACGTTATTAATTCGAAATTAAAAAACCACTACGGGAGCAGCAGCAGTGGTTTTTTTCTCCCTCTCCACTAAATAAATAAATAAATAAATATAAACTCCTCTTTGTCCCTTTGCTTTGCTCCCCCTTCCCCTCCTCCCAGACCTTTCTTTCTCCCCCACCACCACTCGGCGCTGCTTCTCCACGCTCCCATCGCTGTCCCCCCTCCCTCTCGCACTCTCGCTCTCGCAGCAGGAATTCGAAGCTGTTGCCTCCCAGCGAATTCAAACCTCGGGGTGGGAGGAGCGGCCGCCGCCGAGCCCGCGCCGACGATTTGGTGGCGTCCCGGGTAAGCTAACGGCGGTTTTCGTTTCGGCTCCGGATCCGCGTGCTCGAGGCGGCATTTTGGGGAGTTTTTTTTTTCGTTTGCCGGGATTTACGGGCGCGGCATTTGGGTGGGAGTTTTGCTGATTCGGTGTGCGGATTTGTTGGCGGTGCGTGCGGCAGGGCGGCCGGGGATTTGCATGCCGGCGATGATGTTCACGGAGGGGCTGGATCGGGACGCGCTCAAGTGGGTGCGGGAGGTGAGTGCTCTCCTTGGTCTCCTCGTCCTCGCCGCCGCGGTGGCGGTTTTCCTCGGCTGAACTGAACCCTAGCTGGGGTTGAGTGAGTCCGTTGTTGTTCCGGAGCTGCCGGGGCTCCCCGTCTCTGACCAGTGCCGGTTGGTTGGTGCGAATGTCGCAGGGCCAGGGCGCGGGCGCGGGGGCGGGGGCGCTGCACAGCCACGGCCGCATGGACGCGCTCCGGGCCGCGCGCGGCGCGGGCGGCGCCGGCCTCGGCCTCGGCATGCCGCCGCCGGAGAAGTACAGGAGCGGGCACCTGCCGCGCGCGTCGGTGCCGCTGCGCCCCACCGACGGGAGCGCCTCCTCGGCCTCGGACATGGACGAGTCTTCCGACGCCGAGGAGGTCGAGGTCTGCAGCGGCGGCAGGTACTCCGTCGACTCCTCGCCCCGCCACCGCGACGAGGTCCCCCGCCGCACCGCCGTGCCCCTGTACCGGTACGCCAACGTGCCCGGGCAGCAGAACTACTACTCCAGCGACGGCTACTCGGATCTGAGCTCGTCGAGGGACACGGCGCTGCCGAGGGGGAAGCAGCAGCAGGCGGGGCGGCCACAGGCGCGCGCTGCTGCGTACGTCGAGGAGGAGGAGTACTCGGACTCCGCGGGCAGCTCCGAGTTCTCAAGCCAAGTGTCGGGGCGGAACAATGGCGTGGCCTCCAAGGGTGGGTATGCATCTGAGTACTCGCATACCGGTCCAGTCCGGAGAGAAGCGAGCAATGCGGTTCCTAAGGCGGCTCGTACGGCAGCTCAGCCTTCAAATGCGAGGGCTTACCAGCCGGAGCACTATTCCGCTCATGTCCCTGCTCGGGTCGATGCCAAATCTTCTCCTAAAATGGTCAGTTCTCTGTGCTAATTGATGAACTGTTCTCATTTTCTTTAGTCCTGCTTCATTTTCTGCCATATCAAATGGGCGAATAGCACTAGTTCCACTCCTCGGCTGCATATGAAAGTTCTGGCATTTTTTCTGATTTCACAATCATTCCTACTTGGTACAATAATATGGCCGAATAGATAATCTTTGCACTTGCACTAGGCAATGCATTGTAATTGCTCGACATGGCGATATTGCAACAAATATTCTGCTCATTGTACAAACCTTTTCCTGATACTACTGTTAAGATACACAAGCTGTTTGTTGGTATCTGCTTAAGGATGACATGCTTCTGCATTTAGTCCACTTGGATAATGATCTGGCCAATCTTTTTTCCCCTCAATTATTAGGAGAAACTCGATTTTGCTTTACAATTGTGATCTGGATATTCAGTCTCCTTTGGAAAATGCAAGAAAAATTCAATTCCGCAACTGCATCATAATCGTATTTGTCATTGGTTCTAATCCATGATGTAACCTAGGACCCAAAATTGCTGCCAAGAATTGATTCTTTTTTCTGGGTCATTTGGGCCCATAGGCTGCAAGGGTCATCTATTGCCATGCTTTCTAGAATACATGTGATGTTATGATACCGTTCTTACATAATTGAGTAGATTTTGCTGATGAATCGAATGGGTTGTGTGCAGGATGGTTCATCTGATGTCCCGAGTGCCCCACCAATACATGGTTATAGTCAGGAAACTTCACCAGCTCCTCAAAGTGATAGCAGAACTTGTGCAAAAGCAAGTGCATCGGATGGTTCAACTGTCAAAAAGGAGGACCATGGTGATGGTATTGTGGGAGCTGACTTACCCGAAAAAACTGATAGGTAGCTTTCGTAATACTGGATGCTCGATCAAACCATTATTCAGGAATTAATTGTATTTCTTCTGCTGGCGTGTCGTTCTGACTATTTGTTCTACCATGTAGCAGCGCTTTGAATGGAAGGCACACCAGCAGACCATCTAGTTCAATTCCTCTTCGAGTCCCCACGTTTCATGCCAGGTATGTAGAGCACACATTTAAATAATAATTTGTTTACTGTTCCATATTTCTCTACTGACCTGTTCCATAAAAAAAAACAGTTTGCAAGGTCCCTGGTATTCTGTGCTTGCATATGATGCTTGCGTTCGCCTGTGTCTTCATGCATGGGCTAGAGGCTGTATGGAAGCTCCGGTTTTTCTGGAAAATGAATGCACATTATTGAGAGACACATTTAGGTGAGTTGTGGTTGAATTATTTCATGCTCGTAACAATCAACTGGAAAGATGTCATGAAATATTCTAGCTGCACTTTTCTTACCGATTTTAGTTACCATGAGCAATTGTGGAAATGCGTATAGTTATTATGCACAATAGCTATTTTAGTTAAGGATAAAGTTGAACTGGATACACAAAGCTAGAAGAAGTTTGAATCCAACCTGTTCTGAACTTTAGCCTAATCCATCTGGCCTTCATGGGGGCACCTTCTCTTAGCTACTGTGCCTCTGGGGATCTTGTCTGATCCTAGCATGTCTCATCAGTCTATTGCAACTATCGTCACCCGTTCTTCTGATGACAATAAATTCAATCTGTTCTGGAAGCAAAAGACATGCTTGAACTTAAGTCAATTTGTTCCATTGAAAGCTCAGCGCCCCTCTGTTGATGCAAATTGTAAATATTAAGAGACATAGAATCAGCCAAAATAGCTTCTTTCTCTTTAAACACCAATCATTCAACCTTTCATGTGTTCTAATCTAAGATATTGCAAAATTTCCAAGAATAGCATATTTAATCAGTGTCTTGTTGCTGAGTATCATCACTCAAAAAAGAACTGTCGCAAACTTACAATGCCATTAATTTCTCCGTAAACACCAGTATGTCCTCCTTGAATGCTTCAAAACCTCTTGACTTATTCTAAGGTGGAGTGGAATACTCCCTCCTTATCAAAATATAAGACGTTTTTTGATAGTGTCCAAAAACGTCTTATATTCTGGTATAGAGGGAGTACCTATCTGTATTGTGTAAGCATATCATTCATTTCTTTGAATTAGTGGACAGTGCAAGTTACTTGTTCATGCTGGTCAATGTACTATCTTTTTACATGTTGCAGTGAAAACATAAGGCACCAAATTTGAACATAATCCATCAATAATTATAATCCTAGGTAAGTTGATATTTTTGCATGTTTCATTCAGCTTGCAAGATGTGCTGCTGCGATCGGAGGAGGAACTCATGACAAAACAGGCATCAGAACGAGTTACGGAAGGAGCTGCATCAAAACCCAAGAAAACAATTGGAAAAATGAAGGTTCAAGGTATACACTTCCCAAATGCATGCCAAATCTTTCCCTTTTTCAACTTGCTGTTTGCGAGGACTTCTAATAGAGCGGCAGATCATGCTAGCTATTAGGAGTTCTCTTTACATGCTCTGCAAACTACTCAGAAATTGCCAAGATGTTAAATGTAACATAATGTGATTTCAATTGCAGTTCGCAAAGTTCGCATGTCTGTAGACATGCCTTCTGGTTGCAATTTTTCATCATTGCCAGTGGTGAAATTTGATTCAGTTCGGCACCGTTTGTCCAACGTACAATCATCAATCACATCTGGGTGGGAGTCAGTTAGGAGAGTTCAAGTAGCAACACATGTGCCTCCTAATAGTTCCTTCTCAAAGCATAGCTTAGCATACATGCAAGCAAGTGCTCAATATATAAAGCAGGTATCTGGTCTGCTAAAAGTTGGTGTGACTACCTTGCGCAGCAGTTCAGCCGATGAAATACAACAAGGTAAATATGCTTTAATTCTTCCATGACCTGCAGCCTCTTGAATTGACCTCACCATATTCTTGCCTCAGAGACATATTCATGCAAACTGAGGCTTAAAAGTTCACCTGAAGACGATGTGGTACCAATGCAGCCAGGATCTGGTGAAACACATGTCTTGTACGTAAAAAGAAATTTCTATATAGCATGTTATTTAATAACATATATGCCACTGTTAGTTCTTTGTATCTGATGATGTAGCGACCCAATCAATGTGTTATATATATGTTGAGAAATATTTTTTGTGTCAAGCTGAATATCTTTCTGTTTACATTTCAGCTTTCCAGATAGCCTTGGAGATGATTTAATCATTGATGTATCTGATACCAAAGGAAAACCCTGTGGGCGTGTTGTTGCTCAAGTTGCTACAATGGCAGAGGAACCTGTAAGATTTTCCTTACCATGTTGTTACTTGCTTGAAAGTTCTTTAAAGAAAAAGGTTCTTATAGTTTTCCATAGCTTGGTGTTTCTTGATATACTATGTACCAGTGTGCCTTTTAGTGCAATTGATGATGTTCCCCAGAAAATTTCTGAATTTTCTTGTGTAGGCTGACAAACTTCGTTGGTGGTCAATATACCGGGAGCCAGAGCATGAACTCGTGGGCCGCATACATCTATATGTCCAATATACAACTGCTGCAGATGAAAACAACACAAAGGTACAGATGCATGGCTATAGTGCTGCTGCCTTTTTTTTTGGTTAGCTATAGCACTAGTTTTAGGTTTAGTGCATTAAGATTATCTGTCTCAGCGAAGTAAAAGGTTCTCCGGAATGTCCTTGTACTGAGGAATACTATCAATTTCAATACAAGTAATCGGGGAATCCTATTTATCAGGATGTCAACCATTAAAGAACTATTGGATGTGTATGTTTCTTGATGATAGAGTGAATGGATGTGTCATGCTTTTGACATGCTGACCAATTCCTTAACATACCTTTCTTTGTTCTTGTAGTATGGCTCCGTCGCAGAGACTGTGGCATATGATATTGTTTTGGAAGTTGCAATGAAGGCACAACACATTCAGCAACGGAATCTTGTCTTGGAAGGTTCTTGGAAATGGTTGCTGACAGAATTTGCGTCATACTATGGGGTTTCAGATGCGTACACTAAGTTGAGGTACTTGTCTACAGTAGTCCTAACTCTTTCTAGCTTCTTTTGGTCTCTTCATTATCACTTGTATTCACTGTTTCAGTCCTTCTGCATGATTTTTGTGTTCTTTGTGATTTAACTTACCTTAAATACTCATGTCTGTCTGCTACATCATGATAGATAGTTGATTGCAGCCCCTATATTTGGTGTTGCGACTTTGAGTTGCCAGAAACGCTTTTGTGATACTTATGATTGTTTGGGTTTGCATCGAATGTTTGTCTCTTCTTTCAAATTACTTTTGCCCCTCCTCAGTGAGCTGCTATTTATCATTCTTCCTAAAGGTACCTCTCATATATTGTGGATGTTGCAACCCCTACTGCTGATTGGCTGAATCTAGTTCACGAGCTCTTGCTGCCAGTACTAATGAAGAGCCATGGTACTGCAACATTGAGCCATCAAGAGGTACTCGCTCCTTTTCCATCAAAAGATGTTTTTTTTGCTTGAACGATATTTTTATCTCACAAGATACGTAACAAATTTCTTAAATTTGGAGTAAATATTCTATTGTTTCTCCGACGTTACAAGAAAATTAATCTAGTTAGCTGAAATCAATAAAATCCATCCTGCTCTTTAGCCTCTTCATTACCTGCTCCTGACATCTCAACATGAACATGTGACTGATTGCTTCATTAGAATCGAATACTGGGGGAAGTGGAGGAGCAAATCGAGCAAACTTTAGCAATGGTATTTGAGAATTACAAGTGTCTTGATGAGTCACTGGTCTCTGGACTGGCGGAAGACTTTAGGCCACCAACTGGATTGGCCGCGTCAGCCCTGGAGCCGGCTATAAAGCTGTACAGTCTTCTCCATGATGTGCTATCTCCAGAGGCCCAACTGAGACTCTGTGGTTACTTCCAGGTCATTCTTCAACTATTCTGTATATGTATGTTAACCCTATCTCTAGATTCTGATGCTTATTAAGTTTTAATCTATATCCAGACTGCTGCCAGGAAGCGCTCGCGGAGGCACATGCTCGAAACTGATGAATTTGTGGCAGGAAATTCTGAAGGCATAAAGATGGACATGGTGACCTTCACAACTGCTTACCAGAAGATGAAATCATTGTGCCATAATATACGCAATGAAATTTTTACAGACATTGAAATTCATAACCATCACATACTTCCCAGGTACTTTGTTGTTTCTGGGCCTGCTGTTCATCTTTTAGAACTGTTCATTGTGTACGATCTATGAGAAGCATTCACTACAAAATGATTCTGTTACCTTGCTTTAATCTCTGTTCATTCTTCTGTTTCCACAGTTTTGTCGACCTCCCCAATTTGACAGCCGCCATCTATAGTGTGGAGCTCTCTAATAGACTACGCTCATTCCTTGTTGCGTGCCCTCCTACTGGCCCTTCTTCTCCGGTTGCAGATTTGGTGATCGCCACTGCAGATTTTCAGAAGGATCTTGCCAGCTGGAACATTTGGTAAGTATCCTTGTTAACTTGGCTCTGTTCTTGCACTTGTGTCTTGTATATGCAAGACTAACGTACTTTTTAATCCTCAGTTCTATTAAAGCTGGTGTTGATGCAAAAGAGCTGTTCCATTTGTACATTGTATTATGGATTGAAGATAAACGAAGAGCACTGCTGGAAAATTGCAGGCTGGATAAGGTAAATTTTTCTCTTGTGTTTGCTTTTGGTTGAATCATATGATAAATGGTTGGCACATATTTCTATATGATAAATGGTTAATAAGCGATTAATGTCCAATGTTATGTTGGTGATGGCCAACTGTGAGTCCTCCATTTCTTTCTCTTCTATTTCCATTTGTTGGGTCTTGAATGACACTGGCTTGGTTGTTAGTGGAACCACTAAGAGTTAATAACTAAAGCAACTCAAGCAATCAGATGAAGGTTATGGGCGTGTACACTTCTCCAGTAGTGAACCGATTCAATACCTAAAACCACTTATAGATGATAACTAGTGATACTGAAAGTTCTGTTAGTACCCATGCACGCACATGCACAAATGTGGGCCTTGTCTGAAGATGAACGCGCTTGCCAGGCAGTTAGTTTCGGAGTTTGTAATTTTGACGTCTCATTTAACTTGAATGACATGATAATTGAGACAGATCTGTTTTCACTCTTTATATTCTGAAAAATTATTATTTGCTGCACTAATTACTGTACAACAGATCTGTTTTCACTCTTTATATTCTGAAAATTTATTATTTGCTGCACTAATTACTGTACAATATCTATATATGGGTGCACCCAGCTTTTCAGTATTTGATATTTTGGGGTCTCATCCTGCAATACCTTTGCCGATTATCAGGTTAAATGGTCAGGAGTTAGGACTCAGCATATGACGACACCTTTCGTGGATGAGATGTATGATTTACTGAAGAATACATTGACGGAGTATGAGGTTATCATTTGCCGATGGCCAGAATACATATTTGTTCTTGAGAATGTATGTGTGGATTCACTTGCAGACCCTTTAATTGACTTGTTTGCATCAGAATGGAATCTGACTTACCTTGTGCTATTGTGATTTTTTGTCAAAAAAGGCTATTGCAGATATCGAGAAAGCGGTAATCGACTCCCTCGAAAAGCAGTATGTGGATATTTTGGCCCCACTTAAAGATTGTATCGCCCCAAAAAAATTTGGCCTCAAATATGTACAAAAGCTAGCAAAGCGCAATTCAACGTGCCCTTATGTTGTACCTGAAGATGTAAGTTTTCTTGTGCATTCACATTTCTTAGAATTTCAGATTTTGATGTCTGACCCCTATGTGCTCACAGCTAGGGATCCTCTTGAACACAATGAAAAGACTGTTGGATGTTCTGCGGCCTCGGATCGAGAGCCATCTGAGGTCCTGGAGTTCTTGTATACCTCATGGAGGAAATTCAGCTGCCATCGGCGAAAGACTTAGTGAGGTTACAGTAACATTGAGGGCGAAATTCAGAAACTACATGCAAGCAGTTGTCGAGAAGTTGTCTGAGAATGTGAGTGTTTTTGCAAAACTTGAAACCACGCATCCATTATTTACATCTTGATGTTATCATCATATACTGCAGATGTTAATTGGCATGTCATGCTGGGTTGCTACGTAGATTTGACAATTGCATTGAGAAATACTTTTGGTGAATTAGGCTTTGATAATAGCAAGTTCCAGTAGCCTTTTTACACTGTTTGCAACTGCAGCAATTTGGTTATATCTAGTCCTAGACACAGCTTTACTGTCAGTTGTTTTGCGGGAAGTTTTACTGTCACTATCCTTCGATAATGTGCGGGTCACTTTGGTACTTTGGTTACAATATGTTGTTATTTTTATGGGCAGACCCGCATGCAGAGCACCACAAAGCTCAAGAAGATCATCCAAGACTCAAAAGGATTGGTCCTGGAGTCAGATATCCGCGGCAGGATGCAGGAGTTGAATGATCAGCTAATCGGGGCAATAAATCATGTGCACAAAGTCTCAGAAGTTCATGTGTTTGTAGCCATATGCCGAGGCTTTTGGGACCGTATGGGGCAGGTAAGTGAATGATCAATAGAACCATTGTTTCTCCTCTTGTCATGTGAGTTACTAACTACCCTTGGTTTAGGATGTCTTGAGTTTCCTGGAAAACCGCAAAGAGAACAAGGCCTGGTACAAAGGCGCTAGAGTTGCAGTGTCGGTAAGTTCATCATTTTCTTATAGTTCCTGTTGGTGGTTGCTCCTCTTTGCTGCTATGGTCATATAAACTTGTAATACTGCAGGTGCTCGATGACACATTTGCATCCCAGATGCAGCAGTTGCTCGGCAACACGCTCCAGCAAAAGGAGCTGGAGCCGCCTAGGTCCATCATGGAAGTGAGGTCAATTCTCTGCAAAGACGCTCCCCGCCAGAAGAATTCGGGCTTCTACTATTGATCATTTTGTTGTGTACATATGGATGCACATTCGAGTGTGCAGCTTAGAAAATGATGACAAGGCCGAAGTGATGCTGTGGAGATCTTTGTAAAGAAGACAAGACAATAGGATAGTAAGAAATAGAACATAGGGCTACTGGTGAAATACATGAGCTGAGAAGCCGCAAAAATAGTGCTTTGCTGGTTAACCAGGTTAAAATATGTTCCCATTGCCTGTGGGATGGTCTGAATGTGGAGACCGGGTTGTACTTCACAGGGAGTAGTGGTAGTTTCACTGGTAGCACCTAGCTAGCTGAGATTTCACAATTACTAATATTGATTTTTGAACATGTTGACTAGATTATATTATTTTTCGTATCTTGCTAACTGCCAGGTACTTTCGATTGTTTATCATCAGGGTAGAATGGTTGATAAATCAGATCTCTAAATTGATAGATTTCATGGCTGCCGAATCACGTACACTATCGTCATCAAATTATGCAAATGGAAACAGATCATTCACTTCATCAGTTGGTACGCCGTTGGCACATCAACCAGACGCACTGAACCTCGCTTAACTGAACATAGAGGCAATTACCCCCGCGGTGCAACTTGTGTGTGGGTTACATTTTCATGCACAGACTGGAAGGATAGAGATTGCGTTTGGTTACTTGCATTGATTTTGACATCCTTGACAAAATGACGTAAGAGATGTGTTTGATTCTGTCCGTTTGTTCGGCTGTGACAAAAGGCTCGGGCAAGCGCCTCTCGAACGCATGGCGCAGTACACGCGATACGATGACAATGCCCCACAGGTGAGGTACTACCTCTGTTTCAGTTTACAAGTCCTGCGCGTATACCTAGGTTGTCAATTTTATCACCATAATATAAACTATATAACACAAAAATCATATCTTTTGAAAGTAGAAACTCTGAAGTTTATGTTGGTATATTTTTTGTAGTATATGATTTGTATTAGGCTGGTCAAATTGATGACCTAGGGGTGCGCGCACGCCCTGTAAACTGAGAGAGAGGTAGTATTGTAATTCAAGTGATGAGATGATCAGTGTTATGATAAAGTTAATGGTCTTTATTAGTACGATATAAGGGGGTGGCTAAATATCTTAGAGAGGAAATTGCCTTATATGATACTGTTTGAAATGATGGCACACTTGATGAGGATAGTGCTTTTTGGTGACGCTATGCGTATTGGCACTGTTGGTTATGATTTTTTGATGTTTGCTTCTTATTGTGATGATCATGAAACGCAAACAAACATGAAAGGTCAAGCCCCCGCAACTCCATAGGTTATCAAAAGCTAGGCGTGCACGATAAAGATCGGCAACTCAGAAGGCTCAGACCTAACCGATTTCTCGGTTGCATTAGACCCATGTGTCAGCGGACTCGGCGAAAAGGAACACGCCTCGACGGACCTGGGTTGACGTTTATCGTCTTTGTTATTTAACGCTGCTTTCCCCTCGCGACCAAAACTTACATTCACGCTTGGTCACTCCGGCACCGAGGTCGGGCCTAAGAGTCTTTGTTTTGAAAGTAAGTTTGTCTAAGGTTGCTTCTCCTAAGGTTGGCAAGTTTGGTAAATTTAGGTGGGTGTTTGGTTCAAGCAACATTTTCCCATTTTTATTAAATTAAGTTTAGATAAGTTTGGCAGATAAAAAAGCGCCAAATTGTGGCATTGATATGCCTAGAACCAAAGCAACCCCTAAGTGCGGCTAGTACGAATGACCTGTTAGCTGTCCATCGCTTCTTAGTGTTCGTTCATATATTTGTTTTCATTCATGCTAATGCCCCTTAGATATTATTTATTTATAAAACGAATATCTATTACTCCCTCCGTCTCATAATATAAGACGGTTTTTGACACTATACTAATAGCAAAAAACGTCTTACATTTCGGGACGGAGTAGTAGATGTGTTGCCCATAGCATTGCGTAACTTCCTGTCTGTTCATGCGGCCGGGCATCCCCTGGGTATGCCCATGCGTTCGGCCATGTGTTAATTGGCCTTTGTTGATGGGCTCTGAGTGGGTGCGTCGGTTTGATCATGCTTACAGGCAGTCGTGTGTGTTTGGTCGACCTTTACCGTCGCGTCTGGGGAGTGTCCTTGCCGAGGATTTCCACATGTTGTTGCTGTTTGTGTGGCAGTCTGTTATGGACCGATCGAGGTGTGGTGGCGCTACAGGGGAAGAAGAAGAGGATAATTGGAGAGAAGGAGGGGAATTAGGGTTCTTGTCGGGGATATATCCTGCGGTGTAACCCGCCGGATGTATGATCCGCTAGAGCTTGGCGACTCCACTGGCGACCCGCCCAGACCTGAGGGTTTACGGGCAACTCGCCTGAACATTGCGACTCACTGGTGACCCGGCGGGCGGGTCAAACGGACGACAAGGCCCAAGGCCCAGTAGACCGGTTCATGTGAGGGTGGGCCGGGTTAAGAGGAAAGGTGTGAGGAATATTTCCCTTACTAGGAATCTAGACCCGGACTTGTATCCAGCTTGTATTAGAAGATAGACTAGTCCTAATTCTATTAGGACTCCACATGTAACCCGCCCCTCCAACTTATATAAGGAGGGGCAGGGCACCCCAAGAAGGGGCGGAGTAATAGATACAACAAAAGGGGAGCCAGCTTATACAACTTACCTCATGAGCATAATGAGACCTAGCCACAAACAACATGTAGGCCTGTTACCGGATGATATTTCCCGGGGCCCGAAGCTGTCTAAACCCTTGTCCTGCGTGTTAACCCGCCTCACGTCTCTCGATTCCGATCAACCCCGTTAAGGCTACTACCTAGTTGCGTTGGCCTCATGACATGTCCTCACACTACACTAGTAGAAAAAAGGTCAAACGTGAAGCACATTAGTGCCGGTTTGAATTAGAGCCGGCACTAATGTGTACATTAGTGCCAGTTCCAATGGCTAGCCGGGCCGCTCTCATTAGTACCGGTTCGTGGCGAACCTTTAGCACCGGTTCGTGCCACGAACCGGTACTAATGAGAGTGGTGGCAGGATGTTGTCAGTCTGGGGCCCCTCCAGCACCTTTAGTACCGGTTCGTGTCATGAACCGGTATTAAAGGTCATCCTACATAAACCCTTCGTCCACCCGAGCTCGCTCTGTTCTTCCCCTTTCCCCTCCCTCTCTGTTCTTCCCCTCTTCCTCTCGAGCTCATCACACATTTTGCCCAAAATTTGTCAAGATTTGAAGGTCCCCATCGATTCAAATGATCACAAAGGTTAGCAACTTTGTCCTTTCATCTCTCATTGCTAGATTAACTCTTGCAATGCTTTATATAGTGTTTAATTTGTGAGTTTAGTAATTTGGGAGGAATTATATGTGCTAGTATTTGATTTATATGCAATTTGAGGTCAAAAATAACACTTAGTTTGCATATGTAGGTGTGGTTTACTTAGTGCCTTCTAAATCTCCGCCGTAACCACCGTCGATAGCCCGCACCGTCCCGTCGCCGGCACCACCTTGTGGTGAGCCTCTTGTTCATGAAATTTTATATAAAAATTGATGTTTGTGTGATTTGGATATATAGTTACTCGTATAATTATCTTACCCGTATGTTGTTTGTTATACATAATGCCATGGTTTTGATATCCGTCCCCGTCGGCCCTCGTCCTTGTTATGATTCGGATGTGGTATATATATTCTCTTTTAAAACTAGTTGCATTTCGTGTTTATGACAAATTATGCCCATCAAGTTGACATAGATATTTTTTCTAGGAGGCATGTGAACCGGAAATTCCAACCGACCCTATTGTCGAGAGGTTAAATATAGTTGAAAGAGAAAACGAGTACTTGAAGGAAAAATTGAAAAGAATTGAGGGGGAGAAGATGGAATTGGAGTTGCATGTTGCCGATGTTGTCGATGATCACAAGATCAAGATGGAGAAAATGTGCTTGAAGATTAGAAAGATTAGAAAATATGCCATCGATAGTGAGGCTTGGTATCATTATGCTGTTGGATCAATTGTTACCTTAGCTGCGATCTTGATCGCATTTGTTGTTGCATTTAAATGCTTTAGCTAGAGAGTTATTTGTTTGTTGCATTTAATTGTTGTATGAACTTTATGTATGAACTTGTATTAAGTTGGTGTTTTTGGTGCTGTGTATTGAAGATGAGCCGACAATGGATGTACGATGACCGATGCTCTCCCGAGTTCACTAATGGCGTGCAAACTTTTCTGCTTGCGGCTGAGGCAAACAAGCGGGCGGATGGTTTTATGCCTTGTCCATGTGCTGACTGTAAGAATGGTCAAAATTACTCTAAGTCAAGAATCATTCACGTCCACCTGTTTAAGTCCGGTTTCGTGCCCCACTATAATGTTTGGACCAAGCACGGAGAAAGAGGGGTTATGATGGAAGACAATGAAGAAGAAGAGGACGACGACAGCTATCCTGGCCATGGGTTCCCTGAATACAATGATACAACAATGGGGGAAGAAGCTGAGCCGGTAATGCGGGAAGAAGCTGAGCCGGCAATGCAGGAAGAAGCTGAAGAAGAGGCATCAGATGAGCCCGTTGATGATCTTGGTCGGGCCATTGCCGATGCAAAGAGAAACTGCGCAAGTGATTTGGAGAAGAAGAAGTTGCAGCGCATGTTAGAGGATCACAAAAAAATGTTGTACCCGAATTGCGTAGGTGACAAGAAAAAGCTGGGCACCACACTGGAATTGCTGCAATGGAAGGCAGAGAACGGTGTATCTGACAAAGGATTTGGAAAGTTGCTGCTAATGATAAAGGATATGCTTCCAAAGGACAACGAATTGCCCGAGAGTACGTACGAAGCAAACAAGGCTGTCTGCCCTCTAGGGTTAGAGGTGCAGAAGATACATGCATGCCCTAATGATTGCATCCTCTACCGCGGTGAGTACGAGGATTTGAACGCTTGCCCGGTATGCGGTGCATTGCGCTATAAGATTAGCCGCGATGACCCGGGTGATGTCGAGGGCGAGCGCCCCAGGAAGAAGATTCCTGCCAAGGTGATGTGATATGCTCCTATAATACCACAGTTGAAACGTTTGTTCCAAAACAAAGAGCATGCCAAGGCGATGCGATGGCACAGAGAAGACCGTAAGAAAGACGGAAAGTTGAGAGTACCCGCTGATGGGTCGCAGTGGAGAAAAATCGAAAGAAAGTACGGGAAGGAGTTTGCAAATGACGCAAGGAGTGTATGGTTTGGTCTAAGCGCAGATGTCATTAATCCTTTTGGGGAGCAGAGCAGCAACCATAACACCTGGCCTGTGACTCTATGTTTGTATAACCTTCCTCCTTGGTTGTGCATGAAGCGGAAGTTCATTATGATGCCAGTGCTCATCCAAGGCCCTAAGAAACCCGGCAACGACATTGATGTGTACCTAAGGCCATTAGTTGAAGAACTCTTACAACTGCGGAATGGAACAGGTGTACGTGCGTGGGGTGAGCACATGGGGGAAGAATTTGACCTAAAGGCGTTGCTGTTCGTGACCATCAATGATTGGCCCGCTCTCAGTAACCTTTCAGGACAGACAAACAAGGGATAACGCGCATGCACGCACTGTTTGGACGATACCGTTAGTATATATTTGGCTAATTGTAAGAAGAATGTGTACCTGGGACATCGTCGATTTCTTCTGAGCAGGCATCCCTTAAGAAAGAAAGGTAAGCATTTCAAAGGTGAGGCGGATCACCGGACGAAGCCTCGCCACCGTACTGGTGCTGATGTACATGATATGGTCAAGGATTTGAAGGTGGTCTTTGGAAAGGGTCCTGGTGGACAACCTGTTCCGAATGACGCTGACGGACGCGCACCCATGTGGAAGAAGAAATCTATATTTTGGGACCTGCCCTATTGGAAAGACCTAGAGGTCCGCTCCGCAATCGACGTGATGCACGTGACGAAGAATCTTTGTGTGACCCTGCTTGGCTTCTTGGGCGTGTATGGGAAGACAAAAGATACACCTAAGGCACGGGAGGACCAGCAACGTATGCACGGAAAATACGGCATACATCAGGGTCATGCAAGCTACACTCTTACCAAAGAAGAGAAGGAAATCTTCTTTGAATGCCTGCTCAATATTAAGGTACCGTTTGGCTTCTCGTCGAATATAAAGGGAATAATAAACATGACAGAGAAAAAGTTCGAGAACCTAAAGTCTCATGACTGCCACGTGATTATGACGCAACTGCTTCCGGTTGCATTGAGGGGGCTTCTACCGGAAAATGTTCGATTAGCCATTGTGAAGCTATGTGCATTTCTCAATGCAATCTCTCAGAAGGTAATCGATCCAGAAATCATACCAAGGTTAGAGAATGATTTGGTGCAATGTCTTGTCAGTTTCGAGTTGGTGTTCCCACCATCCTTCTTCAACATCATGACGCACGTCCTAGTTCACCTATGCGAAGAGATTAACGTTTTGGGTCCCGTATTTCTACACAATATGTTCCCCTTTGAGAGGTTCATGGGAGTCTTAAAGAAATATGTTCATAACCGTGCTAGGCCAGAAGGAAGCATCTCCAAGGGCCATGAAAATGAGGAGGTCATTGAGTTTTGTATTGACTTTATTCCTGACCTTAAGCCGATTGGTGTTCCTGAATCGCGGCATAAGGGCAGACTGGATGGAAAAGGCACGCTAGGAGGGGAACAAATAATATGTATGGACGGACATTATCTCACTGAAGCACACTACACAGTTCTACAGAATTCCGCCTTGGTGGCTCCGTATATGGATGAACACAAGAATTTGCTACGCTCCAAACACCCGGAGCGGTTTGATGACTTGATTACACGTGAACAAACCAGGAGTTTCGCCAGCTGGTTGCAGACACGTACCATGCATGACGCCTCTATTGAAGATGACCTGTACTTGCTGTCCCAATTACCATCTTCGAATATAATGACTTTCAAAGGGTACGAGATAAATGGTAATACATTTTACATGATTGCCCAAGATAAGAAGAGCACCAACCAAAACAGTGGTGTCCGCTTTGATGCAGAAACCAAGACGGGAAAGGAAACATATTATGGTTATATACAGGACATATGGGAACTTGACTATCGACGTGGTTTGAAGGTCCCTTTGTTTCGGTGCAAATGGGTCAATATGACACGAGGCGGGGTAACGGAAGACCCGCAGTACGGAATGACAATAGTGGATCTCAACAATCTTGCGTATGCAGACGAACCATTCGTCCTAGCCAATGATGTGGCACATGTTTTCTATGTGAAGGACATGTCTACCAAGCCGAGAAAAAGAAAAGATAAGGAAGCGAATGCATCGTACGATGAGTCAAAGTGGCACATAGTTCTTTCTGGGAAGAGAAACATCATGGGAGTGGATGACAAGACAGACATGTCAGAAGATTATGAAAAGTTTGATAAAATTGCTCCATTCACAGCGAATATTGACCCGAGCATCCCATTAAATGATGAAGATTTTCCATGGTTACGACGCAAAGGGACACACGCGAAGAAAAAGTTTCACACCCAAAGATCTGGGATGTGATCGACTTCACTATCATCACTTTCTTCTGTGTTTCACACCCAGGAGGGAATCTCTGTAATAGTTAGGGTAATTATGTGTTTTGGCATTTCAAACACGAAGAAATTTTATGTGCAAACAAATTCTTTCATGCCTTTACTGATTTTTAAAGTTAAGTTATTCACAAACCAGTGATTCACACTAATTTCAAATAAATCAAAATTTAAACTATTCAAATTTGAAAACTACATGCACTAACAGAAAGTTTGTAATTTTTTGTACCTAAAGCAAAAATATTCACAAAGAAACTCTAAATACAAAAAAAACAACTCAAAAAAAAATAAAGCAAAAAAATAAAGCAAACAAATAAATAAAAGCCCGCCTACTGGGCCAGAGCGGCCTGCATACGACTAGAAACCCAACCTGTTGTTGGGCCAGGATGCAGGCCCGCAAAGGCCCAGTAGGCCCACGAGGCAGCACAGCACAGGTAGGCCCAGAAGGCCTGCATTTGAGAGGAGCTCAAAGGAGCAGCCGCGGTTGGGTTTATAAACCAGTGCGGCTGCCCTTCGCTAGGCGAGGTGGGACTAAACTTTGCGCCCCTCGCCTGGCAGCGCACCCCTTTAGTACCGGTTCGTGGCACCAACCGGTACTAAAGGGGGGGCCTTTAGTACCGGTTGGTTCCACGAACCGGTACTAAAGGGGGGTGCTTCCCGCCGCTTGGCCTGGCCAAAACAGGCCTTTAGTACCGGTTGGTGGCTCCAACCGGTACTAAAGGTCCATCCTATATAACTAAACACTTGAAAAATTTCAGTTTCTCATCTGCTTCTTCTCCTCTGCCCCGTCGCCCGCCGCGCGCCCCCGTCTCCATATCCCTCTCGTCGCCGCCCCGTCGTCCCCATCAACGTCGTCGCCGCCCCGTCCCGGCCCGTCCCGCGTCGTCCCCGTCCCCGTCGTCCTCGCCCCGTCCCCGTCGTCGCCGCCCTGTCCCCGTCCCCGTCGTCGCCGCCTCGTCCCTGTCCCCGTCGTCGCCGCCCGTCGCCGTCCCCGTCGCGCGCCGCCCCCCGTCGCCTCTCGCCTCGCCGGTGAGCACACACACACATACATTTTTTTAGTTTTTTAGTTATAGAAATAGTTATAAAAAAGTTAGAAAATTTTCTTTTTTTAGTTATAGAAATAGTTAGTTATATAGCATATTGTTAGAAATGTTAGAATTTTTTTCTGTTTTTTAGTTATAGAAGTAGTTATAAAAAAGTTAGAATTGTTAGAAATTTTTCTGTTTTTTAGTTATAGGAATAGTTATAAAAAAGTTAGAAATTTTTATTTTTTTTAGTTATAGAAATATTAGAAATGTTATACAAATGTTAGTTATATATATAGAAATGTTATATTTTTTCTTCTGTTTTTTAGTTATAGAAATATTAGAAATGTTATAGAAATGTTAGTTATATAGCATTGTTAGAAATGTTATAGAAATGTTAGTTATATAGAAATGTTAGAAATTTTAGTTATCAAAATCCAATCATTAAAAAAATGTTACTTTTTGCGGGCATATAGCTAGTATTTGTTCTCGACGATGCCCGGCCCGCATCCTCGCCGTCGACCCGTCCACGACGACGTCCGGCTGACCCATGTCCGGGACTGGGCTCCGCCGGGCTGGCACTGGGAGGTGCTGCCCGGAGGGGCGCGCAGCTTGATGAGGAACCCGGCCCCGGGTCCCGTCGTCGACCCTGATCTCGTTTGGTGGCGTTCGCGTGGGCCAGTTTCGATGCGGAGGGAGCCGGCCCCGCCGGAGGTGGTACATCGCCGTGTCAGGGAGGAGGACGAGCACGTCCATCGCTACATGGTTACGTTAGAGGGCGGCAGGTTCTCCAATACCTGACAATTTCTTCAGGGATCTCACTTCAGCTATGATCCTGTGAGGGTTCCTTCGCTTTGGGTGTCCACCGTCCGCGCCGCAGGAACCACGAGTGTCCTAGATTCTTCTGTAGTATTCGATCTTTATTAATTAGCTACCTAGCTAGCCAGTGATGTATTAGATATATAATATTCGAGACGATGTATTCGAGATTATATATTATTCGAGACGATGTATTCGATATTATATCTATTATTCGAGACGATGTATTCGAGATTATATCTATTATTCGAGATGATGTAATTTGAATACTAAATTGTTTTATATTTCTTTTGGATTAGTTAAATAAAAGCTATGGCGGACAATACCGGCAGAGAGGGAGAACAGGCCATGTTCGATATGATACGCCATCCTCGCGGGCCAGATGATGATCAGAATGAAGAAGATTATGACGACTCCGAATTTCTAAACAACACCGGGAAGGGTGATATGATATTCGATCGCGACGACCGAATTGATGAAGTCATGAACTATGATTATGATGATGACGAAGAAAATGTTGATCTTGAAACAACAAAGACCGGTGAGGTATATATATTTATATAAGCAGGCATCTGGTGATCATCACATGTTCTAAATGACTTGAAGATATATTAACGAATCGATCTTTCTTCTTTCAGCCATCCAGATCGAGCAAATCTTCAGGCAACAGGACGAAACAAGGCCCGAACAAAAAGTTGAAGGAGGGCGTAAAGTACAATATCGAGGCAATCAGACATAATGGCGAACCATTAGCGCCTAAGAAGATTGCGGACAAGTTCGTTCGTCAGTGCGGAGTTCTTGTGAAGGACCAACTCCCGATCTCCCTTCAAGAATGGAGAGAGCCAGCAAAGCCACGTCCAGATGTTACTTTTGTCGACAACAGACAAAAAGGTCTGCTTTGGGATACTCTCATGGAACATTTCATCCTACCAGATCATTTCACAGAAGCAGATGTGCAGAAAGTCAAGGATGCTGCTCTTAGGAAGATGGCGGTTGCATTCAAGAACCACAAGAATCGTGTATGGGACAAGTACATCAAGGGAGGAAGGAAGACTCCAGTATTCGAGGGAACACTAGAGAACCAAAGTGCTCATTGGGACGATTTCGTGAAATTCAAGGATTCGGAATTAGCTAAGGAACGATCGAGAATAAACAAGAAGAATACCGAAAAAAGGACAAGTTCCATAAGCTGGGGCCAGGTGGCTATGCGGTGGCAATGCCTAAGTGGGATAAGTCTGAGAAAGAGATGGAGGATGCAGGTGTCACTCCGGTTACTAAGAGTTGGCCCCCAGGTGCATGACTTGGTTCTATGCGCATGGGGGGGGAGTTGGACCCGAAGACATGCAAAGTTTTGACAAAGGCATGTCTGAACGGAGCCGACGATGCACTACTTGTTGCAATAGAAGAGGCTCGATCGGGGGTGTTCCAGCCCAACAGAGAGAATGACGAGCTTACGCGTGCCTTGGGAAATCCTGAACACCCGGGAAGAACACGAGGCAAGGGCGCTATTCCGTGGTATGAGGGGTTTTTGGACTGGAATGCCGACTACAGTACCCGTGCGAGAAAGAAGATTGCGGAGGAGAAGAAGAGGAAGATGGAGGAGGAGCAGAGGAAGCAGGACTATGAACGCCTTCAAGGCCTAGAAGCAAGTCACGCGGACTTGGCAGTCAAATTCCAGCGGCAGCAGGAGCAGATCGACTCACTTAGCCAGCAAAGGGGGTCTCAGCAGCTGCAGCAGCTAGCGGATGATCCAGCATTGGATAGCACCACCCCATCCATGCCGAGAAGCAGCATGGGTTCCGCCCCGGGCGACGCAATGCTGGATAGATACCCCATGGATGACATCACGGAGAACACTAACTGCGAGCTACACTTCAAAATGAAGAACATATCCATGTAGGTGGCGGACGCCGTTGCTTTTTCAAATCCCCCCGAGGCAACCTTCCATTGCAACCCGATTCCAGCAGGCTATGCTCGTGTCTTGGTTGATGAGGTGGTGGACCCATATTCGGGGCTACAGCTTGACATTCCTGGAGGTGACGACGAGCACACATTGGGAGAGGCCATACATCGTGTCATCCTATGGAGAAAGGATTGCATCGTATTTCGAAGGCCACCGACACCGCGTCACCCGACTCCTCGTCGAAGTCCGCCACCGAGTCAGCAGACTCCCGCTCCTCCAAGTCCACCAACGTGTGAGGCCACTCCTCCTCCTCCAAGTCCGGCAAAGTGTCAGGCCACTCCTCCTCCTCCAAGTCCGGCAAAGTGTCAGGCCACTCCTCCTTCTCCAAGTCCGGCAAAGTATCAGGCCACTCCTCCTCCAAGTCCGACACAGCGTCAGACGTCCACTCCTCCTCCAAGTCCGGCACAACTTCAGGCCACTCCTCCTCCAAGTCCGGCACATCTTCAGGCCACTCCTCCTTGTCCAACTCAGCCACGTCAGCCGTCTCCGCCGCCTAAGCAATCGCAGAAGAGACACCCCGCAGCTATGGTGCGTGGCGGTACGTGTCGAGGTAGTACAGGAAGTACAGACGGAGGCAAGCGATATAAATATGGTCCAAGCCTCGCGCCTCTTTAGCAGAGGCCTTATGACAAGTCCGAGGAGGAAAACGCAGCCATATCGAAGGCCGAGGTGGAAGCCCATTTTGCACCGAAACCGCCACCGCCGCCAAGGGATAAAGTGCCTGAGGAAACGATTGACCACTTCATTCGTATGGCTCAACCACCAGCTCCGAAGCCTGTTGACACAGACTATGAGCGCCACATCAGGAAGTTAAATCGAGCACGTCTACAGAGGGAGGCGAGCTCGAGCTCGAGCAAACAACAAGCAGCTGTCAAAAAATGCGGGAAAACCGTTCCCCAGCTGGGAGAACAGACGTCGCAATCGATCCCCTCGCTTGTTGTGCCAACAACACGTGAGAGTACGGGCGCCCAATATTCTTGTGGGCAAAAAGTTTATGTTCCCGAGGTGGGCAATGTGCTAATAACCGAGGAGCATATAATGTAGGCTGAAATTCTCAATATCACCGTTGGACAACTCCTCGAGATCGAGCCCATGCCCGTGCTTAGAGAGGAGGAAATAAAACGGAAATACGTCCGGGGCCAACCTTTGGTCGAGCCAGACGAGGTCAAGAAGCTCCCAACGAAAATGTATGAATTGCATCAATGGTACATGAACATTACTAAGATTTCCAATCGAGAGTCCCTCATGGTGGAAGTTAAGAAGGATCATTACTACCATCAGAAAGCTGTGGCCGTTGAGTATAATGAACTGTTTCAGTTATACAATCAAGACGCACTCGACAAATCTATCGTCAGTTGCTATTGTCTGTAAGTGATTTCTTTCTATAATTTAAGTCTCAAGCTAGCTGTAGTGATCCTTTTGATCAATCATTACCTGTAATTATCCTCACTATACTCTTTTCTGTGGTATGCAGGATGGAGATGTATGAAATGAAAAAAGGTGGACGCTATGGCATTAGGTTCATTGACCCAAACACCGTTAATGAATACACATGGAAAATAGATGCATATCATGCAAAGCATGTAGAGGACAGCATGCTAGAGTTCTTGAAGCGCCTCAAATACCATGAAGATATACTACTTCCTTACAACTTACAGTGAGTCACACTGTCTTGTACTACAAATTCTCTGTTTTTGCCTACTAGCTAGCTACATGTTTTTGCTTACATATGCCCGCTTAATTAAGAATGCAAACGTGTGTGCATGCAGATTTCACTGGATCTTGTGTATCATTAAAGTTGACGCCGGAACAGTTCAAATACTGGACTCACTACTCAAAATAAAAACTGACTATAACAATTTGTTTGGGATAGTCAACAGGTAATTTCAATCATTATTAAACTATATATCTCGGCCTATTTAGTTCGTCATTTCATGATATGAACTATTTAATAACCCCTTTATTCATTTTCTTTGTCGGCGGGCAGGGCTTGGGCAAGGTTCATCAGCGTCACTCCAGGAGAATGGAAAGAAAAGCTGAAATGGTTTCGACCCAAGGTAAGTAATTAAGTAGTACTAGCTAGCTAGCTAGCTATGTGCCATCTCTTTAACTATCATGCTTGATTAATTATTATCTGATCAAATTCCATTCTCGTAAAGGCCCTTCAGCAGGCGCAGGGGACTGATCTGTGTGCATACTGTGTTTGCGAGAACAATCACATGATGGCGTCCAAAAGGAGCAGATCTCAAAGACAGGAATGGGTACATTTGTCACAGCACTATTCACAAATTTTACACCATTATCGATATCTAGTCACACAACTAATACACATGCATATTGATCTCCTTCTTAACAGTTCACAGAGGTGCGGGACAAGCTCCTAGAAACGGAGCGCGTACAAGCACTTCAAGAGGAAATATGCGAATTTTTGCTCGACCAGGTCATAGATCCGAATGGATATATATATATATATATATATATATATATATATATATATATATATATATATATATATACATGTGTGTATGTCTGAATTAATTAATATGGTGGTTTAAGACATTTGATGATATATATATGATCGGTTCTACTAGAAATTATATATATATATATATATATATATATATATGCATTGCATAACGTGTACAATGTGTAGTATCGTAAAATACCAGCAAACAAAAAAGAATTAAATGGAAAACACAAAATTAAATGAAAAAGAAATCATAAACCCAAACCCCCCAATATTTTAATACCGGTTGGTGTTACCAACCGGCACTAAAGGGCTCCCTGCCCCCGGAGCTGCCTCGTGCCACGTGATTGGTCTTTAGCACCGGTTCGTGCTGAACCGGTACTAAAGGGGGGGGCTTTAGTGACCACAATTTAGTGCCGGTTGTGGAACCGACACTAAAGGGCCTTACGAACCGGTGCTATTGCCCGATTCTGCACTAATGCTAGGACATATGCCGTGACAAATCCACGATAAAACTTTAGAGCGGCAGATACGAGATTAATAAAGTTTTTAGGGTTTGCGTGCGGCACCTCACACGCTGCACGGCGACCCATTGAATCCGAGCACGAATCACTTTTTCCGCTCCAGATGAGACCGGACAAGAATTTAATTCGACGTCACCAAGTAATCAGGTTGATGCGCTGGTTTTAAGTAGTTGCCACAAATCGCCGGATTTGATATGAGTTTTTTCTGCTGCAAGTACATTTATTATAGCATCTGGGTCAGATTGTTGCTCCTCTGCGCGTCCACATCAGTACGGATGAAGGCTGGTGATGATTGTTTAATCTAGTTGCAGAAATCCAAGGAATAAAGGAACAATTATTGCATGGCAGGGCTCCTGAGGATTGATGGAAAACTACTCTCGTTTGAGAATCAGGAAATGGGTCTGTTTAGGACACATCTAAATGTGATATAGTTATGTCACATCTAACCCGATCTTCACTATGTTTGTGGTCTATTTTTTTGTCCCAACTTTTTTTTGTTCTTTGTTGTTGCCTTATTTGTGGAAGGTTAGATATGGCATCCTTAAAAAACATCTAGATGTCAATTAGACAAACTGTCAGGAAATACTATTACAGTACTATTCCGAAAGCGATCAAGCAAAAGGAAGTAAAAAGACAAAAAGTTTTGATCCGAGTCGCCGAGGTCAACAGAAGTCTGCGGCCGGCCGGGTTGGTGATTAGTTCTGTAATTTAGATTCGGGGCGGAGCGGCCGGTCCGAGTCGAATTCAGCTTCAGTATCACACAAGGGAAAAGTGTTAGCTACCTTGGACGCGTGCAATGGATTATTACACAGAGAATACGGGCCAGGCGGTACTGGTACTTGTACAACTTATTCAAAGATTGCCGATAACGCCCACACGTATGGCATACTAGACATTCGTCCACACACCGTGTGTGGTATGAGCAGGAGGCAGCTCACACAGGCTGTGTGTGGGCGAACGTTAGAATTGCTCACACGTGTGGGCGCAGCTACTTCGTGCCACACACGCAACATATACAACTCATCTCCATCATGCGTGTGTGGCATGAAGCAAAAATGCCCACACATCCTGCCGCAACTACGTTAGGTACCCTGCGGGATGACGATTTAGTAGCCATCCGGGATGGCAGATGTAGTTATTCGGGATGACAAATGTAGTTGTAAAAGCATGGAAACTTTATCTATTTTGGTTAACTATAGTTGCCATGTGTAATCAATCCATAGTTACCGTGTGTGATTAACTACTTGCCACATATGGTCAAACAGTAGTTGCCATGTGTGTTTACCTAGTTGTCACGTGTGGTCCAACCATTGTTGCTGTGTATGGTTAATCACAGTTTCCATGTGTGTTTATCTGGTTGCCATGTACGCGCAACTGCAATTGCCGTCTAGCCATGAATTAAGTTGCCATGTGTGTTTACCTAGTTGCCACGTACGCGTAACTGCAGTTGCCATCCAACAACGTACGAGGGTCGTGTGGGTGAAAAGCAGTTCGCCCACACGCGCGTGGACTAGGTGGCTGTGTGGGTAGAAACTAGTTCGCCCACACAGCGCAGCTGGCAAAACGCGTGTTGTAGGGCTTGTGGGAGAATTCTCCAACGCCCACACACCAGCCCCGTCCTACGTGGCACGCAAAATCCGCCTTAATGTGTCAAGATTCGTGCAAACTCGACTTGGCGGTGATCCACGCGTGTGGGCGAGTTGCAAAACTACCACACGTATGGACATTAGTATTTCCGTATTCAAATTGTCAGAAAGAGAAGAAAAGACTGTGATGTAGAAGCTGCCTCCGTGGTTGGCCTCGCCTTTGCCTCTGCCACTCACTAGTCAGCCGCTCGATTTTATGGAGCTGCAAAACCACCAGACCTTGAGCCGCCGGCCGCATTCTCTGTCGCGACCTTGCCGCACGACGAGCTGTCCTTGGCCTCCGAGCAACCCCGGCCGAGTCGCCGCTAGCCCTACGCCAGCTATCATCATTCTCATCGTAGTAACCATGATCTTGTGATTCATCATTTCCTAGAGAAAGTGATTCATTAGATAAATGATCATCAAAGTGGTCACTTTTATGAATTCTTATAGCTTCGGACATGATATCACTAATGATTCCAACCTTTCCTTTAGCATGTATAAGATTAGTATGCTCAAGTAGACAATCACCAAAACTAGGATCACTAGAGTTCATTTTACTCATGGCAATAGATTTATGGAGAATTTCATCCAAGTTTTTCAAGGAATAATCGGGGAATCGTTCCTCAAGAAATTTCCATATAGTATAGGCGCATTTAAGAGTAGGTAAACTAGCAATCAAGTATTTGGGCAATCCTCTAATAATGAGCTCAACGGTTCTAAGATTGCGAACCATGTCAATATCTTCATTTAGAGTGGGATGCATGGGATCAACATGAGGAGCACAAGGACTAGCAATATACTTGTTCAAATGATATTGAGTGAAAATCACAAGCATCTCATTTTTCCATTCATGAAAATACTCTCCATCAAGAATAGGCACTCTATGTCTAAGACTCCCTAAAGTAGACACGTCCATCTTCCTCCAATGGTGATTAAACCAAGGCAATGGAGACCAAAGCTCTAATACCACTTGTAGGATCTAGAAGTAGGTGTGTCTAGAGGGGGGGGGGGGGTGATTAGACACTTAGTACTAAAGTTGCAGTTTTTAAGCCTTTTTGGTTTGAGTGAAGTTTCAGGCACAATTTCGGCACATACAATACATATCAAGCAAGCATGCAAAGAGTATATAGGCAGCGGAAAGTAAAGCATGCAACTTGCGAGAATGTAAAGAGAAGGGTTTGGAGAATTCAAACACAATTGGAGACACGGATGTTTTTCCCGTGGTTCGGATAGGTGGTGCTATCCTACATCCACGTTAGTGGAGACTTCAACCCACGAAGGGTAATGGTTGCGCGAGTCCATGGAGGGCTCCACCCATGAAGGGTCCACGAAGAAGCAACCTTGTCTATCCCACCATGGCCATCGCCCACGAAGGACTTGCCTCACTAGCGGTAGATCTTCACGAAGTAGGCGATCTCCTTGCCCTTACAAACTCCTTGGTTCAACTCCACAATCTTTTCGGAGGCTCCCAAGTGACACCTAGCCAATCTAGGAGACACCACTCTTCCAAGAAGTAACAAATGGTGTGTTGATGATGAACTCCTTGCTCTTGTGCTTCAAATGATAGTCTCCCCAACACTCAACTCTCTCTCACAGGATTTGGATTTGGTAGAAAGAAGATTTGAGTGGAAAGCAACTTGGGGAAGGCTAGAGATCAAGATTCATATGGTAGGAATGGAATATCTTGGTCTCAACACATGAGTAGGTGGTTCTCTCTCAGAACATATGAGTTGGAAGTGTAGATGTGTTCTGATGGCTCTCTCCACGAATGAAGAGGAGGTGGAGGGGTATATATAGCCTCCACTTAAAATCCAACCGTTACACACAATTTACCAATCTCGGTGGGACCGAATCAACAAACTCGGTCGGACCGAAAAGGTAAACCTAGTGACCGTTAGAGATTTTCGGTGGGACTGACATGCATCTCGGTAGGACCGATATGGTTAGGGTTTGGGCATAACGTAATCTCGGTGAGACCGATTACACAAACTCGGTGGGACCGATTTGGTAATTAGCTAACCAGAGAGTTGGTCAGGCAAATTCGGTGGGACCGATTACTAAACTCGGTTGGACCGATTTTGGTAATGAGTTATCTAGAGAGTTTGCATTGTAATCTCGGTAGTACCGATTGCCTAAACTCGGTGAGAGCGATTTTGACAATGGACATACACAGTGAGATTGCAATCCCATCTCGGTGAGACCGAGATCCCTATCGGTAGAACCGATTTGCTAGGGTTTTGGCAGTGGCTTATGACATATGAAAACTCGGTGGCGCCGGATAGAAAGAATCGGTAGGACCGAGTTTGGCTTAGGGTTTAGGTCATATGTGGAAGTGGGAAAGTAGCCGAGGGTTTTGGAGCATATCATTAAGCACATGGAGCAAAAGGCTCATTAAGCAACACCTCATCCCTTCTTGATAGTATTGGCTTTTCCTATAGACTCAATGTGATCTTGGATCACTAAAAGTGTAAAATGAAGAGTCTTGAGCTTGAAGCTTTAGCCAATCCTTTGTCCTTAGCATCTTGAAGGAGTTCCCACAACCTTTGGTCCATGCCACTCCATTGTTGAACTTATCTGAAATATACTAGATAAAAGTGTTAGTCCAACAAGAGATATGTTGACATTAATTACCAAAACCACCCGAGGAGCACTTGTGCTTTCACATGTGTAGAGGCCAACTGCGCAGGCTCAGTCACACTTGAAGTGGTCTTCGGATCTCCGGATAATTTCCGAAGCGAAGAGTTAATCTTCGACATAGTCCCGTTCCGAAGTGGCTATCACGCACTGCTCGGGCGAACCGCATTTGCAAAATTCAATGCGGTACCGCACTACGCATACCTCAAGCTCAAGATGCTAGGCCCTCGAGGAGTAATCACGGTCAATGGAAACACCGAACGCTCCCTCCGAACGGAGGAGCACACGGCGGCCCTCGCAGCGGAAGTACAAAGCAGCCTCTCTAGGCAGTTCTCCAGTCCGGCCGTTAAAAGGCCGGACACTGTCAAGCGCGCCCAGAGTAACCTACAACAAGACCGCATGGCATGTTCTGAGCAGGCGTAGCAATGCGGCCCCAACCCCAGCCCTTGCAAAATAGCAAAACCAGTGCTTCGCGTACATAACTACGCTCTCAAAATACCATGGGCGCAGGGGAAGGGGCACCATCACGGCACGCCCAAAACATGGCTTAAACCGTACTAGGGGCTGCCGAATTCTTTCTTTATCTTCTCTTACTTTCAGGACTCCATACTTTGGACGACCTGTTCGGCAATTCAACTGCCGCATAAACGATGCAAGAACCAGGGAAGCAGACAAGCCATGCCGCATTATGGACTCCCACGTGGTCTCTATCACGAGCAGTATACCTGTTTTGCATATAAGTTCCACGGCCCGCCCCTGGACCGGACATGTTAAATAGTCCAACTTTTTGCTTATCATGCTATTTGTATCGTTCTGCTTTGATCGCATCCCTTTTAAACAATGCATAGTCTTTATCTATTTTCTGCATTACCCTTTTTTTCTTTTTCCAAATATATGTTCATTAATGACATGTTGCACCCGTACACTGTGGTACGGCAAATACGCCAGGGGCTTCAGTACCCCTCAATATGGTGTGAGAAGTCCGAACACTTTAACAAGTGCGGCACCCCGAACTTATAGCATTATATGCATCGGCTCCGAATCATGTCTTGGGTCAATAGTTGGGTTTGCCCGACTCCTATGTTTTGGTGCCTTATGTTCCACTATATCGGCTAAGGTAGCACTAGGAGAACTACTGCGATTGTGCCCCAGTTGAGCTGGGTTGAGCACCTCAGTAGAGAAAGCTAAAACTGACCGGTCGCTGTTCGAGAGGTTTTTCGAGTCCCTAAAGACTTATGCCGCTTAGAGCGAGGAACCGGCTTTGTCCGGCCAAGGCGTGGATAGCGCCCCGAACTCGGTCTTCCGAATTCTAGGGGCTTCGCCGAAATTTAAAATTATAGAGTTCTATGGCTAAGTGAGAGTGTTCAAGCATTATAGTCCGATTGCCTTGTTCGTTGTGCTAAGCGCCTCCCTCGAAGGACCCAAAAATGGGAAAAAGAGCGCTCAGGTTTATCCCGAACACCCCAGCACTAGTGGCATGGGGGTAGAAGCCGACGACTGGCCATATCTCAATTTTTGATAAACGGCCGCACATAAATTAATATTTTAAATTCAAAAAGCATTGCTTAGCGCACATGAACAAGTTTTCAGTGCACAGGACAACACGAGCGAGGTCATTCAAAATTACATACTTGGTACATTCATCCGCCATAAGGCGGGCACCCTTCAGAACATCCTTATAATAGTTCTCGGGTTTGCGATGCTCCTTCCCCGGCGGTGGCCCGTCCTTCACAAGCTTCTCACCGTCCAGCTTGCCCCAGTGCACCTTAGCGCGGGCAAGGGCCCTCCGGGCACCTTCAATGCAGACGGAGCGCTTGATGACTTCAAGCCTTGGACAGGCCGCCACCAGCCGCTGAACCAGTCCGAAGTAGCTCCCAGGCAGGGCCTCTCCAGGCCACAGCCGAACTATGAGGCCCTTCATGGCCTGTTCGGCCG
Organism: Aegilops umbellulata; assembly: GCA_032464435.1. Classification (NCBI taxonomy): domain Eukaryota; kingdom Viridiplantae; phylum Streptophyta; class Magnoliopsida; order Poales; family Poaceae; genus Aegilops; species Aegilops umbellulata. Next base: position 64,012,161 of record CP136057.1, read on the forward strand.
CCTTGTGGAGCTCGACCAGCTGCTTCAGCTGGTCGTTCAGGGGCACAGGGTGTCCGGCCTCAGCATACTGAGACGAGAACACCTTCTCCGTCGAGCTGCCCTCCTCGGCTCGGTAGAATGCGGCGGCATCGGATACGCTACGGGGAAGATCTGCGAATGCCCCTGGAGAGGTCCGAATTCGGGTAAGTAACAAGTAGCTTACTTTTATATGTCTGCTTTGCATAAAGAATGCCTTACCCGCAGCTATCTTTTTCACCGCATCCAACTCCTGGAGGGCCTTCTGGGATTCGGCCTTGGCAGACTTGGCAGTTTCGATGGCCGCCGCAAGCTCGGACGCTTGCGTCTTCGAGTCAAGCTCCATACTCTAATGTTTTTTCATGAGAGCCTAAGCTCTTGCCACGCCTCGCCGACCTGCACCTCAAATTTCTCTCGCTCGATGCGCTCCGAGGCCGCTCTCTTCTCGGCCTCGGACAACGCCTTCTTGAGGATCGCCACCTCAGTTGTGGCCCGTGTAATAAGCAGCACAATCCTGTCATTTTCGCAATTGCATCTTTTTATGTATTTTTCTATAAGGTATCTCATACCTTCTTTCTCCTCGAGCTACCGCTTGGCAAGGCCGAGCTCTTGCTCGGACCTCTCGAGACCCTGCTTCAGGGTGCCTACCTCCGCAGTCAGTGCTCCTCGTTGTACTCATAATAGTATGGTTCTCCTCATCGATGGAGGCGCCGTTGAGCACCTCCACAGATTGTCCGGCGCCTCCGGTTGGACGGGGGCCGCCGGCTCAGAAGGCTTTGTCAGTGTACTGGGAACGGGGGTCCCCAGACTTGCCTGCCTGCGGCCTGCGGCGTGGCTCAAAGGGGGCCCAACATGGCCCAACTTCATCAACACGAGACCCAGGACCCTCGCGAGGGGCCAAGCCTCGCGGGGCGGACGACACGACGCTTCCTCAGGCGCGGCCTCGTCAGGCTGGCTCACGAGGAGGTGGAGGGATCAAGGCAGGGTACCTCGTGAGGTGCCCATGACGCAAGCCATGACGACCAAGGGTGCCAGGCGGGCGCCAGACCATGCAGTGTCCTCCCTTTCCTCTTTGGTGCAAAGGGGGCAAGCGCAGGCGAGAGGATCAAGCAAAGGCATCCATTTCGGTGCAACGAGACCAAGACCAGTCCAACGGTGGGAAGGAGGTCATCGTGGAGCCCAGTACGGCGTCACCACAGGGCCTTTGACAGGCGAGGACCAACTTTATTCAGGATAAGTGTACCAGATGTTCCCCTTCGAATTGGCCAATTGTTGGCGCCCTTCCCGCTCAATATTTGGGAAGAGGCCCAGGGCCTTTGCCTATAAATAGGACTAGCCACCCCCAGGGTAGGAGGAGGAGGGAGTATTCAGAACAATCGTAGAGCAAGTAGAGAGAGAGAAGGGCGATCGAACTTCCCCTAGGAGTTCATCCCCCTAGTCAAGAACAGGCCCTCGTGAGGACGTCCTTCCTTGTATTGTTCATCATCATCATCAGCCCAAGAGGCAATCCACACACCACACTGGAGTAGGGTATTAAACCACATCGGTGGCCCGAACCAGTATAAACCCTGTGTCTCTTGTGCTGTTCTTTCTGTAGTTTAGATCCTTGCAAGGCGGAGAGGTAGAGGGCATAATCTCCGCGCGCCCCCCAGAGTTCGAACCTTAAGGGTCTGCCGGAACCCGTGATCCGACATTTGGTGCACCAGGTAGGGGTGCGCCGGAATTTGTCTTCTACCACTTCGTTCTCCTCCGACCGTCGCGTCCATGTCTGACGCTCGTCGGGCCCGCGCCGAGCGCCGGGCCGCCATCGCCTCCCGCGTCGCCCAGACGGCTCCCGCTGGTGGGCGTCCTCGTCGTTCCCCGTCGCCCGCCGTCAACGCCGCCACCGGCCCGGTGGGGAACGAGCAGCAAGCGTCGTCTCAGCACCCGTCCGTGCGGCGAGACAGCCGCACCGCTACTCCGTCGCTCACGCCAGCTGGCTCTTCGTCCCACGCGCTCCGCGCGCCCTTGGAGGCTCGAGCTGCGCTCATCGCAGCAAACGAGCTCCTGCGTTACCGTCCCGTCGACGACGTCTACGAAGAGTGGCTCGACCGCGTCGCCAAGCTCGTCCGCGCCGCAGGGGGATCTCCTGCACCGTCCGCTCCGCTGCGCCGCACCCCGCCCCGCGTAGGCCATGAAGCTCCGGGGGCATACCAGCCACCTCCACTCCAAGAAGACGCCATGGCTCTAAAGCGCATGGCCCCTGGGCGGAACCCACTTCGTCAGGCGCCAGCCCAGCAAGAACGGAGCTGCCAAGAAGTCCCTCGACCGCAAGAGGCCGCCCGATCGCTTCCTGCTCCGGCTCGCCGCGACCCTGCTCCAGCTCTGGCACGTCAAGACCCCGCGCTGCTCCCAGCTGCAGCGCAAGGGGACCCGCAAGGCCAAGCTCTCCCTCAACCGAAGCCTCCCGTGGCCACCGCAGGCTGCCACGCCTACACCACCGAGCTGCGTAGCGTCGCGTGGCCCGGCAAGTTCAAGCCAGACCCTCCTCGCTACGACGGCACGACTGATCCCGGAGAGTTCCTCCAGCTCTACGAGCTGGGCATCGAAGCTGCCAGCGGGGATGAAAAGGTCATGGCGAACTGGTTCCCCATGGCGCTGAAGGAAGGAGCTCGCACCTGGCTCCTGAATCTGGCTCCAGGCACGATCTCCTCCTGGGACCAGATGCGCACCCGCTTCATCGCCAACTTCCAAGGTACTCGCGACCGGCCGCCCGCCGTGAGCGACATGCGCCGCATCAAGAAGCAACCTGGGGAGACCCTGCAGAAGTACATCCAGCGCTTCAACAGTGCGCGCCTCAAGATCCCCAAGGTGTCCGAGGAAGCCATCATCTCGGCCTTCTCCGATGGCGTGCGTGACGTCAAGATGAAGGAGGAGCTGGCGATGCATGAAGACCTCTGCACCTCCCTGGAGCTGTTCAACTTGGCGACCAAGTGCGCCAGGGCTGAGGAGGGATGCCTCTCCCTCCTCGAGCTGCCCGCCGCAGACCCAGAAGAGAAGAAGCCCAAGGCCAAGGACGTGAAGCACAAGGGGGCTGCCGTACTCGCAGCAGAACCGGACACCAAGCGGGGCAGGGATCTGCCCGAATCCTCCAGGGGCAGCCGGTACTGTGTGTACCACGACCTCCGCACCCACAACACCAACAAATGTCAAGAACTCCGCGCCGTGCGAGAAGGAAGGATCGGCCGTCGCCCTGACCGCGCTGACCGGGGCTACGGCCGAGGAGGAGGAAGAAACCCAGGACGTTGGGAAGACCGCGGCCCGCGCCAAGGGTGGCGTGATCAACCTCGCGAGGACCGCTGGCGAGACCTGCCTCGCGAGGGGGACTGGAGGGATCAGCCTCGCGAGGATCGCCCTCATGGCAACGCAGGCCTCCCTCCGCTGCCGCCTCAGCCAAGGAGGAATGAAGACCGCCATCAAGACGAGGGGGCTGGGGGCTTCCAAGAGCCGCGCGCAATCGCCTGCATCCTGGGCGGAGCTCAAGCCCCAGCCACCCAACGCATCTTCAAGCAGTTTGCCCATGAGGTGAATGCAGTCCTCCTCAAGCTTGAAGCAACGCGCCCCTTCAAGTGGTCGGCGTGCGCCATCACGTTCAGCTCAGCAGATCAGCTCAAGTGCGCGGCCACAGCCGGGGTCCTCCCGATGCTTTGCTCCCCAGTCATCAGCAACGTACTGGTCACCAGGACCCTCATCGATGGTGGAGCAGGGCTCAACGTCCTGTCCGTGGAAACATTCAACAACCTCCAAGTGCCCTATGACCAGCTTCAGCCAACCAAGCCTTTCTCCGGAGTCACCGACGGTTCCACAATCCCGATCGGGCAGGTCCGCCTTCCTGTCACCTTCGGGGCCCGCAGCAACTACCGCACCGAGCTCATCGACTTTGACGTCGCCCACATCCGCCTGCCGTACAACGCCATCCTCGGGTACCCAGCGTTGGCCAAGTTCATGGCCGTAACTCACCACGGCTACAATGTCCTCAAGATGCTAGGGAGTGGCGGCGCCATCACGGTGCCATGTGAAGAGAAGGATGCAGTGTGTTCCCTGGAGCGAGCCTTTCAGGCCGCGTCGCTAGAAGACCCAGATCGCGGAAGCAGGAGGCTTCCCGAGACCACCCCCAAGAAGAAGAAGACGTCATCAGGCTCTACCCCTTAGGAGGCAGGCCCCTCATTGTCCGTGCCTGCCCAGGGGGACCCTCCTTCCATCGCATAGGAAAGTGTGCCCGGCGCCCTAATCAGGCAGGGCTCGGGGGCTCTCACCTTGAAGGCCACCGACCTAGCCAGGGTCACGAGGGAGGCGCTTGGGCACCATGTGGAGGCGTGTTTCGAAGCACGTTTCCCTCGAGAAGGAGCCAGGCAAGGAGGGTCAGACCAGCAGGAGTTCGTTAACAAGGTCACTCAAGAGCTACAGGAGTCAAGGATCATGAGAGGTCGCCGTCGTCCACCAACTGTGGCTCCACATCCAGGCGAGGATGGAGGGCTGCGCGTCTACGTCGACATACCAGGGCTCAATCAGATCGCCATGACAGAGCGCCTCTGGCCCTCGCAAGTGGGGCGCGACGGGGGTCCACCCCACAACTATGTTCGCATGCCTTACGGCTTGCCGAACATGGCTGCAGCGTACCAGCGCCTCATGAGGAGCCTCATGGAGGCTCAGGAAGACATGCATTCCGTAGCGGATTCTATTGGCCCACCGCGCTCAACGATGCAGTCGAATTAGTAAGGGCTTGTGAGGCCTGCCAGTTTCATTCCAAGCAGATCCATCAACCGGCGGGGGGCCTGCAGACTATACCCCTCTCGTGGCCATTCGCAGTTTGGGGGTTGGATATTCTGGGCCCGTTCCCTCGGGCGCCAGGGGGCTACCGCTACCTCTACGTCGCCATTGACAAGTTCACCAAGTGGGCAGAAGTGGAGGCCGTCCGTACCATCCCCGCTGGTTCCGCCGTCAAGTTCATCAGGGGTATCGTGAGCCGGTTCGGGGTGCCGAACCGCATCATCACAGACAACGGTTCGCAGTTCACCAGTAATCTCTTCAAAACATACTGTGCTAACCTTGGGACACAGATATGCTACGCTTCGGTGGCACACCCGCGAAGCAATGGGCAGGCCGAACGGGCCAACGCGGAGGTCCTGAGAGGCCTCAAGACCAGGACGTTCAAGAAGAAGCTGGAGGCTTGCGGCAGAGGTTGGTACGACAAGCTACAGTCCGTGTTGTGGTCCATCCGCACGACTGCGACCAAACCAACTGGGGAGAGCCCGTTCTTCCTGGTCTATGGAGCTGAAGCAGCCCTCCCTCACGAGGTCAGGCGTCGCTCCGCGCGGGTCCTAGCGTTCGACGAAGCGCAGCAGGACGCCATGCGGGGGATGGACCTCGTACTGGGGGAGGAACGCCGCCAGGAAGCCGCGTTGCGAGCGGCGAGGTACCAACAGGCGCTGCGACGATATCACTGCTGCAACATCCGCCCCAGGACCCTCGAGGTAGGAGACCTCGTGCTTAGACGGGTTCTCTCCAGGGAGGGGCTGCACAAGCTCTCTCCCATGTGGGAGGGCCCGTTCAAGGTTGTTCATGTTTCCAGGCCAGGCTCCATGTGCTTGGAGACTCAAGAGGGGGAGCCGATACAGAACGCGTGGAACATCCAGCACCTCCGGAGGTTCTACCCCTAAAAGGCCCAGAGCCTGTGAAGAAGGCGAACGCCTGTGAAGACCTTCCCTTTTTGGAAAAGGCCCAGAGCCTGTGAAAAAGGCGAACGCCTGTGAAGACCTTCCCTTTTTGGAAAAGGCCCAGAGCCTGTGAAGAAGGCGAACGCCTGTGAAGACCTTCCCTTTTTGGAAAAGGCCCAGAGCCTGTGAAGAAAACGAACGCCTATGAAGACCTTCCCTTTTTTCGAAAAGGCCCAGAGCCTGTGAAGAAGGCAAGTGCCTGTGAAGCTGATCACCTTTAGGAAGAAAGGCCCGGAGCCTGTGAAGAAGGCCAATGCCTGTGAAGCTCGCCGCCCCGTGACACTCTCACGTAATAATGAGTGGGGCTGTACACGCCCCGGAGTCTCAGGAGCACCGGCCTCAGGCCCTGGGGCTCCCTCCCACGCCCAGTGGCAGCACTTAGCTCCGCGCTGGTGAGAAGACGTCGAAGACTAGATTAGGTGCCGGACGCAGCTTTTTTATTTGCTTTCCGCAGTTGACGTGTTTATTTGCATCTGAAATCTTATCGAAACTATCGCCATCGTCGATTTGTGGTTTGTTGATTTTCGCTCCTCGTTTTGATTTCTCTCATGAAAGGCCTAGCGGGGGATGGAACTCGAATGCCCTCGCGAGCGTTTCCGCCCTAGCCGCTTAAAGGTTTCACGGCCCGGGCTCTCTTCAGGAGCACCCCTCTAGTCTGTGCCCCTCAGGCACCACGACACGCGCACAGGGCCTGGGTCGGTCGCCCCCCCCGGCTGGGGCCGAAAACTACCTATGCGAGGGCAAATAGTTGAGAAGCGCAACAACAAAGTCAAGGTAATAGCTACAACGGCAATGATTCTCAACACGCCCCCGCGGGGCTCCATGCAGCTGTTTTGTCTTACACAGGAAGCAAAAGGAAAAGGAAAAGGCGAGCCCGGCGCGGCCCGCCTCACATCGGCCTGCAGAGGCGACACGGGATGCCTCCGAGGCTCAGGCGGACTCCCTCTCGCGCTTCACCGGGGCGCGGCGACGGGCGGATGAACAACCACCCCCAAGCAAGCGCGACGGCGAGGGGGCTGGCTGCAGCCACCGCTCGAGGAGCCGCCCAAAGAAGAGTTGGTGGAGCTTGGGGAGCATCGGGCGTCGCCATCGGAGCGGGCGCTGTCTCCTCCATCGTCGTCGGGGCGAGGCCCCTGGCCGCGGTCGTCGCCCTCGGGGCAGCATCCTGCGCGGCGACCATCTTCCCCAAACACCCTCACATAGAGGGTGCCGTCACCGTCGAACTTGAAGTGCAGGGTGCACCGCTGGCCTAGGCCGCGCGCGCGGGCAAACGTTTGCCAGCCGCGGGTCAGGGCCCCATTCTCAGAAGGGGAGACCTCGAGCGAAACCCAGGAGGCCCTGCTGCAGCAACCGTCAGCCTGAAGCCAGAAGCCGCACCGGGCGCTGGCTGGCAGCTCGCCAATGAAGAAGCGAGGGAGCTGGAGCCAGGTGTTGGTCGGGTCCGCCGACCACACGACGAACTCCGGCAGCACCTTCGCCGAGCGAAAGCGCGGCCCACAGCCTGCCCCCCCTTGGCAGCCGAGCGCTCACCAACACGCGGAGAACCATCCCTGTGGCCACGCGGAGCCGCAGCAGGGGCCGCGGGATGCTTGCGGGGACGACCCCAGCCGCGCTTGGCCGGAGGGGAGTCGAGCCCCGCCCGACTAGCCTTCCCCTTCTCCGCGACTGAGAACCTCTTTGGAGCCATGCGAGCGGCGGGCGGCAAAAGAGAGGAAGAAGAAGAGAAGCAAGAAGGGGCGGACTGGCGGAGCTTACGCGGCCCCGTATTTATAGCCGGAAAAGGCCAACCGTCGAGCACCACGATCGTAAGTAATAATGACCCGTATCTACGCATGCAGGGACTAGTCAAGTCAGGTAGTTGCCAAGGCGTCGTGGGGAAGCGGAGACGCCCACGTCCTGTCAAACCGCCACGCGGCGCCTGAGGCCGCAGGCTGCTAGGGCCCTCGGCGCTTCGCCCTTGCCCTTTCGCCTCTCGGCACGGCCAAGTCCGGGCGCGCCTTGGGCCCAGGGGCTACTGTCGGCGTTTTGGGAACGGGGGTCCCCAGACTTGCCTGCCTGCGGCCTGCGGCGTGGCTCAAAGGGGGCCCAACACGACCCAACTTCATCAACACGAGACCCAGGACCCTCGCGAGGGACCAAGCCTCGCGGGGCGGAAGACACGGCGCTTCCTCAGGCGCGGCCTTGTCAGGCTGGCTCATGAGGAGGCGGAGGGATCAAGGCAGGGTACCTCGCGAGGTGCCCATGACGCAAGCCATGACGACTAAGGGTGCTAGGCGGGCGCCAGACCATGCAGTGTCCTCCCTTTCCTCTTTGGTGCAAAGGGGGCAAGCGCAGGCGAGAGGATCAAGCAAAGGCATCCATTTCGGTGCAACGAGACCAAGACCAGTCCAATGGTGGGAAGGAGGTCATCGTGGAGCCCAGTACGGCGTCACCACAGGGCCTTTGACAGGCGAGGACCAACTTTATTCAGGATAAGTGTACCAGATGTTCCCCTTCGAATTGGCCAATTGTTGGCGCCCTTCCCGCTCAATATTTGGGAAGAGGCCCAGGGCCTTTGCCTATAAATAGGACTAGCCACCCCCAGGGTAGGAGGAGGAGGGAGTATTCAGAACAATCGTAGAGCAAGTAGAGAGAGAGAAGGGCGATCGAACTTCCCCTAGCAGTTCGTCCCCCTAGCCAAGAACAGGCCCTCGCGAGGCCGTCCTTCCTTGTATTGTTCATCATCATCATCAGCCCAAGAGGCAATCCACACACCACACTGGAGTAGGGTATTACACCACATCGGTGGCCCGAACCAGTATAAACCATGTGTCTCTTGTGCTGTTCTTTCTGTAGTTTAGATCCTTGCGAGGCGGAGAGGTAGAGGGCATAATCTCCGCGCGCCCCAGAGTTCGAACCTTAAGGGTCTGCCGGAACCCGTGATCCGATAGGCTTGCTCCTCTTGGAAGGAGGTTGCCTACCGCAGTCCGGAACCGTTGAAGATTCCGGCGTGGTGTCCGGCTCAAAGCCGGACTTGGAGCCCTGGGGGGTCTTGTCCCCTTCACTCCTGGAGTCCGGGAGGTCGCCTCACGGCTCCTCCAGGACCACCTCCTCTTGGCCCGGAGCTTGTTGTGACGCCACGTCGGCGTCGTCCGCAGTGCGGGGGGAGGTAGCGGGCGGAACTGAATTCACGTCCGACGAATCCAGGGAGCCGCTCGACGACTCGTCGAGCCCGGCCTTGGGTGGACTGCATAATTATATTCGACATAAGGAAAAGCTGTGCAACAAAGGAATTCTATGAGTTACTCTAGTGTCCGAATACTTACGATGCCGCTGGGCGCCTGGCCCTTTGTGGCCACTCCTCTTCGCCCTCGACGGCGTCGGTGGAGTAGTCCGGAGGGAGGGTCTTTCCCTTCTTGGACCCTTCGGCCTCCCCTGTTAGGGCGGCCTTCCTCTTCTTTCCTCCCCCCGCTGGAGGGGGAGAGGTTTCTTCTTCCTCCTCCTCGTTTTCACGAGAGGAGTGCGTCTCGGATTCATCGGATGATGAATCCGACACCTCCATACGCTGGGTACTCTTTCGAGTCCCCGTGGCCTTCTTCTTGGCCTTCTTCTCCAGCACCACGTAAGGTGCCGGAGCCAGCAGCTTCGCTAAGCGAGCGTCGGCTGGGTCTTCAGGCAAAGGGGCCGGACAGTCGATCTGTCTGGACTTCGCCTGCCAATCCTGTCAAAGGTAAGGGAGTTTAGGTCCCGCATAGAGTCAAACTATGAGAAACAAATGTCCTGTAAAAGGTAAAAGATAACTACCGCACTAGCTTGACGCTGTGTGCTGAATCCGCGATCCTCGGAAGCGGACGCGGGAGCCTCGACGCCCTTGAATAGCACCTTCGAGGCATCTTCGTACGTCGTGTCGAAGAGCCTACTCAAAGTTTGGTGCTGTGCCGGGTTGAACTCCCACAGGTTGAAGGCCCGTTGTTGACACAGGGGGATCCGGCGGACGGGCATAACTTGGACTACATTGACAAGCTTGAGCCGCTTGTTCACCAGGGATTGGATGCATGTTTGCAGTCCAGTCACCTCTTCCTCGTTGCCCCACGACAGGCCCGTCTCTTTCCAGGACGTGAGCCGCGTAGGGGGTCTGGATTGGAACTTGGGGGCTGCGACCCACTCAGGGTCGCACGGCTCGGTGAAGTAAAACCACCCCGATTCCCACCCCTTCAGGGTCTCCACAAAGGAGCCCTCGAGCCATAGGACGTTGGCTATCTTGCCCGCCATGGCGCCTCTGCACTCCGCCTGGTTGCCGCGCACCACCTTCGGCTTGGTGTTGAAGGTCTTGAGCCAAAGGCCGAAATGGGGGCGGATACGGAGGAAGGCCTCGCACACGACGATAAATGCCGATATGTTGAGGACGAAGTTCTGGGCCAGATCGTGGAAATCCAGGCCATAGTAGAACATGAGCCCCCGGACGAACGGGTGGATAGGAAAGCCCAGTCCGCGGAGGAAATGGGGAAGGAATACTACCCTCTCATGGGGCCTTGGGTGGGGAGGAGCTGCCCCTCTTAGGAAAGCCAGTGCGTGATGTCGTTAGACAAGTATCCGGCCTTCCTGAGCTTTTTGATATGGCCCTCCGTGACGGAGGAGACCATCCACTTGCCTCCCGCTCTGGACATGGCTGGAGAGGGTTGAGGTGGGAAGTGCGGGCTTGGGCGCTGGAGCTCCAGTGCGCGGAAGATGGATAGGCAAAAGAGGAAGAAGGCGTAGGTAAAAAGGTGGATCCTTATCCCCTTATATGGGCGGATGCGACTATGCGTCCCCACCAGCCTGGTAAAACTCGCTTATCTCCCAAGCGCCGTGATAAATGGCGCGGTTGGGTTACCCACGTCTGTATTGATGAGAATCCCGTAAGTAAAGGGGACACGATCTCTGCTTTGACAAGACATGCCAAGGAAACTGCCTCGCCAAACGCGCTGAGGTGGGAGAGCAAAAACGATTCGAATAAAGGCTTGGCTATAGTGTGATGTCACGCTACGGAATACATCAGCAGATTAGATTTGTGTTAATATTATTATCTCTATGGCATTATGTGGAAACTTATTTTGCAGAGCCGGACACTATCCTTAGTGTTAACAATCTTTTATGAAGTACTTGGAGGAGGAACCCGCCTTGCAATGCCGAAGACAATCTGCGCGCCGGACTCGTCGTCATTGAAGCCTGTTTCAGGGGCTACTGAGGGAGTCCTAGATTAGGGGTGTTCGGGTAGCCGGACTATACCTTCAGCCGGACTCCTAGACTATGAAGATACAAGATTGAAGACTTCGTCCCATGTCCGGATGGGACTTTCCTTGGCATGGAAGGCAATCTTGGCGATGCGGATATTTAGATCTCCTACCATTGTAACCGACTTTGTGTAACCCTAACCCTCTCCAGTGTCTATATAAACCGGAGGGTTTTAGTCCGTAGGACAACAGAACATACAACAATCATACCATAGGCTAGCTTCTAGGGTTTAGCCTCCTTGATCTCGTGGTAGAGCTACTCTTGTACTACCCATATCATCAATATTAATTAAGCAGGACGTAGGGTTTTACCTCCATTGAGAGGGCCCGAACCTGGGTAAAACTTCGTGTCCCTTGTCTTCTGTTACCATCCGCCTAGACGCACAGTTCGGGACCCCCTACCCGAGATCCGCCGGTTTTGACTCCGACAGTAGGTATATATAGGAGGAAGGAGTACGTCGGTGGAGCAAAGGGGGGCCCACGAGGCAGGGGGGCACGCCCTAGGGGGGGCGCCCTCCACCCTCGTGGCCGCCTCCCTTCTTTCTTGACGTGGGGTCCAAGTCTTCTAGATCATATTCGGTGAGAAAATCACGTTCCCGAAGTTTTCATTCCGTTTGGACTCCGTTTGATATTCCGTTTCTTCGAAACACTGAAATAGGCAAAAAAACAGCAATTCTGGGCTGGGCCTCAGGTTAATAGGTTAGTCCCAAAAGTAATATAAAAGTGGAAAATAAAGCCCAATATGGTCCAAAACAGTAGATAATATAGCATGGAGAAATCAAAAATTATAGATACGTTGGAGACGTATCAGCCGCGCCGAGAGCACCAGGGCGGTGGACGACGGCGAGGCCAAGGAAGGGAACGACACAGAGCCAGGGAAGACTCTACAGTTGTTTCCCACGCAGAGGGGAGTACGACTATACGAGGGTTTACTGGTTCGTCTGCCGTCGCGGGAGAATGACAACAGGTGTGGGTGAGTAGAGGGATGGCTAGGCCAGCGATGGGAGTACAGTGGGGCGGTGAGGCCTGCGCAACAGCACAGCTGGCCGCGGGGAGGAGGGAGCAGGCAGTCCCGCCGGCACTTATTTGAGCAGCTGGAGCAGGAAGTGCAGAGATTGAAGAAGCACGATGACCATTGGATGGACATCCAACAGTCACTGCTTGTGCGTCAACCTTTTTTTAGGAAAGCCTCAAATCTGTGGAAAACAACATACAAGATACAACCCATTTGCAATTATTTCTAATAATTGACAACCCATTTGCTAATTCTTAAGGTTTTTTGAGCCCGTATTATTTTTGTTAGCATTACAGCCCATATTGTTGCCACGGTTAAAAAAGTATACGAAATTTTGCATATTCCGGTGCGGTCTGAACTATTTTTAATCCCGAAATTTTGAGTCACGTTCAAACTGATTTTAAAAATAAATATATATCAATATAAAATCCAACAAATTGTCCACGCATAAAATTCAATGCAATTTAAAATCTCAAAATGAAAAAAATAAATTTTAAACTAATTGCTGGTTTGATGCGTTTTAAAAATGTACAACCCATTTCTCATTACTGATAGGCCATTTTCTCAGTCAGCCGAATGAAGCTCTCCACATCTTGAAAGATTTGCAGCCTAACAGGCCTGACAAAGCGACTTACTTGGCAAATCACAAAAAAAGTGGGTTGTGGCCGTGGACCCAGCTGCGGCCATGGACCCAACTGTCAGCCTCTCCACGTACAGTACTCTTACGATGGAAGTCGGTCGTTGACCACATTGACCACGCCGCACCATGAGCACCAAGGCGGTGGACGACGACGAGGCCTAGGAAGGGGACGACGCGGAGCCGGGGAAGACGCGGCAGTGGATGCCCACGCGGAGAGGAGTACGAGGGTTCACTGGTTCGGCTCCGATGTGAGGCTGTCGTCGCCGCAGGGCCTAACTAGCGGTGGGAGTAGTAGGGGGCGGTGAGGCCTCAACGGCAGCACAGCCGGCCACTGGAGGAAGGAGAAGGCGGTCTCGCCGGCGCTGGGTTGGGCGGCTGGTGCAAGAAGAGCAGTAATTGAAGAAGCAGCAGGACCGTTTGATTCAAATCCAATGATTACTGCTGCTAGAATCATTTGTTGACTAAGTTTACAAGCCCTGCGTACGCGTCAACTTAGTAGGCCCACAGGTTAGCCTCCCAACTGGTGCGCCCCAGATGTCAGTGGGAGGAATCTTTTTTTCGCGTAATAAGGAGGCAGTTGATTGCGTGCGGCCAGCCCAGTGGAGGGAGTAGGGTGGGTCGGGGAAGCTTGCGCGGCATCACAACGGGCAACAAGAGGAGGGAGCAGGCAGTCCCGCCGATGCTAGTTTAGGCGGCTGGAGCAGGAAGATCAGAGATTGAAGAAGCATGTCGGCCGTTGGATGGACATCCAATAGTCACTACTGCTAGAATCGTGTGTTGACTGACAAAGCCTTGCATAAACAAGTCAGCCTCGAAATCTGTGGCGTGTACAACCCATTTGCTATTATTTTTATAATTTTTACTCATTTTCTAATTCATATGGAATTTATTGCAGCCCGTTTTCCATTTTTAGAATTGCTGCCCATTTTCTGGCCAGTACCAGGGTTAAAAAAATTAACTAAATATGTGGGAAATTTTGAAAATTCGCAAATTTTTGCCGGGGAAAAATTACTCTTAATCCAAAATTAGTAGCCATACTAAAACAAATTTAAAACTATATTAGTACTATGTCATGTTAAATCCAATGAAATACTCCCTCCGTCCCAAAGTTCTTGTCTTAGATTTGTCTAAATAGAGATGTATCAAGTCACGTTTTGGTATTAGATACATCCGTATCTAGATTAATCTAAGACAAGAATTTTGGGACAGAGGGAGTATAAGATATCAGTGAAGAACAAAAACAAAAAAGAAACTAATATCCCATTTGCTATTTTTTTTGGAATTTTCAACCCCTTTTGATATTACTTTTAACATTCACTGACCATACTCTTTGGCCAGGCCGAAATGCATCCCTCCTCGTCTTGAAAGATTTGCAGCCTAGTAAGTCGGAGAAAACAAATAGGCCTAGCTTGGGTATTCTTCAAAAAGAAATACCGGGCTACCTATTTCCCCAAAGAAAAAACTGCTGGGCTGGTCATGTTGTTAGACGGGCCACAGAGACCGCACAACCCAGTTTATAGCCTGCTTCTCCGAATTACTACTAAAAAAAGTTGTACAATTCTGTCATTAATTGACTATACGTTGAAAATGATGCGGGTCCCAGATATCAGCAGGGTGGATTAGAGTAAAAAAACGAGGGGTTCATCTGAGTAGTAACAGAGGTGCTTGCTTGTGTTCAGGAGTGGACCTGGTGGGTCCATGATACGTCTCCATCGTATCTATAATTTTTTATTGTTCCATGCCAATATTCTACAACTTTCATATACTTTTGGCAACTTTTTATACTATTTTTGGGACTAACATATCGATCCAGTGCCCAATGCCAGTTCCTGTTTGTTGCATGTTTTATGTTTTGCAGAAACCCCATATCAAACGGAGTCCAAACGGGATAAAAATGGACGGAGAATTATTTTGGAATAGTTGTGATTTTTGGGAAGTAAAATCAACACGAGACGGTGCCCGAGGTGGCCACGAGGGTGGGGCCCACGCCCACTCTAGGCAGGCGCGTCCCTGACCCTCGTGGGCCACCTGTAAGGCGGTTGATGCCCTTCTTCGGCCACAAGAAAGCTAATTTTTGGAAAAAGATCTGGGTGAAGGTTTCAATCCAATCGGAGTTACGGATCTCCATATATACACGAAACAGTGAAAGGGCAGCAGACCATAACGCAGAAACAGAGAGAGACAGAGAGACAAATTCAATCTCGGAGGGGCTCTCGCACCTCCCATTCAATGGAGGCCAAGGACCAGAGGGGAAACCCTTCTCCCGTCTAGGGAGGAGGTCAAGGAAGAAGAGGAAGAAGGGGCCCCCTCTCCTCCGGTGGCGCCGGAACGCTGCCGTGGCCACCATCATCATCACCGCGATCTTCACCAACACCTCTGCCATCTTCACCAACATCTCCATCACCTTCCCCCCTCTATCTACAGCGGTCCACTCTCCCGCAACCCGCTGTACCCTCTACTTCTGGTGCTTTATGCTTCATATTATTATCCAATGATGTGTTGCCATCCTATGATGTCTGCGTAGATTTTCATTGTCCTATCGGTGGTTGATGAATTGCTATGATTGATTTAATTTGCTTGTGGTTATGTTGCTGTCCTTTGGTGCCCATCATATGAGCGTGCGCGTGGATCACACCATAGGGTTAGTTGTATGTTGATAGGACTATGTATTGGAGGGCAAGAGTGACAGAAGCTTCAACCTAGCATAGAAATTGATGCATATGGGATTGAAGGGGGACCAATATATCTTAATGCTATGGTTGGGTTTTACCTTAATGAGCGTTAGTAGTTGCGGGTGCTTGCTAATAGTTCCAATCATAAGTGCATAGAATTCCAAGTCAGGGATGACATGCTAGCAATGGCCTCTCCCACATAAAACTTGCTATCGGTCTAGTAAACTAGTCAATTGCTTAGGGACAATTTCGCAACTCCTACCACCACTTTTCCACACTGGCTATACTAACTTTATTGCTTCTTTACTTAAAACAGCCCCTAGTTTCTATTTACGTGCTCTTTATATTCTTGCAAACCTATGCAACAACACCTACAAAGTAATTCTAGTTTCATACTTGTTCTAGGTAAAGCGAACGTCAAGCGTGCGTAGAGTTGTATCGGTGTTCGATAGAACTTTAGGGAATATTTGTTCTACCTTTAGCTCCTCGTTGGGTTCGACACTCTTACTTATTGAAAACTGTTGTGATCCCCTATACTTGTGGGTTATCAAGACCTTTTTCTGGCGCCGTTGCCGGGGAGCAATAGCGTGGGGTGAATATTCTCGTGTGTGCTTGTTTGCTTTATCACTAAGTAATTTTTATTTGCTGTTATTAGTTGTTCTTTATCTTTAGTTATGGATATGGAACACAAAATACAAAAAAAATTAGGTGTACTTTCTGCTCATGGAGATGGGGAACCTCCTAAAACACTCGATGCTGGTTATGTGAAAGATATTATGTACTACTTTAATAATCCTGAGAAAACCCCATTCAATTATGTAATGGGAGTAACGTTTGATCAACGTGAATACTTTAGGGATTACCGCTTGACACAAAAGGGAAACTATTATGGGATCAAATAGAAGAATTTGTTGCTTTTATGGGTGCTTATGAAATTGAATCTATGTTTAAAGAGTTTGAAGATTTTGATGATTCGGTTTATAGACCTGAAAATTTAGCTATCCTTAAATATTGCTTTGAGAATTATGAATACAATTCCGATATTAATGCACTTATTGAGAAAGTCTCCGCTATCCAAGAAGAGACTAATATTTTGCAAGAACCTATGGAAGAAGAAGTTGATGAAACTGTGAGCTCGTTGGATGAAAAAGATGAGGAGGAGAGCGAAGAACAAAAGGAGGAAGAGCGGATTGATCACCCGTGCCCACCTTCTAATGAGAGGAACTCTTCAACTCATACATTGTTTAATTCCCCTTCGTGCTTACCGAAGAATGATTGCTATGATGACTGTTATGATCCCTTTGATTCTTTTGAAATATCCCTTTTTGATGATGCTTGCTATGCTTGTGGCCAAGATGCCAATATGAATTATGCCTATGGAGATGAACTTGCTATAGTTCCTTATGTTATGAATGAAATTGTTGCTATTGCACCCACGCATGATAGTCCTATTATCCTTTTGAATTCTCCCGACTACACTATATCGAAGAAGCTTGCACTTATTAAGGATTATATTGATGGGTTGCCTTTTAATACTACACATGATTATTTTGATGAGTATAATATGCATGTGCTTGCTGCTCCTACTTGCAATTATTATGAGAGAGGAACTATATCTCCACCTCTCTATGTTTCCCACATGACAAAATTGCAAGAAACTGTTTATACTATGCATTGGCCTTTACTATGTGTGCATTAATTGTTCTTTTATGACATGCCGATGCATAGGAAGAGAGTTAGACTTCATCATTACTTGATATATGTTGCATCGTGCTCACTACCAAATGCCAAATCATTTCTAATTAAAATTGGCTTTGATATACCTTGGGATCCGGGTGGATTCACTACTTGAGCACTATATGCCTAGCTTAATGGCTTTAAAGAAAGCACTGCCAGGGAGACAACCTGGAAGTATTAGAGAGTCATTTATTTCTGTCGTGTGCTTATATAAAGTTTAAAAACAAAAAATAAATAAAGAGGGGAACCTAAAACTTTTCAAAAAGGGAAGTGAAAGTGAGAAAGACAAGCATTGTTGAAGTGGGAGAGCTCCTTGAACTTTGTTCATGCTCACGGAAACTTTGTGAATCTTAATTATAGAAACTTTTCAATAAAAATAGTTATCCCCTTATACAATTCCATTGTATTATAAAAATAATGTGCCAAGGTTTGCCTTTAGGATGTTTACGATGTTTGTTGGTTTGTACGGTGCAGGACAGAAACTTTGGCTGTAGTGCGCTATTTTTAATTTTTACTGGAATGTCAAATGGTTCTGATTCTTTTTGCACTATATTTATATACAAATTGTTTACTTTTCCTAATTTTGGCAGAATTTTTAAAGTAACATAAGTATGGTTAATGTTCAGGTTATTACAGAATGTTCGGTTTTAGACAGATTCTGTTTTTGATGCGTAGTTTGCTAGTTTTGATGAAACTATCGATTTATATCAATGGATTAAGCCATGGAAAAGCTATATTACAGTAGACACAATGCAAAAACAAAATATGAATTGGTTTGCAACGGTACTTAGAGTAATATTTGCTTTATTATACTAACGGATCTTACCGAGTTTTCTGTTGAAGTTTTGTGTGGATGAAGTGTTCAATGATCGAGGAGGTCTCGGTGTGAGAAGAAGGAAGAGAGGCAAGAGATCAAGCTTGGGGATGTCTGAGTCACCCCAAGTAAATATTCAAGGAGTCTCAAGCATCTAAGCTTGGGGATGCCCCGGAAGGCATCCCCTCTTTCTTCAACAAGTATCAGTATGTTTTCGGATTCGTTTCGTTCATGCGATATGTGCAATCTTGGAGCGTATTTTGCATTTAGTTTTCACTTTTTTTCTTTTATGCACCATGCTGGTATGAGATAGTCCTTGGTTGATTTATATAATGCTTCACGTGCTTCACTTATATCATTTGAAGTTTGGATTGCCTGTTTCTCTTTACATAGAAAACCGCCATTTGCAGAATGCTCTTTTGCTTCACTTATATTTGTTAGAGCGTGGGCATATCTTTTGTAGAAAGAATTAAACTCTCTTTCTTCACTTATATCTATTTAGAGAGATGACAGGAACTGGTCATTCACATGGTTAGTCATAAAATCCTACATAAAACTTGTAGATCACTGAATATGATATGTTTTGATTCCTTGCAATAGTTTTGCGATATAACGGTGGTGATATTAGAGTCATGCTAGTTGAGTAATTGTGAAATTGAGGAATACTTGTGTTGAGGTTTGCAAGTCCCGTAGCATGCATTCATGGTGAACTGTTATGTAACGAAGTCGGAGCATGATGTGTTCTTTCATTGCTTTCCTTATGAGTGGCGGTCGGGGACGAGCAATGGTCTTTTCCTACCAATCTATCCCCTAGGGGCATGCGTAGTAGTACTTTGCTTCGAGGGCTGAGGGAGTCCTGGATTAGGGGGTGTTCGGGTAGCCGGACTATACCTTCGCCGGACTCCAGGACTATGAAGATACAAGATTGAAGACTTCGTCCCGTGTCCGGATGGGACTTTCCTTAGCGTGGAAGGCAAGCTAGGCGGTGCGGATGCTCAAGATATTCTATCATTGTAACCGACTCTGTGTAACCCTAACCCTATCCGGTGTCTATATAAACCGGAGGGTTGTAGTCCGTAGGGGAGAATCCATCATCATACACAATCATACCATAGGCTAGCTTCTAGGGTTTAGCCTCTTTGATCTCGTGGTAGATCTACTCTTGTACTACCCATATCATCAATATTAATCAAGAAGGAGTAGGGTTTTACCTCCATCGAGAGGGCCCGAACCTGGGTAAACTTCGTGTCCCTTGTTTCCTGTTACCATCCGACCTTGACGCACAGTTCGGGACCCCCTACCCGAGATCCGCCGGTTTTGACACCGACATTGGTGCTTTCATTGAGAGTTCCTCTGTGCCGTCGCGATCAGGAAGGATGCCTCTGCCCGTCTTTAAAGACGGCGCCATTACTAAGGGAGCCTTGGCTGTCGGCCAAACCCTTCGGCTAGGTGGTTTTCTTACGACCGCCTGTTCGGCCGTTGCGCCGACGGTGACCTCTCGGGTCATCAAAAGCAACCTGCACGTCAGCTCAGAACTCGCCGAGCAGCTGGATCCGATGGAGCTCTCTTCCGTAAACGAGCTCTTGGATCGCATCGCCGCACTGGGGGTCGCTACAAATTACGACCAGGTTGGGCTTAAACCCGATCTAAGAGAAATTAACTCTCCCCAAGTCACCCACCACGTTGCCGTGGTAGAGGCACAGTGCGGCGACCCTTCATCTATTCTAAGGACTAGCTACGTCCGAATTCCCGAACCCTCCAGGCCGGATACCCGCGGAGGGGAGGATACAATCCAAGACCTGAGCTTAGAATCAGGCAACGGGCTAGATTCATTGGACAACATCCAAGACTCCGGACTTCAGAGTTCGGAAGCTCTTCGGCCTCCTAATCTTAAATGGGGTGAGGTCTCAGATTCAAAGCCACCCACCCGCCCGAACATAAGCGATCTTTCCCAAATCAGGCAAAAGCCCGAAGAAACAGTACATCACTACTGGCCCAGATTCGTCCTGGTTATGAACAGGACAAAGGACTGCCGTGAGGGAGATGCAATTTCAATCTTTTGCAGTAACTGCATGGACGAGGGAATACTTAACGCCATAAGTCGTCGTGATATTACACGCTTCGCTGACTTGGCGTCCATAGTACAAAAGTACTGTGCGATGGAAAGCGCTTGGAAAACCGAAATAAAATTTTGGGATAATCCGGCCTTGAATAGCAATCCCGTCCGAACTAAGAGGGTGCACCACAGTAAGACACCCGGATTGAATATAAAAAAGCCAAAACCCTCTAGAGGGCATGGAACCGTACTGGAAAGGTGGCTTGATGGACCCTGTAGAGTTCACAGTACAGAGGACGCCACACCAACACATAGCCTTAGAGCATGTTGGATACTCCGGTAGGTGGCCAAAATTGGCGAGGACCTCCTAATTTCAGAGGCCAAAGAAAGCCAGCCCGAGGACACCAGTACCATTCTCACAGTCTTCGAGACTTTCGCATCAAATAATATGCAAAAAAGAACACTCCGCAGCCTCACCGAAGTCTATCAAGAAGCAACAATAAACCCATGGAGTGACACTGCTATCACCTTCAATGCGAGTGACGAACCTAAATTCCGAACAGCCCGAGCACCAGCCGCATTGGTCCTTAGTCCCATCGTGGACGGCTCTCACCTCACAAAGGTACTCATGGACGGAGGCAGCGGATTGAACCTCATTTACGAGGAAACCCTCCAAAAGATGGAAATAGACTGGAACCGCATTGAGCGAAGCAGCACAACCTTTAGAGGAATAATCCCCAGTTAGGAAGCGCGCTGCACTGGAAAGATCACACTAGATGTGGTGTTCGACACGCCGGATAATTACTGGTCCGAAGAAGTCACGTCCCAGGTGGCCCCATTCAAAAGCGGATACCACGCTATATTAGGACGGGAGGCATTCACAGTTTTCCAAGCCATACCCCATTACGGGTACATGAAGCTCAAGATGCCTGGGCCAAACGGAATTATCACTCTCGCTAGTGATCCGGACATAGCACTCCACGCCGAAAACAAGACAACCGCATTGGCCCTTGAGGCACTATCCGAAACCTTAGCGGCCGAAGAACTGACCGCGCTGCGCTCCATTGTTAACAGGGATGATGTGATACTCGATAAGAGATCCAAATCCACATCCTTCAAACCAGCGGACGAAATAGTCAAATTCCAGGTCCACCCAACGGACCCCAATAAAACAGCCTCCATCGGGGCACGACTGAACCCTGATGTAGACGCCGCACTGCGAGAGTTCCTACGAGAGAACTGGGACATTTTTGCTTGGCACCCTTTAGACATGCCAGGAATCCCACGCAGGCTGGCCGAACACAGCTTAAATATCCAGAAAGGATTCAAACCTGTCAAACAAGCCCTTCGGCGCTTTTCCGAACCGAAGAGACAAGCTATGGGAGAGGAGCTAGCCAAGTTATTGGAGGTCGGATTCATTAGAGATATAAAACATCCAGACTGGCTAGCAAACTTGGTGATGGTACCAAAGAAGGACAAATCCTGGCGCCTGTGCGTCGATTTTAAAGACCTTAACAAGGCATGCCCAAAGGATCCCTTCCCCTCCCTCGTATCGATCAAATTATCGATGCCACTGCAGGACATGATTCGTTGTGTTTCCTCGACGCATACTCCGGTTATCATCAAATCAAGATGGTAGAATCAGACCAAGCCGCGACGGCATTCATCACACCATACGGCCCATTCTGCTTCAACACAATGCCCTTTGGGCTAAAAAACGCCGGCGTAACATATCAGCGCATGATCCAAACATGTCTTGCAAACCAGATCGGCAAAACAATGGAGGCATACGTGGATGATGTGGTCGTCAAATCAAAACACGTCGAATCTCTAGTAGACGACTTGAGGCTTACATTCGATAACCTCCGAAAATACGACATCAAGCTCAATCCGGAAAAATGCGTTTTCGGCGTTCCAGCCGGAAAGCTCTTGGGCTTCATTGTATCCGGTAGAGGAATCGAAGCAAATCCAGCCAAGATCCGAGCTTTGTCAAAATTGGATGTCCCAAAAGACCTCAAACAAATACAGAAATTAACCGGATGTGTGGCGGCTCTAAGCCTCTTCATCTCCCGCCTGGGAGAAAAGGCACTGCCCCTTTACCGCCTCCTACGGCGCACCGAACACTTCGAGTGGACGGATGCCGCCACGGCCGGACTCGATGAAATAAAATCCATATTGGCAACAAACCTAGTCCTGGCCGCACCAAACACCGGCGAGCCAATGCTATTATACATCGCGGCAACCCATCAAGTTGTCAGCGCAGTGCTCGTCGTCGAGCGGGAAACGGACGGACACAAATTCCCCCTTTAAAGGCCGGTCTACTACGTGTCCACTGTCCTCACTCCATGCAAATCACGGTACCCACACTATCAGAAAATTGCATACGCAGTATTCATGGCATCCCGGAAGCTACGACACTACTTTCAAGAGTGTTCGATTACAGTAGCCTCGGAAGTACCACTCAATGACATCATCAATAACCGCGATGCAATGGGCCGGATCGCAAAATGGGCCATTGAGCTCCTCCCGTTCGACATAACCTATAAGCCACAGCGAGCTATAAAATCGCAAGTATTGGCCGACTTCGTCGCAGAATGGACGGAGGCCGAACTCCCTAAAGAGTACGGCACATACTCAAACTGGATCATGCATTTCGACGGCTCCAAAATGTTGGCCAGACTGGGGGCTGGCGTCATTTTGACGTCCCCCACAGGAGATACAGTCCAATATGTACTCCAAATTATGTACACGGACTCCAACAATGCAGCCGAATATGAGGCCCTCCTACATGGTCTCCGGATGGCAGTATCCATGGGAATTCAATGCCTAGAGGTACGCGGGGATTCGAACCTCGCGATCTCCCAAATAAATGGCGACTTCGACGCCAAGGATCCAAAAATGGCAGCTTACCGCAATGCCGTGCTAAAAATGTCGGCTCGGTTCGAAGGGCTGGAGTTTCACCATATATCCCGCGGAAATAATCAAGCAGCGGACGTCCTGGCACGCATCGGAGCAAAACGCGATGCAGTCCCCCCAACATCTTTTTGGAAAGATTGTTCAAGCCATCCGTAACATGGGAGGGGGAATGCGCAATTAACAGCCCGGACGCAGCCGAACCACTCGACGCCGAACAACCTGACATAATTGGAGGTCCTGCCAACGAAATTACACCTTTAGCCCACATAATAATGGCGGTTATCGCCCCGTGGACAGAACCATTCCTAGCCTACCTTACTAGGCAGGAACTCGCAGAGAACCAAAATGAGGCCCGCTGCATAGTGCGGCGATCTAAAGCCTACAAAGTCCACGAGGGGGGGCTTTATAAGAAAAGCACTACCGGAGTCCTTCAAAGGTGTATCTCCGAAGAGGAAGGGCGGGATCTTCTGGCCGAAATTCACGCCTGACTCGATGGTCATCACGCTGCTGCTCGGTCCCTTGTTAGCAAGGCTTTCCGCACAGGCTTCTATTGGCCGACGGCCCGGGCAGACGCTCAGGACCTAGTCCAACGATGCGTTGGTTGCCAAGTTTTGCCAACCAAAGCCATATGCCACCCACCGGACTCCAAACTATACCCATCACCTGGCCCTTTGCGGTCTAGGGGCTTGACATGGTCGGACCTCTTAAAGGTGGAACCCACAAGAAAAATTACTTACTGGTCATGGTGGATAAGTTCACCAAATGGATAGAAGCCAAGCCTGTCCAGACGGCTGAATCCGGACCCGTGATAGACTTCATATCCAGGGTTGTACACCATTACGGCGTCCCCCATAGCATCATAACCGATAACGGTACAAATTTTACAGCCGACGAGGTAAAACCGTGGTGCAAAAACATGGGCATCAAGTTCGACTATGCTTCAGTCTATCACCCACAAACCAATGGCCAGGTTGAACGTGCAAACGGTCTTATCATGAGCGGCATCAAACCCAGACTAGTGCGGTCCCTCAAGGAATCTAACACGCACTGGGTAGAGGAGCTCGACTCCGTACTCTGGGGGCTGCGGACCACACCAAATCGCACCACCGGATACACACCATTCTTTATGGTGTACGGCGCAGAGGCAGTTCTGCCCCTGCGACATAATTCATGACTCACCTAGAGTGCGCATGTACGAAGAAAGAGAAGCCGAGCTCGATCGGCAGGACAGCCTGGACGCCTTGGAGGAGGAGCGTGACGTGGCGAAAGCCTGTTCTGCATTTTATCAACAACAGGCCCGAAGATACCAAAGCAGAGAAGTACGGGCCAAAAATTACAATGTTGGCGAACTAGTTCTACACCTGCCGGATAAGAAAAAGGACAAACTCAAGCCCAAATGGGAAGGTCCATTTATAATCGACCAAGTCCTGACTGGTGGAGCGTACCACCTGCGAGATGCGTCGGATAATCGACTCGAGCCAAACCCGTGGAACGCCACACGTCTCCGAAGATTCTATGCCTAGCGCTGGACTCCGTGTTCGTCTCCTTCCCCTGTCACACCCTAGCTAGTCATGCATTAGAGTGTTGCATCATGTTTACTTTCATCAGAAACTTGAAATGGGGAAGGCAGAACCCCCAACACCCCCCCTGAAATCAACTAGGGTTTACTAAAAGCATTTTCAATGAACCTGAAATGCCCTTCTAAAGTGTTCACCCTCTTTGTCTTGGGTTAGAACCTTTGGCAAAATAGGTGCACAATTTTCTAGGTCAACAGAAGGTCATTGTTTTAAATCATAAGTATTTGAATTTGGGCATTTAAATGCAATTAAATAATTTAAATGCTCAAATAATTCTGCAAATAAATGTTTGCTGTTGGAAATAATCTAAACAGAGCCCATATTTATTTTCAGGATTTTTGGAAATGTTTTAGTATTTTAAATAAAGCCCAATAGTTACAGTTAAATAGAAAACAGAAACAAATTTAAAAAAGAGAGAGGGAGAAGCCCACCTGGGCCTTACCTGTGCTGGCCAGCCCACCTGGCTCGGCCCAGCCGACTGGCGATGCCAGTCGTCGTCCTCCTCGCGCCAGAAGGACGCGGAGCGCGTGGCCGGCGCCCGCGGCCACACGCCGGCCACCTCCTGCTTCCGCCGATGCCAGGAGACGTCCTGGGTTGCCACGTGACCCCCACGTCCCCCTCTCGTCCTCTCTCACTCTCCCCCTCGTCTCCCTCCCGCGATGGCCGACGCACCCGTCGCCGTCTCACCGCCGTAGCCGCGCCCTCCGTCACCCCCTCGCCCCTCTGATCTGTCCGGGAGCTCCGCCGTGACGCCCTCGCCCTCCCCGCCGAGCCACGCCTCACCGGAGGCCCTGCATCGCCGCCATCAGCTCGTCTTCGACCTCGGTGCCCGCCGGCCGCTGTTCGTCGATTCGCCTCGCCCCGTTCGCCCCCGAGCCCGCTGAGCTGCTCGTCGACCCCCCTGTGAGCTCCCGCCCCGAACCCCTCTCTCCCCCGCCTCTTTTGCGCCGCGTAGCCCTAGTTTCACCGGAACCGCTAGCTCCTCGCCGCCGGCCATGGCGCCGTCGTGGCTAGAGCCACAATGGCTCGAAGCCAACCTCCCCGTTGTGCTCAGTGCAGCACCAGGAACCCGTAGCCACCACCAGCTCCTCCTCCCGTGCACCGTAGCGTCAAACCCGACCCCGCCCGAACTCCGGCGCCGCCCTAGCTCATTTCCGGCGAGCTCCGGCCGTCCCCGCTGCCGCCGCATGCCGCGCTGGATGCGCACGAGCCCCAGCTTCCCGTAGATGGCCTCGGCCGTCGATTTGGTCGCCGGAGCGCGAATTCCGTGCTGCCCCGCCGCGTCTGGTCGTCGCCGGACCTCAACGCCGGCGAGTTGACCCCGCTGACCCCATTTGACCACGGGTGGGCCCAGTTTGACCCCTGGGTCAATGACAGGTGGGGCCCAGCCCTGTTAATTAGTTAGGATTAGTGCTAATTATTTTTAGTTTAACTTAACCACACTGACACGCGGGACCCACGCGTCAGGTTCGACCTGGACCGGGTCTGTTGACCTGCTGAGGTCAGCATGACGCAATGCTGACGCCGTAATCGATTTTCTGGATTTAATCTTATTCAGGAAAATCCAGAAAATGTTTGAAACTTCAAAAAATCATAGAAATTAATCTGTAACTCCAAATGAAATAATTTATATATGAAAAATTATCAGAAAAATTCAATCTATCCATCTGTAATGGTTTCATGCATGACAAAACAAGTTTACCTTTCTGTTTAAACAGAATAAGGAAATGCACTATTAAGGCCATGCCTAATGAGCTAATATTTGAATCTTTGATTCAAATGAGTTCATCCCTTTCTATTTTAGCTTGCATTAGGCCAGGACACATTTATATTGCCATGTCATAGCATGCATCATAATGTTGCATATCGTCATGTGTTGATTGAGTTTCGATGTGTTCTTCGTGGTAGGTCCTACCTCCGATGATATTCAAGAGTATCCAACTGAAGGGCAGTATCCCACTACCACTCCATCAGGCAAGCAACCCATTGATCATTCCGATACAAACCCATGTTCTCACTTCTGCTCTCATTTACTGCATTAAGACAACGCGATTCAAACTGCTGTGTGTCTCGGTAGTTGAACCCACTTCCTTTGCATGACCCATCACTGTCACAGTAACTAGATGAAACCCACTAGCATGTGTAGGAGTTGATTGAGCCATATGTGTGTGTGTTCCTACCATGCTATGCTTGCTATGCTTAGAGTTGTGTCAGGTCTGGCTCATCGGGATGATGAACTAGAGTGAAAGGTTGTGATGTTGTCGAGAGTGTGAAGGTGTTGAACACGATTTGGTAAAGGAATCGATGGAAGGCCATGTAGGAGTACATGGTGGGTTGTTTCATTGAGGCCGTCCTTAAGAACTGAGATCTGTGTGTGTGATTTAAGATTCAACTACTACCACACATTGGGATCCTTAATTGACTCTCTCGGCTTATTAACCATACTTGTCCTCCGTCCGGGAGTTGCAAAGTAGTTTCTGGTGTCTGTAGTATGCTGGGGGCCGCACGCAGCGCTGACCATAGGGGTGGGCTGTGTTGCGGTAGGCATGTGGCCCAGTGTACCGATTCACCCGTTTGGTGTCTCGGGAACCCTGCACACATCGTTCGGGGCCGTTAGTGGAAACCTCGGCCGGACTCCCTGCGGATGGAACCCGAAGAGGCGATAAATCTGGACTAGGGACTAGTGTGTTTAGTCAGGTCGTGGCCGACACCCTCGCTGGGCTTCCACTTGAAGGTTACCGAGTACATGTCGTGTAAACGGCGATAGGTGGTGGGAGCGTGTGTGAAGAAGTACACCCCTGCAGGGTATTAAACTATTCGAATAGCCGCGTCCGCGGTAAAGGACTACTTGGTCACCTATACACTTCATAGACAAGTAAATGGATTCTACTAAAAATCTCAAGATAAGTGTGAGTACCGCGGATGGCCCTCTCGTAGGTTGGCGAGAGAGGATCCACGGTGGAGTATTGTGTTGGTGATAGTGGACTCGTGTGCGACAAATGCTTTACAAGTTGTGTCTATCGTAGGATAGCTTAGCCAAGAGTCAAAGCTGGCTTGCTGCAATAACTCCACTACCTTCTTGAGAATGTGCATGTATAGTAGGATTCTGTTGTAAGACTTGCTGAGTACCTTCGTACTCATGTTGCTTTAGTTAATGTTTTCAGACGACTACGCCAACCCCTCTTATGGGTTCTACGTAGACCTCGACGTTGACGAGTGACTTATCACCCAGGTGGTGATCCAAGACTTGTGAAGGGTCGATGTAGATAGACAGGCTTCGTCAAGCCTTCTTTCTTTCTAGTGTCTATACTCAGACTACTTTGCATCCGCATATGCTTGTATGATTGTATGACTTGAGTGTCGGGTCATGTGACCCCTATCTGTATGGATGATATGTATGTCTCTTCGGAGCCTCTTAAATAAAGTACTTGAGTTGTAGAGTTTTGTTGTGATGCAATGTTGTATTTACTCATATCGGGCATATTGTGTGTATGATTGAAATGCTTGGTATGAGTGGGATCCGACTATCTAGTTGTTTATCCTTGGCAGCCTATCATATGAGGAAATGTAGTCTAGTGTTTCTGAGCGATAGTAGTCCGCTACAGCCCGGTTCACCGGAGTCCTGCTAGCCCAGCACTACTGCTCGGAACACATGACTGGCCGGCATGTGTTTCACTTTGTTCCTATGTCTGTCCCTTCGGGGAAATGTCACGCGGTGTTATCCGGAGTCCTGCCTAGCCTGCTACAGCCCGGGTTATCGGAGTCCTGTTAGCCCAGTGCTACAGCCTGGATTTATACGTTGTTGACCGACATGCTCGATGTGATTCATGTATGCCCGTCCTCATGGGTTAGTGCCGCCTTGGGTTCACGACTAGCCATGTCGGCCCGGGTTCTCTGTCATATGGATGCTAGTGACACTATCATATACGTGAGCCAAAAGGCGCAAATGGTCCTGGGCCAGGTAAGGTGGCACCCGTGGGAGTACCGTGCGTGAGGCCGCAAAGTGATATGATGTGTTACATGCTGGATCGATGTGGCTTAGGATCGGGGTCCTGACAGCGTTGGCATCACAGCCGGACTGCCTGTAGGTTTGCTAAGCCAAACTGGTCGATGTCGAGTCTAGAAATGCTTTAGTTATATGTAGGGGAATTGATTGTGGGAGGGAACGTAAGGCTCTTTTACTCCTTTACCTTATGCCCTCTATCTTGAGTCATTCTCTTCTCATTCTACGTGGGTTGAAGACTAGGCTCTCTTCTCTCTATTAGGTTCACGTGTTACTAATCCATAGTAACTTATAGGATTGTTGGTTACAACCCAGTTCAGTTCCTACTAAATTTTAGTATGTTGCCAGTTGAACCAGAACCTTGATATGATGTTGTTGAGTGGTTTTGCAAACTGTTGTGGATGTCTCATCTCTTTTTCTGAGCATTTACAGCCGTTATGTTGTCCAAATTCTCCTAGAAAATTCTAATGCCTTTGCCTTATTTTGTGCTTTCAGATGGCCACCCGTTCCCAGAACCAAGTGGTTCGTCTGACCCGTTGCATCGATATATGTGGTCACACAGCTATGTTGGTTCGAGTGATGGTCGAGACAGGTTACCGATGGTATCCTCAATATACCGTCGAGGAGCAGTTTAGAGACTTTAATCAAAGCCAGTATCTGTGCACGGTCAGGATATATCAATCTTATCCCGGAGCTACTGAACCGCTCCACTGTTCTTATGGACTTGGGATCACTATTGGGATGTCCGTGCAGGATGCAACCTACTCGATGATGACTATTATTCGAGCCAGAACTGCCTTGCTGAGCAACACTGATTTCTGCTACATGCCAGCATCCCTCCCTAGGGCACATGGTTACCTTCAGGGTATGTATAGCGATGCATCCCATGAGAACTCACTCCTCCGCACCACTACTGAGATGGTGGAAGACAAGGACCGCGAAAATCGGGCCTTGCGTATGGAGCTCTTTAATGCTCGTTCTGATCACTGGGCCACTTTGACTTGGTTTGCCCCTGCAGTGCAAGCCGGATACATGGACATGAGGGACTTGTATCCTGTGCGTGCCAGCCTGCCAGATTTCATGGAGTGGCGTGAGGTGGGAGGCATCACTCCTCCTCGTGGACCTCGTCTGCCGCCGTTTGTTGGACCAAGGCCACACCCAAGTCCCTATGGTCCGCAAGCTCCTCAGGACCGTCTGTTCCCAGATAATCATGTTCCGCTTCCAGGCTTGGGTGGTGACTTCTATGAGGATTACTATAGAGCTGTCTGAGCTTGTAGTAGTTTTCGCTAGTATTGTAACAGTTGTATGTCCACCGTCCTGCGTGACTTGTGGAATATGACTTAGTGTGTATCCATTCCGGAGGTGTAGAAAAATAATGTATAGGAGCTTGGAATGCCTCCGATGAGATGTAACGTCTTTCATCATAGTTGTACCTTAGCTTGGGCTTGTACTAAACTATGTATGGTGTGTATGACTGTTGGTTAATGTATGGCAGTTTCTGTATTACCATGTCATACGGATGAACATCTCTGCATCCCTTGTTATCCATTACATTCCGCACTTCCTTGCCCAGATTGTGCCATCCTTGTCTAAATCGTTGTTTTGTTTTTCCTAGGATGGTCAACACCCGCAGCAACCCTGCTGCTCCGGAGCAGGGTGAAGCTAGCGCAGCTAGGGATGAAAATCTGCCTCAACCGCCATCCCTGGCCAAAGTGATGCTGGAGGCAGAACGAAACAAGCGTGAGACTAACCGCTTGCTGGAGCGGATTGAGCAGAATACTACACGCGAGCAGAGAAACATTCCAGTGTCAATCAATGACTTTGTCAAGCTGTATCCACCAAAGTTTAACCATTCCATCGAACCTCTCGATGCGGATGACTGGCTTCGTAGCATCGCCCACAAGCTACGTTCTGCCAACGTAGCCGAAGATGATAAAGTTACCTTTGCTGCTTATCACCTCGAAGGACCTGCTAGCCTTTGGTGGGAAAATTATGAGGCTATGCGCCCAGTCGGCCAAATCACTACTTGGGCTGATTTCAGTGCTGCTTTCCGCGAGCATCACATTCCGGGAAGTCTCATGGATCGCAAGAGGGAGGAGTTCTATAACTTCACCCAGGGTAGACTGACTGTGGATGCTTACAGTCGCGAGTTTGGGAAGTTAGCACGTTATGCTCCCGAAGAGGTATCCACCACGCCAAGAAGCAGGCAAGGTTCCGCAAGGGACTTAGCCCCGAGCTTCGCCGTGATCTTCGTCTGCACGAATGCACCTCTTTTCCGAAGCTAGTCAACAAGGCCATCAGTGCCGAGACAGGGTAGAATGATTTTGAAGCTTCACGTAAACACCCCCGTGACTTTGGATCTTCATCCGGCTCTGGATCTCAGAAGCGCCGGGTCTGGATCCCAAACACTGCCGCGCCATCCAGGTTCACTCCGAGGCCATCCTTTGAGGCGCCTCGCCCCAACCAGCAGTATGTACCGCCCAAGACTTATGGTGGTCCCACTGCTAATGCTGCTCCACGCCCCAATATGATAACTTGCTTCAAGTGTGGAGAGCCGGGTAACTACATCCGCGAGTGTCCCTATAACAACCCCAACCAGTTCGGAAAGTCTGTTGGCCGTGGTAAGCCAACAGCAAAAGTGCTCGTCGCCAAGCCGGCCACCACTGCTCGTGGCCATGTCAACTACGTCTCAGCTGAGGAGACTCAGGAGGACCCCAACGTTGTTCTCGGTACGCTCCTTGTTAATTGCCATCCGGCAACTGTTCTCTTTGATACTGGAGCATCTCATTCATTTATTTCCGAGAGCTATGCTCGTTTGCACAATACCACATTTAGTGACATGCCCACCTCCATGGAAATTCAAACTCCTGGCTCTAGATGGCAAACCTCTAGAATCAGCCATGGAAATGAAATTCTTGTCGACAGATTGGTCTTCCTCGCGTCGCTAATAGCTCTCAAGTCCTCGGACATAAACATCATCTTGGGTATGGACTGGATGTCAGCCCATTACGCTAAGATTGATTGCTCTACTAGAACCGTTCAACTCACCCATCCATCGGGCAAGACAGTCCATGTTTTGACCCGAGTGTCAGAGCGTCAGCTCTACTCTCTAAATGCCAACCCCCTTCCAGACCTTGAAGATATTACGGTAGTTCGTGACTTACCGGATGTCTTTCCAGAGGAACTGCCAGGTGTTCCACCTGACAGGGATGTCGAGTTCGTAATAGACCTTGTTCCAGGGACCGTCCCAATCTCTAGAAGACCTTACAAGATGGCACCCCTAGAACTAGCCGAGCTCAAGAAACAACTCGATGAGTCCTTGCAAAAGGGTTTCATCCGTCCTAGTTCTTCTCCATGGGCTTGCCCCGTCCTCTTCGTCAAGAAGAAGGATGGAACGGATCGGATGGTTGTAGATTACCGACCTGTCAATTTGGTCACTAGCAAGAACAAGTATCCGCTCCCCAGGATCAACGACCTGTATGACCAGCTCGCTGGATCCTCAGTCTTTTACAAGATGGATTTGAGGTTGGGTTACCATCAAATCAAAATCAAGAACGGGGACATTCCCAAAACGGCTTTTGTTACTCGTTATGGCCAATACGAGTACACAGTCATGTCCTTTGGTTTAACCAATGCTCCAGCCACCTTCTCTCGGTTAATGAACTCGATCTTCATGGAGTATTTGGATAAATTCGTCGTGGTTTACCTCGATGATATACTCATCTACTCCAAGAATGAGGAGGAACATGCCGAACATCTAAGTCTAGTATTGACGAAACTTCGAGAGCATCGTCTTTATGCCAAATTCTCCAAGTGCGAATTTTGGTTGCCAGAAGTGACCTATCTGGGCCATGTAATCTCTGGTAAGGGCATTGCTGTCAATCCTGAGCGAGTTCAAGCCTTCCTTGACTGGACTCCACCTGAAACGGTCAAGCAAGTTCGGAGTTTTCTTGGTTTAGAGAGCTATTGCCGCCGCTTCGTCGAGAACTTCTCCAAAGTTGCTAAGCCTCTAACTGAACTCCTCAAGAAAGATAAAAAGTTCGAGTGGACCCCACAGTGCGAGTTCAGCTTTCAGGAACTGAAAAGACGCTTGACATCTGCTCCCGTACTGGTACCACCAGATTTTTCCAAGGACTTTGTTATCTATTGCGACGCCTCACGACAAGGACTAGGTTGCATTCTCATGCAAGATCGTCATGTGGTTGCCTACGCTTCTCGACAGTTGCGTCCACATGAGGATAACTATCCCATATATGATCTAGAGCTTGCAGCGGTAGTCCATGCACTCAAAACCTGGCGACATTACCTTCTTGGTAATCGTTGCGAAATCTACATTGATCATCAAAGTTTGAAATACATCTTCACCCAACCGGATTTGAATCTCAGGCAAAGACGTTGGGTCGAGTTGATCACAGATTACGACTTAGGAATAACTTACACCCCAGGCAAAGCCAATGTCATGGTTGATGCGCTAAGTCGTAAATCTTATAGTAACAATCTGATGCTACAACAAAGTCAACCACTTCTCCACGAGGAATTTCGTAAGCTTAACCTTCACATTGTTCCTCGAGGATTCCTTTCCACCCTGGTGGCGAAACCCAAACTTACGGATCAAATCATAACCGCTCAGCGGTATGATAGAGGAATATCCCGGATTAAGGAAAACATTGCTAGCGGAGTTGCTAAATGTTTTTCCATGGATGAGCGAGGTGTTGTCTTCTTCGAGAACCGTTTGGTGGTCCCCAAGAAACAACATCTATGGCAACTGATCCTTAAGGAAGCTCATGAATCCCCTCTCACCATTCATCCCGGTAGTACTAAAATGTATCAAGACCTACGCCAGAGGTTTTGGTGGACTAGGATGAAGAGAGAAATCGCTCAATACATTGCAAATTGTGACGTCTGTCGTCGCGTTAAGGCAGAGCATCAACGGCCTGCTGGCACCCTTCAACCATTGGAGATTCCTGAATGGAAATGGGATAAAATCGGTATGGATTTCATTACCGGATTTCCCAGAACCAAAAGAGGGAATAATGCTATCTTCGTTGTTGTCGATCGCCTTTCCAAAGTAGCCCACTTCTTACCTGTTCCTGAGAGTATAACCGCTAGCCAGCTAGCTGAATTGTACATCTCTCGAATAGTGTCTCTCCATGGTGTCCCTTTGGAAATTAATTCAGACCGTGGAAGTCTTTTCACCTCGCGATTTTGGGAAAGTTTCCAAAATGCTATGGGAACTCGTCTCTCCTTCAGCACCGCCTTCCATCCTCAATCAAGTGGTCAAGTAGAACGAGTCAATCAAATTCTGGAGGATATGCTCCGAGCTTCTGTCATCTCTTTCGGTATGAATTGGGAGAAGTGCCTTCCATTCGCCGAGTTCGCTTATAACAACAGTTATCAAGCTAGCTTGGGCAAGGCTCCCTTTGAAGTTCTCTATGGACGAAAATGTCGAACGCCTCTTAACTGGTCAGAAACCGGCGAGAGACAACTCTTTGGCCCGGATATGATCCAGGAAGCAGAAGAGCAGGTTCGCATTATTCGTGAGAAGTTGAAAACCGCTCAATCTCGACAAAAGAGTCAGTATGACCGCAAGCATAAGCTGGTGGCTTACGAAGTTGGCGAGATGGCTTACCTTCGGGTTACACCCTTAAAGGGAACCCATCGATTCGTTATCAAAGGCAAATTGGCTCCTCGTTACATTGGACCCTTTCGCATTCTTGCCAAACGAGGGGAAGTTGCCTACCAACTGGAACTACCTTCGCATCTCTCCAGAGTTCATGATGTCTTCCACGTTTCTCAACTCAGGCATTGCTTCTCGGATCCTATCCGTGGAGTGGACCACGAAACGCTTGATCTCCAAGATAACCTCACCTATCGAGAACACCCCGTTCGTATCCTTGATCAAGCCGAGCGTACCACTCGACGCCAGAATATCAAGTTTCTCAAAGTTCAATGGTCACACCATTCCGAGCAAGAAGCTACTTGGGAAAGGGAGGATCATCTTCGACTCGAGTACCCCACCTTCCTTCCGACGGATCCTAAATCTCGGGACGAGATTCTTTCGAGTGGGGGTGAGTTGTCACACCCTAGCTAGTCATGCATTAGAGTGTTGCATCATGTTTACTTTCATCAGAAACTTGAAATGGGGAAGGCAGAACCCCCAACACCCCCCTGAAATCAACTAGGGTTTACTAAAAGCATTTTCAATGAACCTGAAATGCCCTTCTAAAGTGTTCACCCTCTTTGTGTTGGGTTAGAACCTCTGGCAAAATAGGTGCACAATTTTCTAGGTCAACAGAAGGTCATTGTTTTAAATCATAAGTATTGGAATTTGGGCATTTAAATGCTATTAAATAATTTAAATGCTCAAATAGTTCTGGAAATCAATGTTTGCTTTTCGAAATAATCTAAACAGAGCCCATATTTATTTTCAGGATTTTTGGAAATGTTTTAGTATTTTAACTAAAGCCCAACAGTTACAGTTAAATAGAAAACAGAAACAAATTTAAAAAAAAGAGAGGGAGAAGCCCACCTGGGCCTTACCTGTGCTGGATAGCCCACCTGGATCGGCCCAGCCAACTGGCGATGCCAGTCGTCGTCCTCCTCGCGCTAGAAGGACGCGGAGCGCGTGGCCGCGCCCGCGGCCACACGCCGGCCACCTCCTGCTTCCGCCGACGCCAGGAGACGTCCTGGGTTGCCACGTGACCCCCACGTCCCCCTCTCGTCCTCTCTCACTCTCCCCCTCGGCTACCTCCCCCTCTCCCGCGATGGTCGACGCACCCGTCACCGTCTCACCGCCGTAGCCGCGCCCTCCATCACCCCCTCGCCCCTCTGATCTGTCCGGGATCTCCGCCGTGACGCCCTCGCCCTCCCCACCGAGCCACGCCTCGCCGGAGGCCCTGCATCGCCGCCATCAGCTCGTCTTCGACCTTGGTGCCCGCCGGCCGCCGTTCGTCGATTCGCCTCGCCATGTTCGCCCCCGAGCCCGCTGAGCTGCTCGTCGACCCCCCTGTGAGCTCCCGCCCCGAACCCCTCTCTCCCCCCGACTCTTTTGTGCCGCGTAGCCCTAGTTTCACCGGAGCCGCTAGCTCCTCGCCGCCGGCCATGGCGCCGTCGTGGCTAGAGCCACAATGGCTCGAGCCACAATGGCTCGAAGCCAACCTCCCCGTTGTGCTCAGTGCGGCACCAGGAACCCGTAGCCACCACCAGCTCCTCCTCCCATGCACCGTAGCGTCAAACCCGACCCCGCCGAACTCCGGCGCCGCCCCGAGCTCGTTTCCGGCGAGCTCCGGACGTCCCCGCTGCCGCCGCATGCCGCGCTGGATGCGCACGAGCCCCAGCTTCCCGTAGATGGCCTCGGCCATCGATTTGGTCGCCGGAGCGCGAATTCCGCGCTGCCTCGCCGCGTCTGGTCGTCGCCGGCGGCTCAACGCCGGCGAGTTGACCCCGCTGACCCCATTTGACCACGGGTGGGCCCAGTTTGACCCTTGGGTCAATGACAGGTGGGGCCCAGCCCTGTTAATTAGTTAGGATTAGTGCTAATTATTTTTAGTTTAACTTAACCACACTGACACGCGGGACCCACGCGTCAGGTTTGACCTGGACCGGGTCTGTTGACCTGCTGAGGTCAGCATGACGCAATGCTGACGCCGTAATTGATTTTCTGGATTTAATCTTATTCAGGAAAATCCAAAAAATGTTTCAAATTTCAAAAAATCATAGAAATTAATCTGTAACTCCAAATGAAATAATTTATATATGAAAAATTATCAGAAAAATTCAATCTATCGATCTGTAATGGTTTAATGCATGACAAAACAAGTTTACCTTGCTGTTTAAAAAGAATAAGGAAATGCACTATTAAGGCCATGTCTAATGAGCTAATATTTGAATCTTTGATTCAAATGAGTTCATCCCTTTCTATTTTAGCTTGCATTAGGCCAGGACACATTCATATTGCCATGTCATAGCATGCATCATAATGTTGCATATCGTCATGTGTTGATTGAGTTTCGATGTGTTCTTCGTGGTAGGTCCGGCCTCCGAGGATATTCAAGAGTATCCAACTGAAGGGCAGTATCCCACTACCACTCCATCAGGCAAGCAACCCATTGATCATTCCGATACAAACCCATGTTCTCGCTTCTGCTCTCGTTTACTGCATTAAGACAACGCGATTCAAACTGCTGTGTGTCTCGATAGTTGAACCCACTTCCTTTGCATGACCTGTCACTGTCACAGTAACTAGATGAAACCCACTAGCATGTGTAGGAGTTGATTGAGCCATATGTGTGTGTGTTCCTACCATGCTATGCTTGCTATGCTTAGAGTTGTGTCAGGTCTGGCTCATCGGGATGATGAACTAGAGTGAAAGGTTGTGAAGGTGTTGAACACGATTTGGTACAGGAATCGATGGAAGGCCATGTAGGAGTACATGGTGGGTTGTTTCATTGAGGCCGTCCTTAAGAACTGAGATCTGTGTGTGTGATTTAAGATTCAACTACTACCACACATTGGGATCCTTAATTGACTCTCTCGGCTTATTAACCATACTTGTCCTCCGTCCGGGAGTTGCAAAGTAGTTTCTGGTGTCTGTAG
This sequence comes from Aegilops umbellulata, assembly GCA_032464435.1. Taxonomy (NCBI): domain Eukaryota; kingdom Viridiplantae; phylum Streptophyta; class Magnoliopsida; order Poales; family Poaceae; genus Aegilops; species Aegilops umbellulata. The sequence goes on from CP136057.1 coordinate 64,049,209, forward strand.
TATGCTGGGGGCCGCACGCAGCGCTGACCATAGGGGTGGGCTGTGTTGCGGTAGGCATGTGGCCCAGTGTACCGATTCACCCGTTTGGTGTCTCGGGAACCCTGCACACATCGTTCGGGGCCGTTAGTGGAAACCTCGGCCGGACTCCCTGCGGATGGAACCCGAAGAGGCGATAAATCTGGACTAGGGACTAGTGTGTTTAGTCAGGTCGTGGCCGACACCCTCGCTGGGCTTCCGCTTGAAGGTTACCGAGTACATGTCGTGTAAACGGCGATAGGTGGTGGGAGCGTGTGTGAAGAAGTACACCCCTGCAGGGTATTAAACTATTCGAATAGCCGCGTCCGCGGTAAAGGACTACTTGGTCACCTATACACTTCATAGACAAGTAAATGGATTCTACTAAAAATCTCAAGATAAGTGTGAGTACCGCGGATGGCCCTCTCGTAGGTTGGCGAGAGAGGATCCACGGTGGAGTATTGTGTTGGTGATAGTGGACTCGTGTGCGACAAATGCTTTACAAGTTGTGTCTATCGTAGGATAGCTTAGCCAAGAGTCAAAGCTGGCTTGCTGCAATAACTCCACTACCTTCTTGAGAATGTGCATGTATAGTAGGATTCTGTTGTAAGACTTGCTGAGTACCTTCGTACTCATGTTGCTTTAGTTAATGTTTTCAGACGACTACGCCAACCCCTCTTATGGGTTCTACGTAGACCTCGACGTTGACGAGTGACTTATCACCCAGGTGGTGATCCAAGACTTGTGAAGGGTCGATGTAGATAGACAGGCTTCGTCAAGCCTTCTTTCTTTCTAGTGTCTATACTCAGACTACTTTGCATCCGCATATGCTTGTATGATTGTATGACTTGAGTGTCGGGTCATGTGACCCCTATCTGTATGGATGATATGTATGTCTCTTCGGAGCCTCTTAAATAAAGTACTTGAGTTGTAGAGTTTTGTTGTGATGCAATGTTGTATTTACTCATATCGGGCATATTGTGTGTATGATTGAAATGCTTGGTATGAGTGGGATCCGACTATCTAGTTGTTTATCCTTGGCAGCCTATCATATGAGGAAATGTAGTCTAGTGTTTCTGAGCGATAGTAGTCCGCTACAGCCCGGTTCACCGGAGTCCTGCTAGCCCAGCACTACTGCTCGGAACACATGACTGGCCGGCATGTGTTTCACTTTGTTCCTATGTCTGTCCCTTCGGGGAAATGTCACGCGGTGTTATTCGGAGTCCTGCCTAGCCTGCTACAGCCCGGGTTATCGGAGTCCTGTTAGCCCAGTGCTACAGCCTGGATTTATACGTTGTTGACCGACATGCTCGATGTGATTCATGTATGCCCGTCCTCATGGGTTAGTGCCGCCTTGGGTTCACGACTAGCCATGTCGGCCCGGGTTCTCTGTCATATGGATGCTAGTGACACTATCATATACGTGAGCCAAAAGGCGCAAATGGTCCTGGGCCAGGTAAGGTGGCACCCGTGGGAGTACCGTGCGTGAGGCCGCAAAGTGATATGATATGTTACATGCTGGAACGATGTGGCTTAGGATCGGGGTCCTGACATCCCCTGTCCATTTTTTACATTTTTCTGTCTTATATTTCGCTCCTTCCCCTCTTTTTCCTTTATAGCCCTTAAAAGGCTCACTACATGACGCACACTCGCGCTCATTTAACCTGGGGGCTTCTTTAACAGAAGCTTATTTATACGGGCTTCATGCCCCACACATGTGTCAAACTTCCGCATGTACCTTTTTTTTCACCATTATATGCATCGATATGACTTAAGTTTTGGTCAAGCTGGGTTGCCTGGCTCCTGTGCTTACCCCTACGTTCCCGATTGTTCGGCTAGGCGGTAAAGGGAGCACCTCTGCGATTGTTACTGCCGGGTCAGCCGGATGTGTACCTCAGACTGGGTGAAGCCGAAAGCTAGCGTTCTTAAGGGAATATTCGGTCGGTGAAATAAAAGATGATATTTTTATTAATTTTTATGCGCCCCCAGATGCTTTTTCTGCGTTTTTTTACGCAGTCCGGACATGCACTTTAGGGCATGCCTCCCCAGCGAAAGGAACCCTTAACGTAACTATTCTCTCTGGAAGATGTTTCTTACTAACCATGTAATATAACATAACTAGTTGGGCACTTGTCTGATAAAGCACTAATGACCCCTACGCCTGGTCTCCACGCATACCACGGTTCTTGTATAACCGCTATGGTATTCGGACACACTCCGGACCGTCAGGTGCCGAGGTTGAAGCGAAAAGGTCGGCAACGACAAACGATCTACAATCCGGCTAGAAGGCATCACATATGTCAATTCAAAAGTACACAGTCATTTCGACTGATTGTATTCCTCCTCTATACCATCTAACAGGCTATCTAATTTACAGTCCTGCTGGGAATACTTTGCGGCCAATTCTACTTGGTCGTACACTAAGCTTACAGGTATCTCCTTCCCGTCAGGCCCCACCGGTCCGACCTCGGCCATATGGTTTGGGTCAGACTTCGTAAAATGGGTCTTCACCATAGCCCAGGCCTGTCTAGCGCCTTGTCGGCAGGCCGATACCTTCCACAACCGGAAGCGCCGCCGAGCTCCCTTTAGCTTCTCCGCAAGCTCTCCAAGGCCCTCGGGCATGGAGTGGGCAGGCCATAAGGCTTGGGCAACGCCTTGCATTGCCTGCTGAATTCGCTCGTGCAATTGCAGGAGTTCGGGAAGTAGGTCACCTGTAGAACCGGGCATCTCCTCTGCAGGACAACCTGTGAGCATACCTATAGACAATACTCTGTTATTCGACTTCCTCGCCGAACTCATTTTTCAAAGTTCGTTCAAGCACTTACTAAATATGCCGCGTCAAAGCCGCTGATTCTCCTTCGTGGAGTCCGACAGCTGGCCACGAACGTCCTTAAGTTCAACATCCAGCTTGGTGTTGGCATCCTGGAGATCATTCTTCTCTCGCCTCACCTTTGTCAACGTACTCTCACCGGCCTCTAACCGGCGCAAGAGTTGTTGCTTCTCCGGATCAAGTCCGGAGCCATCTGCAACATCAATGGTCAGATTTGCACCCAAACCGCACAATACTAATCTTTGGAAGTGTATCTTACCTGAGGGGGTCCCTTTAGGCTCCCCTGCTGCGGCTAGTGCGGCCTCTAGTTGGGCCTTGCACTTTTCCAGCTCCTGGGACAGCACGGTGTTCTTCTCGGTAAGAACCTGCATGTTATATGATCCTTAAATCAGTTACTTTAACTGTTTCAAGTCTCGGGGGCTACTGGTATATATATATATATATTTAACCAAAATTTTCTTACCCGTATGTCTTTCACATACTACTTCGTGGCTCTGGCTAAACCATCTTGAGCGGCATGGAGGTACGCATATCCCGAATTAAAGGCATCTAAAGCCTCTTGGGAGAAACAAGCATCGCGTAAAATTGTCCGGCGATGCCTGTTCTTCATGGCACTCTCCACTTCAGAATTTGTGGCAGACAGCCTGTCCGCATCCTCTGTCGGAGGAGCGCCCGGTGCACACCTTGTGCTCGCCTCCGTTTCCTGGCCGGTTACTGGAACCTGGCTGGTGGAAGCGCGATTGGCATCCTCTCCGGATATAGTCCGGCGAGGCCTCTTCGTCCTGAAGAAGGCACGGGCGTTAATATGCCCTGGCAGAATAATACCGCGGAAACGGAGAATGCATTACCTTTGCGCCGGCATCTCGGTCTGGACTGCATCTCTTTTTTCCCCACGGGGCCCTGCGGCTCCTCGTGGGTTAGCCGCCGCAGGTTCGGCTTTCCGCCTCGAAAATCTCCCCTATGAAACACGGTTGTTGTTAGAAACGCCGGAATACGGGAAAATGGAACCCCCTTCAAGGGAATAAAGACTCCGGTTTCTGTCACCTGGGAGGCCGGGATTAACCCGGGGTAATCAACCACAATAACGACCAAGGTGTTGTCCTTGCTTAGCTGATGAAACACCCCATCGATAAGCTCCACCGATATGTCCGGATCCTCTTCAGAGTCTGGATCGAGGGACCGTTCTGGGTCCTCGGGTTGTGGAGGGCGGCTGCTTATATCTTTCACTTCCTGTCGCAGTTCCTGCATTGAAGTCGTCAGACTACGTACCTGACCATGGAAGTATAAAATAAATGGGCAGGCGCAGTTGTTCGCTTACCCAACTTGGAAGTTCATACATAGTGAATCCAGCCCGCGGATTAACGCGGAGGAATTCCTCCTTCTCTCCCTTGTACAAAGAGGATAGGACCTTTATTAGGGCGGCAGCCGAGTCTGGCCCTTTGCGGCCGTAACGCGTGGCGTCATCCTCCCCATTGAAATCCCACATAGGGCGGCCTCTGTATTGAAGCGGCTGCACCCCTCGCGTAATACATGCGGCCATGACTCGGATCATGGTTAGTCTGGAATGAGCCAACAGTCTTATTCGGCCCATTAGGTAAAGGACGTCCCTGTCGCTTTCTCTCTGAGAGCTCCGTGGGCGCCAGCTCAAGCGTTTCTTCAAGGGAGCACTGTTGAACTCAGGGAGACCGGCCCGGATAGGGTCCGGCAGTGGGACGTCGTCTATGTAAAACCATTCCGAAGGCCAGTCCTCGGACGCCTTCTTCGGGGTTCCGGATAGGTATCCAGTCCCGGCGATGAGCCATACTTCAGCTCCGCCCACTTGGTATATAGACCCCTCTTGAGAACGGGGCACCAGGCAAAATATCTTCTTCCACAGCGCGAAATGAGCCTTGACGCCTAAAAATAGCTCGCAAAGGGCAACGAAGCCCGCAATGTGTAACACGGAGCCGGGCGTGAGATGATGCAGCTGGAGGCCGTAGAACTCCAGAAGCCCGCGGAGAAATGGATGAATTGGAAATCCCAGTCCCCTTATCAGATAGGGAACAAGGCACACCCATTCTCCTTTAGAAGGATTGGGGGTGTTCTCCGCTTGTTTTCCGCCACGGTAGGTGGCGAGACCGGCTCGGACCGGGACCATGTATGCCTGAGGGAGAAATACCTTGGCCTAAAGCGACACTAAATCGGTATGCGGAATGGTGCAACTCTCCCAATCCCCGGGCTTAGGACCAGAGGGGCGAGGGGAGGAGCTGCGATGGCTGGCCATGTTGGAATGAACCTTAGCTGGGAAAGCTCTGATGATAACTCGCGGAGAGGAGAAGATGCGGTTCGGATCTAAATCCCCATCCCGTTAAATAGGTGGCTCGTTTATATGGCTAGGGGTGTGGATGTAAGAACGCCCCAGGCTTTTCGCATTCGTTCAACACGTGGAAGACGTCCATTATTGGGCGCAGAAGCCGAGGAGCGCTACAAAAATCGGACATTATTCGTACAGGAACACAGAATTCGGGAAAGAACCCGCCTTGGAATGCCAAAGACAATTTGCGTGCCGGACTCGTCGTCATTGAAGCCTGGTTCGGGGGCTACTGAGGGAGTCCTTGATTAGGGGGTGTTCGGGTAGCCGGACTATACCTTCGCCGGACTCCAGGACTATGAAGATACAAGATTGAAGACTTCGTCCCGTGTCCGGATGGGACTTTCCTTGGCGTGGAAGGCAAGCTAGGCGTTGCGGATGCTCAAGATCTCCTACCATTGTAACCGACTCTATGTAACCCTAACCCTATCCGGTGTCTATATAAACCGAAGGGTTGTAGTCCGTAGGGGAGAATCCATCATCATACACAATCATACCATAGGCTAGCTTCTAGGGTTTAGCCTCTTTGATCTCGTGGTAGATCTACTCTTGTAATACCCATATCATCAATATTAATCAAGCAGGAGTAGGGTTTTACCTCCATCGAGAGGGCCCGAACCTGGGTAAACTTCGTGTCCCTTGTCTCCTGTTACCATCCGACCTTGACGCACAGTTCGGGACCCCCTACCCGAGATCCGCCGGTTTTGACACCGACAAGGGCTAATAAACTTTTGCAATAAGTATATGAGTTCTTTATGACTAATTTGAGTCCATGGATTATACGCACTCTCACCCTTCCATCATTGCTAGCCTCTATGGTACTGTGCATTGCCCTTCCTCACCTCGAGAGTTGCTGCAAACTTCGCCGGTGCATCCAAACCCTGTGATACGATACGCTCTATCACATATAAGCCTCATTATATCTTCCTCAAAACAGCCACCATACCTACCTATCATGGCATTTCCATAGCCATTCCGAGATATATTGCCATGCAACTTCCATCATCGTCATATATATGACTTGAACATTTATTGTCATATTGCTTTGCATGATCGTAAGATAGCTAGCATGATATTTTCATGGCTTGTCCGTTTTGATGTCATTGCTACGCTAGATTGTTGCACATCCCGGTACATCGCCGGAGGCATTCATATAGTCATATCTTTGTTCTAGTATCGAGTTGTAATATTGAGTTGTAAGTAAATAAAAGTGTGATGATCATCATTATTAGAGCATTGCTCCAGTGAGGAAAGGATGATGGAGACTATGATTCCCCCACAAGTCGGGATGAGACTCCGGACTTTTCAAAAGAATAAAGGAGTCCAAAGAAGCCCAAATAAAAAAAGAGGCCAAAGAAGCCCACCAAAAAAATGAAAAAAATGAGAGAAAAAGAGAGAAGGGGCAATGTTACTATCCTTTTACCACACTTGTGCTTCAGAGTAGCACCATGTTCTTCATATAGAGAGTCTCTTGAGTTATCACTTTCATATACTAGTGGGAATTTTCATTATAGAACTTGGCTTGTATATTCCGATGATGGGCTTCCTCAAATGCTTGAGGTCTTCATGAGCAAGCAAGTTGGATGCACACCCACTTAGTTTCCAGTTTGAGCTTTCATATACTTATAGCTCTAGTGCATACGTTGCATGGCAATCCCTACTCCTCACATTGACATCAATTGATGGGCATTTCCATAGCATGTTGATTAGCCGCGTCGATGTGAGACTTTCTCCCTTTTTGTCTTCTCCACATAACCCCCATCATCATATTCTATTCCACCTATAGTGCTATATCCATGGCTTGCTCTCATGTATTGCGTGAGGGTTGAAAAAGCTGAAGCACGTTAAAAAGTATGAACCAATTGCTCGGCTTGTCATCAGGGTTGTGCATGGTTTGAATGCTTTGTGTGGTGAAGATGGAGTATAGCCAGACTATATGATTTTGTAGGGATGAGCTTTCTTTGGCTATGTTATTTCAATAAGACATAATTGCTTGGTTGGTATGCTTGAAGTATTATTGTTTTTATGTCAAATGATAGACTGTTGCTTTGAATCACTCATGTCTTAATATTCATGCCATGATTAGATACATGATCAAGATTATGCTAGGTAGCATTCCACATCAAAAAATATCTTGTTTATCATTTACCTACTCGAGGACGAGCAGGAATTAAGCTTGGGGATGCTGATACGTCTCCGTCGTATCTATAATTTTTGATTGTTCCATGCTAATATTCTACAACTTTCATATACTTTTGGCAACTTTTTATACTATTTTTGGGACTAACATATTGACCCAGTGCCCAGTGCCAGTTCCTGTTTGTTGCATGTTTTATGTTTCGCAGAAACCCCATATCAAACGGAGTCCAAACGGGATAAAAACGGATGGAGAATTATTTTGGAATATTTGTGATTTTTGGGAATTAAAATCAACGCGAGATGTGCCCGAGGTGGCCACGAGGGCGGGGCCCATGCCAACTCCAGGCAGGCACGCCCCTGACCCTCATGGGCCACCCGTAAGGCGGTTGATGCCCTTCTTCGGCCGCAAGAAAGCTAATTTTTGGAAAAAGATCTGGGCGAAGGTTTCAATCCAATCAGAGTTACTGATCTCCATATATACACGAAACGATGAAAGGGCAACAGACCAGAACACAGAAACAGAGAGAGACAGAGAGATAGATCCAATCTCGGAGGGGCTCTCGCCCCTCCATGCCATGGGGGCCAAGGACAGAGGGGAAACCCTTCTCCCATCTAGGGAGGAGGTCAAGGAAGAAGGGCCCCCTCTCCCCCTCTCCTCCAGTGGCGCCGGAACGCTGCCGTGGCCACCATCATCATCACCGCGAACTTCACCAACACCTCCGCCATCTTCACCAACATCTCCATCACCTTCCCCTCTCTATCTACAGCGGTCCACTCTCCCGCAACCCGCTGTACCCTCTACTTGAACATGGTGCTTTATGCTTCATATTATTATCCAATGATGTGTTGCCATCCTATGATGTCTGAGTAGATTTTTGTTGTCCTATCGGTGGTTGATGAATTGCTATGATTGATTTAATTTGCTTGTGGTTATGTTGCTGTCCTTTGGTGCCCATCATATGAGCACGCGCGTGGATCACACCATAGGGTTAGTTGTATGTTGATAGGACTATGTATTGGAGGGCAAGAGTGACAGAAGCTTCAACCTAGCATAGAAATTGATGCATACATGATTGAAGGGGGACCAATATATCTTAATGCTATGGTTGGGTTTTACCTTAATGAACGTTAGTAGTTGTGGATGCTTGCTAATAGTTCCAATCATAAGTGCATAGAATTCCAAGTCAGGGATGACATGCTAGCAGTGGCCTCTCCCACATAAAACTTGTTGTCGGTCTAGTAAACTAGTCAATTGCTTAGGGACAATTTCGCAACTCCTACCGCCACTTTTCCACACTCGCTATACTAACTTTATTGCTTCTTTACTTAAAACAACCCCTAGTTTCTATTTACATGCTCTTTATATTCTTGCAAACCTATCCAACAACACCTACAAAGTACTTCTAGTTTCATACTTGTTCTATGTAAAGCGAACGTCAAGCGTGCGTAGAGTTGTATCGGTGGTCGATAGAACTTTTGGGAATATTTGTTCTACCTTTAGCTCCTTGTTGGGTTCGACACTCTTACTTATCGAAAACTGTTGCGACCCCCTATGCTTGTGGGTTATCAGTCCGTAATGTCATACTCACAACTACAGTCCTCTCCCGATTTACTATATTGACAGGGACCGTTTTAAAAAAAACTATGTTGACAGGGCCGGACGGCGGCACCGCGGCGTGCGCACCAAGGCGGAGGATAAAGTGCTGTCGCCAATGTGCTGGGCTGGGTTGGACATTCTTATTGAAAAATAAAAATGGACCGGATCTATTTACGACGTTGACTACGATTTGCATGGGTCCGCTGGTTGCAGGAAGAAAATGCTGGGAGAAAGAAGACTGGTCGCTATCTTTGCCGAAGAATAATATCGACTGAATGTAACGGCACTATCATAGGAAATAATATCTTCCTGTTAAATCGTGAATTTAAAGAACTGGTGCATGAGCATTTATCTTTATTTATTTATTTATTTACTTATTTATGTTTAGGGGACCATGAGCATATACCTAGGACGAATTTGTGTGAGAGCCTCCCTTCCAGCTAATAATGGGCTTCTCTATTGGGCCCATGGGCTGCATGTTATCAACAAGTGGAAAATGTGTTCTGTACGAAAAGTAGTATTCGCTACATACAGTACCGGGCACTAAAGGATCGAACCGTGCAACAACTTCCAAAACATTGTGTTTGTCATTCTAACAACACATTTATTCAGCCAACAGACGAAATATACTACTGATTGTACATTGAAAACAACAGTAGCAACCTGGGCTAGGGGTGCAACAGAAGCAGTAAGCAGGCCAGAAGAGTGAAGACGCAGCTCTCTCTTCCAAACCAAACATCATCCATCATTACAAAAGGGGTACCAAAAAAGAACAAGTGTATGCATCAAACTAAATAAAGATCCTACTACACCAAGTGTACGCATCTAACTAACTGGCTCAGTTAGACGTTACTATTTATTAAGCTGTGGATATTGGCTGACGGCTTGAACCAGATGGGTGCCTGAACCAGCAGGTTGAAGTCTGATACTTGCGACCCTCTCTCCTACTTTGGGCTGCAGAGCGTGGCGGCACATATCAGGGTATGGTGCATGCAGAGACGCATGGTACGCTGTGTACACACAGTTTTCCTGATGAACGAAACCGTGCTGCCATCATGATCCTTGCCGTCGGTTATCTCCTGGTTAATCCAATAATCCAGTTCAACAAACAGAGAGCGTGTACCAAGGCTACTTACCAACCTCTAGTAAAATATTCCTGAAGGCCCAGAGAAGCTTGTCGGCGTTCTGGGAACGGGGGTCCCCAGACTTGCCTGCCTGCGGCCCGCGGCGTGGCTCGAATGGAGGCCCAGTACGGCCCACCTTCGTCAATGCAAGACTCAAGACCCTCGCGAGGGGCCAAGCCTCGCGGGGAGGACGACGCAACGCTTCCTCGGGCGCGGCCTCCTCAGGCTGGCTCATGAGGAGGCGGAGATATCAAGGCAGGGTACCTCGCGAGATGCCCATGACGCAAGCCATGACGACCAAGGGTGCCAGGCGGGCGCCAGACCGCACAGTGTCCTCCCCTTTCCTCTTTGGTGCAAAGGGGGCAAGCACAGGCGAGAGGATCAAGCAAAGGCGTCCATTTCGGTGCAACGAGACCAAGACCAGTCCAACGGTGGGAATGAGCTCATCGTGGAGCCCAGAACGGCGTCACCACAGGGCCTTTGGCAGGCGAGGACCAACTTTGGTCAGGATAAGTGTACTATATTTTCCCCTTTGAATTGGCCAATTGTTGGCGCCCTTCCCGCTCAATATTTGGGAAGAGGCCCAAGGCCTTTGCCTATAAATAGGACTAGCCACCCCCAGGGTAGAGGCATCTAGTATCTGGTATCTGGCATCTAGCATCTGGAAGGCATCAGGTGTCCAGAATCCGAGCAAGAAGAGAGAGAGAGAAGGGCGGCTGAACTCCCATGGCAGTTCATCGTCCCAGCTAGAACACGCCCTCGCGAGGCTGTTCACCCTTGTACTGTTCATCTTCATCAGCCCAAGAGGCAATCCACCCACCACACTGGAGTAGGGTATTACACCACACCGATGGCCCGAACCAGTATAAACTCTGTGTCTTTTGTGTTGTTCTTTGGGTAGTTTAGATCCTTGCTAGACGGAGAGGTAGAGGGCAGAATCTCCGCGCGCACCCCAGAGTTCGAACCTCAAGGGTCTGCCAGAACCCACGATCCGACATTTGGCGCACTAGGTAGGGGTGCGTCGGAATCTGTCTCCCACCGCTCCGTTCTCCTCCGACCGTCGCATCCATGTCTGGCGCTCGTCGGGCCCGTGCCGAGCGCCGGTCCACCATCGCTTCCCGCGTCGCCCAGACAGCTCCCGTCGGCGGGCGTCCTCGTCGTTCCCCGTCGCCTGCCGTCAACGCCGCCACCGGCCCGGCGGGGAACGAGCAACAAGCGTCGTCTCAGCACCCATCCGTGCGGCGAGACGGCCGCACCGCTACTCCGTCGCTCACGCCAGCTGGCTCTTCGTCCCACGCGCTCCGCGCGCCCTTGGAGGCTCGAGCTGCACTCATCGCGGCAAACGAGCTCCTGCGCTACCGTCCCGTCGACGACGTCTACAAAGAGTGGCTCGACCGCGTCGCCGAGCTCGTCCGCGCCGCAGGGGGCTCTCCTGCACCGTCCGCTCCGCTGCGCCGCACCCCGCCCCATGCGGGCAATGAAGCTCCGGGGGCCCCTGGGTGGAACCCGCTACGTCAGGCGCCAGCCCAGCAAGAACGGAGCTGCCAAGAAGTCCCTCGACCGCAAGAGGCTGCCCGAGCGCTCCCTGCTCCGGCTCGCCGCGACCCTGCTCCAGCTCCGGCACGTCAAGACCCCGCGTTGCTCCCAGCTGCAGCGCAAGGGGGCCCCCAAGGCCAAGCTCTCCCTCAACCAAAGCCTCCCGTGGCCACCGCAGGTTGCCGCGCCTACACCACCGAGCTGCGTAGCGTCGCGTGGCCCGACAAGTTCAAGCCGGACCTGCCTCCCCGCTAAGACGGTACGACCGATCCCGCAGAGTTCCTCCAGCTCTACGATCTGGGCATCGAAGCTGCCAGCAGGGATGAAAAGGTCATGGCGAACTGGTTCCCCATGGCGCTGAAGGAAGGAGCTCGCACCTGGCTCCTGAATCTCGCTCCGGGCATGATCTCCTCCTGGGAGCAGATGCGCACCCGCTTCATCGCCAACTTTCAAGGTACCCGCGACCGGCCGCCCGCCGTGAGCGACATGCGCCGCATCAAGCAGCAACCTGGGGAGACCCTGCAAAAGTACATCCAGCGCTTCAACAGCGCGCGCCTCAAGATCCCCAAGGTGTCCGAGGAAGCCATCATCTCAGCCTTTTCCGATGGCGTGCGCGACGTCAAGATGAAGGAGGAGCTGGCGATGCATCAAGACCTCTGCACCTCCCTGGAGCTGTTCAACTTGGCGACCAAGTGCGCCAGGCTGAGGAGGGACGTCTCTCCCTCCTCGAGCTGCCTGCTGCAGACCCAGAAGAGAAGAAGCCCAAGGCCAAGGACGTGAAGCGCAAGGGGGCTGCCGTACTCGCGGCAGAACCAGACACCAAGCGGGGCAAAGATCTACCCGAATCCTCCAGGGGCAGCCGGTACTGTGTGTACCACGACCTCCACACCCACAACACCAACGAATGCCAAGAACTCCGTGCTGTGAGAGAAGGAAGGATCGGCCGTCGCCCTGACTGCGCCGACCGGGGCTACGACCGAGGAGGAGGAAGAAACCCGGGACGCTGGGAAGATCACGGCCCGCGCCAGGGGTGGCGTGACCAACCTCGCGAGGACCGCTGGCGGGACCTGCCTCGTGAGGGGGACTGGAGGGATCAGCCTCGTGAGGACCGCCCTCATGGCAACGCGGGCCTCCCTCCGCTGCCGCCTCAGCTAAGGAGGAACGAAGACCGCCATCAAGACGAGGGGGCTGGGGGCTTCCAAGAGCCGCGCGCGATCGCCTGCATCCTAGGCGGAGCTCAAGCCCCAGCCTCCCAACGTATCTTCAAGCAGTTTGCCCGTGAAGTCAATGCAGTCCTCCCCAAGCTTGAAGGAACGCGCCCCCTCAAGTGGTCGGCGTGCGCCATCACGTTCAGCTCAGCAGATCAGCTCAAGTGCGCGGCCACAGCCGGGGTCCTCCCGATGCTTTGCTCCCCAATCATCAGCAACCTACTGGTCACCAGGACCCTTATCGATGGTGGAGCAGGGCTCAACGTCCTGTCTGTGGAAACATTCGACAACCTCCAAGTGCCCTATGACCAGCTTCAGCCAACCAAGCCTTTCTCCGGAGTCACCGATGGTTCCACGATCCCGATCGGGCAGGTCGGCCTCCCTGTCACCTTCGGGACCCGCAGCAATTACCGCACCGAGCTCATCGACTTTGACGTCGCTCACATCCGCCTGCCGTACAACGCCATCCTCGGGTACCCAGCGCTAGCCAAGTTCATGGCCGTAACTCACCACGGCTACAATGTCCTCAAGATGACAGGGAGTTGCGGCGTCATCATGGTGCCATGTGAAGAGAGGGATGCAGTGTGTTCCCTGGAGCGAGCCTTTCAGGCCGCGTCGCTAGAAGACCCAGATCGCGGGAGCAGGAGGCTTCCCGAGACCACACCCAAGAAGAAGAAGACGTCGTCAGGCTTTGCCCTTCAGGAGGCAGGGCCCTCAGGGCCCGATCCTGCCCAGGGGACCCTCCTTCCATCGCATAGGAAAGCACGCCCGGTGCCCTCCTTAGGCAGGGCTCAGGGGCTCTCACCTTGAGGGCCACCGACCTAGCCAGGGTCACGAGGGAGGCGCTTGGGCACCACATGGAGGCGTGCTTCGACGCACGTTTCCTTCAAGAAGGAGCGAAGCAAGCAGAGTCAAACCAGCAGGAGTTCGTTAACCAGGCCATTCAAGAACTACAGGAGTCGAGAATCATGAGAGGTTGCCGCCGCTTACCGGCTGTGGCTCCCCATCCAGGTGAGGATGGTGGGCTGCGTGTCTGCATCGACGTACCAGGGTTCAATCAAGTCGTCATGACAGAGCGCCTCTGGCCCTCACAAGTGGGGCGTTGTGGAGGTCCACCCCACAGCTATGTTCGCATGCCCTACGGCTTGCCGAGCGTGGCTGCTGCGTACCAGCGCCTCATGAGGGGCATCATGGAGACTCAGGAAGACAGGCGCTCCGCAGTCCTAGCGGAGATGGAGATGATTCGCGGGGAGCCACCAGCGCCTCCGGAGCCTCCCGAGGCCCCAGGGCCTGGGGGCTCGTGAGGAGCTCCTCCCGCAGCCCAACGAGTCTGCCGCACCAACGCCATTTCATCGTCGACATCTTCAGGGGGGGGGGGGGTGCCTGAGCATCGCGACTCAGGGCTCTTACCGGCTCTCCAGCCCTCACCCTCTGGCCTTGTCCACGGCATCGCGACCTGGCATACCAGCGACGGCTGAGACAAGCTCGAGGGCCGGGACCCGAGGACGTAGGGTGCCGGCATCTAACCAAATTCTGCAGGAACACATCTCAAGATACGGCCCAGTGCCAGGCGCAACCCACCTAGAGGTAGGGCCTCGTGAGTCCCGCGCTGGCTCACGGGTGCCCAGATACACCTCACCTACCCCAACCAGCGAGCTTTTAAGCGACTAACGGTCGACTAATGACTGTCAAGGCAGCCCCTTCTTCTTTCTGTGATGAGTCTACAGGACCCTTGGAGGGAGTTGCGCTAACCGAGGCCTTCACGGAGTCCTCTTCACCCTCGCCCGCGCAAACCGCTTGAGCGTTAAAGGGGGGGTGCCTAAGCATCGCGATTCAGGGCTCTTACCGGCTCTCCAGCCCTCACCCTCTGGCCTTGTCCACGGCATCGCGACCTGGCATACCAGCGACGGCTGAGACAAGCTCGAGGGCCGAGACCCGAGGACGTAGAGCAGAAAGGGGAGCAGAGGTGAGGGAGAAGGGACACGTGAGGATCACGCCGAGCAACTCCGTTCTAACTACACCACGGACCCGACGATGTGCTGGGGACAACCCCTGATCCTCCAGATAAGTCACCATCCAAAGCACTGGCTACCATGGCACTACCCCCGCACCCAATGCAATTCCGTACCAGCGACGTCGTTTCCCTTTCTCATCAAGCGACGGATGCTTGGGCGCCAAAGGGGACTTCCTGAGCATTGCGACTCAGGGGCTCTTACCGGACCCCGGGTCGCTCACCTCCTTGCCTTGACCACGACATCGCGACCTGGCATACCAGCGACGGCTGATGCCGCCTTGGGACTGGGACCTGTCAACGCAGAGTGCCAAGCTCTCGCGAGGTTCGAAAGGGAAGACTAAGCTACGACGGAATTAGCGACCCGCACGGTTCCATAGCAAAAGTCACGTATTAACAGAAAGGATCACAGACACCTTACAAGCCCCCACGGGGCACAGTATGATTCCTTGCAGGAAATGGATCCTAAGGGATGCTATCTACACGCGCCTCAGCAGACGACGCCATCATCAACAGTGGGCCGTCAGGCACCGGCGCCAACCCCATCCAGATTAGAGTCGGAGGCGGCCGAGCGAGCCCGCCCTACTCCGGGAGCGGCGCTGTCTCGCGGGCTCATAGCTGTCGTCGCTCGTCTCCGGAGTCGCGAAGACCTCGCTGGGGTCGCTGGATCCTCCGGCGCTTCCGCCGCTTGTGGAGCTGTCCAGGGGACGGTTCGTGGGCCCAGCCATCGCCACCGCGAGGTCCTGGCCACCTCTCCTAGGGTAGCACGCAAGCCGGCGCCCGCTCGCGTCAAAGACCTTGAAGAACATCACCGAAGCGCCATCGTACTCCAGGTGGATCGTGAGGGCGCCCCTTGCTCTACAGCCCCGAGCGATCTCGCCCCAGCCAAGAGTCATGAAGACCTCGCCCGAGGCGAGCATCGCGACCTCTGCCTCGGTCGTGGGGGTGCTGCAGTCGGCGTGCTGTAGCCACAACTCTAGGAGTCTTCCCTGTGGGAAGACAGAGGCGAAGAAGGAAGGAAAGCGAATCCAAGTTCGCGGAGGCATGGCGGCATGGAGCACGAGCTTGCGGGAGGAGCCCTCGGCGTGGACTCCAGGCGGAACGACCAACACCTTCGTGACCCGGCGGCGATGACGCCTGCTGCTGGGATCAACGTTGCCCCCTCCGAGGCCCTCGGCATGGGCAAACAAGGGAAGCGGAAACCCCGGCGGAGGCCGCTCGTACCAAGGCCTTGACACCACTTGGAGATCTCCTTCGTCTCGGCTGTGAGGGGCAAGTCGCTTCTTCGGCGGGAGCGGGTCTGGCACTTCTTGGAGAGCTTTTCCCTTCTCTGCCGAAGAGAACCGGCGAATCGGGGCCATCGCGCCAAGAGGGAGCTAGAATCAAGGCGAAGGAGAAAACAAGAAGAGATGGACTGGAAGGGCACGCGCGGTGCCGTACTTATAGCCAGCGGAGGCCAACCGTTGGCCTCCACGATCACAGGTAATCATGACACGATTTGCATGCAGGGACTTGTCCAATCCGCGCAATCGTCGAGGCGTCGTGGGGAAGCGGAGATGCCCACGTCCTGTCAAACCGCCACGCGGCGCCCAAGGCCGCAGGCTGTTAGGGCCCGCGGCGCTTCGCCCTTGCCCTTTCACCTCTCGGCACGGCCAAGTCCGGGCGCGCCTTGGGCCCGGGGGCTACTGTCGGTGTTTTGGGAACGGGGGTCCCCAGACTTGCCTGCCTGCGGCCCGCGGCGTGGCTCGAATGGAGGCCCAGTACAGCCCACCTTCGTCAACGCAAGACTCAAGACCCTCGCGAGGGGCCAAGCCTCACGGGGAGGACGACGCAATGCTTCCTCGGGCGCGGCCTCCTCAGGCTGTCTCATGAGGAGGCGGAGATATCAAGGCAGGGTACCTCGCGAGATGCCCATGACGCAAGCCATGACGACCAAGGGTGCCAGGCGGGCGCCAGACCGCACAGTGTCCTCCCCTTTCCTCTTTGGTGCAAAGGGGGCAAGCGCAGGCGAGAGGATCAAGCAAAGGCATTCATTTCGGTGCAACGAGACCAAGACTAGTCCAACGGTGGGAATGAGCTCATCATGGAGCCCAGAACGGCGTCACCACAGGGCCTTTGGCAGGCGAGGACCAACTTTGGTGAGGATAAGTGTACTGTATGTTCCCCTTCGAATTGGCCAATTGTTGGCGCCCTTCCCGCTCAATATTTGGGAAGAGGCACAAGGCCTTTGCCTATAAATAGGACTAGCCACCCCCAGGGTAGAGGCATCTAGTATCTGGTATTTGGCATCTAGCATCTGGAAGGCATCAGGTGTCCAGAATCCGAGCAAGAAGAGAGAGAGAGAAGGGCGGCTGAACTCCCATGGCAGTTCATCGTCCCAGCTAGAACACGCCCTCGCGAGGCTGTTCACCCTTGTACTGTTCATCTTCATCAGCCCAAGAGGCAATCCACCCACCACACTGGAGTAGGGTATTACACCACACCGGTGGCCCGAACCAGTATAAACTCTGTGTCTTTTGTGTTGTTCTTTGGGTAGTTTAGATCCTTGCGAGACGGAGAGGTAGAGGGCAGAATCTCCGCGCACACCCCAGAGTTCGAACCTCAAGGGTCGGCCGGAACCCACGATCCGACAAAGCTGGGATCCTGCTCAAAGACCTACAATGACTGTGATTGTATTTCGCGAAACAACACGTCCGGTACGTGCGAACGATCATCAATCATTTGCCGTCGTCCGATCGAGCCAGGAACCACCTGCAACTGCCATGCCGCTTTTCTTTGAAAGGTTCTGGGATTAGGAAGGGTAGGGACACCAGGTGGCCTACAACATCATATCAAGTTGGGGTCAAATAACCCTAAAAAAGTTGGAGTCAAATAAAAAAGGGCTCTTGATGTAGTCAATATTAAGAACAACATGTTATGAGCATGAATATTTTTCCAGTAAATGTTGACAGTAATATAAGTAAGCCATCATGATATCATAGGAAAGTAACATACTGCTGTAACAGCTGTTTGTAGCGATGACTGGAGTAGGCCAGCAATACGTCCAGCCATAGAAGGAGTCGACAACGTAAATGAAGCCCTTGTGTTCAATGGCATCAGAGAACCATGGAGGATGTATGATCCTGCGATGGACGTGCAGATTTATCCACTTAGCGTAGTGACCTGTCAGATAGGCGAGACCGCGGTTGAAGAACGCAATTAGCCTGAAGTCTTTATAATTCGCAGATCTTGTGGGCACTTGTCAGACTACAACCTTGAGCAAATCAAACTTGGTATCATGTTGGCTACTGTAAGATTCTGAGTATTCTGGGCCGCGGTGCCAAAGTAGTGTAGTGTTAATCGAAGGAAGGGGGATCAATCGCCGGGTGTAGACCTCCACGAGCATCCAGCTGCTGCGACCGTCGACGAGCACCATCCAAGACGTGTTCATGCCGACCTAGTACATACCGTTAATGTAGTTGAGGGTGACGGGGATCGGATCGCAGTCAAGGGGGTTGATGCTTGCCACCCTACGATCATTATGTTGCATGAAACATCGTTTCTGAAGATCAGGCGGCATCAACAAGTAAGGAGCTGGCTTAAAAAGCTCCGGCCTGAGGGCTTTGAGTAAACGGTACAGCCCAGACGAGCACGCGGCGAGTGGCATGGTACTGAGATTGTCCACACGCGAAACAATGAGCTCGATTACCTTTGTGGGGAGCGAATTCCAGCCACTCTTTCGGCAGACGCTGCTCGGTTCTGCCATTGTTAGTGCTTGGGTTTCAGACGAGGGGGGGAGGCGCCTTTGCGGGGATGGAAGATTGGACGAGGGGGGAGGCGCCTTAGCGGGGATGGAAGAGCGGACAAAGATAGAGAAGCGAATATGTGCCGTGGGAAGTGGACAGGTGATGATGACTACAACATGCCGCTTGACTTACGAGACACATACCAGCAGCGTAGGGTCATATCAAAGCCAGACAACTTGCTTGAGTGAACACAGTACTGATCCAATCATTGTTATATCGAAAGTAAACTGTTTGGCGTGAAACATAAGATATTTTTTGTGATATGTATATCAAAAGTAAATTGTTTTCTTTCAAATTTGTGAATATGTATTATTCTACTTGATCTGTTGCAACGGACAGGCTCATTGTTATAAAGGTTTATCTCCTGCATTCTCCGCAACCAACACCTAGTGTACTGGTCCAGGCCGGATGCTCGCAGTGCGATGACCTGAGTTCGAATTCTACCCAAAACTTTAGCTTTTTATATTTTTTTAATATATACTATACTTATTTCGCCACTGTACTGGCAGTGGAACCCACAGAGTACTTAGAATACAAGATTAAGGATGGATTTGTTTCTTTTTAACTTTCTGTACGAATCTGTAGCCAGCCTGCAAGTCATGTACACTGTACTAATAGTGGAACCCACATAGTACTTAGAATACAAGATTAAGGATGCAATTAACTTTGTATAGAGGGAGAATCATACACGCAATTAACTCAAATGGATTGGACGTGATTCTATTATTCTCCAACGGCAACCCGCAAATTTCCTCCCGCGGGCCGGAGTAGGTTTCTCGGTTTGCATGCAGGTTTAACGGAGGGGTTTGATGGAGGCGAGGAGGCGTGTTCAGCCGGGCGTGCAGTGGACAGCGCAGTACTATTCGATTTGACAACTACAACTAGTATATTATAAAAAACAAAGAAGAGTAGTAGAGATAGAGATAATAATAGAGACTAGGGAGGAGCACCATCTACTACTTTGTGGGCTACTCCTGCGCTCCATTCGGAGGCCGCAATGTCCCCTACAGCCACTCCCTCCTGCGCTCGGCTCCATTCAGCGGGCGCTGTTGAAATTTGGGGAGCGCACTCTTGAGACTGCTAGCAGCGATGACTTCACCGACGACGACTTCTTACCCAACCTCGGCAACCTCTTCCTCAACGACATGGGCGACGACCTCAACGCCAATGGTGCTGCTCCCATTGCACCGTATGTGTTTCTGTCCTTCATGTTTGAAATCGTGGTAGAATTCATGTTTCTAGTCTGTGTCCTAGATTCAATCTGTTCATCTACTATGCTAGTCCGCATGATTAGTTTAATCTCTGTTATAGCCATCATGATTTATTTTGTGCTTATTCGGACTAAATCTTGTAGTAACTTGCTCATATATTCAACTGGCAGAACGTCCCCTACAACCACTCCCGTTTCATGGATGGCCTGGTCGATGCCTCCAAGGACCTCTTCGTCTACTGCTATGAGTGCCCGGTGCCATTTTGGGGCTCGCCAGCGGACACCGTGCATCACCTGACACAGGCCTGCGGCGATCACTACTGGCCCTTGGCGAAGAACATCAAGTACGAGACGTGCTACCCGTTCACCGTGCTGGAGTAGCTGGAGGATCACCGCCGCATGCTAGTCTTGGAGGAGGACGGCAGCGTCTTCCTCTTGATCATGGGCACCGGCAAGGCCCGCACAGGCCGCCGCCCCGTCTCTGTATTGTGCGTCAGGGGCGACGCTGCTGATGCTGACACTAATACGAGGCCGATGTACAGGTGCGTGCTCACTATTACTACACCTCGGAGGTACGTGGGTGGAGACACTGTCTATGTCAAGCTAACTTGGACTCTGCCGAGCTGGGACCTTCCCGCCGATGTGGACACGGAAGACGCATGGTATTATTTGACCCCCAACAATGTGCACGGGGACTCCAAGGAGGTTCACCTGGACATCTGCATTATCAAGTTAAATGTTGATCATTAGTCTTCGCTCAATGTAATCCGCTGTCTAAGCATGTGGAGACTTCCATGCATGATCTTGCTCTATTGGAGTATCACGCATGAATATAAGTGTATCCATTTATGGTTTAGTCTAGAATCTTCCATGTATGAATTTTTACTACAGTACTGGTGAAAGACTTATGATGAACCATTTCTTCCATATCCTCTGCCCCCTTCCAAGTCATCCTGATTTAATCCCTCCGTCTAGGTGTATAAGGGCATGGTTAATACTTAAATAGTATAGCCAACTGTTGACTATAAGAAAGTGCCATGTCATCTGTAGCCAACATGTATAACAATGGATACTCAAAAACTAATTCTTGATGATCATTTCTTGCAAAGCACAATAAGAGTTGTTTCTTCGCAACTTTTGGATGCATGTTGAACAGTTGAACGCTTTTGTTTGCAAAAGATACTTTTTTATCCATTTCACCCGGATGTTTGTGAGCTCTAGAGATGAAATAATATCCGAAGAAACCTATCGATACCCGTTACACATGACATGACCCCCACATCCTTTGTCAAAATAAACAACTCCCCGATCAATGCATTTCACTCTTCCCTGCAACGCACGGGCACCTTACTATAGATTAGTACGACCAAAAATTGAACTAACATTATATATAGTACGATAAATGATGATGCATGTCACCAAAAATTATATCATTGAAAACTATGTTCAAATACGAATCCAACGATGTTGTTTTTGTTGGCATGCACTAACATTTTGTCAGCGAAATCTTCAGTCAAATTCAATGGGGGATAAACCACGACCGATGTAGTAAACCACGACTGAGTACTAGTGTAGAGGGCGGCACTACATGGGAGTCTCACCCTACTCGTGGCGCGACAGTAAAGCTGTCATATCACAAAACCCAACCACTCCCATTAATAAGTGGCTTGGTAAAATAAACGGACAAGCAACCATCACATCCCTCTGTATTTTTTGCATTTCATCTCTCTGCATTTACTTTCTTCGGTTCATCTCGCACACTCGATCCCTAGCTACTACTCCTAGGGCCAGTTCTTTTGGCGGCTTCCCCAGCTTTTCCCATAAGACTAGTCACAGTGGAGAGTAACATTAAGGCGCCTCACTCATTTATTTGGGCTTATAAATTACTACTTGTAGTACCTCCGTTCTGGTTTATTCCTCACCATTGTAATTTGTTCTAAATTTTGAACAAAGATACCATTTCATTAGTTAAATTTATGATCAAAATTTGACACAGATTACAATAGGGACCAATAAACCAGGACGGAGGTAGTACTTATGGGATTACTAATCTAGAAGCCTAAAAGAACTGGCCCCTGGTACTCCTACTAGTAGTAATACTCAAGTTGGAATTCCAACTGCACGGCACAACTTGTTAGGCAAAAAATTACATACAGGGTGTAGGAAGCGGTTTGGGAATTTGCATGCCTTTTCGACCAGTGAGATACTCCGTAGAAAGTACGACAGAGAAATAACCACAGAGAAGGAAGCTAAAAGTAAACAATCAAACGAGCATTTTTGCATTTGTTTTGCATTGAATCGTTTCACAAGCTTGACTAGTGCTGTTTTTCTACTTTTACAAAAACATCATCGTAATGTTAAAACATGCATTTGCACATACATAAGTAATAGTAGTACTCCCTCCGTCTAGGTGTATAAGTCTTCCCTCCTTCTTGGTCACGGTGCACAACCAAAGATGACTTATTGACCTGGACGGAGGGAGTAGCAAAGTCTGCAAGCATATATAGAGAGAGACGTGTAGTGCGATAGTATATAGTAAAGTTTGTGCTATATGCACGTACTTACAAAATGTGTACAAATACACAAGGTTTCCAAACTTTCCCTTTTACATACTTAATTAAGGCCGCTAATAATTCCTGAACTTTCAGGATTTATCATTTGCGTCCCAAACTAATGAGATCGCCTTACGAAACAAAAATTATACTCCTACTAAAAGCCACGACGCTCGCAGGAGCACTTGCAGCACGCCACGAGTGCCCTGGTGCGCGGCCGTTTCCCAGCACGCCGACACAACGCCTCTTCCTCAGCCTCGCAACTCGCGAGGTGCTGATTGGCGGCTTGCCGGCAAGCGAGCGCGATCTCACTGGTGTGGTGATCCGGCGCCAACAGGTACTCCTCCTCGCTGGAAGCGTGCACCCGGTCCATGTACCGCCAAGCGTAGATGAGGCGCTTGGGCCTGACTGCACTCAGGGCTTCAGCACAAGCGTCCTCCGCCACCCTCACGGCCCTCGCACGAGCCTTCTGCCAAAGAGCCAATTGCATGACTCTCTCGGATGTGACATAGGCCTGCCAGGCAGCTTGTTCCGCGGCGCGCTTCTCTTCCTCGGCCTTCTACTCCGCCTCTATTTTGGCGCGCTCTGCTGGAGGAAAAGCCTCCCACAAGGCGACATCCATTTCTTTCCAAAGCTTCCCAAGGCTGGGGGGCTCGGCGGGCGGCGCGGCGTTCTCCTCGTAGCGGGGAGCCGACGCGTCCTCCGACGCACGTGCTGGCGAGATTGGGAACGCCGACACGTCCACCTCGACGCGTCGCGGTGAGGAGTGGAACGCCGATGCGTCCTCCTCGACTAGTGGCGGTGAGGAACGGAACAGCGACGCGTCCTCCTCGACGCGTCGCGACGAGGAGCGGAACACCGACGCGTCCTCCTCGACTAGTGGCGGCAAGGAACGGAACGACAACGCGTGACCGTCCGCGCAGTGTAGCGAGGGGCGCCTAGTGCTTGGGAGGGGCGATGCCATGGTGGTCGACGTGAGAGGGAGGGGAAGGAGATAGCGATGAACGTGAACGTGAGGGGGAGGAGATAGCGATGTCGTGGGAGGCGCAGTATTTATAGAGAGCAATGGCACACCTACGTAAAATATGGACTGAGCTGCACTGACTTAACTGCAGGTCCAGTTGCATCACTGACATGTGGGCCAGACCCCTGTTGGGCCCATATGTCAGTGACCCAATGTACCTACAGTTAAGTAACTGAAGTAGCATCCCGGAAGATATGTTGCGTGATTAACAGCTACATGGGCATATTTGTCGGAGTAAATTACGGGGAAGGGAAGGGGTGGAAATATTGTTGGTCACAACGGATTGGACGAGCGCGAGGGGAGGAGAGTCATGCATGCAGATTTTTTCCACACGGGGTGGAGTGGTGGGACCGTCGGAGGGAAAGGAGAGTCCGGCAGGCATATTGTTTCCACACATGGAGAGGAAAAGATTTGGAGATGAACGGGCTTCCTGCAGGTATGGGGAAAGGTGCATAATAAGTCTCATCTTGAATGTCGGGCTAGGTATAGTCTCAAGTCATTAAAAACATACACGCCCCACACATGTTCATATTTCAAGGTGCACTAAATTATTGCATGCGATGATTAAGGTTGGCCATAATGGTGGTATCTTAGCTGGTATCATGCACACAGGAATAGCAAACATGCTAATGTGGCAAAGAATTAAAGAAGAGAGGGGGGTTAGAGTAACTAGTGTTCATGCATGCATTGGTAAACACATTTTTTTGTGAAGAACTACAAAAACTATTCCACCGCCTCTATCTTGCTAAGAGTAGGTGAAATTTTTGAATCGAGCCCTTTAAACTAGAAGGGAGGTAGTAGTACTCTAATAGCTAACCTTGGCCCTGTTTGGATCCATGTGTTAGAGTTAGTTTGGGTTAGTTTAAACTCAACTAACCCAAAAAAATCTAACCCACCCAAGAGGTGCTTATTTGGGTTAGTTCTTCTTGGGACACTAAAAAACACAATTTTCTCTCGCTCTCCCCGCAGCAGATCCCTCCCCACTTCCTCCAAGCTTCTCGGCCTCTCCCTCCCTCCCTCCCTCTCGCACCGCCCATGAAGGCACCTCGCCGTATCCGCGCTCCATCTAACCCTGTCATCCAAACACCTGTTTCTCTGTTACTTCAGGGTTAGAATCTTTAACTCGTCTAATAGTAGTTCTTATACTCATTATAATCAGTATTGTAGATATTGATATTTTTAGTATAAATTTGGTCAAACACTTTGCAAAAGGTTGACGGAAGTAAAAATGACCAGAGGGAGTATCATGCATGCAGAGTAGGCAAAAAAATTGCTCATTTATAGCCGGTCGAAGTCTCAAAGGGCGCGATCGCGCGAGGGAGGCGAAGGTCGTGGGAGGCGTGACGGTTGACAGAATTAAGTGAAGTTACCCATGTGCCGGCATGGCGTGCAAACAGGCAGAAGCTATACCGTCAGGCCTACGATATGGGTCTAGTAGACATGACATCTAGTGGGTCCCGCATAGTTCTCGAGAACTCTTTGGGGGCTTGCAGCCATTTATCCACCGGGCAAGCCAGCAACCCCACGTCGTTCGCATGCCCTACTCGTCCCCGTATTCTACTAGTATAGTACCTTACAATAGTTCGCTCCCAGTCGTCCCGTCCTTTCACATCACACCAGTTCAACTTCTCATAACCCTCCTCCAAAATCCATGGCCTCCCAAACCTCCATGGTCGCCGCTGAGTACCAGGTTAGAGCCATCACCGGCGATGAGTTCTTCGTCATCTACACATGTGGATCTGCGACGGTGAAAGCATGCCTTGCTCGCTTCCTACGCATGTTCAACAGTTCAATGGATGATTGGGTCGCTGGGCTAGATGTTGAGTACACCACAACCCTGCAAAGAGAGAAGAAACTAAAGGAGGCAGAGAAGAAGAAGCCTACCGCGATCCAGGTTTGCGTACATAACGTGTGCTTGGTCTACCACATATGCCATGCCAACGTTGAGTGCCAGGATTTTAAGAACTTCCTCAAGGACGAAAGAGTGAAATTCGTTACTGTAGACTTTAGGAATGACAGGGATGTCCTGGGTCCGATAGGCCTTGTTGTAGGCCAGCCCTTCGATCTCCAGAAGGCAAGCCTAGTGTCCTCCTCTCAGCCTTCAATCCTGACCCTGGCAGCAGCCATGATTGATCCTTCGTACACTAAACTGAAGAACTCACCACGAGTTTCATCATGCATGGGAGTCAAAGACATTAGATGAAAATCACATCCTGTACGCAGCAATGGATGCCTACCTTTGTTTAAATATCTACAAGGGTTGGAAGCAGGATGATGTGACGACGGCTGACTGACTCCTCCCCCACCCTCTCTCTCTCTCGCACAAAATTACCAATCCCTCTCTCCCCCGCACAAATTTATCAATCCATCAACCCATGAGATCCTTCCCCTCTCGTCCATGTTTTTCCATCTCTCTCATCAAACATGTTGTCTCTTCTCCTTCCACGTGTACAGAATCCGGATGCACACGCATCTCACGTATATTACATGTCTCCATCTTTCTCACAGACCTAACTTCTTCCTCTCTCTTTCTCTCTCTATCTCCCTCTCTCTGTTTCATTAGGTTTGTCTCCTACTCTCTCGTCCACATGCATACAGTCTTTCCCGCCCTATCTGCTCCATCTTCACAAGCTCTCTCTGCATGTTTCATTCACACATTGGGATATGTACAAAATGTTGCTTTTATAATGGCTGATGTAGAGTTATTGTTGGTCTTGTTGCATCCTACAAAGTAATAAATATGAAATGCATTTTGATTGTCATTTGACTGGGATTATGCGAGTTTGAGCATGTTGTGAAGTACTATAGACCTCGTATACATCTTGGAATTCGACAATGATTGTAACTATTGAATTGTATAGACCATTACATTCGAAGTCAGTAGCCTATTATATTTATTTCACAATTTCAACAAATGATTAATTCACTACATACTAAGAAAACAAATGTGTACACCCTCCGTTTTTATTTAAGTCCGCGTATTAGCATTGGTCAAAGTCAAGTTTTGTAAACTCTCAGAAAGTTTATAACAAAAAATATTAACATATACAATAACAAATAAATACCATTATATTCATTATTGAATGTACTTTCACATCATACATATCTGTTATGGTAAATGTTTATATTTTTCTATAAACTTGGTCAAACTTTAGGAAGTTTGACTTTGGTCAAACCTAATATGCAGAGTTTACTAGTACTACTCGCTAGTTGCTTAGCCGAATCACCCAACACGCCACACGGGGAGCTCAGTGTCACAAAATTTTGAGGTCGGCGGGAAAATCTCCCGCGACCTTGATTCGAGCAATGGGAAGTTACCATCATAGCCTTCGGAACAGGCCTACGGATGACGGTTGGTAGGGGCTGTTTTTGTAACTTTAGGTTCACCCTACCCAGCCAACTCCACCCCGACACCCAGAGTATTACACCTGAATACTCCCCATTTCTATCCCCACCGCAAAATAGACTTCTCCACGGCACCACAGCCTTCGTGCTCCTCCCCTTCTACATCAGCGCACTTGTCCACCGCAGCGCATCTGCCTCATCGATGACCTCGTACGCCGCACTGGAGTCGGTCCACCATCGCCGTCGTACACAGAGCCTCTTCCCCGGCACCGTCTTACACGGTCTCGGATCTGTTTCCCGGAAGCCGACGCCAAGCGCAGAAGCACCACCGTCGTGGACAATGAACTGACTCCCGTTGCCGACCATGACCCACAGAGGCCGCCGTGACCATCTTCTCCTCCTTGATTGGTAATGTGTGTATTGAATCACTTAGAAGTACATGTGTAGTTCCAATTTTGTTCATACCTACCCTTCAAATTTCCTGGGTGCTATTGTTCCCGTAAAAGTAATTGGTTATAGCCTCCATTTTTCTTGCCATGTTGATATTTTAAAACCACGTGTGTGAACATGCAGAGGAGCAATGAAGACCAACCACGGGATATTGGGGACATCTTCAAGGAGCGTGGCAAGTTAAAGAGGAGATGCACCGAACCTGTAAAACGAGCTTTGGTAAGTAACTCCCTTTCAATTACTTTCGTTTAGCCTCGTGTTCTTCAATGTGTATATGTTGTAGTTTCTATTTCTCTTAAGCCTCGTGTTCTTTGATGTGTTATAAGAAGAGTCTTAATCGTCCTAATGCTTTCGTTTTTAGGTTGATGTAGGAAGTGGGTGTTCTCACCTTGTAGTCTGTTTTTTTATTTTTTCCTTTTGAATTCACTTCTCCTAGTTCTGTTTATATGGCTTCTACTAAATGGATCTGGGTTGCTCTGAGTATTGATCTAAAAAAGAAGTAACTTCATGTCAGGATGCAGTTCCTGTGAGGAGGGAAGTATGGTCAACGTCGAGATCATGTTTCCAGAATGAGGCTGGATTACACACAAGGTGCTAGTTCCCTAATGATGCTGGATTAGACACAAGGTACAAATTCCCAGATGATGCTGGATTACACACAAGCCAGGTGGAGTTGTCAGCTGTTCATGTCCTCGTGTCTCTATTAAAGGCTGAAAGAAAGCGTGCAGCAGCCCTTGAGAATGTAGTTGAGTTCCTGAAGAAGCGAAAAGGGAAATCAGATGCTCTCTTCACCCATGCCAAAGAAGAGATGGAAGAAGCCAGAATTAAGCTAGCAGAGGCAGAGCAGGCTAGGCATCTCCTGCTATCTAAAACTGTTGTCAATACAAAATTTCCTTCATAGTAGCTAGGTTCAAATGTTTATCCAGTCAGCATGCCTGCTGTGATGTCTGTGCATCTACTAATGTGGCACAAAATATTTTTTCGGGTCATGTAATAACAACAATTACTTTCCAAACAATAACAGGCGAAGCATTGAACATGGTATAGTTCACGCGCAAGCCCGACATTCCAAATTCAACTTCCACATCAAACTCATGTTCACAGATATCTCCAGATTCATACATAATGTCCACAACCATGATTCACTTCAAAGCCAAAAAATTGAGGAGAGTTATGAATAAAGAAAAACCTCAAGTTCCTGCTACCAGTGCGAGCACAACAAGTCAAGACCATGCGTAATTAATTATATTTTGGTCATTTTTTGTGTTCTAAAATGCCGGCCGGCTCGCGGAAGAACGTGTTGCCGGCACACGCGTGGGTTCAATGAAGGCAGGTGGGGCAGTCTGAAGCCGGTTGCATGCGGCGAGGAGGCATGTTCAGCCAGGCCTGTAGCAAGTGGGGCCCTCTTGGCCGGCGCGCCGGTTCAATGCCTACGCTATGAGAGGTCGTGTCCGTGTCAGAGCAATCACTCCCTCCAGTCCTCTTTTGTTTGCATATAACAAAATCTCGTTTTCCATTCACATTTTACAAGTAAAGTTCATGGACAAACTTTGACCCAAAATACGATGGGGACTAGTAAACCAGAACGGAGGTAGTTGTTTTTTTAATCAAAGAAGGGTTTCCCCCTTCCGATTTTCATTACTGAAAACCAACACCTAAATCTAAACCGTAGTATTTTCCCTAGAACTACCAGGTTCAACATCTCGCAACATAAACCCATACAACAATACGCCAAGGAGGTACGTAGTACTATGAATTCCATTTTTGCTCCATACCAATTGTTCTAAAAACTACTTAGTACTTATAACGCGCCATTGAAAATCGGAACTCTTAACCCTGCTAAAAATGATATTTTAAATGTGGCTACTCGATCTGTGGCAACTGGCGAGCCACCGCCTCCAAGTCATTCACCTGTGGTCCCGACCATCAACTCCTACGGATCAAATTATCATGCGAGCTGACTATTCCTACAAAGGTGCGCTCCACCATGTACCCGGTACCCGTGAATGTAGCAACCATGCACCTAGGGTTTTAGGGTTTATTTGTTAACGTTGCCTTTACGTAGCACTCATGTGTGCGAGACAGCGAGAGACCGACTGCGTGCATGCGCCTCTTCTCTTCGTATATGTACTCCACCGTTTGTCTGGTGTCAAAAAAATTATAATAACTACTAGCAATGTGCCAATTCGTTGCCACATGATCAGAGTAGATTAATACATATTTACCGATTTGATAGAAAAAAAGTCTAGTTTTGAAATACGTATATCACTAAAAAAATGTTATGTTTCACTCAATTTTTTTGATGAGATAAGGGAGGAATGCTATTGGTTTCAAGATTCGAGAAGTGGTATATGTATAATTTCTACTCTTACTAGCAAGATGCTCGTGCGTTGCATGGAACATCAAGATCTTGTGGGAGAAAAGGATGAACGAGGGAAGGCCTTATCTGCAAATGTGGAGAGGAGTGCGGGTAAATTGCCATAGTTTCGTTCCTATCCATCAGATATAAATCAAATGACCTATATTGCAGGGTGGCAGGCCCACCATCATCACCAACTCTGTTTTTATCCCTGCTCTTATAAAAAGCATAGTCGGTGATGATCGTGTGCCTGCCATCCTACAATATAGGTCGTCCGATCTATATCTGACGGATAGGAAGGAAACTATGGTAATTTTGCAAAAAGATACCCACACCCCTCTCCACACTTGCAAATAAGGCCTTCCCTTGTTCATCCTTTTCTCCCACAAGATAAACTACTCATACAAATGCATCTTCATGTTCCGTGCAACGCATGGGCATCTTGCTAGTTGTTGCAAAAAGCCCATGTGTGTGTGAGAGAGAGGGAGAGAGGAGGAGGACGGAGTGCATGTGTGACAAAGACACAAAGAGTGTGTGCGCGAGAGGTATCAACTTAAAATGAGGCGATAGTGTGTATGTGCACGATCGAGAGGGCTTGTCTCAAGAAGGGAAGAAAAATCTACATAGATACAAGGAGCGGGAGAGAGACATGTATGCGATAGTGGAAGCACGAGTGTGTGGTGTATAAACCTATCTAGAGGCTAGTCGATAAATGTTTGTGAGAGAAATACGAGTCGGGGGTGTGAAAGAGAGAGTTTTGTGTGTGAGAGAGAGACGGTAGCCGGGAAGGGGAGTGGAAGCAGGAGTTGTGTGTGTGAGAGAGAGAGGGGGGAGTTTGTCTGATCGGTAAACAAATGAATAATGTCAGTCTGGGATGGAGACGAAAAGGAGACCGCAACAAATGTTGTGCCTACAGGAGAGAGAGAGATTAATTTTAGTGGTATGATTCATATCTAGAGACATATAGGCTGTGTGAGAGAATCCCATAGAGATAAAGACAAAGTGAAAGACGAGTGGAGACTATGTGTGTGGCGGTGAAAAAGAAAGCTTAGGTACCTAGTGATACGAGAGAACGGTAGAGACGTGAGAGATAATGAAAACCGTGTAATGTATAATGATAGGGAGAGTACGGCACTTCTCAAGGGAGACGTCGAGAGACCATGTTTGCGAGGATAGGAGAAACATGAAGTGAGCGTGCGGGTGAGCTGGAGAAAAGAGAGTGATAGCTACATGAAGGAGCATGCATGCGAGAGAGATGGGCGTGAAAGGAGTGAACATAAAAGGGATTCAAATATTTGAATTCAAGATGATGATACATGTAATCCATACTTGAACCAAAATTGATCTATTAAACATGCATACTCATGTGAATTCACGCGCATCTATGTTATTTAATATGTAGATATTACTGATTCATACATTTTAGTAGAACATAATTTGGTTTAATTTTTTGAATTCAGCCTTATGATTTTGAGATCATTGTATTTGTAAATCATATTATACATATAAAGGAGCAAAACTCTTTGTTGTGCTTTTGAAAGTATATATAAAAATGATGTATATAGAATTTTATTCCAATCGAAAATGGATCCCGCCCGAAAAAATAGAATACAAACGGGATTCGAATTGGGTTGGCACGGTAAACGTGCACTCTGCAAAATTTGAACGAAGCGGAGAAAGTCGCAGTAACCGCCCGAAACCAAAATCTGCGAGATGGAAATTACTACTGCCTATCCCTGCCACGCAAAGCTTATCTCCTCGATTTCTATAGGTTTCGATAGGGGTATGTTTGTAATTTAACTCAAACGTGACATAACCGCCTCTCACCCGGATTCATACACGGTGGGCGCCAAAACACAGTGTGTCCTCGGCTGAAATCGACTTCCTCCCTGATTCATACATGCTGGGTGCCAAAAACAAACTCTCGTCGGCAAATATTCGGTGTATGCGAGATTACCGTCCTATCCCCAACCGACTAATATTGCTGTGATGTAGGAAATTTGAAACGGGTGCTAAGTTTGTAAATTTCCTCGCATTTGAGACAAGCATGCCCTGAAGACATGGTTCCCCCTTCCTCTCCACCTCCATTTCCCCATTCATACTCCGTGGGCGCCAAAACACCCTCTCCACCCCAGCCTCCTCTGTCCGCCACCCCATCCACCGCCGTCCTCCTCCACCATGCCGGAGCTGATACCCCGACACTGCCATCCATTACAAGAGATCGACCTCTCTCATCACGGCTTCGAACCGGGATCCTTGCATCCCGTCCTCTTGCTTTATCCCCGCCGTCTTCCACCTTGCCGGCGCCGCTCCTACGACCGTATCGTCCACCGCGCCCCACCGCCACCGTCTACCCTCCTAGATCTTCTTCCATGCTGCTGACAGCCATCGCTACCGCAGCACAGTCAAATTCTCAGCAGATGCATACACGGCGCCGCACCAGAGGTGGTACTCTTTCGTATCTGCTCAACTTATTTATCACAGCAAGAAAATAGATCGCCACTGCTTTACTCTGATTTCTTGTCCATCACTTACTTGCTAGTTGAAAGCAAACATTGGTTGCGAAGTTGCCTTTGTTCGGTTTGCACCTTCAGATCTGCCATGGCACGCTCAACACTATACTCCCAATGCTTATGGTTTTCCCCTTTTATATTCCACACTAGTTAAATCAAAGTAGACTAAATTTCAAAATTGGGTCAGTCAATTTTTCAGAGCTCGCCAGAGTTCGCCGATGCGAATGAAGGGGCTCGGGTGGGGACTTTGGTTGTGGGGGGGGGGGACGGTGGTGGGGCCTCACCGAACGAAGAAAACTCGACGCGGGTGCGGACGGGGGTGGGGGTGGCAGAGGAGCACAGGCGGTGGGGACCGGTGGTCCGGCCGGTGGCCCGTGCGGTGTTCTGTATTGGAAGAATCAGAGATGAGGAAGAAGAAGGGTTAGGATACGTAGGATCTTCATCCAACCGCCTAAAATGGTTGACTGACCCAAATGACAAAAGTCACGCGAGTTGCATGCAGACATGCCTTTATATTCAGTACCATCATCATACCTGCTTAGCACTGCTCCTGAATCCATCAAGCTAAACAACATGCCACTCATAATTCCAAACTTGTTGCTCAAGTACAAATCTGATATGATGCTGATATTACTAAAACAGATAGCATTTAATTGTTCGGCTAATGTTCCTACTTTACTATCGAAAAAGCACATGCACCACATATAGAGAGACATTAGGGAGTTGCTTTCTTAATGCGCTCTGGTTCATCATGTGTGGGCACTGCGCAACGAACATTTTATTATCCAAAATCTGCTTGCTCTTCTTTAGCACGTTCCTCTTCCGTTCTTCTTTAATAAGTACTCTCTCCATTCCTAAATACAAGTCTTTGTATAGATTCCACCATGGACTACATATGGAGCAAAATGAGTGAATCTACACTCTAAAATGTATCTGGATACATCTGTATGTGATCCATAGTGGAAATCTCTACCAAGACTTATATTTTGGAACGGAGGGAGTATGATAGTAGTACAGTATGTTCCTTGTAGTGAAGATGAGCAGGGACATTTGCAGTGTAGAGGTCTATACGGTCAGTTGGTATGGACACTTTGAACTCTTCGGGCCTCTTTGATTCATAGGATTTTGTAAACATGGGAATAGGATTTGTAGTGGCTTGCCCACTTGAATCATATAAGAACAGCAAGGAAATGCGGGGAGATGTGTCGCCTTTGAGAGTTACACTGATATTTACAGTACTGCACCTTCAGTTGAAGAGAGCTGGTATCCGAAGCGTTTCTAGCCATACCGGCAATACTAGCGCATATATTCCAGCAAGTTCCACTTTGCTGATTTTGCTCTGATGCTTACGGTTTTCCCGTTATATCTACACTATGATCTGTGTAGCTGCTTTGTGTCGCACTAGCAGTAGTCCACTCTTGAAGCTAAACACCGCAATGACTTACAAAATTGGAACCAAGGTATTGAGTGCCATTCTGGATGCAATGAAACTCATACGCTCCCCACCTGTTGATTCTTGTTCAGAGTATGATCCTAATGACTATTCTAACCTCGAGGAGTCAAAGGCAGATGGGCCGTCCTATTCACCCATCAAGGTGCCTGTTCTAATTTGGCAAGGTTTTATTGATTTCGCGTATCTTGCATATGTTGTCTTGCATTTCTTCTACTTTGTTGCACCTCCATCTGCTTAGTTTACTCATCATATATGTCGAGATGCCATGCCCATCCATTATCAATACATTTTCCATCTGTCATCATACCATGTTTTTCCACTCAAATGTTGTTCTTGTGCATCGGACATCAAAAAGGAAGAGGGTGATTGCCGAACTTGAAGGAGCACCAGCAAAGTCCTTGAAAAACATGGTTGTGCTGGAGAAATCAGACATCACCCCACTTATATTGGATGTACAACCGGTGACACAAAATGTAGGAGCGACTCCAGCAGACTGTACCCATACTTCACTGGCCACACCACTAGCCGCACCACATAGGACCTGCACTTCAGCAAAAGGTATGCCGATTTCAGTTGCCATAGCACCAGCGGTACCACAGAAAAATTCTAGTCCAGCAAAAAGTACAGCAAGTCCACCGGCCGAAGACCTATCCCAAGTGCTATTATTCATGGTGATTATTTTCCTGTTTTCTGCTGATTGAACACGTCAATGATTTACATTACATTGTTATAAGTAGGCGAGGGTCAATCTGGATAGTCATGACGAGCAAAGATTGCTTGCGCTTTCCAAGGAAGCATTGCAGCAGTATTGGTGTTACCTGAGGAAATCACATTTTGATGGCAAGTCTATAAACGAATTTGTGGTGAAGTCTCCTGTGCTAAATTTAGAAGACATTGAACGGAAAAGCCTTGTTATGCACTGGTCTCGTTCCGAGGATGAGGTACTATCTATGATATCGCATGATAATTTGAACTTCTACTTTTCTGCATGTGCCTTACGGATCTTTTTTGCAGGAAATCTGCTCGAAAAAGAATTCCGGTTTGAAAAGAATGACAGGATATCGCAAATATGCTGCCCGCTGCTTTGCTCTTGTTAGTACCTGTTGTCCTATATCACTGTACTTGCATACATACCTGGTTCATTATGTGACAGATGTATGCATGATAGCTTGCTTATCAATTGTTCGCTCCAAATTATCTGATCTGTATGAATGGTTACATTAGTGTAGAATATATCCAATGCCAATGAAAATTTTTAGCTCTGCATTGTTCTTGTAAGTACCTGTTGTCCGTTATCAGTGTACTTATATTGACAGGTAGTTGTTCATGTACCATCACTCTGCAGCTTATTTTCCTTTTCCCTCCATTTTCTACACATAAGATCTATATTTACTCTTACCATAAGGTTGGATAACACCGTTGGTACTGAAGAAGTTTAGCTCTGCATTGCTCTTGGCTGTACCTTTTGCCTGTAATGCTGTACTTACATTTATAACTACTTGGTTATGTAGCAACACTCTTCATCTTATCTTAAATATTCTCCATTTTTTCTTATAGTGTCACATCTATATTTACTCTTAACAAAATGTAGAATAAAGGCAATGCTTATGAAGAAGATTATGTGGTAAACTTCTTGAATTGCCCCCCCATCAACATGGACAAGGGCTTTATAGAGCCTGCCTTCACCAATAATGTAAGTTTGTCCTTCTCAAGCCTTCAAACTTTGTTGTGTATATTTGGTTAGGCATGACTGCAACAACTGTTTATTTTTGGTGTTTGCATTAAATTGCATGTTTAAAGTTTATTATGTAGTTCATAAACAAAAGATTGTCCTTCTCAATTTACGTTTTCAGTTGTTCAACCAAGTTCCTTCTTCATACCATGTAAATTAAACTATACAGAGCAAGTGATCTTCTTTTGCACTTCATGTATGCTTCTGTTCTTGATCCGTAATCCAGTGGTGTGGTGAACCTACCCACTACAGCACAATGTCATATTCTGTAATGTCTTAACTATGAACAATGTCATATCATTCTACTATTATTTAAACCGTCTCTTTATTTGCCAGTCTGAAATGGGATAAATTGACAGCACACTAATCATTGATACTTATGAGTTCTTGATCTATAATCGAGTGGTGCCGTGAAGCTGCCAACTCCTTCACAATGTCATTTCCTGCCATGTATTGACCTGAACAATACCATATTGTGTTAATGCAATTTTAAACTGTGTCACTTTATTCGTTAGTAAGATGTGATGAATTGTCAGCACTGATACCTTTATGTGCAAAACCTGTCATCTATCTGCTTGTTTATCTTTCAAAGTGAGGAGGATATAAGTGTTAAACAAGCGCAGTCTCATCAGCTTGCTCTGCTGCTTGCGCTGCAGCTCCCCAGCAGGGCTAACCTTTCTTGAACTCTATTGAAGTGCTGTTGGTTTTGTATATTATTTTGCCGGCGTGTTTAGTTGCACCGGTGGCGATCTTTGATGCCCCGTGTATGTAAATCTGCTGTCTGTTTGTGCTTTATTATCATAGTGGCGAACTTTGATGCCCAGTGGATGTAATATGTCGTAATTTTTATTGTATAGTCTAGGTTTTTTCTTATTCACGGTGCTGCCGTTATTTTATTGTATATATATCCTGTCTTCGCAGTAAACCGGCCAAACCGTAAAATTACGGTACATAATCGGGCCGTCATGCAATCACGATGTATGATCCGCATCATGGGCCCTGTCATCTTGGTCCGTTAGAAGGCCTAAATGTAAATTGGCCCACTAGTAGATTCGGGCCTTTAGTAGGCCGAGTAAACCGTCGGCCCTCTTTTCGCAAGAAAACTCAATGGGCTTTTAGTAGGCTGAGAAGTAGGTTGGGCCTGAAATGTGCCGAACAGCTCACGGGCCGGCAGAAGCCCGAAATGGACCCCGACCCATGATTGTGCCAATCAAATCACGGGCTTTTAACAGGCCAAAATTGTCTCAGTCCTTGTTAGGCCCAATCAGATTATCGGCTGCAAGCAGGCCGGATGCAAACCGGGCCGTAGTTAGGCCCAACTATATGACGAGCTTTTAACAGGCCAAAATTAATATAGGGCCGAAATGTTAAGCGGACCCTTAACATGCCGAAACTAATATCAGTCCGAATTACTAAATGGGCCTTTAGCAAGTGGGACCAAAAGCATAGCGTCCAGTTGACGGGCCGAATCTGATATTGGCCATAATTTAGCCCAAAGCCTCTTAAAGGGCCGGACCTGATCTAGGCCGTAATTTGGCCCAGAACGTGGTAGGCTTTTAACAGGCCGGATCTCATATGGGCCATTGTTAGGCCCGGAACGTGGCAGGCCATTAATGGACCGGATCAAATATGGGCCGACATTTGGCCCAAAACATGGCAGTCAGTTAATGGGCCGACCTACTAGGGTCCTCAAAATCTTGTGGGCCTACAGCTGGGCCGGCCCATTAATGTCGGCGAAATCTCGTGGGCCTTTAGCTAGGCCAACCCATTATGGTCCAGAAAAATCTTGTGGGCCTTCACCTAGGCCGGCCCATTATGGCCTGCAAAAATCTTGTGGGCCTTTACTTGGGCCGGCCCATTATGGCCCACAAAATCTTGTGGGCCTTTAGCTGGGCCAGCCCATTATGGTTTGCAAAATCTCGTGGGCCTTTAGCTGGTCCAGCCCATTATGGACCGCAAAATCTTGCGGGCCTTTAGTTGGGCCGGCCCATTTAAACTTTATGGGCCACTTTTGGGCCGGTCCACGTGTCAACATATCATAGGCGCATCTCGCCCATTGGATGAGTGACACCTGTGCCAATGCAGAGCTGACATGTGTTTCCGTCAGCCAATCAGAATTTTACACGTGGAAAATCCCCATTGGTCCGGGCTGTTAACGGGTTATCGTATCCAAAACCGGACCAGATAGCTTAACGGTGTTTCGTTACGGTGGATGCCACGTGCCGGTCACCCTTGACGAAAGCAGTTCTGTGACGTGCGATTTATCGTCATGGAAGTGGACACTTCCGTGATGATAATTTTGGTAATGTCATGGAACACTTCTACGACAGCACAGGTATGACTATCTTGATTCTGTCATAAAATTGTCATGGATGTACATGCATGACAGAAAACGTGACCTACTGTGACAAACACGTATCATCACGGAAGTGTATTTTTTTGTAGTGGAACATGTTCTCCAACTTTAAACTCACGCTTTTGAATTCTTTTGTCATGCCATATTTTAACTTTTTCTTTGAATAATTTGCATTTTCATAAGCTTGGGTTCTCCATTCCTCCAATGAGCTTATATCAAATAACCTCTTTTCACCAGCAAATGAGTTCTTTAACTGCCCAATATGCTTGATGTTCTAACTCAAGAGGCAAATGACAAGCTTTTCTGTAAACCATTTTATAAGGAGACATACCCATAGGATTTTTATATGCTGTTCTATAAGCCCAAAGTGCATCATCTAATTTCTTAGACGAATTTTTCCTTGACCTGTTGACAGTCTTTTGCAAAATTAATTTTATTTCTCTGTTGCTAAGTTCAACTTAACCACTAGACTGAGGATGATAGGGTGATGTAATTCTATGGTTAACATCATACTTGGCAAGAATTTTACGAAAAGCACCATGAATAAAGTGTGAACCACCATCAGTCATTAAATATCTAGGGACTCCAAACCTTGGGAAAATAACTTCCTTAAGCATTTTAATAGAGGTGTTGTGATCAGCACTACTAGTTGGGAAAGCTTCTACCAACTTAGTAACATAATCAATAGCAACCAAAATATGTGTATACCCACTAGAGGAAGGAAAAGGTCCCATGTAATCAAATCCCCAAACATCGAATGCTTCAACAGCAAGTGAATAATTGATAGGCATTTCTTGGCACTTACTGATATTACCTATTCTTTGGCATTCATCACAAGATGAGACAAACTTACGGGCATCCTTGAAGAGAGTAGGCCAATAAAATCCAGACTGCAATACCTTATGAGCAGTTCTATCTCCAGCATGATACCCTCCATAAGCTTTAGAGTGACATTTTCGTAGGATTTGTGCAGGATTGAAAGTATGTCTAGAGGGGGGGTGATTAGACTACTTGAACAAATAAAAATCTAGCCTTTTCCCAATTTTAGTTCTTGGCAGATTTTAGCAACATAGCACAAGTCAAGCAATCAACCTACACATGCAATTCTAAGAGTATAGCAGCGGAATGTAAAACAATTGCATATGAAGGTAAAGGGAGGAGATTTAGGGAGCAAACACAATGTTGACACGGAGATTTTTTATCCGTGGTTCTGATAGGTGGAGCTATCGTACATCCACGTCGATGGAGACTTCAACCCACGAAGGGTAATGGTTGCGCGAGTCCACGGAGGGCTCCACCCACGAAGGGTCCACAAAGAAGCAACCTTGTCTATCCCACCATGGCCGTCGCCCACGAAGGACTTGCCTCACTTGGGTAGATCTTCACGAAGTAGGCGATCTCCTTGCCCTTACAAACTCCTTGGTTCAACTCCACAATCTTGACGGAGGCTCCCAAGTGACACCTAGCCAATCTAGGAGACACCACTCTCCAAGAAGTAACCAATAGTGTGTTGATGATGAACTCCTTGCTCTTGTGCTTCAAATGATAGTCTCCCCAACACTCAACTCTCTCTCATAGGATAGGATTTGGTGGAAAGAAGATTTGAGTGGAAAGCAACTTGGGGAAGGCTAGAGATCAAGATTTATGTGGTTGGAATCGAATATCTTGACCTCAACACAAGTGTAGGTGGTTCTCTCTCAGAAGATATGTATTGGAAGTGTAGGAATGTTCTGATGGCTCTCGCCATGAATGAAGAGTGGGTGGAGGGGTATATATATCCTCCACACAAAATCTAACCGTTACACACAAATCACCATACTCGGTGGGACCGATTCAAAGAACTCGGTCAGATCGATTTGGTTCATAATGTGACCATTAGGTGTTTCGGTGGGACCGACACGTCAACTCAGTGAGATTGATTTCATTAGGGTTAGGGCATAACGTAATCTCGGTGAGACCAATTACACAAACTCGGTGAGACCGATTTTTGTAATTGACTAACAGAGAGTTGGTCAGGCAAACTCGGTGGGACCGATTCGCTCATCTCGGTTAGACCGAAACGTTACGAAAGGGAAACAGAGTGTTTGCATTGCAATCTCGGTGGGACCGATCGCTCATCTCGGTTTGACCGAATCGTTACGAAGGAAAACATAGAGGTTGCAATCCCATCTCGGTGAGACCGAGATCCCTATCGGTGAGACCGAAAAGACTAGGGTTTCTGGCAGTGGCTATGTTAACTGAACTCGATGGCTCCGGAGAGAAAGAATCGGTGGGGCCGAGTTGGACTTTTAGGTTTGGGACATATGTGGATATGAGAAAGTAGTGGAGGTTTTTGGAGCATATCACTAAGCATTTTGAGCAAGCACCTCATTAAGCAACACCTCATCCCTTCTTAATAGTATTGGCTTTTCCTATAGACTCAATGTGATCTTGGATAACTAAAATAGAAAATGTAGAATCTTGTGCTTTGAGCTTGAGCCAATCTTTTGTCCTTAGCATCTTGAAGGGTCCACTTTCTAATCCATGCCATGCCAACCATTGAGCTTTCCTGAAAAATTCATCTTGGAATAGTATTAGCTCAATGAGCTATATGTTGTTAGGAATTACCAAAACCACCCAGGGATAGTTGCACTTTCAATTTGTCCCTATTCATGCTCAGGTACACAAATGTCTAATAATACCATCTACTCCTTCCTTACAAAGATGTGGGTCATCCCAAAGTAATGTCTTAAATCGTAGAAGAATTTTTTTTCTTTTGTTGGTGTGTAAAGCTAGGTGTTAAATATTTAGCAACGTAATTAGCATAATGAGCATACCAAGGAGTACTATGAGAAACATTTATTGTAGGTAACTGCTCATGAGGAAAACTATCATCAATAGGTAGTGGGTCATCAAGCACATTTTCAAGTCTAGACAAGTTATAAGCTACAGGGTTCTCAGCCTCTTTTCTATCAATGATATGTAGATCAAATTCTTGCAATAAGAGAACCCAACGAATAAGTCTCGGTTTAGCATATTTTTTCCATAAGATATTTAATAGCAGCATGGTCTGTGTGAACAGTTACTTTGGAATCAACAATATAAGGTCTAAATTTATCACAAGCAAACACCACTGCTAAGAATTCTTCTTCAGTAGTAGCATAATTTCTTTGAGCACTGTCTAGAGTTTACTAGCATAATGAATAACATTCAATTTTTTTATCAACTCTTTGTCCTAGAACAACACCAACATCATAATCACTAGCATCACACAAATTTCAAAAGGCAAGTTCCAATCAGGTGGTTGAACAATAGGTGCAGAGATTAAGGCTTTCTTGAGTGTTTCAAAGGCTTCTAAACAATCATCATCAAAAACAAAAGGGAATATCCTTTTCAAGAGACTAGTGAGAGGCCTAGAAATTTTAGATAAGTCCTTGATAAACCTCCTATATAAACCAGCATGACCTAGGAAACTATGAATACCTTTTATATCTTTAGGACATGGCATTTTCTCAATTGCATCAACCTTATCTTGGTC
Organism: Aegilops umbellulata; assembly: GCA_032464435.1. Lineage (NCBI taxonomy): Eukaryota > Viridiplantae > Streptophyta > Magnoliopsida > Poales > Poaceae > Aegilops > Aegilops umbellulata. The sequence goes on from CP136057.1 coordinate 64,090,315, forward strand.
CACTTCAATACCTCTTTCAGAAATTTTATGACCCAAGACAATGCCTTCATTTACCATAAAGTGGCACTTATCCCAATTCAAGACAAGATTTGTTTGTTCACATCTCTGCAAAACTCGCTCAAGATTGCTTAAACAATCATCAAAAGACTTCCCATAAATAGAAAAGTCATCCATGAAAATCTCAACAATCTTTTCACAAAAATTAGAGAATATAGCAGTCATACATCTTTGAAAGGTAGCAGGTGCATTACATAAACCAAAAGACATACATCTATAAGCGTAAGTTCCAAAGGGACAACTAAAAGTGGTCTTTTCTTGATCAGGTTGGGAAACAGGTATTTGTGAAAAGCCAGAATATCCATCAAGGAAGGAAAAGTGTGTGTGATTAGATAATCTTTCAACATTTGATCAATAAAAGGCAAAGGGTAATGATATTTTCTAGTTGCTTTATTTAATTTTCTATAATAAATTACCATTCTATAGCCTGTAACAATTCTTTGTGGAATAAGCTCATTCTTATCATTAGGAACAACAATTATACCTCCTTTCTTAGGAACACAATGAACATGACTTACCCATCTACTATGAGCTATGGAATAGATTATACATGCTTCCAGAAGTTTTAATATTTCCGTTCTTACCACTTCTTTCATCTTTGAATTTAACCGACGTTGGTGATCAACAATGGGTTTAGCATCAGGTTCCATATTAATTTTCGCAGACATAGAGTGGGACTAATGCCCTTTAAATCATCAAGAGTATATCCAATAGCAGCTTGGTGCTTCCTCAGAACTTTCAATAATCTTTCTTCTTCATGTTCTGAAAGGTTAGCACTAATAATAACAGGATATATTTTATTTTCATCAAGATAAGCATATTTTGAAGTGTCTTACAATTGTTTTAATTCAAACACAGGATCACCTTTAGGTGGAGGTGGACCTCCTAGAGTTTCAATAGGCAAGTTGTGTTTAAGTAGAGGACTATGTTCAAAGAAAATCTAATCTATTTCATTTCTTTCATGCATATGTAAATCCTTTTCACGGTCTAGCAAATATTGTTCTAAAGGATCAGTAGGTGGAACAGCAATAGAAGCAAGACCAATTAATTCATCCTTACTAGGCAATTATTTTTCATGAAGATTTCTACTAAACTTGGAAAAATTAAATTCATGAGACTCATCACCAAGGCTAACACCGACAGTTTGTTTCTTACAATCTATCTTAGCATTAACTGTGTTCAAGAAAGGTCTACCAAAGATAATGGGACAGAAGTCATCTTGTGGGGAGCCAAGAACAATAAAATCAATAGGGTATTTTATTTTCCCACACAAGACTTCAACATCTCTAACAATCGCAAATGGTTATATGGTGTCTCTATTAGCAAGTTAAATAGTAACATCTATTTCTTCTAACTCTGCAGGTGCTATGTCTTTCATAACTTCTTGATATAAGGCGTAAGGAATAGCACTCACACTAGCACCCATGTCACATAAACCATGATAACAGTGATCTCCTATTTTAACTGAGATGACAGGGATGCCCACAACAGGTCTATGTTTACCCTTTTTACCAGGTTTAGCAATTCTAGCAGATTCTTTACAGAAATAAATAACATGCCCATCGATATCTTCTCCCAAGAGATCTTTAATCATAGCTATGCTAGGTTCTACTTTAATTTGTTTATCAAGTTTAGGTGTTCTAATATAACTCTTGTTAACCATAGTTGAAACTTAAGCATGTTCCTTTATCCAAACAGGAGAAGGTGGTTTCTCTATATAAGTAGAAGGAACAACTGGATCAACATTATAAAGGATACTTTCTTCTTTAACCGGTACCGGTGCCTTAATTTCTTCTTCTTTTTGACACTGAACGACAGTGGGAGAGGCTCCCACTGACTTGTATATTAACACCAACCGATATTACATAATTACATATGGGGGTTTTCGAGGGTTCCCCCCAACCCTTCAGGGGCAAAAGAAAGAGGTTTTGCTGTTTACAAGTTTTGAATATAAGAATCTAAGAAGGGACGAAGCTCTTCTTTACAGCTATGGGCGAGCAGGCCCAAAAGATGTTTGAATCTATCCAGCCATGAGGTGAAGGAGTGTGGTATTCCTCTAAAGTGCTCATTGTTTCTCTCCTTCCATATGCTCCAAGCGGCCATCAAGAAGATATCCATGAATAACGGCTGCCTCCATTGGGTTTTACCATGATGTAGCAGGGAGATCCTGTTCCCATTAAGCGACCATCTCAAGCCAACTTTATCCCAGCATCACTGGCTACAGGGGCACCAGAAGAATAGGTGTTCCAGTGTTTCCTCAGGAGGGTTCTGGCAGAGCATACACGTGTAATTGTTATCCACCACAACATAGTGCCTGCGCTTCAACATGTTTCGCGTGTTCAGGCGATCGACAAGCAGCAGCCAGCCAAACATCTTGAATTTGATAGGGCTCTTGGACTTCCAAAGCCAGACGAAAGCATCGTCAGCGATCGTCTCTCTGAAGCAGTGGTTGTAGTAATTTTTGGCCGAGAAGTTTCCACCGAGGGTACTGACCCACCCGTCTACAGTTCCCCTCTCCGGAATGACATGCGCGGAGCCTCTTTGGATCTCTCTGATTTCATCTCGCGCTTGCACAGAGAGTGGCAAGTGGAAAAGTATGGCAGGGTTCGTTGCTTGCAGGGCATCACCGACGGACACATCTTCATTTGTGGCAAACGAGAAGGCCCTGGGGTAGAGTTCAGAAAGATGTGTTTCCTGGTCGTGCGAAAACCACACGTCCTTCCAGAACAGGACTGAAGTTCCATCCCCAATTACAGCCTTAGAAACCCCTCGAAAGACATGACTGAGCTGCATGATATCTCGCCACCAGAAGGACCCAATCGGATCAACTGCATGTGGTACTGTGTTTGCATAATATGTGTCCCAGATCAGTGTCACCCATGGCACATCCGCGCGGTTATAGAATTTATAGAGGTGTTTGAGAAGCAGAGCCACATTTTGGGTTTTGATGTCAATAACCCCGAGCCCACCTTTGTTCTTCGGCCTACACACTAATTCCCAAGCTGCCAAGGAGTTGTTTTTTACACCATCGTCAGTGTTCTTGGCCCACAAGCAGTACCTGCGCAGTTTGTCAATATGTTCTATCACTTTTGGATGCAGCTTGAGTGCACATGGCATATATCAGCATGGACGTGATGGTGGAATTGACCAACGTGAGTTTGGCGCCAGCTGAGAGCAAGGATAGCGCAGTGGATAAATTCCTCTCAATGCCACACACCATCGGCATCAATTCGAGCAGTGTTGGTTTTGTCGTTCCCATGGGAAGTCCCAGGTAAGCAAACGGAAGCGATCCAACAGTGCAGGCAAAGGTTGATAGGGATCAAAGTGGACTTGTGGAAATTAATCTTCAGACCCACAGACTCAGCGTAGGCAACCAAAATGGACCTCGTCCGTACTGCTTGATCTGGGCAGGCAGGCATGACCAAGATCGTGTCATCAGCATACTGGATCACCGGGTAGTCTCCTCTCCGGTTGCATGGAAGAGGTAGGTCAATTAATCCTTGGTCGTAGGCATCATTAATCGCCGCCTGAAGAAGATCTGTAGGTAAAACAAAGATGAGCGGAGACAGTGGATCCCCCTGTCTTACTCCACATTTGCATAGAAACTTTCGGCCCGGGGCTCCATTCAGGAGAACCGAGGAAACTCCTGAAGCAAAGATAGACTTCATCCAACCAAGCCACTTTTCGTCAAAGCCCATGTGTTTCATAATCTGCAGCATCGGTTCATGTTATATTGTATCAAAGGCTTTAGCAAAGTCAAGTTTGAGGAGTATAATTTCCCTCGATGATGCTTGGCATTGGTGGATGTACTCAAAGGACCAGGCCAAGCAGTCTTGGATGGTACGCCCTTTGAGGAAACCATACTGGTTCTTGTGGATGATCTTAAGGATGACTTTCTGTAGTCGGTTAGCTAGGATTTTCGTGATGATTTTCAGACAACAATTGAGCAGCGTTATTGGTCTGAAATCATTTGCCGTCACATGAGAAGGGATTTTCGGGATGAGTGTAATGTAACCTTCACTGATACTGGTTATATCCAGGTTACCTTCGTGGAAATCACCACACATTTTGTAGAAATCTTCCTTGATAATATGCCAGCAGCTCTTGAGGAAGCATCCATTGAAACCATCTGGACCGGGGGCCCTGTCACTAGGCATCTCTTTGATCACAGCGTCAATTTCATCTGTGGAAAATGGAATCGAGAGTACCTCCAGGCTGTCCAGCTTTTTAATGATACGGTTAAGATCAAAACGCATGTTTGTGGGCTTAGAGGTCCCTAGACGTTCTTTGTAAGTATTGAACAACAACCCAGCTTTGCCTGTACGATCAGAGATTTCAATATCTCCTTCCTGCAGCGTGGCAATTGAGTTATGCCTGAACCTTTCAGTGGCAAGTGATTGGAAGAGCTTAGTATTCTCATCAGCGAACCTGAAATATCTGACAGTGCATCTTTTCCTCCAATACTCGTTTTGATATTTGAGGAGACAGTTAAGGTGTCCCTTCAAAATACGTCTGAAGTTTGCCTCTTGGACAAACAAACCCCTCTTGTCTTCGAGGGCATCGAGATTGGCGAGTGCATCGTTACTGTTCTGGATCATAATTTTCAAGTTGGAAATCCCTCTGCTCCAACGTTTGAGATCGTAGCGTAGCGTTTTTAGCTTCTTGCATATTATCGCAGCAGAGTTGGAGGCATGGCAGGGTTTACTCCAGGACCTTGCCACAACCTCAGAGAAACCAGAATGGTTAACCCAGAAGTTTTCAAACCGAAAGAGGTTTGATTTAGGGATTTTAGACTCAATTGAGAGCACGCATGGTATATGGTCTGAGACCGGTTTGCCCAAGGGCAGAACCATTGTGTTAGGAAAACAGGTGGTCCAGTTTGAAGAGGAGAAGACCCAATCAAGTTGCTCCAGTAGCGGGTCATCCTGCATATTGCTCCACGTGAAAGCCCTGCCCTTGACTAGGATTTCCATTAAGGATTGTGCATGTATAAGCTCATTGAATAACAGCATATCAGAAGCGTCTCCTCCCGGTTTATTCCTGTTGTCAGTTGATCGTATGAAATTGAAATCACCCAATATTATCCAATTTTCATCGTCTGGTATATGAAGATCAAATAACCAGGAGATGAAATGTGCTCGCCTCTGGCCCGTGCAGGGCCCATAAACATTCACCAGGTTCCAGGAATCATTCGACTGGGTGGCCACAAAGGAAACCCCCACCGCAAAAGGATTCCACATGCCATGGTGTTCCAACAAAAACAGAGCTATTCCAGATAGTAATAATACCTCCAGAGGCCCCAGTCGATGGCGCAAAAGCAAATTTATCAAAACGCTTGGGACAGAAAGACTTAATAAACGCTAAATCAAAAGATTCCCGCTTGGTTTCCTGAATGCATAAAACAGAGCATCCACTAGAGTCTATGGCATTCCTAAGTGCCAAAAGTTTACTATCAGAGTTAATCCCTCTGATATTCCATGACAGAACGTTCCACGATTTATTCATGAACAGAAATGAAATTAAACAGCCTCCTCCTGGGCTGTCTGCTGGGTAGCTAGCAGCTTTTCTTCAGATATGTCTTCAGGAGCAATGCCGCATCTGTCGCCCACCTTCTGAAGTTCTTGGATGGATGTCAGTGGACGGTTCGTCTCAGCTGGAGCAGCAGCCAATGAGACCGCAGTGACGGATGGAACGATCCTGGCCCTCACCCGCGAGCGATTGGGCTTGACATCAGAGATGTTATGGATCTTGAAACCATCGTATTTGTTCGTGCGAGTACTCCTCCGAACTGCAGTGGTATCAAGAGGAGCCTTGACAGTGTGTGATGCAGCAACATTAAAAGAGGAGGAGGATGCCAGCAGTTGAAGAGCATTACCAGGAGCTTGGGCAGTCAGATACGCCTGATCGACACTGCTGGGTGGCACCGTGGAAACAGAGGGCACATACTCCTGCTGAGACAGAGAACCACGATCCACCGGAGTTGCATGTGGGGTGTCACCTGAATGTGCAGGGAAGTGTAGAGGACCCATGCAAACACCCAAATGGAAGCGAGCACTAAAAATCTTGGTCATATAGTCCGGTTCAGGTGCGAGGTTCTGCAGCAGCATAGCGCACAACAGCTCCAAGTGCTTCTGGATAAGCTTGAAAGGGTTGGCAGGAAGCATAACAGTCCCAGCTTGATCATAGGTGATGGCCCGCGTGTAAATGCGTTTCAACATAGAGCCCATCCACAACAACAACTCATGATCCAAAGCAATGGTGACATAAGCCGATTCACCCCCAGCACGAGCAAATGCACCTCTAGCAGTCAGGTTCCCATTAATAAATCCATCAGCCAGACTTTCAACTACAGCAATTTCATCTTCAGAGGCCCAAACATCAGAAAGATTGTCCTGCACATTGTGTTCGGGGTCCACTCCATCCATCAGGGAAGGGCCATCGTACTGGAAGAAGGATCTGAAACTAAATCCCGTGTATGGAGGAGGAACCACAGGCCAGACCCTCCAACCATTGTCCTGCAGTTGCTCTGGTGCAGGGGCAGGGGCATTCCAAGCCTCCTCATTCTGAGCTTGCTGGGCAGCCAGGTCATCCAAGTGAGCTTGTTGCATGAGGGTATAGAAGGGGAGCTGGTACGGGTGCGGCGAAGCATTCAGTAGTGGGGGTGGCTCCTCAGTTCCCACCAGACCTGGAATGGTGCTGCGGCCATTGAGAACATACACAGGTACAGACCATGAGCGGCCTAATCCTGGCAGCATCCCAACTCTGGTAACAAGCAAACTATGAGGGACTTCGGCAATATCCTTGATGTGACACTTAACCAGCACTCTGGCCTTGTTTTGCCCAGGTCTAGGCCACACCAGAAGTTTACCGAATTGGATATGGCCTTATGCACATAATGCTCCGTCTGATAATCCATAGGAAAGGCTAGCAGCATAATCCACACTTCATACTCAAACGCAGGCATGCGCATGTTTGGTCCTTCGTCATGCGGCACCAAAGAGAAGTGAGAATCATCTGTCAAAGCATGAGGGCCTTCCCTAATCGCATTGTCCCTACTCTCCATGTCAGAAAACACCACACAACCAATGCCCAGAGGATAAATAAAATCATCTAGCAGCTCATATTCAAGATCGACTGTAATAATCCAGCAGACCTCAGCAAGCCAATACTCCTTCAGATGATCTGGTACTGGGGGGTCAATGGTGACGATGGCATACCTATCATGGTTGCGTGGCGGGTCGTCGACCACCATGACCTGACGCTGGATGCGATGAGCAGGCCCTCGATCGAAAGAACATCCTTCAGGAGCAAAGGCGAAAGGGCGCACCGCAAAGTTCGCCATGGCTGTTGTCTTGGAGGAACTGCAGATTGGAAGTGGAGCGACCGGCGAGGAAGAGCAAACTGCGGTCCTGTGCGAAGGCAGGGGCGGTAGTGTTGGCAGACTCAAGGAAGAAGGCTCTACACCCGATTGGGGTTTTTGGCAGGCGGACTTGACTACACCTGCATAAGGGAGGCGTATCGGCAAGCCACGGGGGGAAGCCACGTCCGAGGCATGCGGGATTCTATGCTTCCGAATCCAAACGAGATTAGCCTGCGTTTCCCATTTTCTACGGGTTGCATGAGCCAACAAAGGATTATTGACCATAGAAGATCCGGGCGCACTGTTGAGTAAGATCTCATTAGATTTGGACTCGTGTATTGTGGTCGGTGCCCAGCATAGCTTGGGTAGATATCTACACTTAGCGGGCTTGTGGGCCCTATGCCCAACGTTTTGACAAAGGCCACATCTAATAAGACCTGGGCAACTCACAGACCGGTGGCCCGAGGTCATACATGCAGAGCAAAAAACCTTATTAGACGGGCCCAGAGTGCATGGCGCATGACGTGAAGAGGATGGCAGAGACATATCTATTCTTGGAGCAGAACAAGAACATTTTCCTGTGTAATCTCCACATCGTTGACAAAAAATACCCGTGCATAATGATTGTAAATGCCCAAACCGATCACATTTTGCACAATGTTGAAGCCGCTCATATATATAGTCCTTTGATGGGACCGAAGGGATTTCGGCCAGGAGCATCACACTATCATCATCATATCCGGCCTGCCAACCATCCAAGATGTGATAGAGCTTTTCATTTGGAATTGAATCCCATAAACCCTGCGTAAACCGTAGGCCCTGAAAAGATGGCAACTGATCTGGCGAATCCGGCCGGATAGGCAAACTGACCGTACCAATACGAAAAGAGCGTTGCTCATCCCGAGAAACCGGAAAAGATTTCTTCTTAAATAGGTGGGTGATATTTAAAACACTTCTCTTTAGGGAGTTCAACATGAGTAGGAAATGATTCACAAAAGGAGGCTACTATCTTAGAGTCAAGTCCATATTTAGTGCTAAACTTTTGAAAAGCGTCGGTATCCATAAAAGATTTAACACAATCATATCTAAGTTTAATACCTGACTCTTTACCTTCGTCGAGTTCCCAATTTTCAGAGTTACGTTTAATTCTTTCCAAAAGATCCCACCGGAATTCAATAGTCTTCTTCATAAAAGAACCAACACAAGAAGTATCAAGCATGGTTTGATAATTACGAGAGAGCCGAGCATAAAAATTCTGGATAATAATTTCTCTTAAGAGCTCATGATTGGGGCATGAATATAACATTCACTTAAGGCTCCCCCAAGCTAGAGCGATACTTTCTCCTTCACGAGGCCAAAAATTATATATATAATTCCGATCACGATGAACTAGATGCATAAAATAAATTTTCTGGCAGAACTCCAATTTCAAACGATTCCAATTCCATGATCCAATATCATCGCATAGCCGATACCATGCCAACGCTTTTCCCTTCAAAGATAAAGGAAAACATTTTTCATAACTTCATCCCTGGGTAAACCTGCAAGCTTAAACAATCCACAAATTTGTTCCACATATATCAAGTGCATGTCAGGATGTTCGGTTCCATCTCCTGCATAAGGATTAACTAGCAGTTGTTCTGTCATACCTGAAGGAATTTCATATTCAATATTTTTAGTAGGTGCAGTAGGTTGAGGGGTAGCTAATTGTGGTTCTGGATGAGGTGAAGGTACCTCAAACAAACCCCTAAAAGGATTGTTTTCCATAGTAACAAGTGACACTAAATTTCAGCACACTATATAAATGTTTCCTTACCAAATTCCACATACAAAAGGCGCTTCACTCCCCGGAAACGGCGCCAGAAAATAGCCTTGATGACCCACAAGTATAGGGGATCAACTGTCTTTTCAATAAGTAAGAGTGTCGAACCCAACGAGGAGCAGAAGGAAATGACAAGTAATTTTCAGTAAGGTAATGTCTGCAAGTGCTGAAATTGTAAGTAGCAGAGTAGTTTGATAGCAAGATAATTTGTAACGAGCAAGTAACGATAGTAGTAACAAATATGCAGCAAGGTAGCCCAATCCTTTTGGGGCAAAGGATAGGACAAAACAGTCTCTTATGATAGCAAAGCGTTCTTGAGGGTACACGGGAATTTCATCTTGATGACCCACAAGTATAGGGGATCTATCGTAGTCCTTTCGATAAGTAAGAGTGTCGAACCCAAAGAGTAGCAGAAGGAAGTGATAAGCGGTTTTCAACAAGGTATTCTCTGCAAGTACTGAAATAAATGATAACAGATAGTTTTGTGACAAGATAAATTGTAACGAGCAACAAGTAACACAAGTAAATAAAGTGCAGCAAGGTGGCCCAATCCTATTTGTAGCAATGGACAAGCCGGAACAAACTCTTATAATAGGAAAAGTGCTCCCAAGGACACATGGGAATATCGTCAAGCTAGTTTTCATCACATTCATATGATTCGCGTTCGGTACTTTGATAATTTGATATGTGAGTGGACTGGTGCTTGGGTGCTGTTCTTACTTGAACAAGCAGCCCACTTATGATTAACCTCTATTGCAAGCATCCACAACTACAACAAAAGTATTAAGGTAAACCTAACCATAGCATGAAACATATGGATCCAAATCAGCCCCTTACGAAGCAACGCATAAACTAGGGTTTAAGCTTCTGTCACTCTAGCAACCCATCATCTACTTATTACTTCCCAATGCCTTCCTCTAGGCCCAAATAATGGTGAAGTGTTATGTACTCGACGTTCACATAACATCACTAGAGGCTAGACAACATACATCTTATCAAAATATCAAACGGATACCAAATTCACATGACTACTAATAGCAAGACTTCTCCCTTGTCCTCAGGAACAAACATAACTACTCACAAAGCATATTCATGTTCATAATCAGAGGGGTAATAATATGCATATAGGATCTGAACATTGATCTTCCACCAAATAAACCAACTAGCATCAACTACAAGGAGTAATCAACACTACTAGCAACCTACTAGCACCAATCCCGGACATTGAGACAAGAATTGGATACAAGAGATGAACTAGGGTTTGGAGATGAGATGGTGCTGGTGAAGATGTTGATGGAGATTGCCCTCTCCCGATGAGAGGAGCGTTGGTGATGACGATGGTGATGATTTCCCCCTCCCGGAGGGAAGTATCCCTGGCAAAACAGCTCTGCCGGAGCTCTAGATTGGTTCCTCCTCGGTTCCGCCTCGTGGCGGCGGAGTCTCGTCTCGAAAGGTCGCTTCTTATTTTTTTCTCATCGAAAGACTTCATATAGCAGAAGACGGATGTCGGAGACCCACCAGGGGGCCCACGAGGTAGGGGGCGCACCCCCCACCCTCGTGAGCAGGGTGTTGGCCCCCTGAACTTCATCTTTGGCGAGGATTTTTCTTTATTTATTTTAAGATATTCCGTGGAGTTTCAGGACATTTGGAGTTGCGTAGAATAGGTCTCTAATATTTGCTCCTTTTCCAGCCCACAATTCCAGCTGCCGGCATTCTCCCTCCTTATGTAAACCTTGTAAAATTAGAGAGAATAGCCATACGTATTGTGACATATTGTGAAATAACAGCCCATAATGCAATAAATATCGATATAAAAGCATGATGCAAAATGGACGTATCAACTCCCCCAAGCTTAGACCTTGCTTGTCCTCAAGCGAAAAGCCGATAACAATAAATATGTCCTCATATTTAGAGGTAGAGGCGTCAATAAAAATAAAATACGGACGTGAAGGTATCATGATTATTCTCATAACTGCAACATATATAGATTTTGTCATATGATTACTTATGTTCAAGTGATGATCTATTCACAATACAAGAGTATGAATCATAAACCTTATTGGGCTCCAACAAACTATAATCTCAGTCATTGAAGCAATTGCAATTTATCATAACATCGGAAAGAGTCTATGTCAGAGCTTAAAAGCAAGTCCACATACTCAACTATCATCTAGTCCTTGATAATTGCTAACACTCACGTGATACTTGTGGTTACGGAGTTTTAATCGGACACAGAGAAAGATAGGGGCTTATAGTTTTGCCCCACAACCTTTTACCACAAGGGTAATGTCAACAATAATGGTTCATGCTCCCCTACATCCAATTAGATATATATATCATGTTCTTTCCAACATGCTGAGCTTGCCAAAGGATAAAATGAAAAAGAAAAGGTGAAGATCACCATGACTCTTGCATAAGGTAGAAGATAATAATAAAAGATAGGCCCTTCGCAGAGGGAAGCAGAGGTTGCCATGCGCTTTTATGGTTGGATGCATAAAATATCAATGCGAAAGAACGTCACTTTATATTGCCCCTTGCGATGGGAACCTTTATTATGCAGTCCGTCGCTTTTATTACTTCCACATCACAAGATCGTATAAAGCTTATTCCTCCCACACCAATCAATCATACATATTTAGAGCAATTTTTATTGATTGGCACCAATGACAACTTACTTGAAGGATCTTACTCAATCCATAGGTAGATATGGTGGACTCGCATGGCAAAACTGGTTTAAGGGTGTTTGGACGCACAAGTAGTATCTCTACTTAGTGCTGAGAATTTGGCTAACATGAGGGGGAAAGGTAAGCTCAACAAGTTAGAGGATCCATGACAACATACTTTATCTCAGATATAAGAAAGACATAACTCATTACGTTGTCTTCCTGTCCAACATCAACTCTTTAGCATGTCATATTTTAATGAGTGCTTCCAATCATAAAAGATGTCAATGATAATACATCTATATGTGAAACCTCTCTTTCCTTATTACTTCCTATTAATTGCAACGATGACCAAAGCTATGTCTACCAACTCCCAACAACTTTTAATCATCATACTCTTTCTATGTGAAGTCATACTCTCAATAAGATCAATATGAACTTTTTGTTTCCCCCTTTTTTTTATTCTTTTTCTTCTTTTCTTTTATTCACCCAAGATCATGGAAAAATAATCAGGCCCTTGACTCAACACTATTCTTTATTATATATAGCTCACGGACTCGATTACAAAGAGAGATCATAAAGCAAAACTCAAAACTAGATCATGCCATAAACTTTATTCTACTAGATCAAGATACTACTAATAGGATCGAACTAAGAAAAATGGTAAAGATAGGAGTTGTGATTGTGATACGATACCGGGGCACCTCCCCCTAGCTTGGAAGTTGCCAAGGGGAGTGCCCATACCCAAGTGATTATGTCTCCTTTGTCAGTGAAGAAGATGATGGTGTTGTTGACTTAGTTGGTGGCGTAGACTTCTCCCTTAATTTACGCTTGAGGACGGCGTTTTGATTCCTCAGATCATCAATCTCCCACTCTAGGGTTAATATCTTTTTGCATAGGCCTTGCTTATTTTCCTGCAAGAGACGAAAAGGGATAAACTCGAACTTTGGTTTATTTGCCCTATCAGGGATACTCGACTTTTTGAACTCCACGTGCATGTCCCCAGGTTGAGGCAATGGGGCTTCATCTTCATCTGAGCTCGTCTCCTCCTTCCCCTTGGGTTCATAGTCTTCTTTTTCCTCCGTGGTCCAGCCGTCGTGTTCCACATCTCCATAGATCTTGGGATTTGCTAAATAATCATCCACATAGCTTTCTCCTTCCAAATCCTGGGAAGACATATTGATCAAATCTGCAGCGGGACAGCTCGAAACGAAAACAGAGGATATTTGTGTGATACGGGAGTCAAAACCTTCGGGAGAATATATAATGAATTTTTACCGACCGAAATACGTATCGTGCAAGAAAACGGAGTCTGGAGGGCACACGAGGTGCTCACGAGGTAAGGGGGCGCGCCCAGAGGGGTAGGGCGTGCCCACCACCCTCGTGTCCTTCCCGGACTGGTACTAGTTTTCTATTTTTCTAAATATTCCAAAACGGGGAGATATTGCCTTAAAAATTGTTTTGGAGTCGGTTTACTTACCATGCCACGTACCTATTCCTTTTCAGAATCTGAAACGTTCTAGAAAGTGTCCCTTATGTATTCCTCTGGGGTTACGGTTTCAATAATATTGGTTTCAACATTTATGGGATTACCTGAGATATAGTGTTTGATTCTTTGACCGTCTACCACCTTTGGATTTGTGCCTTCGAAGTTGTTGATTTTTATGGCACCGGAACGATAGACCTCCTCGATAACATAGGGGCCTTCCCATTTAGAGAGAAGTTTTCCTGCAAATAATCTTAAACGAGAGTTGTATAGCAATACATAATCACCTACATTAAACTCACGCTTTTGTATCCTTTTGTCATGCCATCTTTTAACTTTCTCTTTAAACAACTTGGCATTTTCATATGCTTGGGTTCTCAATTCATCAAGTGAGCTAATATCAAATAACCTCTTCTCACCGGCAAGTTTGAAATCATAGTTGAGCTCTTTAATAGCCCAATATGCCTTATGTTCTAGTTCGAGAGGTAGGTGACATGCTTTTCCATAAACCATTTTATACGGAGACATACCCATAGGATTTTTATATGCAGTTCTATATGCCCATAATGCATCATCAAGTTTCTTGGACCAATTCTTTCTAGACCTATTAGCAGTATTCTACAAAATTAATTTGATCTCTCTATTACTCAATTCTACTTGACCACTAGATTGCGGGTGATAAGGAGATGCAATTATGTGATTAACGTCATATTTAGCAAGCATTTTATGGAAAACACCATGAATAAAGTGTGAACCACCATCAGTCATTAAATATCTAGGGACTCCAAACCGCGGAAAAATAACTTCCTTAAGCATTTTAATAGAGGTGTTATGATCAGCGCTACTAGTTGGAATAGCTTCTACCCACTTAGTAACATAATCAACAGCAACCAAAATATGAGTGTATCCATTAGAGGCAGGAAAAGGTCCCATATAATCAAAGCCCCAAACATCAAATGGTTCAATAACAAGTGAATAATTCATAGGCATTTCTTGACGTCTACTAATATTACCAATTCTTTGGCATTCATCGCAAGACAAGACAAACTTACGGGCATCCTTGAAGAGAGCAGGCCAATAAAAACCGGATTGCAATACCTTATGTGCAGTTCTATCTCCAGCATGGTGTCCTCCATAAGCTTCGGAGTGGCACCTGCGTAGGATCTGTTCCTGTTCATGCTCAGGTACACAACGTCTAATAACACCATCTACTCCTTCTTTATAAAGATGTGGGTCATCCCAAAAGTAATGCCTCAAATCATAGAAAAACTTCTTCTTTTCTTGGTATGTGAAGCTAGGTGGTATAAACTTAGCAACAATATAATTAGCATAATCAGCGTACCATGGAGTACTACGAGAAGGACTTATAACATTTAATTGTTCATCAGGAAAGCTATCATTAATAGGTAGTGGGTCATCAAGAACATTCTCTAACCTAGATAAGTTGTCTGCAACGAGGTTCTCAGCTCCCTTTCTATCAACAATATGCAAGTCAAATTCTTGTAGCAAGAGAACCCATCTAATAAGTCTAGGTTTAGCATCTTTCTTTTCCATAAGATATTTAATAGCAGCATGATTAGTGTGAATAGTTACTTTAGAATCAACAATATAAGGTCTAAACTTATCACAAGCAAATACAACTGCTAAAAGTTCTTTTTCAGTAGTAGCATAATTTCTTCGAGCATTGTCTAGAGTCTTACTAGCATAATGGATAACGCTTAATTTCTTATCAACTCTTTGCCCTAAAACAACACCAACAACATAATCACTAGCATCACACATAATTTCAAAGGGTAAATTCCAATAAGGTGGCTGAACAACAGGTGCAGAGACTAATGCTTTCTTAAGTATTTCAAATGCTTCTACACAATCATCATCAAAGACAAATGGTATA
The DNA here is from genome assembly GCA_032464435.1 of Aegilops umbellulata. Lineage (NCBI taxonomy): Eukaryota > Viridiplantae > Streptophyta > Magnoliopsida > Poales > Poaceae > Aegilops > Aegilops umbellulata. The sequence continues at coordinate 64,105,597 of CP136057.1, forward strand.
TCTTTTTGCAATAAATTAGTCAGAGGCCGAGAAATTTTTGAGAAGTCCTTAATGAACCTCCTATAAAATCCAGCATGACCAAGGAAACTTCTTATACCTTTGATGTCCTTGGGACATGGCATCTTGTCAATAGCATCAACTTTGGCTTTGTCAACTTCAATACCTCTTTTGGAAACTTTGTGCCCCAAAACAATACCTTCATTAACCATAAAGTGGCACTTTTCCCAACTCAAGACAAGATTAGTTTCTTCACATCTCTGCAAAACTCGATCAAGATTGCTCAAGCAATCATCAAAAGAGGAACCATAGACAGAAAAATCGTCCATGAAAACCTCACAAATATTTTCACAAAAGTTAGAGAATATAGCCATCATGCATCTTTGAAAGGTAGCAGGTGCATTACATAAACCAAAAGGCATACGTCTATAAGCAAAAGTACCAAAAGGGCATGTAAAAGTAGTCTTTGATTGATCTCTAGCTGACATAGGTATTTGAGAGAAACCAGAATAACCATCTAGAAAGCAGTAATGTGTGTGTTTGCATAATCTTTCTAGCATTTGATCAATAAAAGGTAAGGGGTAATGATCTTTCTTAGTAGCTTTATTTAATTTGCGGAAATCAATTACCATCCTATAACCTGTAATAATTCTTTGTGGAATCAATTCATATTTATCATTAGGAACAACAGTAATACCTCCCTTCTTAGGGACACAATGGACATGACTTACCCACTGACTGTCAGCAACGGGATAAATTATACCTGCCTCCAGAAGCTTGAGTATTTCTTTTCTTACCACTTCCTTCATTTTAGGATTCAGACGTCGTTGAGGATCACGAACGGGTTTAGCATCTGCTTCCAAATTTATTTTATGTTGACATAGAGTGGGACTAATACCCTTAAGATCATCAAGAGTATATCCAATAGCAGCACGGTGCTTCTTCAGAGTTTTCAATAATCTTTCTTCTTCATGCTCTAAAAGGTTAGCACTAATAATAACAGGATATATCTTCTTTTCATCAAGATAAGCATATTTGAGATTATCAAGCAACGGTTTAAGCTCAAACACGGGATCACCCTTGGGTGGAGGAGGATCCCCTAAAATTTCAACAGGCAAGTTGTGTTGCAGAATAGGTTCCTGTTTAAAGAATACTTCATCTATTTCCCTTCTTTCATTCATGAACATATTATTTTCATGGTCTAGCAAATAGTGTTCTAAAGGATCACTAGGAGGTACGGCAATAGAAGCAAGACCAATAATTTCATCCTTACTAGGTAATTCTTCTTCACGATGTTGTTTACTAAATTTAGAGAAATTAAACTCACGAACCATATCATCCAAGCCAATAGTAACAACATTCTTTTCGCAATCTATCCTAGCATTAACAGTGTTCAAGAAGGGTCTACCAAATATAATGGGGCAAAAGCTATCTTGCGGAGAAGTAAGAACAAGAAAATCGGCAGGATATTTAGTTTTGCCACACAAGACTTCAACATCTCTAACAATCCCAATTGGTGAAATAGTATCTCTATTGGCAAGTTTAATTGTGACATCAATTCCTTCTAACTCAGCAGGTGCAATTTCATTCTTAATTTCTTCGTATAAAGTATGCGCTATAACACATGCACTAGCACCCATATCACATAAGCCATGATAACAATGATCTCCTATTTTAACATAAATAACAGGCACGCCTACCACATGTCTATGTTTATCTTTATCACAAGGCTTAGCAATTCTAGCAGTTTCACCTTCGAACTGAATAACATGCCCATCAATATTATCAGACAAAAGATCTTTAACAATGGCAATATTAGGTTCTACTTTAACTTGATCAGGAGGTGTATACGTTCTAATATTGCTTTTACGAACAACAGTTGAAGCTTTAGCATGATCCTTTACTCTAACAGGGAAAGGTGGTTTTTCAGCATAAGCAGTAGGAACAATAGGATCATTATAAGTGACAGTCTTTTCTTCAACTTTAATAGGTGCAGCTACTTTTACTTCTATAGGAGGATGATATTTAAACCACTTCTCCTTAGGGAGATCAACATAAGTAGCAAAAGATTCACAGAAAGAAGCTACTATCTCAGAGTCAAGTCCATATTTAGTGCTAAACTTACAAAAAATATCGGTATCCATAAAAGATTTAACACAATCAAACTTAGGTGTCATACCTGACTCCTTACCTTCGTCGAGGTCCCAATCTTCAGAGTTGCATTTAATTCTATCCAATAAGTTCATTTAAATTCAATAGTCTTCATCATAAAAGATCCAACATAAGAAGTATCGAGCATGGTGCGATTGTTTTCAGAAAGCCGAGCATAAAAACTTTGCATAATTATTTATCTCGAGAGCTCATGATTGGGGCATGAATATAAATTGATTTAATCCTCCCCCAAGCTTGAGCGATGCTTTCTCCTTCGCGCGGCTAGAAATTATATATATAATTGCGATCGTGATGAACAAGATGCATAGGGTAATACTTTTGATGAAATTCCAATTTCAATCTTTTATAGTCCAACGATCTCGTATCACATAGCCTATACCATATCAATGCATCTTCCTTCAAAGATAAAGGGAAGACCTTCTTCTTAGCAACATCATCGGGTACACCTGCAAGCTTAAATAATCCACAAACTTCATCCACATATAATAAGTGCTCATCAGGATGCTTTGTTCCATCTCCTGTAAAAGAGTTAGCTAGCAGTCTTTCCATCATACCCGAAGGAAATTCAAAAGGAGTTTCATTTTCAATAGGTTCAGTAGGTTGAGGAGCAACTCTTTGCTCTACTGGACGGGGCGAAGATACCCCGAACAAGCCCCTCAGAGAATTACTTTCCATATTAACAAGTGACAGTAAATTTCAGCACACTATATAAATTTTTCCTTACCAAATTCCACCTACCAAAGGCGCTACACTCCCCGGCAACGGCGCCAGAAAAGAGTCTTGATGACCCACAAGAATAGGGGATCTATCATAGTCCTTTCGATAAGTAAGAGTGTCGAACCCAACGAGGAGCAGAAGGAAATGATAAGCGGTTTTCAGCAAGGTATTCTGCAAGTACTGAAATAAATGATAACAGATAGTTTTGTGACAAGATAAATTGTAACGAGCAACAAGTAACAAAAGTAAATAAAGTGCAGCAAGGTGGCCCAATCCTTTTTGTAGCAAAGGACAAGCCGGAACAAACTCTTATAATAGGAAAAGCACTCCTGAGGACACATGGGAATATCGCCAAGCTAGTTTTCATCACGTTCATATGATTCACGTTCGGTACCGTGATAATTTGATATGTGGGTGGACCGGTGCTTGGGTGCTGTTCTTACTTGAACAAGCATCCCACTTATGATTAACCTCTATTGCAAGCATCTGTAACTACAACAAAAGTATTCAGGTAAACCTAACCATAGCATGAAACATATGGATCCAAATCAGCCCCTTACGAAGCAACGCATAAACTAGGGTTTAAGCTTCTGTCACTCTAGCAACCCATCATCTACTTATTACTTCCCAATGCCTTCCTCTAGGCCCAAATAATGGTGAAGTGTTATGTAGTCGACGTTCACATAACACCACTAGAGGATAGACAACATACATCTTATCAAAATATCAAACGAATACCAAATTCACATGACTACTAATAGCAAGACTTCTCCCTTGTCCTCAGGAACAAACGTAACTACTCACAAAGCCTATTCATGTTCATAATCAGAGGGGTAATAATATGCATATAGGATCTGAACATATGATCTTCCACCAAATAAACCAACTAGCATCAACTACAAGGAGTTATCAACACTACTAGCAACCTACTAGCACCAATCCCGGACTTTGAGACAAGAATTGGATACAAGAGATGAACTAGGGTTTGGATATGAGATGGTGCTGGTGAAGAAGTTGATGGAGATTTCCCTCTCCCGGTGAGAGGAGCGTTGGTGATGACGATGGTGATGATTTCCCCCTCCCGGAGGGAAGTATCCCCAGCAGAACAGCTCTGCCGGAGCTCTAGATTGGTTCCGCCTCGATTCCGCCTCGTGGCGGTAGAGTCTCGTCCCGAAAGGTTGCTTCTTATTTTTTTCTCATCGAAAGACTTAATATAGCAGAAGATGGACGTCGGAGACCCACCACGGGGCCCACGAGGTAGGGGGCACGCCCTAGGAGGGGGGGCGCGCCCCCACCCTCGTGAGCACGGTGTGGGCCCCCTGGACTTCATCTTTGGCGAGGATTTTTATTTATTTATTTTAAGATATTCCGTGGAGTTTCAGGACTTTTGGAGTTGTGCAGCATAGGTCTCTAATATTTGCTCCTTTTCCAGCCCAGAATTCCACCTGCCGGCATTCTCCCTTCTTTTGTAAACCTTGTAAAATAAGAGAGAATAGCCATAAGTATTGTGACATATTGTGAAATAACAGCCCATAATGCAATAAATATCGATATAAAAGCATGATGCAAAATGGACGTATCACATCTAGTCACTTTTATCATGTTGGTTCGATTTGTGTTTGCTACTTTGATAATTTGATATGTGGGTCGACCTCTGCTTAGGTGCTGTTCTTACTTGAATAAACCTCCTACTTATGATTAACCCTCCCGCAAGCATCCGCAACTACGAGAAAAAAATTAAGAATATATTCTAACCATAGCATTGAACTTGTGGATCCAATCGGTCCCTTACGGAATAGCGCATAAACTGTGGTTTAAGTTTTTGTCACTCTCAAAACCCATCATCTAATTGCTACTCCACAATGCATTCCCTTAGGCCCAAATATGGTGAAGTGTCATGTAGTCGACGTTCACATGACACCACTAAGGGAATCACAACATACATACTATCAAAATACCGAACACATACGAAGTTCACATAATTACTTGCAACATGATTTCTCCTATGACCTCAAGAACAAAAGTAACTACTCACAAATGATAAACATGATCATGATCAAAGGAGTATTAAATAATATAATGGATCTGAACATATAATCTTCCACCAAATAAACCATATAGTAACCAACTACAAGATGTAATCAACACTACTGGTCACCCACAAGCACCAATCTATAGTTCCGGTAACAAGATTGAACACAAGAGATGAACTAGGATTTGAGATGAGAGGGTGTTGTTGAAGATGTTGATGGAGATTGCCCTCCCCAAGATGGGAGAGTTTTTGGTCATGATGATTTCCCCTCCGGGAGGGAAGTTCCCCCGGCGGAATCGCTCCACCAGAGGGCAAAAGTGCTCCTGCCCAAGTTCCACCTCGAGACGGCGGTGCTCCATCCCGAAAGTCCTCCTCTTATTTTTTTCTAGGTAAAAATGACTTATATACCAGAAGATGGGCACCGGAGGTGGCTCGAGGAGGGCACAACCCACTAGGGCGCGCATGGGCTCCCTGGCACGCCCAGGTGGGTTGTGCCCACCTAGTGGGCCCCTATGGTAGTTATTTGCTCCAGTAATTCTTAAATAATCCATAAAAAATCTCCGTGAAGTTTCAGCTTGTTTGGAGTTGCGCAGAAGAGGTGGCCTGACGTAGCTTTTCTAGGTCCAGATTTCCAGCTGCCAGAATTCTCCCTCTTTGTGTGTACCTTGTAAATTATGAGAGAAAAAGCATTATAATTACTCCAAAAAGCATTATTATGGACAAAAACATTATAAATAACAGTAAGAAAACATGATGCAAAATGGATGTATCATTGCGTCAGGGCCGTCTCGCCAACTATTGCTTCTACAACTATTGCTAACGCACATCGGTAAAGTAAAGCAATTACATGGCGCTTAGTGATTGACACGCATGTCATACAATAATTAAAGACAACCCTAAGGCTCTTGCCGGTTGTCGTACTCATCGACATGCAAGTCGTGAACTTATTACAAAACCTGATCATCTCATACATCAATATATATCATATCATGTCTTGACCATATCACATCACAACATGCCCTGCAAAAACAAGTTAGACGTCCTCTATTTTGTTTTTGCAAGTTTTATGTGGCTGCTACAGGTAACTAGTAAGAACCGTTCTTACCTACGCAAAACCACAATGGTGATTATCGAGTTGCTCTAACCTTCTGCAAGGACCACCGTAGTCCAATTAGATTCAACTAAAGTGAGAGAAACAGACACCCGCCAGCCACCTTTATGCAAAACAAGTTGCATGTCACTTAGTGGAACCGATCTCATGTATGTGGACATGTAATGTTGGTCTGAGCCGCTTCATCCCATAATACCGCCGAATCAAAATAAGACATAGGTGGTAAGCAATATGAACATCACCGCCCACAACTCATTTGTGTTCTACTCGTGCTCTCATACCACTTTTGGGGAATGTTGCATGGAAAACAAAAAATTATACCCACACGCAAGATCTATCCATGGAAATGCATAGCTATGAGAGGGCAAGATCATCTACATAACCTTGTATAATTCTAAGCCGAAGCATTTATCAACGCAGTTGATGTAGTCGCACAACTTCACGATCTGTTTTGATCAAGCACCGAACGCACGACGCCTCCGTGTTCAACACATGTTCAGCTCGATGACGTCCTTGACTTCTTGTTCCAGCAACAGGGGCAGAGTAGTAGATGATTTCTGGCAGCACCACGGCATGATGATGGTGGTGGTGAAACTGTTTCTGTAGGGCTTCACCAAGCACAATAGATTTAGAGCGGAGGAGGAACTAGAGGGAGAGGTGGCGCCAGCACATGGCTTGGGATTCATGGTGTGTGGTGCCCCCTCCCCTCCTCTCACATATATAGGGGGAGGGGGGAGGGGAGGCAGCCCTAGGCACGCCCCCTTCCTTCTTTGCGCGTGGGGAAGAAGGCATGAGAGGCCAGCCCTCCTCCTTCCTCCTTTGGCGCGTGGAGAGGAAAGGCAGGAGGGGATGGCTCTCCTCCTTTCCTTCCTTAGGGGGGCCGGCGGCTAGAGGAGGGGTGGGCCAGCCCCTTGTGGGCTGGTGTGCTCCCCTCGTTTGCCCAATAAGCCCCCGTGGTCTGCTGGAACTCCTTCCGGTCATCCGATAATTATTCAGTGTATTCCGAAACTCTTCTGGAGACCAAATAATATCATCATGTATATCAATCTTTACCTCCGGACCATTTCGGAGCTCCTCGTCGTGTCCGTGATCTCATCTGGAATTGCGAACAACATTCCGTCACCAACATACATAACTAATATAATATTGTATCGTCAACGAACGTTAAGCGTGCGGACCCTACGGGTTCGAGAATGATGTAGACATGACCGAGATGCTTCTCCGGTCAATTATCAATAGCACGACCTAGATGCCCATATTGGTTCCTACATATTCTATGAAGATCTTTATCGGTCGAACCTTTATGACAAGATACGTAGTTCCCTTTGTCTGTTGGTATGTTACTTGCCTAAGATTTGATCGTCGGTATCTCCATACCTAGTTCAATCTTGTTACCGGCAAGTCTCTTTACTCATTCTGTAATACATCATCTTGCAACTAACTCCTTAGTCACTTTGCTTGCAAGATTCTTGTGATGATGTATTACCGAGAGGGCCCAGAGATACCTCTCCGTCATACGGAGTGAAAAATCCCAATCTCGATTCCACGCCAACTCAACTGACATCGTCAGAGATACATCTAGAGCACCTTTATGATCACCCAGTTACGAAGTGAAGTTTGATAGCACACAAGGTATTCCTCTGGTATCCGGGAGTTGCATGATCTCATGGTCGAAGGAACATGTATTTGACATTAAGAAAGTAGTAGCAATTAACTGAATGATCATATGCTAAGCTAATGTATGGGTCTTGTCCATCACATCATTCTCCAAATGACAACTCATGCCCATGGTCAGGAAACCTTAACCAGATTTTGATCAATGAGCTAGCTTACTAGGGACTTGATATTTGTTTATGTATTCACACAAGTATTTAAGTTTCCGATCAATACAATTATAGCATGAATAATAAACCGTTATCATGATCAAGGAAATATAATAATTGATAACCCACAAGTATAGGGGATCATTTGTAGCCTTTTTTGATAAATAAGAGTGTCGAACCCAACGAGGAGCTAAAGGTAGAACAAATATTCCCTCAAGTTCTATCGACCATCGATACAACTCTACGCACACTTGACATTTCCAAGAATAAAACTACGAGTACTTTGCGAGAGTAAAATTATGAATAAATTGCAAGGTAATAAAAGTAGATAGCTTTTTTCAACAATGAAGTCATTTGTCCCTAGGCAATTGATAACTAGACCGGTAATCATTCTTGCAATTTTACATGAGGGAGAGGCATGAGCTAACATACTTTCTCTACTTGGATCATATGCACTTATGATTGGAACTCTAGCAAGCATCCGCAACTACTAAAGATCATTAAGGTCGTAGAACCCAACCATAGCATTAAGTACCAAGTCCTCTTTACTCCCATACACAACAACCCACTTATCCGTGTTCAAGCTTCTGTCACTCCGGCAACCGACAATAAGCAAATTATGAACGTATTGCAACACCCTACAGCGGGGACCCCTCACATTTGCGCGAGATAGGGGGCACCATAGGACATCACCATAATAAAATATACACTCAAACCAACCACGATTATCAATTAGCCCATAGGACAAAACTGATCTACTCAAACATCATAGGATAACCACATATTATTGCAAAATAATATATAGTGTTGAGCACCATGTTTAAGTAGAGAATACAGCAGGGATAAGGGGTGTTACACCGCTGCATAGAGGGGCATAAAGTTGGTGTTGATGGTAGCAAGATTGTTGATGTAGATCGTTGTAGGATCGAAAGTATGTGTAGAGGGGGGTGATTAGACTACTTGACCAAATAAAAATCTAGCCTTTTCCTAATTTTAGTTCTTGGCAGATGTTAGCAACATAGCACAAGTCAAGCAATCAACCTACACATGCAATTCTAAGAGTATAGCAGCAGAATGTAAAACAATTGCATATGAAGGTAAAGGGAGGAGATTTAGGGAGCAAACTCAATTTTGACAAGGAGATTTTTGATCCGTGGTTCCGAAAGGTGGTGCTATCGTACATCCACGTTGATGGATATTTCAACCCACGAAGGGTAACGGTTGCGCGATTCCACGGAGGGCTCCACCCACGAAGGGTCCACGAAGAAGCAACCTTGTCTATCCCACCATGGCCGTCGCCCACGAAGGACTTGCCTCACTAGGGTAGATCTTCATGAAGTAGGCGATCTCCTTGCCCTTACAAACTCCTTGGTTCAACTCCACAATCTTGACGGAGGCTCCCAAGTGACACCTAGCCAATCTAGGAGACACCACTCTCCAAGAAGTAACAAATGGTGTGTTGATGATGAACTCCTTGCTCTTGTGCTTTAAATGATAGTCTCCCCAACACTCAACTCTCTCTCATAGGATAGGATTTGGTGGAAAGAAGATTTGAGTGGAAAGCAACTTGGGGAAGGCTAGAGATCAAGATTTATGTGGTTGGAATGGAATGTCTTAACCTCAACACAAGTGTAGGTGGTTCTCTCTCATAAGATATGTATTGGAAGTGTAGGCATGTTCTGATGGCTCTCTCCCCGAATGAAGACTGGGTGGAGGGGTATATATAGCCTCCACACAAAATCTAACCGTTACACACAAATCACCAAACTCGGTGGGACCGATTCAGAGAACTCGGTCAGACCGATTTGGTTCATAATGTGACCGTTAGGTGTTTCGGTGGGACCGACACGTCAACTCGGTGAGACCGATTTCATTAGGGTTAGGGCATAATGTAATCTTGGTGAGACCGATTACACAAACTCGGTGAGACCAATTTTGGTAATTGACTAACAGAGAGTTGGTCAGGCAAACTCGATGGGACCGATTCGCCCATCTCGGTTAGACCGAAATGTTATGAAAAGGAAACAGAGTGTTTGCATTGCAATCTCGGTGGGACCGATCGCTCATCTCGGTTTGACCGAAACATTATGAAGGGAAACAGAGAGGTTGCAATCCCATCTCGGTGAGACCGAGATCCCTATCGGTGAGATCGAAAAGACTAGGGCTTCTGGCAGTGGCTATGTCAGCTAAACTCGGTGGCTCCAGATAGAAAGAATCGGTGGGGCTGAGTTGGACTTTTAGGTTTGGGACATATGTGGATATGGGAAAGTAGTGGAGGGTTTTGGAGCATATCACTAAGCATTTTGAGCAAGCACCTCATTAAGCAACACCTCATCCCTTCTTAATAGTATTGGCTTTTCCTATAGACTCAATGTGATTTTGGATCACTAAAATAGAAAATGTAGAATCTTGTGCTTTGAGCTTGAGCCAATCTTTTGTCCTTAGCATTTTGAAGGGTCCACTTTCTAATCCATGCCATGCCAACCATTGAGCTTTCCTGAAAAATTCATCTTGGAATAGTATTAGCTCAATGAGCTATATGTTGTTAGCAATTACGAAAACCACCCAGGGATAGTTGCACTTTCAATCTCCCCCTTTTTGGTAATTGATGACAACATATAGATCAAAGCTTCGACAAATGATAATAAGTAAGATTGAGAAACATCGTCGCTTTGAGAAGTATGTGATAAGCAAGAGCTCCCCCTAAATTTGTGCATTATTTAAAATTTTCTTTTGAATGCAAATGCACAATTGATTAGGATCATGGGTTACTCTTCCATGTCACATACATCTTGGTGGATCGCTCAAAATGATAGAAGTTAAAAGCATGCACTCATCACCAAAATAAGTGAATGATCATCTAGGATATAAGAGATAATATCATTCAACAAGCATTAAGGGTAGCATATGATCAAACACATGATTAAACAAGTATCTCATAAGTAGTTCACACAAGCACACAATACAGTTTCAAACTAAACCAAATAATTGCAAAGAGAGATAAAAACCAACAATCTCTCTCTCGAAGCCTATGATCTATATATTTTTCTCCCCCTTTGGCAACAAGTTACCAAAAAGTTCAAAAATGCATAGTGCTAAACGACTCTCAGGCTTGATCTTGGTGAGGAGGTGTCGAGAGAACTCCAAGAACAAAGGCTTCAGATGAAGTAGCTGGAGCTGGTGGAGTAGCTGCTGGAGGTGGAACTGAAGTTGTAGCTGCTGGTGCTGATGCTGTAGCTCTAGTGTCTGTCACTGGCACTGCATCAGACCTCTGTCCTCTGGGCACTCTGGCAAATGCATCTATGGTAGACTTTCCCTTCTTCTCCTCTGCTTCCTCCTGAAGTTGCTCAACAGCAGTTTGGATCTTTGTTACCTTGACATCAAGGTCATAGAATTTTGTCTCGATAATCCTCTCCAGACTCTCTTGGTTCTTGGTTAGGGTGGCCAAGCCCTTATCAATCCTCAGAGTGGATTGGATCAGATATCCAAGCTGGTCTTGCTTGCTCTTCAAAAATACCTGAGATTCCTCTTCCACAGTTGGCATCTTTGCAGCCTTCTCAGCTTTAGCCTTCTCTCTCTTCTCATGTGCTTGAGCTGAAGATGGATCATTTTCATTCATCACTACTGTGTTTTCTTCAAAGTCAGGGTAGATGGGCAGGTGCTCCTTGTCCAAAAGATATGTGCATGTGGCCATCTTTGAGTTGATGAGCTCCTGAATGTGTGGAGCATACCCACAACTCCTCTTCTGGTCAGCAGCAGTCCTCTTGATTGTCTCAACAATCAGGCTCATGACCTTGAACTTCCGTGGGACATCAAATATGTGCCGTAACTTGATGGCATGTCCTCTGATCATCTTGTGATCACCTGACTTGGGTAGCAGTGTGTGCCTTAATATCCAGTTGATTGTTGGCAGACCAGACAACAGGTAATGGACAGATCCAAACTTATGTGTATCCAAGGCAGCATCTGGGATCTCTTTGTACATGTTTGCCATAGTGTTGTGGTCTCTCTTCTTCTCTGCATAAATGTCCAAGTCATCCTCATGTTCCTCAGGAGCATTGATAAGCTTAGCCCATTCCTCAACTGTAGACTGGTACCTAGTACCCTCAGACATCCACACTATCCTTCCATCTGGAATAGAAGTGGGAAGTGGAATAAAACTGCATAATGAGCTCATCATCCCACTTGGTGAGCTTCTGGGAAACAAAAGTGTCCACTCCACATGCCTTGAAGCTATCAAGCACACCAGGGAAGTGATCCTCATTCTCCTTGATGAAATTTCAGTCAACCCATCTCATATCACACACAATGGGCTTCTTGTCAAGCAGAATAGTCTCATAGAAGTCCTGATGTTCCTTAGTGTGAAATATGTAGTCCACAACAGTCCTTCTCCTGATAGCATATGGATCTGACTGTGTCCATAGTCTCAATCCTGAATCCTTCCTGATCTTCATGTTCTCTGCAACTGGGTGTGCATCAGTGTGGTCAGGGATCTTGGGTTTCAGCTTCCTTAACACAACAGAATCATCTTCTTCTTCAACAGCTTGAGGCACTGGGGCCTTGTTCTTCTCTTTAGCAGGTATGTTCCTGGTGCTTCTCTTGGGTTTTGGCTTTGGAGCTGGAGCAGCAGCCTTAGGAGCAGCTTTGGGCTTTGATGGAGCAGCCCCTGAGTTAATTGCATCTCCCATAAGCTTCTGAGCTTTGGGTGCTGGTGTAGCATCCTCTTCCTCTTCCTCTTCCTCTTCATAATCCTTCCTCATTGAGGGCTTGCCAAGAACTCTAGCAGTGGTGGTTCTTACCCTCTTCTTCTTCTTATCTTCACCAGCTGCCTCTTCTTCAGACTCAATGGTGAACTTCATAGTTTCACCTGTGGCAACTTTTCTTGGCTTAGACATGGGCTGTCTTCTTGCTAGCATTTTTGTTTTCAGACCAGGCTTTGTTGCAGCAGCTGAGCTATATTCTTTCTTAAGCACCTTCTTCTTTGAAGTGGCTTCATCTTCAATAGCCACATAATATTCATCCTCAGAGTCAGAAGTTCTCTTCTTCCTTGCCCTGGTAGCAGCCTTTGGCAGATTGCTTGGTGTGCTCCTGCTGCCATCATCATAGCTGCTAGAGGGATCTAAACCCTCACTCATCTGCACCTATTGCTCAGGCCTGTTCTAGCTATCACTCTGGTCAGACATCTCTGCAAATCTGACAGCAGACCCCTAGTTCGGTGATGAACTTGCTATGGCAGCAACAACGGTGAAGATTTCCGTTGACGGCAGCGGAGACCAGCAGCGGAAGGTTGCTGGCGATGAGAGGACGATCCGGAGACCCGACGAGGCAGAGTAGGTTATCCGCGGGCGAGGAGGTTCGGAAAATTTTCCAAAATTTGGCCCGTCGGTATATATAACTTGACCCTATCGGTGTGACCGAGTGGAACGACTCGGTGGCACCGAGATGCAAAACTGTAAGCAGTTATTGCAACTCGGTGTGACCCAAAAGTTTTAATCGGTTGCACCGAGATTGAAAACCCTAGATCAACTTAGTGACTCGGTAGGACCGAAAAGGATGAATCGCTCAGACCGAGATGCACAAAGAGGTTTTGGAGGTTTAAGTCTATGACGAATTGGGAACTCCGAGTGCTCCTCACACAGAGTGGTTTGAATCTGACTTGATCAAACTTTGTGATGTAGCATTAATAGAGTTTGAGATGAGGAAAGCATAGATAGCTAGAGGGAGTTCTTAGGCATTCTTGTCCATCCATTTGGCAAAATAGAAAGAGCCAAACAATCAAAACAACAAATGGATGTCCTCGAATGAGTAAAATATGCAACCAACATGCTCACACAACAAAATGGCAAATGAAATATGTGACAAAGCATGCACAAACACTCTAGCATCTATCAAGCAATTTGGCGATGACTAGGTCATCTCTATATGAGTATATTGACATAGGAGTCAAATGAGAACATTTGATCATAGGTCATACTCACCGTTTAAGCACAAGTGGGGTTACCACTTTTACATAAAGCATTGTTGTGTTCACACCATTAGAGTTGCTTTAGCTCAATTGATTAGAGTAAAGCTCCCCCTAGATGTGATATCCCCCCTAAGAGGGATGAACTAACTTGGGTTTGGTCGATGATGAATTCATGTAGGTGTTGAAGATGTAGATGCTCAATGTTGATGTAGATCATTCGGAGCAATCCTCTAGAATGAGTGGCACTTTCAATACCTACACGGGTTAGTCGCACAAGGAACAAACAAGGATATCCATAGACATAGAGTGATGCATACACAAGATGATGTCCATGAAGGCATTGGGTTACCTTGTCCCTTGTCCTACCAACAAAAGGGTTTGTGACTCCTTGAACTAGTGCAAGATATGGGAGTTGTTTGCACTTGTCTTCGCCAAAATGATAAGAGTGAAGTATGTTGGCGGAGTCACCCTCAAGAACTCTCTAGTTCTTCTTCTTCGGGATCCACACCATCTTGATGGGAATCCTTGGAGTTGCAGTCATACTTGATGAAGTAGAACTTGATCTAGTCTTGGGAACCCACTTGACTAAGGCCTTAGGTGCTTCTTCAAATGCATCAATTTCCTCTTGAAGCTTGTCCTTGCCTTTTTGCTTGTGGTCTTGTGGTGGAAGATCATCTTGAGCTTGTGTCCCTTGGAAAGAAGTAGGATCATACTTCTCTTGTTGAGGAACAAACTTTGTCTTGGGGTATTGATCTTCTTCCCACTCAACTCCATTGGCATTGAACTTTCGTTCAAAACCAACCCCTTGATTCTTCCGGTGTCTTCCTTGCTTGCGTACAATTTCCTCAAATTGCTTACTTACGGCAAGGCTCTTGTAAACACCTTTCTCTATAATTCCCTTCAATAAGCTATTTTATTGCTCAAGTGTAACTTGGCTAAGAGAATCATTAGTGGAATCAAGAGAACTACTAGAAGAAACAACATTAGATTAGCATGATTGTTGTTACTACTAGATGAAGCATCTTTCTTGTTCTTGTTGCTAGACTTAACATGTGGCATGTAAGTAGACAAGAGTGAACGCTTGGTAATGTAAGAAGAACTTTTCTTGCGAAGATCATCATTGATTGCCTTTAAAAACTCATGCTCTTGCTCAAGGTTGAGCTTTTCAAAGCGTAGCTTATCATGAGTCTTTAAAAGTTCTCGGTGATTTTCCAAGGTAGTTTCATGAGCTAACTTAAGAGTGTTTAGTTCTTTGGTTAGACGCTCAATCTCCTTATCAGCATCATTCGTTTTATCTTGATTAGCATATTTAATTGATGTTTCATCATAGCCTTCATCACTAGAGTTGTCAACAAGTAAATCATCATCACCTAGCAAATCATCCTCATCACTATTGAAATCAGCATACTCGGGATGTGTTACCTTTGGACCTTTGGCCATGAAGCATATTCCAATTCCTTCATTTGGTGAGTCAAATATGTCATAGGAGTTGGTTGACACAAGTGCTAGACCGGCAACACCTTCATCTTGAGTATATTCAGAGTCGGAGTGATAACTTCTTTTGGAGTGATGGTCGGAGTCCGAGCCGGATACCCATTCACCAACATGAGCTTGATGTCTTCTTTTTGTGTAGCTCCTTGATGACTTTTCCTTTCTTTCCGAATCCTTGCTTCTTCGAGAGGGTCTTCGTTCATAACGATCATCTCTACTCCTCCTTTCTCTTGGTGGTGATTCTTCTCTTCTACTTCCTCTTTGGGGAGAATCTTCTCTTCTTTTGTAGGGGGTCGTACACTCATTGGAGTAGTGTCCGGGTCTTCCACGATTGTAGCAATTTCGCTCACGACTAGAAGATCTTTTGTTATTGTAGGACCTTGACTTGGAACTTCTTTCTTTGCTTCTACTCTTGTAGAACTTGTTGAAGTTCTTTACAATTAGGCTCAATTCTTCGTTGAAGGTTTGTTTCTCACTTGATGATGTGGGAGCATCACACGAGGCTTTTTAAGCACCACTTGACTTGTTGTGAAGCTCTTCCTTATCCTTGAGTGACATCTCATGAGCAACAATTCTTCCAATGACTTCTGTTGGCTTGAGATCTTTGTAATTGGGCATCATTTGGATCAATGTGCACAAGGTATCGTATTTTCCATCCAAGGCTCTTAAGATTTTCTTGATGATGAATTTGTCAGTCATCTCATCACTTCCTAAGCCAGCAATCTCATTTGTGATGAGAGCAAGCCTAGAGTACATTTCAGCGACACCTTCACCATCCTTCATTTTGAACTTGTCAAGTTGACTTTGAAGCACATCCAATTTGGATTCCTTGACGAAGTCGGTATCTTCGTGCATATCAATCAAAAATTCCCAAATTTCCTTTGCATTCTCAAGATGGCTGATTTTGTTGAATTCTTCGGGGCACAATCCGTTGAAGAGAATATCACAATCTTGAGCATTGTATTGTAGCATCTTCAACTCTTCCGCGGAAGCTTCACGGTTAGGTTCTTTCCCATCAAGGAATTCACCTTGCAAGCCAATACACACAATAGCCCAAACGACGGGGTTATCTCCAAGAATATGCATTTTCATCTTATGCTTCCAACTAGCAAAATGTGTACCATCAAAGTAAGGACCTCTACGGTGGTAATTTCCCTCGCTAGACGCCATACTCTCCTAGGTTGTGAAACCAAGGCTGTGACCACCAAAAGCTATGGAAATCAAAGCAAATGGAGACCAAAGCTCTGATACCACTTGTAGGATTGAAAGTATGTCTAGAGGGGGGGTGTGATTAGAATACTTGACCAAACAAAAATCTAGCCTTTTCCCAGTTTTAGTTCTTGGCAGATTTTAGCAACATAGCACAAGTCAAGCAATCAACCTACACATGCAATTCTAAGAGTATAGCAGCGGAATGTAAAACAATTGCATATGAAGATAATGGGAGGAGATTTAGGGAGCAAACACAATGTTGACACGGAGATTTTTTATCCGTGGTTTCGATAGGTGGAGCTATCGTACATCCACGTTCATGGAAACTTCATCCCACGAAGGGTAATAGTTGCGCGAGTCCACGGAGGGCTCCACCCACGAAGGGTCCACGAAGAAGCAACCTTGTCTATCCCACCACGGCCGTAGCCCACGAAGGACTTGCCTCACTAGGGTAGATCTTCATGAAGTAGGCGATCTCCTTGCCCTTAAAAACTCCTTGGTTCAACTCCACAATCTTGACGGAGGCTCCCAAGTGACACCTAGCCAATCTAGGAGACACCACTCTCCAAGAAGTAACAAATGGTGTGTTGATGATGAAATCCTTGCTCTTGTGCTTCAAATGATAGTCTCCCCAACACTCAACTCTCTCTCATAGGATAGGATTTGGTGGAAAGAAGATTTGAGTGGAAAGCAACTTGGGGAAGGCTAGAGATCAAGATTTATGTGGTTGGAATGGAATATCTTGACCTCAACACAAGTGTAGGTGGTTCTCTCTCAGAAGATATGTATTGGAAGTGTAGGCATGTTGAGGGAGTCTTGGATTAGGGGGTGTTCGGATAGCCGAACTATACCTTCAGCCGGACTCCAGGACTATGAAGATATAAAGTTGAAGACTTCGTCCCGTGTCCGGAAGGATCTTTTCTTGGCGTGGAAGGCAAGCTAGGTGTGTGGATATTCAAGATCTCCTACCAATGTAACCGACTCTGTGTAACCCTAACCCTATCCGGTGTCTATATAAACCGGAGGGTTGTAGTCCGTAGGACAACCATCATCATACACAATCATACCATAGGCTAGCTTCTAGGGTTTAGCCTCCTTGATCTCGTGGTAGATCTACTCTTGTACTACCCATATCATCAATATTAATCTAGCAGGAGTAGGGTTTTACCTCCATCGAGAGGGCCCGAACCTGGGTAAAATAAAGTGTCCCTTGTCTCCTGATACCATCCGACCTTGACGCACAGTTCAGGACCCCCTACCCGAGATCCGCCGGTTTTGACACCGACATTGGTGCTTTCATTGAGAGTTGCGCTGTGTGATCGACAAAAGGATCGATGGCTCGCCTGCAGATCAACTGCGACTTCGGCATCTTCGTCACTAGCTCGACTGGTCACCTTGGTTCGACCAAGAATTGCGCCCCGTGTTCGGATCACCATGTTCGGACGAGGGCCTTCATCAAACACCAACTCCGATCTCTATCAAGATCACGGAGGAATCATCCATGAAGCTCGGGGGCACAACGTCAACATTGCCCTCAAGCGACCGTGCTGTTTTTCTGGACATCGAACTCGTATCTGCTGCCACCACCTCCTTGAGTATCGTTTTAACGATCGCTTTGTTGGAATTGTGCGGAATTGAGTCTACAACAACCCTGGAAAATTTCGTCGAGTTCCGATGGAGGAATCTCCAGCAATCCATAATATACCGGAGCCCTGTCAAATCTGGACGGGAATCTGGACGAGTTTAGGGTGTGGTGTCCAGCTTCTAGCTCGGGCGTCCTTTGGAAGATCCAACCGTTGATCGGCTGCGGAATTACTATATCTACCACCCCTCCAAATTTCAGCTCGATCCGACCGTCGAAACTCCGGGAACCTTCCGATTAGTGCATCACTTTTCGGATCTGTTTTCTGCGCGAGAACGAATCCGACCCGAATTCATATTTTTTATGAACGGGATTTCGGACATCCTTTTTGAAGGAAGTTTTGTATGGGATATTGTGTATTGTTCCCGGACACATCCCACTAACTTTAAGATCTTTTGAACATGATCTTCAACATCATTGCTGGTGTCAAACCAGTCCGACAATATTGCTCCATGGCTGCCGACCTGTGCTAGACACATCGTCACTTTGTTGAGCCGAGCTCAACTTCTTCGGATCATCATCTCGGCAAGCCGAACAAGAGTCCGGCATCGCGAAGGACAAATCATCACCAACATCGCCGCCCCACGGATTACACGGAGCGGGCATACCGGCATCACCGCATGGTCGCTTCATCAAGCCGGCATCTACCACGTCACGACCTACATCGGCAGGGCCGCACTGTTGCCCCTTCAAGCCGGTGTCCGTCACGCCGGACTACTTCGACTCATCGACTGGCCTCGAGGCTTCGACATCTCGGCTGGACCGGAGGATTCATCATCTCTTCATCAACCTACTCCGGACACTTCGGCGTCACTAGCCGACCAGCTTCGTCATGATTGGCTGGACCGAGGGCTTTGCCTCGGCGAGCCAACCTTTGCCAGCATCATCTTCCTTTGGATTACTACAACAAATAAACCAGGTGCTATTAATCCTAATATTTTTTGCATGTTTGGGTTCATTTTTTCCAAAGAATTATTACTCTGGTTTGTCCATCATATGTTCACAGGTCTATCAAATGGTGGCTGCATAAACGACGGTCGCATGCTGGTTCGGTCAGTCTCCGTACATAGTCCGGTGAACGCCGCATCCGGAGCGCGGACCGACCTGTGAATTCAGGCTTTGCTA
Source organism: Aegilops umbellulata (assembly GCA_032464435.1). Taxonomy (NCBI): domain Eukaryota; kingdom Viridiplantae; phylum Streptophyta; class Magnoliopsida; order Poales; family Poaceae; genus Aegilops; species Aegilops umbellulata. Next base: position 64,124,884 of record CP136057.1, read on the forward strand.
CGCCTTTACCGCATCACGCCGACGCCCTGCATCGACATCGACTTCGGCGCCAGGCCATATTTCTTTTATTACTCACTTTGCATAAATTATTCATTATGCAACGATTTTTTATTTATCATTATTACTATTATCTCCCGTTTGCACTATTTTTTGTGCACAGGAAAATGATCCGGGGACTTCGGCGTCACTCTGCCGGTCTGCATCGACCGTGCTATGTCACCACTTCGGCGTCAAGCTTGGAGTGCAAACACATTAACTAGCTAAGTCGCTTTCATGCTCAAAGCTTTAATTTCTAACTTGTGTTCGGTTCGACCAAGCGTTATACTTTTTTGAAAAAAAAGTTGCTTGTAAAAATTTTTTTGTCCAAACTTTGTTCACACATACTTGACGCGCTACCCGCGCTCATTATACCTGGGGGCTTCTTTAACAGAAGCTTATTAATACGGGCTTTATGCCCAACACATGTATCACACTTCCGCATGTACCTTTTATTCACCATTATATGCATCGATATGACTTAAGTTTTGGCCAAGCTGGGTTGCCTGGCTCCTGTGCTTACCCCTACGTTCCCGTTTGTTCGGCTAGGCAGTAAAGGGAGCACCTCTGCGATTGCTACTGCCGGATAAGCCGGATGTGTACCTCAGACTGGGTGAAGCCGAAAGCTAGCGTTCTTAAGGGAATATTCGGTCGGTGAACTAAAGATGAACCTTTTTTATTTATACATGCCCCTAGATGTTTTCCTGCATTTGCAGTCCGGACGTGCACTTCAGGGCACGCCCAGCGAAAGGAACCCTTAACGGAACTATTCTCTCTGGAAGATGTTTCTTACTAACCATGTAATATAACATAACTAATTGGGCACTTGTCTGATAAAGCACTAATGACCCCTACGCCTGGTCTCCATGCATACCTCGGTTCTTATATAACCATTATGGTATTCGGACACACTCCGGACCGTCAGGTCCCGAGGTTGAAGCGAAAAGGTCGGCAACGACAAACGATCTACAATCCGGCTAGAAGGCATTCTATATGTCACCTTACATTATATAGTCAACTTTTACCCAAGTCACTTGGGGGCTCTTATGTTTATTTGAGTCCTTTCATACTAAGTGTTTTTTTTCTTAGTCGTTGCAAAGTTATTATTATTTATCACTCCTTTTTTCGACACGAGTGTGCGGTCACTAGCCGGGGAGCCTAATTTCTCTCTCAAAAGCCGCTAGAGTTTAGTTTGCTAAACTGGCCTGATGAGAAGTACTCCGCCCTCGGGATAGGAGGTTGAAGCCGTAGGCTGACCCGCTCGAAGTCTTGAGATAGGATGTATCATGTTAAAGCACGACAGAAGCACTTCTTTTTTCTAAGACCAATTTTCGGGTTGGCACCGAACACTTGATATTGTTCGTACGTCATGTTTTTACTGACGTTTCTTGGTTTTCCAAGCTTTTTGGCACTTTTAAACTATTTGTGTGTTTTCAACACAAGTCTCGTAGTGCAGTGCCGGACTCCTTTAGAGATTCAGCAAAAACATTCTCGGATATTGCTATATATGCATTGGTTTCAAATTGTGTCTTCGGTCAATAGTTGGGTTGCCCGGCTCCTGCACTTGCTTCCTATGTTCCGTTTTGTTCGGCTAGGCGTGCAAAGGGAGAACCACTGCGATTGTGCTTCCAGCTCACATGGTTAAGCACCTCAGTGGAGAAAGCCGAAAACTAACTGTCACAATAAGCGTAAACTGGTCAGCGATCCGATAACTATGTTAAATAACAGGCCGTTCATAACATTGGCCGAAGTGTTTACGGTTTGACCTCGACTGACGCCGAACACTACCGGGGGCTATTAACTAGCCTCCCAAACTAAACCATCGATATTTTGCTCTTACATTGGAGCTGAGGTTTTATGATCATGCTTAGCATGACAACCTAAAGAACGGAACCGATAGCGGGACTATTTTCTTTGGAAGACATTTCTTCTGTTAAAACAGTAATATAACATATCTCTCCGCGTACCTTTGTTTATAAAACCGTATGGCCAGATCGCCTTGTTTGTCATAAATCTTTGCCCTCATAAAGGCTTTATAAAGTAAGACAAACACTCCTCGGCTACTGGCCAAGGAGGTGGAAGCCGATGGCCGGTCAACAAAGTTTTGTACAATGCGGATGCGAGCATTAATGACGTAAAGTACTTAGATACATAGAGTCATTACACATAATTTGCGATTTTACTATGGATATTGATCCTTAATTCGGCCACCCGTGCCTGCATTAAGGCTCGGGGGCTACTGGGCTTCGGGCTTATTATTTAAACATATTAAAGGGACACATTGATCCCCTGATCTGGTGTTGCCACCCGACCAGTGTCTCGGGGGCGACTGCATTGCTTGTCCAATGCAGAAAATTTTATGTGCAATATAGTTTCCAAGGATATTTTGATCCTCAGGTTGGTCGGCCGAACCCAACCTGAGTCTCGAGGACTGAGCACGCCGCTTTTTGTATCCCGAAGTATTCTGCTGAGCTAGGACTTGATCCTCAGACCGATTTTGCAAATCAACCTGAGTCTCAGCGGCTACGGGGATCAACGGTCTTATGTCATCCTTCATGTGCATCTCGGGTTTTAGACCGATACCCACCTTGAGGGCTACTGGCTATATATCTCGGCAGAGAATAAATTGCACCGATCAAAAATATTGACAAAAATCGGCCCACATTCGGGATGGTGCACCACCTTGAAAGCAGTCCGGCATAGAGCTCGGGCGCTAGTGGCTGGCTCCATAGAGGGCATTTCCGGCATTGAGCTCGGCTAAAACTCCTTCAAACTTCTTTGAACAAAGGTGATTTACGACACCTCGGACATAGTCCGGCGTTGGAGCTCGGATACATTCCGGCGTTAGAGCTGGGAAGCGGTCGGGCACTGGAGCTCGGGTGCGAAGAAGATGGGTAGGCAAAGGAGGAAGAAGGCGTAGGTAAAAAGGTGGATCCTTATCCCCTTATATGGGCGGATGCGGCTATGCGTCCCCATCGGCCTAGTAAAACTCGCTTGCCTCCCAAGAGCCGTGATAAATGACACGGTTGGGTTACCCACATCCGTATTAATGAGAATCCCGTTAGAGGGGGCACACGATCTCTGCTTCGACAAGACGTGCCAAGGAAACCGCCTCGCCATACGGGCTGAGGTGGAACGATGAAAACAATTTATAGAAGGCTTGGCCGCAGTGTTATGATGCACTGTGGGATACGTCGGTAGATTTGATTTGTGTTAATATTATTCTCTGTATGGCAATATGTGGAAACTTATTTTGCAGAGCCGGACACTATTCTGTGGTGTTTATAATCTTCTTGAAGAACTTGGAGGAGGAACCCGCCTTGCAATGCCGAAGACAATCTGCGCGCCGGACTCGTCGTCATTGAAGCCTGGTTCAGGGGCTACTGAGGGAGTCTTGGATTAGGGGGTGTTCGGATAGCCGAACTATACCTTGAGCCGGACTCCAGGACTATGAAGATATAAAGTTGAAGACTTCGTCCCGTGTCCGGAAGGATCTTTTCTTGGCGTGGAAGGCAAGCTAGGTGTGCGGATATTCAAGATCTCCTACCAATGTAACCGACTCTGTGTAACCCTAACCCTATCCGGTGTCTATATAAACCGGAGGGTTGTAGTCCGTAGGACAACCATCATCATACACAATCATACCATAGGCTAGCTTCTAGGGTTTAGCCTCCTTGATCTCGTGGTAGATCTACTCTTGTACTACCCATATCATCAATATTAATCTAGCAGGAGTAGGGTTTTACCTCCATCGATAGGGCCCGAACCTGGGTAAAATAAAGTGTCCCTTGTCTCCTGTTACCATCCGACCTTGACGCACAGTTCGGGACCCCCTACCCGAGATCCGCCGGTTTTGACACCGACACATGTTCTGATGGCTCTCTCCCCGAATGAAGAGTGGGTGTAGGGGTATATATAGCCTCCACATAAAATCTAACCGTTACACTCAAATCACCAAACTCGATGGGACCGATTCAGAGAACTCGATCAGACCGATTTGGTTCATAATGTGAGCGTTAGGTGTTTCGGTGGGACCGACACGTCAACTCGGTGAGACTGATTTCATTAGGGTTAGGGCATAACGTAATCTCGATGAGACCGATTACACAAACTCATTAAGACCAATTTTGGTAATTGACTAACAGAGAGTTGGTCAGGCAAACTCGGTGGGACCGATTCGCTCATCTCGGTTAGACCGAAACGTTACGAAAAGGTAACAGAGTGTTTACATTGCAATCTCGGTGGGACCGATCGCTCATCTCGGTTTGACCGAAATGTTATGAAGGGAAACAGAGAGGTTGCAATCCCATCTCGGTGAGACCGGGATCCCTATCGGTGAGACCGAAAAGACTAGGGTTTCTGGCAATGGCTATGTCAACTGAACTCGGTGGCTCTGGATAGAAAGAATCGGTGGGGCCGAGTTGGACTTTTAGGTTTGGGACATATGTGGATATGAGAAAGTAGTGGAGGGTTTTGGAGCATATCACTAAGCATTTTGAGCAAGCACCTCATTAAGCAACACCTCATCCCTTCTTAATAGTATTGGCTTTTCCTATAGACTCAATGTGATCTTGGATCACTAAAATAGAAAAATGTAGAATCTTGTGCTTTGAGCTTGAGCCAATCTTTTGTCCTTAGCATTTTGAAGGGTCCACTTTCTAATCCATGCCATGCCAACCATTGAGCTTTCCTGAAAAATTCGTCTTGGAATAGTATTAGCTCAATGAGCTATATGTTGTTAGGAATTACCAAAACCACCCAGGGACAGTTGCAGTTTCAATCGTCATCACGAACCTTGCCCTGGCGACACCCCGGCGCCACAGGAAGAGAGGCAGAGAGAGACCCCCTCCTTCTTCTTCTTCCTTGGCCTCCCCCTAGATGGGAGGAGAGTTCCACCTCTGGTCCATGGCCACCATGGCGGTAGAGGGGTGGGAGCCACTCCAAGATTGGTCTCCCTCTCTGTTCTCTTCTGTTTCGCGTTCCTCTTTTCTTGACGAAAACTGTTTCTTATATTCCGAAGATCCGTAACTCCGAGTGCGCTCAGATTTTAACACGTTTTTTTCCGGATATAAGCTTCCTTGCACCCGAAGTAGAGCTCCAACCGACGTTCGAGGAGGGCACAACCCATCACCATGCACCTGAGCTGCCTGGCGCATCCAGGTGTCTTGTGGTGGCTGTGCCCCCCCCCCATTTGCGTTTATTTCAAGTTCCAAAAATCACATATATTCCGAAATAATTCTCCATAATTTTTATCGCGTTGGACTTCGTTTGATATGGATATTCAGCGAAACAAAAAACATGCAACAAACATGAACTGACACTGCGCACTGGATCAATAGGTTAGTCCAATAAATCATATAAAATGTTGCCAAAAATATGTGAAAGTTGTATAATATTGGCATGAAACAATCAAAAATTATAGATACGACGGAGACGTATTAATAATAACCACTTTATTATTGCATCTAGGGCATCTTTCCAACAACTTTATCATGGCTTTCATTCCCTTCCAGTAAAAGAGCCTCTTGATGCGATTATATGTTGCATGAAATCCTGTGTGACCCCCGGCAGCACTATCATGTAAGGAAGTGATTAAGGATCGTTGGATGTGTGTATCGACCCCAACCCAAATACGATCACGGTACCGAATGACGCCATCTTTCAGAGAATATCCGTGTTCGTCTGGTGTCTGCACTGCCAGCTCACACTACTGCAGGTTGCTGTTAACGCGACACTACAATCAGAGACCCAACGAAACTGTGTGTGATGCCATAATCACAAACGGTGGTGTAAAAAACCGTCAAAAAAGGTGCAAAACGTTTGCGATGGAGGATGCATCAAACACGGTTCATATTATAGTTGCGTGTGCGATGCTGGGCATACGGTTCAGTTCAATTAACTGTTTGCGATATGGCAATACACAAGGAACGGGCATCCAGATGAAGGCGTGTGCGATATACGACTTACGGTTCACTCGGATGAACTGTTTGTGATTAGGCAACACAAAAGAAACGGTCAGCTAGATCAAGGTGTGTGCGGTATACGGAATGCGGTTCACTCGGATGGACTGTTTGCGTTGAGACAAGAGAACAGAAACGGTTCAATATATCAAGATGTGTGTGATACGCGGCAAATAGGTCTGTAATCAGAAATGTGTGTCAAGACTGATAATGACACAGACGATTGCTTCTAATAAGACGTATGTGATATGCTCAGTCTACACAACATCTATTGGCCATTGGGTGATGGGCGGGTCATTCGGGTACGCCATAAGGATGTGAAGAGGGCATCCTATATCAGCAAGGACCAGCTGTTCCACCAGTAGCTCATCTAAGAGAACTCTCAAGTTAATTGTGCTCAGGCTGGAGTAGGCATGAGATGGGTGACCGCCATTAAGGACATTTATGACACATCCCATCAGTGGAATTAACCTCAAAGTCCTTGTTTTGTTTTTTTTGTTTTTTAACACATGTTAAAGAAGGTCTACCGCATTACTTTTTGATAATGTGCGATTGAGGGCATACGCTTCAGAAGGATTAACTGTTTGCAATTAGGCAACAGAATAGAAACGCCACGTACACGGCCGAGAAAGCGTACCCACATTACGCCGTCTGGGAATAGTGCCGCACTTAGAAATTATAGAACCGTCAATAAATTTTGAGCCCGCGTCCCGTCACATTCCAAATTGCAAACCCGTTCACACCGATCAAAACCTAAATGGTTTCCCACTTAGGAGTGTATTAGTACTCGGTTATAAATACTACTACTCCAAGATGACTGCACATTCCTCCTCAACTCCTCATCCATAAAAACAAACAAGTAATTCATCATCGTTCCCTTGCGTGTGCCATGGCCAACGTGAGTTCTGGGTCGAGAGATTGCCAGCAGGGAGAGGTTAGCATGGAAGCGGAAGCACGAGAGATGTCCTGCCTCGCTGCAAAAGCAGCCGACATGTCCCGCCGCGTGGCCATAGCAGCAGAGAGGTCCCGCCGCGCCGCCGGAGCAGCACGGAGGTCCCGCCACACCGTTGATGCAGCAGACTGGTCCGGCCGCGCTGCGGAAGCAGAAGACATGTCCCGCCGTGCCGTGAATGCAGCAGAGATGTCCTCTCGCGCCGCGGCGGCCTGGGAAAATGTCTCGCGGGCAGGCCAGGGCTGTTACAGGCGCATGCATGCCATCGTCCTTAGCCAGATGAATCAGATCTCCGGCTATGCGAGGTTGTAGGACGACATGAAAGCCTCATTTGAATAGGCTACCGGCATCATCCGACAACTAAATGAGAGCAATGCGAAGCTCTAGGCCGAGCGTGACCAGCTGAGGGCGAAGATCATCGGAAGTGCGAACCAGCAGGAGGAGACCACTACCATGTTGAAGAGGACCGGCGTCATTGTCGAGAAACTTATGGATGAGAATGCCATGCTGTGCATCGAGCGTAGAAGGCTGGTGGAGGAATCCATGGATGCTCTCAAGCAGCATCTTGAGGACAAGAAAGAGCTCATCATCGTTCACCGCGGAGACTAGTTCCCGTGGCCTACAGCAACGCATCAAGAAAGTAGAGATCAGCGAGCTAGATTGTTGTCTTCCTTCTTCTTTTGCCCTTGTGTATTTCGGGTGTTGCTGCATGTGGCTTTTTTAATTATGTTCCTAAATATGTAAGACAATTATTATCCACTGTCATCGTCCTTATATTCACCATGCTTGCTATAAATCGCAGTCGATGCTATATAGGTCCGTCGGATCTTACATCAAGATCCGTGCAAAACTTTCTTTTCGGATTTTCATTTTTGTCTCTTAAATCTTAGTCCAGTGAGACATATAGCTGATACGTCTCCATCATATCTACTTTTCCAAACACTTTTGCCCTTGTTTTGGACTCTAACTTGCATGGTTTAAATGGAACTAACCCGGACTGACGTTGTTTTCAGTAGAATTGCCATGGTGTTATTTTTGTGCAGAAATAAAAGTTCTTGGAATGACCTGAAACTTCATGGAGAATATTTTTGGAATCAATAAAAATACTGGCGAAAGAATCAACACCAGGGGCCCCACACCCTGTCCACGAGGGTGGGGGGCGCACACCCTACCTCGTGGGCCCCCTAAGACTCCACCGACCTCAACTCCAACTCTATATATTCACGTTCAGGGAGAAAAAAATAGAGATAAGGATTCGTCGCATTTTACGACACGGAGCCGCCGCCAAGCCCTAATCTCTCCGGGAGGGCTGATCCGGAGTTCGGGGCTCCGGAGAGGGGAATCCGTCACCGTCGTCATCATCAACCTTCCTCCATCACCAATTCATGATGCTCACCTTCGTGCGTGAGTAATTCCATCGTAGGCTTGCTAGATGGTGATGGGTTGGATGAGATTTACCATGTAATCGAGTTAGTTTTGTTAGGGTTTGATCCCTAGCATCCATTATGTTATGAGATTGTTGTTTCTATGACTTTATGCTTAATGCTTGTCACTAGGGCCCGAGTGCCATGATTTCAGATCTAAACCTATTATGTTTTCATGAATAAGTTCTTGATCCTATCTTGCAAGTCGATCAATAGTCACCTACTATGTGTTATGATCCAGCAACCCCGAAGTGACAATAATCGAGACCACACCCTGTGATGACCGTAGTTTGAGGAGTTCATGTATTCACTAAGTTTAATGCTTTGGTCCGGTACTCTATTAAAAGGAGGCCTTAATATCCCTTAGTTTCCAATAGGACCCCGCTGCCACGGGAGGGTAGGACAAAAGATGTCATGCAAGTTCTTTTCCATAAGCACGTATGACTATCTTTGGAATACATGCCTACATTACATTGATGAACTGGAGCTAGTTCTATGTCACCCTATGTTATAACTGTTGCATTAGGAATCGCATCCGAAATAATTATCCATCACTGATCCAATGCCTACGAGCTTTTCATATATTGATCTTTGCTTAGTTACTTTTCCGTTCCCACTGTTACAATTACTGCAAAACTGCTACTGTTACTTTTACCACCGTTACCATCACTTCCATTCTACTTTGCTAGTAAATACTTTGCTGTAGATATTAAGTTTTCCAGGTGTGGTTGAATTGATAACTCAACTGCTAATACTTGAGAATATTCTTTGGCTCCCCTTGTGTCGAATCAATAAATTTGGGTTGAATACTCTATCCTCGAAAACTGTTGTGATCCCCTATACTTGCGGGTTATCAAGACTATTTTCTGGCGCCGTTGTCGGGGAGCATAGCTCTATTCTTTGAGTCACTTGGGATTTATATCTGTTGATCACTATGAGGAACTTGAAAGACGAAAAAACAAGATTTATCCCTCAACTACGAGGGGAGGTAACGAACTGCCATCTAGCTCTGCACTTGATTCACCTTCTGTTATGAGTAAATTTGTGACACCTACACCTGCTATTTATTCTGATATGTCGCATGTTATTGATGATGCCACTTCTGCTATGCATGATGCTTATGATAAAACTACTTCTATGCTTGATAATACTGTGCCACTAGGTGAATTTCTTGATGAACAACTTGCTAGAGAGAATGAAATTATTGAAACTGATAATATTGCTGAAAGTGATGATGAAGATTCTCCTCCTAGATATGAATTGCGTGTTGTTCCTGAGGGTTATGTTATGGATGAAGAAACTGCTAGAGACTTTTTATCTTGCAATGATAGATATGATCTTAAGAAACTGTTAGCTAAGCTAAAAGAAAAATCCTTGAATGCTAGAATGAAACATGACCCTACTTTTGGTACTTCACCTATCTGTATCTCTGATAAGGATTATGATTTCTCTGCCGATCCTGAGTTAATTACTTTGGTTGAATCTGATCATTTTTATGGCTATAAATCTGAAACTGTTGTGGCACATCTTACTAAATTAAATGATATAGCCACCCTGTTCACTAATGATGAGAAAACTCGCTATTACTTTATCCTTAAGTTATTTACGTTCTCATTAAAGGGTGATGCTAAAATATGGTTTAATTCTCTTGATCATGGTTGTGTGCGTAGTCCCTAGGATATGATTTATTACTTCACTGCTAAATATTTCCCCGCTCATAAGAAACAAGCTGCCTTAAGGGAAATATATAATTTTGTGCAAATTGAAGAAGATAGTTTCCCACAAGATTGGGGGAGGCTTCTCCGATTACTTAATGCTTTGCCTGATCATCCTCTCAATAAAAATGAAATACTTGATATCTTTTATAATGGACTAACCGATGCTTCTAGAGACCACCTGGATAGTTTTGCTGGTTGTGTTTTTAGGGAAAGAACTATTGATCAAGCTGAATTGCTATTGAATAATATGTTGACTAATGATAATAATTGTAAACTTCCTGAACCAACTCCTAAACCAACTCCGAAGAAAAGGGTATTCTATTTCTCAGTCCTGAATATATGCAAGAGGCAAAGAAATCTATGAAGGAAAAGGGTATTAAAACTGAAGATGTTAAGAATTTACCGCCTATTGAATAAATACATGGTCTTGATAACCCGACACAGGTAGTAAAGGTAAATTCTCTCTATAGATTTGATGAAGGTGATATTCCTTGTTATAAGTCTGCTAGCCAATGCTTAGATGAGTTTGATAATTTTATTAACAAGAAAACTTCAATGCTTATGTTGGTAGACAATTGAAATGTAATGCTTATATGATTGAACACTTGAGTGATTATATGTCTAGAGTTAAAGGTGAACTTAAACTCATTAGTAAACATGCTTCTATGGTTACCACTCAAGTAGAACAAGTGCTTAAAGCTCAGAATGATTTGCTCAATGAATTAAATAATAAGAAAAGCGATAATGTCGTTAGAGTTATGACTAGAGGGGTAAAATGACTCAGGAACCTTTGTATCCTGAGGGCCACCCTAAGAGAATTGAGCAAGATTCTCATAGAAATAATGTTGATGCACCTAGTTCTTCTAAGAAGAAGAAAAAGAAAAATGATAGGACTTTGCATGCTTCTAGTGAACCTGTTGTTCACACACCTGAGAATCCCAATGATATTTCTATTTCTGATGCTGAAACACAATCTGGCAATGAACCTGAACCTAGTGATAATATTAATGATGATGTTCATGTTGATGCTCAACCTAGCAATAACAATGATGTAGAGATTGAACCTGCTGTTGATCTTGATAACCCACAATCAAAGAATCAACATTATGATAAGAGAGACTTTGTTGCTAGGAAGCACGGTAAAGAAAGAGAACCATGGGTTCAGAAACCCATGCCCTTTCCTCCTAAACCATCCAAGAAAAAGGTTGATGAGGATTTTGAGCGCTTTGCTGAAATGATTAGACCTATCTTTTTGCATATGTGTTTGACTGGTATGCTTAAAATGAATCCTTATGCTAAGTATATGAAAGATATTGTTACAAATAAAAGAGAGATACCGGAAGCTGAAATTTCCACCATGCTTGCTAATTATACTTTTAAGGGTGGAATACCAAAGAAACTAGGAGATCCAGGAGTACCAACTATACCATGCTCCATTAAAAGAAACTATGTTAAAACTGCTTTATGTGATCTTGGAGCCAGTGTTAGTGTTATGCCTCTCTCTTTATATCATAGACTTGATTTGAATAAGTTGACACCTATTGAAATATCTTTGCAAATGGCCGATAAATCAACTGCTATATTTGTCGGTATTTGTGAGGATGTGCCTGTTGTGGTTGCAAACGTTACTATTTTAATGGACTTTGTTATTCTTGATATTCCCGAGGACGATAGTATGTCGGTTATCCTTGGTAGACCCTTTCTGAATACTGCAGGGGCTGTTATTGATTGCAACAAAGGCAACACCACTTTTCATGTTAATGGTAATTAGCATACGGTGCACTTTCCGAGGAAACAACATCAAGTCCATAGTATCAATTCTATTGGAAAAATTTCAACTATTACTATTGGAGGTTTTGAATTTCCTCTTCCTAATGTCAAAAAGAAATATGATATTCTTATTGTTGGGGACGTGCATATCCCCGTTGAGGTAACCTAGTGTTATTCGAAATTTCTCTGGTTTCATTTTATTCGAAAAGAGTTTGTTAACAAGACTTGATCAACCTTGTTAGTGGATTCCTTTTGATGACCATGAGATGGATGAAGTTAGAAAGCACAACTTTCTGTACCCTCCTTTTACTTTCTGTTATTTAGATTAAATAAAGCAAAAATAGTATTTTATGTCTGTTTTCTGAATTATTCTTGCAATAAAAAATACCCCAAAAATAAAAGTTCTCCAAATGTCCCGAAAATGAAATATGATTTTTTGTAGAATTTTTAAGAATATCTGGCACTGAGAACACAACAGAGGGGTCCACCACCTGGCCACGAGGGTCCAGGGCGCGCCCCCTTCCTCGTGGGCCCCACGTGGTCCCCCTCCACTTATTTTTGCACTGTAGCGACCCGACCTCAGGCGGTCAAGTCTATGTGCTTCAGTGTCATCCCTGGATCGGTAATGCTGACACACACAGTACTCGAAGGATTTATAACAGAGTAGCAATCACACACTTATTACATTGAATGTCTCCAAAGAGAACTTATTACAATAAATATGGCTTAAGGCCATCTAAAACGATAACAGTGGAAGGCTTGGAAGATAAAGTGAGTCCATCAACTCCAACTGCATAGCTGAGTGCATGACAAACGACCTAGCAATCCTTACTCCTCGTCTGAAAAGTCTGCAACATGATATGTTGCAGCCCGAAAACGGGCCAGCACATGGAATATGCTGGCAATATAACACAGTAGAGCAATGAACAGATAAATGCTATCACTACATGCATATATGGCTGGTGGAGGCTCTACGGTTATATGGTTTTTGCGAAAAGCCAATTTTTTCCTACAACAAAGGAATAAATTTATTTAACTATCATGGTGGTTGAAACATTGAGAATGGTACCCCCATCTCATTCCGAATTAAGGTAATCATTAACAACCCAACAAATTAATTTAGAGTGATGAGATACAATAGGATAATTCAAGTACCAGATACTCAAGATGTCCATAACCGGGGACACAGCTAACCATGATTAGTTTGTACACTCTACAGAGATTTGCGCACTTTTCCCCACAAGACTCGATCTCCTCCGTTGGATTTCTCGCACTTCATGGTGTTTGAGAAACGGATGACCGAGACACAGTCTTCTGAAAGCACTAACTCTTTACTCTGGGTGGACAGTTACACCTACTTCCCTCAACATCTGCTAGCCCACCACTGAAAGAGATCACACAACATACTCAACTATGCCAGAGCCCATAATGGCTTGTGGCTGCACATGAAAGTTTCTAGCATGAATAATCTTATGATCCCTTTGAGCCTGGGTGGCGGACCGTAGGATGATCACATGGTATAACCCCGGGATATCCTAGGACAACACTGGATTCCCCAGGTGCCCAAAACAAACAATCCACCCAGATGTGTATTATAGTTGCCACCTTAGGTTGAACCATTAATTAACAATCACACATCTGTGATGGATACACTCAAACCCAATCCACGTCTATGTGCATAGCATGTTATAAGCATAACGTAGAATTAACTCCCATGGTTTGATAATAAAACAGGGCAATAGGTTCTACCTTATCAACTATTTCCCAAACCCACAATTTAATCACATCCTAATCATGCAGTGTTTGAGGATTGTAACTAATGCATAAAAACTGGGTATGAAAAGAGTATGATCAATGTGTTACTTGCCTTGCTGACGATCCGCAAAACCTAGAGACTCGTAGTAGCACGCTTTGCACTCCGGGAATTCTATCGCAAACAAACAATGGCATACATAAGCAATCAAGCAAAGATGCACGGGTAAAACTCAAATAAGAAGATCGAACCAGAAAGTTCAACTAAAGAACTCCGGCTTGCAAAAAGAATCAAATCAAATGGAGCAACGAAACTCAAACTGCGAGAGAAACAAGATCTGATTACTAATGTAGACTAAAGTCAAATTTTACAGTACCAAAATCTTGTTCAAGTTAGTTAAACAGAAAGAGGGTTCCGAGACGAAGATATAGGCACTTGAATCGCTTGATTTCGATAAATGAGCGAAAAGATAAACTAAAACGAAAATCAGGGCAGAAATCGCGATCAGAAATAATTGCGGAAAACCGTGGAAAAAGAAAAACTGACGAATAGGCTAACGAACGAACGTTCGCTGTGTGTGAAAAATGGGTGAACGGCGTTCGTTAAAACGACTGTACGGACAAACGTTCGCTGCTTAACTAAACCACAGAAAACCAGAATAAAACTGATCTAAAGAAAAAAACCGATCTTAGGGTTTCTAAAAAAACCGACCGGTCAACGGTCAACGGCGACGGCTCGGCGAAGTCCAGCGACGGCAGTGGCGGCTCCGGCGAGGCGGCGGGGCGGCGGGTGGCGCTAGGGTTAGGGCGGGCGCGGGCACGGGGCAGGTTGGGGTGGCCTCGGCGGCTTATAAGGCCGGCCGAGGGGAGGAGTCCAGTTCGAAACCGGCCCGTTAAGTCGGTTGCCTCTCTTTTTTAAATAAGTCCTGACGCAGAAAAACAAAGAAAATAAATACTAAACAGACTCCAAAAATGCTGAAATAAAATTTCCCCGTCCTCTAAAAATATGTCGGACAAGGTGAACATTTATTTAGGACTCTAATGCAATTTTGAAAAACACGTATTTTTCCTAATTCAAATAAAATATCAATAAAATCCAAATAAAATCATTTATTTGATTTTAATAATTTTCCTCCAATATTTCATCTATTTTGGAGAAGTCATATTATCTCCTCTCATATATTTTAAATTCGAAATATTTTCGGAGAGAAAACCCATTAAAACCAAAATGATCCTTGTTTCAATATTTGATATAATTCAAATATGAAAAACGTGAAATCCCCAACTCTCTCCGTGGGTCCTTGAGTTGCTTAGAATTTCGAGGATCAAGAAACGAAAATGCAATAAAATATGATATGCATGAAAGGCCTATGACCCACGGAGCTAAAGTAACTCTCTCCGTGGGTCCTTGAAAACGAAAATTTGTTTGACGAGTTGCAAGGAGATAAAGTGTTTTCGAAGACCGATCTGCGATCAGGATATCACCAGCTGAAGATTAGGGAAAAAGATATACCTAAAACAGCTTTCACCACAAGGTACGGGTTATACGAGTATACGGTTATGTCATTGGACTAACTAACGCCCTGCCTATTTCATGAGTATGATGAACAAAGTGTTCATGGAGTTCTTGGATAAGTTTGTCGTGGTGTTCATTGATGATATCCTGGTATACTCGAGGAATGAAGAGGAACACAAGGAGAATTTGCGTTTAGTTCTCGAGAAGCTCAGGGAACATCAGTTATATGCCAAGTTCAGCAAATGTGAGTTTTGGTTGAAGGAAGTTGGATTTCTTGGACATGTTATATCAGGAGAAGGTATAGCAGTGGATCCCACCAAGGTTCAGCCAGTCACTGAGTGGTTGGCACCCACCTCAGTTGGAGAGATCCGCAGTTTTCTTGGACTCGCGGGATATTATCGGAGATTTATTGAGAATTTCTCCAAGATTGCGAAGCCGATGACGGCATTATTGAAGAAGGACACCAAGTTCCATTGGACTGAAGAATGTGAAGCAAGTTTCCAGGAGTTGAAGAAACGTCTGACTACAACCCCAGTGATGATTCTGCCGGATATACGCAAGGATTTCCAAGTGCATTGCGACGCCTCACGCTTAGGACTCGGAGGAGTACTCATGCAAGACGGAAGAGTTGTTTCATATGACTCAAGACAACTTTGACCGCATGAGCTGAATTATGCTACGCATGATTTGGAGTTAGCAGCCATAGTGCATGCGCTCAAGACCTGGAGACACTTTCTTATCGGTAACCGTTGCGATGTGTACACGGATCACAAGAGTTTGAAGTACATTTTCACAAAGAAGGAGCTGAACCTCGGGCAGAGGAGATGGTTAGAACTTATAAAGGATTATGACACTAAAGCACACAGACTTGACCATCCGAGGTCGGGTCGCTACATGCACCCACACACTCCGTCTTCCTCCACAAAAAATCTTCCACCAGCTCAAACCCGAGTTCTAGCTCAGCTTGCTGCCATTTTTGATCTCCTTGCTCAAAGCTCCATTCACAAAACTTCTTTGGGAGATTGTTCCTCGGTATGTGACTCCTCCAATGGTCCAATTAGTTTTTGTTCTAGTGCTTTATTTATTGCAAATTTTAGATGCTTATGTGACCCTGTTCTTGAGCTTGCATGTCAAATTTATATGGTCCCAAGTAGGTCGTTGATGCCTTGATGCAATCTTATGAACAAAAACTTGAGTTGGAAGTTTCTATCCCTAGAAAACTTTATGATGAGTGGGAACCAACTATTAAAATTAAGATTAAGGATCATGAATTTTATGCTTTATGTGATTTGGGTGCTAGTGTTTCCACTATTCCCAAAACTTTATGTGATTTGCTAGATTTCCGTGATTTTGATGATTGCTCTCTAAACTTGCTCCTTGCGGATTCCACTATTAAGAAACCTATGGGAAGAGTTAGTGATGTTCTTATTGTTGCAAATAGGAATTATGTGCCCGTATATTTTATCGTTCTTGATATAGATTGCAATCCTTCTTGTCCTATTATTCTTGGTAGACCTTTCCTTAGAACGGTTGTTGCAATTATTGATATGAAGGGAGGGAATATTAGATTCCAATTTCCATTAAAGAAAGGCATAGAACACTTCCCTAGGAAGAAAATAAAATTACCATATGAATCTATCATGAGAGCCACTTATGGATTGCCTACCAAAGATGCCAATACCTAGATCTATCCTTGCTTTTATGCCTAGCTAGGGGCGTTAAACGATAGCGCTTGTTGGGAGGCAACCCAATTTTATTTTTAGTTTCTTGCTTTTTGCTTCTGTTTAGGAATAAATATTTGTTCTAGTCTCTGGTTAGATGTGTTTTTGTGTTTTAATTAGTGTTTGTGCCAAGTTAAACCTATAGGATCTTCTTGGATGATAGTTATTTGATCTTGCTGTAATTTCCAGAAACTTTCTGTTCACGAAAACAATTGTTAAAAATCACCAGAACGTGATAAAATAGTGATTCCAATTGCTGATGATCAATAAACAAATTTACTAGGTTGTCCTATTTTGGTAGATTTTTTGTAGTTCCAGAAGTTTGCGTTAGTTATAGATTACTACAGACTGTTCTGTTTTTGACAGATTCTGTTTTTCGTGTGTTGTTTGCTTATTTTGATGAATCTATGGCTAGTAAAATAGTTTATAAACAATAGAGAAATTGGAATACAGTAGGTTTAACACCAATATAAATAAAGAATGAGTTCATTACAGTACCTTGAAGTGGTCTTTTGTTTTCTTTCGCTAACGGAGCTCGCGAGATTTCTGTTGAGTTTTGTGTTGTGAAGTTTTCAAGTTTTGGGTGAAATCTTTTGATGGATTATGGAACACGGAGTGGAAAGAGCCTAAGCTTAGGGATGCCCATGGCACCCCCAAGATAATCTAAGGACACCAAAAAGCCAAAGCTTGGGGATGCCCCGGAAGGCATCCCCTCTTTCGTCTACTTCCATCGGTAACTTTACTTGGAGCTATATTTTTATTCACCACATGATATGTGTTTTGCTTGGAGCGTCTTGTATGATTTGAGTCTTTGCTTTTTAGTTTACCACAATCATCCTTTCTGTACACACCTTTTGAGAGAGCCATACATGATTAGGAATTTGATAGAATACTCTATGTGCTTCGCTTATATCATTTGAGTTATATAATTTTGTTCTAGTACTTCACTTATATCTTTTAGAGCACGGTGGTGGATTTGTTTTATAGAAACTATTGATATCTCATGCTTAACTTAGATTATTTTGAGAGTCTTAAATAGCATGGTAATTTGCTTGAATAATCTTAATATGCTAGGTATACAAAAATAGTAAAAGCATTCTTATGAGTGTGTTGGATACTAAGAAAAGTTTGATGCTTGATAATTGTTTTGAGATATGGAGGTGATAATATCGAAGTCGTGCTAGTTGAGTAGTTGTGAATTTGAGAAATACGTGTGTTGAAGTTTGCAAGTCCCGTAGCATGCACGTATGGTAAACGTTATGTAACAAATTTGAAACATGAGGTGTTCTTTGATTGTCCTCCTTATGAGTGGCGGTCGGGGACGAGCAATGGTCTTTTCCTACCAATCTATCCCCCTAGGAGCATGCGCGTAGTGATTGGTTTTTGATGGCTTGTAGATTTTTGCAATAAGTATGTGAGTTCTTTATGACTAATGTTGAGTCCACGGATTATACGCACTCTTACCCTTCCATCATTGCTAGCCTCTTCGGTACCGTGCATTGCCCTTTCTCACATTGAGAGTTGGTGCAAACTTCGCGGGTGCATCCAAACCCTGTGATATGATACGCTCTTTCACACATAAACCTCCTTATATCTTCCTCAAAACAGCCACCATACCTACCTATTATGGCATTTCCATAGCCATTCCGAGATATATTGCCATGCAACTTTCCACCATTCCGTTTATCATGACACATTCATCATTGTCATATTGCTTAGCATGATCATGTAGATGACATAGTATTTGTGGCAAAGCCACCGTTCATAATTCTTTCTTACATGTCACTCTTGATTCATTGCATATCCCGGTACACCACCGGAGGCATTCATATAGAGTCATACTTTGTTCTAGTATCGAGTTGTAATCATTGAGTTGTAAATAAATAGAAGTGTGATGATCATCATCTAATAGAGCATTGTCCCAAAAAAGATAAAGGCCAAAATTAAAAAAAGGCCAAAATAGAAATAAAAAGGGGCAATGCTACTATCCTTTTTTCCCATACTTGTGCTTCAAAGTAGCACCATAATCTTCATGATAGAGAGTCTCTTGTTTTGTCACTTTCATATACTAGTGGGAATTTTTCATTATAGAACTTGGCTTGTATATTCCAACAATGGGCCTCCTCAAGTGCCCTAGGTCTTCGTGAGCAAGTAAGTTAGATGCACACCCACTTAGTTTCTTTTGCTGAGCTTTCATACATTTATAGCTCTAGTGCATCCGTTGCATGGAAATCCCTACTCCTTGCATTAACATCAATCGATGGGCATCTCCATAGTTCATTGATTAGCCTCATTGATGTGAGACTTTCTCCTTTTTTGTCTTCTCCACATAACCCCCATCATCATATTCTATTCCACCCATAGTGCTATATCCATGGCTCACGCTCATGTATTGCGTGAAGGTTTATAAAGTTTGAGATTACTAAAGTATGAAACAATTGCTTGGCTTGTCATCGGGGTTGTGCATGATGAGAGCATTCTTGTGTGACGAAAATGGAGCATGACTAAACTATATGATTTTGTAGGGATGAACTTTCTTTGGCCATGTTATTTTAAGAACACATGATTGCTTAGTTAGTATGCTTGAAGTATTATTATTTTTATGTCAATATGAACTTTTATCTTGAATCTTACGGATCTGAATATTCATACCACAATTAAGAAGAATTACGTTGAAATTATGCCAAGTAGCACTCCGCATAAAAAATTCTGTTTTTTTTCATTTACCTACTCGAAGACGAGTAGGAATTAAGCTTGGGGATGCCTGATATGTCTCCAACATATCTATAATTTTTGATTGCTCCATGCTATATTATCTACTGTTTTGGACAATATTGGGCTTTATTATCCACTTTTATATTATTTTTGGGACTAACCTATTAACCGGAGGCCCAGCCCAGAATTGCTGTTTTTTTGCCTATTTCAGAGTTTTGCAGAAAGGGAATATCAAACAGAGTCCAAACGGAACGAAACCTTCGGGAACGTGATTTTCTCACCGAATGTGATCCAGGAGACTTGGACCCTAAGTCAAGGAAGCTTCAAGGAGGGCATGAGGTAGGGGGCGCGCCTACCCCCCCAAGCGCCCTCCACCCTCATGGGCCCCACGTTGCTCCACCGACGTACTTCTTCCTCCTATATATACCTACGTACCCCCAAACGATCAGAGATGGAGCCAAAAACCTAATTCCACCGCCGCAACCTTCTGTACCCACGAGATCCCATCTTGGGGCCTGTTTCGGAGCTCCGTCGGAGGGGGCATCCACCACGGAGGGCTTCTACATCATCACCATAGCCCCTCCGATGAAGTGTGAGTAGTTTACCTCAGACCCTCGGGTCCATAGTTAGTAGCTAGATGGCTTCTTCTCTCTTTTTGGATCTCAATACAATGTTCTCCCCCTCTCTCGTGGAGATCTATTCGATGTAACACTACAAAAAAAAGACACATCCGTGACATTTTGGGCCGAACGAATTTTTTTTCTGTCATACATATGACACTTCTATGACGATAATTGTGACAAAACCCGGTATCATCATAGATGTGGTGGGATCCTACTTCTATGACAAAAAATCATGACAGAAAATGGGCTTTTCATCCTGGGCGGGCCGGAGACGCAGCTGCATGACATTCTTTGGGCCGTCCATGACGGAAAAAACCGTGGTAGAAGCGAGGGCGAGGAAAATTTCGGCGAGTTCCCGGTTAAGGTGGGAGGTCGGGGGCCGAGCGATGTGTGTTTCTCTTGTACACGTACGCGCGTGTGTGCGAGGCGTTGGCTCTAACTGAACCCGAGTGAGGTGTTGGGCTCTAACTGAACCCGAGCGATTGCACTGTAGGCTACGCGTTACTGAACCCGAGCAATCGATCGATGGTTGTTAACTGAACCCGATCGAGCAATTTCTTCGCTACTGCTGCTAACTGAAGCCGATCGATGCTGCCTCTAGGATGAACAGTGAGCGTTGCGGGGGGGGGGGGGGGGTTGGATGAACAGTGAGCGGTGGCGTTGCCTCTGGATGAACAGGACCCCGTGGTGTGGTGGAGGGTTGGATGAACAGTAGACGGTGGAGGGGTGCGCGTGGAGGGGTGGATGAACAGGACCCCGTGGTGTGGTGGAGGGTTGGAAGAACAGTAGACGGTGGAGGGGTGCCCGTGGAGGGGTGGATGAATAGGACCCCGTGGTGTGGAGGGCTGGATGAACAGTAGACGATGGAGGGGTGCCCGTGGAGGGGTGGTTGAACAGGACCCCGTGGTGTGGAGGGCTGGATGAACAGTAGAAGGTGGAGGGGTGGTTGAACAGTAGCCAGTGGAGTAGCGCGCAGTGGAGGCTGGATGAACAGGATCCCGTGGAGGCTGGACGAGGTCGACGGTAGCCCGTGGAGGCTGGAGGAGGTCGACGGTGGAGATGAACAGTATCCCGTGGAGTCCCGTTTTGCGGTACGCCACACCCCTCCTGATGAACAGGACCCCCGTTTCGACCGTAGCGCTCCAACACAAGTCCATTTCCTCCATTTTGCGATACGCCACACCCCTCCCGATCAACAGGACCCCCGTTTCGACCGTAGGAGGTCCGTTTCCTCCGTTCTGCGGTACGCCACACCCCTCCCGACGAACAGGATCCCATTTCAACCGTAGGAGGTCCGTTTCCTCCGTTCTGCGGTACGCCAGGCCTTGTTTCCATCGCCTGTTCCGTCCAAGCCCTCCCGATGAACATGACCACGCATTCCGTTCCGACCCAGCCAGTTAGCTCCCACGCGTTCCGTTGCCTCCCGATGAACACGACGCATTCCATTGCCTCCCCATGAACACGACGCATTCCGTTGCCTCCCCATGAACACGACGACGACGCTGTTTCTCCGTTATGACCCAGCCATGTATAGGAGCCCTCGCCGTACGTATGCACGAGTAGGCGTTCGAGAACCTGCCCGTATGTACATACGTGGCCGTATTTTCTTACTTGCACCCTGGCCGATGTACGTACGTGTACATGCTACGTGCGTGCCTCTACTACGACACGTACGCGCCTCTACTACGACACGTGCGCGCCTCTACATCAACCAGTACATATGTACGTACACGTTCGCGACCAGAATGACAACGCTACGTACGCTTCAACCAGGTGGGTCCCGACTATCAGGCACTTCCTTGCCTGCGAAGATGTAGCTGGTGGGTCCCAGCAGTCAGGGGGGCAAATCGTTTTGTTTGTTTTGCCCAGACGCACTTCCTTGCGTGCGAAGATGTAGCTGGTGGGTCCCAGCAGTCAGGGGGCGAATCGTTTTTTTTTGCCCGGACGCACTTCCTTGCGTGCGAAGATGTAGCTGGCGGGTCCCAGCAGTCAGGGGGAAACGTTTTTTTCGCAAAATACGGTGGCCCGTCCGGTGGGTCCCTGCTGTCAGGTGGAGGAATCATTATTTTCCGCGTAATAAGGAGGCACTTCCTTGCTGCCGCCGTGGACCCAGCTGTCAGCCTCTCCACGTACAGTCCACGTACGATGGAAGTCGTTCCTTGACCATGTTGACCACGCCGCGCCGAGAGCACCAGGGCGGTGGACGACGGTGAGGCCTAGGAAGGGGACGACGACGAGGCCTAGGAAGGGGACGACGCGGAGCTGGTGAAGATGCAGCAGTGGATGCCCACGCGGAGAGGAGTATGAGGGTTCACTCGTTCGGCTGCGGTGTGAGGCTGCCGTCGCCGCGGGGCCTGGCCAGCGGTGAGAATAGTAGGGGGCGGTGAGGCCTCCGCGGCAGCACAGCCGGCCACAGGAGGCAGGAGCAGGCGGCACGACCGACACTGCTTTGGGTGGCTGGAGCAAGAGGTTGAAGAAGCACTACGGCCGTTGGATGGACATCGTACAGTCACTGCAGCTAGAATCGTTTATAATGACTAAGTTGACAAAGCCCTTGGTACGTCAACTTAGTAGGCCCACAGGTCAGCTTCTGAAACGGTGCGCCCCAGATGAAAGGGGAAGGAATCACTTTTTGAGCGGGTGAAGCTAGAATATCCGATATTGAAGAAGATGCACGGCATCCGTTAGATGGACATCCAACGGCCACTGCTGCTAGAACCGTGTGTTGACTATAAGTTGACAAAGCCTTGCATACGCGTCAACTCTGTTTTTTAGGGACGCGTCAACTTAGTAAGGCCAGAAGTGTGTGGCAGAGAACTTATAGCCCATTTGAGATTTGTAAGAATGTGTTGCCCATTTTTGAATTCTAATGGAATTTACTACAACCCATTTACAGTTTGTTAAAAGTACAGCCCATTTCAACCAACTGTTCAAAACAGAATTCAATAAAATTTCCCACATTTTGATGGGATCCGAAATATTTTTATCCCGAAATTTCTAGTCAGATTAAATACAATTTCAATATATATTTATATTACGTAAAAATCCAACAAAACATTGCCCTCGCAACAATTAATGAAATTAAAATTTTCAATATCCAAAAATAATATTTTATAAAGTAATCACGTGTTTGGTGCATTTTTTATAGTTACTGCCCAGTTTTTATAATTACATCCCATTTATTATTTCTTAAAGCCCATTTTCTTGTTAAGCCTAATGCATCCCTCCTAGGAAAGATTTGCAGCCCACCGGGGCGGAGAATAACAACTTGACCTTGCTTGGGTATTCCTAAAAAAAGTATAGCTGGGCTAGCCATTTTCAGTTTGAAAAAAATTAATATCTGGGCTGGATATCTGGCCTGGGCTAGACGGGCCACAGCCCGCCCAGTTAATACCTGCAGTGATGTTTTCTTTGTTGTTCAGAGGAGAAAAATTAATATATGGGCTAAACATCGAAAAACTCTGAAGTGCTCACACCTCAAAAACACAAATACTGCTCGAGCTTCTTGGTCCTCGTTGTCGGCCGCTTCTTGTGCAATTCTCTTGTTTATTGACTACTAAATAGGTTGACAATGGTGTGGGATTGTGATTTCAGGAAACCAGGAGGAAGCAAAATAAATTACTCCAGCGAGCGCTTCCACCTCCGCCTCGTTGTCTCCCGTGGAAACCCCTTTCCTCCCTTTTTTTTCTCGGGCAAGGACCAATGAATGCAACACGTCCATGCGGTTATTAGGCAAGAAATAAAAGCGCTTTGCATGCTATGAATTACGATGGCCTGCATGGGTAGCTAATAAGGCATCCTCTTAACTGCTGTGATTAAATGTTGTGTTTAGAAGAGAGAAATATTCTTCTTTTCCACCAATCTGCTTGCACCTAGAACGCGATGTACCTTCTAATACGACTTATTCACCTAGACAGAGGGAGTATAGTTTTATACACACACACACACACACACACACACACATATATATATATATATATATATATATATATATATATATATATATAAAATAAGGAGGCACTTGCGTACGTGAGGTTATGGACCTGGTGGGTCCCCATTATCATCTTCTCCAAGTAAAGTCATCTCCTCGCCTGCGCACGCTTTCCACCCGAAACAGTCAGCGCCGCCCGCCCCGCTTCCCGGTGCAGGCGATTGCTCCGCCTTCAAACGACACAAGTGCCGTCCGTCCGTCCATCTGCCGCCCACATTAATGATACGCGGTTGCCGAGGAGGCTACTCTGGCGCCACACGTTCGTCCCTCCGCCCTCCCACCATTGCTATATAAACTGCTGCGCCGGCCATAGCCGCAGTCATCCGCATATGTTCCCTTTCTCCTGTCCAAACCACTACTGCCCACCATGGCTTCCTCGTGCTCCAGCGCTCTTCGAGACGGGCGGACGACAGACCACAAGGAGATGGCAGCCATTGCTGCCGACCGGCTGGCCGGCAGGCAGCCGGAGGACGACGACGTCCCAATGGAGAACATGGTAGTCGATGATCTGGCGCCAACCCCCTCCTTCACGCCATCCTCGCCGGTGAATTGCACCATGACCATCGGCAAGGCCCGTGCCAAATATACGGACAGTGTGAGGCAGATGCATCAGGAGCAGTTCCGGGAGGCGCAGGCCGACGCCGCCTACAACCACCATCTCCGGGAGCACCTGCAGGCGAAGGAGCAGATCGCCGTGGAGCGGGCGGAGCAGGAGGCGCTGCTCGACTCGTACCGCTCCGCCCGAAAGGGCCACCTCGAGGACTGGCGGTACCGCATGCGGGTGGCGGAGGCTGCGGCCGCCTACAAAGAGGCTAGCAAAGAGGGCGATGAAGTGGGCGAGGCTCTGTTTGGCAAGACCGAGGACGAGGCAGAGGACAATGCCGGCTCCGACAAGTCCCCGCTCCGCTAGCGTCAATGACGCCCTGCTCCACCGAGGCCCCGCGGCGCCAACAACGAGGCAGAGGACAATGCCAGCTCCGACGAGTCCCCGCTCCGCTGGCGTCGACGAGGCCCTGCTCCGCCGAGGCCCCGCGGTGACAACAACGAGGCAGAGGACATCGCCGGCTCCACCGAGGCCCCGCCCCATCAACAACGAGGCAGAGGACATCGCCGGCTCAGTTGAGGCCCCACCCTGCCGGCAACGTGGGGGAGGATTTCCACCTCTCCACTGAGGCGCCGCCCGCCGGCAACGAGATAGAGGACATCGACGGCTCCGCCGAGGCTCCGCCCCGCTGCCAACGAGGCCGCGCCACACAGAAAACGAGGAAGAGTAGAACACGGTAGGTCGCCGCCGCTCGGGTCCAAGTAAGGCCACCGCTGCTACCCTCTGGTTGAAGCAAAGCTTGGTGGATTAACCATTGACGGCCGGTTAGCTTCTTGGCGGCAACGTGGAGCCGGAGAGCTACGCTGGAGAAGGATGCTGCTTCTACTTAACTGCTGATAAAGTTGGTTGGCTGACACGTGGGCCCAACAGGCCACATGTCAGTTACGCAACTGCACCTGCAGTTTAGTCACTGAAGCTTCTGTTCGGCTCAGCGGGACACAGGTGGGTAGCTTCGGTTAATTGATTATACCTCCAGCGCACCCCTTTTTAGTTGAAGAATGTATGAAATGTAATGAAATCCGGCATGTTTATATGAAATCCGACCGTGTATGAATGAATTTATTTCGATTAGTTCGAATTCTTGTATCACTGGCATTGGATGAACATGCAAAACAATACGTACTAGCATTATTCCCAGGGTGATCACCTCGTTTGCAGTAGTTTCACATGTACTCCCTCCGGTCCTTTCTAATCTGCAAACAAGTTTTGTCTGCAGTCAAAATATCTCTACTTTGACCAATCTTATACAAAAAAGTATGCACTTTCACAATGTGCGAAGTAAAAAGGAACAGAAGGAGTGCAAAGAGTTTGAGCAGCTTTTTAGTGTTTCTGTACATTGCCATCAAACACACAGGCCTGTCAATTCATAGAGAACATTCAAAACAATCGATGATTATGCATCTCAGTGACTCACATGTCTGAGGTAATATTTACTTCACAACTAAAGAATAAAGAAAAAATTGATCGACGTTGCTGACAGCAAAGGGCGTCCCATTCGAAAATATCAAACGCATGTCTTGCTAAAATCAATGAGAAAAATTTGACAAGGTTGTCCCATTCCAAAATATCAAATGCCTACGATTGTGGAATGGGCAGGGTTTGCCATCAGTTCCGATATTGACATGGCACCTCGTGTTAAATAAACCAGCTGTTCTTTTTGTGCAGTTCCACCAAAATCAACCAAATTCGCGCGTAGCTTGTATGATTTCGCCCTTATATGTTGCAACACCTTGAACTTATCGGCACCTCCTTTCTTGTGGTGGAAATGAATGATTCGATGTATTCGTGAACATTTTGTGCAGTTCCCATTGAAATCAAGCTGAGCACCCCTGTTTGCACAAATACAAAAAAGTGTTTAGTATAAAGCAAACTATACTATGAATTGACAATTTCAACAGGCACATACATGGTCCATGTAGTGCACACTTTTATAAAAATGGAGCTCACCAGAAAGAATCCTAGAACAACATTGTACTCTCGCATCACAGCAAAAAATGGAGATTTTGTCAGTCCTTCTGAGCTGAAGTTAGTTTGGTCTTGTGGGGAGTAATGTAACCATCCTTCAACTGCTCCTTTTGATGATAAGATAGACAGGGCTTGTTCATCCTGGCATAACCGGAACTAGTCACTTCACGTACTCCATATTCTTCTTTAGAGGAAGATGATCCTGTTGTGCAAATACAAGAGGACTACTAAATGCTAGCATCACTATTTGCTCAAAAAAAAAGGAAAGTAAATATTTAAAATAGCGCAGATGAATCACTTCTCAAGGACAATACCACTTTTTCATGACAGTATCTAAACAGTAGCACAACACCAATAGAGATGACAAAGCTCAATCATATGGATGAAATCAGTGGGCGAGTACCAACCTTTGTCAGGAGGCTTATTGTGTAGAGCATACAGATGAAGCAATTCTCCGGAACCATCTGTTGCTATCTACGGTGGTGGCCATGCTTACTATATACTCCTCGATTAGTTAATGTTTCCAACATCTTCTTGTGCAGTTCCACTAAAATATATGGTATCTTCAAAGAAGATCCCTGTTTGCACAAGTAGAGATAAGTACATATTACATTAAGAGTGGCATCAAATCAGTGGCAAAACAATTGCTCGTTCCAGCCATAGCAATAAATTAAGATGCAAAACTATATCATTACTTGTGTCATCACAGTTCCAGTGCTTCATTACAGCATCGGGAGTTGATTTTTGTTTTTCTTCCGCTTGTTCTTCACCTTCATCACTTGGTTCAATAACAGACAAGCTTCGCCTTCAATATAAGATTTGGCATGTCAATTAGGGAGCACAAGTATAGTACTAAACTTAATTTTCTGATGAAAGTGGCAAAATACAGGCCAACAGTTGTGAAATATCCTTATCTTACCTCAATGGGATATTAGGTGCAGATACAGATTGGAAGTCTTGTCTCCATTTATGCAGTTCACTAAAATCAAGCAACATTATCGTACAAGTAGCACAACATATGAATGTACACTGCAGAATCATGTGAAAGAAGGCTAGTACTGACCTCTCATGATGCGGAATTCAAACAACTCACAAGAAGAAGATCTGAACCAAATTCGCCTTAATGGATAGGAAGTAAGATCTCCTCTTGTGCAGTTCCACTAAGATCAAGCAATCAAGCAACGTTGTCGGTGTGACATTTTCGTTGAACTGCACAAAACACTCTTAAAATAAAAGTGTTTTGTGCAGTGCAACAAAAGGTCACAATGGCAACGAGGTGAAGCAGATAACCCTGTTTACACAGAGGTGCAAAGGAAACAATTAGTGGTCAATAATGGTGGATGACACAGAAGCCAACAAAAAGAAGCATCTACCTTATCTAAATGGGAGAGAAAGCAAGACAGTAGCATTTCTCAAACGGTGGCATTGATTAATATTAACATAGATATTATATTAATAATAAAATTCGTTAAACATGTAATTTGCTTTTAACTGTGGCATTGCATCAATTTTCCAGCGGCATTATTAGAGGGTGTTTGTTTACAGGGAAATATTGGTGTAGGGACTAAAAAAACTCTGTGTCAGTCCCATCTAAACCAAACAGGAGGGACTTTTTAGGGACTAAAAGTGGGCATTTGGGACTAAGGAAAGAAGACCCCGAGGTTGTCTTTTTGGGACTTTTTCCAACAGTTGCCCCTGCCACGCATCGCACCTTGTCTCTATTAGTTCATTACTAGGGGTAACATGGTCTTTTAGCATGTCATTTAATAACCTCTAGTCCATGTTTAGTCCCTGGAACCCAGCAGGTAGGGACTAGGGAGTTTTTAACCAAATAGGGCCTTAGATTAACAACAGCTAATGAGTTGCACGGGACAGTGGACGCACCAGCACCATGTGCATCTACCAATGTATTGTGGTCATGCACAGTCTGTTGCAACAAAGAACAAACAACCAAGGAGCATATTTGTGTTGGTCCCAGTTTTGTTATCTTTAGATACCTTTCCCTATGTGAGTGCACCAAATCTAGTCCTGCTCAAACTCTACAGCCTTGTCCCGTCCTTTCCTTTTTGAACTAGTACTTTCACCCCTTCCTTTCCTCTTTGAACCATGTCCTAGATTTATGCGATACAACTTTCCCCACTACTTTCCCCCATTCCTTTCCTCTTTGAACCACGTCCTAGATTAATGCTATACAACTTTACCCATTCATTTCCTCTTTGAAGCACGTCCTAGATTCATGATATATACAACTTTTCCCACTCCTTTCCTCTTTGAACCACGTCCTAGATTCATGGTATACATGCAGCTAGAGCAATGCATGTGGAGTGAGTAAATTATACCTTAAGGTTCTTGGGGCGTGGTTCGGTGGGCGACGGGACGCCGGCGAAGAAGAAGGGGTCGGAGGCCCTCCCGCACCGCCGCTGGGTGGAAAGTGAACAGCTGCGCCGGTAGTCCCTCGCCGATGAAGACATTGTTAAGCCTCGTTCCCTTCCCGGTGGACGGATCCTGCCGACTCTTTGAGCAGTAGTGAGGGGAGAGAGAGGCCAACAAAGTATTGTTTAGATCTGAAGAGGGCAAGAGAGTGTGAAGAGAGCAACTACAAGCGATGTGGCTCCAGTGGGAGAAGGCGAGAGAGTGTGAAGAGAGCAACTACAAGCGTTGAGGCTCCAGCGTGTATGTATATACTGGAGAGAGAGTGTGAAGCGTGCAAACCCTAGAAAACATTTTGACCAGTCAAAGAATTCCCCTGGCACAAATTATGCTCAAGTGTAGTTATCAAACCTGAGACCTCAAGTTTGATGAGCGAACAGGCTAACCAGCTACACAACCCTCCCGTTATGTTCAACGAGAGGGAAATAACCTTTTATACATTCCTGCATTCGTGTGAAAAGCATGCCGTGTTTTTTTTGTGTGTGGGAGTCATTGGGATTTCAATCATAATTGTGTCATGTGGCTTTGGTGGTAAGACTATCCACAGTGGTGCAGAAGTAATGCAGCCTTAGTCACCTTACCTCTCTACACGTAGTACGTTGGGTCCCACCAGTCAGAGGGTGAAACAAACAAATTAATAAGAAAAATTAAAAGTGCCAGCAGTGTATCTTACCTCACACATCTCGCTACTGCTCGGGAACACTGTCCAATTGATCCCTCTGTTCGCTCACGTACTATTTTAAGTGAATCCTTATTATAACATGCACACAAATTTTGGGCACTTGTATTCGACTTAAGTCAGTGTGCCACCGTATCTCGTATACTTACTACTCCCTCCGTCTAGGTGTAATAAGTCACGTTAGAAGGTGCAACGGGACCAAGGTGCGTGCGTGTGTGTGTGTGTGTGTGTTTAACAGCATGTGTGTGTTAGAGAGAGCGACAGATCGACCTACTCCTACAGAGAGATGTTGTGTAGTGTACGATTTTAGGCGCGAGTCGGTGCATCCTCTCGTTTCCAGACGTGTCCGGTAGGGACATGTGGACAGCTGCCACGCCCGCTCCTGACCAGCCTGGCCCACCCAAAGCCCCTCCATCGCCCGCGCGCGCTTCCCGCCCGAAACGGTCAGCGCCGCTCCAAAGGATCGGTGCCGCATTCATGCCCGGGCAGAGCGGACGCGACCTCTCACTGGCGCAAGAGTGATGGTTGCTTCTTCCGTCCAACTTACTGCTGGGTCTATGTGATTTGACAGCTCATTGGTCTTTATTACTGAGGTGGTAGGACTGCTGGATGTCCCACACTTTCGGCGAAAGGAGGTATACTACTACTAGATTACAATTTTCTCCATTCTTACAGCAAAGGCGTGCAAGAGCAGTGAAAACACGCAGGCTCAGTGATTACATAGCCCACCTCACACTATCACCGTGCGACACCTAACTCTTTACATAATACTCCCTCCGTTCCTAAATATTACTAGATGAGTCCCCGCGTGTTGGCGCGGAACAGCGGTATATCTCTCTGCGCAAAATTATCGATTTCATAGAACTAAAAAAACTCTATAACCGCATGACAAATGTGGTAGCCAAACTAAATAAACTCCCATCATCATTTAGATCATCCCACGTAAGGAAAAGAGATCAGCCAACTCCTACTGCATAATGGGATTATATTTTTCTTTTTTACATGTTAATAGGACTTAAAAGCTCACTTACATGCATGCTACCGGTGCATGCTTGCATGCAGACATGTTGATGTGATTTAAAACCCACTCACATGCATGTGCCACGGTATTTCCGCATGCTTGCATGTGGCTTAGTGCGGAGCCTCTCAACGTCTAGATCAGACGACTATTGTGGACTGATTTACTTCATCTAACAACTACATCAATTTTGATGACGTGGCTCAAGGAGAGGATAGAGAATTCCTAGTAGTGGGGGCTAGCTATTACTAGTAGATAAGTCTTTGTAGAGATTCCACTACATACGAAACAAAATAAATGAATCTACACTTAAAATGCATCTATATACATCCGCATGTGGTTCATGGTGAAATCTCTACAAAGACTTATATTTAGGAACGGAGGAAGTACTAGTATAGTACGTACTATAATTTATCAGCGAGATAAATTTGTACAATGCTATGAAGCTTCCAGCTTCTGTTACATGCATCTTGCATCCAAGGTTGCCCGTTGCAACATTTCATCAAATACAAAGGAGACTAACATGCATGCTATTGCATCTCAATGATTGACAGATCATAGCAAATATGTACTCCCTTCGTTCCAAAATAAGTGTCACAACTTTGTGCAAACTTTAGTACAAAGTTGTACTACTACTAAAGTTGACACTTATTTTGGAACAGAGGCAGCTAAAGAAAAAAGCGATCCATGCAGTCCCTAGCCCTTGAACCGTGAACCCTGACCAGGCTTCAATTTGCTGGCAACATTCGAGCTTCCTAATAAATGAAGTTTGCAACCTTTTGACCATCGGATCATTTTGTGCAGTTTCACCAAAATTGAGATGAGCATCCATGTGGCAAATAAATTGAACAAGCGTGATTAGAATAATATTACTAGGCCTGGTTGATGAGACATAAACTCATCACAAATACAGTACGTAGAAGCCAGTAGAGGTATGTGCGGGGCAAAGAAGTAGAGAAATATCCACAGGGAGTGATGTGGGCAGCTGGAGCAGTGGTGCAAGCCGGCTGTAAAGGGAGTTGTACCTGAGGGACATAGCTCAACCTTGAGGAGGGCGGCGGGAGGCGGCAACTGCCCACGTTGCGGCAGTGAGCAAGGGACGAAGGCAACCTCACCGGCTTTGTGAGAGAGAACGGCGGGGACCCCTGATTGGGACGTGCCGACAGTGGGTTTTTGCCGTCGGCGACGGCCACCGCATCTACACTAAGCATCCACCCCTTCCCCAAGCGGACGTGATCCACCGGGATGTTAGAGATGTGGACATAGTCATTTTGTGCGAGAGAGTGTGAAGAGAGCAACCCCAACAAGCAACCGTGTAGGCTGGCCCGTCCTGACTATCTATATAGTGGAGCGGTTTCCTTTTCTCTCCATATGAACCTATCATATTGCGTACGTGCCACTGAAGAAAAAAACTTTATTTATAAATGACGCGGCACCTACTACTCGTTCTCCTATAACCTTGCGCTTGGCATCTCCAAATATTAACCTTGCGATTGGCTCTTCGCCTCTTCAGGAAGTCGAGCAATAATGGTAGTGCAGTATATATCGTTCTGGATATATGAGACCGAATGAATTGTTGCACGTCCACCATGTTGGCGAGGGTCGAGGGGCGAGGGAGGGTGCTACATACGGAGCAAAATGAGTGAATCTACACTCTAAAATACATCTATATACATCAGTGTTTGGAGTATGTACTAGTAGTTCATATTGAAATCTACTAAAGGACATATATATTCCAAACAATATGATATAATCTCTATAACCAAGGTAGTAGGGACGAGGAGTAAACGGAGGGAGTAGTAAATTTTTCTCCTCGTCCTGCGAGCCACCGCGCGCATGGGCGAGGGAGCGGGCGTAAGGCGTAGTAAGCAAGCTTCACCTCATCCTGTGAGCCACTGCGCCCGTGGGCGGGGGAGACGGTGTACTAAGCAAGCTTCTCCTCGTTCTGCGAGTTGACAGGACACATCAAAAGTACTCTAGTGTATAGAGCCTTGCCTCTAAGGTAGGCCCCACATGATTTGCCTCTTTTTTTAACATAAAAAGTCAAATCGCAATTTGTTTGTTCACCTGTGGTAGATGATCCTCCCTCCACCAAGTGGACAGCCAGTACACGTGCCAAATTACCACGTGGGCTGCCTTTTTAGTACAGAAATGAGCTCCACCGTGTACCCGCGCGGGTGTGGTTGGGAAAGAGACGGGAGTACGTGCACCGTGCATGCACCTCTTCTCTTCGTGCACGTCCCCCACCTATGTGGGTGTGTGTGAGAGATACAAACTGCATTCATGAGTGTTTTTTGTTTTGGTGGGGGGTTGATTTCGTGAATTATTTGTGGGAATATGTGTCGATGACATCTCAAACAAAATTTTGCATGCAATGTGTGTGAAATGGAGGCCTATCCATATCATACATAGAGGGTCGGGCAATCCACGAGAAGAGAGGGAGGGGTCATAGCTACCGATAGAGTCGAAGAGAGGATCAAGTGGGTGGGTGTGAGATTGATGAAGAGAGCCATTGAAATTGTGTGTGTGTACAAGTCAAAGATATAGGGCGACAGGCCTACCAGAACGTTAGAGGGCACATGTCAAGTTTGTGTGTGGTAGGGAGACATGACTAGAGCGCTCGATGTATAGGTGTGTGGGGGGGAGGGGGTGGGGGAGGGGTAGGCAGAGGCTTAACTATCGAGGTAGAATGACTCGTATATGTGTTGAGAAGGAGAGACCCAGCTATGTCTTGAGGGAGATCGGTCGACATCCATACATAACTGAAGCACGGGAAATATGATGGGACAGAGAGAGAGAGGAGAGAGAGAGGGAGGGAGAGGGGTAGAGTGCTGGATGGGTGATGGAGTTGCTTCTCGAAGATGGTGGGAGAGGCCTACTAGACAAACTGAGGGTGGAACTGCAATGTTATCAATAAGAGTGGGGATGTGTTTCTGTGTGTGCCTGTGCGTGATAGATCTGTCGGGACGCATCCATGGATGATGAAGGGAAACCATGTGTTTGGTAAGCAAACCTAACTAGATCGGTAGATCAATTGTTGTTTGTCGGAGGAAGGGAGAGACACAACTAATGAGGTAGATCGATTGACGTGTGGGTAAAAATGAGTTATAAGGACCTAGCTAGCTATATGTATAGCGGGAGATCGGTCGGTGTACGTCCATTTGTTAGAGGCAAATAAGGCCCAGCGAGACGGACAGACAAAGAGAATGGAGCTAGGAGGTGGTGCGAGAGGCCCAACTACTAGCTAGATTGGGGGAGGAGTGTGCGGTTGTGAGATCGATGAAAAGAGGGGCAAGAGTTTACACGTGTGTCTGACCGTATGAGAGAGACACGAGGCAAGGACACATAAAGGAGGAGATTGAAGGTGTGTGTGTGTATGTTGTAGGCAGGCATCGCTGGAGAGGTTTATCGATCGGTGTGTGTCGGAAAGGAGTTGTGGAGACTCTGGGAGAACGACCTAAAGAAAAAAATGAATGTGCCCGGAGGATAGAATGCCGAGGGAGGGGGGGTGAGGAGGGCGTGTGCATGCACGAGAGAAAGTTAGTGGTAGCTACAAAGGTTAGAGGATTGTGTGGGTGTAAGAGACTAATAAAGATCATAGTTCGATATGAAAGCGGATTCATATATTTGAATAGGAGTTCATAGTGTTTTAAACATTGCATGCATGAATATAGCGGTGATACACGTGATGTGCACATGTTATACCATAATGTGATAATGCATGGCGTTTGCAACTCACAGCTAAATACCGAACAATCTAAACCATACTATACATCAAACAATCTCACATTTTATTTGAATTTGTGATAATGTGTGGCGTTTGCAACTTACAACTAAATATCGAACAATCTAAACAATACTATATATCAAACATTCTCACATTTTATTTGAATTTGCGGTAGTGTGTGGTGTTTGCAACTCACATCTAAATACCTGTAGGCGTAGGGGGCGGGGCACCATACATAATGTGATAAACACATTATACATATGAAACATGGTTTAGATTATGAAGATCTAGCTAGAGCTACAAATTTAATGTGATTTGAAATCAAAATAAAGTGGATTCAAAAAATCTAGTTCGATTTCATATAGTACACATAATTCATATGTAACTCGAGACTAATCATGTGGTGTGCTGTGAAGATAATACACAAACGATGGTTTAACTTGACAATAATGATGATTGTAGATCTTATTAAAACAGAGAAATGAAATCAAATGCTTTGACTTCACAACAATATTTACTGTAGATCTTATTCAAATAGAGAAACGAATTCAAATTTAGTTCATATTGAAGCGGTAGTATATACGTTTGGAATGCACTAAGACGTTCATTTGAGTAGTAGGTTGCATGCATTATACACGTAGTGAAATATTTTCATTGAACATAACATGAATTCAAAGTTTTGAATGACATTCGTGGTGCGCATTGATTTGGTACAGTACACGTTAGGCTTGTCCAGAAATTTCAACCCGCGCCTTGTTAGCCCGAAATATTTAAGATATATCTTTGTCTCGTTGTGCTCCGACAACTCCCTCCATCTCAACCCGCGCCTTGCTATTCCGAAATTACAACGCGCGCGAAAACTCCCATCTCCTGTGAAATCCCGACACGCGAAATGCCCGTGGTACCCTGAACCAAAAGAACCGCCTCAAATCGGTGGGGGGTACTTTCGTAACTTACCCCACATTTCAGACAAGCGCGTCTCTAAGCCATGGTTCCCCACTGCCATCCCATCCGCCCACCCATTCATACACCGAGGCCACGAAAACCCGCGACGAAACCCCACACCCTGCTCCATCCGCCACCCAGCCGGAGCCTCTTCCCGACGACGTCGTCCACAGCAACACCTTGACGTCCCTCATCCACCGTACTGGATGAGGATCCGTCGTCGATCTCATCATCCCGCCGGTTCAGCCACCCCGTCCTCCACCTCCAAGGAGCTGCCCCGACGTTCCCCTCGTCTTTAGCGCCACCTCCATTCCCACACCGCCGTCTTCACCTGCACCACCGGAAGAGCATCATCATCACCGTTTACTCGGATGAAGCTGCGGCCCAATCGGCGTCACCAAAGAGGTTGTACACTAATCGCCGAATTTTCTTCTTGATTCGATCTCACGGTGTTGTCGGCGCTCGGTCCCGAGCCGACACGGCGCGGCTCCATCCACAGCGGCGTCGCCGGCCACTTCCTCCACGGCGTCGCTCCCTCAGCGGCGACGTCCACATCAGTAGGAGCTGCTGCTGCTTTAGCTCTCACTCGCACTGCTGCTCTGCTCTTGCTCTCGGTCCCCTGCGTGGTCTGCTCTTGCTATTGCTCTTGCTCGCACTGCTGCTCTCGCTCTTGCTTTTGCTTGCGATGCTGCTCCGATTTAGCTACACTTCAGTCGACTGAATCGACTTTTGGGTCAATTGATTTTCAGGGGGTGGGGAGGCTCGCCGGGGTGAAGGAAGAACCAGCCGCAGCGGGGGGCTTGCCGAAGAGGTACCCCACTATCTATCTTAGGGTTTAGGATGGGGGCGGTGGTCGCCGGTGGTGGCGGGGCAATGGCGGGGCGGTGGCGTGGGGATCGCCGGAGAAAAAGCTCAGCACGGGGGGGCCTAGAGGGATGGTCGGGGCGGCGGTGGACCGGCAGTGGGGAGTTTTTCAGGGCGGGCGGGGCGGCGCACCGCCGGCCGCGGGCGGCGGGGGGCTGCTATTTGGCCGGCTCAGGGGGGTGGAGGTTGAAGATGAACCACATGCCCTTGATTTCGTATCAAACGGCTGCAAAATCGACTGACCAGAGATGAAAAAGTTAGTCGACCGACGTGTAGCCTTACCTTGCTAGTGCGTTCAGTTTCGACAGCAAAATTCAGTTTTGACAACAATATTCAGTTTCGACAGTTAAGTTCAGTTTCGACAGTTAAGTTCAGTTTCGACAGTTAAATTCAGTTTCGACAGTTAAGTTCAGAGATGAGCGGCTGATGTATTTTACATCTAGCACTTTGTGGTTATGTATTTTACATCATGTTGGAGATGCTATTAGAATTCCACTCAGGTTAATGTTGTTCGTTGTCTCTCTTGTCCTACTTCAGCCTCGGCGTCGTACAACTCACCGGAGCTGCTCCAACGACGAAACCCTCCATCACAGCGGAGCAGTACCTCGGGCTCCATCTCCAGACGCCTAAGATCTTCTTCCCCTCCTCCGACAGCAAAGTCAGCCGGAGCATCCTCACCGGCCAACCCAATCACGCTGAGATCGACATAGCTTCGCCAAAGAGGTTGTACACCTGTTGCATCTCTTTTTTACTCTACATGTTATATATATTGTCCACTAAGCACACAGATTTGTTCCTTTAGTGTCTCCTTGAAAGAAAAAACGTAGGAATTTTAATTTTCACTTGCCCTACTTTTCAAATTCCTATTCATGAAGCACAAGACTAAGAGATAGTAGCATAATAGCATTATAACCGTACATTTTCTTGTGGTTTGACTTAATCTCACCATGCTTATTTGCATCCTGTGATCTTCCAATTGTTGTGAATCAAACACCCAGATTGGCAGAAATCATGTGTTTTTAAATTCTCTGTTTTGCATGTGCATTCCTATCCTATTCCTGTCTATTTCCTATCCCTGCATTGTTGGAATCCTCCAATTCAAACGAGCCCTTACATAATTACTTCTCTTACAAATAGTTGTCAAAGAAAACCTTGCGTGGTTTGTCCCGCTCCTACTGCACCGTCGTCCACCCGAGCTTAGCTGCTCCAACGATAGAAGGGTCCAGCACAGCAGGGATCCGGCCTCCAGACTGTCTTTCGCCGCCTCAGATCTTCTTCCCCGCCGCTGGCAGCCATGAAAACTGCATTACCATCATCAACCGAGCAGATGACCTCGAGGACTACACGGGTCCGCAAGAGAGGCCGCGCTCTTTCGTGTCTGCTTACGTTATGCATCACTTAATATTACATGCTACTTTATCGTGCTGTTCACCGATTATACTCTGAGTCAGCTCCAAACTAATGGTCAAACTTGAGTTTTTAAATGGTTGTGGGGTACATATTGGGGCCGCTATCAATAGTATCTATCTACTATCTGGTTAATCTCCGGTGTCTACTAGGAGTTTCATGTTGGGTGGGAAACAAACAGTAAAGAAGCCATTATCTTTATTTTTTAACTGAAGCCACTATCTGCATGCTATTATTGGTTTTGGGTCTATCCACAGGTTGCTACCATCACTCTGGATTTCTGCATGCACTCCTTACATAATCTCACTATGTTTTATTCCTATGCACGACAGTTATTGTAAACAATGGAACTGAACATGTAGAGAAAAAGAGACGAGCCTTGCATGGCAATAAAATTTCATGCAGGCGTCGCTCCATGGTAGGCACAAAGGCAGCCCCCCCTCCACGCATTTCGGATTGTAATCGAGAGGAAGATATCTGTTCTGAGGGGGATTTAGAAGGAGAAGACAACTCCTATTTACCCCCTGAGGTCTTCGCTCTAACTTGGCATGCTGATGTTGGTTATATCATGCATATGGTGTCTTGCATTGCTTACTTTATACATCAAATATGTCATCTGCTTAGTTTAGACATCCTTTGTGCGAATGCCATCTGTTTAGTTATGCAACGCCATCTTGTTTAGCCAGGCATCATATATGTGAATTTTGCAATGCCATCCTGCTTAGCCAGTCATCTTATATGTAAATTATATCAGGCCATCCTTTTTTTTCATTACATATTACATTTGTCAACAATGTTATGACATTCAGCTGCTCCTCGTGTGCATCAGCCATTTGACACGGTAATGGAAAATTCTCGAGTGAAAACAAGGTCTTCAGAGCAGACTATGCTATCTGACAAAGTGCATATCTCACTGGTTACGGATAGCTCCTCAAAGGAGGATTCAGAGACAGATGACCAGTCCTATTCCCCCCCTCCCCGAGGTGTATGCTCTAACTTGGCAGGGTTACGTTGCTCATATCATGCGTATGGTGTCTCGCATTGCTATGTCATTTGATTAGTTTAGACATGCTTTGTGTGAATGCCACCTGTTCAGTGTCTAATTACCATATATGTGAATTATGCATTGTCATCTTGTTGCAAGACATTATATATGTGAATTATACAATGATATCTTGTTGCAAAGGCATTATATATGTGAATTATGCAATGACATGTTGTTTAGCCAATCATCATGTATGTGAATTATATCATGCTATCATTTTTTTGTATTACGTGTTCCATTTGTCGACAACGCTTGTATATTCAACTACTCTTCCTGTGCATCAGCCATTTGAAGCGGTGATGGAAGTATCAGAGTTAGTTGCTTGCTTATTTATTTCCTTGTTGTCTTGTTTATTTGTTTGCTTGTAGTCATTGCAGTTCTTTTTCGGCGGTTAGCTAGTGGCTGCAATAACCTATTTTTTAAAACTAGGCCACAATAACCATGGGCTAATATTTACTGTAGTGACACTGGGCCTCCTACTGGCCATAGAAACAGTGGGCATTCTACGGGACGTAGAAACAGTGGGCCTTCTACGGGCCGTAGAAACAATGGGCCTTCTACGGGCCGTATTATCAATGGGCCTTATACGGGCCGTATGATTGATTGGCCAAACATGGGCCAAACATACCGCATTATGGCCGTAAATGGGCTAGAGTTGGAATTGTCCATTCATGGGCCGACCATAACGGACCATCATTAATAGGCTGTATTTGATGAAGCTTTGAAAACGGCCCAACGTATTAATGGACCACAAACGGGCCGACTGTAACCACGGACTGAATTTGGCCCACAAGCAGAAAATGACAGTAACGGGCCGTAAGTAAACGAATGCTGGAAATGAGCCCCAGAATAAATGGGCTCTGAGAAGGCCGAAAGATAACATGGGCTGGAAACGGCCCAACGGAATAACGGGTCGTTAATGGGTATAAAGTGATACATTGTTCATTACGGGCCAGTTACACCATGGGCCGTTAATGGGTGTAAAGTGATACACTGTTCATTACGGGCCAGTTTCACCATGGGCCGTTAGTAGGCCAAGAGTTACATAGGGCCTCATATGGGCCAAAAGACGTCATGGGCCATACATGGGCCAGAAGTGAAAATGGGTTGGAATCATATTGGATGGCCCAGATGACGCTACTGGGCCTAATTCAAATAGGGCTTAACGGGCCTTGTGTTAGCGGGCTGTAAATGGGCTAAATGCGAACAGGCCGTTAACAGGCTTTCCATGGGCCGGCCCGCCACCTTTTGACCAAGTCAAACGGGCCGGCCTTTTCACAGGAATGGGCCTCTGATGGGCCGTGCCACGTGTTGACATATCATAGGTGCCTATCTGACCCACTGACGAGCTGACACGTGTTTCGTCGGGCCAACAAGAGTTATACACGTGGAAATTTCCCATTGGTCGGGGCTGTTAACGGGTTATTGGATCCAAAACCCGACCCGATAGCTTAACAGTGTTCCGTTACGGTGGATGCCATGTGTCGGTCACCCTTTACGAAAGCACTTATGTGACGCGTGATATATCGTCATGGAAGTGGACACTTCCGTGATGATAATTTTGGCAATGTCATGGAACACTTCTACGATAGCACAGGTATGACTATCTTGATTCTGTCATAAATTTGTCATAGATGTACATGCATGACAGAAAACGCGACCTACTGTGACAAACACGTATAATCACGGAAGTGTATTTTTTTGTAGTGTAATCTTCTTTTTGCGGCGTGTTTGTTGAGACCGATGAATTGTGGGTTTATGATCAAGATTATCTATGAACAATATTTGAATCTTCTCTGAATTCTTTTATGTACGATTGGTTATCTTTGCCAGTCTCTTCGAATTATCAGTTTGGTTTGGCCTACTAGATTGGTTTTTCTTGCAATAGGAGAAGTGCTTAGCTTTGGGTTCAATCTTGCGGTGTCCTTTCCCAGTGACAGTAGGGGCAGCAAGGCACGTATTGTATTGTTTCCATCAAGGATAACAAGATGGGTTTTTTATCATATTGCATGAATTTATCCCTCTACATCATGTCATCTTGCTTAAGGTGTTACTCTGTTTTCTTGAACTTAATACTCTAGATGCATGCTGGATAGAAGTCGATGAGTGGAGTAATAGTAGTAGATGCAGGCAGGAGTCGGTCTACTTGTCTTGTACGTGATGCCTATATACATGATCATACCTTGATATTCTCATAACTATGCTCAATTCTGTCAATTGCTCAACAGTAATTCGTTCACCCACCGTAAAATATTTATGCTCTTGAGAGAAGCCACTAGTGAAATCTATGGCCCCCGGGTCTATCTTCATCATATTAATCTTCCTACACTTTATTATTGCCTTTGCTTTTTTACTTTGGTTTTATTTTACTTTGCATCTTTATCACAAAAATACCAAAAATATTATCTATCATCTCTATCAGATCTCACTCTCGTAAGTGACCATGAAGGGATTGACAACCCCTTATCGCGTTGGTTGCGAGGAGTTATTTGTTTTGTGTAGGTATGAGGGACTCGCGCGTAGCCTCCTACTGGATTGGTACCTTGGTTCTCAAAAACTAAG
Source organism: Aegilops umbellulata (assembly GCA_032464435.1). Lineage (NCBI taxonomy): Eukaryota > Viridiplantae > Streptophyta > Magnoliopsida > Poales > Poaceae > Aegilops > Aegilops umbellulata. The sequence goes on from CP136057.1 coordinate 64,166,308, forward strand.
GGAAATACTTACGCTACTTTGCTGCATCATCCTTTCCTCTTCAAGAAAATCCAACGCAGTGCTCAAGAGATAGCAGGAGCGCATGTGCGTCGACTTCACCAACCTCAACAAGGCCTGCCCCCAAGACCCGTTCCCACTCCCACGCATCGACCAGATCGTCGACTCCACCGCCGAGTGCGACTTGCTGTGCTTCCTTGATGCGTTCTCAGGATATCACCAGATCAAGATGGCGGTAGAAGATGTGGAGAAGACCGCGTTGCGGAGTCTGAAAGGTCATATTATGGACCTGCGGCCGGCAACTCATCGACAAAGAAGCGCGGGAGCTAAAGCCAGTTGCCGGCCGGGTCCTCCGACCAGACAACGAACTCTGTCAGCACCTCCGCTGAGTGGAAGCGCGGCCGGGGAGGCCGTGCGACCTTGGTGCGTCTCCCTTCATCAACAGGGCTGTCACGACCGGAGCAACCCCTGCCACGCGAAGCAGCACTCCCGCGGCCACGGGGTGCCGCGGCGGGGGTCGCGGTGTGCTTGAGGGGACGACCATGTCCACGCTTGGTAATCGGAGAGTCGGGCCCTTCGTGAGGTGCCTTCCCCTTCTCCAAGCACGATGTGGAGAAGATCGTGGTGAAATCTCGGGAGGCAAGAACCTTGATCCAAGATCTGGAGGAGACTTTCGCAAGCCTACGCCAGGTGAACTTATGGCTCAACCCTGAGAAGTGCGTGTTCGGTGTCCCTTCCGGCAAGCTGTTGGGTTTCCTCGTATCCCACAGAGGGATCGAGGCGAACCCAGAGAAGGTCAAGGCAATCGAAGACATGAGCCCGCCGCAAACCCTCAAGGAGATGCTGAAGCTTACTAGTCGTGTGACTGTGTTGGGCCGCTTTATCTCCAAACTGGGAGAGCGTGCCCTACCGATCTTCAAGATGATGAAGAAAAAGGGCCCATTCGAGTTGACTCCGGAAGCCGACCAAGCATTTCAAGACCTCAAGAGATACCTGACCAGCCCGCCAGTGATGGTGGCGCCTCGACCCCTCGAGCCCTTGGTGCTCTACCTGTCTGCCACACCTCACTCTGCCAGCGCAGCGTTGGTGGCCCTCAGAGAAGAGAGCCAAAGCAAGGGCCCGCTAGGGGGAACCAGGGGATCGGACGAAGCGGCGCGACACCAAGGCGAAGCTCCTGAAGCAGCAGTTGCTTCAGCGGACCACCAAGCCCCTGAAGCCAAATCCCTCGCAGAGACACCTCAACTCTCGGAAGCCGAAGACCTCGTTAGCTCTCCCGCCCTCGTCGAGAACCCAGTGTACTTCATCAGCACAGTGCTATGGGATGCGACGGCATGGTACCCCATGCCTCAGAAGATCCTGCTCGCACTCCTAGTGGCCTCGCGCAAGCTGCGCCACTACTTCCAGGGTCACCCCATCAAGGTCGTCTCGGCTTACCCACTAGAAAGGGTGCTCAAGAGCCCCAATGCTGTCGGGTGAGTTGCTGAATGGAACATCGAGCTGCAAGCGTTTGACTTGGAGTTCAGCACAATCAGGGTCATCAAGGGGGCTGCGCTCGCATACTTTGTGGCTGAATGGAACGACGCCCCAGAACTTGAAGCGGGTGAGGACCAATCCATATCTCTAGGAAGCAAAACGTCGGATGGTTGGGTCATGTACTTCGACGGCGCATTCTCATGTCAAGGCGCGGGGGCTAGAGCGGCGCTCATCTCGCCCACCCAGGACAAGCTCTACTACGCCATGCAGTTCTGCTTCCAGCAGGGCGAGAAGGTCTCCAACAACATAGCAGAGTACGAAGGCCTCATAGTTGGCCTCAGGGCTGCGGTGGCCTTGGGGGTGAGGCGTCTCACCATCAAGGGCGACTTGCAGCTCCTCGTCAACTTCACCAACAAGGTTTACGAGCCAAAGGACGAGCACATGGAGGCATACCTCGCGGAGGTGCGCAAGATGGAGAAGCAGTTCTCGGGTCTGGAGTTACAGCATGTGCCCCGTGGCACCAACAAGGAATTTGACGACATCGCTGGAAGAGCATCCAAGCGGCTACCCCAAGAGCCTGGTTCTCACATCCCTAGTTCTAGTATGACCTAGACTAGCTAGTCATGTGTGCATCATGTTTAAATTTCAATGAATTTGAAATGGGGACATGTGAAAGCCTCAGAAAACATTTCTGAAAAAAACCAAGATAAAGATTGCTTCAAATGGGTCCAAGAAAATGTTCATGTTACTCTTTGAAAATATTGGCCAGAGCTAAAATTCAAACCAATATTTTCAGGAGCTCATAAATATTTATTTTGGGCATTTGGAATTAATTCAATAATTATTTGCATTGGATTTATATTTGATATATTTCAAATATGATCCAATAATTCTGGAAATTGTTGTGGGGCTTTATACTAATGTCACTAGTCCATACAACTGTTTACAGAAGCTCAGAACATGATTTGGTTTCAAAACCAAATTCCAAACAAACCTGCAAAATAGAAAACAGAACAGAATTAAAAAAAAACAGGAAAGGACAAAAACCTTACCTGCAGCCCACCTGGCGGCCCAGTAGACCAACCCAGCCCACCAGGGGCAGAGGCGTCTTCCACCTCGCGCCAGTCGGACGCAGAGCGTGTGCCCGACGCGCGCACGCCCGTAGCTCGCCACCTCCTGCTTGCCGCCGACCGCCTGGAGCTGGCTAAGGGCGCCACGCAACCCCCCTGGACCCTCTCGCTCACTCCCTCGATCTCATCTCCCTTCTCTGCTCTCTCTCTCTCTCTCTCGCCAACTCAACGCACCGGAGTGCGCCTCCACAAAACACCGCGACCACCGCCGTCCCCTTGCCCCATGGCCGTGCCGCGAGCTCCGCCCAGGATCCAAGTACCTCTCCGTCGACCCACGCAAGCTCGGACGACCCCAAGACGACATGGTGACCACCTTCCCCGTCTACGGCCGCCGATGCCGTCGTTCGATTCGCCGGCCTCAAGTCCTCCCCGAGCCCACTGACCGCCTCTGCAGACTCTACGTGAGCTCCCGCTCCTCGCCCCTCTCCTCTAACATCCGCGCACGAGCTCCAACCAGCCTAGCCTCCTAGCCCGTGAGCTTCACGCCACCGGCGAAGTTGTCACCGTGGCTAGAGCAAGCTCAGCTTGCCCCTGAGAACGTCATCGTGCTCGGGCTGATCCCAGGAGACCAACTCACCTGCTAGCTCGCCTTTCCGTGCGCCGTAGCGACTGGCCGGTCCTGCCCGAGCTCCGGCCGCCGCTTCCATCATTGCTGCCGTCTCTGTAGGCCACCCCAGTGTTGGAAATATGCCCTAGAGGCAATAATAAAAGTATTATTATTATATTTCCTTGTTCATGGTAATTGTCTTTATTCATGCTATAACTGTGTTATCTGGAAATCGTAATACATGTGTGAATACTAGACACCAATATGTCCCTAGTAAGCCTCTAGTTGACTAGCTCGTTAATCAATAGATAGTCATGGTTTCCTGACTATGGACATGGGGATGTCATTGATAACGAGATCACATCATTAGGAGAATGATGTGATGGACAAGACCCAATCCTAAGCATAGCACAAGATCGTGTAGTTCGTTTTGCTAGAGCTTTCCAATGTCGAGTATCTTTTCCTTAGACCATGAGACCGTGTAACTCCCGGATACTGTAGGAGTGCTTTGGGTGTACCAAACATCACAACGTAACTGGGTGACTATAAAGGTGCACTACAGGTATCTCCGAAAGTATCTGTTGGGTTGACACGGATCAAGACTGGGATTTGTCACTCCGTATGACGGAGAGGTATCACCGGGCCCACTCGGTAATGCATCATCATAATGAGCTCAAAGTGACCAAGTGTTTGGCCATGGGATCATGCATTACGGTACGAGTAAAGTGACTTGCCGGTAACGGGACTAAACGAGGTATTGGGATACCGACGATCGAGTCTCGGGCAAGTAACCTACCGATTGACAAAGGGAATAGTTTACGGGGTTGCTTGAACCCTCGACATCGTGGTTCATCCGATGACATCATTGAGGAACATGTGGGAGCCAACATGGGTATCCAGATCCCGCTGTTGGTTATTGCCCGAGAGTCGTCTCGGTCATGTCTGCATGTCTCCCGAACCCGTAGGGTCTACACACTTAAGGTTCGGTGACGCTAGGGTTATTAGGAAGACTTGTATGTGATTACCGAATGTTGTTCGGAGTCCCGGATGAGATCCCGGACGTCACGAGGAGTTCCGGAGTGGTCCGGAGGTAAAGATTTATATATGGGAAGTTGTCATACGGACACCGGAATAGTTCGGGGGCATATCGGTATTGTACCGGGGCCACCGGAGGGGCCTCGGGGGTCCACCGGGAGGGGCCACCTCTCCCGGAGGGGCTCATGGGCTGTAAGGGGGAAGGGAACCAGCACAAAGTGGGCTGGTGCGCCTCCCCCCCAAGGGCCCATGCGCCCTAGGGTTTGGGGAACCCTAAAGGGGGCGCCCCCCTTGCTTGGGGGGCAAGCCCCCTCCCCCTTGGCCGCCGCCCCCCCCCTCTAGATCCATCTAGAGGGGGCCGGCCCCCCTTGCCCCTTCCCCTATAAATAGAGGGGTGAGGGGAGGGCTGCATACACAACTGAAGGCGCAGCCCCTCCCCTCCCCAACACCTCTCCTCCTCCGTACGCGCTTGGCGAAGCCCTGTCGGAGTTCTGTTGCACCAACCTCACCACGCCGTCGTGCTGCCGTTGGAGTCTTCTTCCTCAACCTCTCTTTCCCTTGCTGGATCAAGAAGGAGGAGACGTCGATCGTCCCGTACGTGTGTTGAACGCGGAGGTGCTGTCCGTTCGGCACTTGGTCATCGGTGATCCGAATCACGACGAGTACGACTACGTCATCACCATCCCCTTGAATGCTTCCGCACGCAATCTGCAAGTGGTATGTAGATGCAATCTCTCTCCCATGACTCGTTGCTTGGATGAACTCATAGATGGATCTTGGTGAAACCGTAGGAAAATTTTAATTTTCTGCAACGTTCCCCAACAGTGGCATCATGAGCTAGGTCTATGCGTAGTTCTCTATTGCACGAGTAGAACACAAAGTAGTTGTGGGCGTCGAATTGTCAATTCTTCTTGCCGTTACTAGTCCTATCTTGGTTCAGCGGTATTGTGGGATGAAGCGGCCCGGACCAACCTTACACGTACGCTTACGTGAGACCGGTTCCACCGACTAACATGCACTAGTTGCATAAGGTGGCTGGCGGGTGTCTGTCTCTCCCACTCTAGTTGGACCGGATTCGATGAACAGGGTCCTTATGAAGGGTAAATAGAGATTGACAAATTCACGTTGTGGTTTTAACGTAGGTAAGAAACGTTCTTGCTAGCAACCTATAACAGCCACGTAAAAACTTGCAACAACATTAGAGGACGTCTAACTTATTTTTGCAGCAAGTGCTTTGTGATGTGATATGGCCAGAAGTTGTGATGAATCATGTGATGTATGAGATGATCTTGTTATTGTAATAGGAATCACGACTTGCATGTCGATGAGTATGACAACCGGCAGGAGCCATAGGAGTTGTCATTATTCTTTTATGACCTGCGTGTCGCCATGTAAATTACTTTACTTTATTGCTAAACGTGTTAGCCATAGTAGTAGTAGTAGTGGTTGGCGAGCAACTCCATGGAGACACGATGATGGAGATCATGATGATGGAGATCATGGTGTCGTGCCGGTGACAAGATGATCATGGAGCCCCAAGATGGAGATCGAAGGAGCTATATGATGATGGCCATATCATGTCACTACTATATAATTGCATGTGATGTTTATTATGTTTATGCATCTTGTTTACTTAGAACGACGGTAGTAAATAAGATGATCCCTTACAAAATTTCAAGAAGTGTTCTCCCCTAACTGTGCACCGTTGCTAAAGTTCGTCGTTTCGAAGCACCACGTGATGATCGGGTGTGATAGATCCATACGTTCACATACAACGGGTGTAAGATAGTTTTACACATGCAAAACACTTAGGGTTAACTTGACGAGCCTAGCATGTACAGACATGGCCTCGGAACACGGAGACCGAAAGGTCGAACATGAGTCGTATAGAAGATACGATCAACATGGAGATGTTCACCGATGATGACTAGTCCGTCTCACGTGATGATCGGACACGGCCTAGTCGACTCGGATCATGTAACACTTAGATGACTAGAGGGATGTCTAATCTGAGTGGGAGTTCATTCATTAATTTGATTAGATGAACTTAATTATCATGAACTTAGTCTAAATCTTTACAATATGTCTTGTAGATCAAATGGCCCACGGTAATGTCAGCCTCAACTTCAACGCGTTCCTAGAGAAAACTAAGCTGAAAGATGATGGCAGCAACTACTCGGACTGGGTCCGGAACTTGAGGATCATCCTCATAGCAGCCAAGAAAGATTATGTCCTAGATGCACCGCTAGGTGATGCACCATTCCCAGAAAACCAGGACGTTATGAACGCCCATCAGTCACGCACTGATGATTACTCCATCGTTCAGTGCGGCATGCTTTACAGCTTAGAACCGGGGCTCCAAAAGCGTTTTGAGAAGCACGGAGCATATGAGATGTTCGAGGAGCTGAAAATGGTTTTCCAAGCTCATGCCCGGGTCGAGAGATATGAAGTCTCCGACAAATTCTTTAGTTGTAAGATGGAGGAAAATAGCTCTGTCAGTGAACACATACTCAAGATGTCTGGGTTGCACAACCGCTTGACTCAACTAGAAGTTAATCTCCCGGATGAAGCGGTCATTGACAGAATCCTCCAGTCGCTTCCACCTAGCTACAAGAGCTTTGTGATGAACTACAACATGCAGGGGATGGTAAAGACCATTCCCGAATTGTATTCAATGCTGAAATCCGCGGAGGTGGAGATCAAAAAGGAACATCAAGTGTTGATGGTGAATAAAACCACTAAGTTCAAGAAAGGCAAGGGTAAGAAGAACTTCAAGAAAGACGGCAAGGAGGTTGCCGCGCCTGGTAAATCAGTTGCCAGGAAGAAGTCAAAGAATGGACCCAAACCTGAAACTGAGTGCTTTTATTGCAAGGGAAATGGTCACTGGAAACGAAATTGCCCCAAGTACTTAGCGGATAAGAAGGCCGGCAACACTAAAGGTATATGTGATATACATGTAATTGATGTGTACCTTACCAGTGCTCGTAGTAGCTCCTGGGTATTTGATACCGGTGCTGTTGCTCATATTTGTAACTCACAGCAGGAGCTGCGGAATAAGAGAAGACTGGCGAAGGACGAGGTGACGATGCGCGTCGGGAATGGTTCCAAGGTCGATGTGATCGCCGTCGGCACGCTACCTCTACATTTACCCACGGGATTAGTTTTAAACCTCAATAATTGTTATTTGGTGCCAAGTTTGAGCATGAACATTGTATCTGGATCTCGTTTAATACGAGATGGCTACTCATTTAAATCCGAGAATAATGGTTGTTCTATTTATATGAGTGATATGTTTTATGGTCATGCTCCGATGGTTAATGGTTTATTCTTAATGAATCTCGTGCGTGATAATACACATATTCATAGTGTGAATGCCAAAAGGTGTAAAGTTGAAAACGATAGTCCCACATACTTGTGGCACTGCCGCCTTGGTCACATTGGTGTCAAGCGCATGAAGAAGCTCCATGCTGATGGACTTTTAGAGTCTCTCGATTATGAATCGTTTGACACATGCGAACCATGCCTTATGGGCAAAATGACCAAGACTCCGTTCTCCGGAACAATGGAGCGAGCAACCAACTTATTGGAAATTATACATACTGATGTGTGCGGTCCGATGAGCGTTGAGGCTCGCGGAGGATATCGTTATGTTCTCACACTCACTGATGATTTGAGTAGATATGGCTATGTCTACTTAATGAAACACAAGTCTGAGACCTTTGAAAAGTTCAAGGAGTTTCAGAGTGAGGTTGAGAATCAACGTGATAGAAAGATCAAGTTTCTACGATCAGATCGTGGAGGAGAGTACTTAAGTCACGAATTTGGCACACACTTAAGAAAATGTGGAATAGTTTCACAACTCACGCCGCCTGGAACACCTCAGCGTAATGGTGTGTCCGAACGTCGTAATCGCACTTTATTGGATATGGTGCGATCTATGATGTCTCTTACCGATTTACCGCTATCATTTTGGGGATATGCTCTAGAGACAGCCACATTCACTTTAAATAGGGCACCGTCTAAATCCGTTGAGACGACACCGTATGAATTATGGTTTGGAAAGAAACCTAAGCTGTCGTTTCTAAAAGTTTGGGGATGCGAGGCTTATGTCAAGAAACTTCAACCTGAAAAGCTCGAACCCAAATCGGAAAAATGCGTCTTCATAGGATACCCTAAGGAAACCATAGGGTATACCTTCTACTTAATATCCGAAGGCAAGATCTTTGTTGCCAAGAACGGAACCTTTCTGGAGAAAGAGTTTCTCTCGAAAGAAGTAAGTGGGAGGAAAGTGGAGCTTGATGAAGTACTGCCTCTTGAAACGGAGAATAGCGCAGCGCAGGAAAATGTTCCTGTGGTGCCTGCTCCAATTAGAGAGGAGGTTAATGATAATGATCAAGATACTTCGGACCAAGCTTCCACTGAACTTCGTAGGTCCACAAGGACACGTTCCGCACCAGAGTGGTACGGCAACCCTGTCCTGGAAATCATGTTGTTGGACAACGGTGAACCTTCGAACTATGAAGAAGCGATGGCGGGCCCGGATTCCAACAAATGGTTAGAAGCCATGAAATCCGAGATAGGATCCATGTATGAAAACAAAGTATGGACTTTGACAGACTTGCCCGATGATCGGCGAGCAATAGAAAATAAATGGATCTTCAAGAAGAAGACGGACGTGGATGGTAATGTCACCATCTATAAAGCTCGACTTGTCGCTAAGGGTTATCGGCAAGTTCAAGGGATTGACTACGATGAGACTTTCTCTCCCGTAGCGAAGCTGAAGTCCGTCCGAATCATGTTAGCAATTGCCGCATACTATGATTATGAGATATGGCAAATGGACGTCAAAACGGCATTCCTTAACGGCTATCTTAAGGAAGAACTGTATATGATGCAGCCGGAAGGTTTTGTCGATCCCAAGAATGCTAACAAGGTGTGCAAGCTCCAGCGATCCATTTATGGGCTGGTGCAAGCATCTCGGAGTTGGAACATTCGCTTTGATGAGATGATCAAAGCGTTTGGGTTTATGCAGACTTATGGAGAAGCCTGTGTTTACAAGAAAGTGAGTGGGAGCTCCGTAGCATTTCTCATATTATATGTGGATGACATACTATTGATGGGAAATGATATAGAATTCTTGGAAAGCATAAAGGCCTATTTGAACAAGTGTTTTTCAATGAAGGACCTTGGAGAAGCTGCTTATATATTAGGCATCAAAATCTATAGAGATAGATCAAGACGCCTCATAAGTCTTTCGCAAAGCACGTACCTTGATAAGATTTTGAAGAAGTTCAAAATGGATCAGTCCAAGAAAGGGTTCTTGCCTGTATTGCAAGGTGTGAAATTGAGCTCAGCTCAATGCCCTACCACGGCAAAGGATAAACAAGAGATGAGCGTCATCCCCTATGCTTCAGCCATAGGATCCATTATGTATGCCATGCTGTGTACCAGACCTGATGTAAACCTTGCCGTAAGTTTGGTAGGTAGGTACCAAAGTAACCCCGGCAAGGAACACTGGACAGCGGTCAAGAATATCCTTAAGTACCTGAAAAGGACTAAGGACATGTTTCTCGTTTATGGAGGTGACGAAGAGCTCGTCGTAAAGGGTTACGTCGATGCTAGCTTCGACACAGATCTGGATGACTCTAAGTCACAAACCGGATACGTGTATATGTTGAATGGTGGAGCAGTGAGCTGGTGCAGCTGCAAGCAGAGCGTCGTGGCGGGATCTACATGTGAAGCGGAATACATGGCAGCCTCGGAGGCAGCGCATGAGGCAATTTGGGTGAAGGAGTTCATCACCGACCTAGGAGTCATACCCAATGCGTCGGGGCCGATCAAACTCTTCTGTGACAACACTGGAGCTATTGCACTGGCCAAGGAGCCCAGGTTTCACAAGAAGACCAGGCACATCAAGCGTCGCTTCAACTCCATCCGTGAAAATGTTCAAGATGGAGACATAGAAATTTGTAAAGTGCACACGGATCTGAATGTCGCAGATCCGTTGACTAAACCTCTCCCTAGGGCAAAACATGATCAGCACCAGAACTCTATGGGTGTTCGATTCATCACAATGTAACTAGATTATTGACTCTAGTGCAAGTGGGAGACTGTTGGAAATATGCCCTAGAGGCAATAATAAAAGTATTATTATTATATTTCCTTGTTCATGGTAATTGTCTTTATTCATGCTATAACTGTGTTATCTGGAAATCGTAATACATGTGTGAATACTAGACACCAATATGTCCCTAGTAAGCCTCTAGTTGACTAGCTCGTTAATCAATAGATAGTCATGGTTTCCTGACTATGGACATGGGGATGTCATTGATAACGAGATCACATCATTAGGAGAATGATGTGATGGACAAGACCCAATCCTAAGCATAGCACAAGATCGTGTAGTTCGTTTTGCTAGAGCTTTCCAATGTCGAGTATCTTTTCCTTAGACCATGAGATCGTGTAACTCCCGGATACTGTAGGAGTGCTTTGGGTGTACCAAACGTCACAACGTAACTGGGTGACTATAAAGGTGCACTACAGGTATCTCCGAAAGTATCTGTTGGGTTGACACGGATCAAGACTGGGATTTGTCACTCCGTATGACGGAGAGGTATCACCGGGCCCACTCGGTAATGCATCATCATAATGAGCTCAAAGTGACCAAGTGTTTGGCCATGGGATCATGCATTACGGTACGAGTAAAGTGACTTGCCGGTAACGGGACTAAACGAGGTATTGGGATACCGACGATCGAGTCTCGGGCAAGTAACCTACCGATTGACAAAGGGAATAGTTTACGGGGTTGCTTGAACCCTCGACATCGTGGTTCATCCGATGACATCATTGAGGAACATGTGGGAGCCAACATGGGTATCCAGATCCCGCTGTTGGTTATTGCCCGAGAGTCGTCTCGGTCATGTCTGCATGTCTCCCGAACCCGTAGGGTCTACACACTTAAGGTTCGGTGACGCTAGGGTTATTAGGAAGACTTGTATGTGATTACCGAATGTTGTTCGGAGTCCCGGATGAGATCCCGGATGTCACGAGGAGTTCCGGAGTGGTCCGGAGGTAAAGATTTATATATGGGAAGTTGTCATACGGACACCGGAATAGTTCGGGGGCATATCGGTATTGTACCGGGGCCACCGGAGGGGCCTCGGGGGTCCACTGGGAGGGGCCACCTCTCCCGGAGGGGCTCATGGGCTGTAAGGGGGAAGGGAACCAGCCCAAAGTGGTCTGGTGCGCCTCCCCCCCAAGGGCCCATGCGCCCTAGGGTTTGGGGAACCCTAAAGGGGGCGCCCCCCTTGCTTGGGGGGCAAGCCCCCTCCCCCTTGGCCGCCGCCCCCCCCCCTCTAGATCCATCTAGAGGGGGCCGGCCCCCCTTGCCCCTTCCCCTATAAATAGAGGGGTGAGGGGAGGGCTGCATACACAACTGAAGGCGCAGCCCCTCCCCTCCCCAACACCTCTCCTCCTCCGTACGCGCTTGGCGAAGCCCTGTCGGAGTTCTGTTGCACCAACCTCACCACGCCGTCGTGCTGCCGTTGGAGTCTTCTTCCTCAACCTCTCTTTCCCTTGCTGGATCAAGAAGGAGGAGACGTCGATCGTCCCGTACGTGTGTTGAACGCGGAGGTGCTGTCCGTTCGGCACTTGGTCATCGGTGATCCGAATCACGACGAGTACGACTACGTCATCACCATCCCCTTGAACGCTTCCGCACGCAATCTGCAAGTGGTATGTAGATGCAATCTCTCTCCCATGACTCGTTGCTTGGATGAACTCATAGATGGATCTTGGTGAAACCGTAGGAAAATTTTAATTTTCTGCAACGTTCCCCAACACCCAGCTCCTCGCACTTGCCCTAGAAGATGCGCCGCTCTGCCAGCTCGCCGTAGCCGCAAACCACACACGAAATGGTGCTCTGTAGCGCTGACCCGAGCAACTCCGGCGTGCCACCGCCGTGCTTTTGGTCGCCGGCAATAACCGCTGACGTGGCCGGGTTAATTAAACGCTAATGATGCCACTAACTAACCCCCTAGCTCACTGACGGATGGACCCCATGCCTAATTAACCCTGGGTTTATTTCCTGCTAAGATTAGTTTATAACCCAGCCGGACCCACGTGTCAGCTTGACTTTGACTTAGTCAATGTTGACCGGGCCCACCTGTCGGCGACCTAACTAGCCCAGGGTCACTGACCAATGGGTCCAGCAGGTCAGGTTTGACCTGGCCGACCTGTTGACCCGCTGACATCAACCTTGCGCAATGCTGACGCAGTAAAGCTTTTCTAGGATTTTAAATAAATAAATCAGAAATGATTTATTTATTTCAGAAAATAGCTAAAACTTCTAAAGATCATAGAAAATAATCTATTACTCCAAATGAAATAAATTATATATGAAAAATTATCAAAAAAATCCAAAGAATCTGTTTATGCCATTTGCATGCATGTTAGAGCAACTTATATCCTCTATTTAGGACAATTTAATTAAATGGCATTTAAGAGAGCACATATGGAGTTTGAATTTGAACCTAGTGTTCAAACCAACTTCATTTAAACTGCTGCTAGTTGCATTAGCTCAAACACATTCATTTTGCCATGTCATGATCATGCATCATATTGTCGCATTACATTGATTGTGTTCCCTCTTGTTTGCCAGTGGTTGTTCCCTCTCGATAGATGTGTTCCGACGATGAGATCGATGACACCGATGAAGAACTATATTATCTTTAGAAGTGCCAGGCAAGCAAAACACCCTTGTTCATTTCGATACAATCCCACTCTCTCGCTCCTGCTCTCTTTTACTGCATTAGGACAACAACGATTCATCTGTTACTTGCTGCGGTAGTTGAACCCCTTTCCTCTGCATGACCTGTCATTGCCACAGTAAATAGATGAAACCCACTAGCATGAGTAGGAGTTGTTTGAGCCCTGATGTGCCTACTCATTCATGCTTGTTGTCATGCCTGCTACTGCTTAGACTTGAGTGAGGTCTGATTCATCGGGAATGAATTGGAATGTGGTGACCATGTCCTACTGTTGAGAGCTAAGTGGGTGAACACGATTTGGTAAAGGTAGTGGTGAGAGGCCATGTAGGAGTACATGGTGGGTTGTCTCATTGCAGCCGTCCTCAGGAACTGAGTTCTGTGTTTGTGATCCATGAACAGCTACTACCACGCATTGGAATGCTTAAGTGCCCCTCTCGACTTATTAATTGCCTAGATCTCTGTCCAGGAGTTGCAACTAGTTTCTGGTGTTTGTAGGATATGTGTTGGGGGCCGTGCGTAGCGCTGACCCTAGGGGTGGGCTATGTTGCGGTAGAGACACGAGGCACGGTGTACGGGGACACCCGCTTGGTGTCTCGGGAACCCTGCTCTCATCGTTTGGGGCCGTGAGCGACACCCCGGCCGGATCTCCTTGCGGATGGAACCCGAATAGGCGATAAACCTGGACTAGAGACTTGTGTGGTTAGTCAGGTCGTGGCCGACTCCCTCGCCAGGCTTCCGCTTGAAGGTTGTCGAGATACACGACGTGTGCATGGTGGTAAGTGGCGAGAGCGTGTGTGAAGAAGTACACCCCTACAGGGTTATAAATGATCTATTCGAATAGCCGTGTCCGCGGTAAAGGACTTCTGGGTTGCCTATAACAGTTCATAGACAAGTGAAAGTGGATACTCTAAAATGCGCAAGACAAGCGTGAGTGCTATGGATGGCCTTCTCGTAGGGAGACGAGAGCGGATCCATAGTGGTGTATTGATATGGTGAATATGTGGACTCGTGTGCGCAACCTCAAAAGAGTTACTTGCAGTCGTAGTTCAGGATAGCCACCGAGTCAAAGCTAGCTTGCTGCAGTCAAACTCCACCACCCCCTTTATTGATACTGATGCATATGTAGCTAGTTCTGATGTAAGTCTTGCTGGGTACATTTGTACTCACGTTTGCCTATTTTATGTTTTGCAGAGAGACGTCAGTCTCGCTAGTAGTTCCGTGTGAACTTCGACGTTTAGCTTGATACCTCAACTACGATCTTGTGCCCTTGGCAGGATCTAGTAGATAGTCAGACTTCTCAGCCCTTTTCATTTGTAGATGTCTGTACTCAGACATGTTAAGCTTCCGCATGTGCTTTGACTTGTATGCTCTGAATGTTGGGTCATGAGACCCATGTTTGTAATATCTCGCTCCTCGGAGCCTAATGAATAAATACTTGAGTCGTAGAGTTATGTTGTGATGCCATGTTGTATTTACACATATCGAGAATATTGTGTGTATGATTGGAATGCTTGGTATGTGTGGGATCCGACAACCTAGTTGTTTATCCTTGGTAGCCTCTCTTATAGGGAAATGTAGTCTTTTGCTTCCATGAGCCATAGTAGTCCGCTACAGCCCGGTTCACCGGAGTCCTGCTAGCCCAGCACTACTGCTTAGGACACTTGACTGGCCGGCATGTGTTTCACTTCATTCCTGTGTCTGTCCCTTCGGGGAAATGTCATGCGGTGACATCCGGAGTCCTGCCTAGCCTGCTACAGCCCGGGTTACCGGAGTCCTGTTAGCCCAGTGCTACAGCCCGGATTCACACGCTGCTGGCCGACATGCTCGAAGTTGATTCATGTATGCCTGTCTCCATGGGTTAGTGCCGCTTTGGGTTCACGACTAGCCATGTTGGCCCGGGTTCTCTGTCATATGGATGCTAGCGACACTATCATATATGTGAGCCAAAAGGCGCAAACGGTCCCCGGCCATGGTATAGCGACACCCGTGGGAATACCGTGCGTGAGGCCGCAAAGTGATATGAGGTGTTACCGGCTAGATCGATGTGACTTAGAATCGGGGTCCTGACACTGGTGTCTTTGAGGAGCGGCCCTTCAAGCCATCAGTAACGCCACCACTCTCAAGGATAGCGCTGCCTCGCGAGGAGCTCCCTCAACCACCTGCCTCAGGAGCCCCGGCCTACGGCCCAACATCGGGAGCGCGCTTGCTTTTGGCGCTCGAACCTTAGGAGGGATGCTGGATCGAGGAATTGAAGGAATACCTGATGAAAGGGACGCTACCGGAAGAGGAGGAAGATATGGAGCGTGTGGCCCGACAAGCCCCGGCATATTGCATCCAGGACAGTGAGTTATATAGGAAGCGGCCAAATGACGTTTCCCTATGTTGCATCTCCAGGGAGCAAGGAAGAGAGCTGCTGGCCGACATACACAGCGGGGACTTCGGGCACCACTCGTCGTCACGAACCCTCGTCGGCAAGGTGTTTCGAAGTGGATTCTACTGGCCCATGGCACTCAACGACACGACTGAACTAGTGAAGTCCTGCGACGCCTGCCAGTTCCACGCCAAGCAGCTTCATCAACCGGCTCAGGGCCTCCAGAACATCCCACTCACATGGCCACTCGCGGTCTGGGGGCTGGATATCTTGGGCCCGTTCCCTTGAGCGCCGGGGGGCTACCGCTACCTCTACGTCACTATCGACAAGTTCACGAAGTGGGCGGAGGTAGAAGCCGCCCGCACCATCCCAGCTGGCTCCGCGGTCAAGTTCATCAAGGGTCTCGTGAGCCGTTTCAGGGTTCCCAACCGCATCATCACTGATAACGGCTCGCAGTTCACTAGTAATCTCTTCAGGACATATTGTGCTAACCTTGGAACGCAGATTTGCTACTCTTCGGTGGCGCACCCCAGGAGCAATGGACAGGCCAAGTGAGCCAACGCAAAGGTATTGAGGGGCCTCAAGACCAGGACCTTCAAGAAGAAGCTCGAGGCCTATGGCAGGGGCTGGTATGACGAGCTCCAGTCCGTGCTGTGGTCCATCTGCACCACCACCACCAAGCCAATGGGCGAGACCCCATTCTTCCTCGTCTACGAAGCAGAAGCGGTCCTCCCTCACGAGGTCAAGCATCGCTCCGCGCGGGTCCTGGCGTTTGATGAAACGTAGCAGGACGCCACGCGGGAGATGGACCTCGTGTTGGGGGAGGAACGCCGCCGCGAGGCTGCACTACAAGCGGCAAGGTATCAGCAGGCGCTGTGGCGGTACCACTACCGCAACATCCGCCCCAGGACGCTCGAGGTGGGTGACCTCGTCCTGAGGCGGGTCCTCTCCAGGGAAGGGCTTCATAAGCTCTCACCCATGTGGGAGGGCCCGCTCAAGGTCGTCCATGTCTCCAGGCATGGCACCGCACACCTGGAGACACAGGACGGGGTGCCCATCCAGAACGCCTGGAACATCCAACACCTCCGAAAGTTCTACCGATGAAGAAAGGCCCAGCGCCTGTGAAGAAGGCCTAGTGCCTGTGAAGGTCTCCGCTCCTGACACTCTCACATAATAATGAGTGGGGTTGTACATGCCCCGGAGTCTCAGGAGTGCCGCCCTCGGGCCTCGGGGGCTCCCTCCCACGTCTTAGTGGCAGCACTTAGCTCCGCGCTGGTGAGAAGACTTGAAGACTAGACTAGGTGCCGGACATGGCTTTTCATTTGCTTTCCGTAGTTGGCTCGCCTCTCTTTAATTGAAGTTTGCTTGTGGTGTTCTCGGCTGATTTGGTTCAGCTGCCTTCTGCCTCTGTTTCCATCTTCGGCTTGGCCTGTACTCTCTCTCTCTCTCTCGCATTCCTCGCGAGGGGGCTGGACAGGTGACCTCGTGAACATTTTTCCTTCCCTCGTGAGCGTTTTTTCTGCATTTCATCTGCTTTTCGCGAGGCACCCTCATTCGAGCCCACAAGCTGGTGCACTTGTTTTAATCCGTGCCCCACGGGTACCGCGATACACAGCGCAGGGTCAGGGCCAGCGGCGCATGCGACCAAGGCTCGGGAAAACCTTAAACGTCCTAACAAGTTTTTCTGCAGTTTCTAAGCGCCTACCAGGCCAAGGGGGCCTCGACAGGCACAAGGAAGCAAGCACCTCGTGGAGAGGAGACTGCTCCAAGCACGTCAAGCTAAGTTATCCTTACATAAAACAACGATGTTGCGACACAGCACACGGACGATGAACATAGCATAATAACTGGGAAATCATAGTTCGTTGCACGCCCCTCCGGGGCCCCATACTGGTTTCTTTCATAATACAGGAAGGAAAGGAAGAACAAGATAAAAGCGGCGTGTGCCCCTGTGGTGGACCGCAAAGGCGGGCCCTTGGCGCTGACCCGAGCTCAGCCAGACCCCTCCTCACGCTTCACAGGGGCGCGACGATGAGACAACCCGCTGCCACCTTTGAAGCGGCGCGGCGGCTGGTCGTAACCACCGCTGCTGGAGCTGTCGCCGGGGGAAGAGCCGCCATAGCTGGATGAGACGCGGTCGACGCCAAGGGCGGGTTCACCCTCATCCTCATCACGACCATCGCCAAGGCCGAGCACCTCATTGCCGTCGTTGACCTCGGGGCAGCATCCGGCGCGGTGACCATCTTCCCCAAACACCCTCATGTAGAGGGTCGCATCGCCGTCATACTTGAAATGAAGGGTGCACCGCCTGCACAGGCCGCGTGCGCGGGCAAACGTTGGCCAGCCGCGGGCCAGGGTTATCTTGCCCGTGATAGAGACCTCAACCGCGACCCAGGAAGCCCGGCTGCAGCAGCCGTCCGCCTGCAGCCAGAGCCCGCCTGGACCTGCGGCCGGCAGCTCGTTGACGAAGAAGCACGGGAGCTGAAGCTAGTTGACGGCCGGGTCCTCCGACCAGACAACAAACTCTGTCAGCACCTCCGCTGAGTGGAAGCGCGGCTGAGGAGGCCGTGCGACCACGGCGCGTCTCCCTTTATCAACAGGGATGTCGCGACCGGAGCGACCCCTGCCACGCGAAGCAGCACTCCCGCGGCCACGGGGGGGCCGCGGCGGGGGTCGCGGTGTGCTTGCGGGGACGGCCATGTTCATGCTTGGGCACCGGAGAGTCGGGCCCTTCGCGAGGAGCCTTTCCCTTCTCCGCGGCGGAGAACCTCTTCGACGACGCCATTGGTGTCGCTGCTAGCAATGGAGCAAGGGGCAAGAAGTGAGCAGAATGGGAAGAGATGGGCGACGGGGGCTCTGGCCCCTCCCCATTTATAGCAGGAGAAGGCCAACCAGCACCCCCCCCCCACACACAATCACAGGTAATGATGGTTTTTCCTTGCATGTCGCAGGGACTTGTCAAGTCAGGCAGTTGCCGAGGCAGCGTGGGGAAGCGGAGACGTCCACGTCCAATCAACTACCACGCGTCGACCAAGGCCGCAGGCTGTTGGGGCCCGCGGCGCTCCGCACTTGCCCTTTGGCTTCTCCTCGAAGCCAAGTCCGAGCGTGCCTTGGGCCCGGGGGCTACTATCGGCGTTCTGGGAATGGGGGTCCCCAGACTTGCCTGCCTGCGGCCCACGGCGTGGCTCCGCGAGCGGGCCCGTGCGGCCCATCTCCACCAACAAGCTTCCAAGATCCTCGTGAGGGGCCAAGCCTCGCGAGGCAAACGACACAAGACCTCCTTGGGAGTGGCCTCACCAGGCTGGCTCGCGAGGGGCGGAGAGATCAAGGCAAGGCAAACCTCGGGAGGTTGAAGTGACATGAGCCATGACAATCGAGACCAGGCGGGCGCCAGTGCGTGTAGTGTCCTTGTTTCCTCTTTGGTGCTAAGGAGGCAAGCGCAGGCGAGGAGTACCGAGGCGTCAAGCAAAGGTTTCCATATCGGTGCAATGAGATCAAGACCAGCAGGACAGCAGGACGGAGGTCATCGTGGAGCCCAAGACGGCGTCACCACCAGAGCCTTTGGCAGGTGAAGACTACATTTGTCAGGATAAGCTGTACTAGCTGTCCCCTTTCAAATTGGCCGTTGTGGGATACCTTCCCGCTCAATATTTGGGAAGAGGGCCATGGCCTCTATAAATAGGACTAGCCACCATAGTAGGGGGCATTGAGATCTCATCTTGAGTAATCCTCGCCCACACAAGTTCACCAAGCACAAGAACACTCCGCCTATGGAGGCTAATCTTCCCGTTATACTGTTCATCCTCATCCCAAGAGGCAATCCACCACCACCACATTGGAGTAGAGTATTACACCACAACGGTGCCCCGAACCAGTATAAATCTTGTGTCCCTTGTGTTGCGAGTTCGTCGATCTAGCCTAGAAATCGCGAAGCGTGTGAGGGCGTGATCTGTGAGGGGGAGTGTCGGTGTCAAAACTAGCGGATCTCGGGTAGGGGGTCACGAACTGTGCGTCTAAGGCGGATGGTAACAGGAGGCGGGGGACACGATGTTTACCCAGGTTCGGGCCCTCTAGATGGAGGTAATACCCTAGTTCCTGCTAGATTGATCTTGATGATATGAGTATTACAAGAGTTGATCTACCACGAGATCGTAGAGGCTAAACCCTAGAAGCTAGCCTATGGTATGATTGTTGTTGTCCTATGGACTAAACCCCTCCGGTTTATATAGACAGCGGAGCGGGCTAGGGTTACACAAAGTCGGTTACAAGGAAGGAGATCTACATATCCGTATTGCCAAGCTTGCCTTCCACGCCAAGGAGAGTCCCATCCGGACACGGGACAAAGTCTTCAATCTTGTATCTTCATAGTCCAACAATCCGGCCAAAGGATATAGTCCGGCTGTTCGGATACCCCCTAATCTAGGACTCCCTCAGTAGCCCCTGAACCAGGCTTCAATGACGATGAGTCCGGCGCGCAGATTTGTCTTCAGCATTGCAAGGCGGGTTCTTCCCCTGAATACTCCATAGAAGATTTTGAACACAAGGATAGTGTCCGGATCTGCAAAACAAATTCCACATACCGCCGTAGGGATAATAATATTTCCACAAATCTAATTTGCTGACATGTTTAGCAGCATAACATCATGCCATGGCCCGGTCATTATCGGAACCGTTTTTCTACATATCTTGGAAAGTCTTGTCGAAGTAGAGATCGTGTCCCCTTATCACGGGATTCTCATCAATACGGGTGTGGGTAACCTAACCGCATCATAAATTACGGCGCTTTAGGGAATAAGAGGTTTTACCAGGCGAGTGGGGAGGCGCATCGCCTCTTCCATCCTTATAAAGGGACAAGGAGTTACTCTTTTCACCCACGCCTTCTTCCCGATTCCCTTCCGCTCAACCTCCAGCGTCTAAGCGTTCATCTTCCCTGCCCACAAACGGTTCTCCGAAGATGTCCGGATCCGGAGCAGGAGGCAACTGGATGGCCTCTACCGTCCGAGAGAAGGATATCAAAAAGCTTCGAGAGGCCGGGTACCTGGCCAAGGGAATCAGCCACCATCTCGCAACGGCGGGACAGATCGTCCCTACTCCAGAACCCCATGAAAGGGTTGCATTCCTCCCTCACTTTATCCTCGGGCTAGGGTTTCCCCTCCACCCATTCGTTCGCGGCATCATGTATTATTACGGGATCGATCTGCATGACGTGTCCCCTAATTCCTTCCTCAACGTCTCGACATTCATTGTCGTGTGCGAGGCTTTTCTCCGCGTTTCGCCGCACTTCGGGTTATGGTTGAAGATTTTTAACGTGAAGCCCAAGGTGGTGAGCGGTGAACACGCCGAATGTGGGGGCGCTATGGTGAGCAAGATGCCCAATGTCATATGGCCAACGGGAACCTTTAATGATTCTATCAGGGAGTGGCAACAGCAGTGGTTTTACATCACGGAGCCTCGCGGCAAGGAATGGGCCGCCTCTCCCAAATTCCGATCTGGTGCCCTCCTGCGGCTTACATCCTGGGTTAAGAAAGGCCTGGACTGGTCCTCATCTGACGAAGTGTTGGTGCTCCAGACGCGCATAGAGGACATGGGATACAAGAACATTGAACTTGTCAATGTGGTTCAGGTGATGTTAGTTCGCCGGATCTTGCCTTGTCAGCACCGGACTTACAATTTATGGGAATTTGATCCGGCCAGGCATCAGACCCTGCAGGAGCTTTTCGGCTCCTCGCACAAGGACATTTGGAAGGTACTTTTTAAGTCCAGCAAATCATGGCCAGATTCCACCGAGGACCGCGGGTATCAACTGTCTCGCCCTGCAAGTCCGGTAAGTCATCGAAAACTTTTCAACTATGTAACCCAAGGGAAGTTCTTAACGCGTTTTATAAAATTCTCCAGGGCTGGACGAAGAACGCGGAGCGGATCCATTGTCCGGCCCCGCTGCACGAAGAACCGGACATCCCACTTCTGACAAAGATGCTGGTGTCGGCACCTTACAAGGTGCCCGAGAGGACGGCCGAGAGGGAGACCAAAAAGACCCGGGGCGGCCTTCGTCGCCGCGGCACTTCAAACACCATGTACAAAGGTTCCAATGCCAATTCCGCCTCCGAAGAGGACAAGGAGGAGGGATATGAATCCCCTGCAGGGGGGAGAAAGAAGAGGACGGACTCGGCAAACTTGGAGGCCGGGCTGTCCAACAGGGGGAAGGCTTCTCTTCCGGAGGAGTTCACAGCCGCCGCCGGCAGCAGCCTAGCATGGGATCCCAGGGCCCAGCCCCTGGTGAACTCGCAAGTGTATAAGATCTGAGCATGTTTTAGGCGTCCGGACTCACCGTGGCCTAAGCCATTTTTTCTTGTATATCCGACGATGCCCCGTACCAAACAGTCCTCATTAGAGGATTTGCTGAGCTCGAATGCTATGGAGAGCGGGACGCCCCCAAAGGCCCCTTCCTCCAAACTGGTGTATTACACCGAGGCTTCGTCCTGGAAGGACCCTGGCCAAGGAGGGAAGGGAAAAACCGTGAAGGCAGCGCCTGGAGGTCAAACCTTAGGGGCCAGACACATGTGGGAAAAGATTCCCGTGGGGGCCGATGGTGGGGTCAATCTTGAGTCTGGTTCCCAGCTGGATGCAATTCTAGAGACCTATACGGCTCCAGAATCAAGCAGGCAGTCCCCTTCGGCTGGAGGGGGCATGTCTGTTCCACCAGCGACCTCTGTCTATCCAGAAGTGTCGGATGCTCTGATGGTGGCCTTAAAAGACGCCTCCATCGTTGATGAACACCGTGCCCTTATGGGTGCGGTGATTGAGAAGATCCAGTCAACTGAGAGTGGACTGAATGAAGCCTGTATCAGCCTTCTAAAGGCTTTGAGGTATGTTTTATGGGTTGTCAAAGAGTGTCGTAGTATAGATAGTAGCCCCTGATACACTGTTCGGTGAGAGAAGGAGCCGGATAGGGGATCGAATAAATTATCACAGGAAGGCTCATTGAATGACTTCTCTTCTGTTACAAGCAGGCGTCTGTAGCGGCTGCTGCCTCTCATACTGCGGAGATCTCCGGACTGAAGCAAAGTCTGGAGCGGGCCATGGAAGAGCTTGGCAAGTTGAGAATGCAGTTGAGAGATAAACAAGGTATGCACAAGCTTTGCTTTGCATTTATTGCGGAGCAGCTTTCAGTATGAAACAAACTGTCTAATTTGTGCTAGGGGTTGTGACCGAAGTCGAGGCCCTCAAAAGGGCCGTTGCCGAGGCCGAGCAAAGGACGGCCACAGAGTGGACTCTTCGTGAGAAACACGAGGCCAGAGTTATTAAAGCTGAGCAGGAGCTGCAAGAGGCCATAAGGAAATGTGAGACTTTGGAGCGGAGTTTGATGAAGAAAGAATCTGAACTCACAAAGGCGTGTCAGGCCACGAGCGACGCCCGAGGGGAAACCCAAAGCACCCTACAGGGGATCCAGGAGGCAAGAAAGATCACGGCGGGTAAGGCTTTTTCCGTGTAAGGCAAGTATTTAAAGGAAAACCTCTGTTTCTGATTTTGGATCCGGATTTCTCAGGGGTATTTGTCGAGCTACCTCGCAGTATATCAGATGCCGCCCAATTCTACTGAGCCGAGGAAAGGAACACCGCGGGTAAGCTCTTTTGGTCGCAGTATTTGGCGCCGCAGTATCTGGTGCCTTTTGCCGATCAACTGAAACAGCTGATCGAACTGCATAAGGCAGCGGAAATGGCCATGAAAGATCTGGTTATCCGACTATGGCCTGCCGAGCCGATTCCACGCAGCTACTTCGGACTCGTGAAGCGGCTTGTAGATGCTTGCTCCAGACTTGACATCATTAAGCAGTCGGTCTGTATAGAAGGTGCGCGAATGGCCTTCGCCCTCACAAAGGTGCACTGGGCGAAGATGGATGCCGAAAAACTGATCACCGAAGGACCACCAGAGGGGAAGGAGCATCGCAAGCCCGAATTATATTATGAGAGTGTCCTGAAAGGATCCTACTTTGCAGCGGAGCTATGCACCAAGGATATATTTCCATGAATGTCAATCATGTTGTCCTTTGTAATGTTTGAACAAGGTCGTTTATTTGTCGCTTGTTATAAAAGTTTACCCTCCTGTGCGGCCGTTTTGTAAGTTAAACTTGCGAGTTGGCCAGTCGTCGGCTTCTGCCCCCAGGTAAGGAGTACGGGGGTTTTCGGGGTAAACCTAAGCACTCTTTATCCCAGTTTTGGGTCCTTCTAAGGAGGTGCTCAGCACAACAAACCAGGCAATCGAACTATAGGGCTTTATCACTCTCACTTAGCCATAAGAGCATTAGTATGGTAGGCGCAGCCCCTGGTGTTCGGAAGACCGTACTAGGGGCTATATGAGCACCTGATCGAAAACAAGAACCGATCCATCGCACGCTGCATTGGTTATGGCATTATGCGGGAGAAATCCTTAAAGATTTTGTGACCTCTCGAACAGCTGACCAGCTCTCGCGGTATCATGACAGTCATTTTTCGGCTTTCTCTACTGAGGTGCTCGTCTGGAAGAACCAGGACACAATCGCAGTAGTTCTCCCAGTGCTACCTTAGCCGATATAATGGAACGTAAGGTACCAAAACGTGGGAGCCAGGCAAACCCAACTATTGACCCAAGACATGATTCGGAGCTGATGCATATAATGCTATAAGTTTGGGGTGTCGAACTTCCATGAAGGTGTTCGGACTTTTGTTGCCGTGTTCCGGGAAAAATGAAGCCCCTGGCATATTTAAGGCATATCGCTGTGTACGGATGCCACTTGACGAAATGATTTCGATAAGAAGTAATTAGCAGGTAAACGTTGTATTTGAATAATTCATCTATGTGTATGGGTACAAGTAATGTGATAAAAAAAGGGGTTATGATAGCGGAACCTACTGTGACAAGGGGAAAGAGGTTGAGTGCGGATCTGTAATATGGCCGGACAGTCACTGCGGGGAATGTCTAAGGATTCCCTAACGCGTTCAAGCTGCCTTCGTGTAGTCCATCCTGGTCGGTGCAAAGGTGAACCTGCGAAGGAAATGTAGGAAATGTTTAAGTGCCAGAGGGCGGTTGAACCGCTGAGTTCGGCCTATCCTGGCCTTCGCCGGAGTGTTTAGTTGAGCTCTGGATGAGCAAGGGTATCCTTCCGCGAAGTAGTTCTGAGCCCCTTGATGGTGTACGGGAGCCTGGACGGTGACTCGAGGTTCAGCTGCGAGATGTTGCTTGTTGTTCCTGCTGCTAAGGCAGTGGTGTATTTGTTGGTGCCAAGGGAAGGTTCGGCCTTGCCATGAACCGTAATGACGCCGCGTGGACCGGGCATCTTGAGCTTACGGTAGGCGTAATGTGGCACTGCGTTGAATCGAGCAACGCGGTTCGTCCGAGCAGTGCTTGATAATCACTGTAGAAAGGGACGATTTCGAATATTAACTCTTCGATACGGTAATTTTCTGGTGATCCGAAGACTACCTCAAGGGCAATGGAGCCTGTACAGCTGACCTCCGCACCTGGTATAATGCCTCTAAAAGTGGCTTTAGTGGGTTCGATCGCCGAATGATCAATGCCCATCTTGCGCACTGTGTCCTGGTAAAGCAGATTTAGGCTGCTACCTCCGTCCATAAGGACTTGAGCGAGGTGGAACCCGTCTATTATTGGGTCGAGGACTAGTGCAACTAGATTGCCCTGATTGGTGTTAACCGGACGATCCGTGCGGTTGAAGTTGACCGGTCCTAGTTTATATTGTGGGACGACTAGTTCCGTTGAGTCGCCATCCGTAAGGGTGCGTATCTGGTGCGAGTTGGCAATTTGGGTGGTATTTACCACATTCACCGATTGAATAGGGGGGATTTATTTTGCCCTCCTGTGTTAGGTGGTCTGGGCTCTTCGTCGCTATCGTCGCTTTGAGATCCCCCTTCATCTTTGGTGCCTGCCTTGCTGGCTTGTTTAAAGACCCAGCATTCTCTGTTGGTATGGGTGGCTGGCGTTTCTGGGGTGCCGTGAATATGGCATTGGCGATCGAGTATGCGGTCCATACTGGATGGACCTGAATTTTTATCTTTGGGTGGACCCTTCCACTGACCGGACTTTGAGCCCCTGAACCCGGCATTAACTGCCGAATGTTCGGCGTTTTCACCATATTTGTGGCGCTTGTGCTTGTTGCGTCGCGGTTTGCCATTGCTATCCCTGGCTTCTGATATGCTAGGATTGCTTGCTGTATTGGTACTATGAGCCAACCATCTATCCTCGCCCGCGCAAAAGCGGGTCATGAGTGTCGTGAGTGCTGCCATAGACTTTGGCTTCTCCTGGCCTAGGTGCCGGGCGAGCCACTCATCACGGATGTTGTGCTTGAATGCCGCTAAGGCCTCTGCATTCGGACAGTCAACAATTTTGTTTTTCTTAGTTAGGAACAGTGTCCAGAATTGCCTGGCCGATTCCCCTGGCTGCTGAGTTATATGACTCAAGTCATCGGCATCCGGTGGTCGCACATAAGTTCCCTGGAAGTTGTCAAGGAATGCACCCTCAAAATCCTCCCAACTGCCAACGGAGTTTGCTGGTAAGCTATTCAGCCAATGCCGAGCTGGTCCTTTGAGTTTTAGCGGAAGGTACTTGATGGCATGTAGATCATTATCGCGAGCCATGTGGATGTGGAGGAGGAAATCCTCGATCCATACCGCAGGATTTGTTGTTCTGTCATATGATTCAATATTTACGGGTTTAAAACCCTCTAGGAATCGTGATCCATAACTTCATCAGTGAAGCATAGGGGGTGTGCGGCGCCACTATGCCGGGCTATATCACGACGCAGTTCGTATGAGTCTTGTCTGCCTTATTCGGCCCGGCTGGATTTACTTTTAGTGTATCCGGCGTGACGGTCATCGTCACGCGCTGGTGCGCGCCCCTATGACACGTATATCGATCTTGCATGTTTTGCCCTGCTTTCCAAGACGTCTTGCGGGTCGCGCGTGTTGCCCCGAGTCTTGGTATTTTTGTTTGAGTGGTGGCGGGGTGCATGCTGAACTTCGGGCTGAAACGCCTCTATGTCTCGGCCACGAGGTGGCCGGACCGCTGCATCATACTCTGGTGATGTAGGTTTCAATGCTTCCTCCTCGAGTCGGGGTAGCAACCTGCGCTTTGGGTAACTCTTGGAGGGGCGTTCGAGTTGTATTCCTCGGCCGCCAGGACTTCGATCCAACTGTCTGCTAGCAAATCTTGATCAGCTCGAAGCTGTTGTTGCTTTTTCTTCAGGCTATTTGCTGTGGCAATAAGCCGGCGCTTGAAGCGCTCCTGCTCGATAGGATCCTTAGGTACGATAAATTCTTCGTCGTCGAGGCTCAACTCGTCTTCGGAGAGAGGCATGTAATTGTCACCCTTCGTTTTTTCCTCTGCTGCCTGTTCTAGAGGGCTAGCTTGTTCACCCTCCCGATCTAAATCGTGCTGGAGGGGATTATTGTCTTCGGCACTATCCGGAGTGTTATTGTCTCTTGTGCCGGTATCACTATTTTTGCTATGGCGGGACTTAGAGCGGCGCCGCTGACGTCGATGCTTGGGCTGCTTCTTGGAGGAGTCCTCCTCCGCCGTCTTATCGCCATTGCCTTCTATGGGTGTATCCACCATATATATATCATATGATGAGGTGGCGGTCCATTGCCCTGTGGGCGGTGGGTCCTGTTCGTCTCCTGCATCATCGTCCATACCGTCGATGTCTTCAGAGTCGAAGTCGAGCATGTCGGTTAAGTCATCGACAGTGGCTACTAAGTGGGTGGTGGGTGGGGAGTGAATTTCTTCATCGTCCGCATCCCATTCTAGCCGGACATAGTTCGGCCAAGGTTCTCCTAACAAGGAGAGAGACTTTAATGAATTTAGCACGTCGCCGAAAGGCGAGTGTTGAAAGATATCCGCGGAGGTAAACTCCATGATCGGCGCCCAATCAGATTCAATAGGCGCGGACGCAGGCGGCTCGGAGTTCGTGGCCGGAGATGAATCCCGTGATTCGGCAGCACGGCTCTCGTAAGGGGTGAAGTCAGTATCCGACTCGATCGCCACTAAGAGTGCGGCCTCCATGGCGGGGTCTACCCCTCGTCCTCGGATGGCGCGATTTGCTCCGGATTAAGGGCTGGAGCGGTTGCAGGTGTGATCTCCCAAACACTGTCCGATGGCAGAGCTAAATCATGCTCGTCGTGATTGTGCGGCGCACCTGACATGGGCTCGAATCCGTCGAAGATCAAGTCTCCGCGGATGTCGGAGGTGTAGTTCAAGTTTCCAAACCTGACCTGATGGCTAGGGGCATAGTTCTCGATCTGCTCCAGATGGCCAAGCGAGTTGGCCCGCAGTGCGAAGCCGCCGAATACGAAGATTTGTCCGGGGAGGAAAACCTCACCCTGGACCGCATCGTTATAGATGATCGAAGAGGCCATCAAGCCTTACAGTGACGGCACAGTGGAACTCCCAATGAAAGCACCAATGTCGGTGTCAAAACCGATGGATCTCGGGTAGGGGGTCCCGAACTGTGCGTCTAAGGCGGATGGTAAAAGGAGGCGGGGAACACGATGTTTACCTAGGTTCGGGCCCTCTCGATGGAGGTAATACCCTAGTTCCTGCTAGATTGATCTTGATGATATGAGTATTACAAGAGTTGATCTAGCACGAGATCATAGAGGCTAAACCCTAGAAGCTAGCCTATGGTATGATTGTTGTTGTCCTACGGACTAAACCCCTCCGGTTTATATAGACACCGGAAGGGGCTAGGGTTACACAGAGTCGGTTACAAGGAAGGAGATCTACATATCTGTATCGCCAAGCTTGCCTTCCACGCCAAGGAGAGTCTATCCGTACACGGGACGAAGTCTTCAATCTTGTATCTTCATAGTCCAACAATCCGGCCAAAGGATATAGTCCGGCTGTCCGGATACCCCCTAATCCAGGACTCCGCCAGGGAGATCTTCGTGCGCACCCTATAGTTTGAACCTTAACGGCTTTGCCAGAACCCGGGATCCGATAACTATTAGTTTACATTGAGTATGACTGGATCTCTTTTACCATGAATTACAATATTTAGTCAGTCCTTGATCTTCAAAGGTGCTCTGCATTTATGTTTTGCGGTATCAGAAAGGGCTAGCGAGATACCATCTTGTTATATCATATTATGATTATTTTGAGAATGTGTTGTCATCCGAGATTTAATATTATTGCTCGCTAGTTGATTATGTCATTGATATAAGTAAACATGAGACCTAAGTGTTATTGTGAATATGGTTGGTTCATAATCTTTGCTGAAAACTTGAATGCTGGCTTTACATATTTACAACAACAACAAGAGCAAACAGAGTTTGTGAAAGTTTTCCTTTATCACTTTTAGTTTGTCAACTGAATTGCTTGAGGACAAGCAAAGATTTAAGCTTGGGGGGAGTTGATACGTCTCCATCGTATCTACTTTTACAAACACTTTTGCCCTTGTTTTGGACTCTAACTTGCATGATTTGAATGGAACTAACCCGGACTGACGTTGTTTTCAGCAGAATTGCCATGGTGTTATTTTTTTGCAGAAATAAAAGTTCTCGAAATGACCTGAAACTTTGCGGAGAATATTTTTGGAGTTAATAAAAATTACTGGCGAAAGAATCAAAACCAGGGGGCCCACACCCTATCCACGAGGGTGGGGTGCTCGGCTCCTGCCTCGTGGGCCCCCTGAGGCTCCACCGACCTCAACTCCAACTCTATATATTCACGTTCGTGGAGAAAAAAATTAGATAGAAAGATTCATCACGTTTTACGAGACAGAGCTGCTGCCAAGCCCTATCTCTCTCGGGAGGGCTGATCTGGAGTCTGTTCGGGGCTCCGGAGAGGGGAATCTATCGCCGTCATCATCATCAACCTTCCTCCATCACCAATTTCATGATGCTCACCACCGTGCGTGAGTAACTCCATCGTAGGCTTGCTGGACGGTGATGTGTTGGATGAGATTTACCATGTAATCGAGTTAGTTTTGTTAGGGTTTAATCCCTAGTATCCATTATGTTCTGAGATTGATGTTGCTATGACTTTGCTATGCTTAATGCTTGTCAGTAGGGCCCGATTGCCATGATTTCATATCTGAACCTATTATGTTTTCATGAATATATGTGAGTTCTTGATCCTATCTTGCAAGTCAATAGTCACCTACTATGTGTTATGATCCGGCAACCCCGAAGTGACAATAATCGGGACCACTCCCGGTGATGATCATAGTTTGAGGAGTTCATGTATTCACTAAGTGTTAATGCTTTGGTCCGGTACTCTATTAAAAGGAGGCCTTAATATCCCTTAGTTTCCAATAGGAACCCGCTGCCACAGGAGGGTAGGACAAAAGATGTCATGCAAGTTCTTTTCCATAAGCATGTATGACTATATTCGGAATACATGCCTACATTACATTGATGAACTGGAGCTAGTTCTATGTCACCCTATGTTATAACTGTTGCATGAGGAATTGCATCCGACATTATTATCCATCACTGATCCAATGCGTACGAGCTTTTCACATATTGATCTTTATTTAGTTACTTTTTTGTTCCCACTGTTACAATTACTACAAAATTGCTACTGTTACTTTCACCACCGTTACCGTCACTTCCATACTACTTTGCTACTAAATACTTTGCTGCAGATATTAAGTTTTCCAGGTGTGGTTGAATTAACAACTCAACTGGTAATACTTGAGAATATTCTTTGGCTCCCCTTGTGTCGAATCAATAAATTTGGGTTGAATACTTTACCCTCGAAAACTGTTGCGATCCCCTATACTTGCGGGTTATCAATATCCATGCCGTAGAACAGGGCCTCGGGCGCCATTAATGGAGACGTTGGGAGGGAGGTGCACAGCGGGTAGCGGTCAAAGGGCTCTCCTCCCGATGAGCACGCACAGGGGTCTGATCGCACGCCTCCCGTACTGAAATAGCTACCCCGCACAACACCTCCTAGCCAATAAAAAAAGGGCACGCATGGCGGCACGTAAATGGTAAGTAGAACGCCATAGTTCTAATAATACTTGTGTTTCTGATTTGTAACGTGACAGCACTTGTTCCAAAATGACTTTGTTGATTGTTAATGTGTTCGCCTTTGCAAATCGGACAGAAAAATTACCACGGCATGTTGGTGCCATGTCATGACACCATGCCAAGTTTCATGATTTTCAGGCGTGTTTTGGATTTACAAGAATTAAAAAACCAAGTTTCTCAATCTTTCTGGCCGAGCCACGACGCCTAGATGTTTGAATTTCATTCTCATCTCTTGCATGGGACCTAGAAATTCACCCAAGGACACACATGTGATTTTTCAACCAACTTTGGTGCACTGGAGCATGTGCTTGTAGTTTAAATTTGAATTATGCACATTAAATGCCCAGAAACTCAATTAATGTATAAAAAAGGCCAAACGAACCCCAAAAAATTCCTAAATTAAACACAACACTCCTGTTGTTTTATGTTGAAACTAGAAAAAATTTGAAAGCAAGAAGAGGCAACGGGTATCGTTCCGTCCCCAAAGGCGGCATGTTCCCTACCAAAACCATCACGCTTGTTTGTGAGAAGCTCTGGTTTGTGAGAAGCTTATACCCAAACCTGCCCCCAATGGGACAAAAAATTTACCATGACATGTTGATTCCGCTCCATGATAGCATGCCAACTCTCATGAATTTCAGACGAGCTTTGGATTTCTAGAATTTAAAAACCACGTATCTCAATGTTTTGCCGACAATCAACAGTGCCCTGGTGTTTGAATTTTAGTCCCATATCTTGCATGGGACCTAGAAATTCACCCAAGGACACACATGTGATTTTTCAACCAACTTTGGTGCACTAGAGCATGTGCTTGTAGTTCAAGTTTGAATTATGCACATTAAATGCCCAAAAACTCAATTAATGTATAAAAAAGGCCAAACGAACCCCAAAAAATTCCAAAATTAACCACAACACTAATGTTGTTCTATGTTGACACTAGAAATTTTTTGAAAGCAATAAGAGGCAACGGATATCGTTCCGTCCCCAAAGGTGGCACGTTCCCTACCGAAACCATCACGCTTGTCGTGAGAAGCTCTGGTTTGTGAGAAGCTTATACCCAAACCAGCCCCAAATGGAACAATTTTTTTACCACGACATGTTGATGCCGCTCCATGATAGCATGCCAAATCTCATTAATTTCAGACGAGCTTTGGATTTACTAGAATTTAAAAACCAGGTATCTCAACATTTTGCCGGCAATCAATAGTGCCCTGGTGTTTGAATTTCAGTCCATCCTCTTGCATGGGATCGAGAAATTCACCCAAGGACACACATGTGATTTTTCAACCAACTTTGGTGCACTGGAGCATGTGCTTGTAGTTCAAATTTGAATTATGCACATTAAATGCTCATAAACTCAATTAATGTATAAAAAAGGCCAAACGAACCACGAAAAATTCCTAAATTAAACACAACACTCCTGTTGTTCTATGTTGACACTAGAAATTTTTTGAAAGCAATAAAGGCAACGGATATCGTTCCATCCCCAAAGGTGGCACGTTCCCTACTGAAACCATCACGCTTGGTGTGAGAAGCTCTTATTTGTGAGAAGCTTATACCCAAACCTGCCCCAAATGGGACAATTTTTTTACCACGGCATGTTGATGCCGCTCCATGATAGCATGCCAAGTTTCATGAATTTCAGACGAGTTTTGGATTTACTAGAATTTAAAAACTAGGCATCTTAATGTTTTGCCGGCAATCAACAGTGCCCTGGTGTTTGAATTTCATTCCCATATCTTGCATGGGGCCTAGAAATTCACCCAAGGACACACATGTGATTTTTCAAACAACTTTGGTGCACTGGAGCATGTGCTTGTAGTTCAAATTTTAATTATGCACATTAAATGCCCAGAAACCCAATTAATGTATAAAAAAGGCCAAACGAACCCCGAAAAATTCCGAAATAAAACACAACACTCCTGTTGTTCTATGTTAACACTAGAAAATTATTGAAAGCAATAAGAGGCAATGGATATCGTTCCATCCCCAAAGGTGGCACGTGCCCTACCGAAACCATCACGCTTGTTGTGAGAAGCTCTGGTTTGTGAGAAACTTATACCCAAACCTGCCCCAAATGGGACAAATTTTTTACCACGGCATGTTGATGCCGCTCCATGATAGCATGCCAAGTTTCATGATTTTCAGACGAGTTTTGGATGTACTAGAATTTAAAAACCAGGCCTCTCATTGTTTTGCCAGCAATCAACAGTGCCCTGATGTTTGAATTTCGTTCCCATCTCTTGCATGCATTGGTATGCGTCTGTCCTAAACAAACAGTTTTAACCCCTTTCCGCGACGGCATTTGGAACCATCGCCAAGTGAGTGTGGCTGATAGGGGGGTCCTTCCCACACGACCCAGAAACCGTCGGGGATAGGGCCCCTACAGTACTCCTACTCGTTTTGCTCGCATTGCCATCGCAGTCGGTATTCTGTGGTGCTACGTTTATAATGCGCGGCCCATCACAAACAGTGACGGATAGGATTATGAAATGTCGGACCGTCGTAACATCGCCATACACGACAACTATCGCATACGCTATTATGTGGTGCAATGTTTACGATGCATACTTCATCAAAAATAGTTCATGGTTGTGAATCGTGTACGATAAGGCAACTAACACAAACATTTAGTTTGCCCGCACCATTTGTGATATTGTCTGACATCGCACATGCTTTGCTAACGGCAACTGTGTGCATACTTGCACACGTTTCCTCTCTGTGAACCGTCTCGGATTATGGTGCATATCACAAACGTTTGTGTTTTACCAACCGTGTGTGCCGTAACAACCTGGAGAGCGTAATTTCACTGTAATTTAATTGCTGCTTTTCCAAATTGTACCGGATTTGGATTTGAATTCGAATTTGAATGTATGCTACATCTTTATTCATATCCATCAGGTTCAAACAACCAATGCATTATTCGATTCATAGCTACATATGTTCAAGAATTACATAAGAACCAAATAAAGAATGATGAACCACAGTTGTATACTTGTACTATTAAAGACGATAAAGAAAGAGGTGAAATATATTCTGGTTGCTGAACAAGGTGAAGCGGAATGCCCATATTGTGCCCTCCTCCATGCAGAAGGCACGCACAACTCTAGTCCAACACCTTGTGATGGTCGACCGCCCATCCTTCACGGTCTTCATGAAAACATCTAGAAAATCACCGTGTTCTGGTAGAAACACTTTAACCTTTGCATGCCCACCAATCATGTAGTTTGTGAGGTAATCTTGAGTAAACTGCTTTGGCAACCACTACAAAGGAAAAAGAATCATACATTGTCATCTAACACAACTCATTATGGGCAGTAAAAAGAAGGTTGCAGAGTTCTTACTTACCATCCTGCAGTTCGTTGTTGTCTTGGATAAAGTGTAAAGAAATAGTTTAATTGCCACCTTTGGACCCATTTTACTAACAATCTTTATCAGCTTTCTCACTTGATTTTGGTTCCTCGATATCTCATTGCCCCATATGCAGGAAGGGTCGAAGCGCGGATCTTTACCAATGACATATGTACCTAAAAGCACCAAGTTATTATTAGAAGCTAAACAACGATTGCACAATGATGTAGTACAACACTCTTTTATAATATGTCTATATACATTCTTATGTGGTAGTCCATTTGAAATCTCTAAAAAGACAAATATTTAGGAATGGAGGGAGTATCTTATAACATCCAATATACTCACATATTAGATGAATTAACATCTTATATTATGGGCCGGAAGGAGTTTAGTGCATTCTTGTAAATTATCGGCTGATAAACTGCTGCTGTAACCATGGGTTACAGTTAGTTTGAGCTAGTTCGGGCTCAAACAGCCCTAAAGTTGTGACGCCCCCGATTCAATCGTACACTAATCATGCACGCAAATGTGTACGATCAAGATCAGGGACTCACGGGAAGATATCACAACACAACTCTACAAATAAAGTAAGTCATACAAGCATCATAATACAAGCCAGGGGCCTCGAGGGCTCGAATACAAGTGCTCGATCATAGACGAGTCAGCGGAAGCAACAATATCTGAGTACAGACATAAGTTAAACAAGTTTGCCTTAAGAAGGCTAGCACAAACTAGGATACAGATCGAAAGAGGCGCATGCCTCCTGCCTAGGATCCTCCTAAACTACTATTGGTCGTCGTCAGCGGGCAGCACGTAGTAGTAGGCACCTTCAGCGTAGTAGGAGTCGTCGTCGACGGTGGCGTCTGGATCCTGGGCTCCATCGTCTGGTTGCAGCAATCGGGTAGAGAGATGGGAAAAAGGGGAAACAAGGCAACCGTGAGTACTCATCCAAAGTACTCGCAAGCAAGGAGCTACACTACATATGCATGGATATATGTGTAAGGGGCCATATCAGTGGACTGAACTGCAGAATGCCAGAATAAGAGGGGATATCTAATCCTGTCGAAGACTACGCTTCTGGCAGCCTCCGTCTTGCAGCATATAGAAGAGAGTAGACTGAAGTCCTCCAAGTAGCATCGCATAGCATAATCCTACCCGGCAATCCCCTCCTCGATGCCCTGTTAGAGAGCGATCACCGGGTTGTATCTGGCACTTGGAAAGGTGTGTTTTATTAAGTATCCGGTTCTAGTTGTCATAAGGTCAAGGTACAACTCCGGGTCGTCCTTTTACCGAGGGACACGGCTATTCGAATAGATAAACTTCCCTGTAGGGGTGCACCACATAGCCCAACACGCTTGATCCCATTTGGCCAGACACACTTTCCTGGGTCATGCCCGGCCTCGGAAGATCAACACGTCGCAGCCCCACCTAGGCACAACAGAGTGGTCAGCACGCCGGTCTAAACCTAAGCGCGCAGGGGTCTGGGCCCATCGCCCTGAGCACACCTGCACGTTGCGAACGCGGCTGGAAGCAGACCTAGCCTAGTGGCGTTCCAGTCCAATCCGGCACGCGCCAATCAGTCGCTGACGTCACGAAGGCTTCGGCTGATACCACGACGCCAGGATACCCATAACTACTCCAGCGTAGATGGTTAGTGCGTATAGACCAAATGGCCAGACTCAGATCAAATACCCAGATCTCGTTAAGCGTGTTAAGTATCCGCGAACGCCGACCAGGGCCAGGCCCACCTCTCTCCTAGGTGGTCTCAAACCTGCCCTGTCGCTCCGCCACAAAGTAACAGTCAGGGGCCATCGGGAACCCAGGCCCACCACTACCTGGGTGGAACCACCTGCCCCTTCAGCCCCCAACTCTGAACAGTATCACAGGTAATGTAATAGTGTAAAGTATATAGTATATGCCCGCGATCACTTCCCGAAGTGATCACGGCCCAGTAGTATAGCATGGCATACGGACAAGACTGTAGGGCCAATGATGGAACACTAGCATCCTATACTAAGCAGTAGGATAGCAGGTAAAGGTAACAACAGTAGTAGCAAGGACAGGCTATGCAGCAGTATAGGATTAACTGAAAGCAGTAACATGCTACACTACTCTAATGCAAGCAGTAGAGAAGAATAGGCGATATCTGGTGATCAAGGGGGGGCTTGCCTGGTTGCTCTGGCAAGAGAGAGGGCTCGTCAACTCCGTAGTCGAACGGGGCAGCAGCAGCGTCGGTCTCGGTGTCTAGCGAGAGAAGAGGGGGAAGAAACAATGAATACAATGCAAACATATGCATAACGATGCATGACATGACAAGTATCGGAGCTAGGGGTACCCTAACGCGATATGAGGTGATACCGGTGAAGGGGGGAAACATCCGGGAAAGTATCCCCGGTGTTTCGCGTTTTCGGGCAGAGGAGCCGGAGGGGAAAGTTTGCGAGTTTGATATGTTAGGAATGTGTGGAGGACGAACGGGCTGCGTATCCGGGTTCGTCTCGTCGTTCTGAGCACCTTTCATGTACAAAGTTTTTTTATCTGAGCTACGGTTTATTTTATATTTAATCTTAAAACGATTTAATCATTTTCTAGAATTAACAGAATTAATTTAATTAGAAAATGTAATTATGACATTAGCATGATGTCAGGGTGATGTCAGCAGTCAACAGTCGGTTGACTGGATCCAACTGACGCGTGGGTCCCACTGTCATTGACTAAGATTAACTAAAACAGATTAATTAGTTTAATTAGTGATTAGGTTAATCTAATCAGGATTAATTAACTTAATTAATTAATCATTTTTATTTATTATTATATTTTTTTAAAATCTTCTTTTTTAAAAACGTTTTAGGGGACGACCCCACTTGTCATAGGCCCCTGGGGCCTTAGCGGGTCTCAGGCGGGGTTCTCGGGTGCCAGGACCCGGCTGCGGCACCCGAACAAGGCTGTGGGCGTTGGGTCATCGGACCCGGGCGCGTGCTGGCTGGCCGGCGGCCACGGCAGGGCGGCCGCAGCCGACCAGAGTGGGGGCAACAAGGTGAGGGGGCGGTGGCCAGGTGCGGCGCAGGGCGCACGGGGCGAGCAAGGTCATGCACATGCGGGCGAGCGCGGGGCGCAGCGACCGCGTGATGTCCGCGGCCACGGTCAGAAGCACGGACGGCGCGAATGGCGGCCTACAATAGTTAATCGAGGGGGGAAGGAAGAGCCCGCTCACAGCGTTGCAGGGGAGGCTCGGGGAGGCCGGAAGTGGCTCGGTGCAATGGATCCGACGGCGATGACCGGCGGGACAGAGGTGGAAGACGAGGTCGATCCGGCGAGGTAGTGGTCTCGGGCTTGCTCCTATGGGCGAAGCCGACGAAGAGGCGGTCCGCGGAGGCGATGCGGCGACGGCGTCAGGCGGGGCAGTGGCAAAAGCGACGGGCGGGCTGGGGCGCGTCTGGCTGTGCCCGATCTAGGCGAGGGCACGCTCGAGGGAGAGGGAGGACGAGGTGTATCGGTAGGGCTAGGGTTTGGGAAGGATGATGGGGACGACAGCGAGGTCTAGGCGGCGGCGCGGGCTCCGGGCAGCATCCGCGAGGCGACGAGGCGATGGGGGTCGGGGCGCCATTTTCGGGGGCGAGCGCCCCCGATCCAGATCGACACGGGGAAGGGGAGAGAGATCGGGGGATCGTGGGGGGATGTGGGGAGGGGGTCGCTAGGGTTCGGTCGCCCCAGGGGGGCTATAGGCGCCGGCTGGGCCGGCCTGGTTGGCCCAGAGGCCAGCTGGGTTGTGGCCAAGTGGAGGGGGGTTCTTTCTTTTTTGTTGGTTCTGTTTTGTTTTCTTCTTTTGTTTTTATTCTATTTCTTTTCTGTTTTCTTTTATTTTAGTTTTATAAAATTTAAAAGCGACAACTAATTTGGTGTTATCAAATAGGTCACAGCCCCAAATATTCTGGCACTTTAATAAAGTGTTTTGCATGTGCTTATTATTTTAAAAGCATTTTAGATAATTGTTTTATCGCTGTTTTTAGTTTATTTAGTGCATTTAAGTATTTTATTAGAAGATGACTTCTTCACCAACATTTATTACGGGTTATTTGACACGTTAGGAACAATTTAGTTTTGACTTTTGAAAACTTTAATTGTTTTAACTTAAATTCATATTTGAATTTGGATCGGTTCTGAACTAACGCGAGATTATCAACAATAATCGAGGTGACGTGTCATCATTACCAGAGGGTTACTGTAGCTTAATTATCCGGGTGTCACAATTCTCCTCTACTACAAGAAATCTCGTCCCGAGATTTAGGAGCGGGAGTAAGGGGGAATGGCTTTTGTTACGAAATTTTGACGAGTGTCCTCGGTCTTGGTTCCTCTTCTCGAAGAGGTCGATCCATTACGTTGATGTCTTCATTCCTCCGCTTCAGGTCATCATGGTGAAGTCGTCCTTTGCTTCAGGAACTCCAACGTACTTACGAATAGGTAAGGGGGTTATTCCAGGGGAACAGACCTCTGTAAGGCTGACTATCTAGACGATAACATCGGGGAAGGTGGCGAAAAGTAACTCTCGAATTGAAACTTAGAAAATATCGAGAGCAAAGTAAGGCGGTATCATGGAAAGTTTCAAGCGGGCAGGAATGTTCGATGCCTGTTACAGGGCGTGAAAGGGGTTCAAAGCAACGAGAATAAGTATTGTGTCTGATATTAGACTTGAAGGTGGCTCCTGAATTACATACGAGGCCACGGACGAGGAATAACTTTGACAATAAGGTGTACAGGAGAGTCAGGTTTCGATCCTGTGGAACTATGGGTTATGGGCCCACCATGTGGGTTAAAAGCAGGAAGGCGCTAACATTTGCATGGTCAAGATAGCAAGGTATGTCAGAGGATAGCCTCTCGGTTTTGTTGGCAACAATGTTGGTACCAAGGGCGAGGGACGAAGAGAACCATTTTCCTGCTCGTTGCAACGAGGCGGACCAGTAGGCAAAGTTCTCGTCCATCGGTGGTTACCGGAATGTCATCAACAAAAGTAACAGGGTCTTTGTGACACAGTGGTACAACGAGGTGTTTACATAAGCAGGGATATTAATACTGCTTAGACCAAAATGATCACCAGAAAGGTTAAACCAAATAATGGAAAGGAAAATATGATTATCAGATATTTCAGGGGTATATCCTCCCCAATGATAAGCAGAGCATGATATCCATGACAGGATATAATGTAGAAAACCCTTTAGGTAAGGGGAGAAAAATTTCATGATATTATCCATACAACGGTGTTTGGATAGTTGAGCAAGAAACAATTAGCATTGGGCTTCAAATGTTCTTGTTGAAGAACGGAGTACCATAGACGTGCTTCGAGATAGCATTGACATGGTCAACAGGTGAAAATCAGACTTTGGAAACAAAAAGGATCCATTAGGAATAACTTGTAGAATAAGTCTTACCATTTCTCATGGAAGAATAGATAACCTTGCTAAAAAGGAAAACTATAACATTAGGTCCTCCGGCCAGGTGTGCTAGGCATGACACCTTATCGGGTTAAAGACCAATGTTATAACTCTTGCGAATATGTTCCAGCCATCATATCTGACCGAATTTCAGATCTGATTGGTGTCAGGATACCTCGGACTCGGGATGCCTGAGAAGAAAAGGTGCAACACAATTGACGAGATGACAATGTAAGATTCTCGTGAAATGAACTATGGAAGCGAGTTCCGAACAAGGGTTCATCATTAAGCCAAGGAGAGGATGAGGAGGTAGTTGATGGACTCAGCGACCATTTATAGATAATTCCAAAAGGATGGATTTCCACAATCATGTGAACAAGGCGATAACATTTTTCAGATCAAATTACATAATGATGTATGCTCGAGGGAAACATACACAATTTAAACATTGGTTGAAAGGTGCACCCGAAATATGGGCTTAGGTAGCATGATCAGTATTAGAATGGTGATCGTGATAAGTATCACTTGTATCAAGAATTCTCCAGAGGTGGTGAAATTCTCATAACAATCCTCACATAAAAGATGGTAATACCCCAAGGTAAAGAAGAACAAAGGCTGGATAGCAAGGATCTCAAGGTATAACACAAAACACAAGAAAGTTTGTGTTGGAGGGAAGACAATAAAGTGGTCGATGATATCACAAATCATCGAGGCAAGGATGGTATTTCTCATCAAGAACTCGATATAAATCTTGGAAGAGCTCAGGATGTTGATGATGACCATGACAAATTATGTCAAGAGGTTTCATGGAGATGTAATCGGTCGGCGATGACATCAAGTCAAAGGAATGATGAAGCGAAATGATCTTGGGACCATGAGTAGGACACAAACTCGAAATCAAGCTTGCTGTTTGAGGGGAAACGATAAGACAAGGAAGATCGACGTAAGCTTAGCTCATCGCCGAAAGTGGTGCTCTGGAAATAAGGACCAGGTAGCTCAGTTAAAATCAGCACGATACTGATATAGCCGATCAGGCTAGAAATGACGTGATCGAGTACAAACTCGTAAGTAAAGAAGATTATTAACAGTTGTTTAATCACGATGCAGACTCGATTTAGTTACCGATATCCTTGAGTGTTTAATAACTCAGGGCCCGTGAAAAATTGGAATCAGTGAGAATGTAGCACTTGATGGAGAACTCATAAGAAGTTATGCAGTTCCATGATAATCTCGAGATACCAGGGGGTAATACTCGACGACAAATCAAAGTAGAGGTTGGATTAGGGTAATGCTCTGCAGAAGACAAGTGCTTAAACTTGCACGAGAAATGGTATTTAAAGAAGAACACGGTCGGAATCCACGATCATAAGGGATCGAACCACGGATACAAGGTGAACTTATAACAAGGAGGTAATTATTTTTACGAGAAGCTTCCATGATAAGTTATACACCGTGTCCCTGGGCATGAACGCAAGGTTCAAGGTCGACTCCCACTTCTCCAATGTATAACCTTCCATTCACTTTTCGCTTGATAAAGGCATTAGTGTTCAAAGTTTTACCTGGTGAAATACCAGATGAGTATGACTCGTGAAAACTTCCGAGTTCACACATATAAAGGAAGGCATAGGTTCAACCCGTTAGGGTATCGTGGAAGCATATACCACCAGCTTCAATAGTAAATACCACCAGCTCGAAAATAGAGCATGGTTGGCCAAGCAGATGATACAATTTACCAAGGGCATTGTGTATCAAGTAAAGAACTCACGAGCATTTTGGTTGTGAAGGACATTGTCGGATAATAACCCGGCAACGGGTATGGCGGTCCACAACGGGGCTGATGTGAGTATCGGTACTCAATTAGAGGAAGAATCAATGCAAATACATTGAATTATAGAAACAACTGAGTAACTTAGAGCTCAATTGCAATGGAATTATGATTTTCCAAGCGAAGGATCAGAAGCAGAAGCTCTGATCAAGGATGGATAAGTTCAAAATACATAGGGGCACAATCGACGACAATTTGATTGGCGAGAACCAGCTCATGTTTAAAATGACGTCTGAGCCAAAATGATGAATTCTAGGTTCTGATTGAGGATTGCGAGCATTCGTAACCTATTGAATCAATGGACTCAAAATGATAGTGACAAAGGTTGCTAATAAGATTTCCAGACTTATTGGATTAATCATAATGCTAGCAAGCAAGAATTTCAAGAGCATTGGGCTGTTGAGGATTTTCAGAAGAACGAACGGTATTACGAAGGATTTCGTGAAATACCTGAATCAACTGGGGATGAGCGGATACTTGGTAAGTGCGAGAATTATTCTTAGGGGTATTCAGATGGCAAGGACTGCAAGGCAGTAGGCACAAAATATTCTCAGAGTATCTTGTAATAACAAGATCGACTGGGAATAAAAGTAAGCACAACAGGTGTAAGTATTTATCCATAAGGATATTTCGGTGGAAGGGAATTGCAAAAGCAACGGGCAGTCCCGAAAGAGTATCGGAAAGTAACTTTGAAATCTTCATGTGCAGTCGGCGATCATCTGGACTGAAGGGCCTCTCCGGGAGAAGGTATTTTCGAGAACCTAAAGTTAGATTTTAGTAAAAAATCGTTTAACCAGAATAGAAGAGAGTTCAGAATCCCAGAGTAAAGGTCGAGGAGTAAAAGATCCTAGTACCACCCAAGGGTGACGTGTGCCCGTAAGACACACAGCCATGTTAGTAAAAGTTTTTGCAACGTCTAGACTCGACTTCGGCCAAGGAGTGTGGAAGGGGGATTCCTACAGGCAGTCGGCTCTGATACCAACTTGTGACGCCCCCGATTCAATCATATACTAATCATGCACGCAAATGTGTACGATCAAGATCAGGGACTCACGGGAAGATATCACAACACAACTCTACAAATAAAATAAGTCATACAAGCATCATAATACAAGCCAGAGGCCTCGAGGGCTCGAATACAAGTGCTCGATCATAGACGAGTCAGTGGAAGCAACAACATCTGAGTACAGACATAAGTTAAACAAGTTTGCCTTAAGAAGGCTAGCACAAACTGGGATACAGATCGAAAGAGGCGCAGGCCTCCTGCCTGGGATCCTCCTAAACTACTCTTGGTCGTCGTCAGCGGGCAGCACGTAGTAGTAGGCACCTCCAGCGTAGTAGGAGTCGTCGTCGACGGTGGCGTCTGGATCCTGGGCTCCATCGTCTGGTTGCAGCAATCGGGTAGAGAGATGGGAAAAAGGGGAAACAAGGCAACCGTGAGTACTCATCCAAAGTACTCGCAAGCAAGGAGATACACTACATATGCATGGATATATGTGTAAGGGGCCATATCAGTGGACTGAACTGCAGAATGCCAGAATAAGAGGGGGATATCTAATCCTGTCGAAGACTATGCTTCTGGCAGCCTCCGTCTTGCAGCATATAGAAGAGAGTAGACTGAAGTCCTCCAAGTAGCATCGCATAGCATAATCCTACCCGGAAATCCCCTCCTCGATGCCCTGTTAGAGAGTGATCACTGGGTTGTATCTGGCACTTGGAAGGGTGTGTTTTATTAAGTATCCGGTTCTAGTTGTCATAAGGTCAAGGTACAACTCCGGGTCGTCCTTTTACCGACGGACACGGCTATTCGAATAGATAAACTTCCCTGCAGGGGTGCACCACATAGACCAACACGCTTGATCCCATTTGGCCGAACACACTTTCCTGGGTCATGCCCGGCCTCGAAAGATCAACATGTCGCAGCCCCACCTAGGCACAACAGAGCGGTCAGCACGCCAGTCTAAACCTAAGCGCGCAGGGGTCTGGGCCCATCGCCCTGAGCACACCTGCACGTTGCGAACGCGGCCGGAAGCAGACCTGGCCTAGTGGCGTTCAAGTCCAATCCGGCGCGCGCCACTCAGTCGTTGACGTCACGAAGGCTTCGGCTGATACCACGACACCGGGATACCCATAACTACTCCCTCGTAGATGGTTAGTGCGTATAGACCAAATGGCCAGACTCAGATTAAATACCCAGATCTCGTTAAGCGTGTTAAGTATCCGCGAACGCCGACCAGGGCCAGGCCCACCTCTCTCCTAGGTGGTCTCAAACCTGCCCTGTCGCTCCGCCACAAAGTAACAGTCAGGGGCCATCGGGAACCCAGGCCCACCACTACCTGGGTGGAACCACCTGCCCCTTCAGCCCCCAACTCTGAACAGTATCAAAGGTAATGTAATAGTGTAAAGTATATAGTATATGCCCGCGATCACTTCCCGAAGTGATCACGGCCCAGTAGTATAGCATGGCAGACGGACAAGAGTGTAGGGCCACTGATGGAACACTAGGATCCTATACTAAGCAGTAGGATAGCAGGTAAAGGTAACAACAATAGTAGCAAGGACAGGCTATGCAGCAGTACAGGATTAACTGAAAGCAGTAACATGCTACACTACTCTAATGCAAGCAGTAGAGAAGAATAGGCGATATCTGGTGATCAAGGGGGGGCTTGCCTGGTTGCTCTGGCAAGAGAGAGGGGTCGTCAACTCCGTAGTCGAACGGGGCAGCACCAGCGTCGGTCTCAGTGTCTAGCGAGAGAAGAGGGGGAAGAAACAATGATTACAATGCAAACAGATGCATAACGATGCATGACATGACAAGTATCGGAGCTAGGGGTACCCTAACGCGGTATGAGGTGATACCAGTGAAGGGGGGAAACATCCGGGAAAGTATCCCCGGTGTTTCGCGTTTTCGGGCAGAGGAGCCGGAGGGGAAAGTTTGCGAGTTTGATATGTTAGGAATGTGTGGCGGACGAACGGGCTGCATATCCGGGTTCGTCTCTTCGTTCTGAGCACCTTTCATGTACAAAGTTTTTTGATCCGAGCTACGGTTTATTTTATATTTAATCTTAAAAGGATTTAATCATTTTCTAGAATTAACAGAATTAATTTAATTAGAAAATGTAATTATGACGTCAGCATGATGTCAGGGTGATGTCAGCAGTCAACAGTCGGTTGACTGGATCCAACTAACGCGTGGGTCCCACTGTCATTGACTAAGATTAACTAAAACAGATTAATTAGTTTAATTAGTGATTAGGTTAATCTAATTAGGATTAATTAACT
This sequence comes from Aegilops umbellulata, assembly GCA_032464435.1. NCBI lineage: Eukaryota > Viridiplantae > Streptophyta > Magnoliopsida > Poales > Poaceae > Aegilops > Aegilops umbellulata. The sequence goes on from CP136057.1 coordinate 64,210,539, forward strand.
TAATTAATTAATCATTTTTATTTATAATTATATATTTTTAAATCTTCTTTTTTTAAAACGTTTTAGGGGACGACCCCACTTGTCATAGGCCCCTAGGGGCCTTAGCGGGTCTCGGGCGGGGTGCTCGGGTGCCAGGACCCGGCTGGGGCACCCGAACAAGGCTGTGGGCGCCGGGTCACCGGACCCGGGCGCGTGCTGGCTGGCCGGCGGCCACGGCAGGGCAGCCGCAGCCGACCAGAGTGGGGGCAGCAAGGTGAGGGGGCGGTGGCAAGGTGCGGCGCAGGGCGCACGGGGCGACCAAGGTCGTGCACATGCGGGCGAGCGCGGGGCGCAGCGACCGCGTGATGTCCGCGGCCACGGTCAGAAGCACGGACGACGCGAATGGCGGCCTACAACAGTGAATCAAGAGGGGGAAGGAGGAGGCCGCTCACAACGTTGCAGGGGAGGCTCGGGGAGGCCGGAAGTGGCTCGGTGCAGCGGATCCGACGGCGATGACCGGCGGGGCAAAGGTGGAAGAAGAGGCCGATCCGGTGAGGTAGTGGTCTCGGGCTTGCTCCTATGGGCGAAGCCGACGAAGAGGTGGTCCGCGGAGGCGATGCGGCGACGGCGTCAGGTGGGGCAGTGGCAAAAGCGACGGGCGGGCTCGGGGCGCGTCGGGCTGTGCCCGATCTAGGCGAGGGCACGCTCGAGGGAGAGGGAGGACGAAGTGGATCGGTAGGGCTAGGGTTTGGGGAAGGATGATGGGGACGGCAGCGAGGTCTAGGCGGCGGCGCGGGCTCCGGGCAGCGTTCGCGAGACGACGAGGTGATGGGGGTCGGGGCGCCATTTTCGGGGGCGAGCGCCCCCCGATCCAGATCCACGCGGGGAAGGGGAGAGAGATCGGGGGATCGTGGGGGATGTGGGGAGGGGGTCGCTAGGGTTCGGTCGCCCCAGGGGGCCTATAGGCGCCGGCTGGGCCGGCCTGGTTGGCCCAGAGGCCAGCTGGGCTGTGGCCCAGTGGAGGAGGGTTCTTTCTTTTTTTTTGGTTCTGTTTTCTTTTCTTCTTTTGTTTTTATTCTATTTCTTTTCTGTTTTCTTTTATTTTAGTTTTATAAAATTTAAAAGCGACAACTAATTTGGTGTTATCAAATAGGTCACAGCCCCAAATATTCTGGCACTTTAATAAAGTGTTTTGCATGTGCTTATTATTTTAAAAGCATTTTAGAAAATTGTTTTATCGCTGTTTTTAGTTTATTTAGTGCATTTAAGTATTTTATTAGAAGATGACTTCTTCAGCAACATTTATTACGGGTTATTTGACACGTTAGGAACAATTTAGTTTTGACTTTTGAAAACTTTAATTGTTTTAACTTTAATTCAGATTTGAATTTGGATCGGTTTTGAACTAACGCGAGATTATCAACAATAATCGAGGTGACGTGGCATCATTACCAGAGGGTTACTGTAGCTTAATTATCCGGGCGTCACAAAAGTATATATAAATATGACGGCTAGTTTGAGCTAGTTGCATCTATAACCCACCCAAAAAAACTATCCAACCCAAGAGGTGCTAATGGAGCTAGTTCTCCTAGTGCATTTATTGTCAATCTAACCCTGCCATCCAAACAACTCTTTGGATGGAGTTAGTTCAGGGTTAGTAATGAGCTAGAAACTAACTCTAACCTCTAGCTAAGTAGAGTATCCAAACAGGGTTGTGTTGTTGTTGCTGCTACTCTTCTACGTATATCTAGACATCATTAGAACATTAATGTAACACTCTTCCTTGTTGCTATGTAGCCTAGGATTGCATATTTAGACATTAAGTACATTTCATGTTGCTATGTAGCCTCAAATATATTACATATGGCCCTAGTTAACCTAACAAAAAATGGGTTGCAGATATATTCAGTTAAAAGTTCGATTCACCGATTAGTCCCTTATCAGCCGCCGGCATATATGGTACCAGCTACCGATATCCTGAACAGTGAGAAGATATAAGCCATGGGATGAAACTAACCTCGATGTAAAACAGTAGGCGTCCCCAAAATTGTCATGTGTAGGTACATCGAGAAGCATGTTAAGCACAACAGGCTAAACATCAACCAAAATTATAGATGGCAGACAAAATAATCTCCAGAAGATAGCATTAGTGTGCAGGTTTAAGCATGCTAGTAAAGAAAATCAAGTGGAAAGATGTGCTAACTGCAACAGGCCTAACATTTAACAACAAGCAAACATAGTCATTCAAACTGGTATTGTGCCGGTCTAAGTACACTGGTTATCGTTAAATAAAAATTGAAAGGCGTGTTAACTACAAGATGCAGCAAGCAAATGTAGTCATTCATAGTGGTATTGTTGAAACTGGTACTGATGAAATTGAACTGCACAGTTCATACTTGCACATATAGAACATCACGTTGTGAATAAGTGGAATAAACAAGGCATACTACGAACAACCAAAGATAGCATTTGAAACTGGACATATGCTAACTACAAACAACCGAGCAATCAAAAAACTTTAAAAGAGGCGCATGCTAGCTATAACAGGCTTAACAGCAAGCAATTATATGCATTCCTATCAGTATGTTTAAAACTGGATTGATGAAATCTATTGCACAGTAAATAATTGCACATATAGAGCATCACATTGTGAACAACTGAAATAAACAAGGCATGTTGCAAACAACCAGATATAGCAATTAAAACTGGACATATTCTCACTACACTACAAAAGGGACTCGACAAAACAAGTCATGGGTTTCCCCCTGTGAAGAGGCACGGCAAAACAAATCATGGGTTTCCTCACTTGTCACAGATGGGCTCATTCCCGTGGGAAGAGCACGGACCCCGGATGCGCTCCATGTTGTCGCAGATGGGATCCTTCCCCTTGGAAGAGCACGGCTGTAGGGTGCCCTCCCTGATGTCGCAGATGGACGCTTTCCCCTTGGAAGAGCAGATGGGCTCTTTCCCCTTGGAAGAGCCGGATACGTGCCCTCCTCGTGGTTGTCGTCGATGAGGTCTGACTTGGAAGCTGTGGATCCCAAGCCAGCGTCGCAGAACGTGTCCTTCAGAAATGACAAAAGGGGCTTGATGGCGATGTGGAATGGCAAATTGTTGACAGCGTGCCAGAGGAGATCAGCGGCGGGGCCATGGATGAGATCGACGGCGGTTGAACCCGACGGGTTGGGGGTGGGCCACTTAACCTGTGACACAGCCCGCCTCAGGCCGTCGCTGTCGATGACCTCGATGTCGTAGCCGGCGGCCGGGACATTCCCGCATACTCTAGCCCGCTGCTTGAGTCGCTGCCGCCAGTAATGGTCGTCAGCTTCCTCGGCGACGTCGGGCGAAGAGACCGCTATACACCTCTTTTGGGCCAGTCACTCCTCGAGCTCAACGGGAAGTGTAGCCGGGCTTAGGCTGCGACGCTCTGGAGTGGGGGATGGGGATGGGATTCTATGGGAAAGGGGGCGTTTGGCAGGTGTCATCTAAGAAACTCAGGGCGGCCTGGGTATGGAGATCGGTGGGTAAGTTGCATGGGCAAACCGGCATATGTTGACAATGGAGGCCTTGCGGCGGCGGCGGCGACGGGGACCTTACTAGGGTTTCGAGCGAGGGAGGGTGTGTGTGTGTGTGTGCGTGCACGCACACCTGAGGAGGTTTTGGTGTGTGTGTGTGTGTGTGTGTGTGTGTGTGTGGTTGTGTGTGTGTGTGTTTGGGGTGTGTGTGTGTGGAGGGGAGTGCGGGGTGTTTGAGGAAATGACGCGGGTACTGAAAATTTTACTACGCGGGAGTGAAATGTTGGGCTATTGAAAATTTTGATGATAGTGCATCGCACACGTTCCGAAGATAACAACCGTGTGTTATGAAACAGAAAAACCCTTGAGGCGGGCAGATATTTTCTAGGGATGCAGGCGGGATTGGGAACAAGAAACATCACACACGGTCCGGAGATGACAACCGTGTGTTATGAAACAGAAAAACCCTCGAGGCGGGTAGATATTTTCTAGGGATGCAGGTGGGATTGGGAACAAGAAACATCACACATGGTCCGGAGATAACAACAGTGTGTTATGAAACAGAAAAACCCTCGAGGCGGGCAGATATTTTTGAGAGGGGGAGCCTCATGGAGCCCAATGTACTGTGCGGATGTGTGCGTGACAGGTGCACTGGCGTGGCACACGATTAGTTTGAGTGAACCGTGTCTATTGCGTCATCCGACTTGTCTAATGTTCATAAATTTGGCGAAAAATGACGCGGGAGAGGGTCAGAACACGAACACACTTGCATGTGGACCAAATTTATGTATCAAAAGGGTGGTTTGATTTTCAAATACCAATTGCAACTTCGATGTGGCACCTCACTCGCAAAGCGCACGGTATTGCTTGCCCCCACCCCCCTCGTGTCGGCACGAAGGGAATCCTAAGCTATGAATGCATGCCCCCTCCCCCCCCAACCGAGGTTCACCTAGCAAAGTGCAAAGTAGCTAGCAGCCCCCTCCTCCCTCGTGTCGGCACGAAGGGAATCCTAAGCTATGAATGCATGCCCCCCCCAACCGAGGTTCACCTAGCAAAGTGCGAAGTAGCTAGCAGCCCCTTCCTCCCTCATGTTGGCACGAAGGGAATCCTAAGATATGAATGCATGCCCCCTCCCCCAACTGAGGTTCATCCACCTAGCAAAGTGCGAAGTAACCACCACCGCTTTGCATGTGGGCCAAACATATATATGTTGAATACCCAAAATGCACAACTTTGATGTGCCACATGCCTCAAAAACCGTAAACCATGCACCCACACAGAGTGAGGTTCATATCAAGCGTACTACATATGATGGTCCCCTTCCCCCCTCTTCATCGCATACTATATGCTCATGTCGTACTATATGTACAACCCAAAAGAATCCTCATCGATGGTGAAATTAATTAACCTCTCCCGATATAGGTCAAAGTGATGCATGCATGCGTCAACGATGGCCTCGTCAGCCCACAGATGGAAGCGTCACACGTGAGTGTCCTAGCTAGGATATGCATGTGGCCCAAAAAGGTGTTGTGTGATGTTTGAATAACCTGTGATGTGGCACGTGCCTCAGAAACCAAAGAGTCCTGACACTGAGTGAGGTGTACTTGTTCACGGACGCGTACGTATAGTATATATGCTAGTCCCCACCCAACTCTTCGATGCGTACTATATACCACCATAACACAAAAAAAAGACTCGACCTTGCTGGTCAAATTAACCTCACTGCCGTCTGTACGTCAAAGTGATGGACGACGACCTCGCGGGCCCATAGAAAGCGTCACACGCGAGTATCGAGTGTCGTGTAGGACAACCATCGACTGCATGTGGCCAAAACATTTATGTATGAAAGGGTTGTGTAATGTTTTAAATAACAATTTCACGACTCTGATGTGGCACCGGCCTACCTAACAAAACGGCCAACCCACACGGTGGCTCACAACTCGTAGTGTACTGCAAGCCACCCGCCACCCCCAGACGCACACACCGACACACACACACACCGCGAATCCACCGCAATTACGATGCATGTTAAATTAATTATCCCGCGGTGAACATACATGTTACCAAAGGAGGGACGTTTTAATTTCAAAAAAATCACCGAGATCATGAAGACGTTTTAGTACATTGATTGATTGATTTTCTACGGGTATAATGTGCAAAAATAAAATTTGAGCTACATGCACACGTGACAGTGCACCTAAATGGATTGCAAAAACATATGTGTCTCACTGGGTGCATGTTTACTCCCCGTGCAACAAATTTCAAGCATTGAGAATCTTGATTTTTAAATTCTAGTACATCCAAAACTTATTTGAAGTTCATGAAGCTTATCGTGGCATTGTACTTTTTTGTCAAATGTGAGACCAGTTTTGATGTAAACTTTATCTAATTATAGACGGGAGATTATTAATAATTGGGAACCAATATCCCAAATGGATTGTTTATTCGAACCGTGAGCGTTAGACCAACAATGGATACGTGCCATGCTTCGGTTAAGCAATAAAGCGGCAGCATTAATCATCCAAATAGAAAAACAATATACGTGCCGCCGCGCGACCCGTGTGGTGTGCGAGCAGGTGTGAGTTGAGGGGACGCATGCGAGCAGTCCGCCGCGTAGGAAGACGGGGAGGCGTGCGTGCAGGTGTGTGAATTGATGCTCGCTGCGCAGTGTCATCGGGAGGCGTGCGAGTAGCTGTGTGAAACTTTGGTGGGCATGCCGGCAGTCCGGTGCGCAGGCTCACCGGGAGGCAAGCCATCGGTTTGATCACCGCCCGCCTCTCTCCCGCAACTCCCACTACTCCATATTAATGGTGCGCACGAGCAGCCGCACTCCCCATCCTCGCTACACACACAATTCTCTCTCTCCGCTTGCATCCTCGACGCCGCTCTCAGTCCTCAAAGCCGTCAGTGTATGAGGATGCTGCCGAAGCGCCCCATCGGAGGGAGTGGCGACGCCGGGGCTGCTAAAGCACCGGAGCACGGTGTGGAGATGGAGACAGAGGTTGCCGTCACCGCCGGCGAGTTATCGCTGCACCCTGACATCATCGACGGCATCGATCTTCCACAGCCGGAGGCGGAGTTCCACACCGACTCCGACGACCACTCCGGCGACGGCTTCGACGACGACGGACAGCTGGTTAGTCATCTATACCCATTTATGTGTCAAATAGATCATAGGGTTTCTCTCGTTACTCCTGCCTCCCCCTTTTTGGAATAGAAATCCTATGGTTATGTTCTCTTAATCCATGAAATCTGAGTAAGTTTTGTTAGATCCATATAGTGTATTGATTGTTTGAATGGTACAGGTGATAAGTAATTAGTTGTTTCATCTGTGCAAATGATTTCTGCTAGTAATCCAACTAGGATTAGTGTTCGTGCTAATAATTCCTAGCCAGGGCTTGACAATTTATTTTGAATGACCTACATATGTTTTTGCCATTATTTTCTTCAAGATTGGTATGTACATAGACGAGTGTGCTTAAAAATCGAACCATAATATCTGGATATGTATAAATAAATAGCCATAAATTCCTAATCCTACTTCACAGCTTGTAATCATTGATTTGATGCCAAATTTGTTTTACTATTTGTATAGGTGCTGTCTGATGATATGGACAGCGAGGATGAAGATGGCCAGAGGAGGTACAAGAGGCAAATGCTGAGGGAGCTTTATGCGGGAATGCATGACAGGCACATTAGGACCTAGAACGGCGGCTATGGATGCCCATTTTGCAACCAGAAGCTTCATGACATGTATCTAAGTGTTCTGGCGCATGCAATAGGACGGGCCGTTGGCTCCTTCAAGCAGAAGTATTCTCGCAGGGTGGCGCACGACGCGTACGCCGAGTACCTGGAGAAGCTTCAGGATCGTGCCGGCCGCATGTGAGATGAGATGTGGTATGGATCGAACTATGTACGCTTGAGTATGCTTAATGACGGTTGGACTATGTACTTATGGTAGAACTATGCTTATGTACATGTACGCTTATTATTTATGTTTGAGTATGTTAAATATTTTGCCAAATTTTGGTAAAAATTACAACGGGGGACCAATAAATCAGGACGGAGGTAGTACGTCAATCACACACGGTTCCCAAAATTGGAACTGTGTGCAATGACTTTCATTTTGCCTGCTACGTAAATCACACACGGTTCGCTCTAGCAAACCGTCCCCCCCAAAATTCTTTGTGGGACCGAAAACCCTCACCATCCAATTCAAAAAAGAAAAAAGAAAACCCTCACCATCCCCACATCATAAAAACCCTCACCCCGCCCACCACCCCCTCGGCACCTCCGGTACGTTCCCCATTCACACCTGCACAAGCTCCTCCGCGTCTATGCCATGGCACCACCTATCGCGGCGGTAAACACTTAGCTCGACGCCTGCCGCCGCCACCAGGCTGCCGGCAAAGCCCACCGAATTTTGCCACTTCCGCTTGCCGCCGCCTATCGCCATCGACTTTCTCGATGCTGCTCGCGGTTGACCCAGCTCCGCTCGGTTGGGGAATCTGCTGTGCTGAGGGTTCTTTCTCATGGACAACAAGGTAACTAATTTAACGAGATATTATCTCATCTCTTATCCCAATTCATCTACCTCCTTTAATCACCCAGTGGAAATCGTCGTGAATTCATTTTTATTTGAGCTGATTTGAGGGTTTTCTTTCATTCATAGAATGTATAGTGCGCCGACACTTCAGGACTTTGCGACCGCCGCCAAAGATTCCATCTCACCATACCAGATAACTTGAGGACGAGCACGGTATGTTCAATCTCACCCTAAATCGGTTGGCATGGCCTACTTTCCCTAACATATTCTAAATATTGCTACATTTGGATAAAAGGTGCCACATGCACCATATACGTCAAAGGGGATTTTTTCCCTCTTCTTTCTATATTAGGAAAATTAATGATGTATTGTTCTTTTGATTACTCTCATATTTCCATGACATCATGTTTACCCTATTTGTTTAATTATAGATTTTTGTCCTTTGATTTCAACTATTGTACAGTTCTTTCAATTTTGTACCCATATTTGCATGTTATCATATTTTCTTTAACAATCCTACCATTTTCTGCAGAACATCCCTTGCTATGCAATAGATTATGTAGTGCACAATTTTTCCCTTTACATAGATCAAGGCTCCACGGATGGCATACTGCACACAAACCATGGATTTGCAATCGTTGCTACTGTAAGACTTGATGAACGCGGTGACTCCTATTTTGGCACAGGCTTTTGGAAAGAAATTGCAAAGTTTTATGGACTGAAAGCTGGCACTAAAATTGCACTGCACAAAAAAGGGCCTGGTCATGAGATATATGCTAACTTCCCCGACAAAATCATCCGTCCAGACTTTGTTCGAAGTAAGTTTTCTTTTCAACTATCTGCATATGTTGACTTACCCAGCAATGTCGAATGAATTGTGTAGTATTTAAGCAACCAATTGTTATTCCCTTTTCTTACTATATTCCTACCAATAACTTCTAGTTACCAATACACTTTTCTATTACCCTATTTTAACTAAATATTAATTTCCTTGTAATCCCATTTCCATCAGAAAGCGTCGCTGACAAGGAGACTCCGGAGGTGGAGAACGGGGCTGCCAACAAGTGGAGGTGGGGCGAGCTAGAACCGCAAGCGACTCCAGCAGGCCTAGACTTCATCAGCGGCCTCCCTGTTGATATGTTGAGAGTCATCATCTCCCTCCTACCAATCAAATATGGGGCACGGACAACCCTCCTTTCTTGGCAGTGGCGCCCCTATGGAACTCCAGCCCTCTCAACCTCATCGACACCCATGAGCTCTGCCATGGCTATCACAAAAGCTTGGATGCGTTCTCCAAGATCCTCGGCAGTCACCTTGGCCCAACCAAAGGCCTTAGAATGGGAAAGTTCTGTTCCAACGGCAAGGACCGAGCCAAGCTTGATGACTGGTTCCGATCACCCGCCCTAGATCAGCTCGAGGAGCTCACTTTTGATGATGGGCATATGCGATCGCTGTCAACGTTCGCACTCCGCCTCGCGCCCATGCTACGCATCGCCGAGTTCAGGAACTGCCATTTCCCGCCCCTTAATGACGCGCCTGCTCTTATTCTACCACGACTGAAGCACCTCGAGCTCGTCGTCATCTACCTCTCAAAGGGTGACATGGAGCGCCTGCTTCGTGGTTGTACTGCACTCGAGTACCTTTGTCTTCAAGCGATCAATGGGTTGAGTACCTTCCACATCACCTCCATTACTCTCTGGACTATTTATGTGTGTTGCTGGTGTGGCAGGAAGGCATCACAAGATGTGTACCACGATATGGTCATTGAGGACACACCTGCACTTGAGAGATTACTTGTAGTTGATCAAGAAGGTCCAACAAGAATCAATGTCATTTATGCGCCGAAATTGATTGTGGTGGGCTACTCGTCTGATAAATACTCCAAACTTGTTATTGGATCCACACCCGTTCAGGTACAACATTCGCCTTCTACCTCTCCTTCTACAAATTAACATTATTTCTAATTTTGAAGATGTTTGTTCATGTGTCATTCAAAAAATGATTCCCACAAGCTTGACCCCTAAACTGCGCACAGTGAAGGTCTTGGCACTAGAATCTATCGGCCTCGACCTGAAGCAAGTTGTCAGTTTCTTGAGATGCTTTCCATGCCTAGAGAAGCTATATATCGAGGTGATGTTCCTTTCCTGTTAAATGTTAACCATAAGGGATTTCAATTTGTGACACCTTTTTCCAATTTTACAATGACAATGTACTACAATTTCTGAAGGTTCTTTTGGAGGATTTTAGTACATACATGTCCCCCCCCCATCTTGGTTGCTTGATCCGTATGGTTACAATCAATAAGCATTTCTCCTTTGGATTCATATGTACTAGTTTTCTTAGGGAACTTTTCATCCACTCTAACCTCTTGTGAAGAGGCTACATTTTTCTAGAATGTAATCAAATGCCCATGTTAATCATGTCAGATCAAAGATGGCATGTTAGTGCATTTTACAAATCCTGGAAACCAAATAGCTAGGCATGTAGTAATGTTCAAAACTGCATGTAGGCACTAACACGTTTTCTTCCTTTGCAGATAAGATTAGGCCCAGTGGTGGATAATGTGATACAATATAACAATCACATCGAATGCCTAGATCTGCATCTCTCGGAAATTACTTTGAACTCCTACCGAGGGACCTTACCGGAGATTATATTCGCCAGGTTCTTTGTTCTCAGAGCAAGGGTGCTGAAGGAAATGAGGTTTACCCTACATTTATTTCGCAAAAGCAAATGGTTTGTTGATCAACGCCGGCGCTTGTGGCAGAATGGAGTAGGCTCCAAAAATGATGAATTTCATTTTGGAACTTCAGATGACAGAGTAATCGGAAGTCATCGTGTCAACCCCATACATGACTTCTCAGTGGCTGACCCCTTTGCAAAAATTTTGAGGTTTCGAAACCAGACTTATAAGCAGTGATATTAGTTTGAACGTCTCTGATATCCATGTTCAGCGGATCAGCGCGAGCATTTGCAGCTGATGAGCTGAATTTCATTTCTAATATCAGTTTGAACCTTGTAATCTTCGAATTTGAGCCATATAACTCTGGAATTTGAACCTTGTAACATTTCGAGCTTTTGTGGTACAATAGTCGAAATGGCATCGTATGAGACTCGTATATAGCTAGTACTATTTTGACCTTAATATGCAATGGTCTTAGATTTTATTAACCATTCTCGAATTAGTTTACCTTGTTGATCTCACAGCACACAATCTATATAGGTAACTCGACTGCGATCTTCGACATTATTGCACACAGTTGATTTCTTCCACCATGTGCACTGTAGAGCGCAGAATTAATTATCGCACTCGAGTGTCCATCATCACCCTTTTGTGTAACTTTGAACTCATCACCCAAGGGTAAACTTATGACCGAAGTCATTCCACACACTTCATTTTTATAAAGCTTTTTGCCAATAAACGCCCACGATTTGTCCCTCTTCTAGCTGACGCGTGGCCAAACTAGCCGGGCGGGAAGCTTGCATGGTAAACAACGCGGTAGCGTGGGAACATGCTCACCTATGATACATTTGGCGCCTCTTCGGGCCACGCGTGCGGTGCGGTGTTGTCAAGCATGCACTGGAATCCTCCACTATGAACACCGTGACAAGACATGACGATTCCAGGCCGGCCGGCCCGCATTTATTACAGCGGCCATTTAACCTACCCTTGTGTCTCTTCAACCTTTCGATCGCGCCCCACCATTGCAAGAAGCACATCCACCATGAGAAATTCTCAAAGGGTATCCTGCGCGGCTCCAATGGCGCTCCGAGCGACTGTTGGCGACGAGCAGCGGTTCACCATGCCTACCGTGGTGGACACCCACAGAAGGTTCATGGACCTCTCGGTGGTGTACACCAATGAACCGGTCTGGGTGGATTACTCCATCCACATCATGGAGTTGTTGCTTGCCGCGGAGAAGTACAAGGTGGTCGGGTTCAACCTCGAGTACACCCACGCTCGTGTCGGGTCTCGTCCCAAGGTCGTCGTTGCCCAGATGTGCGTGCGCCACCACGTCCTCGTCTACCACTACTGCCTGGCCACAAGGCCTTGCGAGCGTTTCGCCAGGTTCGTCAACATCCCCCACTACATGTTCGCTACGATGGACATCACCAATGGTGTAAAGGCGCTCGAGAATTCTGGCATCGCCTGCTAGAATCTTGTCGACATCCAGGGCCAATACAAGATCTGGGGCAGCAAGGAGCATGAGAAGGACTCACTGGTTCACCTCGCCAGATGGCAGGATAGTATGGATGCCTGAAGGTACAAGGTACCACTCAACTATTGAGGAATGGGCCAATCTGATCAATGCCCCAAAGGAAAGAGAAGATGACTTGGATGTCTATGCCAAGAAGAAGATGGATCACAATTCTATGTCAAACATGTACAAGGATATCCCAGACAAAGCTCTTGAGACTTTCAAGTTTGGGTCAGTCCATTTTCTTCTGTCAGGACTGCCAATGATCAACTAGATCCTAAGGCACACTCTCTTGCCCAAGTCAGGTGACCACAACATGATAAGAGGCCATGCAATTAACTTTCTACATATATTTGATGTGCCACAGAAGTTCAAGGTCATGAGCCTTATAGTTGAAACTATCAAGAGGACTGCAGCTGACCAGAAAAGAAGTTGTGGATATGCCCCACAAATTCAGGAGTTGATAAACTCAAAGATGGGCAAGGGCACATACTTGTTGGATAAGGAACACTTGCCTATCTATCCTGACTTTGAGGACAATCAAGTTGTGATGAATGAGAATGAACCATCATCAGTGCAAGCACAAGCAAAGAAGGAGAAGGCAAAGATGGAGAAGGCTACCAAGATGCCAACTCAAGAGGAGGCATCTGAATACTTTTTGAAGAGCAAGCAAGACCAGCTTGGTTATTTGATAGTATCAACTCTGAGGATTGAGAAGGGGTTGGCCACCCTGACTCGAAACCAAGAGATCTTGGAAAGAATCATGGAACAAAAATTCTATGATTCAGATGTCAAAGTAACTGAGATTCAGTCTGTTGTGGAGCAGTTACAGGATGACATGCAGGAGAGGAAGGGCAGAACAACCACTGATACATTTGCTAGAGTTCCTCGAGCTCAGAGATCATCTCCAGTGCCAGTATCAGACACTAGAGCCACTTCATTTGCACCAACTACAGCTTCAGTGCCACCAGCTCCAGCACCTACACCAGCTCCAGCTCCATCTACATCAACTGAAGCCTTCGTCCTTGGCGTTATCCGGACTCCACCACCTGAAGATCAAGCCTGAGAGTCGTTTTAGTGCTATGCATTTTCTATGAACTTTTTGGTAACTTGTTGCCAAAGGGGGATAAAAATGTATAGATCATAGGCTTCGAGAGAGAGCGTTGCTTTTTATTCTCTCTTGCTTTGGTGGTTGAACTTTATTTTCTTGATTGAGATACTTTATGCTTGTTTGTGATACTTGGATGATCATGTGTGTTTGATCATATGCTACATTAATGCTTGTTGGATGATACTCTCATTTTATCCCTATTTGATCATTCACTTTGCTTGGTGATGAGTGTATGTAATTCTTATCATTTTGAGTGCTCCACCAAGATGTATGTGACATGGAAGAGTAACCCATGATCCTAACTCATTGTGCATTTGCAGTCCAAAGCAAATCTTAAACTATGCACAAATTTAGGGGGAGCTCTTGCTTATCACATACTTCTCAAAGCGATGATGTTTTTCTCTTATTATCATTTGTCGAAGCTTTGATCTATATGTTGTCATCAATTACCAAAAAGGGGGAGATTGAAAGTGCAACTATCCCTGGGTGGTTTTGGTAATTCCTAACAACATATAGCTCATTGAGCTAACATTATTCCAAGATTAATATTTCAGGAAAAGCTCAATGAATGGCATGGCATGGATGAGAAAAGTGGATCCCTCAAAATTCTAAGGACAAAAAGTTTGGCTCAAGCTTCAAGCTCAAGACTCTACATTTTATATTTTAGTGATCCAAGATCACATTGAGTCTATAGGAAAAGCCAATACTATCAAGGAGGGATGAGGTGTTGCTTAATGGCTTACTTGCTCAAAGTGCTTAGTGATATGCTCCAAAACCCTCAACTACCTTCCCACATCCACATATGACCTAAACCAAAAGTCAAACTCGGCCCCACCGATTCTTTCTATCCGGCGCCACCGAGTTTCAAATGTCATAGCCACTGCCAGAAACCCTAGGCAAATCGGTCTCACCGATAGGGATCTCGGTCTCACCGAGATGGGATTGTAATCTCTCTGTTTCCCTTCATAACATTTCGGTCTTTCCAAGATGAGCGATCGGTCCCACCGAGATTGCAATGTAAACTCTCTGTTTCCCTTTTGTAACATTTCGGTCTCACCGAGATGAGCGAATCGGTCCCACCGAGTTTACCTGACCAACTCTCTGGTTAGCTTATTACCAAAATCGGTCCCACCGAGTTTGTGTAATCGGTCACACCGAGATTACGTTATGCCCTAACCCTAACCATATCGGTCCTACCAAGTTGCATCTCAGTCCCACCGAAAATCCTAACGGTCACTAGGTTTGCTGAATCGGTCCGACCGAGTTTAACCATTCGGTCCCACCGAGTTTGGCAAATTGTGTGTAACGGTTAGATTTTGTGTGGAGGCTATATATACCCCTCCACCCACTCTTCATTCGTGGAGAGAGCCATCAGAACATACCTACACTTCCAATACACATTTTCTGAGAGAGAACCACCTACACTTGTGTTGAGGTCAAGATATTCCATTCCTACCATATGAATTTTGATCTCTAGCCTTCTCCAAGTTGCTTTCCACTCAAATCTTATTTCCACCAAATCCATATCCTGTGAGAGAGAGTTCAGTGTTGGGAGACTATCATTTGAAGCACAAGAGCAAGGAGTTCATCATCAACACACCATTTGTTACTTCTTGGAGAGTGGTGTCTCCTAGATTGGCTAGGTGTCACTTGGGAGCCTCCGACAAGATTGTGGAGTTGAACCAAGGAGTTTGTAAGGGCAAGGAGATCGCCTACTTCGTGAAGATCTACCACTAGTGAGGCAAGTCCTTCGTGGGCGACGGCCGTGATGGAATAGACAAGGTTGCTTCTTCGTGGATCCTTCGTGGGTGGAGCCCTCCGTGGACTCGCGCAACTGTTACCCTCCATGGGTTGAAGTCTCCATCAACGTGGATGTATGGTAGCACCACCTATCGGAACCACGAAAAAAACATCCGTGTCTCCAATTGCATTTGAATCCTCCAAACCCTTCCCTTTACATTCTTGCAAGTTGCATGCTTTACTTTCCGCTGCTTATATACTCTTTTGCATGCTTGCTTGAATTGTGTGGAGATTGCTTGACTTGTGCTAAGATAGCTAAAAATCTGCCAAGAACTAAAATTGGGAAAATGCTAGATTTTTATTTGGTCAAGTAGTCTAATCACACCCCCTCTAGACATACTTTCGATCCTACAACAGAGCGTAGCTGTTGTGCGAACAAAGAAAATCACATCGCACACGGACTAAACAATGGAAGCCGTCGGTGATGGTTTCATCAATCACTCACAATTGTATATCGACAATCGTTTGCTCACAATACACACGGCTTATTAGCGGTAATCGTCTGTGGTGTTATCGGTCTTCGCACATGTTTCCGATTACAGACCTGTTTGCCTCGTATCACACACATCTTGTTCATTTGAACCGTTTCTGTTCTCATGTCTCAACGCAAACAGTTCATCCGAGTGAACCGCATGTCGTATATCACACACACCTTTGATTTGGCTGACTATTTCTTTTGTGTTGCCTAATCACAAACAGTTCATCCGAGTGAACCGTATACTGTACATCACACACACCTTCATCTGGCTGCCCGTTTCTTTTGTTCCTCCTCATCGTAAACGGTTAATTGAGCTGAACCGTCTGCCTTGCATCGCACACGTAACTAAAATCTAAACCGTGTTTGATGCATCCTCCATCGGAAACGTTTTGCACCTTTTTTGACAGTCTTTTTAACACCACCATTTGCGATTATGGCATCACACACAGTTTCATCGAAGGGCCTCTGATCGTAGTGTCGCGTTAGCAGCATCCTGCAGTAGTGATGGGACCTACAAATTCACCCAAGGACACACATGTGATTTTTCAACCAACTTTGGTGCACTGGAGCATGTGCTTGTAGTTCAAATTTGAATTATCCACATAAAATACCTAGAAAACCTAGTTAATGTATAAAAAGGCCCAAACGAACCCCAAAAAATTCCAAAATTAAACACAACACTCCAGTTGTTCTATGTTGACACTAGAAATTTTTTTAAAGCAATAAGAGGCAACAGATATCATTCCATCCCCAAAGGTGGCACGTTCCGTACCGAAACCATCACGCTTGTTGTGAGAATCTTATACCCAAACCTATCCCC
Organism: Aegilops umbellulata; assembly: GCA_032464435.1. Lineage (NCBI taxonomy): Eukaryota > Viridiplantae > Streptophyta > Magnoliopsida > Poales > Poaceae > Aegilops > Aegilops umbellulata. The sequence continues at coordinate 64,226,987 of CP136057.1, forward strand.
AAATGGGATTTTTTTTTACCATAGCATGTTGATGCCGCTCCATGATACCATGCCAAGTTTCATGAATTTCACATGAGTTTTGGATTTACTAGAATTTAAAAACCAGGTATCTCAACGTTTTGCCGGCAATCAACAGTGCACTGGTGTTTGAAATTCATTCCCATTTCTTGTATTGGTCCTAAGCATGCACCCAAGGACACATATTTGACTTTTCAACCAATTTATATGCACCGGAGCATGTGCATGTAGTTTAATTTTAAATTGTGCACCTGGAATGGCTAGAAAACCAGTTCAATGTATAAAATGTCCAAACGAACCCTGAATAATTCCAGTTCTTTTACGACACACATATAGTTGCATGTTCACTGCAGATAAAAGGTCTAGCAATTCAAACACCGTCCATTGACGCTGTGACCCCATTATGTAATTAAAATCAAGAAGAAAAATCAAGTAGATCCCACACAGTTTATTATCACCAACCATGTGAGATGTAGTACAAAATATCTTGGAGCACCGTTGGTGTATAGTACGTCTATGGCTTACATGAGAAGGTGCGTCCGCTACAGTCCATAGCCGGCGTGTCAAGCACACTAGCTCGCTCCCCAAATACTCCCGCCTTTGCATCCCTCGCAATCTCGAAAATATTACTGCCTCGTAATCTCGAAAATATCTACCGCCTGGAAGGTTTTAATGTTTGATAGCACACGATTAGTATGTGCGGACCGTGTGCGATGTCTGTTACTCCCGCTCTGCTTCAGTCCCTTGATTCAAATTTTTAGTAGCCCCGACATTATACTCCCGCCTCTGCATCCATCGCAATCTCAAAAATATTTGCTCGCCCTTGATCCAAATTTTCAGTAGCCCCGCCTTGTTATTCCCGCCTAGTAAAGTTTTCAGTTGCCGCAGTATTTCCTCAAACACCACCTTGCCCCCCCCTCCACACACACCACACACTCCCCAAAACCTCCGCTCACATAGACAGACACAACCCTCGAAACCATTGGTAGGTCGCCGCCATCGCCAGTGCCTCCATCCTCAACCTTTGGCTGTGTGCCAGGGAGCTCGAGGAGCCAATGGCCAACAAGAGGTTTATCGCGGCCTTTTCGCCCGAGGCCGGTGAGGTGGCCGCCGAGGTGTCCCCGTTGTCCTCCGCGGGCTCGATCCGCCATTGCCGGTCCCCCGATCCGCCCGCCGCCACGCCCCTACGCCGGTTCGAGGACTTCCCTGTCCTTCCTCGGATCTGGCAGCCGACGAGGTCCTACCTCGGGGTCCGGCAGCGACGATGGGGGACGTGGGTCGCTGAGATTACATATCGGGAGACCCACACCCGCCAGTGGCTCGGTAGCTTCCACACGGCCGAGCTCGCGGCCATGGAGTACAACAGTTGGCAGGTCCGCTACCACGGCGCGACGGCTAGGATCAATTTCCTCTTCGGCACACGTCCAGTCCACCTCGTTCCACTAGAGCCAGGGGTGGTGAGCTCGGCTATGGCACGAGAGGACCGCGAGGCATGGGAGCGCCTCGAGGCCGAGGCCGCCGCCGAGGCCTACATGCAAGAGCTCTGCCAGCAGCACCCGGAGCTCGTGGAGGCGGAGTGGGCGATCTTTGCCGGTGCGGAGGGCGGAGAGGTTATCGCGCTCTCCTCCGATGACGAGGTCGAAGGCGGCGAGGATGGCGGTGCGGAGGGCGGCGAGGTTATCACGCTCTCCTCCGATGACGAGGTCGAAGGCGGCGACGACGACGGCACGGACGGCGTCGGGGTGGGCCCCGAGGATGAGAATATCGATGTCGACGAGTGGAGGAGTGCCTTCCCCAACGACCCCGACGACGGCACTGGCCCGGACCCAGCTCGCGGCACACCGTACATGACAAGGAAGGATTGGCTCGACCTCTACTTCGACCGAAAGTAGTTTAGCTTAGTTTAAATTTATGTTTTATGTTCGGTTATGCAAACTATCTATCTTTATGTTTGAATGCAGGCTACATTCGGTTGAACCTGCTTTGAACTTGATCAAATTGAAGTTTACAACCTTAAGTTTAGGGGATCGACTAGAAAAGGCCAAAAATTGCTTTATATATATATATATATGTATATGTATATATATGTATGTATATATATATGTGTGTGTGTGTGTGTATATATATATATATATATGTATATATATCCACTAAGGGTTTTAGTCCTTTAACTTTTTAAGGATCGGCTAGAGATGGCCTTATGACTTGTTTATTTCAGTTCTTCACAATGTGTTACCTTAATGATCTGATGATGTCTAGATATACATGTAATAAAATCTTATATAATGGGATGGAGGGAGTGTTGTACTACATCATTTTTATATTGTTGTTTAGCTTCTAATATTAACTTGGTGCTTTTAGGTACATATATCATTGCCAAAGATCCACACTTCGACCCATTCTGCGTATGGGGCGATGAGATATTCATGAACCAGCATCAAGTGAGGAAACTGATAAAGATTGTTATTAAAATGGATCAAAAGATGTCAATCGAACTATTTGTTTACACTTTATGCAAGACAACAGTGAACTGCAGGATGGTAAGTAAGAACCATGTAGCCTTCTTTTTACTGCCTGTAATGAGTTGTGTTAGATGACAATGTCTGAATCTTTTCTCTCTTGCAGTGGATACTGAAGCAGTTTACTCAAGATTACCTCTCAAACTACATGATTGGCGGTCGGCCATCACAAGGGGTTGGACTAGAGACCTGCATGCCTTCTGCTTCCAGGAGAGTACAATAGGGCCATCCCGCTTCACCTTGTTCAGCAACCGGAATGTATGTCGCCTCTTTCTTTACCATCTTAAATAGTACAAGTATAGAACCCTGGTTCATCATTCTTTACTTGGTGCTTATGTAATTTTTAAACATATGTACCTGTGAATCAAATAATGCATAGGTTGTTTGAACCTGATGGATATGAATAAAGTTGTAGCCTACTTTCAAGTTCAAATTAGGTACAATTTTAAATAGCAGCAGTTAAATTAGGGCAAAATTACGGTGTGCAGGTCATTACGGCACACATGATTTGTAAAACACAAACGTTTGCAATATACACCATAATCCGAGATGGTTCACAGAGAGGAAACGTGTGCAAGCATGCACACAGTTGCCGTTTGCAAAGCGTGGGTGATGTCACACACTATCACATACGGTGTGGGAAAACTAAATGTGTGTGATTGTCTACCTATCGTACATGGTAAATAATCATGAACTGTTTGTGATGTGCCAGGCATCATAAAACTCTCGTTCCTGGAATCTGCCTGGAATCTGTTGATTGTTCCATGATATTATATTATCTGTTTTGGATGTTTAATGGGCTTTAATATGCTCTTTTATATTATTTTTGGGACTAACCTATTAACTGGAGGCCCAGTGCCAGTTTTTGTTTTTTTTTGCCTATTTTAGTGTTTCGCAGAAAAGGAATATCAAACGGAATCCAAACGGAATGAAACCTTCGTGATGATCTTTCTTGGACCAAAAGCAAACCATAAGACTTGGAGTTGAAGTCAGGAACACCACGAGGCGGCCACGAGGCAGGAGGGCGCGCCCAGGGGGTAGGCACGCCCCACCCTCGTGGGCCCCTCGTAGCTCCACTGACGTACTTCTTTCGCCTATATATACTCTTATGCCCTAAAAACATCAAGGAGAGCCACGAACCCACTTTTCCATCGCCGCAACCTTCTGTACCCGTGAGATCCCATCTTGGGGCCTTTTCCGGCGATCTCCCGGAGGGGGAATCGATCATGGAGGGCTTCTACATCAACACCATAGCCTCTCTGATGAAGCGTGAGTAGTTTACCACTGACCTTCGGGTCCATAGTTATTAGCTAGATGGCTTCTTCTCTCGCTTTGATCCTCAATACAAAGTTCTCCTCAATGCTCTTGGAGATATATTCGATGTAATACTCTTTTGCGGTGTGTTTGCCTAGATCCGATGAATTGTGGATTTATGAACATGATTATCTATGAATGTTATTTGGTTCTTCTCTGAATTCTTATATGCATGATTTGATATCTTTGCAAGTCTCTTCGAATTATCGGTTTAGTTTGGCCTACTAGATTGATCTTTCTTGCAATGGGAGAAGTGCTTAGGTTTGGGTTCAATCTTGCGGTGTCCTTTCCCAGTGACAGTATGGGCAGCAAGGCAAGTATTGTATTATTGCCATCGAGGATAAAAAGATGGGGTTTATATCATATTGCTTGAGTTTATCCCTCTACATCATGTCATCTTGCCTAATGCGTTACTCTGTTCTTATGAACTTAATACTCTAGATGCATGTTGGATAACGGTCGATGTGTGGAGTAATAGTAGTAGATGCAGAATCGTTTCGGTCTACTTGACACGGACATGATGCCTATATTCATGATCATTGCCTTAGATAACTTCATAATTATGCGCTCTTCTATCAATTGCTCGGCAGTAATTTGTTCACCCACCGTAATACATGCTATCTTGAGAGAAACCACTAGTGAAACCTATGGCCCCCGGGTCTCTTTCTTATTATATTTCATCTCTGTTATTTACATTGCATCCCGTTTACTATTTTGCAATCTTTACTTTCCAATCTATACAACAAAAATACCAAAAATATTTACTTTATTATCTTTATTAGATCTCACTTTTGCGAGTGGCCATGAAGGGATTGACAACCCCTTTATCGCGTTGGTTGCAAGGTTCTTGATTGTTTGTGCAGGTACTAGGTGACTTGTGCGTTGCCTCCTACTGGATTGATAACTTGGTTCTCAAAAACTGAGGGAAGTACTTACGCTACTTTGCTGCATCACCCTTTCCTCTTCAAGGGAAAACCAACGCATGCTCAAGAGGTAGCAAGAAGGATTTCTGGCGCCGTTGCTAGGGAGATCTATGCCAAGTCAAGACATACCAAGTACCCATCACAAACTCTTCTCCCTCGCATTACATTATTTGCCATTCGCCTCTCGTTTTCGTCTCCCCCACTTCTAAAATGATTTTCGAAAACGTTTGCCTTTTCTTCGCCGTTTTCTGTTCGCTCTTTTTCGCTTACTTCTTGTCTGCTTGTGTGTTGGATTGTTTGTTGGTCACGATGGCTCAAGATAATACTAAATTGTGTGACTTCTCCAATCCAACAACAATGATTTTATTAGCACTCTGATTGCTCCCACTACCGATGCTGAATCTTGTGAAATTAATACCGCTTTGTTGAATATTGTTATGAAAGATCATTTTCTGGCCTTCCTAGTGAAGATGCCGCTACCCATCTAAACAACTTTGTTGATTTGTGTGATATGCAAAATAAGAGAAATGTGGATAATGATATTGTTAACTGAAGCTATTTCCGTTTTCGCTTAGAGATCGTGCTGAAACTTGGTTCTCTTCTTTGCCTAAAAATAGTATTGATTCATGGAATAAGTGCAAAGATGCTTTTATCTCTAAGTATTTTACTCCCGCTAAGATCATCTCTCTTAGGAACGATATTATGAATTTTAAGCAACTTGATCATGAGCATGTTGCACAATCTTGGGAGAGAATGAAATTAATGGTACGTAATTGCCCTACACATGGTTTGAATTTGTGGATGGTTATACAAAAAATTATACCGGATTGAATTTTGCTTCTAGAAATCTTTTATGGAAATCACTTTAGGAGAAGCTACTAAACTCCTAGACAATATTATGGTTAATTATTCTCAATGGCACACCGAGAGGTCCACTGGTAAAAAAGTTCATGCGATTGAAGATATTAATGTTTTGGGTGGAAAGATAGATGAACTTATGAAATTGTTTGCTAATAAAAGTATTTCTTCTAATCTTAATGATATGCCTTTGTCCACTTTGATTGAGAATAATAATGAATCTATGGATGTGAATTTTGTTGGTAGGTACAACTTTGGTAACAACGCGTATAGAGGAAACTTTAATTCTAGGCCGTTCCCTAGTAATTCCTCTAATAATTATGGTAATTCTGTCGGAGTAATGGGCCACGGGTAGCCTAACCCGAGTCCCTGAGCATTTCAAAGACATAGGGCCGGCTGCGCCCCTCAAACATCAAGGATGAAGCGTCGCCTTCTGGGGGCTGGCTGGCTCGAGCGGCCGACTGCCAGAAGACGGCCAAGCTCCAGGAGACGGGCCCAAGGCGGGCCGACTCCTAGCAGGCGACCTCTAGAGAGGTCGGCTCCTAGCAGGCGGCCCACAATGCTCTCAACGTCTGCGCCCCATTAAGAAGACAAGATAGGATGTGGCTACAGTGCAGCCCATCACCCCCATATTGAGGGCAAGGCGCGGCCACAGTGCCCCGTACAAGCAGAGAACCCCGCACGGCGCGGCACTGTTGCCACTCCGCCCTCGACGTCATCCCTAGCAGGTGGAACCCTATTCACATGACGGCCTGTCGGTACGGCCTGCAGGCGGCGGGCCCTACCAGGCAGCGAGAGCCCGGAGGGCGGCTGAACCTGGCAAGTCGGACTCGAGGGAGGCCGGCCTCTAGCAGAAGGCCTACTCTTCTCTCGGAGTCCGTGCGCCATTAACCAGATGAGACACGGTGTTGCTATAGTGATCTCCCACCAGACGGCGGGACTGTAGCCACGCCTCCCCCGACCAAGCGTGCGTCATTAGCGTTGCGGCTACAGTAACAAGCAGCCGACCGGACCCACAAGCGGCGGAGGCGGCGGGCCCCAGCAGCCGGTGGAGAAGCCGGCGACCAGAGACATTGACAACCAGGTCCTACACCCGGCCAGATTACCATTGTACCCCTGGGGGTAGGCCTATATAAACCCCCCAGGGCACCCATGCAAAGGGTTCCAAACCTGTTAGACCTAGACTCATACACAGAGGAAGGAGAGAGCTAGCCCTGCTTTCTTCTACCTCTAGCATACAGCTCGAGGAGCACCATTGTACTCACTAGTGCCTTAGTGATCATGCAGAGACCCCGCGGAGCAGGACTAGGGGTGTTATCTCCTAGGAGAGCCCCGAACCTGGGTAAAGTGTGCCGGCGTTCGTGTCTACGCTTCATCCCGCTTCCAGGCACCGGCGACGTTCTACTCACTCCCACCATGATAAGCCATCCTTTGGCATATGTCGCACCCAACCCCTGACATTTGGCGCCCACCATGGGGCGAGGTGCACCGTCTCCCGGAGACCTGTTCTAGATGGGAACCTTGTTCCTTCCTGGCGAGTGCAGCTAGCCCGGCATGCCAGACGGCGTCTGCGCCGACGGGCTGCATGACATAGAGGTCATCTGCACGGCGAGCTGCCTCGCCGATCTTGTTGGCGAGATTCGCCTTTCCGACGAGCCCGTATCTGATGCGGGCACAGATGGCCCCGAGAGCCGCCTCGTCAGCCTCCTCGACCAGCTCCACGTCATCAGCGAGCCGGTTGTGGACCTGGAGTCGGTTGGCTCTACCGATCCGATGCTTGTCGACTCCGACATGGCATCACTCGACGCCTTCCCCACCAATGTGGTGGTCTACGACGAGCCGCTCCCTCGCGCGGATAGTGGTGGAAGCACCATCATGGAGGTGCTTGTCACCAGCCATGGCGAGCACTCTAACGGGGGTGCTCGAGACCCGCTCGAGGCGGCGCTGCAAGACCTGACTGCGCCCATCCCAGAAGACACCGACGCCAAGACACTGGAGGCGCGCCACGTCCAGCTCGTCGAAAGCGCCAACAGGCTGGCCAGCATGAGACGTCTTTTGGAGGCCTACCAGCGTGAGATGGACCGCGCCGTTGGCGGCACGCCGGCTCCTGGTGGGCCTAGCCGATTGGCACGATCTGGCAGCACGGCATGGCCATTGCCAGCATGTCCGGGGCAGATCATCCCGTCTACGCCACTCCCGCGGAGAATATACGAGTTGCCCAGGCGGCAGCAGACGAGCTGGACAAGCTCGAGGGCGACGAGCGTCGCCACATGACGGAGCGCGTCCAGCGGCTCATTGAAGCGCCCAACCGGCGGAACGACGATCCGCCTCCTCCCCAAGATTAAGGCGCGACATCCCGGACACCGACTGGTGGCGTCCGTGACAGAAGAGACAAGGAGTCGGCTGCCAGCCGTAGCCGAACTCGCATCACCATCGAGCGCGACCAAGAAGGCCACCCAAGAGCAGTGGAACGACGGTACGACTATCTGCCTCCCCCTCCTTCCCACAGGGAGAGGCGCTTTTCCCCTCCGCCTGTTGACCACCCGACACTCGGCGATCGCCTTGGCCGCCGGGAAGGGGTCAGAGAGATTGATGCCCACTACCGGATCGATCGCCTCTAACCGATCCCTGGCGCTAGAAGAAGAAGACGCGTTGGGCCTGCGTTGCTTTGGCCCCCGCATCCGCGACAAGCCCTTTCCTAAAGGGTTCACGCTCCCAAGAGATACGCCCAAATACACCGGCTCCGTGAAGTCGAAGGACTGGTTGGTCGACTATTCCACGGCCGTCAGCATAGCAAACGGCAACAAGCCCGTTGCTGTGAAGTATGTCCCGCTCATGCTCCAGGGCACAGCCTGGACATGGCTGAACAACCTGAAGCCCCGCAGCATCAACAGTTGGGTTGATTTCACCGAAGCCTTCATCCGCAACTTCACTAGCACGTACAAGCGGCCGCCCAAGCCTCGCCAGCTCACCCTGTGCGTCCAAGACCCCAACGAGTCGATTCGCGATTACCTCACGCGTTGGGCCAACCTGCACAACTCTTGCGAGGGCGTGTATGAGGTGCAGGCCATTGAGTATTTCACTCCCGGGTGCCAAGAAGGCACCCTCCTCAAGCACCGTCTTCTCTGTGACGAGCCGGCGACCCTCGACGAGCTACTGATCATAGCAGACAAGTACGCCACGGTCGACTCCTCCATGAAGGCGGAGATTCAAGTCGATGCATCTGGCAAGGTGGCACCCCAAGCTCCTCGGACCCCAGCTGGTGACACCAGTCGGCGCCAGCAGCAACGCGACAACAAGCGCAAAGCCACACAGCCGGCCTCCACAAGCCGGTAGGTGGCAACAATTGAAGATCAACAGCCGGAAGGGCAGCCTCCTCCCAAGCACCAGAAAGGCGGCAAGCCCAACTGGCTGCCCGCCTTCTGATACGAGCAGACCCTCGATGCACCCTACAAGTTCCACAGCTGCGCGAAGCCGTCCAACCACACCACTCGAAAGTGCCACTAGCTCACCAGGATCGCTAAGGGCGACGGACTCCTGCCTCCTCCGCCTGCCGGCCCGCCGCCTCCTCCTCCCCAGCAGCCGGCGGTTCGGCAGTCGGTGCAATACAAGATGAGTATCCTGAAGAGCATGGAGCTTATGTCGTGTTCACCAGTGTGGACGACAATAAGCACAGCAGACGGCAGCGGCAACAAGAAGTACATGCAGTAGCATCAGAGACCCCCGAGTTCATGCATTGGTCTGAGAAGCCCATCAGCTGGAGCAGAGCTGACCACCCGGAGGTGATGCCCTCTCCTGGTTCTTATGCCCTGGTCTTGGACGCCACCTTCGCAACGGAGAGGCGGGCTGCTCGCTTCTCCCGAGTTCTGATAGATGGCGGCAGCAGCATCAACATCCTATACCGAGACACTATGGAGAAGTTGGGAATCAAGAAAAGGCAGCTTCAGCCCAGTCGGATTGTATTCCATGGCATAGTTCCTGGCCTTTCCTGCTCACCAATCGGCAAGACCCAGATAGACGTCCTCTTTGGGGACAAAGATCACTTCTGCCGAGAGCCAGTCTGGTTTGAGGTGGTGGACCTTGAGAGCCCCTATCATGCGCTACTTGGCCGGCCCGCTCTGGCCAAGTTCATGGCGGTCCCCCACTATGCTTACCTCAAGATGAAGATGCCAAGCACCAAGGGAATCCTGACCATAGTAGGAGACTACAAGAAGTCGTCCGCTTGTGCAGCAGACAGCAGCCGGCTAGCCGAGTCCCTCGTGATTGTAGCAGAGAAGCACTCCTTGACCGGGTTGTGGCAATGGCAGGCAAGCAGCCAGAAATATCGCCGAACCCCAAGGAGTCGGAAGCTGAGGGCTCGTTCGAGCCGGCAAAAGAAACGAAGAAGATACCCTTGGACCCGGAGCACCCGGAGAGGCATGCTGTCACTGGTGCAAACCTTGACAGCAAATAGGAAAGCGAGCTTGTCGATTTCCTCCTTGAGAATCAGGACATCTTTGCATGGTCTCCTAAGGACATGCCGGGTGTTCCGACGGATTTCGCCGAGCACAAGTTACATGTCCGACCTGATGCCAAGCCGGTCAGGCAGCCCTTGCGCCGCCTGTCAGAAGAGAAGAAGAGTCGTTGGAGAAGAGATAGCCCGGCTTCTAGCAGCCGGTTTCATCATGGAAGTGTTCTTTCCAGAATGGTTAGCCAACCCATTCCTTATACTAAAGAAAAATAAGCAGTGGCACATCTGTATTGATTACACTAGCCTCAACAAAGCTTGCCCCAAAGATCCATTTGCTTTGCCAAGAATTGACCAACTGATAGACTCCACAGCCGGATGCGAGCTGTTGAGCTTTTTGGATGCATACTCAGGGTATCATCAGATCAAGCTAAACCCGGCCTACAGGTTAAAAACCGCCTTCATCACACCATTCGGAGCCTTCTGCTACCTGACCATGACGTTCGCCTTGAGGAATGTCGGCACCATGTTTTAGCGTTGCATGCAAAAGTGCCTCCTCAAGCAACTCGGCAAGAACGCCCATGTCTATGTGGACGACATTGTGGTGAAGACGAAGAAGCGTGGCACTCTGCTAGAGGATCTCAAGGAAACCTTTGAAAATTTGCGCCGCTTTCAAATCAAGCTCAACCCGGAGAAATGTGTCTTTGGAGTACCATCCGCCAACTTCTTGGCTTCCTGGTCTCAGAGCGCGGCATAAAGTGCAACCCTGTGAAGATAAAGGCCATTGAGAGGATGGAGGTGCCCACCCGACTGCCGGATGTGCAAAAATTCACCAGCTGCTTGGCATCCATCAGCCGTTTCATCAGTCGGCTGGGCGAGAAGGCTCTTCCCCTGTACCAGCTTATGAAGAAGACCCACTTTTTTCGAGTGGAACGACAAGGAGGATGAAGCTTTTCTCCAGGTCAAGAAGATGTTGACCACTCCGCCTGTTCTGGCGGCTCCGACTGCTAAGGAGCCCATGCTTCTCTACATCGCCGCCACCAGCCGGGTGGTCAGCATAGTCATAGTTGTGGAGCGCAAGGAAGACGGCAAGGCATTACCAGTCCAGAGGTCGGTCTATTACCTGAGTGAAGTGTTGTGTGCCTCCAAGCAGAACTACCCCCACTATCAGAAGATGTGCTGCGGCGTGCATTTCGCTGCCAAGAAGCTGAAGCCGTACTTCAAGAGCACCCAATCACTGTTGTCTGCACTACTCCACTTGCCGAGATCATTGGAAGCCGAGATGCATCGGGCCGAGTGGCCAAATGAGCCGTAGATTTGGCCCCCTACACCATCTACTACCAGCCTCGCACCGCCATCAAGTCACAAGCACTGGCCGACTTCCTCGTCGACTGGGCCGAGACCCAGTACCTGCCGCCAGCGCCGGACTCCACCCATTGGCGCATGCACTTTGATGGTTCCAAGATGCGCACCGGTCTGGGAGCCGACATCGTTCTCACCTCTCCCAAAGGTGACAATCTCAGATATGTGTTGCAAATTCATTTTGCTGCCTCCAACAATGTAGCAGAATATGAAGCACTTATACACGGGCTCTGGCTTGCCAAGGAACTCGGCATTCGCCGGATCCTGTGCTATGGTGACTCCAACTTGGTGGTCCAGCAGTCGTCGGGCGACTGGGATGCCAAGGATGCAAATATGGCGAGCTACCGCTTCCTCGTACAGCAACTCAGTGGATACTTTGAAGGGTGTGAGTTCCTCCATGTGCCAAGAAATGACAATGAGCAAGCAGATGCCTTGGCACGGATCGGCTCCACCCGGAAAGCAATACCATCCGGCGTCGCCCTACAGCGCCTCCTCAAGCCGTCTATTAAGCCGTCATCTGAATCAGATTCCATCTTCGTGCCGTCTCGTCCCGAAGCAGTCGGATCCAACTTGGGGACTACAACAGCCGGCTCGGGGACTTCGGCACGCGGCTCGGGGGCTGCAGCAGTTGCACCTGGCCCGGGGACTTCAGAACCCGACCCGGGGACTGCGGCAGTCGGCCCGGGGACTTCATCAACGCAGCAGGCGGCTGACGACTCCAACCCGTTGCCTCCCAGCCCAACCGCCCTCGTGCAAGTTGCAGTTCTGGCAGTCGAAGAAATAGCAGCACCTTCATGGGCGCAACCCATTCTCAACTTTCTGGTGAACAAAGAGCTGCCGACTGATGAGATCTCGGCCCGACAAGTGCAACGTCGGGCAGCAGCATACACCATTGTCAATAGAGAACCTGCGAGGCGCAGTGTCACTGGTGTGTACCAGCGCTGCGTAGAGCCGGATAAAGGCCAAGCAATCCTCAAAGATATCCACCAAGGCGAGTGTGGTCACCACGCGGCTTCAAGATCACTTGTGGCCAAAGCTTTCCGCCATGGTTTTTCCTGGTCGACTGCTCTAGAAGATGCCAAAGACTTGGTCCAGAAATGTAAAGGGTGCCAGAAGTTCCATTCCAAGCCACATATGTCGGCTTCTACACTCAATATCATCCCCATTGCCTGGCCCTTTGCCGTCTGGGATTGGACATGGTGGGACCATTCAAGACAGCACGCGGCGGCCTGACTCATTTGCTCGTCGTCGTGGACAAATTCACCAAGTGGATAGAAGCAAAGCCAATTAAGAAGTTGAATTGACTGACTGATGTGACTTTCATCGCTGACATCACCATTCAGTATGGCATACCACACAACATCATCACCGACAACGGCACGAACTTTGCCAAAGGCACCTTGGCTCGTTTCTGCGCGATGCAGGGAATCTGACTAAACTTAGTGTTTGTTGCCCATCCGCAGTCAAACAGCCAAGTGGAGCGAGCAAACGGCCTCATTTTGTCCGACATCAAGCCCCGACTAGTCGAGCCTCTGGAGCGTTCGGCCAGCTGCTGGCTCGACGAGCTGCCGGCCGTCCTCTGGAGCTTGCGCACAACTTCGAACAAGTTAACCGGCTTTACGCCTTTCTTCCTTGTCTACGGTGCCAAAGCCGTCATCCCGAGGGACATAGAATTCGACTCCCCTCGAGTCACCATGTACACCGAAGAGGAGGCCAACGAGGCGCGAGAAGACGGCGTCAATCTGCTGGAAGCAGGCCGGCTATTGGCACTCAGCCGGTCCACCATCTACCAGCAGAGTCTACGCCGATACTACAATCGGAAGGTCAAGCCAAGATATTTCCAAGAGGGAGACCTTGTGCTCCGACTGATCTAGCGAACAGCCAGCCAGCACAAGCCCTCAGCACCTTGGGAAGGCCCCTTCATCATCAGCAAAGCTTTGGGCAACGACTCATACTACCTGATCCATGCTCAGAAGCCCAGAGTACGCAAGAGAGATGACTCCGGCAAGGAGACGGAGCGACTGTGGAATGCCAACCTTCTTTGAAAATTTTACAGTTGATGCATTATGGACCACGCTACCTTTTGTATTAAGTACGAAGACTCCGGGTCCCCCGAGAAGAGCTGGGGGGCTACCCTCTTTTATCTATATGATAAGTATTATTCCTGTGAGTATGTTATTTCATTTTCCCGCCTGGCACCGGGTTCGACTAGTCGGCCCGGGGGGCTCGCCGCCTTGTACTATGTGGTGCTTCCTGCAGTTGGACAAGTAGTGTGTTGGCACCTAAACCTTCTCCTGCCAAAAGCCGCAGCTCGCAGAGTGACTGTTTAGTGGGCAGGAGTTGAAGAAACGGTGTCCAGACGAAAAATGGCTAAGGACTCAAAGCGCGCACATAGCCCAGGCCGGCATCCCGCCTCATCGACTGGCTGCTGAGCAGCCGGCCGGCAGACTTCTACTTACCTTGCTAACGCTCCAGTCGGCAAAGTACTTGCTCTCCCGAAAGTAGCCAAGTACTTGACCCAGCCACAGTCCGCAGAGCGGCTGTTTGGATGGCAAGACGGCAGCCAAGGGAGAGCGGCAAAGGAAAAAAGCCAAGAAGTAGAAAGCAAGGAAAGACAGAACTCGGCAAAAATATTTACATGTCAAAAGGCCCTTGGCCAGCATTCAACAGAGTTTGAAATACACCCCGCGGGTGGAATTGTGCAAATTTAACAAAGTTTGTCAAGACTGGTAAAGCAGGAAAACAAAGATAAGACGGCGGCCTAGGGAGCAGCAGAAGGGCCCGGCTAGTTGGCAGAGTCGGTGGTGCCAGTTGGTGGAGTGGACGGCTGGTCAGTCTTCGCTTGGTCGCCTCCAGCAGCAGTCGGCGCACTCGAGCGCGGCTTGTTGTTCGAGGCATGGTCAAGCTGAGGCTGGTCGTCTGCTCCAACCTCTGGCGCATCTTCTCCGCCTTCCTCATCCTCCTCGTCTTCTCCCTCATCACTGGAGTCGATCATCTCGGCCGAGTCCTCTTCGTCCTCTAGGTTTAGCCCGAACCACTCTGGTGGTGCCTCAGCTCAGGAACGAAGATACTGGTGTTGGTGTACTCGGCGATCGTCGCGGCCCGCCTGATAAGATCACGCTCCACCTCCACCAGCTCCTCTTGGGCCTCCTATCGAAACATGGTCAACTGGACTAGATTTAGCCCAGGGTACCACGCCTTGATGAACTCCAAGGCCCGGTGCGCTCCACCTTGGGCTGAGGAACCCTTTCAAGCCTCAAGGCGGCCGGCCGCCACCTCCAGCCAGTCGACAGTCCGACTGGGAGTGCGCGGAGCCGGCATGTCTGGCCAAAGGGCGGAGATCGCTTGGGCCCCGACACGCTAAAGATGACGCAGCATCTAATGAGCTGGCCGAAGGCGGGCCTGGATGCTAAGAAGCTGCTCGCTAAGGGTCCCGGGGGCATCGGCAGCGATCTGCGCACCTTCCGCCCTCCGTTCCTCACGGTAAGCCTCAATAGCCTGGTTGGCGGTGCTAGAGTGGCCAGGGAAGAAGTCTGCTCAGAACAAAAAGCAAGTAAGGCAGAAGTCAGAACCTAGAAGCCGGCCTGGTCAGTAGCCAGTGGCTCAAAGAAAGGAAAAAGAAGAAGCTAAGCATCAACCATGTCTTCAATGCTACCGAAGCCAGCAGTCAGCAGCGTCTCCTTGTTGGCCCAGGCGGAGCGTTCGGTCTCAAACTCGGCAAGGAAATTGGACTCTTTCTCCTCCGCCTCCTTCTGGGCCGTCTGGAGAAGCTTCACCTGCTCCGCCAGTTGCGTGACCAGTCGGTCACGCTCCTGGGCCAGCTCGTTGCACTCTACCTCCTTGGCATGCAGCGCGGTGTTGGCTTCACCCAGCTGCTGCTGAAGGGAGGCATTGGCCTCTGCAAGAGTAGAAGAAGAGAAAGATATCAACGACCAACAAAGAAGAAGCACAGTTGCCGGGGAGATCTGGCCTGACTGCTCAGCAGTCGGCCCGAATCTCGGGGGCTACAGCCCGCGGGTGCGCCATCGCGCCCCCGCAGAGAAGAAGTTATCAACAGTCAAGAAAGAAGAAGCGTAGTTGTCGGAAGATCTGGCCCGACTGCTCGGCAGTCGGCCCGAATCTCGGGGGCTATAGCCCGCGGGTGCACTGGCGCGCCCCCGCGGAGAAAGAAGACGAAGACTTACTCCGGCTTTCTGACAAGTCGGCGGTCCGCTTGTCCAGCTCTCGGACGTTGGAGTTGAAGGTGGTCGCGCGAAGGTTATGATAATCCTACAGTGTAGATATTACACAATGTTAGTACTCGGAGCTTGCCAATTAAAGTTCTGAGCCGCCTGCTCAGTAGCCGGCCCGAAACTCGGGGGCTACGCCCAGTGGGTGCGCTGGCGCGCCCCCATAGAGAAATACAAGAACCAAAGATGAAGAAGCAAGAAACATACCCGAATGGCCGCTCGCGCTAAGAACGCCTTGTTGCAATGCTTGAGAGCATTGGCCTCAGCTCGGAGTTTGGCTTGGACGTCAAGAATCGCCTGGTTTAAGGCTCCCATCCCGCCTCCACGCACCCAGTCAGTGGGCGCGGCGCTAGTCGCTTCGGCGTCTGGGGTTGACGAGCTCGCGGCGCCAGCTTCCAGTGGTCGTGGCGCCGAAGTCGCCTTCGCAAGATGACAACGCGTTGGTGTGTGGGCCTCAGGAGTCGGGCCCGTCACCACCTCGTTTCTGGCTGGTGGCCCGGCGGGGCAGCCAGCTGCTTATCTCGCGCCCCTCCAGATGGCGGTGGCGCAGGCACGGCCACATCCGGCATGACGACATCGCCGCCTCCCACCTCCATGACCGGATGCTCATCGCCCCCCCCCCCCAGTCGGCGCCGTGAACTCTGGTGGTGGTGGCGCGGAGTTCAGGGGAACGACGAATAGTGGCTCCTGGCGGCGCGCGGCTTCTTCAAGCCGTTTATTCGTTGCGGCATCAGCCTCAGCCTCCGCCAGCTTCTTCAGCGTGGCGGCCTCTGCCTTGTCTGCCTCCGCCTTCTCCACGAGGGCGGCTTCCTGCTCCTCGCGCACTTCACGCGCGTTTCGTTCTTGCGCCTCCCAGAGGTCGGCCGCAGGGTCGATTCGCCGGGTGGTGGTGGAGGTCCCCACCGACCCAATGACGGAGGCGGCGACTGACTTCTCAAGTGAGAGCGGAGCCCTAAGTCAGGAAAAAAGAAGAGAGGAAGGTCAGACGGAGCCAACAAGAAAGGAAAGCACAAGAAAAAGATACTTACGCCGACACCACGGGAGGCGCCTTCGGGGCTTCTGAAACTTGGCCGCCTTCACAGTGGCCTCCTTCCGCCTAGTCACAGCGGTCGGGTTCTTGGTCTTCTTCGGCGCGCTGCCAAACAAGACGACACCCTGTTTACGCTTACGCGTGCTGCCTCGAGCAGTCGGCTCGGCGGAGGGGCCCACGTCCGCCTTGCCGGCGCCTCGCGCAGGGCGCGGCTCGTCCTCTTCATGATCATCATCGGGCCAGGTTTCGAGGCCGCCTCCGTCTTCGGAGCCGCCTGCTCCGTCGTCACCGCCTACGGTGTCATCCTCCAAGGCAGCTGCCCCCAAGTTGGGGTCGTCCACATCGCTCACCTCCCGGTCCAGCTGGTAGTTTCCACCCGGCCCTATGACGGCGGACGTCGCCGGAGACATATAGATCTATGCTCAAAAGACCAACTGTTCAAGACCAAGATCAAGACCGAGACAAGTACTAAAAAGAAAGAGTTGAAAAACTTACAGCAGGCGGCGGGTTGGCGCGGGAATATGGACGCTTGTCGTACCGCCAAGACCCCTCCGATAGCTTGAGGTCGGAGATCTCGTTCACCATTCGGGCCACCTCGACAGTCGGCATGTCCCTCGTGCACATCCGGCTCGGGTCGCGGTGCCCGCTCATCCGACAGATCAGATGAGGCCGGCCTTGGAGCTGGAGAACCCAGCGCTCGACAAAGGCGACCAGCAGGTCGGACGCTTTGAGGCCCTCCGCCTCCGTCAACACCCGGAGCCGGTTGATGGTGGCGGCGGCGGCCGATATGGGCTTCGGCTTGTAGCCCCAGTTGGCCCGAGGCTCAGCTGGAGGGTCGGCTTCGTAGGGCGGCAAGTTGATGAAGTCGATTGTCGGGTCGACGTTCTCCACGTAGAAATATGATTTCTGCCACAGTTTCACCGACTGTGACAGCTTGATGGCGGGGAAGGCGTTCTTCACCGACGGTCGGCGCACCACGACAAAGGCACCACACTGGGCCACCTTCTCCCTGGCGGAGGTGCCCAGTTTGGTGTAGAAGAAGGCTCCCCACAATTCGATGGTGGGGAGGATCCCGAGGTAGCCCTCGCACACCGTGACAAAGGCGGACAGCAACGTCATGGTGTTGGGCGTCAAGTGATGCGGGTGAAGATGATAGAACTCCATGAAGGAGCGGAAGAATCCGCTCGCCGGCAGGCCGAAGCCGCGGAGGAAGTGCGAGCAGAAGATGACCCACTCGCCTCCTTGCGGCACCGGCGAGATCTCCTCCTTCGGTGGCACGCGCACCTTGACGAAACCCTCGCCGGGCAACTGCCGTGTGGCGCGGAGGAAGGCGAGATGGTCGTCGATCACGAGCGAGCCATCCCAGTCCCCTCCCTTCTCGCGTGCCATGGAGACCGAGCTTGACGGAGAAATAGCGCCACGACGGAGCCCAAGGCCGCGACGGAGCGAGGAGCATGATGGCACAGGAGCCCAACGACGGCAAGCTGCGGCGACGCCTCGGCGGAGCACGGAGGTGCGGCAGCAGCAAGGGGTGGAAGAAGATGAAAATGGCGAAGGGAGAGGAGGGCGCACGTGCTCCGCCACTCCCCCTCCTCCCCCTACTTATAGCCCTTGGGCTACGAAGCCGAGGGGGCGGGGCGTGGGATCATGGGATTAACTGCGCCCACGACGCCACGACCCCGCGATTATTGCGCGGGTTACTGCGCGCAGTAACTCCGCGCGGAATCGCAACCGTTCACCTCGGCCGCAGTGGATCCGCCCGCGCGCCGAGGCCCGGTAGTGGCGGGTGAAGGAAATATGCCCTAGAGGCAATAATAAAGTTATTATTTATTTCCTTATATCATGATAAATGTTTATTATTCATGCTAGAATTGTATTAACCGGAAACATAATACATGTGTGAATACATAAACAAACAGAGTGTCACTAGTATGCCTCTACTTGACAAGCTCGTTAATCGAAGATGGTTATGTTTACTAACCATGAACAAAAGAGTTGTTATTTGATTAACGGGATCACATCATTAGAAGAATGATGTGATTGACATGACCCATTCCATTAGCTTAGCACCCGATCGTGTAGTATGTTGCTATTGCTTTCTTCATGACTTATACATGTTCCTATGACTATGAGATTATGCAACTCCCGTTTGCCGGAGGAACACTTTGTGTGCTACCAAACGTCACAACGTAATTGGGTGATTATAAAGGAGCTCTACAGGTGTCTCCAAAGGTACATGTTGGGTTGGCGTATTTCGAGATTAGGATTTGTCGCTCCGATTGTCGGACAGGTATCTCTGGGCCCTCTCAGTAATGCACATCACATAAGCCTTGCAAGCATTGCAACTAATGAGTTAGTTGTGAGATGATGTATTACGGAACGAGTAAAGAGACTTGCCAGTAACGAGATTGAACTAGGTATTGAGATACCGACGATCGAATCTCGGGCAAGTAACATACCGATGACAAAGGGAACAACGTATGTTGTTATGCGGTCTGACCGATAAAGATCTTCGTAGAATATGTGGGAGCCAATATGAGCATCCAGGTTCCGCTATTGGTTATTGACCGGAGACGTGTCTCGGTCATGTCTACATTGTTCTCGAACTCGTAGGGTCCGCACGCTTAACGTTACAATGACAGTTTCATTATGAGTTTATATGTTTTGATGTCCCGAAGGTTGTTAGGAGTCCCGAATGTGATCACGAACATGACGAGGAGTCTCGAAATGGTCGAGACATAAAGATTGATATATTGGACGACTATATTCGGACATCGGAAGTGTTCTGAGTGATTTCGGAGAAAACCGGAGTGCCGGAGGGTTACCGGAACCCCCCCCCCCCAGGAGAAGTATGGGCCTAATGGGCCTTAGTGGAGAGAGAGAGGGCGGCCAGGGTGGGCCGCGTGCCCCCTCCCCCTCTAATCCGAATTGGACTAGGAGAGGGGCCCCCCTTTCCTTCTCCCTATCCCCCTTTCTTTCCCCCTCCTAGTAGGAGAAGGAAAGAGGGGAGTCCTACTCCTACTAGGAGGAGCACTCCTCCTCCTGGCGCGCCCTGCTAGGGCCGGCCGGCCTCCCCCCTTGCTCCTTTATATACGGGGGCAGGGGGCACCTCTAGACACACAAGTAGATCTTCGTGATCGTTCTCTTAGCCGTGTGCGGTGCCCCCCTCCACCATAATCCTCGATAATATTGTAGCGGTGCTTAGGCGAAGCCCTGCGACGGTAGAACATCAAGATCGTTACCACGCCGTCGTGCTGACGGAACTCATCCCCGACACTTTGCTGGATCGGAGTCCGGGGATCGTCATCGAGCTGAACGTGTGCTAGAACTCGGAGGTGCCGTAGTTTCGGTGCTTGATCGGTCGGTCCATGAAGACGTACGACTACATCAACCGCGTTGTTATAATGCTTCCGCTATCGGTCTATGAGGGTACGTAGACAACACTCTCCCCTCTCGTTGCTATGCATCACCATGATCTTGCGTGTGCGTAGGAATTATTTTGAAATTACTACGTTCCCCAACAGCGGACCCAGCCTGATGTCGCGTCCCGTCATGCGCATGGGTTGGCAGGCTGGCCCGACTGGCTGGCGCCGCATGGCGTGCCTACGGCGGGCGGCGGGCCTAGAAGTTTAGCAGGCACGCCACCTGATTCCCGCCTTGGCATTTCAAAATCATCACACGAAGCCGCCTGGACGCTTCCGACTCCCAACAGGCGGCGCACCAGGAGACGGACGAAGCGCTCAGCAAGAGCACTCGGAGAAGGAAACTGCTGAGGCCTCACAACTTATCAGCCACGACGCCTCACCAGCTTCGGGGACTACTATCAGAGTAATGGGCCACGGGTAGCCTAACCGAGTCCTTGAGCATTTCAAAGACATAGGGCCGGCTGCGCCCCTCAAGCATCAAGGATGAAGCGCCGCCTTCTGGGGGCCGGCTGGCTCGAGCGGTCGGCTGCCAGAAGATGGCCAACCTCCAGGAGACGGCCCCAAGGCGGGCCGACTCCTAGCAGGCGGCCTCCAGAGAGGTCGGCTCCTAGCAGGTGGCCCACAACACTCTCAAAGTGTGCGCCCCATTAAGAAGACAAGACAGGATATGGCTACAGAGCAGCCCATCACCCCCATATCCAGGTCAAGGTGCGGCCAAAGTGCCCCGTACAGGCGGAGAACCCCGGACGGCGCGGCACTGTTGCCACTCCACCCTCGACATCATCCTTGGCAGGTGGAACCCTGTTCCCACGACGGCCTGTCGGTACGGCCTGCAGGCGGCGGGCCCTACCAAGCAGCGAGAGCCCGGAGGGCGGCCGAACCTGGCCAGTCGGACTCAAGGGAGGCCGGCCTCTAGCAGAAGGCCTACTCTTCTCTCGGGGTCCACGCGCCATTAACCAGATGAGACACGGTGTGGCTACAGTGATCTCCCACCAGACGGCGGGACTGTAGCCACGCCTCCCCCGACCAAGTGTGCGTCATTAGCGTTGCAGCTACAGTAACAAGCAGTCGGCCGGACCCGCAAGCGGCGGAGGCGGCCTGTCGGCTCCGTACCAGACCAGGCGGCGGGCCCCAGCAGCCGCTGGAGAAGCCGGCGACCAGAGACACTGACAGCAGGGTCCTACACCCGACCAGATTACCATTGTACCCCTGGGGGGTAGGCCTATATAAACCCCCCAGGGCACCCATGCAAAGGGTTCCCAACCTGTTAGACCTAGACTCATACACAGAGGAAGGAGAGAGCTAGCCCTGCTTTCTTCTACCTCTAGCATACAGCTCGAGGAGCACCATAGTACTCACTAGTGCCTTAGTGATCATGCGAAGACCCCGCAGAGCAGGACTAGGGGTGTTATCTCCTAGGAGAGCCCCGAACCTGGGTAAAGTGCGCCGGCGTTTGTGTCTACGCCTCATCCCGCTTCCAGGCACCGGCGACGTTCTACTCGCTCCCACCATGATAAGCCATCCTTTGGCATATGTCGCACCCAACCCCCGACAAATTCCTACAACAACTCTTATGGAAATTTTAACAATATGCCCTCTGATTTTGAGACTAGTGTTAAAGAATTTATGATTTCGCAAAAGAATTTCAATGCTTTGCTTGAAGAAAAAATGCCTAAGATTGATGAGTTGGATAGAAACATGGATAGAATTTCTCTTGATGTTGATTCTTTGAAACTTAGACCTATTCCACATAAGCATGACATCAATGAGTCTCTCAAAGCCATGAGAATTTCCATTGATGAGTGCAAAGAAAGAACCGCTAGGATGCGTGCTAAAAGAGATTGCTTTGTGAAAGTGTGTTCTTCTAGTTTTCATGATAATAATGATGAAGATCTAAAAATGATTGATGTGTCTCCTATTAAATCTTTGTTTTCCAATATGAATCTTGATAAAGATGGGACTAGAGATGAGTCAACTTTAGGTAAAAGGCGTCCCAATAATTCGAAGTTTTTAGATCTTGATGCAAAAATTGATAAAAGTGGGATTGAAGAGGTCAAAACATTACATAGCAATGAACCCACTATTTCGGATTTCAAGGAATTCAATTATGATAATTGCTCTTTGATAGATTGTATTTCCTTGTTGCAATCCGAGTTAAATTCTCCTCATGCTTATAATCAAAATAAAGCTTTTACTAAACATATCGTTGATGCTTTAATGCAATCCCATGAAGAAAAGCTTGAACTAGAAGTTTCTACCCCAAGAAAATTTTATATTGAGTGGGAACCTACTATTAAAATGAAGATTAAAGATTATGAATGCAATGCCTTATGTGATTTGGTTGCTAGTGTTTTCATGATTCCAAAAACTTTGTGTGATGTGCTAGGTTTCCGTGAATTTGATGATTGTTCATTAAATTTACATCTTGAGGATTCCACCATTAAGAAACCTATGGGAAGGATTAATGATGTTCTTATTGTTGCGAATAGGAATTATGTGCCCGTATATTTCATTGTTCTTTATATAGATTGCAATCCTACATGTCCTATTATTCTTGGTAGACCTTTCCTTGGAACAATTGGTGCAATTATTGACATGAAAGAAGGAAATATTAGATTTCAATTTCCATTAAGGAAAGGCATGGAACACTTTCCTAGGAAGAAAATTAAATTGCCTTATGAATCTATTATGAGAGCCACTTATGGATTGCATGCCAAATATGACAATACCTAGATCTATTCTTGATTTTATGCCGAGCTAGTGGCGTTAAACGATAGCGCTTGTTGGGAGGCAACCCAAGTTTATTTTTGTTCTTTAATTTTTGTTCCTGTTTACTAATAAATAATTCATCTAGCCTCTTTTTAGATGTGGTTTTATGTTTTAATTAGTGTATGTGCCAAGTAGAACCTTTGGGAAGACTTGGGTGAAGTCTTTGCGATCTTGCTCTAAAAAACAGAAAGTTTTGCACTCACGAGATTAGCTGCCATTTTTACTGGAGAGTGATTTTAGGTTGATTCTTTTTTCAGATGATTAATAGACAAATTCCTCACGTCCACCAATTTATTTCAGATTTTTTGGAGTTCCAGAAGTATTCGATTTAGTCAGATTGCTAAAGACTGTTCTGTTTTGGCAGATTTTGTTTTTCGTGTGTTGTTTACTTATTTTGATGAATCTATGAGTAGTATCGGGGGGTATGAACCATAGAGAAGTTGGAATATATTAGGTTTAACACCAATATAAATAAAGAATGAGTTCATTACAGTACATTAAAGTGGTGGTTTATTTTCTTATACTAACGGAGCTCATGAGATTTTCTGTTGAGTTTTGTGTTGTGAAGTTTTTAAGTTTTTGGGTAAAGATTTGATGGATTTTGGAATAAAGAGTGGCAAGAGCCTAAGATTGGGGGCTCCCAAGGCACCCCAAGGTAAAATTCAAGGAAAACTAAAAGCCTAAGCTTGGGGATGCCCCGGAAGGCATCCCCTCTTTCGTCTTCGTCTATCGGTAACTTTACTTGATGCTATATTTTTATTCACCACATGGTATGTGTTTTGCTTGGAGCGTCTTGTATGATTTGATTCTTTGCTTTTTAGTTTACCACAATCATCCTTGATGTACACACCTTTTGGGAGAGGCACGCATGAATCGGAATTTATTAGAATACTTTATATGCCTCACTTATATCTTTTTAGAGCACTGTGGTGGTTTTATTTTATAGAAATTATTGATCTCTCATTCTTCACTTATATTATTTTGAGAGTCTTTTAAAACAGCATGGTAGTTTGCTTTGGCTATAAAATTAGTCCTAATATGATGGGCATCCAAGATGGGTATAATAAAAACTTTCATATAAAGTGTGTTGAATGCTATGAGAAGTTTGATGCTTGATGATTGTTTTGAGACATGAGGATGGTGATATTAGAGTCATGCTAGTAGATTAATTGTGAATTTGAGAACTACTTGTGTTGAGGTTTCCAAGTCCCGTAGCATGCACGTATGGTAACCGTTGTGTAACAAATTTGAAGCATGAGGTGTTTCTTTGATTGTCTTCCTTATGAGTGGCGGTCGGGGACGAGCGATGGTCTTTTCCTACCAATCTATCCCCCTAACTAGGAGCATGAGTGTAGTGCTTGGTTTTGATGAGTTGTAGATTTTTGCAATAAGTATGTGAGTTCTTTATGACTAATGTTGAGTCCATGGATTATACGCACTCTCACCCTTACACCGTTGCTAGCCTCTCTAGTACCGCGCAACTTTCGCCGGCACCATAAACCCACCATTTACCTTCCTAAAAACAACCACCATACCTACCTATTATGGCATTTTCATAGCCATTCCGAGATATATTGACATGCAACTTTCCACTGTTCCGTTTATTATGACACGCTCCATCATTGTCATATTGCTTGCATGATCATGTAGTTGACATCGTATTTGTGGCAAAGCCACCATTCTTAATTTTTTCATACATGTCACTCTTGATTCATTGCACATCCCGGTACACCGCCGGAGGCACTCATATAGAGTCATATTTTGTTCTAGTATCGAGTTGTAATTTTTGAGTTGTAAGTAAATAGAAGTGTGATGATCTTCATTATTAGAGCATTGTCCATGTGAGGAAATAAATAAAAAATATAAATATAAAAAAAGGCCAAAAAAGAGAAGGCCCAAACAAAATGAGAGAAAAAGAGAGAAGGGACAATGCTACTATCATTTTTTTTCCACGCTTGTGCTTCAAAGTAGCACCATGATCTTCATGATAGAGAGTTTCTTATTTTGTCACTTTCATTTGCTAGTGGGAATTTTTCATTATAGAACTTGGCTTGTATATTCCAACGATGGGCTTCCTCAAAATGCCCTAGGTCTTCGTGAGCAAGCAAGTTGGATGCACACCCACTTAGTTTCTTTTGTTGAGCTTTCATATATTTATAGCTCTAGTGCATCTGTTGCATGGCAATCCCTACTCACTCACATTGATATCTATTGATGGGAATCTCCATAGCCCATTGATACGCCTAGTTGATGTGAGACCATCTTCCTCCTTTTTGTCTTCTCCACAACCACCATTCTATTCCACCTATAGTTCTATGTCCATGGCTCGCGCTCATGTATTGCTGAAAGTTGAAAAAAGTTTGAGAATACTAAAGTATGAAACAATTGCTTGGCTTGTCATCTGGGTTGTGCATGATTTGAGCATTTTGTGTGACGAAGATGGAGCATAGACAAACTATATGATTTTGTAGGGATGAACTTTCTTTGGCCATGTTATTTTGAGAAGACATGATTACTTTGTTAGTATGCTTGAAGTATTATTATTTTTATGTCAATATTAAACTTTTATCTTGAATCTTTCGGATCTGAACATTCATGCCACAATAAAGAAAATTACATTGATAATTATGTTAGGTAGCATTCCACATAAAAAATTATGTTTTTATCATTTACCTACTCGAGGACGAGCAGGAATTAAGCTTGGAGATGCTTGATGCGTCTCCAACGTATCTATAATTTTTTATTGTTCCATGCTATTATATTATCTGTTTTGGATGTTTAATGGGCTTTAATATGCTCTTTTATATTATTTTTGGGACTAACCTATTAACCGGAGGCCCAGTGCCAGTTTCTGTTTTTTTGCCTATTTTAGTGTTTCGCAGAAAAGGAATATCAAACGGAATCCAAACGGAATGAAACATTTGCGATGATCTTTCATGGACCGAAAGCAAACCAGAAGACTTGGAGTTGAAGTCTGGAACGCCACGAGGCGGCCACGAGGCAGGAGGGTGCACCCCCACCCTCGTGGGCCCCTCATAGCTCCACCGGCATACTTCTTTCGCCTATATATACTCTTATACCCTAAAACATCAAGGAGAGCCACGAAACCACTTTTCCACCGCCGCAACCTTCTGTACCCGTGAGATCCCATCTTGGGGCCTTTTCCGGTGATCTGCCGGAGGGGGAATCAATCACGGAGGGCTTCTACACATCAAGACCATAGCCTCTCCGATGAAGCGTGAGTAGTTTACCACTGACCTTCGGGTCCATAGTTATTAGGTAGATGGCTTCTTCTCTCTCTTTGATCCTCAATACAAAGTTCTCCTTGATGTTCTTGGAGATCTATTCGATGTAATACTCTTTTGCGGTGTGTTTGCCGAGATCCGATGAATTGTGGATTTATGAACTTGATTATCTATGAATATTATTTGGTTCTTCTCTGAATTCTTATATGCATGATTTGATATCTTTGCAAGTCTCTTCGAATTATCGGTTTAGCCTACTAGATTGATCTTTCTTGCAATGGGAGAAGTGCTTAGCTTTGGGTTCAATCTTGCGGTGTCCTTTCCCAGTGACAGTAGGGGCAGCAAGGCACGTATTGTATTGTTGCCATCGAGGATAAAAAGATGGAGTTTATATCATATTGCTTGAGTTTATCCCTCTACATCATGTCATCTTGCCTAATGCGTTAATCTGTTCTTATGAACTTAATACTCTAGATGCATGCTGGATAGTGGTCGATGTGTGGAGTAATAGTAGTAGATGCAGAATCATTTCGGTCTACTTGACACGGACGTGATGCATATATTCATGATCGTTGTCTTAGATAACTTCATAATTATGCGCTCTTCTATCAATTACTCGGCAGTAATTTGTTCACCCACCGTAATACATGCTATCTTGAGAGAAGCCACTAGTGAAACCTATGCCCCCCGGGTCTCTTTCTTATTATATTTCATCTCTTTTATTTACATCGCATCTCGTTTACTATTTTGCAATCTTTACTTTCCAATCTATACAACAAAAATACCAAAAATAGTTACTTTGCTATCTTTATTAGATCTCACTTTTGCGAGTGGCCGTGAAGGGATTGACAACCCCTTTATCGCGTTGGTTGCAAGGTTCTTGATTATTTGTGCAGGTACGAGTTGACTTGTGCATTGTCTCCTACTAGATTGATATCTTGGTTCTCAAAAACTGAGGGAAATACTTACGCTACTTTGTTGCATCACCCTTTCCTCTTCAAGGGAAAACCAACGCATGCTCAAGAGGTAGCATCTGCCTGGAATGCTCCCGTGCGTGGAATCTGCCTGGTTTTAGGTAAAACCACAAAACTCCGACTGCGATGGCAATGCGAGCACAAATGAGTAGCAAGGATGAAGCGTTTGGGATATTCGAGATATCGGAAGCGATTATATAGGGACAACTGTATGCATCAAGGCTCCCTATCCCCGACGGTTTCTGGGTCATGTGGGAAGGACCCCCTATCGTCGTCGCTCACTATGCGGCGGTTCCAAATGTCGTCGCGAAAAGGGGTTAAAAACCGTTTGTATAGCACCGACACGTACCAGTGTGGGCCAACTTCTGTTGAGCTTCAGGATCAGCGCGATAGCTCAAAGCAATGAGTTCCAACCGGGCAAGTTTATAGACGGACACTGCCACCAGTTCTGCACCTGCAGGATGATCGCGGCGAGAGAGAGCATTCGCGACCCAGTTAGTGATTCATGTTTTGTACTGGATGATAAACTATAGACCGACCAACTTGGTAAACGCCCTCTGTTGGATTGGTGTGTTCAATCGCTGGTCAATTCAGCATGTTGCAGGTACAGCCTCCAATGATCTGTCGCCGATAAAAGTGCAAGGCATTCTTTTTCATAGGTAGATAGTACTATGTTTTTTGGTCCCAATGCTTTACTAAGGTAAGCTATAGGATGTGAGTCTTACATCAGTACTTCTCCCACACCGATTGCACTTGCGTCTGTTTCGACAACAAACCACTTGGAGAAGTTCGGTTATGATAAGACTGGTGCTTCAATCAGCGCCCTCTTTAGCTCTCTCAATGATGTATCAACCACTGGTGTTCAGACAAAGATCGTCCCTTTTTTAGCATATCAGTCAATGGTCTCAAGATCACCCAAAAATTTCTGACAAATTTACGGTAGTACCATGCCAATCCTAGGAACCCCTAAAGCTTGCGAACAAAGTCTGGCTTTGGCCAATCTCGAACTGCTTGAATCTTAGTGTTATCCATGGCAACACCAACGTCACTGATCTAATGCCCCAAATAGTCGACACGATTCTGTGCAAAAGTGCACTTAGATAGGTTTGCCTTCAAACCATTGTCCAAGAGTAGCTACAGGACAGACCAGAGCAACCCCACATGATCAGGCCAGGTGCGTGTGTGGACAAGAATGTCGTCCACAAAAACAAGCACTCCCTTATGGAGGAGGGCCGAGAGTACCCAGTTCATGTCACCTTGGAAGGTGGCTGGCCCTCCTGTGACTCCATACGGTAGTACCCGAAACTGAAAGTGCCCCTGATGGGTCTTAAAGGTTGTTTTTGGCTCGTCTTCTTCGACAACCCGGATCTGGTGGTAGCCTGCTCGCAGATCCAACTTGGAGAACAAGCATGAGCCAGCCAATTCATCAAGGAGCTCGTCAATGATTGGTAATGGGTAGGTGCTTTTCAATGTGATGGCGTTTAAGTTATGGAAGTCCACACACATCCTCCATGACTGATCTTTCTTACGCACCAAAAGCACTGGTGATGAAAATGGGCTGACACTAGGAACTATCAGCCCAGCTTTTAAGAGTTCCTTGACTTGAGCCTCGATTTAATTCTTCTGTTCTGGTGTGTATCGATAGGGGCAAATGTTCGCTTGTTTGGCCCCTAGAATCAACGGTATCGAGTGGTCCTATGATCTGTGTGGAGGCAGGTCAATTGGTTCTGCAAGCACCTGTTGGTACTCATCGAGCAACTGTTGAATCTCATCTTGAATAGGAGGGACATGCAGATCAGGACCGATGGCATGCAGAAGCACCACCTGAGAAATTGCATCCATTTCCTCCAACCTGTGCAGCTGCACTGAAGAGATGGTCTAGACAGGCTCCATTTTACTTTGTACCCCTGTAAGCGTGATCAGCGCCCCTTCGTGTTGGAAGTGGAGTTGCTTGGCCGTCCAGTCAATCCACATGGGCCCGTAATCCTTGAGCCAATCCATTCCCACAATCATGTCATAACATCCCAATGAGAGGACCCTGAGATCAGACACAAATTGTTGCCCTTGGACTTGCCAAGCACAAGATGGAATGGCTCCTGTACAAGACATCACACCTCCATCAGCAATCTTTACCACCATTGGTTTCTGTAGGTGAATTTGTCCCTACACGCGCTCTGTAACTTTTTCTCTAATGAAACTATGCGAGCTGCCCGAATCGACCAGAATCAACACCTTCTTGCCTACAATTGAGCCTACCAGTGAAACTATATGAAGAGTAGTCTGTCCTATTGTAGCAACTTTGGATATGCACATGAGTACTTCTTCCTCATCCTCAAACCCAGGCATCACTAGTTCCACTTGATCTGCTTGCAGTATCTCCAAAAGTTCCTCCACAATGTGTAATTGGACAGTTGGTCCACATTGGTGTCTTGGCCCCCATCTTTCTCCACATTTGAAGCATAGTCCGCGCATACGGAGGTAGTTCCGGAGGGTGGAAATTCTATTATCGCCAAGGCCTTGCTCGCGCTAATCTGGTGCACGAGATGCTTCTATGGCCCGGTGATCATCGACAGCAGCAGGCGGACCCGACAACATTTGTCGAGCCGAGGGAACGTCCAAGGCCGGCAACGGGCGCTGCACTGGTTGTCGTGGTGGAGTCGCGTTCTAATGCCGGTACTCATTCGCGGCAATGCCTCCAACAGCTCCTCCTATAATGAAGCAAGAGAGAAAGTAGATTTCAAATATTTGGGTTGATGAAGCATAACACCTGCTCTAATTTCAGTTCTAAGCCCTTCCAAAAATTGAGTGGTAAAATAGATGGAATCAAATGCAGGATTGTGAGCTAGGATGTGATGCATCAACTCCTCAAAGCGCTGCATGTAAGCACTCACTGTGCCCGTCTGTTTCAGAGTGTTGAATTGATGAATATGTGCTTGATATTGCTCACGCCCGAATTTGGTACTCAACGCACCGCAGAGGGTGTCCCAGGTGAACACGGTGTGTATTGCGGTTTGTGCAGTTGCAGCCAATGGGCTGCGTTGGCTGTGAAGTGCAAAGTTGCCAGCCGAACCCACATCTCCGGTGCAATTCCAAAAACATCAAAGTGTTTTTCACATCTATTTTTTCAGAACTTGGGGTTGTCCCCATCAAAGGATGGAAAATCCATCTTCGGCAGTACCCAATGCGCGTGATGTGAGTAAGAGGGGTGTGATTGTTCTTGTATTTTCCCCAAAATCCCAGACTTATGCATATCTAATTCAGTCGAAGGACGAATAGCAGAGGAAGAAGCACACACACCCTTGACCGGAGGTGGCATTTGAGTGATGACAACCCCATATGCCCCCCCCCCCCGGAGTTGTTGATCATGTTGTGGCCGTCGGGCCCGTGGTTGCGCTGGTCGGAACCCGTCGCCGTCGACCCCAAACGCACCGTTGCGTCGCCCTGCACGATCGGATCTGGAGGCGCCGCGAGCAGGGGATGGAGGGCGATGTGCCCCACCTGCGTGTGTAACTCGTTGACTTGATGTTGGAGATGGGTGACCGCCGGCCTCCAGAGCTCCAGAGACTGCTAGATCGCATCAAGGCGGGCCTCGTTGGCCACCCGCCTGTCGTTGACGGCCTTGACCAGTGCCACAATTTGTTCCTCCATCATCGTCGCCTGCTTTGCTTGTTTCGTCTGGTAGCGTGGCTTGTGGTAGGCAGCCTCCAGATCGACGGACCGGAACTCTGATACCAAATGTTACGGACCAATCGAGGTGTGGTGGCGCTACAGGGGAAGGAGAGGATAATTGGAGAGAAGGAGGGGAATTAGGGTTCTGGAGGAGAAGGACAACTTCTCTCTCTCCGGCTTAGCCAGTTCACGATTCATTTTTCGATGATCCACACTTACGGGGCTCCAGCCTAGTTATACAAGAATGAGCAGAGCACGCAGGCTCCATCAAGCACGGCCCAACTACATGCCCAGTCTCGTGACGCCCACTAGCTTACTTTGTCTCCCTTCTCGCAGACGCTGGGACCATTAGGTCCCATTCCAGTTGGCGAGTCCGGGCCCTCTTGTCAGTTGTGACACAGTCGCGCAAAGGTCTTAGTCAAGAATGATTTCTTTAGTAAAGCTGGCTTAGTGGATGTGGGTCAAACTCTGGTGTCGCAGACACTCGATTCTGTCCGAGTCTACATGCTCTCACGCTTTATCAACCAGGCAAGATATGCGTAGGTAAGAGAAATAAAATTAACACGAAAGGTTACACAAGTGTTTATCGACTGAAATGAGAATGTGATGCAATAGGATATGGCCACGACGACTCGATTCCGCGGTGTTGATAGGGGTAAGACTAAAGGTGCATATGTGTCCATCAACGACCACTTTCTCATCCTCAGTGTGTCATCTCACCGACCAGCGGCTGAGGTCAACATGCTTTTGAACGATGTCGTCCAATGTTACCTTGCGGCTGAACAAGGCCAGCGTCCTAGCATCGTCCTCTAACACATTGTGGTCCTTGTGGACGACTTGCTCGTAGATGCGGGTGAGTAGATCGATGGTGCCTTGTTGGGCGAGGCACTATGTGGCTAGCACGACCTCGAGATTGAAATTCTCTGGCATGACATCGGGCAGTCGCAAGGCCACCAGCGCATGAAAGAGGTTAATCACCATGGAGGTCAACGATGGGGGGAGGGGGAGGCAGCGTGGAACCTGGACGCGTGGGCTCAAGCCGCATGGCGAGGTCGTACGCGAGCTTCACAAGGATGCTAAACTTCTCGAGGAAGGTGACGATGACCTCGTCAAACCAGGAAATGAAGCTGGCATCTAAGAGGTCTTTTATCCTGGCAGCCGCCAGCACCATCTGGAGGCAAAATTTCGTGTTTTGACCCCTTTTGCAAACAAAATCGAGATCTGACCCCCGTTTGAAAATATTTCGGGATTTGACCCTTTTGCCTACCGCCAGGGGGCCTGGCGGTAGGATCATATAGCCTACCGCCGAGACCAGCGGCGGTAGCAAACTTGTCCACGTCAGCAACGATAACGGCCGTCGTGCCCCCTCCGTCACACCCTACCGCCGCTCCACCCGGCGGTAGGTTGTCTGAACCTACCGCCGGAGCCTCTGGCGGTAGGGTGTGGGCATATATAAACCGCGGGCTGGCCGCCCCCACCCCCTTCTCCCCCCCCCACCCCACCCAGCCGCCCCCACCACGAAGAATAGAGCAGTTGCTCCAACTCGCCCTATCTCATCCCCTCCACTCCCCCCTCCGATCTTCTTCGTTTCTTGACGGATTTTGCGGATCGAGATGGCCCCGAAGAAAGAAAAGTAAGCTCTTTCAATCCCTCCAATAAGTTTTAATCAAACACCTTTCGATTCGTTGCATTATTCGGTTCAAATCACTCCTATTTGAAAAAAAATTAACCCTAGGTTTGATTTAGGTTGATTCTAGATGTTATATTGTGTTAGATATGAACTATATTGAAGAGTTGGTATGGTTGTGTTAAGATGAACCCTAGCTCATAATTGATTTGAATGGTTTTTTTATATGATGGATGATGCATGTTCCTATGCTATGATGCAAGTATTGGATGTGGTGTATGATGAATATTTGGTATATTTGTTATATGTAGTATATTGGAGATGAATATTTGATATATTTGTTATATGTAGTATATGATACGAATCCTCAAGATGAACCCTAGTTCATTTTTTTAACAAAAAATGAGATTATGCATGTTGGATGCTGTTGGAGAAATATGTGTTATGATGCATTGAAACCATGGTTGTATTTAGTTCTTTGATATATGTATTGTATTTAGTTCATTAGTTCATGTTCATAATAATCTTGATATATGATTATTCAAAGATTGAATTCATAGGTTCTGTTGGATGTGATTAATTTTTGTTATGCATCGATGTGTTTCGTAGTTAATGTTGAACCCTAGTTCATGTTGAAAAATCTTTTGATGTGCTTATGCAATTCTTTTAGGAGGCCACCTCTTGCGGACGACATCGGCACGAAGTACACAATGCTTGACCCTAGGTTCGACAAGCGTCACCGTGCCCGTTTCATTGAGAATGGAGTGGTAATTAGCATTTTAAACCAAATCTTTCGATCTGATGAAAACAAGTTGCTAACTATTATGTCCATGCTAATTATGCTTTGGTTATTGATTTTCACAGATGCTGCCGCCACTGCGGATGAGGGCTCACAAGACGACGGTTAAGATGGAGTACGACGATCGGCACGCATCGTTCTTCAGGAGAGCCCGACTATTGGGTTTCGTCCTGCAGTTCAAGCGTAAGCTGCCGACTCTCGTTCACTCAGCTCTCACGGCTTTGATCGACCGGTGGCGGCCAGAGACGCACAGCTTTCATCTTCCTTGCGGGGAGATGACCGTGACCCTCGAGGATTGGGCGATGATTACGGCACTACCGCTGGAGGGTCGTCCTCTCACAGGAAGAGTGGAGAGGGCGAACTGGCACGAGAGGGTTGTCGGCCTCATCGATGACTGCCCCCCCCCCCCGCTAAGAGCAACCGGACTTCCGGCATACCGCTGCCATGGCTCCTCGAGCACCGGAGCAAGTGCCCGGAAGATGCCGAGCCCCGGGCGGTGGAGCAGTATGCCAGGGCCTACCTGTGGTACATTCTCACGGAGGTAGTGTTTCCGGACTGCTCCGGGAACTCTGCCCTATGGATGTATCTCGACTTCCTAAAGGACTGGGATGCAGGGTACAGCTGGGGGGCGCCGGACTCGCCTACCTATACCGTTCGGTAAGTGAATATCACTTTCTTTCAAATATCTGACGTGTGCTGCTTTACATTTTGACATCTTATCATCTATACTTGGTTTGTAGCTTGACGACGCGACCGAAAGAGCGGAAGTCACGTTCGGTATGTGTGGATGTGTATGGGGCCTCTCCATTTGGATGTGGGAGCGAATCCCGGTTGGCCGTCCGGAGAAGATGCACTCGCATGCACGGACGGACTATGGCAGAGATGATGAAGATGATCGATACCCGACCGTCGCATACGCTTGGGACGTGGTGCGTGTCTACACGGGTGAATCAAAGGCCTTGTACAAGGTCTTCAGCAACGAGCTTGATGCTCTCACGCCTTTCCAGGTATAAGAACTACATTTTCACTTAAGCTTACCACTGTTTCTTGAGCCTACCATTGTTTGGTTAACACTTTCACTTGAGCTTACCATTGTTTGGTTATAGGTTACTTGGCGGCCGTATAGTGATGATCGAGAGTGGGGGTTCAAGCTGAAAAGAATGTGCAAGAAGGACCGGCTTCTCTTCCGGTGCATCGTGCCCATGATTTGTGTCTATGCCGTGGAGTACCACTTGCCGCAGCGCGTTGCCGCACAATTTGGTAAGGCGCAACACACACCACCAGCCGGCCACGATACCGGTGGCTACGACCTACACCAGTGAGTACCACAAGCCGTCCTCATCGATTCTAAGTTCTTGTTTTGATGTTTTACATTCATAAAAGAAGGGTGTTTTACATTCTTTCTTTTGCATTGCAGGATGAGCAGGCAGAAGAATCAATCAATCACGGATTGGGAAGCCGAACATGCGAAATACGTGAAGGAATGGAACGAGTGGAAAGGACGCAAAGACACGGAGAGGAGAGTGATTGACTGGGACATGTACGAGGATCACATGCTGTGGTACGATGATGGCATCAAGCATCGTCTGCGTCTGAGGCCCCAGTGGACGACAGCAGATGCCGAAGACCTGTTCGATGACGCCTCAGAGAATGAAGCCTACAACGAGAGCATTAGACAGCTTCAAGGCGGGTTTAGGGAGTACGGACCCCTCATGAACAGAGTGGTATGTTGTTTTTACCTCTTTTGAACCGACGGTTGGATGAAATCAGCTTTTCGTGCTATTGACTCATTTTATTACTTTGCAGTCTTCGGAGCTGAACAAAAGCATTTTCATGCCTCTGATGCGCTTAGTGCTGTCCCTGGGACTCGAGCTAGTGAGAACA
Source organism: Aegilops umbellulata (assembly GCA_032464435.1). Taxonomy (NCBI): domain Eukaryota; kingdom Viridiplantae; phylum Streptophyta; class Magnoliopsida; order Poales; family Poaceae; genus Aegilops; species Aegilops umbellulata. The sequence goes on from CP136057.1 coordinate 64,262,079, forward strand.
AGTTGAGGGAAACGGTGAAGGTAATACGGAGTTCATTTTCGTTATCATTGGACATTCGAGAAGTTAACATATTCTTCCGTTATCGTTGCAGAAATACGTCAACAAAGCACGCCGGCTTGTGGGCCTGCTTGGGTGCGCTACAAACACCGAGGATGTTTTTCCTCCTGCACCGATGCGTAGCCTCGCTTCATCAAGCCATGCAGCCTCGTCGTCTAGGGCGGTTCAAGATGACGAGGAGGAGAACGACGACGATGATGATGCAGAGGAAGATGAAGAAGAGGGCGCAGAAGAAGAACATGGTGAGGAAGAGGAAGAGCACGATGAGGATGAGGAGGAGGAGGAGGAGTACGATGATGACGATGGACCTCCACCAACTCAGCCAACCAGCGTGAGAAAAGGAATGTGCCGAAGAAGGACTGGAAGAGACCATCCCCGTTTCAGAAAGCACGTCCTGCGGCCCGCAAGAAGACGGCGACCGAAAGTCGAAGAGGGGAAGGAAGGACTGAAGTTGTTGTCGTGTCGTTGAACTAAAAACTTGCATATTTGCTTCGTGAACCATATGGATTTGCTCCTGAAACTGTTTCGTTAAATTGCTATGTATCGAACCTACCTTATTTATATATTTGTGGTGTATTGAACCTACCTTATTTATAGATTTGTGATGTGTGCATCATATATCATACATTGTGTGCTTTATATGTCATACATATGTTGTTTAAATGTTGTATGCCAAAAATTGAAGACAAAAGAAGTTAGAAGGTGCAAAAAATGCACACAAAGGCACCCTACCGCCATAGGGCATGGCGGTAGCGGACCACACCCTACCGCCATCGGGCCCGGCGGTAGGATGCCTCCCCCCCTCCCCCACGCCCCACTTCTGTGACCAAAAAATCGATCAGCGCAGCGGTAGGGTTGCACACCCTACCATCGGGGCGCATGGCGGTAGGATCCTACCGCCGAGGGCCGCGGCGGTAGGGTGCGCAACCCTACCGCTGCGTTGCTCGATTTTTTGGTCACAGAAGTGGGGCGTGGGGGAGGCATCCTACCGCCGGGCCTGATGGCGATAGGGTGTGGTCCGCTACCGCCGCGCCCTATGGCGGTAGGGTTTGGGCATTTATAAACCCAACCGCCTGCCCACCCCACCCCAACCCCTAATCCCCACCCACCCAGCCGCCTTCTTCTTCCTCTCGCCCATTTTCTCATCTCCTCCACTTCCCCACTCCGATCTTCTTCGTTGATTCACGGATTTTGCGGATCGAGATGGCTATAGAAAGAGGAAGGTAAGCTCCTCCAATCCCCAATGAGTTTGAGTCAATCAATCCGCTTTCTTATAACCATATGAGGAACCCTCTCTAGTTGATATGATGAATCCTAGAACCTAAATGAACCCTAGAACCTAGATGAACCCTAGGTTTAGTCTTTCTTATAGCCATATTAGGAACCCTCTCTAGGTTATATGATGAACCCTAGAACCTAGATGAACCCTAGAACCTAGATGAACCCTAGGTTTAGTCTTTCTTATAGCCATATGTGATGATTTCTTGTGTGAATATTGTAGATATTTGTTTTGCTATATATCTCCATTGATTTAGGTGGAATCTACCTATATCTGATGAATGCTTGCATTAGAACAAATATTGATGTTTAATTAACTTTATACAATCAATGCTTATATAAGGAACATGGCGTCACCACCACCACTTGATGAGGATGATGACTATGAAGACCCACTTGAGGAAGCCATATGTGCTCAAAGAGTGAGGCTGAGCGATCAGGAGGTGTGCAACCTATGGGACAACTTTCTGCCACGTGCTGACTTGGTCGGGGCGCCATTCGTGACCCTTCTGACAAGTACCATGATCGATCGACGTGTCATGGTATGTTATTAGTGTAGAATCCAAGGAAATATTAATAGTTTAGATAATTCATACTTATTAATTGATATGTTTTTCTTATTCAGAAATTGCCAAAGAGCCTATCTGAGATTTGTGGCATCGAGGCTGATGAAGAAGGCTATGCTGGAATACGCCTTACCGCAAGGGACCCCGTCACTACTTGTGCGTACGGCGTGGACACGGACGGTCACACACATTTAAGCTCGGTCGGGTGGAAGAGCTTCCTCGTTGACAAGAATCTTCATGTTGGACAGGCCATCCTAATTACTATTAGGAACACCAACCGTCAAGGCTTGAAGATGATGATTGTCATCGATATCATCTAAACTATATATGCGTGTGGCTGCTGATGATCGTCATGTTTGATTGCTATCTATGGATGAAACCTTTTATGTGGTCGATGACCGTTTAACTTGTTAAACTTCTTATGTTGGCTTCGTGAAACTATTTGGATGTGATCAAACTATGTTATGTGATCAAACTATGTTATTTGGTACTTGTTTATTAGTCCGTAATGGCAAAACTGTTTGAATGTGATCAAACTATGTTATGTGATCAAACTATTTGGATGTGATCAAACTTCTTATGTCTATGAAATTGTGCTTATTGTTTATGTTTATGGCAAAAAAATTGAAGACAAAATCAAAGCAGTTAAGTTCATGCGGACTATGATAACTTACCGCCAGGGTTCTCGGCGGTATGTTTGTATGGGCTACCGCCGTGGCATGTGGCGGTAGGTCCGTAAACAGCCGTTAACGGCTTGACGGCCGTCAGCCACACCTACCGCCAGAACCTGCGGCGGTAGACTGTGCAAAAGGGTCAGATCTCGAAAAAGTTTCAAACTGGGGTAAGATCTCCATTTTGTTTGACAAAAGGGTCAAAACACGAAATTTTGCCCCATCTGGAGGCGTTCCTGTGCGAGGCTACAGGCAGGTATCATGGTCCAACTGCCGCAGATGCCTACCGCTCGTGAGCATCGCTTCATGGTCTGGGTCCTGGTCACTTGATCTTGGAATTGAAGGGAGCAGTTTTACCTTTGGTCTAGGTGCGTAGGTGTGTAACTGCGTATGATTATGTAGATGGATTGTAGTGGGGGCGCCTTATATTGTAGAATCAGCTCCTCGGTGTGTGTGTGCTATTCGGCAAGAACTGCTCCGATGAATTAACTAAGGTAATAATTATCAATAAGTATTTGAGACTTATCCTAAAAAAGAAGTATTTGAGACACAGCTGGAAACATGTACTCCCTTTGTTCCTAAATATTTGTCTTTCTAGAGATTTCAACAAATAACTACATACAAAGCAAAATGAGTGAATCTACACTCTAAAATATGTTTATGTACATACGTATGTGGTAGTCCATTTGAAATCTCTAAAAGGACAAATATTTAGAAACGGAGAGAGTACAAAACAAATCATGATGTGCCTTTAGTGTAGTCCTGGCCATCTCAGGCCCGGCTCTGTCGGCCCACCCAGGCCCGGCCCTAAAATCCAGGGCCTAGGCCCGATGGGCTTGCCCATGGGCCGGGTTTGGGCCTGAGTTTTGAGCCCACCAGCAGGGCCTGGACGGGCTTGGGCTTCGCATATTAGCATTTTAAGGAAAAGGCCCGGCCCACGGCCCTAAGCCCTAAGGGCTTTTCAGGGCTTTTTACCAGATGGGCCGGGCTTGGGCTTAAAAAGTAGGCCCGATGGTAGGGCCTGGGAGGGCCTGGGCCTCAGTTTTCTGTCGTGGGCTTTTTCAGGCCCGGCCCATGGCCAGATATACTTTAGTGACAAACGGGAAAATATCCTATGATACCATGTACCACATGATATCATGATACCATGTCGCAAACATCAAATTTAAATGTTTCAAAAAAATCTGAATTTTCTTGTGAATGTTCACAAGACATGTCTACTATCCCCAAGAAATTCAGATCCAAATTCGAAATACACGAGAAATAAAAATGTATAAATTCAGCATGAATAGTGTCACGCAAATACAAAAATGTCACTATTCACATGTGGATTTTTCTTTTTTGTTTCTCCATGTATATTTCGATTTTGGACTTGAACTTTTTAGGGGTTGTAGACACATGGTATCATGTGATATCTTCCCCAAACGGCCAACTGGGGGGATGAGAAAAAAATAGCACAACTGATTTCAAAGGAAGCACATGCGAAATCACGGGTGAGCTGGCATCGTGCACCGTCGTACCGCAGGTGGGTCCGTTGGATAAATTGATGGTATGTTTTGGGGGAACAACCGAGAAAAGAAGAAAAAGCAGATTCCCGTGTTGACTACACGTCTACACTACACAGAAGTCATCCATCCTTACTGCCTGCGGCTTTCATGGTTGCTGCGCTGGAAAAAGCCAGCCACGGCCTGTCAGCTTCTAGTAGTGTGCTCTGGGCCCTTGGAAGATGAAATTCTCCTCTGAGTACTCTGCTTTACCAATCATCTTAGAGGTGGGCTGAGACAAATCAATCGCCTTTAGTTTGTGCATCTCATCTCATTGGACAGATTAAGCTGTTGATGTCAGAAGATAGGGGGTACATATTTGTTCAGATTACAGAGTATCGCTAGCGATGATGCGTTGGTCAAAGTTAGCTACCACCGTGTGGCCAAACTCATGGCCACGCCAACTTATGGAGCTGCCGGCCTGGTGTATGAGGACTTCGTCTTATAAATGCTACGTATCAGTCTGTCATCCTGCCCTGTCAAAGGAGGGAGACGGGTCAAAAATGACGACGCCCAACAAGTCAAGAACCACGTTGTTTCCCACTGATGGCCCTGCAATGAAACCCTGAGAGCAATGGGTAACTGCACTCTTGTACTCCAGTACTACATATCAACCCCCATACCCTGAGCAAGCACTTCAAACACTCACATCTCTAGAGCTATCACCCAACACACAAGAACCAGATGCAAAGCAAAATGCGATCTGCCTCAACGCCCCTGCTCTACCTTTGCCTCCTCGTCTTGCCATCATGTCTCCTTCTCTTGCAACGAGCGCACGCAGCAGCGCGTCATGGTGGCATATCACTCATGTCTCAACAGAAGGCCCTCCTCCACTGGAAATCAACACTCGCAAACCCAGCAGCGGAGATGAGCTCCTGGCGGGACACCACCAGCACCAGCAGCAGCCCGTGCAACTGGACGGGGATCATGTGCACGCCCGTTCGCCATGGCCGCAGCATGCCCTGGGTCGTGACCAGCATCTCCCTGCCAGATGCTGGCATCCATGGCAAGCTTGGTGAGCTCAACTTCACAGCTCTCCCATTCCTCACATATATCGATCTAGGCAACAATAGTCTCCATGGTCCAATACCACCTAAAATCTGCTCGCTATCATCCCTCTCGACCCTTGACCTTAGCTTCAACCAGCTCAGAGGCCACATACCACACGAGATCGGCGAACTGGCTAGCCTCACCATACTTGACATCTCCTTCAATAACCTAACAGGACATATCCCTGCGTCCCTAGGCAACCTGACGATGTTGATTTATCTTGTTATCCACCAAACCATGGTCTCAGGTCCCATTCCAAACGAGTTAGAAAGGCTTGTCAGCCTGCAGGGTTTACACTTTACAGCTAAGCAACAGCGCCTTAAGTGGCAACATACCCGCAACTCTTGCAAACCTGACCCAGCTAAATGTTCTGTTACTGTACGGTAACAAACTGTCGGGGCCGATACCCCACGAGCTAGGCAAGCTAGTCAAGCTGCAATTCCTTCAACTTGATGAAAATAAACTAACCGCTCAAATCCCTTTGTCTATATCCAATCTAACTATGTTAAATGAACTCTCTCTCGTTGAGAATCAAATCACAGGTTCCATCCCCGCTGAAATAGGAAGGCTAGTCATGTTAGACAAACTTGATCTCTACCAAAATCAAATAACAGGAACGATACCTCCAGAAGTAGGCAACCTCACTCAGCTTGTTATGGCGCTGCTAGATTAGATTGATACATCTCCTCTCTCTTTATATAGAGAGGTTTACTTGACTCCCAAGCAAGGCTTACTTGACCTCTAAGCAAGCGACCATTATCTCTAAATAACCCCAAGACTAACGGGCCCAGGCCCATTACGTACTCTAACACTACACCCCACCTGGACATGCAGCTTGTCCTCGAGCTACAGCCTAACCAACTTATAACCATGACTCAACGCAACACAAACCTAACACCTAAAAACAAGCCTTTTACATCTCGGCTTGGTTTATTACTCTCAACCTGAAATGGACTGGGACGCTTTATTTTGGACCCCTGAACATAAAGTGGACACCATCCGCACGTCGGACGTGCACGTATACAGCCACCTGAATCCCATGGAAACCATCTGGACAAAAAGAGTGTATGTGTATGGCCACCTGGAAGTGGTCGCAAGAGCGACCAGCAGAGGCGCCCTCGCAGCGGCCGGCGGCGGAATGCAGTGGTGCTACGTCGTGCGCTCTTGTCGGTGACACCATGCCTTCTCCCCACCGGAAGGCTGTTGGTCTGCACCGCACAGAGAAGAGTGGAGGGCTGTCGATGGAGAATGGCGAGGAGGGGTGCGCCCCCCCCCCCCCCAACCGCCGATGTCGCAGACTTTGAGGTCGCTGTCCGTGGGGAAAACAGCATGCCCAAGATCCCCGACGCAGCGGACGAGATCAAGATCCTTTGCGCAGCGAAGCGCAACTGGGAGGAGCGGTAGCTGCAGACCACGCATCTCCCGCACATGCCGACGCGCTAGGAGGTCGCGCGCAGCAGCCTGCAGGCTCACCGCCGCCGACACGTGGCGGGTAGTGATCCAAGCGGAAATGGTGACGGCGACGACGGAAACTTGATATGCTGGATGGGGACGCCCTGGGGAAGCGGTGATGGCGACGACGGGAACTTGATCTGGTGGATCAGGACTCCCGCCGGTGCGGTCGATGCGGGGCCGGAGCTGACCGGCGGTGGCTGCAGCTGCAGCGGCTGCTGCGATGCCGCGTCGGGCGCGGCGGAGGCCGCCAGGAGCGGCGGCTGCCACTGCAGCCAGGGCGGGGCGGTGGATGGCAGCTGCAGTGGCCCGGCGAGCGCGGCGGAGGCCGCCTGGTGCAGCGGCTGCCACGGCAGCCATGGCGGCGCGATGGCGGCGATGGGCGGCACAACCGAGTGCGACCCGGCGAGCGTGGCGAAGGCCGCCTGGTGCGGCGGCTGCCACGGCAGCCACGGCGGCGCGGTGGGGGTGATGGGCGGCGCAGCCGGGTGCGGCCCGTAGGACCCGGCCAATGGATCTCCTGGACCGCCTGGGTTAGGTCCCGCAGCACCCCGGACACCTCCTCCGGGGTGAGGACGCCGGGGGCGGGCGCGAGGAAGGAAGACATGATCGAACCGAAGCTAGCTGATACCAAATTGTTATGGCGCTGCTAGAAGGAGGGCGCGAGAGTGCCGGCCGGGGGCCTTTTTGCCCACGGCCGGGCAAGAGGGAAGGAATTTCCTTCTTAATTCTTGCTTGATTAGATTGATACATCTCCTCTCTTTATATAGAGAGGTTTACTTGACTCCCAATCAAGGCTTACTTGACCTCTAAGCAAGCGACCATTATCTCTAAATAACCCTAAGACTAACGGGCCCAGACCCATTACGTACTCTAACACAGTTGAACATACTTCGTGCCTATAAAAATCGACTAACGGGTTCTATACCCCCAGAACTAGGCATCCTAGTAAATCTCTCGAATTTGGACCTATCAGCCAACCAAATTGCTGGCTCTATTCCTGCCAGCTTAGGAAACCTTACTAATTTATTAAGATTGTCCCTTTTCAGAAATCAGATAGCAGGCTCTATCCCACAGGAAATTGGCAATTTGGTGAACCTCCAAACATTGTTCTTGGACGAGAATAAAATTTCTGGCTCAATACCCAAAACATTTGGAAACCTACAAAACATCCAACGTCTGAACATGAATGATAACAAATTAACAGGATCTCTTCCTCAGGGATTTGGAGATCTCAAGAACATAGTCAGCCTTAATCTGGCTGATAACTCCCTTTCTGGACCTTTGCCTATGAATATATGTGCCGGCGGCAGTCTCAGAGCTTTTGTAATGTCTCTGAATATGTTCAATGGCTCAGTTCCATGGAGCTTAAAGACCTGTACAAGTTTGACTGGACTTTACCTTGACGGAAACCAACTGACAGGAGATATATCTCACCATTTTGGAGTTTACCCACAACTTAGGCACATATGGTTGACATCCAATAGACTCTGGGAGCATTGCACCAAAGTGGGGAGGCTGCCCCCAACTAAAGGAATTCAAGCTAGGAGAAAACATGATTACTGGTCAAATACCTCCCACCCTATCAAAATTATCCAATTTGGTAGACCTAACACTCGATTCTAACCACATAACTGGTTGGATTCCACCAGAGTTTGGAAATTTGAAAAATCTTTATATCTTGAATCTGTCACTCAATCAGTTATCAGGCCCTGTACCTTTGCAGTTGGGGAAGTTGAGAAATTTAGGACACCTTGATCTATCTGAAAACAGTTTGAGTGGATCAATACCACAGGAATTGGGAAGCTGCATAGAACTATTGTTCTTGAAGATCAACACCAACAACTTCACTGGAAAATTGCCTGGTGCAATTGGAAATTTAGCAAGCCTACAGATGATGTTAGATGCCAGCAATAACAAACTTGAAGGTGTCTTGCCAAAAGAACTTGGAAAGTTGGAGATGCTGGAATTTCTTAATTTATCCCATAACCAGTTCAGTGGAAGCATTCCATCCTCCTTCGCAAGCATGGTGAGCCTATCGACGCTTGATGTGTCCTACAACGACTTGGAAGGACCACTCCCAATAGGACATGCACTTCAAAATGCTTCAATAAATTGGTTTCTTCACAATAAAGCTCTGTGCGGTAACTTCTCTGGACTGCTACCTTGTTACTCAACTCCAGCATCTGGTCGCCATAAACAAAAGATACAAAGTTTCCTCCTGCCAATTGTTCTTGTTGTGGGGTTTTCCACCATTGCTGCAATTGTTATCATTGCAATTCTTATACGTAGCAAGAAAAAGAAACAACAAAGTGGTGCTACAGATGAGGGGAGGAACATGTTCTCTGTTTGGAATTTTGATGGACGACTAGCATTTGATGATATTATCAGGGCAACAGAAAATTTTGATGACAAGTACATCCTTGGAGCAGGAGGACATGGAAAAGTCTACAAGGCACAACTCGAAGACGGGCAGCTAGTTGCTGTAAAGAAATTCCATCCAACAGAAGAAGAGTTGATTGATGAGAGGGGATTTCACAGTGAAATGGAAATCTTAACACAGATTCGACAAAGAAGTATTGTCAAACTCTATGGATTTTGTTCCCATCCAACGTACAAGTTTCTTGTCTATGATTACATTCAGCGTGGAAGTCTCCACACGACTTTACAAGATGAGGAATTAGCCAAGGGATTGGATTGGCATAAGAGAGCTGCCCTTATAAATGATGTTGCTCAGGCAATATCCTATTTGCACAATGACTGTAGTCCTCCTATAATTCATCGAGATATCACAAGCAACAACATCCTGCTTGATACAAATTTTAAGGCTTATGTCTCAGATTTTGGTACAGCAAGGATTTTGAAGCCTGATACATCAAACTGGAGTGCACTAGCAGGGACATATGGCTACATTGCTCCTGGTACAGATATGCTTCCCTTTGACATAAAATTATTTCTATCTCTACCTTTATCCGCTTTTATGGTTCCATAGCTTCTTGTTTACACTTTCTTGTCCATTGACTTCTAATGCTGATCATTGTCTTTGGTGCAGAGTTGTCCTACACTTCTGTTGTGACAGAGAAATGTGATGTGTACAGCTTTGGTGTGCTTGTGCTAGAGGTGTTGATAGGGAAGCATCCAAGAGATCTACTCCAACATCTTGCCTCATCAACAGAGCCATATACTCTTGTCAACGAAATCTTGGACCAACGGCCTTCAGCACCAACAACAATAGAAGAGAAAAACATAGTTTTCCAAATCAAGGTAGTATTTTCTTGCTTGAAAGCTTCCCCTCAAGCAAGGCCAACAATGCAGGAGATCTACCAGATGCTCACCCATTATGAATCTTCCACTTCAGTGTGAAGACAACATGTTGTAGTTACATTCGATGAACTATGGGATGCATAAGCATGGTAGGGATGATTACCTCTCTGTTTGTTGTAATGAATAACAATACAGCTGATTTCCGGCAAAATCTAGCAATATAGTTGTTGGGGACACTTTCTGACGCCAGGCATAAAATATGCAGGTTTATCTCCAATAAATGCAATCAACACTAAGTGCATTTTTAAACCATTGTAGTATTCCAGTAGTGTTTTTGCAAGAGGTAATATGCAAATTCCTTACTAAACAAGTGGTTGAATATCTTCCACTTGAACTTCTTTCACTGTGATTCCTGACCCTTGTGCATTCACTATGATTTGTTGTATAAAGCAGCCAATGTAGCTTACAATATCTAAGTGAGAAAACAACCATTGCTTAACTGCAAATTTACATACTGTAAAACAGGTGCATTATGTGACACAGTAAAATTATGTAAAATATTTTAGTCCTCGAGAGAAAAGGAACAAAATACATGTATTACATGATTGGCGAGACAACAAAAATAAAGTGAACAGAAACTCACCAATTGCCAACGCTGCTTATTCTCTGCCTCTCTGGTGTGTGCAGATGGACTGAGTTTAGCACACAAAATAATATAGGCTATGAATAGGAATCTTAATTGGCGAGCAAACTTTTTTTTATCAACACAGGCGTACAATGGTCAGTGACTTTGCTATCTGTAGTGCTACTTAGTCATTCCCCTAGCTAGCTTGTTGCTCCTCTCAGTTACTCCAGTTCTGCGTAGTTTTCTCTCTATTCAGTTTTGTTATCTCTTTGTGTACTCTGTTTTTCTTTGGAAAATTGTTTTTTGAAAGAAATCATCGTATCCCCAATTTAACACCCCCCCCCCCTACCCTTCTGGTCGATATTTGATCCTATAACCAAGAGGAGGAAGTTTGCCTTGATGGGCAGGTCGTACCTCGGAAAGACACCTTTCGATATTTGCAGTCAATGATGCAGAAGGATGATGATATCGATGAAGATGTGAGCCATCAAATCAAATTTGGATGGATGAAGTGGCATCAAGCTTCTGGCTTCTCTATGATAAGAGAGTGCCACGAAAGTAATAAATGAGGTTTTATAGGACGGCGATTCGACCTGCAATGTTGTATGACATTGAATGTTGGCCAACTAAAATGACAACGTGTCCAACAGCTAGGTGTAGCAGAGATGCACATGTTGAGATGGATATGTGGCCACACAAGGATTGGGTCCATGATGATGATATACTTGATAGAGTTGGGGTGACACCGATTGAAGAGAAGCTTGTCCAACACCGTCTGAGATGGTTTGGGCATATACAACACAGGCCTCCAGAAGCATCATAGCGGATGGGTAGGCGTGTTGATAATGTCAAGAGAGGTCGGGATGGAGGATGGACCAAACTTGACATGAAAGAAGTCCGTAAAGAGAGATCTTAAGGACTAGAATATCACTTAAGATTTAACCATGGAGAGGGGTGCGTGGAAGTTAGTTATCCTAGTGCCAGAACCATGACTTGATTTCGATAACTTATGGGTTTCAACTCTAGCCTACCTCAACTTGTTCGGCACAGGCTTTGTTATTCTTGTTGTAGTATTTTGAGTGGAAAATTCTAAATATGCTTCCATTGTATGTGCCTGATTACATCACACTTGACCGATCACAATCAGTCAAATGCTTTCGTAACTAAGCTGGTGAACAAATAAAACATGCACAAGGTCCGTCTTTTCGGAATCAATGCAGATATCTGAGGAACACTGCGAGAACAATAAAACTTCATCAAGGCAGAACGATGCAAATGAGGCAGTTGTCGGTAATCAATGTATATGTGTTACTACCATATGATTTGCATGTTTTTCGGACGGAGGGAGTACTACCATATGAAATACTGTAGACTGTACATCGTAAAGTAAAATTGTGAGTGGGATTTGTCCGAAGGCATAGATGGTGACATTATTGAAAGAGCAGTTTCCTACTACATGTTGAATTTCACATACAAAACAACATGAGCGTCTTGAGAATGAAATGTTGCAATGCTCACTCACTAATGTTGCAGACTGACATGAATTTTTGAACTGCGTTGTGGTACTGAGTTCCCTGCAGAAATTGTAAAAGAGGTGGTTGGATACAGGAGGCAGCGCCGATACTAGCAAGTACTACTTCAGAGGTGGAAACTGGAACATAGGACAAAGTTAGTACCTCCCAGTAGAGTTGGTTGCAGTCAGTGCACTTCCAGAACTCCATATTTCGGTTGAAGAGGCATGAGGGGATGACCTGAAAACCTTTGGAGGCTTCTATGGCTTCCTCGAGCGTTAATGGTTTCTGAATGAAACTTCCATTGCACTTTGTACATCTCGACATTAATCGGTCCTCAGAGATCTTTAACTGGAAGGTGTCAATCACCTGCAACAAGCAAGTTAAACAGACGAATCAGCGGCCTTCGGAATATCTTTCCGCCCTTTCCTTATTGCACAATGCACAAATATAAATACTAGAAAAAGATTCTGTCTCAGGCTCCCCTATCACTCCCTCGCCTCCTTGGCAAAGCTAGTGGCCAAGGGTGTGTCCACTCCTCACCCTACCATCCCTACCCCTTTCCGCTGCCTCCGTGGGTAAGGCCAGATGAGTGCGTCGGCGGTGGGGTCTGGCTGTCAGGGCGGTTTGCAGAGTTGGAGGAGGGCAACACAGTTTTTTTAATTCTTTTTATTGAACTCCTTGTTAATCAATGAAATAGGCAAAACTTTTGCCTCTCTCTTTTTTGCGAGTTTTTGCCTCGGTTTTATAAGTATGTAGTAGATAGAGATACAAGTAAATGACTAAATCAAAAGTGACAACTGCTAGAGAAGTGACAACTGCTAGAGTATCACATGTAAACAGTGACCTTTGGTTTTATTACTTCAAGTCATTGCTTCTAGATGTTTCACGAGCATTGGTCTATTTCCACATTATTTTTCAAGTCAACACTTACAATATTACATCGGTTCCTTTGTTAACTTGTCTTTTTGGACGTGGCATGGTCTCCAGTATGCTTGTTTGTGGCTTTGACCATTACTTTCTGTATTTGCATTTGCTTTTCATAGGATTTCTATATTTGCATGCTAGTAAATATTATAAAAAATACAGTGAGACAAAAGCATTTTTATGACAAATCTTAGTAGTATCATACGCAAATAACAACTTCAAACACTTGGACTAGTTTTTGAATAGTGGTGGAGGTTTTAAAATGTTGTTTGTGCACAAAATCTAAAAAGGAGTGGGCAAATACTAAGGAAAGAAATGTTTTCATCCATAAAGGCCAATTTACACTAATTTTCAAAAGTTCATGCAGATAGATCAAACTGAAGATGGAAAATATCAAAATAAGCACATACCTCAGCCAGTTGATCATGTTTGAGCAGGCTTTTCACTCTGTATACTTGATTAGTCGCCAAATACTGATACTTTATGAGCTTGGCATCTCGTGTTAGTAATATTCTTCCTTCCTTGTAGATTTGATCTAATAATTCCCTAAAGTTGAGTAGAAAAAAATAAAAATAAATTAACAAAAAAAATCCCTTAATGAGAAACTACATTAGGAGTGTTGCAGAAAGTATAGGGGAAGACCTTGGTTGAGGTTTTCTACAAGATGGAGTGGCGGCATCTAATCCAACACATCTCAAGTGCTTAGCTAGACCCTCAATCTGTTGAGTTTTGTTCACATCAAATCTAGCAGCCTTTACAAATAGAGAACAAATTGGGTACTTGACTAACATATAAGGTGGTAAAATCTGTCATACTTCGCGTTCATCTTATGCAATGGTATTTGAAGAAACAAACAAAATCCACACTCTTGTCGAAGATAGTGAGAGGAAAACTGTTACCATCACATCACACAGAAACTTTGGGTATCCATCTCCACCAACGGAAGGATCCCATGGAGGGGGGCCTATCCATTCATTATTGTAATCAAACTTCTCTTTGCACTTGGAATCACTCGACAGCTTTTGCTTTTCTTTTCGTCTTGAGGAACGGGCTTTTGTATCTGACTCTGTCAACAAAATCCTGTCGCTGTACTTCGTTATGATGGATGTTGGATACCCATCAAAGCAAATGTCATTTCCTGACGATGAACATTCACTTGCCCTTTGTGAGCAATGTTCATCTAAAGCTTCAGCCGTTCGTGAACATTTTTCTGCAGTAGTAATAAATAATATAAAAATGTTAGTGGTTAAATCTTCTTGGCTCTTATTAATGATAAGCACTTAAAACTCTCATGAGAAAATAATATTTGCATACAAGAAATACAAAGAAGAGAACACTAAATTCCCATGATCTAATCAGTTGTGTTAAGCATGACAAAAGTACCTTCAGTGATGACCTTCTGATGGAACAAATCAAATATATATAGCAAGTAGTAGGCATCTGATGCAGCATATTGTATTTGCCCTTCGCTCAAGGGCCGGTATGACCAATCGCTACATTGGAGTTCCTGGTGCGAAAAATAAGGATACAACTGGATAACCCCTTATAAAATAATAATAATGCTAACAGATAAATGCGTTGGTTTCGAGATCTTATGGGTTTCATATGGCAATTGAACTTGGCGATTAACGCAACCATGCCATGGAAAAATGCAAGTCCACGACATGAAGGCAATGAACTTATGTACACTAACCTTGGATAAAGAGACATTCAGCAGTTCCTCGCATATTGAAGCCAAACTCTTGGTCTCCTTTGGAAGTCTCTTTTGCATGTCATGCCCCTTGAGGTAGTGATAAACGTTGGTGACATCCAAGAAAGGCTCCACCTAGCAAGACGAATGACGGCGGTGTTACTCACAAAAAATTAATGCTTACTGCTGCCTCTCAGCTGGTTTTGGAACAACGAATTACTCCCTCCATTCGGGGTTTTAGGGCCGATTTTTAAAATCTCCCGTACCAAGGAGGAAATTTAGAAATTTCAATCTGGTTCATAATAATCCTGGGGATTTGCTTCAGGGAAGACTTTGACACATAATTCGTTGTTCCAAAACCAGCTGAGAGACAGCAGTGATCATGTAGCTGATTAAATTAAACATCAGACAAAGTCTTCAAAGCTTCAACCCAATTCAACTTACAACAATGCTGCCTAACAGAAAGGGATCTGGGATATTCTACCGGAACATCGTGAACAATCTTGTCAAAAGAGCAGTAAGACAATTTGCACGACAGGCACTCTACCCTGTTGAATCCAGAGTCGCATCCGAGGGCGGCCGTGAAGGTGGCGGAGAGGTACACGAGGTCCTGCTTGAACCGGAACCCCAGCTTCAGCACCTCGGGCCGCTCAAACAGCTCCCTCAGCGGCGCCCACAGGTCGGCGAGCGGCACGGCGAGGAGGTCGACGACGAACACCTCGTTGCCCCCGTCTTCTCCCCGGCAGGCCAGCTGGAGAACCGTAACGGTCGGCAGCTGCGTCGGATTAGGGGGAGCTGGCGAGGCGTCGTCGCTGGGGGCGGAAGGAACACGGCGGCGTGGCTTCCACTCGGCGTCGAAGGAGACGATGCGGGCGGCGGCGAGGGACCGGAGGAGGTGGGATAGCGCCGGCGAGGACGCGTCGCCGGCGACCAGGTGTACCGCGAGCGGCGGCGGTGGCGGCGCTGCGGGGTCCATCAGAGCGGGTGGGAGTGCGGAGGGATCGAAGGAGGAAAGACTTGCTTTTTAGGGGGAGAAGGAAAGACAAAGCACGCCTTTTTTCTTGGGGAAAAAAACGTTGTCGCACCTTAGCCCACGAGGCCTGACAATCCATTTGTGGACTCACAGCTTTCAGCCCAGCCCAGCCCGTTTGAAGGGTTCGCACAGGCATAATGAGGCCCACGACGGTCTGGTTTAGTTTAGTACCACCTCGCCCAGCGAAGGGAGGAGGGGAAGGGAAGCCGCCTACATAATGAGCTCTAGGTGCGACGTTTCAACATACTTACCTGGACGGGGTCGACGGCCGATCAAGAAGGGCCGTGGCCTAGATCAATGGCTCACATTGCACTTGGTGAGTGCGTTGGTCTACCATCTCCCCAAGTGGGAGAGTGGACGTTGTAATTTGTGGTAGAGGGGGTACGCGTTCGCGCGGCCCCTGCCAATTCTTGAAATTAAAATTTCATTTATTTTGATCTTCCTTCCTTCTAGCCCCTTTGTATGTTTGCCTTTTGCTCTTTTTCTTTTTTTAGTGTGCGTTTAGCTCTTCTAGCCCTTGCCAAATCCTCTTTGTAATCCTGGTTTTTCATCTGCGCTTCAGTTACTGCAGAATGAGCAGATGTGTTTTTCAACATCAGTTATCATCCTTGCCAGTTCTGAGAGTCAAAATCCAAACAGGTTTGTTTATCCTTCAGGAAAATGTGCAGAATGTGACGAGACTTCTCTGTGTGAGTAATGAAATTTGTTGGGATATCTAGGCGGGCCCTTCTAGCATCTTTCTGGGCATTGGAACTCAGAAACCCACAAAATTCACAGCAAATTAGACGAACTTCTACATAATTGAGAGGAAAATATGTGAACAAGAGAAACGAGCGAACAAACTGGTCTCGGGCGATTCAAACTGTTGGCTGGGCTCATAGGGAAGCCAAGGATTCGAGCAGGATCACACAATCGCTATCTCTTGATCCCTCCCTAATGACCCCCTCATTCCCTCAACGTAAATTTTGCGACAAGGGCACCCAGAAACTTAGTACCAGGATCTCGAAAGGATAATAGGGTTCCAAAGTTTTCACTCGATGCACTTGGAACATCACCATAATGTGGCACTTAACATGATGTGGCGTTACAATTATTTTTGCAATCGAGAGGCATGGCGATGCTGCAGTGTTCTATAGATCCATCACTTGGCGCTAAGAACTTCAATCTCGAATATCAGCACAGAGTTTGGTTGAATTCCCCAGGCCGGAAAGCCACCGGATCCATAAGCGTAGTCTGGGGTGCACTGCAACACAAGCACTAGAATATCAGATCCATAAGCATAATCTGCAGTGCACTGCAACTGATTCATTTGGCAAACAACTACTTAGGCATGAATATGATATGGCACTGGAAAGGCTCATTAATCCAAATTCAGCTATTTTAGACACACTTCTGCCATGGCAAGATGCATATAAAAAATCCAATGCAATGGAAATTGACTAGTAATTAAGTGCCAAATGAATCAGTGAAGAAATTGCCACACACAAGCAAGCATGCAAACACATCAAACTGATTGGACATGTCCCAAGAAACATACCGTAAGACGGGCGACTTCACCCAATTGCATGCCCATAACTCCCTCATCCCATCCTGTAAGCAAGGAAGTAGTTACTGTTACGTTAGTTCCAAAAGTTCACTTGCACAATCTAGTGTAGCATAATCTACATGTGTGGCATTATACTGGACAAGTCATCAAAATGTAGGCTCTACTTTACAAGTAGATAGTGAAAACATGACTTAGTGGTCTTATGATGTTAGCAGCATGAATCAAGACTTTATAAGAGAACTTCAACAAGAGAAAATATAACGAGGGTACGAGGGTACGAACAGAGGTAAATAACATAGACAGACAAGGCAAACAGTGCATGTTTGCAGCTATGTCATGATTTTCAGTAGATACTCCTATGGTCTCAAGTCCGCAACACAAATCAAAGAGCATTGAGCTTGTGTTTTGACACATCAACAACAATCCAAACTAACTTTAAGGGAATATGCTATATTTAGTTGTAAAACAACAGAGACAGCTCGAAATTATTCCTTCGTGGAATCATCTGACCGAGTAAACAGCACACCCGTTGATTATTACTGAACTAATAATGTATGAGCCAGTAACATACAGGTCAGATGTTTGTGTATAAACTGAATAGCACTTTGATAATGAGATCACCTTTGATCACTGAACCCAGACCGATGTTGAAAGAGAATGGCTGCTGCCCAGGGTCCTTGGTACTGAAAAAATGAACATACTACCGTCAGATGAATTTTCAAAATGCGAAACTTTTTCTGCAAAGTTGCATCCGAGAGTTATGGTTTGCAAGGCATAGTAGCACAATCCTTCCCGATGAAAGATTTTATACACAAAACACGGAAAAGAGAAATGCTGAATTTGTTCACAACGTTCACAACGCTGGCGCAAAGCCATGGCCTACAAATCACGAAAAAACAAGAAAACCAGTCATGATTTACCTCCAAAACTTCTTAGACAGATCACCATCCTTCCCTGCAGGAGCAACATGGCAAGAAAACAAAAGTTAGCCAACCCTTAAACAGCACAGAACATGAGGTACAAAATCTACCAGAAATGGATAAAGGTACACTGGCACCACTAACTGAATCTAGGCTAACAGCTACATAACCAAAACTTCACATCTAGTGAAAACCAACGCCTAATCGACACCAAGGTTAGTAGATCTGGAAGCATCGGGCGCTAAACCCTGAGTTCGTCTCGACGGATCCAGGGGAAAGAAAGAAGGCGTAGAGGAGGCATGAAGGGGGTGAAGGGGAGGGGAGGGAGAGGGGCGTACCGTAGCCGGTGCAGTGGACGGTGACCTTCTGGCCCTTGACGGGCTTGGGGCCGGTGCCGGCCTTCAGGATCTCCTTCTCGAATCCCATCTTGCCGTCCTCCGCGTCTCCTCTCCAAAGTTCGGCGGCGGCGCAGCGTTGGCGTGGTGGCTTCTGATCGGTGGTGGTGCGAGTGCGACCTAATTTCATCAGGATATTCTTATCACCTCACGTTGCAACGCGCACACGGCTTTTCCCCCAAGAGTTTCCCCTGTGTATCCTTTCTCGTCCAAGAAAGAAAAAAAACCCTTGTAGTACATATGTTTTTTTTTAATATAAAGAGAGCTCCCTCTCCGATTTCATTTAAAAGAAGCCACAATGTGTTACAAGAACTCGAAACATAACCTTGTACATATGAGTCCCCATAACAGAGTAATTTTGTAGAAAAATATATTTTTACCTTAAACTAGATGATTGTCCGTGAGCACAAATATTTTATACGTGGCCACTCTCATGTACCCATTTCATTGTGTATGCTATCACGTACCAAAAATGAATTTTAGACGACTAAAAAATGGATTTTAGCTGTAAATTGAATGTGTAATTATTGAATAACAAAGAAAATATGATTTGTTTGGTAATTCAATAAGATGCGGGGCAGTTGCAACGTGAGGTGATAAACCTATATTTAAGAGATCTATTCTAGACTCACATAGTCCGTGGATATTGAACTGGGTTATACAATTTCAATTAGTTTTTTTGCACATTAAAAAAGGTATGCATTGTAGTAGAATAGACGTTTTATGGTTTAGGTTGTGTATAATTGACATAATACCAAACGCGACTTAAAACATAAATTAGCTCATTTGTGCGTTCAAATGTAAATTACCAAATGGAAGATGACTAACAATGACAATGAGGAATTATAAGCCATGTCAAACATACACCTCAATCAACATATATCTCTATAATATGAGCGTACGGTGTGCTGGTTTTACATTTAGATCATTGTTGAACTGTGTTGTACTAAGCTTAGTTTACAAAATATTGTTGAAATCTAGCATGAAAAGTTGTCGTTATGTTGGAAAACCAAAGCACAGTATAGCTAACCGGAAAATACATACAGCAAACTAAAAACACTAAGAACTATCCTTCAGCTAGATACATCTATTCCGTTTTAATTGAATGAATGCATCTGCAATTTGTTAAATTGTCTTGTGCTAAAAAAAAAGTTGTTGCCAAACCGGTGGGTCACGTACTACTATGCCGCCATTGCAGCGCCGCCGACTGCACCGGCGCGAGTCGCCGCCCGCCGGCCACGCAGCGTCCAGCTCCCGCCGAGGAGGCGGCAAAGGCGCCAGATCCTGCCACGCCGCCGGCGGACACCTTCCCGCCGAGCAGCACCAGCTCTACCCCCATCCCCAGCGGGAACGTCGGTGACGCGGATAAGATGAAGGTGTGGAGAGAACGAGTGCCTGGTGGGTGGGGACGGACTGGGGAGGAACAGGATAAACCTCTTAACCATGGGGACAAGCATATGCATGTGCAGTGGCCAAACCAGATCAGATCGGACAAGGGAACCAGGGATTATTGAACCTTTGCAAGCCCTGCATAACAAATGTTTTGTACAAAACCATGTGCTCCATGGCACCGTGTTTCAGCTGATAGTACAATAATTAATTAATGTACAAAGCAATGTGCAGACTTATTTCCAGAGACCCACAGCCAATTTCCATGTACAGAATGTACAGAGCCGTTCTTCGGCCTCATCCAACCAAGCACTAACAAACAACATGAATGATAACATAAGCCATACATAGTCTTGGAAGTGTGCGACGAATTTGCACAGGAGTAGATACAGCACAGTGGCAACCTCAAAAAACATGGTGTGGAGCGCAACAACGAATGTTCGTTGGGTCGAGGATGGGTCAGGTGCCCTTGATCACGACGACGGGGCAGCCCACGCTGTTGATGCAGTAGTTGCTCACACTACCCAGGAACACCCTGTTCAATCAAAGGAATCGGATCAGCTTGTTTCTTTCATACACGATGCCTATTAGACAAGCAGGCAGGCAACTGTCCCAAGACTTTCATGGTATAAACACATCAACACTAGATTACTAGATGAACTGACCTGGAAGGTTGCTAGAGTACTGCTACATGACTGCACTAAAGAATGTGAGGATGCAGTTTTTGCTATCAGACTCATTATCAGTTTTGGCTGTAGAATTAGAGTTCTTCACTGTGAGAAGCAACGCAAGTTGTTTGCAGCAACTAAGAAGACATACTGAACAGTTCTATCCGCGGCATTCAGTTATATGGAAAGAAAATATGCTATGTAAGGCACAAACAAGTGAAAGAAATGCGTTGCAGAGAAATTTTCCTACACGGTCTCATGTCTGCGGGAGTAGATGTAACATATGCTTTACACTGTATCAGATTCATACGCAAAATGATGTTTATGTAGTAGTAGCACAATTTTCTGATAACCCAGTTTTGCCCAAATATTATAGCGTCGCAGTAAACACAGGTTATGTGCAGTTGAATCTGGAAAGAACAAATTTCACAACAGGTGTTGTACTGGCAAAACAAAATTGAGTTCAGACATTCAGCTAACCGAAGCGCAATTTGCTTTGCAGTTCGTATTTGGTCATGCAGCAAGCTTAAAAACAATCAGACATTCAGCTAACCGAAGCGCGGAAGACAGTGCCAGTAATTCAATTAGGCTGCTCATAGTGGGAGTAACATAGGTAGTAACATGCATGCCACATAGGCAAGAAATATGATGTGGCAAGTAATTAATGAGGAGAGATGCAAATGGAGTAACATAATATGTTACCATCACATAGCGGTTTCCAAAGCAAAATGAGTCTATAAATTAATAAATGAAGCCCTCTATGTTACCACATCTATGACACTATCCACTATGGAGGTAGTAACATAGACTAGTAACATATGTATGTTACTAGTCTAAGTTACTCTCCACTATGACTAGCCTTACCTCTTGACAGGGCCAAAAGCACGGCACCCCATGACGAGCAGATCGGCCTTGAGTTCGGCCGCCACCTCGCAGATCTTCTCCTTGGGATCCCCCACCACCACCTGCGTCTTCACCTCGACCTTCAACAGACCAAGAATCCGACCCAATTCAAGCACGAATCAAGCAAGAACAGCCGGGGGAAGGGAAGAAATCAGCAATCGGCACAGATACGCCTCGTTTAACCGTCCCCTTACATTCTTGTCGGAGCAAATCTTGAGCGCGTGCTCCAGGATCGCATCCGTGATCCGCCGCTGGTGCGACTCGATGGCCTGCGTGAACGCCGGCACCTCCGCCACACCTGAGCAACGCCGGCCGCGGCCAACCGAAGAAGCAGTCAGCAGGCTAGCGGAATAAAGCGCGCGAGATGGGAATTGCGAGGTTGCTTACTGGGGCCGCCGAAGGGGATGGGGCCGGGGTTGAGCCCCGCGGCGATGCCGGGCGGCGGCTGGACGTGGAGCACGACGAGCGCGCCGTCGGGGCGGAGGCGCAGGCTGTCGAGCGCCCAGCGCAGCGCCTTCATGCTCTCCTCGCTGCCG
Organism: Aegilops umbellulata; assembly: GCA_032464435.1. Lineage (NCBI taxonomy): Eukaryota > Viridiplantae > Streptophyta > Magnoliopsida > Poales > Poaceae > Aegilops > Aegilops umbellulata. The sequence continues at coordinate 64,284,104 of CP136057.1, forward strand.
TCGACCGCCACCACCACGCTGGACAGGTTGGCGGTGGCCATGGCTGCCTGCCCCTTCGCTCGGCCTGCTTGGCGACTCCTCGATCGGGTCAATTGAGCAGCGTGAGGGCGAGGGGACTGGGCTAGCTGGCTGATTGCGTGCTGCCTCCTCCTCCCTTGTGTTTCTTCACGGGATTAAAGAAGCCTTCGCGGCGCCAGCTTCGGGTGTAGAGGGCGACACTTGCCTCTTAGTAATGGCGACAGTCTGGCGGCACGCCGCATCCAGCTCCGGTTTGCGTTCGAGAGGTTTCAGCCGCGGTTCTGCAAGTTTGGAGAAGAAGTCATGTTCTTTTTTATGGATGGAAGATGGAAGAAATGGTTTTGTTTGGTCCCTACAATTTCATTTGAAATTCCTGATGTACCAACTATTTTTATGGTCGTAGTTCTGGCACATAGCACATAAGTTTAGCCATTTAAATGATCAAAGACCCACAAAGAAGATCTAGAAATGCAAGTAAGGCGAATCAACCTAGATGATAGGATCCACCAGCTAAGGTCATTTCTATAGCGATCCCCAGAAATAGAGAAAGATCCGGCCATTAAACATAAATTCAAACTTAAACTACACTAGACTACTCATCTTCATCGGCCATAGTGGAGGTAGAGCCAATCTTTTCTCGATAGGCCACCGCCGATGAGACATGGGTCCGGGTCAGTGCCGTCGTCGTCGCAGCCGGGGACGATACGCCGTCACTCCTTGACGTCGAACTCCTCCTCCGCCTCGTCGCCTTGCACCTCGTCGTCGGAGATGCTGATGACCTCCCTGTCATTGTCGACGAATATAAGATCATCACAGAGGGGATTTTTGAGTACCCCTCCCGTCCCTCCCGAGTCGCCCCCGTGCGGCAGCTAGGAGGCCCCAGATCCCGTCGCCCCCGACTCCCCCTCTCGTCCCCCCTCCCTTGCCGCCGCCCGGGGCGCGGCCAGGCAAAGCCTTGTCGTCGCCGGCGGCAGCGGGGACTAGGTGCCCTCCCGCTCGTGAGGAGCTGGCGCGGGCCCGGGCCCCCGGGCCGGAGCGTGGCGTGCGGCTGGACGTCACGACGGGGGCTGGCGGCGCTCCGGCTACCCCATTCCCCATGGCAGGCGGCTTCAAGATCTGGGGCGCCATGGTCGCCATGGACGGCGGCGGTGCGGCCGGATCTGGGCTCATTCTTGAGCTTGGTCTCCGGGTCACGGTCGTCGCAATGGAGAGTGCGACACGTCGGCAGCTGGACGGATCTGCGGGATTCCATATGTTTCTGGTCCTTGACAACCCAGGCAACTCCAGGGGAAACCCTAGCTCTCCATGAGATCGAGCGATGGTGGTGCTCTTGCGCCGTAGTCCCTCTTTAGGTCATCGTTTTGGAGTTTGCTACGGTCGAAGGAACCAGCGAGGCAGGCGACATACGCCCGGTGGCGCAACAGCCGATGAAAATCGCGCCGACTACGGTCATGGCGGACGATGGCGGCGTCTTTGATGTCGTTTCCTTGTCGAGGCATCGTTGTTGCAGTTAGCGCCATCAGACTCGGGATGCTCCGGGGGAAACCCTAGATCTAGGTCTCCCGGATCAGACGATGATGGCATTCTTAGTAGCTCTTTTGATGCGGAGCATCCTACGATCATCCCCATGTACACTCGAGTCTACACCATTGGACCTAAGGTGAACTCGCTCCTTTCTGAAGCTTCCCTTTCCGCATGTAAGACATGGATGCTACTTCAAGTGCGGACCTTGTGCATACTCAGGTACACCTGAGGAGACCATGGAGAGCCCAAGGACCAAGGCCAAGTGTGCGCGGGACTGAAGGAAGGAGAAGGAAGAAGAGACAGCTGCTACAGGCCCCGGACATCCGACCCCAGCCCGGACATCTGGACGAGCCCGGACATCCGGACCGACCCCCGAAAATCCGGCGCCCATCACAGAACACACCCGAAGCTGAACCCCGTCAGCCCGGACATCCGGCTCATGGACATCCGGCCCCCAGCACGGACATCCGGCACCTGCCTGTGCGCAGAGAACGGGCCAAGGGCCCATGTATCCCCCCTCTCACTTACCCCTTCGTGGGCTAACACTATATATAAACCCCCGCCTCCTCCTAGTTAGGGTTAGCATTGGTTTAGCTCATATGTGAGATAGAGCATTGCTCATCCATACGGATCTGCTCCACGAGAGAGACCGCGGCCCCTCTACGGAGACGATCCACCTTGGATTCAAGACCCCCTCTTGGGTGGCCCCATCAAGACTTCCTCACGGAGAAGAACCGGTTACCCTTTGTATCATCCTTTGTTGGATTTGGATCGTGTATCTCCCCTTGTGTTTCGAGGATCTAGCATATGTGTGACTATATCTTGTTGGTTTTGAGAGTTCCTCTTGTGTTTTCCCTCGTTTTCCCCTCGTGTTTTTCGTGTTCTTAGTTGGGATCCGCTCCTTTCGTGAAAGATCGGCCGTCTAGGGTTCCACCCTACATCATCTTTGATCAGAGCTTAGGTTTATCATGAATTTGGAGCCTCCCCTCTTTGTTTTCTAGCCTACTTTTGTTGATTTCGTCCTAAATTCGAAAATCCCCACCAAAAAATAGCCCCCAATTTTTTTTGTGATTTGTTGGTTTGATGATATTTTGTTGATTTTGATCTGTGGATTCGTTGTGTCTTGAGTAGATCTAGCTTTCTCCCAATTTTCCCCACTTTCTATCCACGAAATCTCCGCAATTGTGCCCCCGAAATCATCAATTTCCGCCCTCAAAATCGAGTTCCTCGAGTTCATCCTCGGATTTGGAGCCCGGACATCCGGCCCGTAGCCCCGGACATCCGGCCCATGGCCTGGACATCCAGCTCCTGGAGTGCATTTTCGCGCAGCGTTCTGGACATCAGGTCTCGAACATCCGGCCCCGACCCCGGATGTCCGACCCCTGGCATTTCAGACTTACCCGTTTCACCGTTTTATGCATAACTAATTCATCCGGAGTCCGTTTTTGACGTTCTTCAGCTCGTTTTGAAGCTATTAACATCCCCCATCCCACAAAAATACTACCATCACCATTTGACTCCATCAAATTTTTGGAACTTTGGCATCTTTGCCTAGGGCTTCTACCATATCATCCGTATAACCACCACCGACTTCCGCAACCTAACCCATTTTGTTCCCCTTTGCATTTGAGCTTGTTTGAGTTGTGATTCGAGTCTCCTAGGTGTTTCGGCTACTTAGGGACGGTTGCTTCTTCATCAACCACCACCATAACTTCCGCATAGGCTTTCCCACCATACACTTCCGCCACCCCAACTTAACCCAATTTTGTTTGTGTTGTGAGTTGTGTCTCCTAAGGTGTTTCAACTACTTAGGGACGTGCTTCTAACTCCGACATCGTGTATAGTCCACCACCTTACCCTCCACTTCCGCATTGCGTACTCCAAAAACCATCATTGCATTTCCGCAATCCCTTTGAGCTTTCGCAAAACCACCACCGCATTCCCGCTACCACCATTTGACATTTGCCTTTGAGATTTTGAGTTCGCGGTTTTCTGTTTCCTAAGGTGTTTCGGCTACTTAGGGACGAGTCTCCATCATCTTGGTATCTCCATCAAGATCACCGCCACTCATCATCGCCACAGACGGTAACCTCCATATCATCTTGGTATCGTGGTATCCGTCCATTGTATTGTTAGGGAACGTAGCAGAAATTTAAAATTTTCCTACGTGTCACCAAGATCTATCTATGGAGAGACCAGCAACGAGGGGAAAGAGAGTGCATCTACATACCCTTGTAGATCGCTAAGTGGAAGCGTTCAAGTGAACGGGGTTGATGGGGTCGTACTCGTCGTGATCCAAATCACCGATGACCAAGTGCCGAACGGACGGCACCTCCGCGTTCAACACACGTACAGCCCGGTGACGTCTCCCATGCCTTGATCCAGCAAGGAGAGAGGGAGAGGTTGAGGAAGACTCCATCCAGCATCAGCACAACGGCGTGGTGGTGGTGGAGGAGCGTGGCAATCCTGCAGGGCTTCGCCAAGCACCGCGGGAGAGGAGGAAGGTGAGATGCAGGGCTGCGCCATCGAGAGGTGAAAACTCCTATGTTGGCTGCCCCAAACCCTCAAGTATATATATAGGGGGAGAGGGGAGGCTGCGCCCCCACCTAGGGTTCCACCCTAGGGGCGGCGGCCAGCCCCAAAACCCATCTAGGGTGCGGCCAAGGGGGGGAAGAGGGGAGACTTGCCCCCCAAGTTAGGTGGGTGCGCCCCTTCCCCAAACCCTAGGCGCCTTGGGCCCTTGTGGGGGGGCGCACCAGCCCACCTGGGGCTGGTCCCCTCCCACATGTGGCCCATGCAGCCCTCCGGGGCCGGTGGCCCCACTTGGTGGACCCTCGGGACCCTCCTGGTGGTCCCGGTACGTTACCGATAAAACCCGAAACTCTTTCGGTGACCAAAACAGGACTTCCCATATATAAATCTTTACCTCCAGACCATTCCAGAACTCCTCGTGACGTCCGGGATCTCATCCGGGACTCCGAACAACATTCGGTAACCACATACGAACTTCCTTAATAACCCTAGCGTCATCGAACCTTAAGTGTGTAGACCCTACGGGTTCGGGAGACATGCAGACATGACCGAGACGTTCTCCGGTCAATAACCAACAGCGGGATCTGGATACCCATGTTGGCTCCCACATGTTCCACGATGATCTCATCGGATGAACCACGATGTCGAGGATTCGATCAATCCCGTATACAATTCCCTTTGTCTAGCGGTATAGTACTTGCCCGAGATTCGATCGTCGGTATCTCGATACCTTGTTCAATCTCGTTATCGGCAAGTCTCTTTTTACTCGTTCCGTAGCACATCATCCCGTGATCAACTCCTTGATCTCATTGTGCACATTATGATGATGTCCTACCGAGTGGGCCCAGAGATACCTCTCTGTCACACGGAGTGACAAATCCCAGTCTCGAATCGTGCCAACCCAACAGACACTTTTAGAGATACCCGTAGTGCACCTTTATAGCCACCCAGTTACGTTGTGACGTTTGGCACACCCAAAGTATTCCTACGGTATCCGGGAGTTGCACAATCTCATGGTCTAAGGAAATGATACTTGACATTAGAAAAGCTTTAGCATACGAACTACACGATCTTGTGCTAGGCTTAGGATTGGGTCTTGTCCATCACATCATTCTTCTAATGATGTGATCCCGTCATCAATGACATCCAATGTCCATGGTCAGGAAACCGTAACCATCTATTGATCAACGAGCTAGTCAACTAGAGGCTTACTAGGGACATGGTGTTGTCTATGCATCCACACATGTATCTGAGTTTCCTATCAATACAATTCTAGCATGGATAATAAACGATTATCATGAATAAGGAAATATAATAATAACCTATTTATTATTGCCTCTAGGGCATATTTCCAACAGTCTCCCACTTGCACTAGAGTCAATAATCTAGTTCACATCGCCATGTGATTGCAATGATTCCAACACCGATGGGGTTTGATCATATCTCGCTTGTGAGAGAGGTTACTAGTCAACGGGTCTGAATCTTTCAGATCCGTGTGTGCTTTACAAATATCTATGTCATATCCTAGATGCAGTTACCACGCTCTATTTGGAGCTATTCCAAATAACTGTTCTACTATACGAATCCAATTTACTACTCAGAATAATCTGGATTAGTGTCAAAGTTTGCATCGGCGTAACCCTTTACGACGAACTCTTTTTCCACCTCCATAATCGAGAAAATTCCTTAGTCCACTAGTTACTAAGGATAACCTTGACCGTTGTCCTGTGATCCATTTCTAGATCACACTTGTACCCCTTGACTGACTCATGGTTTGGCACACTTCAGGTGCGGTACACAACATAGCATACTTTAGAGCCTACGACTAAAGCATAGGGGACGACCTTCGTCCTTTCTCTCTATTCTGCCGTGGTCATGTCTTGAGTCTTGCTCAATACTCACACCTTGTAACACAACCGAGAACTCCTTCTTTGCTGATCTATTTTGAACTCCTTCAAAATCTTGTCATGGTATGTGTTCGTTTGAAAGTACTATTAAGCGATTTTGATCTATCCTTATAGATCTTGATGCTCAATGTTCAAGTAGCTTAATCCAGGTTTTCCATTGAAAAACACTTTTCAAATAACCCTATATGCTTTCCAGAAATTCTACATAATTTCTGATCAACAATATGTCAACAACATATACTCATCAGAAATTCTATAGTGCTCCTACTCACTTCTTTGGAAATACAAGTTTCTCATAAACTTTGTATAAACCCAAAATATTTGATTATCTCATCAAAGTGTACATTCCAACTCCGAGATGCTTACTCCAGTCCTTAGAAGGATTGCTGGGGCTTTTTATACTTGTTAGCATCTTTCAAGATCGACAAAATCTTCTGGTTGTATCACATACAACCTTTCCTCAAGAACAAGGAAACAATATTTTGACATCCTATCTGCAAGATTTCATAAATAATGCAGTACCTGCTAATTCCAAGAGACTCTTAGCATCGCTACGAGTGAGAAAGTCTCATCGTAGTCAACTCCTTGAACTTGTCGGGAAACATCTTAACGACAAGTTGAGCTTTCTTAATGGTGACATTTACCATCATTGTCTGTCTTCCTTTTAAAATCCATCTGTACTCAACAGCCTCACGACCATCGAGCCGTTCTGCCAAAAGTCTACACTTTGTTTTCATACATGGATCCTCTCTCGGATTTTATGGCCTCGAGCCATTCATCGGAATCCGGGCCCACCATCGCTTCTCCATAGCTCGTAGGTTCATTGTTGTCTAGCAACATGACGTCCAAGACAGGATTACGTACCACTCTGAAGTAGTACGCATCCTTGTCATCCTACGAGGTTTGGGAGTGACTTGATCCGAAGTTTCATGATCACTATCATAAGCTTCCACTTTAATTGATGTAGGTGCCATAGGAACAACTCCTGTGCCCTGCTACACACTAGTTGAAGTGACGGTTCAATAACCTCATCAAGTCTCCACCATCCTCCCACTCAAGTCTTTCGAGAGAAATTTTTCCTCAAGAAAGGACCCGATTTGAGAAACAATCCCTATTGCTTTCGGATCTGAGATAGGAGGTATACCCAACTATTTTGGGTATCCTATGAAGATGCATTTATCCGCTTTGGGTTCGAGCTTATCAGCCTGAAACTTTTTCACATAAGCGTCGCAGCCCCAAACTTATAAGAAATGACAGCTTAGGTTTCTCTAAACCATAGTTCATACGGTGTCATCTTATCGGAATTACGTGGTGCCCTATTTAAAGTGAGTGCGGTTGTCTCTAATGCCTAACCCATGAACGATAGTGGTAATTCGATAAGAGACATCATGGTATGCATCATATCCAATAGGGTGCAGTTATGATGTTCGGACACACCATCACACTATGGTGTTCCAGGCGGTACTAGTCGTGAAATAATTTCCACAATGTCTCAATTGTGTACCAAACTCGCAACTCAGATATTCATCTCTATGATCATATCATAGATATTTTATCCTCTTGTCACGACGATCTTCAGCTTCACTCTGAAATTACTTGAACCATTCAATAAATCAGACTTGTGTTTCATCAAGTAAATATACTCAGTATCTACTTAAATCATCTGTGAAGTAAGAACATAACGATATCCACTGCGTGCCTCAGCACTCATTGGACTGCACACATCAAAATGTGTTACTTCCAACAAGTTGCTTTCTTGTTCCATTTTACTGAAACCGAAGCTTTCAGTCATCTTGTCCATGTGGTATGATTTGCATGTCTCAAGCGATTCAAAATCAAGTGAGTCCAAACGGTCCATCTGCATGGAGTTTCTTCATGCGTACATACCAACAGACACGGTTCACATGTCTCAATTTTTCAGAAATGAGTGAGTCCAAAGATCCATCAACATGGAGCTTCTTCATGCGTTTTATACCAATATGACTTACATGGCAGTGCCACAAGTAGGTAGTACTATCATTACTATCTTATATCTTTTGGCATGAACATGTGTATCACTACGATCGAGATTTCCATAAACCATCCATTTTAGGTGCAAGACCATTGAAGGTATTATTCAAATAAACAGAGTAACTATTATTCTCTTTAAATGAATAACCGTATTGTGATAGACATAATCCAATCATGTCTATGCTCAACGCAAACACCAAATAACAATTATTTAGGTTTAACACCAATCTCGATGGTAGAGGGAGCGTGCGACGCTTGATCATATCAACCTTGGAAACACTTCCAACACATCTTGTCAGCTCACCTTTAGCTAGTCTCCGCTTATTCCGTAGCTTTTATTTCGAGTTACTAACACTTAGCAACCGAACCAGTATCTAATACCCTGATGCTACTAGGAGTACTAGTAAAGTACACAATCACATAATGTATATCCAATATACTTCTATCGACAGCCTTCTCATCTACCAAGTATCTAAGGTAATTCTGCTCCAGTGGTTGTTACCCTTATTACAGAAGCACTCAGTCTCGGGTTTGGGTTCAACCTTGGGTTTCTCCACTAGAGCAGCAGCTGATTTGCCGTTTCATGAAGTATCCGTTCTTTCCCTTGCCCTTCTTGAAACTAGTGGTTTCACTAACCATCAACAATTGATGCTCCTTCTTGATTTCTACTTTCGCGGTGTCAAACATCGCGAATATTTCAAGGATCATCATATCCATCCCTGATATAGTTCATCACAAAGCTGTAGCAGCTTGGTGGCAATGACTTTGGAAAAACATCACTATCTTATCTGGAAGATCAACTCCCACTCGATTCAAGTGATTGTTGTACTCAGACAATCTGAGCACAAGCTCAACGATTCAGCTTTTCTCCCTTAGTTTGCAAGCCAAGAAAATCGTCGGAGGTCTCATACCTCTTGACGTGGGCACGAGCCTGAAATCCCAATTTCAGCCCTCGAAACATCTCATATGTTCCGCGACATTTCAAAAATGTCTTCGGTGCCTCAATTCTAAACCATTTATCATTACCGAACTATCATGTAGTCATCAAAACGTGTATGTCAGATGTTCGCAACATCCACAGACCACGTTCGAGGTCCAGCACACCAAGCGGTGCATTAAGGACACAAGCCTTCTACTGTCCGCATAATTGCTACTATCAACTTTCAACTATATTTTCTCTAGGAACATATCTAAAACAGTAGAACTAAAGCGCGAGCTTACGACATAATTTGCAAAGATCTTTTGACTATGTTCAGGATAATTAAGTTCATCTTATGAACTCCCACTCAGATAGACATCCCTCTAGTTATCTAAGTGATTACATGATCCGAGTCAACTAGGCCGTGTCCGATCATCACGTGAGACGAACTAGTCAACATCGGTGAACATCTTCATGTTGATCGTATCTACCATACGACTCATGCTCGACCTTTCGGTCTCTTGTGTTCCGAGGCCATGTCTGTACATGCTAGGCTCGTCAAGTCAACCTAAGTGTTTCACGTGTGTAAATCTGGCTTACACCCGTTGTATGTGAACGTAAGAATCTATCACACCCGATCATCACGTGGTGCTTCGAAACGACGAACTTTCGCAACGGTGCACAGTTAGGGGGGACACTTTCTTGAAATTTTAACGAGGGATCATCTTATTTACTACCATTGTTCTAAGCAAATAAGATGTAATAACATAATAAACATCACATGCAATCAAATAGTGACATGATATGGCCATCATCACTTTGCTCCTTTTGATCTCCATCTTCGGGGCTCCATGATCATCATCGTCACCGGCATGACACCATGATCTCCATCATCGTGTCTTCATGAAGTTGTCACGTCAACTATTACTTCTACTACTATGGCTAACGGTTAGCAATAAAGTAAAGTAATTACATGACGTTTATGTTGACACGCAGGTCATAAATAAATTAAAGACAACTCCTATGGCTCCTGCCGGTTGTCATACTCATCGACATGCAAGTCGTGATTCCTATTACAAGAACATGATCAATCTCATACATCACATATATCATTCATCACATCCTTTTGGCCATATCACATCACATGGCATACCCTGCAAAAACAAGTTAGACGTCCTCTAATTGTTGTTTGCATGTTTTACGTGGCTGCTATGGGTTTCTAGCAAGAACGTTTCTTACCTACACAAAACCACAACGTGATATGTCAATTGCTATTTACCCTTCATAAGGACCCTTTTCATCGAATCCGATCCGACTAAAGTGGGAGAGACTGGCACCCGCTAGCCACCTTATGCAACTAGTGCATGTCATTCGGTGGAACCTGTCTCACGTAAGTGTACGTGTAAGGTCGGTCCGGGCCGCTTCATCCCACAATGCCGCCGAATCAAGATTGACTAGTAACGGTAAGCATACTGAACAAAATCAATGCCCACAACTACTTTGTGTTCTACTCGTGCAAAGAATCTACGCAATAGACCTAGCTCATGATGCCACTGCTAGGGAACGTAGCAGAAATTTAAAATTTTCCTACATGTCACCAAGATCTATCTATGGAGAGACCAGCAACGAGGGGAAAGAGAGTGCATCTACATACCCTTGTAGATCGCTAAGCGGAAGCATTCAAGTGAACGGGGTTGATGGAGTCGTACTCGTCGTGATCCAAATCACCGATGACCAAGTGCCGAACGGACGGCACCTCCGCGTTCAACACACGTACAGCCCGGTGACGTCTCCCATGCCTTGATCCAGCAAGGAGAGAGGGAGAGGTTGAGGAAGACTCCATCCAGCAGCAGCACAACGGCGTGGTGGTGGTGGAGGAGCGTGGCAATCCTGCAGGGCTTCGCCAAGCACCGCGGGAGAGGAGGAAGGAGAGATGCAGGGCTGCGCCATCGAGAGGTGAAAACTCCTATGTTGGCTGCCCCAAACCCTCAAGTATATATAGGGGGAGAGGGGAGGCTGCGCCCCCACCTAGGGTTCCACCCTAGGGGCGGCGTCCAGCCCCAAAACCCATCTAGGGTGCGGCCAAGGGGGGGAAGAGGGGAGACTTGCCCCCCAAGTTAGGTGGGTGCGCCCCCTTCCCCAAACCCTAGGCGCCTTGGGCCCTTGTGGGGGGGGGGGCGCACCAGCCCACCTTGGGCTGGTCCCCTCCCACATGTGGCCCATGCAGCCCTCCGGGGCCGGTGGTCCCACTTGGTGGACCCCCGGGACCCTCCTGGTGGTCCCGGTACGTTACCGATAAAACCGAAACTCTTTCGGTGACCAAAACAGGACTTCCCATATATAAATCTTTACCTCCGAACCATTCTGGAACTCCTCGTGACGTCCGGGATCTCATCCGGGACTCCGAACAACATTCGTTGACCACATACGAACTTCCTTAATAACCCTAGCGTCATCGAACCTTAAGTGTGTAGACCCTACGGGTTCGGGAGACATGCAGACATGACCGAGACGTTCTCCGGTAAATAACCAACAGCTGGATCTGGATACCCATGTTGGCTCCCAGATATTCCACGATGGTCTCATCGGATGAACCACGATGTCGAGGATTCGATCAATCCCATATACAATTCCCTTTGTCTAGCGGTATAGTACTTGCCCGAGATTCGATCGTCGGTATCTCGATACCTTGTTCAATCTCATTATCAGCAAGTCTCTTTTTACTCGTTCCGTAGCACATCATCCCGTGATCAACTCCTTGATCACATTGTGCACATTATGATGATGTCCTACCAAGTGGGCCCAGAGATACCACTCCATCACACGGAGTGACAAATCCCAGTCTCGAATCGTGCCAACCCAACAGACACTTTCGGAGATACCCATAGTGCACCTTTATAGCCACCCAGTTACGTTGTGACGTTTGGCACACCCAAAGTATTCCTACGGTATCCGGGAGTTTCACAATCTCATGGTCTAAGGAAATGATACTTGACATTAGAAAAGCTTTAGCATACGAACTACACGATCTTGTGCTAGGCTTAGGATTGGGTCTTGTTCATCACATCATTCTTCTAATGATGTGATCCCGTCATCAATGACATCCAATGTCCATGGCCAGGAAACCGTAACCATCTATTGATCAACGAGCTAGTCAACTAGAGGCTTACTAGGGACATGGTGTTGTCTATGCATCCACACATGTATCTGAGTTTCCTATCAATACAATTCTAGCATGGATAATAAACGATTATCATGAACAAGGAAATATAATAATAACCTATTTATTATTGCCTCTAGGGCATATTTCCAACATGTATACTCCCTTGCAATTGCATTGATAACCCCTAGCCTATTTTGTGTCACTTTCATATCGAGACTAGCCATTTGAGTATTTCCGGCAACGTTACTTGTGCACATTAGTGATCTACACCTTCCATTGCATACATACCATATCATATTGGTATCATCATATCATATCTTGTGTCACAAGATTGTTCCCGCATATACACAATTGCTACCTTGGTTTGTGCATTTCGCATTGTGGCCATAAAAAAAGAATAAGCTTTTAAGCAAAAGAGTGAACAAAGAGCTTGTAAGCAAGTGCCATAGCATCATACCACATTGCATAAGATTGTCATATCCGATCATCTTGGATCATACCACCGGAACATCATACACATATAGCATACTTGGGATAGCAAGTTGATACACTTTGCATCTTATAGGTTGTGCACAAGTGTCGTATCCTCCTATAGAGCAATCGTGCTAGCGTCCCTCTTGAGTTGTGCAACACGAGCGTTTTCCGTGGACTCCACATTTTGTGCCCATTCCTTGGTTACACGACCCCATTTGTCTATCCGTGTGTGTGTTTCCGTGTGCCATTCTTTGCTATTGGTCTACTTGTTTCACTTGCGAATTTGTGAATCTTTTTCAACATTATTGACTCTTGCTAACATTTTGCATCAAATTTTTTGTGCCACTATCCTCACCGAGCTCCACCATAAGCCTTACTTGTGTAGGTGTGAGAAACCAACAAGAATTGGTACCAATTGTGTTATTTCCTTGTTACACATTGAGTGATCATTGATCCATCTTCAACATCGGTCAAGGTACATTTGGTATAGTTCTTCTCTTTCTCCCACTCATATTTGCTCGAATCTTGTGATGGATAGGCAAGGCATTTCATCTCCGGTCTTCGACACCAACGACGGCGTGAACACCAACATCACCAAAGCATCCATCTTCGGACTACAACGAGCATCGAAAGCCGCACATTCTACCTTGCAAGAGCGCATCGAGAACCTCTCCATCGACATTCATCACTCAGAAGCAAGGAAAAGGGACTACATCGACAACAAGCTTTCCGCACAAAAGGAGGAGCAAAATGCAAAGATGGAGGAGATTCGGGCCTTGATCAAGTCTACTTCCCCTTCGTCATCTTCAAGGCGGCGGCGAGCAAGTCAAACATCTTCGGAGCGCCCATGCAATGCAAGCGCAAGTCGTCCATGTCCACATCTACATGGCGACCACCATCACGTTCGTGATCTACATCGTCATGAAGAGCAAGTCACCTCCAAGCATCATGTGCATGACGACGACGAACGACATCTACTACGAGCTCAAGTGCGACAACGTCACCATCATCATGAAGATGCTCCACAAGCGCAAATGTACAAGTCCCAACAAGCTCTATTTCACGCCAAGTCCAAGCTTCATGAGCAAAAGAAAAGACCGCGAGACGAGCACCACCAAGATGGAGCTACGGCTACCACCACCACCACTTCGGCATCTTCGCCAAGTGCTATGAAGGTATCTTCACCTTCGGACGTACGACATCTTCGCCTACTTCCCATGAGTTCGCCTACATCAACATCTTCAACAACAAGGCGACCACCTACGAGCGAGGGCGACACTTCCATCTTCGGAAGCCCCTCAAGGAAGATGACCGAGCATGGGAAATTCCCTTCGGTCATGGAGACGAGCTACGAGGTGCCACATCACATGGGCCTTCGACAACAAGATGGCGACAAGACGGTCGAGCTAGGGACATCTGTCGGTGTCAAAACCGGTGGATCTCGGGTAGGGGGTCCCGAACTGTGTGTCTAGGATCGATGGTAACAGGAGACGGGGGACACGATGTTTACCCAGGTTCGGGCCCTCTCTATGTAGGTAATACCCTACTTCCTACTTGATTGATCTTGATGAATATGAGTATTACAAGAGTTGACCTACCACGAGATCGTAATGGCTAAACCCTAGAAGTATAGCCTATATGACTATGGTAATGTGTTTGTATCCTTTCCGGACTAACCCCTCCGGTTGATATAGACACCGGGGGGATCTAGGGTTTACATAGAGTCGGTTACATAAGAAGGAATATCCATAACCAGTCGCCAAGCTTGCCTTCCACGCCAAGTAGAGTCCAATCCGGACACGGGTACAGTCTTCGGCCTTCACGTCTTCACAGCCCATCAGTCCGGCCCATGGATAACAGACCGGACGCCCGAGGACCCCTTAGTCCAGGACTCCCTCAGTAGCCCCCGAACCAGTCTTCAATAGCGTGGTGTTCGACACACAAATTGGCTTTGGCATTGCAAGGCGGGTTCCTCCTTTAATGATCTCCAAGTGATGTATTCGGCCACCGATCCGATGCCACTCCCCTCGGCTTCTGCGCGTTAAATAACTTCGCCTTCCACGTGTCGAGCGAAGGAGGAAGGTCAGGGTATTTTTGCAGATAACACCCCATCTATGCAAGGAAGAGCGCCTATTAAAGAGATTGGATCCTAGATCCATTCAGCACCACGCAGAGGAAATCCCCGGAAACTGTTTAGGAGAAACCATTCCAGCATGGCTAGCGCCCCCAGCTCCTCCACCCGTTCTGGCCTAGAGAAAGGCGAGTGGGAGAGGTGTTTAGTGTCCCACGGTCAATTGACGAAGTTGCAGACACATGGATTTCTTCCCCCCGCAGATCTAGTTCCCGTCCAAGCGGGGCTAGATTCCTTCAACGGCGAGACTCAGGCAGAGGACTTTCCCAATCCATCCGGGGGTGAGCGAATATGTTTCGTCCCCTACCTGCTAAGGGGCGTTGGATTTCCCATCCACCCATTCCTCCGGGGGATTTTGGAATATTATGGCCTCCAGCTGCACAACTTCATCCCTACCTTCATTCTGCACATTGCGGGTTATGTCGCTTTATGCGAATTATTCCTGGGCATCGAGGCTCATTTCGAGCTGTGGAGGAAGCTGTTCTGTCTTGTCCCGCGTAATCACGAGGGGTCAATATTTGAAGTGGGCGGAGCCGAAGTATGGCGTATCGCCGGTACCGGACATCTGTCCGGCACACCAAGGAAGGCACCCGAAGAATGGCCTTCTGAATGATTCTATATCGAGGACGTCGCGCTTCCTGACCTAGTTTGAAAGGGTCTTCCTAAATTCGCGAGCATTCCACTGAAGAAATGCCACAGTTGGCGTCCCCGGAGTCTTGAAGAGGATGATAGCGCAGAAATTCGCCAGCTCATGAGCAAGATAAAGATGCTCGCGCAGTCTAGACTTACAATAATCGAGGTAATGGCGACCTCCATAGTGCGAGGGGTTCAGCCGCTACAATACAGAGGGCTGCCCATGTGGCACTATAATGGAGAGGATGACGCCTCCCGCTATGGCCGGAAAGGTCCGGATACCCCCGCCGCTATGGCCAAAATACTGGCCGAGCTGTTTAAAGGGGAGGAAGAGGAGTTTCTTCGCATTAAGCGCAGAGAAGGGTATTCCATGTATGATCCTCCCAGTTGGGTAAGCCTCAACCCCTCTGTTATACTCATTCCACTTCCGGATTTCTTTTGATAAATTTCAAGTTTGTTTGTTATGACAACACTGGCGGAAGGTCACCGAAGGACTTCATAGTCCTGCCCCACAGCTGGAAATCCACAACCGGGAGCTAGATTCTGGGTTTGAAGAGGATCCGGATATATTCGTGGTGCTTGCGGGGGGGAGTGTTTTACCAGACAAGGTATGACGGCACATAAGTGGACATCACCACCGACTACCCTGGCCTTCTTCCTGCTTCACATGTAAATAATCAAGAAAAACTTTTTCTAAAAGAGTGCTCTTATTCTGCCTCACCCACCGCGCTACATCATGCTCCACAGGGGAGATGTTCGACGATTCCAAAGGGATCGACTCCTGCACCAGGCAAGCCTTCGAAGAGGAAGGCCGGTGAAGACACAGGCAGGCCTTTGTCGAGGAGGTATGGATAAATATGCTTTTCGGCGGCTGCATCCGATTGTGACTTGTGTGTCTGTTTGGCTATAGGAAAAAAGGTTCGCCGAACTGTGTCTGGGGACCCGGCCGGTCGCGCTCCCAACAACCAGGATTTAGATCCAGTCGGGGGGACAGGGGCCGGTGTAGGAACGACGCCGGACTGCCCGTCGGCCGAGGGTTCGGAAAATATGTCTGTCACCAACTCGGAGGTGGAGAGCACCATGAATCATTGGCGCTGCAGGGCTGTTTTACGAGACCCCAAGTTCTCGGAAGAGGCATTTAATGCCTTTAGCTCGGGCGACGCATACATCCGAGCTGCTCGAGATGGGCTTAGAAGAGCCACGAAGCAATATCTGATAGATATGCAGGTAAGTTTTCTTTGTCAAAAAAGGATAACCATATGCCCGTAGCCCCCGAGACTGAAAGCAGTTGGCACAACTGATTTAAGGATCATTGTACGACCAGGTCCTTACAGAAAAGAATGGCTTGCTGGCCCAAGAGCTGGAGCATTGCCGGGCGCAGCTAAATGCTGCTACCGCCGAACTGGAAAACTGCAAGAAGTCGTCTTCTGGTAACGTTCCCCTCCATCGAGGAACAAGAATTGCATACCAACTGTGCTAATTCTGCTGCTGGTCACATAATAGGGCCGCCTGATCAACTTGAAGAGAAGTTGAAGATCGCCCAAGAGGGAGAAAAAGAGGCGAAAAGGCAACACGCCGTGGGCGAGCGTGTGCTGACCCGCGTCAGAGACGAAAAAACAAGCTACAGGATTCCAACACTTCATTGGGTGAAGAATTGAAAGATGTTCGAGCCTAGCTAGCCGACTCCGTGAGGGAGAACAAGAAGTTGTGGGGCGACATATTCAGTATGCATCCAAACTATTTTAAAGTAGTTCAGAGATAAATGGGACTGATATAGTCATGTTTGCAGGTATATTGACGGGTCGTCCTGAAGAGGGGGTGTCCAGATCATCGAGTGATCTGCTGCAAAGACTGTCGCAAGTGCACGAGCATGCCCGGCTGGCCATGCGAAGCATTGCCAAGGCCTTATGGCCATCCGCCTCCCCTCTAGGAAGTATGGAGGAGCTTGTAGAGCTGTTCAAGGGAGCACGACAGCGTATCCGACTATGGAAGATATCGACCTGCCGAGAGGGTGCGTGAGAGGCCTGGGCCATGGTGAAAATGCGTTATACCAAGCTGGATCCAAATCACATGGCCCGAGTTGGACCGTTAGGGTCAAATGGGGAAGAAATTCCTGTTAGTTTAGTATATGACCAGGTAGAGGTGGCCGCTAAATATTCCCAACAGGATTGTAAGTTAGACTGCCTGTTGGAAGGTGTAGAGGAGGAAGTGTTCGAGTCCAAGTGACTGTGTACTTTCCTCACTATGTGGAACTCTAGTTGAATTCTGTATCATTTGTCATGGCAGACCTTTTCGCTTCAACCTCCGGACCCGAAGGTGCGGAGTGTTCCCGAATATCGTCGCAGCTGAATAGGCCGGGGTATGCCTGGAAAACTAGGCGTAGGGGTCATAGTTGCTTGAACAGACAAGTTGTATCCGGCTAGCTATGTTATATTACATTGATATGGTAAGAAACATCTTCCAGAGAGAATAGTTCCATTAAGGGTTCCTTTCCCTGGGTGTGCATGCATTTAATGTACATGTCCGAATTGTGATGTGAGCATCACAGTTTGTATAACTTCTGGGCGTGCACAATGGAGTGAGTTTAAAAAACATCTTTAGTTCACCAACCGAATATTCCCTTAAGAACGCTAGCTTTCGGCTTCACCCAGTCTGAGGTACACATCCGGATGACCCGGCAGTAACAATCGCAGAGGTGCTCTCTTTATGCCCTAGTCGAACTAACGGGAACGTAGGGCATAAGCACAGGAGCCAGGCAACCCAGCTTGGCCAAAACTTAAGTCATATCGATGCATATAATGGCGAAGAAAAGGTACATATGGAAGAAAATGCATATGTGAAGAGCTTGATGCTCCGTGAATAATGAAAAAGCTTCTGTCCAAGAAGCCCCCAGGTATAATGGACGTACACATATTAAAATGTGTACGCCAGCGGTGTTCGATCGAGCCGTATGAGAGCTTTAAAGCGAAGAAATAAAGGTGGAAAAGAGAGAAAAAGTAATGGAAACTATAGAGGAGAAGGAGACTAACAAAGAGTTCGGCGCTAGGCATAGAACCTTCGGAGTCTTGCCGCGTTCCAGGGGTTCGGCTCTAGGCAATTGTCTGATGCATCGCGAAGACGGTACGCTCCTCCGGTAAGAACTTCGTCAATTATGAAGGGACCCTCCCATTTGGGCTTGAGTTTGTCCTTTTTCTTCTCCGGCAGGCGTAGAACGAGTTCGCCAACGTTGTAAGTCTTGGCCCGTACTTCTCTGCTTTGATATCTTCGAGCCTGCTGTTGATAAAATGTTGAACGGGCTTTGGCGATGCCGCGCTCCTCTTCCAGGGCATCTAGGATGTCCTGCTGATCCAACTCGGCCTCTTTCTCTTCGTACATACGCACTCGAGGTGAGTCATGTATAATATCGCAGGGCAACACAGCCTCTGCGCCATACACCATGAAGAGAAGGTGTGTATCTGGTAGTACGGTTGGGTGTGGTCCGCAGCCCCCAGAGTAAGTAGTCGAGCTCCTTGACCTAGTGCTTGTCTGATTCTTTTAAAGACCGCACCAGTCTGGGTTTGATGCCACTCATAATAAGACCATTCGCTCGTTCGACTTGACCGTTGGTTTGCGGGTGGTAGACGGAGGCGTAATCGAGTTTAATGCCAAGATTAGTGCACCAGGTTTTTACCTCGTCGGCTATGAAATTAGAGCCATTGTCGGTGATGATGTTGTGTGGGACACCATAACGGTGCACCACACCGGATATGAATTCTATCACCGGGCCGGACTCGACCGTTTTGACCTGCTTAGCCTCTATCCACTTAGTGAACTTGTCCACCATGACCAGTAGATATTTTTTCTTATGGCTTCCCCCTTTAATGGGTCCGACCATGTCTAGTCCCCAGACCGCGAAAGGCCAGGTAATGGGGATAGTTTGCAAGGCGGTTGGGGGCATGTGGCTTTGGTTGGCGAAGAGTTGGCATCCGACGCAACGTTGGATGAGGTCCTATGCGTCTGCTCGGGCTGTCGGCCAATAAAATCTAGTACGGAAGGCCTTGCTAACAAGGGCCCGAGCTACGGCGTGGTGTCCACCGAGGCCGGCGTGAATTTCCGCTAAAAGTTGTCCCCCCTCTTCTTCGGAGATACATCTTTGAAGTACTCCTGTAGTACTTTCTTGTAGAGCTCTCCGTCGTGAACCTTGTAGGCCTTCGAATGCCGGACAATGTGGCGGGCCTCATTCTGGTCTTCGGAAAGCTCCTTCCTATTAAGGTAGGCCAAGAAAGGTTTGGTCCATGGGGCAATGACTGCCATAGTGAGATGGGCTGACGGTGTTACTTCGGTGGCTGAGCCACTGATACTATCGGTCTGTTCGGGATTTGGAGTTGTATTCGGATCTGGACTATTGTTGCTGCCCTCCTCTTGCCACACCACGGATGGCTTGAAAATCCTTTCCAAGAAGATGTTAGGTGGGATGGGGTCGCGCTTAGCGCCTATGCGAGCAAGGACGTCCGCCGCTTGATTACTTTCTCAGGCGACGTGATGAAATTCAAGCCCCTCGAACCGAGCCGATATTTTCAATACGACATTGCGATAAGCTGCCATATTTGGATCTTTGGTGTCAAAGTCGCCGTTTATTTGAGATATGGCGAGGTTCGAGTCCCCGCGCACCTCCAAGCGTTGTATGCCCATGGATACGGCCATCCGAAGACCATGCAGTAGGGCCTCGTATTCGGCTGCGTTGTTGGAGTCTGTGTATAATATCTGGAGTACATACTGGACAACGTCTCCAGTGGGGGATGTTAGCACGACTCCCGCTCCCAGCCGTGCCAACATTTTGGAGCCATCAAAATACATAACCCAATTGGAATATGCGCCGTACTCTTTAGGGAGTTCGGCCTCTGTCCATTCGGCGATGAAGTCGGCCAGTACTTGCGATTTGATGGCTCGTCGTGGCTTGTATGTTATGTCGAATGGAAGTAGCTCTATGGACCATTTGGCAATCCGTCCCGTGGCATCGCGGTTGTTTATTATGTCATTGAGTGGGACCTCGGAAGCCACCGTGATTGAACACTCCTGGAAGTAGTGTCGTAGCTTGCGGGATGCCATGAAGACCGCGTATGCTATCTTTTGGTACTAGGGGTACCAGGATATGCATGGTGTGAGGACAGTTGATATGTACTATACTGGTTTTTGGAGCGGAAATTTGTGTTCGTCCTGTTCTCGTTCGACGACGAGCACAGCGCTCACCACCTGATGTGTTGCCGAGATGTATAACAACATGGGCTCGCCAGTGTTTGGTGCGGCCAGGATTGGGTTGCTCACTAGGAGGGACTTTATTTCCTCCAGTCCGGCAGTCGCCGCGTCTGTCCATTCAAAGTTATCAGTGCGCTATAAGAGGCGATAGAGTGGTAGCGCCTTTTATCCTAATCTGGAGATAAAGCAGCTTAGCACTGCCACGCATCTCGCTAGTTTTTGGACCTGTTTCAGGTCTGTTGGTGTAGCCAACTGTGACAGAGCTTGGATTTTAGCCGGATTTGCTTCGATTCCTCTATTGGAAACGATGAAGCCCAGCATTTTCCCAGTGGGGACGCCGAAGACACACTTTTCCGGGTTGAGCTTAATGTCATATGCCCGGAGGTTGTCGAATGTAAGACGTAAGTCATCTATTAGTGCTTCGACATGCCTAGTTTTGATGACAACGTCATCAACGTAAGCTTCTACCGTTTTGCCGATCTGTTTCTCCAGGCATGTTTGAATCATGTGTTGGTATGTGGCGCCGGTGTTCTTGAGCCCGAAGGGCATGGTGTTGAAGCAGAATGGCCCATATGGGGTGGTAAATGCTGTTGCGGCTTGATCGGACTCCTTCATTTTTATTTGATGGTATCCGGAATATGCATCGAGGAAACACAATGTGTCGTGTCCTGCGGTGGCGTCAATGATTTGATCAATGCGGGGAAGGGGGAAGGGATCCTTAGGGCAAGCCTTGTTGAGGTCTTTGAAATCGACACACAGGCGCCAGGATTTGTCCTTCTTTGGTACCATCACCAGGTTTGCCAGCCAGTACGAATGTTTGATTTCTCTAATGAATCCGGCCTCGATGAGTTTGGCCAGCTCCTCCCCCATGGCTTGTCGCTTGGGTTCGGAAAAGCGCCGTAGTGTTTACTTAACCGGTTTAAATCCCTTTAATATATTGAGGCTGTGTTCGGCCAGCTCGCGTGGGATCCCTGGCATATCTAAAGGGTTCCAGGTGAATATGTCCCAGTTTTCGCGCAGGAATTCTCGTAGTGCGGTGTCAATTGTTGGGTTTAGTTGAGCTCCGATAGATGTTGTCTTCTTGAGGTCCGTTGGGTGGACCTGGAATTTGACTATTTCTTCTGCTGGTTTGAAGGAGGTGGATTTGGGGCGTTTGTCGAGAATCATGTCGTCCCTGTCCACAGTGGAGCGTAGTGCGGTTAACTCTTCGGCCACGAGGGCTTCGGATAGCACCTCCAGGGCCAGGGATGCGGTTTTGTTTTCAGCGCGGAGTGCTATGTCCGGATCACTGACGAGAGTGATTATACCGTTTGGTCCGGGCATTTTGAGCTTCATATACCCATAATGGGGTTGGCCTGGAAGCGTGTAAAAGCGTCCCGCCCCAATAGGGCGTGATATCCGCTGCTGAAAGGGGCCACTTGGAAAGTTATTTCTTCGGACCGATAGTTCTCCGGCATGCCAAATACTATGTCAAGTGTGATTTTGCCCGCGCACCGCGCCTCCCGACTGGGAATAATTCCTCAGAAGGTTGTGTTACTTTGCTTGATGCGGCTCCTGTCTATTTCTATTTTATGGAGTGTGTCCTCATAAATGAGGTTTAGTCCGCTGCCGCCATCCATGAGGACCTTGGTGAGTCGAAACCCGTCCATGATGGGACTGAGGACTAATGCGGCTGGCGCTCGTACTGTTTTGTACTTTGGTTCATCACCGGCGTTGAATGTTATAGTTGTGTCATTCCAGGGGTTTATTGCAGCAATTTGGCAGACTTCGGCGAGCTCGCGAAGTGCCCTTTTGCGCTTGTTGTTTGAAGCGAATGTCTCAAAGACCGTCAATACTCTTGAGTCATCGTCTTCTGGGGGAGCTGTTCTGGGGCGTCCTTGATAAGGATGTCCTCGCTGATGTTGGCTACCTGTCATAGTATCCAACATGCTCTAAGGCTGTGAGTTGCCACGGTATCTGGTGCTGTATGTATTTTGCATGGGTCATCGAGCCACCCCTCTAGAACGGTGTAGTGCCGCATAGCAGCTTTGTGTTTCTTGCCTGTTGGACTGGGCGTGATACGAGGGTGCGTGATTCGTCTCCAACGTATCTATAATTTATGAAGTATTCATGCTATTATACTATCCTTCTAGGATGTTTTATATGCATTTATATGATATTTTATATGATTTTTGGGACTAACCTATTAACCTAGAGCCCAGTGCCAGTTTCTGTTTTCTCCTTGTTTTAGAGTATCGCATAAAAGGAAAACTAAACGGAGTCCAATTGACGTGCCACTTGACGGAGATCATTTTTGGACCAGAAGAAGCCCACGGAGTACCAGAAGCAGGCTAGAAGAGTCCCGGGCTGCCCACGAGGGTGGGGGTGCACCCCCTACCTCGTGGACAGCCCGGAGACCCCCCTGACATGAAATCAACACAAAACTGTCAACACAAAACTCTTCTATATATATCCAAACTTCCAGAAAGAAACCTAGATCGGAAGTTCCACCGCCGCAAGCCTCTGTAGCCACGAGAAGTCAATCTAGGCCCTCTCCGGCACCCTGCTGGAGGGGGCCATCAACATCGGTGGCCATGGAGGAGAATCCCGGAGGGGCCATCATCACCATGAAGGCCAAGGACCAGAAGGTGGAGGCCATGGAGGAGGAAGAACAAGGGGGAGAACCTCTCCTCCTCTCTTCCGGTGGCGCTGGAGTGCCATCGGGAGGGGAATCATCGCCACGGTGATCGTCTTCATCAACATCACCATCATCATCACCATCCTCATCTCTTTTACGCGGTCCACTCTCCCGCACCCCGCTGTAATCCCTACTTGAACATGGTGCTTTATGCCACATATTATGATCCAATGATGTGTTGCCATCCTATGATGTTGTCGGGGTTCTGGGAACGGGGGTCCCCAGACTTGCCTGCCTGCAGCCTGCGGCGTGGCTCAAGTGTGGGCCCAGCACGGCCCAGCTTCATCAACTCAAGCTCAAGACCCTCACGAGGGGCCAAGCCTCGCGGGGCGGATGACAGGAAGCTTCCTCAGAGGCAGCCTCATCAGGCAGGCTAGCGAGGAGGCGGAGAGATCAAGGCAGGGGTACCTCGCGAGGAACCCGTGACGCAAGCCATGACGATCGAGACCAGACGAGTGCCAGGAAGGCGCCGTCCTGCGCAGTGTCCTTGTTTCCCCTTCGGTGCAAAGGGGGCAAGCACATGCCAAGGCATCGGGCAAAGATTACCATTCCGGTGCAACAAGACCAAGACCAGCAGAGCGCAGGACGGAGGTCACCGTGGAGCCCAAGACGGTGTCATCACTAGTGGTTTTGGCAGCCGAAGACCACCTTTGGTCAGGATAACCTGTACTAGATGTTCCCCTTCAAAATGGCCAATTGTTGGCGCCCTTCCCGCTCATTATTTGGGGGAGAGGCCCAGGGCCTCTATAAATAGAGCTAGCCACCACAGAGTAGAGGCATCCCGATCAGATCTGATAGAGCCCTAGCAGAGAGAGAGAGAGAGGCGATTGAACTCACCCAAATAATTCATCGCATCCGTTCAAGAACACCTCTCGCGAGGCTATTCTTCCCCTGTACTGTTCATCATCAGCCCCTGAGGCAATCCACCACACCACACACTGGAGTAGGGTATTACACCACAACGGTGGCCCAAACTAGTATAAATCTCGTGTCCCTTGTGTTGTTCATCGTTTCCAGCTTAGATCACACGAGGAGATCGGACATAGATCGGTAGGGGAGAGATCTCCGCGCGCACCCGAGAGTTCAAACCTTAAGGGTCTGCGGGAACCCGAAATCTGACATTTGGCGCGCCAGGTAGGGGTGCGCCGGAACCCTTCTTCCTCCGCATCGCGTTCCGTCGCCTCACCGTTCAGATGTCAAGCGACCCGTCTGCCAACGCCGACCGCTGGGCGGCGTGGCCCGCCCATGCTGTGTCGCCGGCTCAGGGCGACCTCAACCTTGCGCCTCAGGCAGCCCGCGCTCCGCAGGGCGCTGCGGGACGCGGGCAACGCGGCCATAAGCCGCCTGCCCTCACACCATGGCAGGTGCGGGCCGCAGCAAGGGCCTCAAACCACGCCGCGGCCACAGCGCCGTACACCCAACGGGAGAAAGCGAACTCCAGGGCCGCGCTCACGGTGGCTCATGAGCTGCTACGGTGCCGGCTGCTGGAGGGCGGCCGCAACATGTTGTTGGAGCGAGTAGCCGAGCTCCTGGCCGCCACCGCCTTAGGAGCACCTCCTTTCTGCGTCCAGTTGCCATCCCAGACCCAAGGCGGGCCGTATGGTGGCATCGTGCGCGCGCACGCAGCTTCAGGCGGACACCAGGGCCTGTTCAACACCAACACCTCCGTCGGCACCGGGCGACAAGTCGCGTCGGCCCCTGTCGGTGTCAAAATAGGCGGATCTCGGGTAGGGGGTCCCGAACTGTGCGTCAAGGTCGGATGGTAACAGGAGACAAGGGACACTTTATTTTACCCAGGTTCGGGCCCTCTCGATGGAGTAAAACCCTACTCCTGCTAGATTAATATTGATGATATGGGTAGTACAAGAGTGGACCTACCGCGAGATCAAGGAGGCTAAACCCTAGAAGCTAGCCTACGGTATGATTGTGTATGATGATGGTTGTCCTACGGACTACAACCCTCCGGTTTATATAGACACCGGATAGGGTTAGGGTTACACAGAGTCGGTTACAATGGTAGGAGATCTCGAATATCCGCACACCTAGCTTGCCTTCCACGCCAAGAAAAGATCCTTCCAGACACGGGATGAAGTCTTCAATCTTGTATCTTCATAGTCCTGGAGTCTGGCTGAAGGTATAGTCCGGCTATCCGAACACCCCCTAATCCAGGACTCCCTCAGTAGCCCCTGAACCAGGCTTCAATGACGACGAGTCCGGCGCGCAGATTGTCTTCGGCATTGCAAGGCGGGTTCCTCCTCCAAGTTCTTTAAGAAGATTATAAACACCAAAAAATAGTGTCCGGCTTTGCAAAATAAGTTTCCACATATTGCCATATAGAGAATAATACTAACACAAATCAAATCTGCTGACGTATTCCGCAGTGCGTCATAACACTGCGGCCAAGCCCTTTATATAAATTGTCTTCATTGTTCCACCTCAGCTCGTTTAGCGAGGTGGTTTCCTTGGTACGTCTTGTCGAAGCAGAGATCATGTGCCCCCTTTAACGGGATTCTCATTAATACGGATGTGGGTAACCCAACCACGCCATTTACCACGGCGTTTGGGAGGCAAGTGAGTTTTATTAGGTAGGTGGGGACGCCTAACCGTACCTGCTTATATAAAGGGATAAGGATTCACCTTTTTAACCTACGCCTTCTTCCTCCTTTGCCAATCCATCTCTCGCGCACTCAAGCTCCAGTGCCCAAGTCCGCTCTTCCTTCCTCAACCTTCTCCAACAATGTCCGGAGCGGGAGGCAAGTGGATGGTCTCCTCCGTTACGGAGGCTCAAGTAAAAAAGGTTAAGGAAAGCCGGATACTTGTCCAAGGACATCCCGCATCGGCTTCCTGATAAGCGGCAGCTTCTTCCTACCCCGAGGCCCCATGAGAGGGTAGTTTTTCTTCCCCACTTCCTCCGTGGACTGGGCTTTCCACTTCACCCATTTGTCCGGGGGCTCATGTTCTACTACGGCCTGGATTTCCACGATCTGACCCCGAACTTTGTTCTCAACATCTCGGCGTTTATCGTCGTGTGTGAGGCCTTTCTCCGCGTCCGCCCCCACTTCGGCCTCTGGCTCAAGACCTTCAACGTCAAGCCCAAGGTGGTGTCCGACACCCAGGCGGAGTGCGGAGGCGCTATGGTTGGCAAGATAGCCAACGTCCTCTGGTTCGATGGCTCCCTCGTGGAGTCCCTAAAGGGGTGGCAGGCTGGGTGGTTTTACATCACCGAGCCCCGTGATCCGAAATGGGTCGCGGCCTCCGAGTTCAGATCCGGACCCCCCACGTGGCTTATGTCCTGGAAAGAGACAGGCCTGTCGTGGGGCAACGAGGAAGAAGTGACTGGGTTGCAAACATGCATCCAGTCCCTGGTGAACAAGCCAATCCGGCTTGCCAATATAGTCCAGGTCATGCTCGTTCGCCTGATCCTCCCGTGCCAAGAACGGGATTTTACTTTGTGGGAATTCGACCTGGCGCAGCACCAAACCCTCAGTAGGCTCTTCGACACGACGTATGAAGACGTCTGGAAGGTGCTGACCAAAGGCGCCGAGTCCCCCACATCCGCCTCCGAGGATCGCGGATACAGTTCGCAGCGTAACGCTAGCGAGGTAAGCTATCTATACCTTTGACAGGTTCGTTAAGCTCTTCTTGATAGATTAACTCTATGCGGGATCTAAACTCCCTTTTACCTTTGACAGGCTTGGCAGGAGATATCCGGACCAATTAACTGTCCGGCTCCTCTGCCTGAAGACCCGGTCCCAGCTCTCTTGGTGAAGCTAATGGCTCCGGCACCTTACGTGGTGCCGGAGAGGAAGGCCAAGAAGAAGAAAACCGTCGGGACTCGAAAAAGTTCCCGCAACATGGTGGTGTCGGACTCGTCATCTGACGAGTCCGCAACGCCCTCCTCTCGTGAAAACGAGGAGGAGGAACAAGGAAGCTCTCCCCCCCAGTGAGGGGAGCAAAGAGGAAGAAGGCCACCCCAACGGGGGAGGCCGAGGGGTCGAGGAAAAGGAAGACCCCTCCGCTGGACTACTGCCACGACGCCGAAGAGGGCGGAGAGGAGTGGCCGGACAGAACCAAGCGTCCGGCGAAATCGTAAGTATTTATATACCAGAGTGACTCATGATATTCTTTTAATGCGCTGCTTTCCCTAGTATCGAACGTAATTTATGCAGCCCGCCCCGGGCCGAAGTCGACGATTCGTCGAGCGGCTCCCTGGACTCGTCGGACGTGAACTATGTTCCGCCCGCAGTCTCCCCCCGCGGGGCGGACGACGCCGAAGTGGCGCCCCGCCAAGCTTCCGGGCAGGAGGAGATGGCCTTGGAGGAGCCACAAGACAATCCTCCGGACCCCAAGAGTAAAGGGGATGAAAGCCCCCAGGGCTCCAAGTCCGGCTTTGTGCCAGACACCGCACTGGACTCGACAGTCCAGGTCTGTGGTGGGCGAACTCCCTCCAAGAGGAGCAAGCCATCTGAGCCGGCGGTCTCCGTCCAACCGGAGGCGCCGGACAATCTCCTGGAGCTGCTTAAGGGCGCCGCCATCGATGAGGAGCACCGTACTGTTATGAGTACGGTGATCCAAAGGATTCAGTCCGCCAAGAGCGGACTGAATGAAGCTTGCGCTAGCCTTCTAACAGGCTTCGAGGTAAGTGAAAATATGTCAAATTATTTACCGTATAGACAGTAGCCCCTGATGCTCTATTCGGTGTTCGGAAAGAAAAGCCGGATAGAGGATCTAGTGATTTTCGCAGGAGTCTAACAAAAAAGGTTAAATATGCGTATGTAGGCTTCACTGTTGTCCACCGCCGCACTGACTGCGCAGGTGGGTGTCCTTAAAAAGGACCTCGGGCAGACCGAGCAAGAGCTCGGCCTTGCCAAACGGCAGCTCGAGGAGAAGGAAGGTAAGAAATACCTAAAAAAAGGGTGCCTATAGAGAGGCTTGATTGCAGAAGGAAATAACAGGATTGTACTGCTTATTGTAGGGGCCGCCACCAAGGTGGTAACCCTGAAGCAGGCGCTGGCAGAGGCCGAAAAGAAAACGGCCGAGGAGCGCGCCGAGCGAGAAAGGCTTGGGGTTCAGGTCGACGAGGTGCAGCAAGAGCTGCAAACTCTCATGAAAAAACATGAGGGTTTGGAGCTTAAGTCAAAGGCGCAAGCATCCGAGCTCGCGTCGGCCGTCGAGACCGCCAAGAGTGCCAAGGCCGAAGCCCAAAAGGCCCTCCAAGAGTTGGAGGAGGTGAAAAAGATAGCAACGGGTAAGGCATTCTCAATGCAGAGTAGGAATATAAAACTAAACTACCTATTACTTACCCGAATCCGGAGTTCTCCAGGGGCGTTCGCCAATCTTCCCCGCAGCGTATCCGACGCCACCGCATTCTACCGAGCTGAAGAGGGCAGCTCGATGGAGAGTGTGTTCTGGTCTCAGTATTCTGAGGCCAGACACCCTGTGCCCTTAAGCGATTAGCTGAAACAGCTGGTCGAGCTCCACAAGGCGGCCGAACAGGCCATGAAGGGCTTACTAGTTCGGCTGTGGCCTGGAGAGGCCCTGCCTGGGAGCTATTTCGGGCTGGTGCGGCGGCTGGTGGAGGCCTGTCCACGGCTTGAGGTCATCAAGCGCTTCGTCTGCATTGAAGGTGCCCGGAGGGCCCTTGCTCGTGTAAGGGTACACTGGGGTAAGGTGGACGGAGAGAAGCTGGTGAAGGACGGGCCACCGCAGGGGAAGGAGCATCGCAAGCCCGAGAACTACTACAATGACGTTCTTTGACGGAGCCCGCCTTGTCGCGGATGAATGTGCTAAAGATGTAATATTTGAGTGAACTCGCTCGTTTGTATCATGTGCGCTGAAAACTTGTTCATATGCGCAAAGCAATGCTTGTTTAATTTAAAATATTATTTTCTGTGCGGCCGTTTATCAAAAATTGAGAGATGGCGAGTCGTCGGCTTCTGCCCCCATGCCACTAGTGCTGGGGTGTTCGGGATAAACCTGAGGGCTCTTGTTCCCATAGTTGGGTCCTTCGAGGGAGGCGCTCAGCACAACGAACCAGGCAATCGGACTATAATGCTTGAACACTCTCACTTAGCCATAGAACGTTATAATTTTAAATTTCGGCGAAGCCCCTAGTTCGGAAGGCCGAATTCGGGGCGCTATCCATGCCTTTGGCCGGACATAGCCAGCTCCTCGCTCAAAGCGGCATAAGCCTTTAAGGACTCGAAAAACCTCTCGAAACAGCGACCGGTCTCACGCCTTATCATGACAGTCTGTTTTAGCTTTCTCCACTGAGGTGCTCAACCCACCTGATCTGGGGCACAATCGCAGTGGTTCTCCTAGTGCTACCTTAGCCGATAGAGCGGAACGTAAGGTACCAAAACATAGGAGCCAGGCAAACCCAACATGTGACCAAAATCATGACTCGGAGCTGATGCATATAGTGCTATAAGTTCGGGGTGCCGCACTTGTGAAAGTGTACGGACTTCTCACACCAGATAAAAGGGTAATGAAGCCCCTGGCGTGGTTTGCCGTACCATGGTGTACGGGTGCGATCATGTTATGTAATAAACATATATATTCAAAGGGGACAATGCAAAAAATAGACGAAAAGCTATGCATTGTTTATAAAGAGGCTATTTATCAAAGCCAAACGATACAAGTAGTGCGATAAGCAAAAAAGATATCAGACTATTTAACATGTCCTGACCAGGCGCAGGCCGCGGAATTTAAAAACAGATATATCGCTCTAAATAGAGACCACCTGAGAGTTCCGGAATGCGGCGTAGCTTTGTCTGCTTTCCTGGATCTTGCATCGTCCGTGCGGCAACACTGCCGAACAGGTTATCCAGAGTATGGAGTCCTGAAAGTAAAAAAGAAAAATCCGGTAGCCCCTAGTACGTTTGACGCCGTGTTGTAGGCATACCGTTAATGTGCCCCTCCCCCTGTGCCCATGGAATTTTAAGGGCGTAATTGTGTACTCGAGGTACTTGCTCCGCTATGTTGCGATGGCTGGGGTCGGGGCCGTATTGCTACGCTTGCTCTGATCGTGCCAGGTGGTCTTGTTGCAGGTTACTCCGGGCGTGCTTTGCATTGTCCGGTTTTTTAACAGCCGGACTGGAGAGTTGCCTTGAAAGGCTGCTTTGTACTTCCGCTGCGAGGGCCGCCGTGTGCTCCTCCGTACGGATGGAGCGTTCTGTGTTTCCGCTGACCGTAATTACTCCTCGAGGGCCTAGCATCTTGAGCTTGAGATATGCGTAGTGCGGCACCGCATTGAATTTAGCGAATGCGGTTCGTCCGAGCAGGGCATGATAGCCACTACGGAACGACACTATATCGAAGATTAACTCTTCACTTCGGAAGTTATCCGGAGATCCGAAGGCCACATCAAGTGTTATCGAGCCTGTGCAATTGGCCTCTACACCTGTTATGACGCCTTTAAAGGTCGTCCTTGTGGGCTTGATCCTTGATGGATCTATGCCCATTTTCCGCACTGTATCCTGATAAAGCAGGTTCAGGCTACTGCCGCCGTCCATGAGGACTCTTGTGAGATGAAATCCGTCCACGATTGGGTCGAGGACCAGTGCGGCAAAACCTCCGTGACGGATGCTAGTGGGGCAGGAGGACCATGGGTTGAACTTTGGGGCGACTGGCTCCGTCGCGTATACGTCCCGTAGCGCACGCTTCCTCTCCCGCTTGGGAATGTGGGTCGCGTATATCATGTTCACTGTCCGCACTTGTGGGGGTAACCCTTTCTGTCCATTGTTGTTCGGCGGCCTGGGCTCCTCCTCGTTGTCGCTGTTCAGCCCCTTGTCCTTGTGTTCGGCTCTTAACTTGCCTGCCTGCTTGAACACCCAACAATCCCTGTTGGTGTGATTGGCTGGCCTTTCGGGGGTGCCATGAATCTGGCATGAGCGGTCGAGTATCCGGTCCAAACTGGACGGGCCCTGGGTATTCTTTTTAAATGGATTTTTCCGCTGACCGGATTTATAGCCTCTGAATCCGGCATTAACTGCCGTATCCTCATTGCTGTCGCTGCTAACGCGGCGTTTTTGATTATTTCGACGTGACCTGCCACTTTTATCTTTGGTATCCGAATTACCGGGCTTCTTCGATAAGTTGTTGCTACGAGCTAGCCAGCTATCTTCGCCCGCGCAAAAGCGGGTCATGAGTGTCGTGAGGGCTGCCATGGTTTTCGGCTTTTCCTGTCCTAGGTGCCGGGCAAGCCACTCGTCACGGATGTTATGTTTGAAGGCTGCTAGGGCCTCTGCGTCCGGACAATCGACTATCTGGTTTTTCTTTGTTAGGAACCATGTCCAGAATTGCCTGGCCGATTCTTCTGGCTGCTGAATTATGTGGCTTAGGTCGTCGGCGTCCGGTGGCCGCACATAGGTCCCCTGAAAGTTGTCGAGGAATGCGGCTTCCAGGTCCTCCCAAGAACCGATTGAGTCCGCTGGTAGGCTGTTAAGCCAGTGCCGGGCTGGTCCTTTAAGCTTAAGGGGTAGGTATTTGATGGAGTGCAGATCATCGCCACGTGCCATGTGGATGTGAAGGAGATAATCCTCAATCCATACTGCCGGATCTGTCGTACCATCGTACGACTCGATATTGACGGGTTTAAAACCCTCTGAGATTTTATGATCCATTACTTCGTCTATGAAGCATAGTGGGTGTGCGGCGTCCCTGTACTGGGCTATGTCACGACGCAGCTCGGAAGAGCTGTGCCTGCTGTGTTCGGCCCGGCCGGATTTATTGTGTCCGGAGTGACGATCATCACGTGTCGTTGGGCGTCCGCGCGATCCATAGATCGATCTTGTTTTCTTTGCTTTATCCTCCAGTACGTCTCGCAGGTCTGGCTCGTTTTCCCGTACCTTATTTGAGCGGCACCGGGGCATGGCTTGCTTAAGGGCTCGAGATGCCTCTCTGTCGCGGCCACGGGGTGGCCGGTCTGCCATGTCATATGCTTCCCCCTCTGATTGGGGTAGCGGCCTGCGCCTAGGATAATTTTTGGAGGGGAGCACAAGTTCATACTCTTCGGCCGCAAGGACTTCAGTCCATCTATCAGCTAGCAGATCTTGATCAGCTCTAAGCTGTTGCTGCTTTTTCTTTAGGCTGTTGGCCGTGGCTAGAAGCCTGCGTTGAAAACGCTCTTGTTCGGCGGGGTCTGATGGTACGACAAATTCGTCGTCGTCGAGGCTTGCCTCGTCTTCGGAGGGAGGCATGTTGTTATCATCCTCAACCTCTTGCTCTGCCGCTCTCTCCTGAGGGCTGGCTTTTCCATCTTCCTGCGCCGAATCTTGCTGGTTCTGGTGTTCTTCGGCGCTGTCCGGGGTAGTATTATCTCCCGTGCCGGAATCACCGTTTCTGTTGTGGCAGGATTTAGAGCGGCGCCGTTGGCGCCGGCGTTTTTGCGGTTTTTTCGAGTTGTCGTCTTCCGCTGCTCCATCGCCATCCGCATCCTTTGGAGCATCCACCATATATATGTCATATGACGAGGTGGCGGTCCAGCGCCCTACAGGTGCTGGTTCTTGTTCGTCTCCTCCTTCGTCGTCCATATCATCGAAGTCTTCGGAGCCGAAGTCAAGCATGTCGGTTAAATCGTTGATAGTGGCTATTAAGTGGGTGGTGGGTGGGCTTTGAATTTCTTCGTTGTCCGAATCCCAACCTCGCAGACCATAGTCCGGCCTGGGCTCTCCTGATAAAGAGGGAGACTTCAGAGAATTCAGGATATCACCGAAAGGTGAGCACTGAAAGATGTTCGCTGCGGTGAACTCCATTACAGGCGCCCAATCAGATTCGATCGGCGGGGGCGCGGAAGGCTCGGAGTTCGGAGAAGAGTCCGGCTCCTTGGAGTTCTGGGCCATGCGGAGTACGGGGCTGGTGTTCGGTTCGATCGCCTTTGAGATCGCAGCCCCCGAGGTGACGTCCAACCGTTCATCCTCGGAGAACGCAGCGGGCTCCGAGTCAAAGATCGGGGCCGGAGCATGTGCGGCCTCCAGGGCGCTATTCGGAGGCAGAGCTATATCATGCCCCTCGAAATAGCGTGGCGTGCTTGGCTGTGGCTCGAACCCGTCGAAGATCAAGTCTCCGCGGATATCAGCCGTGTAGTTTAAGTTTCCAAACCTGACTTGATGGCCAGGGGCGTAGCTTTCGATCTGCTCCAGATGACCAAGCGAATTGGCCCGCAGAGCGAAGCCGCCAAAGACGAAGATTTGTCCGGGGAGGAAAGTCTCACCCTGGACCTCATCGTTGTTGATGATCAAAGGAGCCATCGGGCCTAAAAGCGACGACACAGAGGAACTCTCAATGAAAGCACCAATGTCGGTGTCAAAACCGGCGGATCTCGGGTAGGGGGTCCCGAACTGTGCGTCAAGGTCGGATGGTAACAGGAGACAAGGGACACTTTATTTTACCCAGGTTCAGGCCCTCTCGATGGAGGTAAAACCCTACTCCTGCTAGATTAATATTGATGATATGGGTAGTACAAGAGTGGATCTACCACGAGATCAAGGAAGCTAAACCCTAGAAGCTAGCCTACGGTATGATTGTGTATGATGATGGTTGTCCTACGGACTACAACCCTCCGGTTTATATAGACACCGGATAGGGTTAGGGTTACACAGAGTCAGTTACAATGGTAGGAGATCTCGAATATCTGCACACCTAGCTTGCCTTCCACGCCAAGAAAAGATCCTTCCGGACACGGGACAAAGTCTTCAATCTTGTATCTTCATAGTCCTAGAGTCCGGCTGAAGGTATAGTCCGGCTATCCGAACACCCCCTAATCCAGGAATCCCTCAGCCCCTTCTCAGGCCAGCGAAGGGGT
Source organism: Aegilops umbellulata (assembly GCA_032464435.1). Taxonomy (NCBI): domain Eukaryota; kingdom Viridiplantae; phylum Streptophyta; class Magnoliopsida; order Poales; family Poaceae; genus Aegilops; species Aegilops umbellulata. The sequence continues at coordinate 64,318,131 of CP136057.1, forward strand.
GCACGCCCCGGCCTTTGGCTTCGGCGGACCGCCGCGCCATCACCCCCAAGACGGCGCTCCAAGCTAGACTGCGTGGCATGCGGGGCGCTACGGCGAGGCCCACGGGGCGGTGGCCCCAGAAGCTTATGTTCCCCGTATGGTGGATCATGGGTGTGCACTGGAAGAAGATCATGGCTCATTTCTCAGGCCAGGCTGGGGCGAGGAGATGCCAGAAGCTGAGCTCTTTCAGGAACCCCAAGAGAGCCTCGACAACCGCACCGGTAGCAAAAACTATCGGGTACCACTTATCCCTCAGGAACAAGATTATGCTAACCATGGGTCGCAGGAGATACAGGTCGCCGCAGCAGATGGCTGCCCCAATGCTGCAGCCTCATACCCCTCAGGAGGTGGGCGCAGGGGGCTGCAGGAGAGGGGCCATGATTTGGGTTCGTCCCCGCGGCGGTCGGAGCAAGGCGCTCTCAGGAGGTAGGCCCTCTGCCGGGGAGGTGCCCCAGGGCCTGCCCCCGGCAGAGGACCCGTGGTCGTCGGGGGAACCACTGGCGACCGCTCTACCTCATTGGTGTCACCCTTGGTTTCCGGTCACTGTCAATGGCGGCAGAGTGAGGCGCAAGGCGGGGCCCTCGTCTGGCGATATGAAGCAAGCCCGGTACCTGTGAAGAAGGCCTAGTGCCTGTGAAGCTCGCCGCCCGTGACACTCTCACGTAATAATGAGTGGGGCTGTACATGCCCCGGAGTCTCCGGAGAGCCGCCCTCGGGTTTCGGGGGCTCCCGCCCACGCCCAGTGGTGGCACTTAGCTCCGCGCTGGTGAGAAGACGTCGAAGACTAGACTAGGTGTCGGACGCGGCCTTTTGCTTTTTGCCTTTCCTTGTTGACAAGGTTTTTCGATCTGGATTTAACTTGGTTTTGAGCTTGAGACTTGCGTGTGTTTTGGGAAGGGGTGTTTAGTCTCGTTCGAGCAATCTCTCGTGTTCTGGTTTCGGCTTTGCGTCCAAAGTTAGCATTGGCTGCCCCCCCTCCTCGCGAGCCCCTCGCGGCCAGGCCGGGCCAGGCATGTTTACAGCCAGGACCGCTATTACCGCACCCTCTCCGGAGGTTCTCATCGCAGAATCTACAAGTTAATCAGAAGATACCCGAGGTGCGGCGGCCCCCGCAGGCCCGCTCGGGACTCGTCGGGGTCGGAAGGTAAACAAGACAGCTGACCCTTCACCGGGCTAGCGGCTAAGCTCACTCGCAACGTTATGTTTACCAGGGTACTGAACGTAAACCTTTACATGAGGGGCCTCCCCTCCCAAAATGATCTTACATTCTTCAGGGCCGAGTCCGAACCTTCTTCGTGCAGGATAAACAGCAGCGACATGCAGTCAGTCGGACATATCACTCACCGCGTCTTCTGGGGCATCCCCGGAGGCATCGCTGGCGTCGTTGATATTGTCGCCGCCACCGCCAGCATCACCGCCAGCGCCAGGCTCGTCCACAACGCCGCCTTCATTGGCGGCCACAACCAAGTCCTCATCATCAACCCTGACAAGGGTGTCCACATTGTCCTCCACCCATCGCGCCAGGTCGCCCCGGACAGCTATGGGCACGGGTGCGATGGCAGCGTTGAAGTCGAAGTGGGGGTCCCTGCCCTGCAGATAGCTGAAGACACGGGAGAAGGCATGCCCGAGCAAGGCTCAGCTCCTCTCTTCGACAAGCCAACGGGACCTCTCGGAGCGGTTCTCCAGAAGCGTCACCACATCGGTGAAAAACTGGAGGTTGCCGGCGTAGCTGACCTCGTGCGGCTCCTTAGCGGCAGCCTTGCAGATGTTGCCCAAAGCTATGTTGGCCCTTTCTCTGAGCATTCGAAGCATGGGGGCATGCTCATGCTCCAGAACCCGCCACCGACGGATCTCGTCCTCATTCCGCTGCGCGGTGGCCTCGGCGTCATCAACCCTCTGTTGGAGAAGAAGCTGCTCGGCCCGGGAAGAGGACAACTCCGCCTGTGTTGCGCTGAGGGCGGCTGCGGAGGAGTCCGCACGCCGCGTCACTTCGCCCAGTTTGGCCCTGAGGGCTGTGGTCCTGCCCTCAGCCTCGACCCTGATCAGCCCCAACCTCGCTTTGAATTCGCGCTCGAAGGCCGAGCGAGCTTCCGCTACGCGGCGGTCGACTTCTTCCTAGACCCGGGCTTCGCGCGAGGCAACGTCATCCTCCGCCTGAGCCACCAGGCGCTCCCTCGTCTCCAACCGCTCAAGGTCAAGGTTGCGCTCGGCGGCCTCCAGCGTCAGCGCCTCCTCGCGCTTCAGAAGCTCCCCCCGGTCAATGGGGGCCCCCTGCAATGACTCAAGGGCTGCCTGGCGCAGTTCCACTTGCTGCTCTAGGGAGTTGCTCCAGGCTTGGAGCTCCCATGCGCGCTCCTCCGCGTCTTTGCACCGTCGGTCTGCTTCCCGAGCCTCCTCGACGGCCTGGGAGCAGGCCTCCCGCGAAGCCGCCAGTGACGCTTCGGCCTTCGTGTTGTCGAGATCACGTTGGTGGTGCACTAGGGCGACGGCCACCTTCAGCTTGTGCCTCTCCTCAGCAAGGCGCAAACCTTCGGCCTCGAGGCACGCATCCTCGTCAGCAAGCTCTGCCCCGATCCAGCTCACCGCATCTGCTGCCCCCTGAAGGAACTCTTCGCGAAGGGCGCGACGCTCCCGAGCGCTCCTGAGCATGTCTTCCGCATCGCCCTCTGCCGCCGGAGTATGCGGAGGGCCCCGAGGCGGCACGCCCCCTCCCGACGCGGGGCTGGGGGCTGGCGCCCTAGCCGTCACCGAATGACCCCCCCAGGGGTCCAGCCTGGCGTCGATCCACCCGCGGAGGAGGAACTAAGGACGGACTTCAGTCATTCACCATCTATGATCAGAGGAGGAACGCGGGGCAAGCAAGATGTGCCCCGGGAGGACTCATGAAGAAAGGACAGCGGGCGCACAGGCTCGAGGTGCCCTATGGAATGGACCACTCCACCGACCGGTCCAGCAGCAGGGGTGCCGCTCGAGCTCGACGCGCCCAGGGCCAGCGGAGAAGGCGAAGCTTGGGAGGCTGGCTCCCGGGCCGACACGGCAAATTTGGCAGGGCAGGGCCTGAAAGGCCACAATCAGTCGCAGGGATGACAAAGTAAATGAGCAAAGAAAGAAGAAGACTTGCCCGTCCATGGCAAGGTACTTCCTGCACTTCAGCAAGCGGCAAGGGCGGTCGTCGCCACCCAAGGCCTCCTTCCTCTTGCGGAGGGCCTCGAAGTCTACGCGGAACCGACCTACGCGCTCGACGCAGGGGGCGGCCTGTGGCGTGGAAGAAGCGTCAAGATGATCAGCGCCGGAGGAATCTGCCTGGGGGATGCCGGCTGGGGCCTCGGGAGCCCCGGCCTCAGGAACCGTAGGCCGCAACACCGCACCTGCCGCCGCTCCAGGGCGGGCCTCGGGAGACGCTGCCTTTGAGGTTTCTCGCGGCGTCAGCACCTCGACATCAGTCGCCTCAACTCCCGTCGGTTCTCGTCTCCCCGCCCTGTCGCCTGAGGAAGGACCACTGTGGGTGGCAGGGAGGGCAACCACGGCAGCTGGGTTCTCGCAGGGCCCCGTGAAGCCAGCCGGGCGCAGCCCCCACTCGTCGAAGCTGGGTATCCGCCTCACAAAATCGGCCCTGCCGGAGCAAAGATACAAAAGGGCGCCGTCACGCCGAAGGCTGCCTGGGGAAGGATCGCTAGTCAAGACCCTGAGTACCGTCCGCAGCACTTCAGGCGCCAGGTCCTCCTCCTGAAGCCGCATGCGGTCTCTGTGCCCCGCAAAGTCCCACATCCGTCGAGAGTGGTGCTGGAGAGGAGCAATGCGACATTGGAGGAACTCCTTCACCACCTTGGGCGCTCACACATTGAGCGCCCTCAAACTCTGGAAGCGGCGCCAGACGAAGGAGAGCTAGGGGCTCACGAGCGCCTCATGATCCCAGCCTAGGTTGGGAACATCACGCGAGGTCGGGTGCGAGATTAAGGGGTTGGGCACACCGATGTCCACGTACAGCCACCGCTCTCTGAACCTGGCCTCAGGAGGAGGAAGGCCGAAGTCGATCCCTGAAGCGGCCGTCTCTGGCACGGCGAAGAAGCTCACACACCCTGAGCACTGGGTAGGGTCGCTCAGGTGCAAAGAAAAGAAGTGGCGCAGCAGGGCAACGGAAGGAGGAATGCCTATCATGGCCTCGCAAACAAAAGCAAAGACAGCTAGAAGGGTAATGGACTCCGGTCCGAGGTGCATCATGCGGATCTGATAATGGGAGAGCACCGCACTGAGGAAGGCGGAAAAGGGGGGAACCAGACCTGCCCATAGGGCATCGGCGAAGAATCGGACCTCCGTGACAATCCTATCAAGGGAGGCATGGGATGCAGGCCAGACTGTGGTCCTGCCGCACTCGTTGAAGATAGTGGCAAGGGCGGAGAGAACCTTATTCAAAGCTTCTGGATTGAGGATGATCGACCGATCAACGGCGGGGGCCGCCACCGGAGGTGTGCGGGGCGAAGGCGTGGGCTTCTTTCCGTTTCCTTTCTTCGTCGGCGCCATGGCGGTGGAGAGAGGGAAGAACTCGAGTCGGATTGGCGGCGAAGGTTGGAGATCGAAGAAGAAGGAAAGGTAGGAGGCGAGCGAGCAGCGGAAAGGAGGAACAACTGTGTGCAACTACGGGTCCGCTTAGCCGGGCGCGTAACAAGGCGTTGTGGGGAAGCGTAGACACCAACGTCCAATCAATCGCCATGCGGCGCCCAAGGCCGCAGGCTAGTGGGGCCCACGGCGCTTCGCACTTGCCCCTTCGCTTCTCTGCTGGGCCAAGCCCGGGCGCGCCTTAGGCCCGGGGCTACTGTCGGCGTTCTGGGAACGGAGGTCCCCAGACTTGCCTGCCTGCGGCCTGCGGTGTGGCTCAAGTGGGGGCCCAGCGCGGCCCAGCTTCATCAGCTCAAGCTCAGCGTGGCTCAAGCGGGGCGGACGACAGGAAGCTTCCTTAGAGGCAGCCTCATCAGACAGGCTCGCGAGGAGGCGTAGAGATCAAGGCAGGGGTACCTCGCGAGGAACCCGTGACGCAAGCTATGACGATCGAGACCACGCAGGCGCAAGGCAGGCGCCGTCCTGCGTAGTGTCCTTGTTTCCCCTTTGGTGCAAAGGGGGCAAGCATAGGCCGAGGCATCGGGCAAAGGTTACCATTCCGGGGCAACGAGGCCAAGACCAGCAGACCGCAGGACGGAGGTCACCATGGAGCCCAAGACAGCGTCATCACCAGTGCTTTTGGCAGCTGAAGACCACCTTTGGTCAAGATAACTTGTACTAGATGTTCCCCTTCAAAAAGGCCAATTGTTGGCGCCCTTCCCGCTCATTATTTGGGGGAGAGGCCCAGGGCCTCTATAAATAGAGCTAGCCACCACAGAGTAGAGGCATCCCGATCAAACCTGATAGAGCCCTAGCAGAGAGAGAGAGAGAGAGGCAATTGAACTCACCCAAACAGTTCATCGCGTCCGTTCAAGAACACCTCTCGCGAGGCTGTTCTTCCCCTGTACTTTTCATCATTAGTCCCTGAGGCGATCCACCACACCACACACTGGATTAGGGTATTACACCACAACGGTGGCCCGAACCAGTATAAATCTCATGTCCCTTGTGTTGTTCATCGTTTCCATCTTAGATCACACGAGGAGATTGGACGTAGATCGGTATGGGAGAGATCTCCATGCGCACCCCAGAGTTCGAACCTTAAGGGTCTGCCGAAACCTCAAATCCGACAGATGTTTTGAGTAGATATCTTTTGTCTTTGGGTTGATTGATGATCTAGATTGGCATGAGTTGTATGTTTTACTTTGATGCTGTCCTATGGTGCCCTCCGTGTCGTGCAAGCGTGAGGGGTTCCCACTGTAGGGTGTTGCAATACGTTCATGATTCGCTTATAGTGGGTTGGTGAGTGACTGAAACACAAACCCGAGTAAGAGGGATTGTTGCGTATGGGAATAAAGAGGACTTGATGCTTTAATGCTATGGTTGGGTTTTACCTTAATAATCTTTAGTAGTTGCGGATGCTTGCTAGAGTTCCAATCATAAGTGCATATGATCCAAATAGAGAAATTATGTTAGTTTATGCCTCTCCCTCATATAAAACTGCAATAGTGATCACCGGTCTTGTTAACAATTGCCTAGGACAATTCCGCACACCGATCCACCATTATTCCACACTCGCTATTTATAATATTTAGTAATATATTCTAACTTTATGATAACAACACCTACTTTTATATTTTAGCTCTCCTATATCATACAAAGTTATCCTCTTCATACCCACAATGTAGTTTTATTTCTCGTTTCTAGTTGGAAGCAAACGTTCGGTGTACGTAGAGTCGTATCAGTGGAAGATAGGGCTTGAGAGAATATTGATCTTACCTTTAGCTCCTTGTGGGTTTGACACTCCATACTTATCACTTCCACCTTTGGAAATTGCTACGATGATTCCCTGAACTTGGGGATTATCAAGCTCTTTTCTGGCGCCGTTGCCGGGGAGCAATAGCGTGGGGTTGATATTCTCGTGTGTGCTTGTTTGCTTTCTTCACTAAGTAGATTTTGTTTTTCCTTTTTGTTTCTGTTTAGTTGTGGGTGAAACATACAAAAAATTTTAAAGAATGAAAATACAAAAAATTATTACTTGCCTCTCATGCCTAGAAAGTTTTTCAAAATGAGAAGTGATTGGAAAGTTATGCATTGAAGAAGTGAGGATCGACCTTGAGCACTTGTGTTCATGCTCACGGAAACAATGTAGAATTTTCCATGGAAGTTTCTCTGTAAATAATTATCCCCTTGTACATATCCATTGTATTATAAAAATAATGTGCCAAGCTTTGGTTTTAGGATGATTAGATTGCTTGTTTACTATGTGCAGAACAAAAACAGAAACTTTGGCTGTAGTGCGTGAATTTACATTTTTACTAGAAAGTCAAATGGGTCTGAAACTTTTTGCACATTACTTCTGTCCAAATTATTCAAATTATCAAATTTATTTCATAATTTTAGGAGTTACATAAATTTACCAAACTTCCAGATTACTACAGACTGTTCTGTTTTTAACAGATTCTGTTTTGCGTGTGTTGTTTGCTTATTTCGATGCATCTATGGCTAGTATCGGGGGGTATGAACCATAGAGAAGCTGGAATACAATAGGTTTAACACCAATATAAATAAAGAATGAGTTCATTACAGTACCTAAAGGTAGTGATTTGCTTTATTACACTAACGGATCTCACAAAGTTTTTGTTAAAGTTTTGTGTGGATGAAGTGTCCGAAGGTCGAGGAGCTATCAATATGAGAAGAATAAAGAGAGGAAAGATTTCAAGCTTGGGGATTCCCAAGTCACCCCAAGTAAATATTTCAAAGGATACTCAAGCATCTAAGCTTGGGGATGCCCCGGTTTGTTGGGGAACGTAGCAGAAATTCAAAAATTTCTACGCAACACCAAGATCAATCTATGGAGTAATCTAGCAACAAGGTAAGGAGAGTGCATCTACATACCCTTGTAGATCGCTAAGCAGAAGCGTTCAAGTGAACAGGGTTGATGGAGTCGTACTCGTCGTGATCCAAATCATCGATGATCCTAGTGCCAAACGGACGGCACCTCCGCGTTCAACACACGTACAGCCCGGGGACGTCTCCTCCTTCTTGATCCAGCAAGGGGAGAGGAGAAGTTGAGGGAGAGCTCCGTCAGCACGACGGTGTGGTGGTGGTGGAGCTCGTGGTTCTCCGGCAGGGCTTCGCCAAGCACCATGGAGGAGGAGGAGAAGGTAGGAGGAGGGAGGGCTGCACCAGGGAAGAGGTCACGGCTGCCCTCCCACCCCTCCACTATATATAGGGGCAATGGGAGAGGGGGAGGCGCCCTAGGGTTTCCCCTAGGGGGCGGCGGCTAGGCAGATTGGATCTCCCTAGGGAAAATCCTAGGGAGACTTGCCCCCCAAGCCAAGCAGGTGGAGGCTTGCCGCCCAAGCCAGGTGGAGGCGCCCCACCTCCCCAAGTAACGTGGGAAAGGGTGTGGGGGGGCGCACCAACCCTCAGTGGGCTGCTTTGCCCCTTCCCCTTTGGCCCATGAGGCCCTCCAACACTTGCCGGGGCTCCCGAAACACCTTTCGGTCATGCTGGCCATAGCCTGGTACCTCCGGAACACGTCCGGACTCCAATACCCTTCGTCCAATATATCGATCTTCATCGCCGGACCATTTCGGAACTCCTCGTGATGTCCGGGATCTCATCCGGGACTCCGAACTACCTTCGGTAACCACATACTATTTCCCATAACAACTCTAGCGTCACCGAAACTTAAGTGTGTAGACCCTACAGGTTCGGGAACCATGCAGACATGACCGAGACACCTCTCCGGCCAATAACCAATAGCGGGATCTGGATACCCATATTGGCTCCCACATGTTCCACGATGATCTCATCGGATGAACCACGATGTCAAGGATTCAATCAATCCCGTATACAATTCCCTTTGTCTAGCGGTATTGTACTTGCTCAAGATTCGATCGTCGGTATCGCGATACCTTGTTCAATCTCGTTACCGGCAAGTCTCTTTACTCGTTCCATAACACATCATCCCGTAATCAACTCCTTGATCACACTGTGCACATTATGATGATGTCCTACCGAGTGGGCCCAGAGATACCTCTCCGTCACACGGAGTGACAAATCCCAGTCTCGATTCGTGCCAACCCAACAGACACTTTCGGAGATACCTGTAGTGTACCTTTATAGTCACCCAGTTACGTTGTGACGTTTGGCACACCCAAAGTATTCCTACGGTATCCGGGAGTTGTACAATCTCATGGTCTAAGGAAATGATACTTGACATTAGAAAAGCTTTAGCATACGAACTACACGATCTTTGTGCTAGGCTTAGGATTGGGTCTTGCCCATCACATCATTCTTCTAATGATGTGATCCCGTTATCAATGACATTCAATGTCCATGGTCAGGAAACCGAAACCATCTATTGATCAACGAGTTAGTTAACTAGAGGCTTACTAGGGACATGGTGTTGTCTATGTATCCACACATGTATCTGAGTTTCCTATCAATACAATTCTAGCATGGATAATAAACGATTTATCATGAACAAGGAAATATAATAATAACCTATTTATTATTGCCTCTAGGGCATATTTCCAACAGTCTCCCACTTGCACTAGAGTCAATAATCTAGTTCACATCGCCATGTGATTAACATTCACAGGTCACATCGCCATGTGACCAACATCCAAAGAGTTTACTAGAGTTCATAATCTAGTTCACATCACTATGTGATTAACACTCAATGAGTTCTGGGTTTGATCATGTTGCTTGTGAGAGAGGTTTTAGTCAACGGGTCTGCAACATTCAGATCCGTATGTACTTCGCAAATCTCTACGCTATATTTGGAGCCATTTCAAATAATTGTTCTACTTGGAGCTATTCCAAATTGTTGCTCCATTATACATATCCAGCATCTCTACTCAAAGCTATCCGGATAGGTGTTAAGCTTGCATCGACGTAACTCTTTACGTCGAACTCTTTATCACCTCCATAACCGAGAAACATATCCTTATTCCTCTAAGGATAATCTTGACCGCTATCTGGTGATCTACTCCTAGATCACCTTTGTACCCTCTAGCCAGACATGTGGCAAGGCACATGTCAGGTGCGGTACACAGCATAGCATACTATGGAGCCTATGTCTAAGCATAGGGGACGACCTTCGTCCTTTCTCTCTGTTCTTCAGTGGTCGAGCTTTAAGTCTTAACTTTGTACCTTAAAACTCAGGCAAGAACTTCCTTCTTTGACTGATCCATCTTGAACACCTTCAAGATCATGTCAAGGTATGTGCTCATTTGAAAGTACCATTAAGCGTTTTGATCTATCCCTATAGATCTTGATGCTCAATGTTTAAGCAGCCTAATCCAGGTTTTCCATTGAAAAACACTTTTCAAATGACCCTATATGCTTTCCAGAAATTCTACATTATTTCTGATCATCAATATGTCAACAACATATACTCATCAGAAATTCTATAGTGCTCCCACTCACTTCTTTGGAAATACAAATTTCTCATAAACTTTGTATAAACCCAAAATCTTTGATCATCTCACCAAAGTGTACATTCCAACTCCGAGATGCTTACTCCAGTCCTTAGAAGGATAGCTGGAGCTTTGCATACTTGTTAGCATCTTTCAGGATCGACAAAATCTTCTGGTTGTATCACATACAACCTTTCCTCAAGAACAAGGAAACAATATTTTGACACCCCATCTGCAGGATTTCATAAATAATGCAGTACCTGCTAATTCCAACAGACTCTTAGCATCGCTGCGAGTGAGAAAGTCTCATCGTAGTCAACTCCTTGAACTTGTCGGGAAACACCTTAATGACAAGTCGAGCTTTCTCAATGGTGACACTTACCATCATTGTCTGTCTTCCTTTTAAATTCCATATGTGCCCAACAGCCTTACGACCATCAAGTAGTTCTTTCAAAGTCTACACTTTGTTTTCATACATGGATCCTCTCTCGGATTTTATGGCCTCGAGCCATTTTTCGGAATCCGGGCCCACCATCGCTTCTCCATAGCTCATAGGTTCATCGTTGTCCAACAACGTGACCTTTTAAGACAGGGTTACCACTTAGAAGTTGTACACACCCTTGTCAACCTATGAGGTTCGATAGTAACTTGATCTGAAGCTCCATGATCATCATCATTAGCTTTCTCTTCAACTGAGGCAGGGGCCACAGAAACATTTTTCCTGTGCTTGCGCTACTCTCTGCCTGAAGTAAAGGTTCAACAACCTTATCAAGTTCTATCTTCCTCCCACTCAATTCTTTCGAGAGAAACTTTTCCTTGAGAAAGGACCCGATTCTAGAAACAATCCCTATTGCTTTCGGATCTGAATTAGGAGGTATACCCAACTGTTTTGGGTGTCCTATGAAGATGCATTTTATCCGCTTTGGGTTCGAGCTTATCAACCTGAAACTTTTTCACATAAGCGTCGCAGCCCCAAACTTTTAAGAAATGACAACTCAGGTTTCTCCAAACCATAGTTCAAACGGTTTTGTCTCAACAGAATTACGTGGTGCCCTATTAAAGTGAGTGCGGTTGTCTCTAATGCCTAACCCATGAACGATAGTGGTAATTCGATAAGAGACATCATGGTACGCATCATATCCAATAGGGTGCAACTATGATGTTCGGACACACCATCACACTATGGTGTTCCAGGCGGTATTAGTTGTGAAACAATTTCCACAGTGCCATGAAGGAAATATGCCCTAGAGGCAATAATAAAGTTATTATTTATTTCCTTACATGTCATGATAAATGTTTATTATTCATGCTAGAATTGTATTAACCGGAAACATAATACATGTGTGAATACATAGACAAACAGAGTGTCACTAGTATGCCTCTACTTGACTAGCTCATTAATCAAAGATGGTTATGTTTCCTAGCCATGGACAAAGAGTTGTTATTTGATTAACGAGATCACATCATTAGTTGAATGATCTGATTGACATGACCCATTCCATTAGCATAGCACCCGATCGTTTAGTATGTTGCTATTGCTTTTATCCATGACTTATACATGTTCCTTTAACTATGAGAATATGCAACTCCCGTTTACCATAGGAACACTTTGTGTGCTACCAAACGTCACAACGTAACTGGGTGATTATAAAGGTGCTCTACAGGTGTCTCCGAAGGTACATGTTGGGTTGGCATATTTCGAGATTAGGATTTGTCACTCCGATTGTCGGAGAGGTATCTCAGGGCCTTCTCGGTAATGCACATCACATAAGCCTTGCAAGCATTGCAACCAATGAGTTAGTTGCGAGATGATGTATTACGGAACGAGAAAAGAGACTTGCCGGTAACGAGATTGAACTAGGTATTGGATACCGACGATCGAATCTCGGACAAGTAACATACCGATGACAAAGGGAACAAACGTATGTTGTTATGCGGTCTGACCGATAAAAGATCTTCGTAGAATATGTAGGAGCCAATATGGGCATCCAGGTCCCGCTGTTGGTTATTGACCGGAAACGTGTCTCGGTCATGTCTACATTGTTCTCGAACCGTAGGGTCCGCACGCTTAAGGTTACGATGACAGTTATTATGAGTTTATGCATTTTGATGTACCGAAGGAGTTCGGAGTCCCGGATGTGATCACGGACATGACGAGGAGTCTCGAAATGGTCGAGACGTAAAGAATGATATATTGGAAGCCTATGTTTGGACATCGGATGCATTCCAGGTAAAATCAGGATTTTACCGGAATACCGGGAGGGTTACCGGAACCCCCCGGGAGCATAATGGGCCAACATGGGCCTTGGAGGAGAAGTGAGAGGGCAGCCCTAGGGGCTGCGCGCCTCCCCCCTTCCCCTAGTCCTATTAGGACTAGGAGAGGTGGGCGCCCCCCTCTCCTTCTCTCTCCCCCTTGGAGAATCCTAGTCCAACTAGGATTGGGGGGGGGGAATCCTACTCCCAGAGGGAGTAGGACTCTCCTGGCGCACCAAGGTTGGCCGGCCAGCCCCTCCCCCTTGGCTCCTTTATATACGGGGGCAGGGGGCACCCCATAGACACACAAGTTGATCTACGGATCGTTCCTTAGCCGTGTGCGGTGCCCCCTTCCACCAAATTCCACCTCGATCATATTGTTGCAGTGCTTAGGCGAAGCCCTGCGCCGGTAACACATCAAGATCGTCACCACGCCGTCGTGCTGACGGAACTCTTCCTCGACGCTTTGCTGGATCGGAGCCCGGGGATCGTCATCGAGCTGTACGTGTGCTAAAACTCGGAGGTGCTGGAGTAACGGTGCTGGGATCGGTTGGATCGCGAGGAGAACGTACGACTACTTCCTCTACGTTGTGTCAACACTTCCGCTTCGGTCTACGAGGGTACGTAGACAAACACTCTCCCCGCTCGTTGCTATGCATCACCATGATCTTGCGTGTGCGTAGGAATTTTTTTGAAATTACTACGTTCCCCAACAGTGGCATCCGAGCCTAGGTTTTTATGGTTTGATGTTATTTGCACGAGTAGAACACAAGTAAGTTGTGGACGATACAAGTCATACTGCCTACCAGCATGTCATACTTTGGTTCAGCGGTATTGTTGGACGAGACGATCCGGACCAACCTTACGCGTACGCTTACGCGAGACCGGTTCCCTCGACGTGCTTTGCACATAGATGGCTTGCGGAAGACTGTCTCTCCAACTTTAGTTGAACCGAGTGTGGCTACGCCCGGTCCTTGAGAAGGTTAAAACGGAGTCTATTTGACAAACTATCGTTGTGGTTTTGATGCGTAGGTAAGATGAGTTCTTGCTTAAACCCGTAGCAGCCACGTAAAACTTGCAACAACAAAGTAGAGGACGTCTAACTTGTTTTTGCAGGGCATGTTGTGATGTGATATGGTCAAGACATGATGCTAAATTTTATTGTATGAGATGATCATATTTTGTAACCGAGTTATCGGCAACTGGCAGGAGCCATATGGTTGTCGCTTTATTGTATGCAATGCAATCGCGATGTAATGCTTTACTTTATTACTAAGCGGTAGTGATAGTCGTGGAAGCATAAGATTGGCGAGACGACAACGATGCTACGATGGAGATCAAGGTGTCGCGCCGGTGACGATGGTGATCATGACGGTGCTGCAGAGATGGAGATCAAAAGCACAAGATGATGATGGCCATATCATATCACTTATATTGATTGCATGTGATGTTTATCTTTTATGCATCTTATCTTGCTTTGTTTGACGGTAGCATTATAAGATGATCTCTCACTAAATTATCAAGAAGTGTTCTCCCTGAGTATGCACCGTTGCGAAAGTTCTTCGTGCTGAGACACCACGTGATGATCGGGTGTGATAGGCTCTACGTTCAAATACAACGGGTGCAAAACAGTTGCACACGCGGAATACTCAGGTTTAACTTGACGAGCCTAGCATATATAGATATGGCCTCGGAACACAGAGACCGAAAGGTTGAGCGTGAATCATATAGTAGATATGATCAACATAGTGATGTTCACCATTGAAACTACTCCATCTCACGTGATGATCGGACATGGTTTAGTTGATTTGGATCACGTGATCACTTAGAGGATTAGAGAGATGTCTATCTAAGTGGGAGTTCTTAAGTAATATGATTAATTGAACTTTAATTTATCATGAACTTAGTCCTGGTAGTATTAGCATATCTATGTTGTAGATCAATAGCTCGCATTGTTGCTTCCCTGTGTTTATTTTGATATGTTCCTAGAGAAAATTGTGTTGAAAAATGTTAGTAGCAATGATGCGGATTGGATCCGTGATCTGAGGTTTATCCTCATTGCTGCACAGAAGAATTATGTCCTTGATGCACCGCTAGGTGACGGACCTATTGCAGGAGCAGATGCAGACGTTATGAACGTTATGCTAGCTCAATATGATGACTACTTAATAGTTTAGTGCACCATGCTTAAACGGCTTAGAATCGGGACTTCAAAGACGTTTTGAACGTCATGGACCATATGAGATGTTCCAGGAAATTGAGGTTAATGTTTCAAGCAAATACCCGAGTTGAGAGATATGAAGTCTCCGACAAGTTCTATAGCTAAAAGATGGAGGAGAATCGCTCAACTAGTGAGCATGTGCTCAGATTGTCTGGGTACTACAATCGCTTGAATCAAGTGGGAGTTAATCTTCCAGATAATATAGTGATTGACAGAATTCTCTAGTCACCATCACCAAGTTAGTAGAACTTCGTGATGAACTATAATATGCAAGGGACAACGGAAAATATTCCCAAGCTCTTCGCGATGCTAAAACCAGCGAAGGTAGAAATCAAAGAAAAACATCAAGTGTTGATGGTTGACAAGATCACTAGTTTCAAGAAAAGGGCAAAAGGAAAGAAGGGGAACTTCAAGAAGAACGGCAAGCAAGTTGCTGCTCAAGTGAAAAAGCCCAAGTATGGTCCTAAGCCTGAGACTAAGTGCTTCTACTGCAAAGGGACTGGTCACTGGAAGCGGAACTACCCCAAGTGATTGGCGGATAAGAAGGATGGCAAAGTGAACATAAGTATATTTGATATACATGTTATTAATGTGTACTTTACTAGTGTTCATAGCAACCCCTTAGTATTTGGTACTAGTTCAGTTGCTAAAATTTAGTAACTTGAAACGGGAGTTGCAGAATGAACAAAGACTAGTTAAAGGACAAGGTGACGATGTGTGTTGGAAGTGGTTCCAAGATTGATATGATCATCATCACACACTCCCTATACTTTCGGGATTAGTGTTGAAACTAAATAAGTGTTATTTGGTGTTTGCGTTGAGCATGAATATGATTTGATCATGTTAATTGCAATACAGTTATTCATTTAAGTTAGAGAACAATTGTTGTTCTGTTTACATGAATAAAACCTTCTATGGTCATACACACCAATGGAAATAGTTCATTGGATCTCGATCGCAGTGATACACATATTCATGATATTGAAACCAAAAGATGCAAAGTTAATAATGATAGTGCAACTTATTTGTGGCACTGCCGTTTAGGTCATATTGGTGTAAAGCGCATGAAGAAACTCCATGCTGATGGGATTTTGGAATCACTTGATTATGAATCACTTGATGCTTGCGAACCATGCCTCTTGGGCAAGATGACTAAAAACACCGTTCTCCGAAACAATGAAGCAAGCAACAGATTTGTTGGAAATCATACATACTGATGTATGTGGTCCGATGAATATTAAGGCTCGCGACAAGTATCATTATTTTCTGACCTTCACAGATGATTTGAGCAGATATGGGTATATCTACTTGATGAAACATAAGTCTGAAAGATTTGAAAAGTTCAAAGAATTTCAGAGTAAAGTGAAAAATCATCGTGACAAGAAAATAAGGTTTCTACAATCTGATCGCGGAGACGAATATTTGAGTTACGAGTTTGGTCTTCAGTTAAAACAATGTGAAATAGTTTCACTATTCACGCCACCTGGAACACCACAGCATAATGGTGCGTCCGAACGTCATAACCATACTTTATTGGATATAGTACAATATATGATGTTTCTTACCGATTTACCAATATCGTTTTGGGATCATGCATTAGAGACAGCTGCATTCACGTTAAAAGGGGCACCATCTAAATCCGTTGGGACGACACCGTATGAACTATGGTTTAGCAATAAAACCTAAGCTGTCGTTTCTTAAAATTTGGGGCTGCGATGCTTATGTGAAAAAACTTCAACCTGATAAGCTCGAACTCAAATCGGAGAAATGTGTCTTCATAGGATATCCAAAGGAAACTGTTGGATACACCTTCTATCACAGATCCGAAGGCAAGACTTTTTGTTGCTAAGTTCGGAAACTTTCTAGAGAAAGAGTTTCTTTCGAAAGAAGTGAGTGGGAGGAAAGTAGAACTTGATAAGGTAATTGTACCTTCTCCCTTATTGGAAAGTAGTTCATCACAGAAATCTGTTCCTGTGACTACTACACCAATTAGTGAGGAAGCTAATGATGATGATCATGTAACTTCAGATCAAGTTACTACCGAATCTCGTAGGTAAACCAGAGTGAGATCCGCACCAGAGTGGTACGGTAATCCTGTTCTGGAAGTCATGTTACTAGACCATGATGAACTTGCGAACTATGAGGAAGCGATGATGAGCCCAGATTCCGCGAAATGGTTAGAGGCCATGAAATCTGAGATATGATCCATGTATGAGAACAAAGTATGGACTTTGATGGATTTGCCCGATGATCGACAAGCCAAAGAAAATAAATGGATCTTCAAGAGGAAGACAGACGCTGATAGTAGTGTTACTATCTACAAAGCTAGAATTGTCGCAAAAGGTTTTCGACAAGTTCAAGGTGTTGACTACGATGAGAGTTTATCACTCATATCTATGCTTAAGTCTGTCCGAATCATGTTAGCAAATGCCGCATTTTATGAAATCCGGCAAATGGATAAACAAAACTACATTCCTTAATGGATTTATTAAAGAAGAGTTGTATACGATGCAACTAGAAGGTTTTGTCGATCCTGAAGGTGTTAACAAAATATGCAAGCTCCAGCGATCCATCTATGGACTGGTGCAAGCATCTCGGAGTTGGAATATACGCTTTGATGAGTTGATCAAAGCATATAGTTTTATACAGACTTGCGGTGAAGCCTGTATTTACAAGAAAGTGAGTGGGAGCACTACAGCATTTCTGATAAGTATATGTAAATGACATATTATTGATCGGAAATAATGTAGAATTATTCTGTGAAGCATAAAGGAGTATTTGAAAGGAGTTTTTCGAAGAAGGACCTCGGTGAAGCTGCTTACATATTGAGCATCAATATCTATAGAGATAGATCAAGACGCTTGATAAGTTTTTCATTAAGTACATACCTTGAAAAGATTTTGAAGTAGTTCAAAATGGAACAGTCAAAGAAAGAGTTCTTGCCTGTATTACATGGTGTGAAATTGAGTAAGACTCAAAGCCCGACCACGGCAGATGATAGAAAGAGAATGAAAGTCATTTCCTATGCCTCAGCCATAGATTCTATAAAGTATGCCATGCTATGTACCAGATCTATTGTATACCCTACACTGTGTTAAGCAAGGGAGTACAATAGTGATCTAGGAAGTAGATCACTGGACATCGGTCAAAATTATCCTTAGTAAAATAAGGATATGTTTCTCGATTATGGATGTGACAAAAAGGTTCGTCGTAAAAGGTTACGTCGATGCAAGTTTTGACACTAATCTAGATGACTCTAAGTCTCAATCTAGATACATATTGAAAGTGGGAGCAATTAGCTAAAGTAGCTCCGTGCAGAGCATTGTAGACATAGAAAATTGCAAAATACATAACGGATCTGAATGTAGCAGACCCGTTGACTAAGATTCTCTCACAAGCAAAACATGATCACACCTTAGTACTCTTTGGGTGTTAATTACATAGAGATGTAAACTAGATTACTGAATCTAGTAAACCCTTTGGGTGTCGGTCACATAGCGATGTGAACTATGGGTGTTAATCACATGATGATGTGAACTATTGATGTTAATCACATAGTGATTTGATCTAGATTATTGACTCTAGTGCAAGTGGGAGACTGAAGGAAATATGCCCTAGAGGCAATAATAAAGTTATTATTTATTTCCTTACATGTCATGATAAATGTTTATTATTCATGCTAGAATTGTATTAACCGGAAACATAATACATGTGTGAATACATAGACAAACAGAGTGTCACTAGTATGCCTCTACTTGACTAGCTCATTAATCAAAGATGGTTATGTTTCCTAGCCATGGACAAAGAGTTGTTATTTGATTAACGAGATCACATCATTAGTTGAATGATCTGATTGACATGACCCATTCCATTAGCATAGCACCCGATCGTTTAGTATGTTGCTATTGCTTTTATCCATGACTTATACATGTTCCTTTAACTATGAGAATATGCAACTCCCGTTTACCATAGGAACACTTTGTGTGCTACCAAACGTCACAACGTAACTGGGTGATTATAAAGGTGCTCTACAGGTGTCTCCGAAGGTACATGTTGGGTTGGCATATTTCGAGATTAGGATTTGTCACTCCGATTGTCGGAGAGGTATCTCAGGGCCTTCTCGGTAATGCACATCACATAAGCCTTGCAAGCATTGCAACCAATGAGTTAGTTGCGAGATGATGTATTACGGAACGAGAAAAGAGACTTGCCGGTAACGAGATTGAACTAGGTATTGGATACCGACGATCGAATCTCGGACAAGTAACATACCGATGACAAAGGGAACAAACGTATGTTGTTATGTGGTCTGACCGATAAAAGATCTTCGTAGAATATGTAGGAGCCAATATGGGCATCCAGGTCCCGCTGTTGGTTATTGACCGGAAACGTGTCTCGGTCATGTCTACATTGTTCTCGAACCGTAGGGTCCGCACGCTTAAGGTTACGATGACAGTTATTATGAGTTTATGCATTTTGATGTACCGAAGGAGTTCGGAGTCCCGGATGTGATCACGGACATGACGAGGAGTCTCGAAATGGTCGAGACGTAAAGAATGATATATTGGAAGCCTATGTTTGGACATCGGATGCATTCCAGGTAAAATCAGGATTTTACCGGAATACCGGGAGGGTTACCGGAACCCCCCGGGAGCATAATGGGACAACATGGGCCTTGGAGGAGAAGTGAGAGGGCAGCCCTAGGGGCTGCGCGCCTCCCCCCTTCCCCTAGTCCTATTAGGACTAGGAGAGGTGGGCGCCCCCCTCTCCTTCTCTCTCCCCCTTGGAGAATCCTAGTCCAACTAGGATTGGGGGGGGGGGAATCCTACTCCCAGAGGGAGTAGGACTCTCCTGGCGCACCAAGGTTGGCCGGCCAGCCCCTCCCCCTTGGCTCCTTTATATACGGGGGCAGGGGGCACCCCATAGACACACAAGTTGATCTACGGATCGTTCCTTAGCCGTGTGCGGTGCCCCCTTCCACCAAATTCCACCTCGATCATATTGTTGCAGTGCTTAGGCGAAGCCCTGCGCCGGTAACACATCAAGATCGTCACCACGCCGTCGTGCTGACGGAACTCTTCCTCGACGCTTTGCTGGATCGGAGCCCGGGGATCGTCATCGAGCTGTACGTGTGCTAAAACTCGGAGGTGCCGGAGTAACGGTGCTGGGATCGGTTGGATCGCGAGGAGAACGTACGACTACTTCCTCTACGTTGTGTCAACACTTCCGCTTCGGTCTACGAGGGTACGTAGACAAACACTCTCCCCGCTCGTTGCTATGCATCACCATGATCTTGCGTGTGCGTAGGAAATTTTTTGAAATTACTACGTTCCCCAACATGCCAAACTCGTAACTCAGATATTTATTTCTATGATCATATCATAGACATTTTATCCTCTTATCACGAAGATCTTCAACTTCACTCTGAAATTACTTGAACCATTCAATAATTCAGACTTGTGTTTCATCAAGTAAATATACTCAGTATCTACTTAAATCATCTGTGAAGTAAGAATATAACGATGTCCACTGCGTGCCTCAGCACTCATTGGACTGCACACATCAAAATGTGTTACTTCCAACAAGCTGCTATCTTGTTCCATCTTACTGAAAACGAGGCTTTCTCAGTCATCTTGCCCATGTGGTAAGATTTGCATATCTCAAGTGATTCAAAACCAAGTGAGTCCAAACGGTCCATCTGCATGGAGTTTCTTCATGCGTATATACCAATAGACATGGTTCACATTACTCAATCCTTTTCAAAAATGAGTGAGTCCAAAGATCCATCAACATGGAGCTTCTTCATGCGTTTTATACCAATATGACTTACACGGCAGTGCCACAAGTAGGTGGTACTATCATTACTATCTTATATCTTTTGGCATGAACATGTGTATCACTATGATCGAGATTCAATAAACCATTCATTTTAGGTGCAAGACCATTGAAGGTATTATTCAAATAAACAGAGAACTATTATTCTCTTTAAATGAACAACCGTATTGCGATAGACATAATCCAATCATGTCTATGCTCAACGCAAACACCAAATAACAATTATTTAGGTTTAACACCAATATCGATGGTAGAGGGAGCGAGCGATGCTTGATCATATCAACTTTGGAAACACTTCCAACACATATCGTCAGCTCACCTTTAGCTAGTCTCCGTTTATTCCGTAGCTTTTATTTCGATTTACTAACACTTAGCAACCGAACCGGCATCTAATACCCTGGTGCTACTCGGAGTACTAGTAAAGTACATGTTCACATAATGTATATCCAATATACTTCTATCGACAGCCTTCTCATCTACCAAGTTTCCAGGGTAATTCTGCTCCAGTGGCTGTTCCCCTTATTATAGAAGCACTCAGTCTCGGGTTTGGGTTTAACCTTGGGTTTCTCCACTAGAGCAGCAACTGATTTGCCGTTTCATGAAGTATCCCTTCTTGCCCTTGCCCTTCTTGAAACTAGTGGTTTCACTAACCATCAACAATTGATGCTCCTTCTTGATTTCTACTTTCGCGGTGTCAAACATCGTGAATATTTCAAGGATCATCATATCTATCCCTGATATTTTATAGTTCATCACGAAGCTCTAGCAGCTTGGTGGCAATGACTTTGGAGAAACATCAGTATCTTATCTGGAAGATCAACTCCCACTCGATTCAAGTGATTGTTGTACTCAGACAATTTGAGCACAAGCTCAACGATTGAGCTTTTCTCCCTTAGTTTGCAGGCTAAGAAAATCGTCGGAGGTCTTATACCTCTTGACGTGGGCACGAACCTGAAATCCCAATTTCAGCCCTCGAAACATCTCATATGTTCCGCGATATTTCAAAAATGTCTTCGGTGCCTCAATTCTAAACCATTCAACATTACCGAACTATCACGTAGTTATCTAAACGTGTATGTCCGATGTTCGCAACATCCACAAACGACGTTTGGGGTTCAGCACACTGAGCGGTGCATTAAGGACATAAGCCTTCTACTGTCCGCATAATTGCTACTGTCAACTTTCAACTATATTTTCTCCAGGAACGTATCTAACTAGTAGAACTAAAGCGCGAGCTTACGGCATAATTTGCAAAGATGTTTTGACTATGTTCAGGATAATTAAGTTCATCTTATGAACTCCCACTCAGATAGACATCCCTCTAGTCATCTAAGTGATTACATGATCCGAGTCAACTAGGCCGTGTCCGATCATCACGTGAGACGGACTAGTCATCATCGGTGAACATATTCATGTTGATCGTATCTACCATACGACTCATGCTCGACCTTTCGGTCTCTTGTGTTCCGAGGCCATGTCTGTACATGCTAGGCTCGTCAAGTCAACCTAAGTGTTTCGCGTGTGTAAATCTGTCTTACACCCGTTGTATGTGAACGTAAGAATCTATCACACCCGATCATCACGTGGTGCTTCGAAACGATGAACTTTCGCAACGGTGCACAATTAGGGGGAACACTTTCTTGAAATTTTAATGAGGGATCATCTTATTTACTACCGTCGTTCTAAGCAAATAAGATGTATAAACATGATAAACATAACATGCAATCAAATAGTGACATGATATGGCCATCATCACTTTGCTCCTTTTGATCTCCATCTTCGGGGCTCCATGATCATCATCATCACCGGCATGACACCATGATCTCCATCATCATGATCTCCATCATCTTGTCTTCGTGAAGTTGTCTCGCCAACTATTACTTCTACTACTATGGCTAACGGTTAGCAATAAAGTAAAGTAATTACATGACGTTTATGTTGACACGCAGGTCATAAATAAATTAAAGACAACTCCTATGGCTCCTGCCGGTTGTCATACTCATCGACATGCAAGTCGTGATTCCTATTACAAGAACATGATCAATCTCATACATCACATATCATTCATCACATTCTTCTTGGCCATATCACATCACATAGCATACCCTGCAAAAACAAGTTAGACGTCCTCTAATTGTTGTCTGCATGTTTTACGTGGCTGCTATGGGTTTCTAGCAAGAACGTTTCTTACCTACGCAAAACCACAACGTGATATGCCAATTGCTATTTACCCTTCATAACAACCCTTTTCATCGAATCCGTTCCGACTAAAGTGGGAGAGACAGACACCCGCCAGCCACCTTATGCAACTAGTGCATGTCAGTAGGTGGAACCGGTCTCACGTAAGCATACGTGTAAGGTTGGTCCGGGCCGCTTCATCCCACAATGCCGTCGAAACAAGATTGGACTAGTAACGGTAAGCATATTGAACAAAATCAATGCCCACAACTACTTTGTGTTCTACTCGTGCATAGAATCTACGCAGTAGACCTAGCTCATGATGCCACTGTTGGGGAACGTAGCAGAAATTCAAAAATTTCTACGCAACACCAAGATCAATCTATGGAGTAATCTAGCAACAAGGGAAGGAGAGTGCATCTACATACCCTTGTAGATCGCTAAGCAGAAGCGTTCAAGTGAACGGGGTTGATGGAGTCGTACTAGTCGTGATCCAAATCACCGATGATCCTAGTGCCGAACGGACGGCACCTCCGCGTTCAACACACGTACAGCCCGGGGACGTCTCCTCCTTCTTGATCCAGCAAGGGGAGAGGAGAAGTTGAGGGAGAGCTCCGTCAGCACGACGGTGTGGTGGTGGAGGAGCTCGTGGTTCTCCGGCAGGGCTTCGCCAAGCACCATGGAGGAGGAGGAGAAGGTAGGAGGAGGGAGGGCTGCACCAGGGAAGAGGTCACGGCTGCCCTCCCACCCCTCCACTATATATAGGGGCAATGGGAGAGGGGGAGGCGCCCTAGGGTTTCCCCTAGGGGGCGGCGGCTAGGCAGATTGGATCTCCCTAGGGAAAATCCTAGGGAGACTTGCCCCCCAAGCCAAGCAGGTGGAGGCTTGCCTCCCAAGCCAGGTGGAGGCGCCCCACCTCCCCAAGTAACGTGGGAAAGGGTGTGGGGGGCGCACCAAACCTCAGTGGGCTGGTTTGCCCCTTCCCCTTTGGCCCATGAGGCCCTCCAACACTTGCCGGGGCTCCCGAAACACCTTTCGGTCATGCTGGCCATAGCCTGGTACCTCCGGAACACGTCCGGACTCCAATACCCTTCGTCCAATATATCGATCTTCATCGCCGGATCATTTCGGAACTCCTCGTGATGTCTGGGATCTCATCCGGGACTCCGAACTACCTTCGGTAACCACATACTATTTCCCATAACAACTCTAGCGTCACCGAAACTTAAGTGTGTAGACCCTACGGGTTCGGGAACCATGCAGACATGACCGAGACACCTCTCCGGCCAATAACCAATAGCGGGATCTGGATACCCATATTGGCTCCCACATGTTCCACGATGATCTCATCGGATGAACCACGATGTCAAGGATTCAATCAATCCCGTATACAATTCCCTTTGTCTAGCGGTATTGTACTTGCTCGAGATTCGATCGTCGGTATCGCGATACCTTGTTCAATCTCGTTACCGGCAAGTCTCTTTACTCGTTCCGTAACACATCATCCCGTAATCAACTCCTTGATCATACTGTGCACATTATGATGATGTCCTACCGAGTGGGCCCAGAGATACCTCTCCGTCACACGGAGTGACAAATCCCAGTCTCGATTCGTGCCAACCCAACAGACACTTTCGGAGATACCTTTAGTGTACCTTTATAGTCACCCAGTTACGTTGTGACGTTTGGCACACCCAAAGTATTCCTACGGTATCCGGGAGTTGTACAATCTCATGGTCTAAGGAAATGATACTTGACATTAGAAAAGCTTTAGCATACGAACTACACGATCTTTGTGCTAGGCTTAGGATTGGGTCTTGTCCATCACATCATTCTTCTAATGATGTGATCCTGTTATCAATGACATCCAATGTCCATGGTCAGGAAACCGTAACCATCTATTGATCAACGAGTTAGTTAACTAGAGGCTTACTAGGGACATGGTGTTGTCTATGTATCCACACATGTATCTGAGTTTCCTATCAATACAATTCTAGCATGGATAATAAACGATTTATCATGAACAAGGAAATATAATAATAACCTATTTATTATTGCCTCTAGGGCATATTTCCAACACGGTTGGCATCCCATCTTTCTTCTTCAACAAATATCGGTATACCTCGGTTTTTGTTTTGTTCACATGATTTGTGTCCTTTGTGTTTTTCTTTAAGAACCATGCTAGCATGAGATAGCCCTTCATTGATTTATAGAATACTTCATGTGCTTCACTTAAATCTTTTAAGTATGATCTTATAGAATTGCTCTTTGTGCTTCACTTAAATCTTTTGAGTATGGTTTTATAGAATGCTTCATGCGCTTCACTTATACATTTTGAGCTTGGTTAGTCTATATTAATTGTAGAATGCTCCATGAACTTCACTTATATCCTTTGGAGTATGAATAATACTATCATTTAAATTGGGTTTGGAAGAGTGTCAACTTTAGGAATTAGTAATCCCACTATTTTGGAGGGTGTTGAATCTTAGTGTGTTATTTATGAAAGTGGATTTGGAAGAGTGTCAACTTTAGCTAGTAATGATTCCACAATTTCGGAAGAGGTTCCAATTCAGTATGAGAACAAATTTTCTATCCATGATGCTACTGAAAATTATTATGAGGGAGGAATACGTGCTTGTAGGAGTTGCAATAATATCAAGTTTCCTCTCTATGTGCTTAAAATTTTCAAGTTTTACTTGTTTTGCCTTCCTATGCTAGTTGATTCTTGTTCCCATAAGTTGTGTGCTCACAAAATCCCTAGGCATAATAAGTGGGTTAGATTTAAATGTACTAGTCATATTCTTCAAGATGCTCTCTTTGTGTTTCAATTCCTATCTTTTATGTGAGCATCATTGAAATCATCATGCCTAGCTAAAAGGCATTAAAGAAAAGCGCTTGTTGGGAGACAACCCAATACTTACCCTTACTGTTTTTGTGTGTTTACATGATTAAGCTACTGTAGTAATCATGTTTTATAGCTTTTGCTTCAATAAAGTGCCAAGTAAGACCTTTGGGAAGACTTGGATGAAAGTTAATGTGATCTTGCTGTAAAAAACAGAAACTTTGCGCTCACGAGAATAGATGTCATTTTTTACATAAGAGTTATTTTGAGTTGATTATTTTTGCACAAGATTAATAGACAAATTCCTCACGTCCACCAATTTATTTCATAATTTTTGGAGTAGCAGAAGTATGGTTTATGTTCAGATCATTACAGACTGTTCTGTTTCTGACAGATTCTGTTTTGATTGCATAGTTTGCTTGTTTTCTAGTTTCTATGGCTTATATTTCTCAATATAAATTGTAGAAATGATATGGTACAGTAGGAATTGTGTGAGAACAATTATGAAACTTGTCCTTAATAGTACCAAAGTGAATGGTTTACTCTTTATCATACTAACCTATCTCACTAAGTTTGGTTAAGTTTTGTGTGATTGAAGTTTTCAAGCTTTGGGTGAGATATCGATATGAGGAGAATAAGGAGTGGAAAGACCCTAAAATTGGGGATGCCCAAGGCACCCCAAGGTAATATTCAAGGAAGACTCAAGCGCCTAAGCTTGGGGATGCCCCGGAAGGCATCCCCTCTTTCGTCTTCAAAACTACCGGTATACCTTACCCGGAACTATATTTTTATTCGTCACATGATATGTGTTTTGCTTGGAGCGTATTTTCAATTTTACTTGATGTTTGAATAAAATCATTGGATCTGAAATATTGATTGAAAAATAATCCTCCCCTGGCTAGTTAATTATTTGACTACTCAGTGTTCTTCACTCATATCTTTTGGAGTAGTTTGTCATTTACTCATGTGCTTCACATATATACTATGAGTAAATGGTTGAATAAATTGAATGTCATAAATCTGAATTTATATATGTTTGGTATGCTTATAACATGGGCAGTAATGACTTCACACATAATAAGTATAGGTAGCAAACTTATTGAAAGTTAGCAAACGTAGAATTGGTCACTTGAACAATTCATGAAAGAATATTGAAGGAAGAGAGGTTTCACATATAAATACACTATCTTGGACATCTTTTATGATTGGGAGCACTCATTAAAATATGACATGCTAAAGAGTTGATGTTGGACAAGGAAGACAACGTAATGGGTTATGTTTTCTTATATCTGAAATAAAGTATATTATCATGGATCATCCAACATGTTGAGCTTGCCTTTCCCCCTCATGCTAGCCAAATTCTTAGCACCAAGTAGAGATACTACTTGTGCTTCCAAATACCCTTAAAACAGTTTTTCCATGAGAGTCCACCATATCTACCTATGGATTGAGTAAGATCCTTCAAGTAAGTTGTCATCGGTGCAAGCAATAAAAATTGCTCTTTAAATATGTATGATTGATTGGTGTGGAGGAAATAAGCTTTATACGATCTTGTGATGTGGAAGAAATAAAAGCGACGGACTGCATAATAAAGATTCATATCACAAGGGGCAATATAAAGTGACGTTCTTTCGCATTAAGATTTTGTGCATCCAACCCGAAAGCGCATGGCAACCTCTGCTTCCCTCTGCGAAGGGACTATCTATTACTATTATCTTCTACCTTATGCAAGAGTCATGGTGATCTTCACCTTTCCTTTTTACATTTTATCCTTTGGCAAGCACAGTGTGTTGGAAAGATCCTGATAGATATATCTAATTGGATGTAGGGGAGCATGAGTTATTATTGTTGACATTACCCTTGAGGTAAAAGGTTGGGAGGCGAAACTATAAGCCCCTATCTTTCTCTGTGTCCGATTAAAACTCCATAACCACAAGTATTGCGTGAGTGTTAGCAATTGTGAAAGATTAAATGATAGTTGAGTATGTGGAGTTTGCTAAATCAAAGCTCTGACATAGACTCTTCCTGAAAACAGGATGAATTGCAATTGTTTGATGACTGAGAATATTGTTTGTTAGTTTTCAAGAAAGTTTATGATCTATACTTTAAACTTGTGACTTGCTTGTTACTTGATCATGAAAAGTTTTACGAGATGAGCTATTGTTATGACACATAATGATGCTAGAAAAAGTGATTGGGATTATCATTGATCAAACTTATGCACTTGCTAGCATTCAAACTTCATAAATTATTTCTTTTATCATTTACTTACTCGAGGACGAGCAGGAATTAAGCTTGGGGATGCTGATACGTCTCCAACGTATCTATAATTTATGAAGTATTCATGCTATTATACTATCCTTGTAGGATGTTTTATATGCATTTATATGATATTTGATATGATTTTTGGGACTAACCTATTAACCTAGAGCCCAGTGCCAGTTTCTGTTTTCTCCTTGTTTTAGAGTATCGCAGAAAAGGAAAACTAAATGGAGTCCAATTGACGTGCCACTTGACGGAGATCATTTTTGGACCAAAAGAAGCCCACGGAGTACCAAAAGTAGGCCAGAAGAGTCCTGGGCTGCCCACGAGGGTGGGGGCGTGCCCACCCCCCTAGGGCGCGCCCCCTGCCTCGTGGACAGCCCGGAGACCCCCCATGACATGAAATCAACGCAAAACTCTTCTATATATATATATATCCAAACTTCCAGAAAGAAACCTAGATCGGAAGTTCCGCCGCCGCAAGCCTCTGTAGCCACGAGAAGTCAATCTAGGCCCTCTCCGGCACCCTGCCGGAGGGGGCCATCATCATCGTGTTGGGGAACGTAGTAATTTCAAAAAATTTCCTACGCACACGCAAGATCATGGTGATGCATAACAACGATAGGGGAGAGTGTTGTCTACGTACCCTCGTAGACCGAAAGCGGAATCGTTATATCAACGCGGTTGATGTAGTCGTACGTCTTCACGATCCGACCGATCCAAGCACCGTTACTCCGGCACCTCCGAGTTCTTGGCACACGTTCAGCTCGATGACGCTCCCCGGGCTCCGATCCAGCAAAGCTTCGGGGATGAGTTCCGTCAGCATGACGGCGTGATGATGATGATGATGTTCTACCGACGCAGGGCTTCGCCTAAGCACCGCAACGATATGACCGAGGTGGAATATGGTGGAGGGGGGCACGTCACACGGCTAAGGAACGATCACGAAGATCAACTTGTGTGTTCTAGGGTGCCCCTGCCCCCGTATATAAAGGAGGGAGGGGGAGGTGCGGCCAGCCCCAAGGGGTGCGCCTGGAGGAGTCCTACTCCCACTGGGTCTAGGACTCCCCCCTCTCTTGCCTTGTTGGAGAAGGAAATGGGGAAGGAGAAGAGGAAAGGGGGGCGCCGCCCCCCCTTCCTTGTCCTATTCAGACTAGGGGGCAGGGGGCGCACGGCCTGCCCTGGCCGGCCCCTCTCTTCTCCCTTATGGCCCATGAAGGCCCATTAACCCCCCGGGGGGTTCCGGTAACCCCTCAGTACTCCGGTAAAATGTCGATTTCACCTGGAACGATTCCGATGTCCAAATATAGGCTTCCAATATATCGATCTTTATGTCTTGACCATTTCGAGACTCCTCGTCATGTCCGTGATCACATCCGGGATTCCGAACTACCTTAGGTACATCAAAATGTATAAACTCATAATAACTGTCATCGTAACGTTAAGCGTGCGGACCCTACGGTTCGAGAACAATGCAGACATGACCGAGACACGTCTCCGGTCAATAACCAATAGCGGGACCTGGATGCCCATATTGGCCCCTACATATTCTATGAAGATCTTTATCGGTCTGACCGCATAACAACATACGTTGTTCCCTTTGTCATCGGTATGTTACTTGCCCGAGATTCGATCGTCGGTATCCAATACCTAGTTCAATCTCGTTACCGGTAAGTCTCTTTACTCGTTCCGTAATACATCATCTCACAACTAACATGTTAGTTGCAATGCTTGCAAGGCTTATGTGATGTGCATTACCGAGAGGGCCCAGAGATACCTCTCCGACTATCGGAGTGAAAAATCCTAATCTTGAAATACGCCAACCCAACAAGTACCTTTGGAGACACCTGTAGAGCACCTTTATAATCACCCAGTTACGTTGTGACGTTTGGTAGCACACAAAGTGTTCCTCCTGTAAACGGGAGTTGCATAATCTCATAGTCATAGGAACATGTATAAGTCATGAATAAAGCAATAGCAACATACTAAACGATCGGGTGCTAAGCTAATGGAATGGGTCATGTCAATCAGATCATTCAACTAATGATGTGACCTCGTTAATCAAATAACAACTCTTTGTTCATGGTTAGGAAACATAACCATCTTTGATTAACGAGCTAGTCAAGTAGAGGCATACTAGTGACACTCTATTTGTTTATATATTCACACATGTATTATGTTTCCGGTTAATACAATTCTAGCATGAATAATAAACATTTACAATGATATATGAGGAAATAAATAATAACTTTATTATTGCCTCTAGGGCATATTTCCTTCAGTCTTCCACTTGCACTAGAGTCAATAATCTAGATTACACAGTAATGATTCTAACACCCATGGAGTTTTGGTGCTGATCATGTTTTGCTCGTGGAAGAGGCTTAGTCAACGGGTCTGCTACATTCAGATCCATATGTATCTTGCAAACCTCTATGTCTCCCGCCTGGACTAGATCCCGGATGGAATTGAAGCGTCTCTTGATGTGCTTGGTTCTCTTGTGAAATCTGGATTCCTTTGCCAAGGCAATTGCACCAGTATTGTCACTAAAGATTTTCATTGGATCCGATGCACTAGGTATGACACCTAGATCGGATATGAACTCCTTCATCCAGACTCCTTCGTTTGCTGCTTCCGAAGCAGCTATGTACTCCGCTTCACATGTAGATCCCGCCACGACGATGTGTTTAGAACTGCACCAACTGACAGCTCCACCGTTTAATGTAAACACGTATCCGGTTTGCGATTTAGAATCGTCTGGATCAGTGTCAAAGCTTGCATCAACGTAACCGTTTACGATGAGCTCTTTCTCACCTCCATATACGAGAAACATATCCTTAGTCCTTTTCAGGTACTTCAGGATGTTCTTGACCGCTGTCCAGTGATCCACTCCTGGATCACTTTGGTACCTCCCTGCTAAACTTATAGCAAGGCACACATCAGGTCTGGTACACAGCATTGCATACATGATAAAGCCTATGGCTGAAGCATAGGGAACATCTTTCATTTTCTCTCTATCTTCTACAGTGGTCGGGTATTGAGTCTTACTCAACTTCACACCTTGTAGCACAGGCAAGAACCCTTTCTTTGCTTGATCCATTTTGAACTTCTTCAAAACTTTGTCAAGGTATGTGCTTTGTGAAAGTCCAATTAAGCGTCTTGATCTATCTCTATAGATATTGATGCCCAATATGTAAGTAGCTTCACCGAGGTCTTTCATTGAAAAATTCTTATTCAAGTATCCCTTTATGCTATCCAGAAATTCTATATCATTTCCGATTAGTAATATGTCATCCACATATAATATCAGAAATGCTACAGAGCTCCCACTCACTTTCTTGTAAATACAGGCTTCTCCAAAAGTCTATACAAACCCAAATGCTTTGATCACACTATCAAAGCGTTTATTCCAACTCCCAGAGGCTTGCACCAGTCCATAAATGGATCACTAGAGCTTGCACACTTTGTTAGCTCCTTTTGGATCGATAAAACCTTCTGGTTGCATCATATACAACTCTTCTTCCAGAAAACCATTCAGGAATGCAGTTTTTACATCCATCTGCCAAATTTCATAATCATAAAATGCGGCAATTGCTAACATGATTCGGACAGACTTAAGCATCGCTACGTGTGAGAAGATCTCATCGTAGTCAATCCCTTGAACTTGTCGAAAACCTTTTGCGACAAGTCGAGCTTTGTAGACAGTAACATTACCGTCAGCGTCAGTCTTCTTCTTGAAGATCCATTTATTCTCAATTGCTTGCCGACCATCGGGCAAGTCAACCAAAGTCCACACTTTGTTCTCATACATGGATCCCATCTCGGGTTTCATGGCTTCAAGCCATTTTGCGGAATCTGGGCTCACCATCGCTTCTTCATAGTTCGTAGGTTCATCATGATCTAGTAGCATGACTTCCAGAACAGGATTGCCGTACCACTCTCGTGCAGATCTTACTCTGGTTGATCTACGAGGTTCTATAGTAACTTGATCTGAAGTTGCATGATCATCATCATTAACTTCCTCACTAATTGGTTTAGACGTCACAGAAACTGGTTCCTGTGATGTGCTATTTCCCAATAAGGGAGCAGGTATAGTTACCTCATCAAGTTCTACTTTCCTCCCACTCACTTCTTTCGAGAGAAACTCCTTCTCTAGAAAGGATCCATTTTTAGCAACGAATGTCTTGCCTTCGGATCTGTGATAGAAGGTGTACCCAACAATTTCCTTTGGGTATCCTATGAAGACACATTTCTCCGATTTGGGTTCGAGCTTATCAGGTTGAAGCTTTTTCACATAAGCATCGCAGCCCCAAACTTTAAGAAACGACAACTTTGGTTTCTTGCCAAACCATAGTTCATAAGGCGTCGTCTCAACGGATTTTGATGGTGCTCTATTTAACGTGAATGCGGCCGTATCTAAAGCATAACCCCAAAACGGTAGCGGTAAATCTGTAAGAGACATCATAGATCGCACCATATCAAATAAAGTACGATTACGACGTTCGGACACACCATTACGTTGTGGTGTTCCGGGTGGCGTGAGTTGCGAAACTATTCCGCATTGTTTCAAATGTAGACCAAACTCGTAACTCAAATATTCTCCTCCACGATCAGATCGTAGAAACTTTATTTTCTTGTTACGATGATTTTCAACTTCACTCTGAAATTCTTTGAACTTTTCAAATGTTTTAGACTTATGTTTCATTAAGTAGATATACCCATATCTGCTTAAATCATCTGTGAAGGTGAGAAAATAACGATATCCGCCACGAGCTTCAATATTCATCGGACCACATACATCTGTATGTATGATTTCCAACAAATCTGTTGCTCTCTCCATAGTACCGGAGAACAGTGTTTTAGTCATCTTGCCCATGAGGCACGGTTCGCAAGTACCAAGTGATTCATAATCAAGTGGTTCCAAAAGTCCATCAGTATGGAGTTTTTTCATGCGCTTTACACCGATATGACCTAAACGGCAGCGCCACAAATAAGTTGCACTATCATTATCAACTCTGCATCTTTTGGCTTCAACATTATGAATATGTGTATCACTACTATCGAGATTCATCAAAAATAGACCACTCTTCAAGGGTGCATGACCATAAAAGATATTACTCATATAAATAGAACAACCATTATTCTCTGATTTAAATGAATAACCGTCTCACATCAAACAAGATCCAGATATAATGTTCATGTTCAACGCTGGCACCAAATAACAATTATTTAGGTCTAATACTAATCCCGAAGGTAGATGTAGAGGTAGCATGCCGACCGCGATCACATCGACTTTGGAACCATTTCCCACGCGCATCGTCACCTCGTCCTTTGCCAGTGTTCGCTTAATCCGTAGTCCCTGTTTCGAGTTGCAAATATTAGCAACAGAACCAATATCAAATACCCAGGTGCTACTGCGAGCTCTAGTATGGTACACATCAATAACATGTATATCACATATACCTTTGTTCACCTTGCCATCCTTCTTATCCGCCAGATACTTGGGGCAGTTCCGCTTCCAGTGACCAGTCTGCTTGCAGTAGAAGCACTCAGTTTCAGGCTTAGGTCCAGACTTGGGTTTCTTCTCTTGAGCAGCAAATTGCTTGTTGTTCTTCTTGAAGTTCCCCTTCTTTTTCCCTTTGCCCTTTTTCTTGAAACTAGTGGTCTTGTTGACCATCAACACTTGATGCTCCTTCTTGATTTCTACCTCCGCAGCCTTTAGCATTGCGAAGAGCTCGGGAATCGTCTTATCCATCCCTTGCATACTATAGTTCATCACGAAGCCTTTGTAGCTTGGTGGAAGTGATTGGAGAATTCTGTCAATGACGCAATCATCCAGAAGATTAACTCCCAGTTGAATCAAGTGATTACAATACCCAGACATTTTGAGTATATGCTCACTAACAGAACTATTCTCCTCCATCTTGCAGCTATAGAACTTATTGGAGACTTCATATCTCTCAATCCGGGCATTCTGTCGGAATGTTAACTTCAACTCCTGGAACATCTCATATGCCCCATGACGTTCAAAACGCCGTTGAAGTCCCGGTTCTCAGCCGTAAAGCATGGCACACTGAACTATTGAGTAGTCATCAACTTTGCTCTGCCAGACATTCATAACATCTGGTGTTGCTCCTGCAGCAGGCCTGGCACCCAGCGGTGCTTCTAGGACATAATTCTTCTGTGCAACAATGAGGATAATCCTCAAGTTACGGACCCAGTCCGTGTAATTGCTACCATCATCTTTCAACTTTGCTTTCTCAAGGAACGCATTAAAATTCAACGGAACAACAGCATGGGCCATCTATCTACAATCAACATAAACAAGCAAGATACTATCAGGGACTAAGTTCATGATAAAGTTAAGTTCAATTAATCATATTACTTAAGAACTCCCACTTAGATAGACATCCCTCTAATCTTCTAAGTGATCACGCGATCCAAATCAACTAAACCATAACCGATCATCACATGAAATGGATTAGTCTTCAATGGTGAACATCATTATGTTGATCATATCTACTATATGATTCACGCTCGACCTTTCGGTCTCCATGTTACGAGGCCATATCTGCATATGCTAGGCTCGTCAAGTATAACCCGAGTATTCTGCGTGTGCAAAAACTGGCTTGCACCCGTTGTAGATGGACGTAGAGCTTATCACACCCGATCATCACGTGGTGTCTGGGCACGACGAACTTTGGCAACGGTGCATACTCAGGGAGAACACTTCTTGATAATTTAGTGAGAGATCATCTTATAATGCTACCGTCAATCAAAGCAAGATAAGATGCATAAAAAGATAAACATCACATGCAATCAATATAAGTGATATGATATGGCCATCATCATCTTGCGCTTGTGATCTCCATCTCCGAAGCACCGTCATGATCACCATCGTCATCAGCGCGACACCTTGATCTCCATCGTAGCATCATTGTCGTATCGCCAATCTTATGCTTCTACGACTATCGCTACCGCTTAGTGATAAAGTAAAGCCTTACAGGGCGATTGCATTGCATACAATAAAGCGACAACCATATGGCTCCAGCCAGTTGCCGATAACTTAGTTACAAAAACATGATCATCTCAAACAATAAAATTTAGCATCATGCCTTGACCATATCACATCACAACATGCCCTGGAAAAACAAGTTAGACGTCCTCTACTTTGTTTGTTGCAAGTTTTACGTGGCTGCTACGGGCTTAAGCAAGAACCAATCTCACCTACGCATCAAAACCACAACGATAATTTGTCAAGTTGATGCCGTTTTAACCTTCACAAGGACCGGGCGTAGCCACACTCGGTTCAACTAAAGTTGGAGAAACTGACACCCGCCAGCCACCTGTGTGCAAAGCACGGCGGTAGAACCAGTCTCGCGTAAGCATATGCGTAATGTCGGTCCGGGCCGCTTCATCCAACAATACCGCTGAACCAAAGTATGACATGCTGGTAGGCAGTATGACTTATATCGCCCACAACTCACTTGTGTTCTACTCGTGCACATAACATCAAACCATAAAAACCTAGGCTCGGATGCCACTGTTGGGGAACGTAGTAATTTCAAAAAAATTCCTACGCACACGCAAGATCATGGTGATGCATAGCAACGAGAGGGGAGAGTGTTGTCTATGTACCCTCGTAGACCGAAAGCGGAAGCGTTATATCAACGCGGTTGATGTAGTCGTATGTCTTCACGATCCGACCGATCCAAGCACCGTTACTCCGGCACCTCCGAGTTCTTGGCACACGTTCAGATCGATGACGCTCCCCGGGCTCCGATCCAGCAAAGCTTCGGGGATGAGTTCTGTCAGCACGACGGCGTGATGACGATGATGATGTTCTACCGACGCAGGGCTTCACCTAAGCACCGCAATGATATGACCCAGGTGGAATATGGTGGAGGGGGGCACCGCACACGGCTAAGGAACGATCACGAAGATCAACTTGTGTGTTCTAGGGTGCCCCCTGCCCCCGTATATAAAGGAGGGAGGGGAGGTGCGGCCGGCCCCAAGGGGTGCGCCTGGAGGAGTCCTACTCCCACCGGGTGTAGGACTCCCCCCTCTCATGCCTTGTTGGAGAAGGAAAGGGGGAAGGAGAAGAGGAATGGGGGGCGCCGCCCCCCCTTCCTTGTCCTATTCGGACTAGGGGGGAGGGGGCGCGCGGCCTGCCCTGGCCAGCCCCTCTCTTCTCCCTTATGGCCCATGAAGGCCCATTAACCCCCCGGGGGGTTCCGGTAACCCCTCGGTACTCCGGTAAAATGTCGATTTCACCTGGAACGATTCCGATGTCCAAATATAGGCTTCCAATATATCGATCTTTACGTCTTGACCATTTCGAGACTCCTCGTCATGTCCGTGATCACATACGGGATTCCGAACTACCTTCGGTACATCAAAATGTATAAACTCATAATAACTGTCATCGTAACGTTAAGCGTGCGGACCCTACGGTTCGAGAACAATGCAGACATGACCGAGACACGTCTCCGGTCAATAACCAATAGCGGGACCTAGATGCCCATATTGGCTCCTACATATTCTACGAAGATCTTTATCGGTCTGACCGCATAACAACATACGTTGTTCCCTTTGTCATCGGTATGTTACTTGCCCGAGATTCGATTGTCGGTATCCAATACCTAGTTCAATCTCGTTACCGGCAAGTCTCTTTACTCGTTCCGTAATACATCATCTCATAACTAACATATTAGTTGCAATGCTTGCAAGGCTTATGTGATGTGCATTACCGAGAGGGCCCAGAGATACCTCTCCGACTATCGGAGTGACAAATCCTAATCTTGAAATACGCCAACCCAACAAGTACCTTTGGAGACACCTGTAGAGCACCTTTATAATCACCTAGTTACGTTGTGACGTTTGGTAGCACACAAAGTGTTCCTCCGATAAACGGGAGTTGCATAATCTCATAGTCATAGGAACATGTATAAGTCATGAAGAAAGCAATAGCAACATACTAAACGATCGGGTGCTAAGCTAATGGAATGGGTCATGTCAATCAGATCATTCAACTAATGACGTGACCTCGTTAATCAAATAACAACTCTTTGTTCATGGTTAGGAAACATAACCATCTTTGATTAACGAGCTAGTCAAGTAGAGGCATACTAGTGACACTCTGTTTGTTTATATATTCACACATGTATTATGTTTCCGGTTAATACAATTCTAGCATGAATAATAAACATTTATCATGATATATGAGGAAATAAATAATAACTTTATTATTGCCTCTAGGGCATATTTCCTTCACATCGGTGGCCATGGAGGAGTATCCCGGAGTGGCCATCATCACCATGAAGGCCAAGGACCAGAAGGTGGAGGCCATGGAGGAGGAAGCACCAGGGGAAGAACCTCTCCTCCTCTCTTCAGGTGGCGCCGAAGTGCCATCGGGAGGGGAATCATCGCCACGGTGATCGTCTTCATCAACATCACCATCATCATCACCATCCTCATCTCTTTTACGCGGTCCACTCTCCCGCACCCCGCTGTAATCCCTACTTGAACATGGTGCTTTATGCCACATATTATGATCCAATGATGTGTTGCCATCCTATGATGTTTTGAGTAGATATCTTTTGTCTTTGGGTTGATTGAAGATCTAGATTTGTATGGGTTGTATGTTTTACTTTGATGCTGTCCTATGGTGCCCTCCGTGTCACGCAAGCGTGTGGGGTTCCCATTGTAGGGTGTTGCAATACGTTCATGATTCGCTTATAGTGGGTTGGTGAGTGACTAAAAGACAAACCCGAGTAAGAGGGATTGTTGCGTATGGGAATAAAGAGGACTTGATGCTTTAATGCTATGGTTGGGTTTTACCTTAATGATATTTAGTAGTTGCGGATGCTTGCTAGAGTTTGGATCATACGTGCATATGATCCAAGTAGAGAAAGTATGTTAGCTTATGCCTCTCCCTCATATGAAACTGCAATAGTGATCACCGGTCTTGTTAACAATTGCCTAGGACAATTCCGCACATCGATCCACCATTATTCCACACTCTCTATTTATAATATTTAGTAATATATTCTAACTTTATGATAACAGCACCTACTTTTATATTTTAGCTCTCCGATATCATACAAAGTTATCCTCTTCATACCCAGAACATAGTTTTATTTCTCGTTTCTAGTTGGAAGCAAACGTTCGGTGTACGTAGAGTCGTACCAGTGGAAGATAGGGCTTGAGAGAATATTGATCTTACCTTTAGCTCCTTGTGGGTTCGACACTCCATACTTATCACTTCCACCTTTGGAAATTGCTACGATGATTCCCTGCACTGGGGGATTATCAGTGCGCCCTTTTCGCCTGTAGGGTGAGTTGAGTTGGGACTGACGGTTCCCAGCGAGCTGTCTGAGTTTTCTAGGCGCTCTCCATCGTGATGTACGTTTGTACGATGGTTGTTAAGTCAGCGAATTTCAGTATGCGGCGGCGATTGATGGTGTTGAGGATTCCTTCGTCCGCGCAATTGTTGCAGAACGCTGATATTGCGTCCTCGTCACGACAATCTTTTACCTTGTCCTTGACAAGGAGGAATCTGGCCCAGAAGTGGTGGACCATTTCCTGAGACTGCTGCTTTATGCTCCTGAGAGAGTCTATGTACAGGTGGGTGGGTGGGATTAAATCCGAACCCCGACCTGACCGATTGTCCGGAGTCTGACGACCTTCCAGGCTTAACAGTCCGGGTTCCAGAATATCTTCAGATTGTTTAGGACCGTCGTCCGATTCTATGTTCGGAGGGCTGGTCGCATCCTTTCGCGGGTGAGTATCCGGCTCTTCCTGATGGGCGATCCGAACATAGTCCGTCTTTGATATAGAAGAAGACTCGCCGTCCTACTCCTCGACTACCGCAATCTGGTGGGTGACCGATGGGGTCTTGATTTCTCGTTGATCGGTTTTAGGCCCGATCCGATCATAATCTGTGGCGATTCCCAAAGCGGCGATGCGATCTAGGAGTCCGCTCAAGGACGAAAACTCTGTCGGATCCATCTGCTTGGAGTGCTCGGAGTTGATGCGGAGGGGGTTTTCGATGGCCCGAGAGGTCATCGTCGGCTCAACGGCCGAACGGGCGATCATAGTAAAGCCACCCAGACGAAGGGTTTGGCCTGGGGACAAAGCTCCCTCGGAGGTGATGTTGTCTTTAAGGACAAGGCGAGCCATCGAACCTTTCATCGATGGCACAGTGGAACTCTCAATGAAAGCACCAATGTCGGTGTCAAAACCGGTGGATCTCGGGTAGGGGGTCCCGAACTATGCGTCTAGGATCGATGGTAACAGGAGACGGGGGACACGATGTTTACCCAGGTTCGGGCCCTCTCTATGGAGGTAATACCCTACTTCCTGCTTGATTGATCTTGATGAATATGAGTATTACAAGAGTTGATCTACCACGAGATCGTAATGGCTAAACCCTAGAAGTCTAGCCTATATGACTATGGTAATGTGTCTATATCCTTTCCGGACTAACCCCTCTGGTTTATATAGACACCGGGGGGATCTAGGGTTTACATAGAGTCGGTTACATAAGAAGGAATCTCCATAATCAGTCGCCAAGCTTGCCTTCCACGCCAAGTAGAGTCCAATTCGGACACGGGTAAAGTCTTCGGCCTTCACGGCTTCACAGCCCATCAGTCCGGCCCATGGATAATAGGTCGGACGCCCGACGACCCCTTAGTCCAGGACTCCCTCAACATCCCCTTCGACCACGGCGGCGAGCGCGAACCTCTTCAACAACATGAAGATGGCGCCCCTATGTGACTCATACTCCGAGTCAGGCTACAAGACCTCACATGGAGACATTTGCACCAACATCTCTCCGACACCCACATATGAAGAGATGCCCCAATTCCCATGTGAGGAGAGCCACCAACCTATGAGTGAAGTGAGTGACTCTACCATATATGACACTGAGTGCATTTCCGATGATAGGATGAGTGTGACCACCACTAGCCTCACACTTGAGAGCATGCCTGTCGGTGTCAAAACCGGCGGACCTCGGGTAGGGGGTCCCGAACTGTGCGTCTAGGCGGATGGTAACAGGAGACAAGGGACACAATGTTTTTACCCAGGTTCGGGCCCTCTCGATGGAGGTAAAACCCTACTCCTGCTTGATTAATATTGATGATATGGGTAGTACAAGAGTAGATCTACCACGAGATCAAACAGGCTAAAACCTAGAAGCTAGCCTATGGTATGATTGTCGTTGTCTACGGACTAAACCCTCCGGTTTATATAGACACCGGAGGGGGCTAGGGTTACACAGAGTCGGTTACAATGGGAGGAGATCTGAATATCCATATTGCCAAGCTTGCCTTCCACGGCAAGGAAAGTCCCATCCGGATACGGGACGAAGTATTCAATCTTGTATCTTCATAGTCCAATAGTCCGGCCAAAGGTCATGGCCCGGCTGTCCGGACACCCCCTAATCCAGGACTCCCTCAGTAGCCCATGAACCAGGCTTCAATGACGACGAGTCCGGCGCGCAGATTGTCTTCGGCATTGCAAGGCGGGTTCCTCCTCCGAATACTTCATAGAAGATTTTGAACACAAGAATCGTGTCCGGCTCTGCAAAACAAGTTCCACATACCACCATAGAGAGAATTATATTTCCACAAATCTAATCTGCTGACGTATTCTGTAGTGTGACATCACACCACAGCCAAGTCTTTATTCGAATCATTTTTACTGTCCCACCTCAGCGCGTTTTGCGAGGCGGTTTCCTTGGCACGTCTTGTCGAAGCAGATATCGTGTCCCCTTTATTTACGGGGTTCTCATCAACACGGACGTGGGTAATCCAGTCGTGCCCGTTGGTATGTCTCCTCGATCAAAGGTAAGTTCCAAACGGTCACGGGGAGGGCTCTTGGTATTCAACCTCTTTATAAAGAGACCAAAGCTTTACTCCTTTCTTTCGATCTCAATCGAATCCGCCTCTTGCCTCGAGTTCCAACACCCAAGGCTCCAAATTTAGGCGCTTCGGACCTTCGATGATGTCCGGCCCCGACCTTCGAGGCTGATGGATGCCTTCCTCCATCATGGAGGAAGACGTGTTAAATCTGAGAGAGGCTAGGTTTTTAACTGGCGAAATCTCGCACAGGCTGCCTGCTCCAGGGCAGGTTTTTCCCACTCCCAAGCCCGGCGAGAGCGTAGTGTTCGTGTCTCACTTCCTCCGAGGGCTAGGCTTCGTGACGGATCCCTTCGTGAGGGGGCTCATGTTCTATTATGGGCTGGAATTTCACGATTTAGCTCTAGAGTCCATCCTCCACATCTCATCGTTCATCGTCGTGTGCGAAGCTTTCCTCCGCATTATCCCTCACTTCGGATTGTGGCTCAAGACTTTTGAAGTAGAGCCGAAGATGATCGAGGGTCAGCACGCAGAGTGCGGAGGCGCCGTAATACGCAAGAATGCCGATGCTCCATGGCCCGAGGGCTCTTTTCAAGAGGAGTCCAGCTTATGGCAACAAGAGTGGTTTTATATCACAGCTCCCAGGGGTACCAAGTGGGTGGCGCCGCCTGCTTTTCGCTCGGGTCCCCCTCCCCGACTAGTGTCATGGGTTAATAAGGGGCTGGACTGGGGCCAGCAAAGGACGTGCCCCTGCTAAAGGGCCGCATCCGAGATCTCCTGGAAAGAGACATTAGTCTGGTCATAGTGATGCAGGTCATGTTGATTTGCCGAACCCTGCCCTGCAAACATCGCCCCCTCCGCCTATGGGAGTTCAATCCGGAGGGACCACGAGCTCTCCAACATTTTATGGGCGCGACACCCGCGGAGATGCACAAGTTGTTCTTCGGGCCGCAAGCAGCGTGCCCGGACACTACTGAGGACGCAGGTCTGAGCTGCAATCGTCTGGATACTCAAGTAAGTAGCCTTGTGCCCTATCACGCCATCCGTACATGTATCACAACATCGCCCTTAAAAGAGTTGTCCTTGAAGCAGGAGTGGATAGCGAAGGCGAGGTTAATCAGGAGTCCGGCCCCCCTTCCTGAGACCTCGCTGGATTCCGTGTTAACCAGGATGCTGGAGATCGCGCCTTCGGAAGAAAGCGAAGGGGGGGAAAAGGAAGTTACTGCCTCCCCGAAGGAGGCTGTCCGGAAAGGAGGAGTCGAAAATTCCTCTACTCAGGGGAAGAAAAGGACCGCCTCTGAAGACCCGGAGACGATGGTCTCAAAGCGGGGGCAGAAATCTTCGCCAGAGGGTCCTATGCCGGGAGATACCCCGGCCGTATTATGCCCTCAAGGGGATCAGCCCTCCACCGAGCCGTAAGTAAAGAGGATGTTTTAATAATGAGAGAAATCTTTGCTTTACTTCTGAGGAAAATAACCGAAAATTTACCTTGCAGTTCGGACCTTAGCCCTTCTCAGCAGAGCTCTTCTTCGGGGGATCTTCTTCCGGAGATGATGGAGAGCGGAACGCCTCCCCCTGCCATACCGCCTCATGAGGCGGGCGACCCCGAGGTGTCGTCGCGGAGGGTTTGTCCTGATCCGGTAAGGCCGGAAGGTAATAACACGGCCACCCGAGGCCCTCCAAGTCCGGCTTTCGAAAAAGACGATCGGACGAGTCCGGCACCGCCTGGTGCATGGTCGGAGGCACT
Source organism: Aegilops umbellulata (assembly GCA_032464435.1). Classification (NCBI taxonomy): domain Eukaryota; kingdom Viridiplantae; phylum Streptophyta; class Magnoliopsida; order Poales; family Poaceae; genus Aegilops; species Aegilops umbellulata. The sequence goes on from CP136057.1 coordinate 64,360,396, forward strand.
GAAGGATCTGTTAGGGCAAGCGCCTATCTCAGAGGAGCACCGTACGTTGATGGGTACGGTGATTGAAAAGATTTCATCCGCGGAAAGTGGGTTGCATGAAGCTGTCGTGAGTCTACTGACGGGCTTTGAGGTACGTGAAATGATGTACCTTTTTTGGACAGTGCCGCATACTTTAAGATGCGCCCTATGTAGGTAGTAGCCCCTGAGACTCTAGGTGCTGTCGAAGACGACGACACATGGAGGATCATAGTCCTAGGTGTAATTTTGCCGCCTTCATATGTAGGTGGTGAAGTGTTGGTGTCCAGCCAGACTGATGAATTTGCCGAGCTAAAGCGGCAACTTGACGTGGCAGATGCCGACATCGCGCTTGTCAACAAGCGGCTTGACGAGGCACAAGGTATGTAAGTTCTCCGAAGACACCTGGTAAGAGGAGCTTGATGCTAGTATCTTATAACGCGTGTGCTTGACGCAGATGGGGCTGCCACCATGGAGAAACTTTGGGCAGAGCTTGCCCGAGCCAAGGAGCAAGCCAGAAAAAGTGATGCGACTGCCTTAAAGGCGGTTGAAGAGCTGAAAGCCGAACAGGTTGCTCACTGCCGAAGCAAGAAGGAAATGGCCGAGATGGCTGTGAAGTTGAAGAGCGCTGCTGACCGTTGCAAGCTTCTTGAAAAAGAAGATCGGGCGGAACAGACGGACCTGGAGAAGGCCACTACAGCGGCCAAGGATGCTCGTTCTGCGATGAGAGCGATGAGGGAGGAGCTACGTCAAGCCGGAGATATCGCGGCTGGGAAGCCCTTTATGCTGCGATGAAGTTCGGGGATCCTAAATATGCTCCGTTGGACCGGATGTGGAGTTCGGCGGACGCGTATCTGGATTTAGCGGCAAGTGCCGCTGATGCGGCCGAACACTTCCGAGATCAGGAGGGTCGCGAAGTGGAAAAGCTTTTCTGGTCGCAGTTCCACAATCCAGTGTGTCCGCCTCCATTAACCGATCATTTGGCCGAATGGGTCGAGCTGAATAGGTTATCCGGACTCACCATGAAGTATGTCGTGGATCATGTGTGGCCGAAAAGGCCAAAGCCGAACAGTTATTTTAGCTCGGTGCAGCAGTTCCTTGGTGCGGTGCCGTATATCAATGCGATGAAGAGGTCAGCGTGTGTGGAGGGTGCGAGGATGGCCCTTGCCCGTGTCAAGACATACTGGGCGGAGATGGAGGCCACCGCTGTTGCAGCCCAAGATTCGGGCGAAAGCCGAGTACCTGCCGAGCACTTCTTTCAAGAAGTCCTAGAGGGCGCTCGTTTAATAGAGACGCAGTGCTCGAAGGATGTTATGTTCGAATAACATGTATTCTTATTGAAACAATATTTTGCTGAAATGTAGAAGCTTTTTATACTTGTGTTTGCAAGAATTATAATACCTCCTGTGCGGCCATTTACGTATATGTATATATAACCTGAAAGATGGCAGTCGTTGGCTTCAGCCCCCACGCATATAATGCCGGGGTGTTCTCAAAAGGCGCATCATAACACTTGATCCAACGTCTTGGTCCATTAAGGAGGTGGTAGCGCAGCGAACTAGGCAACCGGACTATAATGCTTTATCAGTTTCACTTAGCCATAGGAGTTTGACCGTGGAGCTACTATATAGCCCCTGGTGGCACCGCGCTCGCCCGAATTCGGGGCGCGTGTGTGCCTGGCCGGGAAATGGCCCTTCGTTAATGCGGAGGAATCCCGAAGATTCCGATAGGTCACGAGTGGTTGACCAGTCTCACGCTATATGATGATAGTCGGTTTTCGGCTTTCTCTACTGAGGTGCTCGCCTGGCTGAACCGGGGCACAATCGCAGTAGTTCTCCTGGTGCCGCCTTAGCCTTAACGTAAGGCAGCAAAACACTGGAGCCGGGCAAACCCAACATTTGACCAAAGACATGATTCGAAGCTGATGCATATAAGGCCAAACTCGCGACGCCGAACACTCCCTAAGGTATTCGGTCTTTATGAAAACGTGCTGAACAGTGCCCTTGGTAATAAGCCCCTGGCGTCTAGGTACGCGCAAAATTCTGACGTGGCCACATGCCAAAACGCCAGCCTCCTCCTCGGCTATACTGAGAATCCGGGGGATGTGTATCAACAAGAGACAATAAAAAGGTTTGTGCAGGGTCTTAATCTAAAAAGAATCCTTGGAACGGGTCCCTGCTGCACGTCTGCGTCTGTGTCTCCGTTGTGCCGTGTCCTGGACGGGTATAGCATGGTGTTCATCTGAAAAAGAGAGGAACTTAGTTGAAAAAGGTCGTGCGAAATGTACGTTATACTAAATAAACAAAGTATAATTCAAAAATGGGTAAAATTGAGCCTTATTGTCTCTTGTTTCACATGCGCGGAGGCCCTTGTACAGGGGTATACGGCTATTAAGCCTTTATCAATGGTATGTTTACGCCGGACTCGTCTAGCCACGTCCGTGGTTTTAACGACCTGTTTAGGTGCTTTGATTGGTGAAGCCGTTTTAGTGTGTGGCTGTCAAGGCAGCCGCACAGTCCTCCGCGTGGGAGGAACACTCAATATTTCCCTTTAGTGACATGATGCCCCGTGGACCGGGCATCTTAAGCGTGAGAGACGCATAATGTGTCATTGCGTTAAAGCGGGCGAACGCTTCGCGTCCCAGTAGTGCTTGATAGCCACTTGAAAATGGGGCGATGTGGAAGGTTAGCATTTCGCTACGGAAGTTATCGGGGGAACCGAACATAACTTCTAGTAGGAGGGAACCCATGCAATGGGCATCTGGGACTGGCGCTACTCCTTTAAAGGAAGTGTTGCTATGGCGAATTTTTGTTGGGTCCATCCCCATTTTGCGGACTGTGTCCTGATATAGCAGGTTTAAACCACTGTCGTCGTCCATCAGGACTCGTGTAAAGTGGGATCCGTCAATTATCGGATCTAATACCAAGGCAGCCCAGCCTGCGTGCCGGATACTTCCGAAGTAATCCTGATGGTCGAAGGTGATCGGTTTTAACAACTAGTGGTGATACTCCTTTGTGATAGGCCGCATGGCGCATATCTCTATAGGCGCCACTTCATTCTTCCCTTTTGTCACGTGAAGTAAATTTACTGTTTTGACTTCTTGTGGGAAATTCTTTTGTTTCCCTGTGCTCTGTTTGTGGGATTCATCATCGTCCTCACTTGGTGTATCCAGCCCCTTGTGTTCGGCATTGAGTTTGCCGGATTGTTTGAAGATCCAACATTCTCTGTGGGTATGGTTTGCAGGCTTCCCAGGGGTGTTGTGGATTTAACATATCTTGTCCAGGATTTTATTTAGGTTGGACAGTTCGTCCCAGTTATCTTTGAGGGGCACCCTCTGCTTACCTGCCGAGAGCTTTTGAATCCGGCGTTAACTGCAGTGCTCTTCCGACTGTTTCCCTTATTCCGGCGCTGGTCTTTGCTGCGTCGTGGCTTCCCATTTCCATCCCTGACTTCGGACGTACTTGGGTCGCTTCTGCTGCGTCTTGCCAACCAGCTGTCCTCTCCTGCGCAAAAGCGAGTCATGAGGCTTGTTAATGCCGCCATTGTTCTTGGCTTTTCTTGGCCGAGGTGTCTGGCGAGCCATTCGTCTCGGACGCTGTGCTTGAAAGCTGCTAAGGCTTCGGTGTCCGGGCAGTCGACTATATGGTTCTTTTTAGTAAGAAATCTGTTCTAGAGCTTCCGGGCTGACTCTCCGGGTTGTTGAGTTATATGACTTAAATCGTCTGCATCCGGTGGTCGGACATAAGTCCCTTGAAAATTTGCCCGAAAAGCGTCCTCGAGCTCCTCCCAACTTCCAATGGTGTTTTCGGGAAGGCCTTTAAGCCAATGCCGGGCTGGCCCTTTGAGCTTGAGGGGTAGGTATTTGATGGCATGGAGGTCGTCTCCTCTGGCCATGTGTATATGGAGGATATAGTCCTCAATACAGACTCCAGGGTCTGTCGTTCCATCATATGCCTCTATGTTTATGGGTTTGAATCCCGCTGGGAATTCATGGTCCAGCACCTCATCGGTGAAACATAGGGGGTGTGCGGCACCCTTGTATTTGGGTGTGCCGTTGTGTTCGGATATATGATGTGTCGCATTGCTTGCTAGAGCTTGCTTTCTTGGCCCGTAGATAGATCTGGCTGGGCCATCTTTTTTATGCGAATCCTCGCATGGATCACGTGCTAGCTTGTGTGCGGCATTGTTTGTCGCTCTGTGTTGGCCATGAGGTCGTCTATCCGACCGGATTGTTGCTTTGTTTTTTGATTGCGGGGGTTCTAAAGCCTCCTCATCAAATTCGGCCAGTAGCTTTTGCTTCGGGTAGCTCTTTGTATGGCAATTGTCGCCATATTTCTTTGCGGTGTTGAGTACTTTGCTCCATCTGATTCTGAGTGCATCTTCTGCAGTCTTGAGCTTCCGCTTCTGTTTTTTCAGGCTACGCGCGGTGGCGACGAGCCTTTTGTGGAGGTTCTTCTACTTCAGGAACTTGTCCAGCGTGAGGTCATCCGGACTGTTATCTTTGCCGGGGATGGGTTGTTCGGTTTGGTTATCTGAGTTGCCTTGTTAGGACGGTTGCTTGATGCCATGTTCGTTGTCCGTCGGCTCGCCCTGCTCTATGGCTGGGTCTGTATGACCGCTCCCTCTGTCGAGGTGGGGTTTGGAGCGGCGCTTACGCCGCCGCTTTGACTGCTTCTCGAAGGAACGATCCTTCGTTGCGTCCTCCCGTTCCTCGTCGTTGCTTCCTTTGGGTGTATCCACCATGTATACATCGTGGGATGAGGTGGCTGTCCAGTGCCCTATAGGCGTTGGTTCCTGTTCGTCTCCTGCATCGTCATCCATATCGTCGATGTCTTCGGAGTCGAAGTCTAGCATGTCGGTTAAATCATCGACAGTGGCGACGAAGTGGGTGGTGGGTGGGCATCGAATTTCTTCGTCATCCACATCCCAATCCTGCCGGTCATAATCCGGGCAGGACTCTCCTGACAAAGAGAGAGACCTTAGTGAATTCAGAATGCCGCTGAAGGGTGAGTGCTGAAAGATATCCGCAGCGGTGAATTCCATGATTGGCGCCCAATCGGATTCGATTGGCAGGGGCGCGGAGGGCTCGGCGTTCGGAGAAGAGTCCGGCACTTTCGAGTCACGGGCTTCGCAGAGGATAAGGCTGGTGTTCGGCTCGATCGCCGTTGAGACTGCAGCCCCCTCGGCGGGGTCTAACCACCCGTCCTCGATCGGCACAGTTGGCTTCGAGCTAAGGGTCAGAGCGGATGCGGGTGCGGCCTCCATGATACTGTTCGGCGGCAGAGCTAAATCATGCCCATCGTGACAGTGCGGCGCGCTCGGCTGTGGTTCGAATCCGTCGAAGATCAAGTCTCCGCGGATGTCAGTCGTGTAGTTCAAACTTCCAAATCTGACCTGATGGCCAGGGGCGTAGCTTTCAATCTGCTCCAGATGGCCAAACGAATTGGCCCGCGGTGCAAAGCCGCTGAATACAAAGATCTGTCCGGGAAGAAAAGTCTCACCCTGGGCTGCATCGCCAATGATGATCGAAGGAGCCATCAAGCCTGATGACGACGACACAGAGGAACTCTCAATGAAAGCACCAATGTCGGTGTCAAAACCGGCGGATCTCGGGTAGGGGGTCCCGAACTGTGCGTCTAGGCGGATGGTAACAGGAGACAAGGGACACAATGTTTTTACCCAGGTTCGGGCCCTCTCGATGGAGGTAAAACCCTAGTCCTGCTTGATTAATATTGATGATATGGGTAGTACAAGAGTAGATCTACCACGAGATCAGAGAGGCTAAAACCTAGAAGCTAGCCTATGGTATGATTGTCATTGTCTACGGACTAAACCCTCCGGTTTATATAGACACCGGAGGGGGCTAGGGTTACACAGAGTCGGTCACAATGGGAGGAGATCTGAATATCCGTATTGCCAAGCTTGCCTTCCATGCCAAGGAAAGTCCCATCCGGATACGGGACGAAGTCTTCAATCTTGTATCTTCATAGTCCAACAGTCCGGCCAAAGGTCATGGTCCGGCTGTCCGGACACCCCCTAATCCAGGACTCCCTCAATGCCACACATCCTATGTGAGGTTGAGAGCCATTTGAGTGACTCCACCAACCATATGAGTGAGACCATCCGAGAGGGAGTGAGTGAGCCACAACACTTATTTAGTGAGGTAGTTGACACGGCATGTGAGGCCACTATGATTTCTAACGACTTAACCTCTACTCCAAGTGTGTTTTCTTCTTTGGTGCTAGGTCTCCTACATGCCGACATGCCTATCCTCGACGAGTCCACACCTCCAACCTCCCAATCCCAAGAGTTGACGAAACGAGCTCTTGAGAGCAATGATGATTTGGAATCCCGTGGACTATCCTTACCACCATCTCCTTCGCGCAAGCACTACGCGCATCTATTCTACTTGGCTCTCACTCGGCTATGGGCTATATATCACTTGTTATCTTATGCCCATTCTATCGTGTTCACTTTGCATGTTATGCCTCTTTACATGACTTTGCCATGCAATTGTGACCCTTGCTCGCACTTAAATATGATTCACCATTATACTACTTCTATGTGTATTTGCATGCTTGGTGGAGATCCTAGTAGGTATTGCCATGATTTCTTTGTGCCACATGCTATTGATGCTTGTTGTGTTGGGAGAGTCATGATGTCCCATTGCTATTTACATATGACCTCTCGCCAATACATTGATGATATTTTGCTCATATCTTGCTTTCATGCTTGCGATATGTTATGTGCATTATTCATGACCATTATTTGCACACATGACATGCTTGCCATGATTCCTTCTAGTACGTTGCATCTTCGCACCACTAGCTTGCTTGACTTGATCGCTACGATCGCTTGCTTTGTCGCATCACCCATGTTCCACTCTTCCTTGCTTTCTTGGGTTGATGACATATATGTTCATGCCTCTCACTTGATTTGTCTTGATCATTGTCTCTTGTGTCCATTAGTTGCCTCTTTCATATCCAATTTTATTGATTGCAACCATACTATGCTTATTGATCTTGAAGACTTTGACACCTTACTTGTGATGCATGCTTGTTTGATTGAGCCTATTGTATTTGGTTGTTCTCGCATCATATGCCTCCATACTATGCAATACTCCCTTGTCCTTTCTTATGATAAGAATGATGAAAACACTTGTTGGGTATCTCACCACACGGATGATAGGTTTTGTATTTTCGCTAACCTCATTTGTTTTTCCGAGTGTTTGTCATGTTCTTCCGTTTTGAAGGATTCACAAGGCATTACCGTTGATACGTCTCCAACGTATCTATAATTTTTTATTGCTCCATGCTACATTATCTACTGTTTTGGACTATATTGGGCTTTGTTTTACACTTTTATATTATTTTTGGGACTAACCTATTAACCGGATGCCCAACCCAGAATTGCTGTTTTTTGCCTATTTCAGAGTTTCGGAGAAACAAAATATCAAACGGAGTCCAAACGGAATGAAACCTTCAGGAACGTGATTTTCTCATCAGATAAGACCCAGGAGACTTGGACCCTCCATCAAGAAAGCCATGAGGCGGTCACGAGGGTGGGGGCGCGCCCACCCTCCTAGGGCGCGCCCCCTGCCTTGTGGGCCCCTCGGAGCTCCACCGACGTACTTCTTCCTCCTATATATACCTACGTACCCCCAAACGATCAGAACAGGAGCCAAAAACCTAATTCCACCGCCGCAACCTTCTGTGCCCATGAGATCCCATCTTGGGGCCTGTTCCGGAGCTCCGCCGGAGGGGGCCATCATCACGGAGGGCTTCTACATCATCCTATCCCCTCCGATGAAGTGTGAGTAGTTCACCTCAGACCTTTGGGTCCATAGTTATTAGCTAGATGGCTTCTTCTCTCTTTTTGGATCTCAATACAATGTTCTCCCCCTCTCTCATGGAGATCTATTCGATGTAATCTTCTTTTGCGGTGTCTTTGTTGAGACCGATGAATTGTGAGTTTATGATCAAGTCTATCTATGAATAATATTTGAATCTTCTCTGAATTCTTTTATGTATGATTGGTTATCTTTGCAAGTCTCTTTGAATTATCAATTTGGTTTGGCCTACTAGATTGGTCTTTCTTGCAATGGGAGAAGTGCTTAGCTTTGGGTTCAATCTTGCGGTGTCCTTACCCAGTGACAGAAGGGGCAGCAAGGCACGTATTGTATTGTTGCCATCGAGGATAACAAGATGGTTTTTTATCATATTGCATGAAACTATCCCTCTACATCATGTCATCTTGCTTACGACGTTACTCTGTTTTTAACTTAATACTCTAGATGCATGCTGGATAGCGGTCGATGAGTGGAGTAATAGTAGTAGATGCAGGCAGGAGTCGGTCTACTTGTCTCGGACATGATGCCTATATACATGATCATACCTAGATATTCTCATAACTATGCTCAATTCTGTCAATTGCTCAACAGTAATTTGTTCACCCACCATTGAATACTTATGCTCTTGAGAGAAGCCACTAGTGAAACCTATGGCCCCCGGGTCTACTTTCCTCATATTAATCTCCATCACTTTAATCTTGCTTGCTTTTTTACTTTGCCTTTTTACTTTTCACTTTGCATCTCTATATCAAAAATACCAAAAATATTATCTATCATCTCTATCAGATCTCACTCCCGTAAGTGACCGTGAAGGGATTGACAACCCCTAATCGCGTTGGTTGTGTTGAGCTATTGTTTTTGTGTAGGTACGAGGGACTCGAGCGTAGGCTCCTACTGGATTGATACCTTGGTTCTCAAAAACTGAGGGAAATACTTACGCTACTTTGCTGCATCATCCTCTCCTCTTTGGGAAATCCAACGCAGTGCTCAAGAGGTAGCAACCATCATGAGACATATTGGGTATGTGAAGACATACAATATGCACAAAACCAACATTTCCGACATCCTCCTAAAGGTGCACTCTTTCCCTTTGAGCCCTCTTCACATAGGCATATTGGATGGGCCATACTTTCATTGTTGTTTCCTTCTTCTTGTCTACATGATACATATATTGGATGGATGACCGACATTGGAGATGGACCCTATGGACCTTCAAGTTGAGAAGTGCTCAAACTTAGTGGATGCACCACCGGACCAAAAATTCTACCACGACATCGAGCTATGGTACAACACCACCCATAACAAATTTTCATCTTATGCATGGATTGACTCACATTATGATTGCCTTGTTGCATCTTCTATTTCTATGTCATCCATGATATATGAGCTTGTGCACTTCCTTAGCAAATTTGTTGTGATATTCCTTGATGGCATATTCATACATCATGATCATATTGCCTGCCATCTATTGCATGATAACTTATTCATATTGAGCATCCATTGCCATATTCTTGCTCTTGATAAACCGTCTCACTATGACATCATGTTGCACCGTGGTTGCATTGATCACGTTCGCAATACATTTGTGTGCACAATGAATGCTTTTGCTCCCATGAATGCTTTGCATATCATTCTATATCATCTTGATAAGCTTCATGCACTTTGCCATGAACAATCTTACCGCACAGACTCATTCTTACATGATGGACACCTTGTGTGCGCTAACCATTGTATTTCCAAGTGTCGTTTGTGTTTGCTCTTTTTGCATGTGTACCACTCCGGAGACACCTTGGAGTACTTGGATTGCGCCATGTCTTCCACTTCGTCCAACTACAAGTCCGTCCACGACAATTGTTTCCATGGTGATGAGGTTTTCGATCCGAGGTCGGATCTTTCCCAAGGGAGGGGAGATGATGCGGAGCATCCTACGATCATCCCCATGTACACTCGAGCCTACGCCATTGGACCTAAGGTGAACTCGCCCCTTTCCGCATGTAGACATGGATGCTACTTCAAGCGCGGACCTTGTGCATACTCAGGTACACCCGAGGAGACCATGAAGAGCCCAAGGACCAAGGCCAAGTCTTCGCGGGACCAAAGGAAGGAGAAGGAAGAAGAGCCAGCTGCTACAGGCCCCGGACATCCGGCCCGACCTTCGGAAATCCGGCACCCATCACAGAACGCACCCGAAGCTGAACCCTGTCAGCCCAGACATCTGGCCAGAGGCCCGGACATCCGGCTCTTCATGAGCCGCCGGACTTCCGGGCCCCAGCCCGGACATCCGGCACCTGCCTCTGCGCAGAGAATGGGCCAAGGGCCCATGTATCCCCCCTCTCACTTACCCCTTCGTGGGCTAACACTATATATAGACCCCCACCTCCTCCTAGTTAGGGTTAGCATTGGCTTAGCTCATATGTGAGATAGAGCATTGCTCATCCATACGGATCAGCTCCACGAGAGAGACCGCGGCCCCTCTACGGAGACGATCCACCTTGGATTCAAGACCCCCTCTTAGGTGGCCCCATCAAGACCTCCTCACGGAGAAGAACCAGTTACCCTTTGTATCGTCCTTTGTTGGATTTGGATCGTGTATCTCCCCTTGTGTTTCGAGGATCTAGCATATGTGTGACTATATCTTGTTGGTTTTGAGAGTTCCTCTTGTGTTTTCCCTTGGTTTCCCCTCGTGTTCTTCGTGTTCTTAGTTGGGATCCGCTCCTTTCGTGAAAGATCGGCCGTCTAGGGTTCCACCCTACATCAGCTTTTCCTCATGGGGGCATCATTTTGGAGCAAGTGATGGTTGGAGGAGACAAGAGGAGGAGCGGTGCTTCATCACACACATTGATGGTGTCGGATCTCGATGGCATGGCGCTCTGGAGATTAGGCGTCTGATGTGCGATGATGGACTCGCGCAGGAGGTGGATGCTATCTGGCGTCGTGGTGGCATCGGCGGCAGTTAGACCGGGCAACGTTCATGCAGCAGTACAACTCTGAAGATGGATTGGTGGCAGGTGGTTGCGGCGGCCTCATAGCCGGCAGACGTTCTGGTTGGGACCTCAAGTCTTAGATGTTAGGCTTGGTTGCGAGGTCTGTTTGGTATTAGGCCCAGACTATCAGCATCCCTTCATCGTCAATTGGATAGGAGTTGCCACACTTTTGTTGCCTAGCCGGTGGCTTTAGTCCATACTGTTGTATGACTTTGTAAGGTCTTGTGTGAATAATTAATAAAGCGGCTGCATGCATCGTCCAGATGCAGAGGCCGAGGGTCCTCCTTCATTTCTAAAAAAAATTGTCGGCGAATATCGCCCGCTCCGCCTCCACGACCACGGGGTGCTGACGGCGGAGGTCCTCCATGTACGCCTTGTCGGCGGCCGCCGCCTCGAGGCGCTCCCTCGCCTCTTGGTCCTTCCGAGCGGCCGAGCCATCGCCGCGCTAGCCACACACGGCGCTGGTGGGACGAGGTGGACCGGCGCCATCCCAAACGGGAAGTTCCGCCTCGCGACGGAGGCGCGGAACAGGACTTACCACCGGTCGTATTCCATCGCCGCAAGCTCCGTCGTGTGAAATGAACCGACCCACTTCCTCTTATGGGTCTCCCGGTCGGTGATCTCCGCCACCCATTTTCCCCATGTGCGCTGCTGGACGCGAGGTATGTCCTCTGTGGCGGCCGCGGCAGAGGGAGGTCTGGGAAGTCCGCAAACCGGGTAGGGGCGGGCGATTCGGGCGTGCGGCGGCGGCTCGAAGATGCGCTGCTAGACGATGAACCGCGGGCGTGGTGGCGCGGATCCATGTTGCGGATCGGGCGCGCGGACCTCCGGCCACCGCGTCTGGCCATTGGGAGAAGAGGGGGCGGCAGGGAACGGCGGGGGACGCGCTGACGGCAGGGCGAGGGGAAGAGACGGTGAGATTTTTTTTACTCAGCCACTGAGTGGTGAAGCAAATATAGGAAGAACCACGACGACTAAGGATAATTTATCTTACTCTAAGACTAATTGGGGATCAACTAGGCCCCGGTTGGAGGATTAAACAAGTAACCATGCTAGTTAACACCGAAGTGACAATAAAGTTGAGATCAAAACGACCAAAAAACCACAGAGATGGTGACTTAACCCAAAGTCCATGCTCTATGATGAACATTGATCTTCGTTGGAGAGGCGTGCAGAACACTGAGATATCTGCAAATACACAAAGTCTCGCGTTCTTCTCCTTGAGCCTCGCCCAACCAAGTATGAGTTTCATACATTCAAAACACATATATCACTTTTGGAGTTTCTATGTCAATATCTTATTATTTTATGCATCGTCTAATGATTTTCTGGACAAACCTACTAACAAATCGCCATTGTGTGGAATTACAAGTTTTTATGTCTGTGATTAAGCCCTCTTCCAATGCTCGGGTGCTAAGATGAGGTGCTAAGCACATTAAACTGTTTAGCAACTAAAGCCCACGATGCAAAGATGCTTAACTTGTTGTAGCTAAGCACCCTTCGTTTAATAATTTAGCAACTAAAGTTCTTCATGCATTCGTGGACCTCTTTCATTTAAATGTTTTGCCTAGATACGCATGCTTAACATTGTTTCTTCCTGGGGTCACCACACTCATCTCTCTCCTCTTAATTACCTTGTCACATCATCTTTTTTGCCTACATGGCAGTCTTAGCACCTATACAAGAAGGTGGAGCATTGGGAGGGGCCTAATTACACAAACCATCCTGATCTCAGAAAAGTCCCCAGAATCGTAGGACCCCACTTTCTTGAAGAGAGCCACACATAAGGTGGGACCCCCGGGGCCGTTAAAAGTGCATATAATCCCATTGGTTTTGGTGATTAACGAGAATGCGGTTGGGAGGACAAATATTTTACCAACCTTATTTCAACAATATAATCATCGCCAGGCCATTAGTGATAGACTATGGTGGAGCAGGTAGGCTTCTCAACTTTGTTTTACATGTCTAAATGGCTTTGCCCCTCAACATTTGCATATAACATTTAGACATGAGCATGTTCATGTCTAAAAAATTGAAACTATTTTTCACTCTTAGAAAACTTCTTTTTGCCAGTTTTTTGTAAATATAAAAATAGTTTGATATTACCAAAGAAATAAAATAAAATAAATAATGATAAAAACTGTACAGAATTTCACAAAAATATCGCTTTTTATAATATGTAAGAATAAGCATATAATAGTGATTTTTTCACAAAACAATTTTCATGAGGGGTGAATTAGTGGCACTAGTATTACCCTTAAATAAGAAAGAAAATAAAATTAAAAAAAGAAAAATAATCAAAACAATGAAGTTTTCTAAAGAAGATTGAATTAGTCACATTGGTACTACCATTTAAAAAGAATGAAAGAAAATGACAACATTTGCACACCATTTACACAGAATTTATGATTTTTTTTATAAAATGCAAGAATACACATATAACAGTGGAATTTTCACAAAGTGAGTTTCTTAAGAAGGAATAAAAGGTGGTATTGGTATTACCCTTGGAGAAGAAAGAAATAAAAAAATTGCAAAAAATAATGAGGTTTTGTAAGGAAGAATGAGTTATTGGCAGTGGTATTACCCTTTAAAAATGAAAGAAAATAAAAATAATCAAAACAAAAAATGACAAAATGTGCACACAAAAAACTGTGCGTTTTTTAATATGTCAGACTAATCCTATAGTAGTGTTTTTTTCGCAAAAACAAAGTTCCCAAAGAATGAATGAATTAGCAGAATTGATATTATCCTTTAAGTAGAAAGAAAATGAAATAAAAAACTAAAACAAAATCAAAATAATGAACTTCCCTAAGGAAGACTGATTTAGTGACATTAGTACATTACTACCACCCTTCAAAAAAAATTCACACAAATAATTGTGTTCTTCTATAAAAAGCAAGAATGAACAAATTCTAATAGAAATTTCACGAAAAGGAAGTGTCCTAAGAATGAATGAATTAGCGGAATGGCTATTACCCTTACAGAGGAAAGAAAGTGAGATGAAAAACTTAAACAAAATGATAATGATGAACTTTTCTAAGAAAGAATGAGTTAGTTGCACTGGTATTACCCCTTAAGAAGAAAATAAATGAGAAAGTATAAAAATTGCACACAACTTTGCTCTAAATCGCATTATTGCAATGTACAAAAAATAAGCACATAATAATGTATTTGTACTCTCTGCTACTCCTTTCGTCCTACTAAAGTTTTACTACATCAAAGAGACTTATTTTGGTACGCGGGAAGTATAATTTAAACATATATTGTATATTACTTGCGTGCATACATTTAAACTCACCCAATATCCTCTATCCCAAAATACCCATATAAAAAAAGGAAAAGGGAAACAAAAGCAAAACGCATATAAATAGGAGAAAAATGGGCAATGAGTAATGGGCTTTAGGCCCAAACAAAGACAATTAAAAGAATTCAGCCCAAGAAGTTGTGAAAAAACATAAGGCAGAAAAATGAATTTTGACAACAACAAAATAATGGTTAAAAAATTGACTTGCCCAGATTTTAAAATGATTTGGCTACATATCCAACATCATATTTTTTTTAGCATGGCGAATCGAACATATTTTTATTGCAAAAGTTGTCGCGAAGATGACGATTTTCTCTAGGAAGCAGGATCTGCCATGCTTGCTAAAGAAAAATTGGCATCAACAAAACAACATAATCTTATCATCGAAAACATTTATTCTGCCATGGTTAAAAATTCAACATCAGATTTTAACATTCCCATTTTTTTTCAAAACGGCTAACATTCCCATTTGAAATTCATGCACCTTAGTGTAGCTAAAGCGGGTAAAAAAAGGTTTCTAGACCGTGCAAACGAATCAGTACACGCTGCACTGCACGTCTTAGGTAGTGGTGATGCAAAATCTGAACAGCCCGGTTTATCCCCCACCTCGACGAACTGACAGGGGTTTGGATGCGCATGCATGAACTGCTGCCCTATCAAGAGCAGGTAAAAAAAAAGCTTCTAGAGCGTGCAAACAAATTAGTACTCCCATGCTGTACAGTACGTGTTGTACGTGGTGACCCAAAAACTGAACTGGTCTTCGACCTGTGCAGCAGCAGTTCACTTCAGTGACACCCTGACGCCTGGCCCAAGCGGGTACTGTGCAGGCCAGATGAATGAACCAACGGACGAAGCCAGGACTGGGCTGCCCCTTCCGCCCCCGGGACGCGTTTGACCGTGATCGGTTCGTCACGAGTCCCCGTGAGAAAGTATCATTTGTTCTTTTTTTATGGAAGTATTATTTGTTCTTGAGAAATGTCTCCGTCAGAAAAGTATCATTTGTTCTTTTTTTTATGGAAACTGGCGATCGCTCTCTAGATTAGCATGTCAATGGCGTGCGAGCCTCTACGTTTTTTTAGGTGAACTAGGGATTTATTCAATAATCACGGAAGGAATACAAATAATGTCTGATGGGTTCCCTAGCCACACGTGGCGCCTAGCAGGGAGTGGCGAAGCCGCCTTTGCCAAGGCATGTGCTTCAAAGTTTGCCTCCCTGTTTTCAAACCGAAAAGTAATGCTAACAAAATCTGTAGCTCTATCTCTAATTTCATTCAAAACTAAAGCATAAGAAGAACTCGAAGTTCCGTTGATGTCTTGTATAATCTGGACGCAATCAGATGCTATTATTGCATGTGTCAGAATCAAGTCTTCCGCTAGGGCAAGAGCCTCATTGCATGCTTGAGCTTCCAAGCATGGAGCGTCGACCAGCCCATCAAATACCACCGCAGATGCTCCAAGGTAATTGTCGTGTTGATTCCTGCAAACAGCGGCTGCAGCTCCCGTCGTGCCCTGGCCGGAAATAGCACCATCAGCGTTAATTTTCGCTTACTCCAGGTGGGATCCATGTACGAGTTCTTGGCTTCGCAGCCTGTGGCTATCTCGTCGATGTCCTTGTGGTGGCAATTTCTAGGTCCTGCAAGTATCGGTCTACAAAGCACATCGTGGACATGGGACTTTGAAACTCACCATCATGTATCGCTCTACGACAAGCCCACCATATTACCCACATGGTAATCAAAACTCTCGCAAGGTCATGTTGTTTCACCGTGTCAAACAACCAGAACAGCCAGAGCCTCGCATCGTCACTTTTGTTAGATATCACATGCTCAAGAATCTCCTCATCTCCGAGCGCCCACACGCACCGCGCCATCCTGCATTCAAACAAAGAGTGGCGCCAAGAATCAACCTCTTCTTCACATAGACCGCATGCGGCAGTTGTCACCATTTTGCGTTCATGCCGTACTGAACCCGGTGGAAGAGACATATGTGCCAGTCGCCACACAAAAATCTTGACCTTTGATGGAACTTGCACCTTCCATAGCTGCGTCCACGATTTCCCTTCAGCTTCTCTATTTGAATGACCCGGCCTATGCTCGAGCCAATCTTCTCGTTGATTAATGCCACTGATCATTCTGTAAGCCGACTTAACAGTGAACAACCCCCTTCTGTCATAATGCCACGCCCAAAAATCAGGTTGTACCTGCGAGTTCAGTGGGATATTCATTATCATTTCCACATTCGGCCCTATAAAATGCTCCATTAGCAGCTGCTTTTTCCAAGTTCTGGTCGTCACATCAATTAATTCAGAAACGTGCGTAGGTGGATTGGCCGATATGGGGCATATCGGTTTCAGCTTATAGTCCCAGGGAAGCTGTCGTGGTTTTGTCACGGCAGATGTCCTGGAGAAAGGACTTAGTCGTGGAGCCATCGCAACGGGTTAGCTTGAAGGGGTTAAAGCGGACACAGGGACGCAGAGAGCTTATACTAGTTCGGCCCCTTCGATGAAGGTAAAAGCCTACGTCTAGTTGTGATGGAATTGATGGGGTTTCGATGACTAGGGAGCAAACAAGCTTCGCCTAAGTCTCGAGTTGTCTTTCTTGTCCTGAACCGCTGCCGGGTCTTCCCCTTATATACACGGGTGACGCCCATCGGTTCACAGAGTCCCAACGCCGGTTCATATTCGTATCCGGGTTGGTCTCTCCTTATTCCTATCTTACCATACACGTTTACATACAGATGCCGGTTTATGGCTACAAGTCCTAGACCGACTACGGGCCTCAGGCCCTCATCTATCTTCTTGGGCTTTAACACTCTAGAACTACTGATGAAGTTAATCCGGCCCAAATAGGCCGGTTTACGCCCAGTAGTAATATCCCCAACATTAGGCCCTAGATTGATTTGAACGTGTTCATGTCAATCCTTAGCAGAAATCTCCATCTTCAACATCTTCTTGTAGTTTTTGAACCGCCGTGATGTCATCTTCTCCAATCGCTGTAAATCGGAGTGATGTCATCCGTCCTACAGGAAACATCCACAACAATCGAGGCGACAGCTCCGCTTCCGAAATTTGCGGTGCCTTGATTTACGCGCCTTCCACATGTCTTTTTGCCTTATAAATTGGACCGAAGGGTCATTTCTTTTCTCCCCTTCGTGCCCTTCCTCTTCGTCTTCCTCGCATCGCCAGTCAGAGCTCCGCCGCCGCCGCCGTCTTCTGCATCGACCTTGGCCGCTGCATCAACCTGAGCGCACCAGAAGACCGCGGCGCCCTTCCGCACCTTCCTCAGCTCTGGTAAATCTTCGGCTCTTCTCGACATAGAAAATTTCTAGGGTTTCGTGTTCTTGCTGTGTTCATCCTTTGCTCATACTCATATACTATCTCCTGGATCCATCTGTGAATCCCTGCTACCCGTAGTGGTAACTTTTTAATATCCACCTTTAGTTTCATGCCCAAAACCCTAGATCTCACATATATTTCTGTCCATTGACTCAACACCGTTCCTGTTTTGAGCTTTGAATATTTTCCTCCTTTTCTGAACTTGCTTTAGATCCCGCGCTGTAGAGAAATCTTGTGAAATCTGTTTCTGTATACTTATCCATCTGCAATCTCAACTGTTTTCAATGCCTAGATTAGGCGGTTTAACTTGGTGTAGCAAAAATTAACAAACTGGTATACGCCATTAGTCCCCTTGTTGAACCGCCAGATGCTGTCACGTCATGAAATTCCGGTTTAGATATAGTTGTCTCCGGTTTAACATTCGTACATACCAGTGTACCTTTAACCAATACATTCTTGAACTGGAACCACTTATTTTGTAGATTTCACCATGGCCAAACAAGTATATGAATGCAACTGGGCTCCTTCTTGCGTCACAGAAACTCAACTGAACAATTTAGTCCTGACTGGCGCTTTAAGCAGCAAAAATATTATCCATTGGAGGGTCCCTGGCAAAGAATGCCCTCCCACACCTCAAGAAGGAGCGGTCGTCGTTTTCGCAGATCACTTAGCCCGGGGTTTTAATCCGCCTGGTTCTAAATTTTACCGGGACGTTTTAGCCAATTTTCAACTCCGCCCGCAAGACACTGGCCCTAACTCTGTTACCAACATATGTCACTTCCAAGTGCTGTGTGAGGTGTTCTTTCAAGAGGAACCCACAGTCTAGTTGTTCAGAGATTGCTTTCATCTAAACCGCCGCACAGAGTTCCCTGACGGTTCCAATATGGAATTGGGTGGTGTGGCGATTTAGAAAAGGAAAGAGGTCACTTACCCTCACGCGAAACTGCACAGCCATCCCCAAGAGTGGAATCAATCATGGTTCTATTGCAAAGATACTTCCCCTGCTGATGAAAATCCCTTGCCTGGCTTTCGTCCGGAGCCGCTTAGCAATACACACCCTTTTCCACAAAGATTGACTGCCAAGGAAAGAAGTAAATACGCTCCTCAACTGTCCAAGCTCAGAGCCTTCATGGCCGATGGTTTAACGGGAGTTGATCTCGCTCGCTGTTGGATATCATGGAGCATACTGCCCCTTAGTCAGCGCTCCGGTTTGATGTGCGAGTATACGTGCAGTGTTGATGACCCACTGCGCCACATGAACATCTAGCTCACCGACGAAGAAGTCACAGAAGCTGTGAAGAAAATGTTGAACGAACCGGAACACATTTGTGCCCGAACCGGCCTGCTTCCCTTCTGCGCCACCAACAAACCGCCAGCCGTAAGCTTTTAACTTTACCTTTTTCTGATCTTGTCATTGCTATATCTGCCCATTAATTAACACAATAATCTGTTTGAAAACAGGGCAATGATCCGTTTTGGAGCAAGAAGCTTCCGCAGGAGAAACCAGAAAAACCAGACAAACCAGAAAGACCAATCCGGCCAAATACTAGAGTTGTGAAGAAAACCACCCATAGGAAGAAAACCACTGCATCTTCAGATCCAGCAGCTGACGATGATGTGGGTAATCCGGACCTTGAAGTAGAG
Source organism: Aegilops umbellulata (assembly GCA_032464435.1). Classification (NCBI taxonomy): domain Eukaryota; kingdom Viridiplantae; phylum Streptophyta; class Magnoliopsida; order Poales; family Poaceae; genus Aegilops; species Aegilops umbellulata. The sequence continues at coordinate 64,379,526 of CP136057.1, forward strand.
CTTGATTCACTAGGCTTACTTTTCACACGCTTTATTGATGATGATATTTGTCATGATGATGCTGAAGCCAGCCACGCTGATGCTGCAGAGGTAATTATTCTCTCTTCTGATTCAGACCCTTTGCCTTTGCCAAAAATCCGTCAGGCAAACCGGAAAATTAAATTTTTCTCATCCTCTTGCTTACTTGGATCCCAAATTTCTTATGAAGACCCAACAGCACGAAGCTCGCCGCACAATCCGCCATAGCGTCCAGGTAGTTACCTCCACCGGTTTACCGAACAGTCGGGTTCGGAAGCGCCATTCAGAGGTCTCTAATTTGCTTGTCAGTGCTTGTCCTAAAGCGGGCCGTTTTCATCAACCTCTTAATCCTTCTGACTCTGATTATCAGGTTACTTCACGTTCATCATCTGGCGAGTCTTCTGCTACTCAGCTGCCACCGCTCAAAACCGTGGCTGGGTAACCTATACTTATCATAGTATTTCTGGTGTAGTACTTTGTAACATATGCTATTTTTGACTTTTATTACTCCTTTCAGGGCCAAGCCTAGACCGAGCAAGAAGGCCCGCCTGGATAAAGCGGCCGAGGAGGACGTCATCCCTGAACCGGATAAAACGCCAGATCCTGAAGCGACAGTTCATGAATATGCGCCAAATGATCCGCCACCACGAGATGATGACGGTATTGCTGAAGAGAGATATGTTGATGCCTCCAATCCTGTTGATCAGCCCAGAAGTCCTATTCGGATTGAAAAATCCACCAGTCCATCCAAATCTAATGAGAAACCGACAGCCCCAATGCAAACCGATGATTAAGTTGTCATTACTGGAATTGGCCATACAGAGCCAAGTAATCCTGTCGCTTTGTCTAAACACACTGCCAAGGACGAATTTTCTGCAATTGGCAAGGGTAAATGGAATGCCGACCTGTTCACTTATGCTGCTTTATCTCCTCAAGACCTTCACTCCGGCTTTCTAAACCGGTTATATACCAGTCGTGACTATGAAGCTGGCCTGGTTAATATGATGAAGGATAAATATGAGGTAATTGCCATATGCTCGTGCTTGTAATTCATCAACTCCAATAGCCCCCAAGTGCCGGTTTAAGATATCATTTTAAATCGGGACTTGTTATTTAGACTTCAATATGCCTGAATTTTGCCGATGTAGCCCCCAAGGGCCGGGTCAACTTAGTATAGTTAAACCGGGACTTTAGGTAATTGACGTCATAGCTTCAGAATTTATTTGATCAAATAGCCATTAGCCCCCAAGTGCCAAGTTGAATACTTGTATTGATCTTGGGACTTTTATAATTAATTGAAAGATGAAGATCAAATGTGCATTAGCCCCCAAGTGCCGAGTGCATAACTTGTTATGTGGTTGGCACTGCTTTCTGAATCATATAATTGTCTGTATGCAGGCTGAGCTGAAGACAAAAGAAAACCAAGTCACTGACCTTCAAGAAAATGTGAAGTCTCAACAAGCTGAAACCTCAAAAGCAAAAGAGGAGTTGACTAGCGCTTTAAGCGTCATGGAACAACTTAAAGAGGATTTCAAAAAGGAGCGGGCAGACTGGTCCATTGAGAAATCCGCTTTAATCAAGCGAGCAGAAGATGCCGAGGCTGCGCTTAAACCGGTGGTGGATGAACTGACCGGCCTAAAGCGGCAAGTGCTGACTGCTGCTATCTTTGGTAAGCCGGTTTAACATCTGGAATTACTCAATCTCCTTAAGTAACTTTCAATGTGCTGACTCTTTGGAACCCTTCAGGAACACGCATTAGTCACTTTGGGTCAGATGTACGGATGAAATTGAAAGCCGCCTACACCTTGATCGAGCAGCTGTACACTAGAGCACAGGGGATTATCTCTACCGCATCACATAATAATCCGGCGCCTACTTTAATTCAAGATACTTTGAAGAGGCTGTCGATGCTTCCTGCCCGGGTTGAAGAGCTAAAGAGATCTGCCGCTCGAACCGTTGCCATCACTGCCTTAATCCGGGCAAAGTCCTGGGTGCCAGATTTTGACCCTGTTGAGGCAGCTCAGGGCTATCCCAGTTTGAAGGAAGACGGAACTGTTTTTGGTGAAGCGGATCTGCGAGCGATAAACCAGGAGGTGCGTCCTCTAGCTTGCCAATTGGCTGAAGAAGCAGACTTGTCGCATTATCAGGCACAGTATAATGATCAAAACAAGCGAGTGGCTGCACCGATTCCTGAAGCGGAAAATCTTATCCCTCCAATCTGTAAGCATACTTATGCTCCTGATATTGATCCGTCACTACTGATTCATGATGAAGCTGTCTTTCAAGCATTAATGGGCATCGACTGGACAACTGTTGACTTCCAGCCGCTGGGCAGAGAAGCAGAAGCGGAAGCGGTGCAGGATGACCCACAACCATCAGGCCATGCTGGTGACCAATCTTGAACCAAAATCGGTTTAATACTGCTCCACCTTTGAAAAACGATGATCTTATTTGGGCACCATGTTTCCTTGTAATAGGCTAGCCAATACTCTTGATTTTGTTATGCCATCGTGCATAAATGCTGCAACCTGTGCTTCCTTTGGATGATAAAGTTTGCAAAGTACTTTCTGCAATCAGAAAATATTAAAATACCGCCGCGGTTGTACCGTCTGGCAGATTGTTATGAAATCAAAAATATTTGAAATTTGAAGTATATGATCTTAATCTTTGAGATACATAATACCTGCCATCATGAAGTTGGCTTAGCCAATCTTGAAGTGGAGGTTTTATAAACCCTGCACCATCAGAGGAGATAACAGCTCCTGTATATATAATGTCGGTTTACCTTGTAAACCGTGTCTGGCTTTATAATAAACACCGTGCTACTCCTTAATAGGATGTTTTATCATAGAAAAATCAAACCGGGCAAAAAACTCCGGTTTAAAAAATGGACCGTGTTCTGTCCATTGACAGCTTGAATGGGTTTAAAACTTTGTCGTTTTAAAAAACGCCATAATTGTAAAGAAATATGTATGAAAGAAAATGTTGAAGCAAAGGCAATGATAAACCCGTTTGCAAAAAGAGGCTTATTTGAGCCGATCAGATGGCATTACCATGGTCGGACACGACCAAGCTCCCGATAGGTGTAGCTACGCTTCAAGTCAGCCAGGTCCCCAAATGAAACCGTGGCATTTATGCCGATCAAGAGGCGTGGCAATGGTTTGGGTTCGACCAAGCCCCCAAGTGATTCTGTGGCCTTAGGCCAATCAAGAGGCGTGACTGGTTCAGACTTGACCATGTCCCCAAGTGATCTGATGGCTTTCGCCTATCAAAAGGTGTTGCATTGGTTCGGATACGACCAAGCCCCCAAGTGATATTTAAAAAGCAAATTCAAGGGGTAAACCGGAGGCCGCTTTAATACAGAACAAATCCGTGTAACCACGCATGATGTGAAAGAACAGATACCCCGCTTTAGCTGAGGTTCCGGTTTATTATATTGATCATAGTATATACATAGCTATAATATGTACATAAGTAGAGCCAATGGCTCAGGTATAGTAAGGCCGAAGATGAGCTATGTTCCATGGCTTGTTGGTCTCCTCCTCTGATGTACGTGAGTCTTTATGCTCTCGAATATCGACCAGATAGTATGACCCGTTGTGCAGATTTTTGCTGACCACGAAAGGTCCTTCCCAAGGTGGGGATCATATCAGTCTGATCTTGGATGAGCCAGAGCACCAAATCTCCTTCTTGAAAAACTCTGGTTCTGACTCGGCGACTGTGATAACGACGAAGATCCTGTTGGTAAATCGCTGAGCGGGCAGCTGCTATGTCACGCTCTTCATCCAACCGGTCCAAAGCGTCTTGCCGTGCTGTCTCGTTGTCCGCTTCAACATAAGCCGCCACACGAGGTGAATCATGACGCATATCACTGGGGAGAACCGCCTCCGCTCCATAGACCATGAAGAACAGTGTGTATCCCGTTGATCTGTTGGGTGTGGTATTGATGCTCCATAGTACAGATGGTAACTCTTCTACCCAACAACCCGGTGTTCTCTGCAAAGGAACCATAAGCCAGGGCTTGATGCCTCTTAAGATCTCCTTATTAGCTCTTTCTGCTTGACCATTGGACTGTGGGTGCGCTACTGATGAAACGTCAAGCCGGATGTGCTCACGTTCGCAGAACTCCTTCATGGCACCCTTGGATAAATTGGTACCATTATCTGTGATGATACTGTGTGGAAAGCCAAACCGGAAAATCACTTTTTTGATGAACTGAACCGTCGTGGCCGCATCACACTTGCTAACAGGTTCTGCCTCCACCCACTTTGTAAACTTGTCAACCGCCACCAGGAGATGGGTCTTCTTGTCCTTGGACCTTTTGAAAGGCCCAACCATATCAAGCCCCCAAGTGGCAAACGGCCAAGTGATTGGAATCATTCTCAATTCTTGAGCCGGCACATGAGCACGTATTGAAAACTTCTGGCAACCGTCACATCGCCTGACCAGATCCTCCGCATCACCATGAGTAGTTAACCAATAGAAGCCATGGCGGAACGCTTTAGCCACTAGTGATTTTGAACCGGCGTGGTGACCACAATCTCCTTCGTGGATCTCACGCAAAATTTCACAGCCTTCTTCAGGGGACACACATCGTTGAAATACCCCTGATACACTGCAATGATGCAACTCACCATTGACAATAGTCATGGACTTGGATCGCCGGATTATCTGTCGAGCCAGAGTCTCATCCTCTGGTAACTCGCCCCGGTTCATGTACGCAAGATAAGGGAGCGTCCAATCCAGAATGACATGAAGAGCTGCCACCAACTGAGCCTCCGGATCAGGAATAGCCAAATCCGCTTCACCAGGTAGTTTGACCGACGGGTTGTGCAGCACATCGAGGAAAACATTGGGTGGGACCGGTTTGCGCTGAGAGCCTAGCCGGCTTAAAGCGTCCGCCGCTTCATTCTTCCGTCGGTCCACGTGGTCCACCTGATAGTGAAAGTGCGTTATATCGACTAGAGGGGGGTGAATAGGCGATTTTTATGAAATTCTTCACTGAGGAATTTGCTAGTGAGGAAATTCCTTAGCGAAGAACTACTAGCAGCGGAATAAGTACTCAGATGAAAACATAATAGAATTCAAGCATAGTCATCATGATGAAATGAAGACAAACACAGAGTACAGAAAGCGTGAACACAGGATAACACAAGATGAAGACAAACAGACTGAAGAAATTGAACTGAGGAAATTGAGAAAGTCTTCAGTCAAAGTCTTCAAACACAGATATGATAAACAAACAACACACTACTGAGGAAATGAAAGAGTTGAGGAAATAGAACCAGTAAGCTTGGTGAAGACAATGATTTGGTAGACCAGTTCCAACTGCTGTCTCAGTTGTACATCTGGTTGGAGCGGCTGAGTATTTAAACTCGAGGACACACAGTCCCGTACACCCAGTCCTGAGCACGCAGCTCGGGACACCAAGTCCTCACCGTATTCTCCTTGAACTAAGGACACACAGTCCTCTTCCAATCACTCGTGGTAAGTCTTCAGGTGACTTCCAAACCTTCACAGACTTGGTCACTCGGCGATCCACAATTCCTCTTGGATGCTCTAGACCTTGACGCCTAACCATCTGGAAGAAGCACAGTCTTCAAAGGTAACAAGCGTCGGATCCATGCAGGATCAATCTCTTTAGTGATGCTCAATCACTTTGGGTTTGTAGGTATTTTGGGTTTGGGGTTTGGATTTTCCTCACTTGATGATTTTCGCTCAAAGTCCTCGGAGGATGGGTTGCTCTCAAATGACAACTGTCAAGTTCTCGCGGAGCAGCCAACCAGCTAGTGGTTGTAGGGGGCGGCTATTTATAGCCTAGGGAGCAGCCCGACATGATAAGACATAAATGCCCTTCAATGATATGACCGTTAGGTGGACAAGATATTTTCGGACAGCTGGCGCGCAGCACAGCAACGGTCGGAAATTTGAGGTACAAATTCCTCAGGGCTATCATGTTCCTCACTGTGTAGGTAATTCGCACTGGCGAATTCCTAACTCCTCAGTCAGAGCAAAGTCCTCAGTGACCAGAAGAACTACGTCTCTGTCACTGAAGAAATTGACTGAACTGTATGAGATTTCCAATGGCTTCACTCGAAGGGATTGGTAGGTGTAGGATTTGAGTTGAGCATCACATGGAAATTTTCTCCTTAGTATTTCCTCGACCCCCTTTAACAGTACGGTGTTTCCTATGACTCAAGAAAGAGAAAATGAAACTATGAAAACAAAAGTCTTCACGCTTCATGTTCCTCGAATGAATACCAAGTCTTCAAGGTCACACCAATTTCTTCACTTTCAAAGTCTTCAGAAAGTCTTCAGTATATCAAAGTCTTCAGTCGAAGAACTTCATTTTTAGGGGTCGACTTTCTCTGTAAATATCAAACTCCTCATAGACTTATAGACCTGTGTACACTCATAAACGCATTAGATACTTAACCTATAAGTCTTCAATACACCAAAATCACTAAGGGGCACTAGATGCACTTACAATCTCCCCCTTTTTGGTGATTGATGACAACATAGGTTAAGTTTTCAACGGGGATAAATATATGAAGTGTAAATACTGATATTGAGGAATTTGATTGCAAGATATAGAAGAACTCCCCCTGAAGATGTGCATAGTGAGGAATTTGCTTCTGTAGCAATGCACATCTGAAGAGTTGAATCATGGAGATCTCCCCCTATATCTTGTAATTCATACACACATTTGATGTATAATATGAAGAATTTGAAATGCATGATGAAATATGGTGCCTGATGTAATTCAGCATGCATGCAATAATATCAACGAGGAATAAGCATGCAGAATAGCGCATCAAGGTATCAAAGCAAAATGCAACAAAAGTATCAGCGCACCATCGGACTTAAGATTACAACTCGATCCAATAAAAGTTTTGGAAGAACGAGAGTTGTAACTTAAAAAAACGAATAAACCCTTATTATAGACCCGCTTGAAGACTAACTCAGATTTCTCCCCCTTTGTCATCAAATGACCAAAAGGATCGAAACTGAGGACTAACGCCCCTGAAGATTTTCAAGTTGATGAAGGAGCGCCAGCGTTGTTGGGGTCGGTCGTTGAAGTAGGGCCTGCTGCAGTGTCGTCCAAGTCTTCATTTTCATCAGTCGCACACGATGAAGAATATGAGCTGGCCACCAAAGAAGGAACCTTGACCTTCTTGTATTTCTTCAGAGGAGGTGCAAACCAGTCAAAATCTTCTTTGAGACCCATTTTCTCCAAGTCTTCAGCACTGTACACTTGAGATATAACAGCCCAGGTGCGGTTGAGGGTTTCATGAAGGTAGTAGTGGTTTTTCTTCACTGCATTGTGTGTGGAAGTCATGTTGTGAAGAATTGAACCAAACTGACGCTTGACCCATTTGTGATTGCGATCAACCTTTTGATGAAGACTGAGGAGTAACTCACGGTCAGTCATCACCCTGGGTGCTGTGGCTTGAGGATTTGGCTTGGCAGTGTTAGCAGCAGAGTCATGTGTGGCAGAGTCATCATTGGTGGAGTAAGATGCAGCTTTGCGAAATTGGCCATCCAATGGACGAATGCCTTCATCTATCACAGCAGTAGCCTTGCCTTTTTCTTCAGCTGAGGAAAATGTCCGTTTGAGGACTTCAATGGGAGGCAAGTAGCTGCAGTGGTTGAGCGTTTCAGCTTTGTAGTTGAGTGAAGACCTTATCTTGATGAATTTCATTATCCAAGGTGCATAAGGCTTCAGCTCAAATGGTGACATAGCAATGTTGGCCAGAGTCCTCATGAAGAAATCATGGAAGTTGACGGGAACGCCATGGATGATGTTGAAAAGCAGATTCTTCATGATGCCAACGACTTCTTCATCAGACGAGTCGTGGCCTTTGATGGGACTCATTGTCTTCGTCAGAATGCGATAGACAGTCCTTGGCACATACAACAATTCCTTGACGAGGAAATTGGTTCTAGGAGCCTGCCCTGGCTTCAAAGGCTTCATTAGCACTTGCATATAATGATTTGAAAGCTCAAGTTCATTGTACACACAGCGAGCATCTTCAGTGGGTGGACTCAGAGGAAGGACCCGAAGCAATTCAGATGCAGGGGCCTTATGGTGGGTGTTGTCAGTCATCCAGTCCAAAACCCATGAATTGATATCTTCAGAGTTGCCGGTGATGTGCAATGTTGCATAGAATTGAAGAATAAGCTCTTCATTCCAGTCGCATATATCTATGCAGAAGTTGAGTAGCCCAGCGTCGTGAAGAACACTGAGCACTGGCGTGAAGCACGGCAAAGACTCCATATCCACGTGAGGAATATGAGCATGATCGAAGACTTTGTCTTTGTTGTAAAGCACTGAGGAATAGAAATTTTCTTGGCTGGCAGTCCAGAAACGCCTCTTCCTTATGCGAGCAGAGTCATATGGATTGTATTCAGTGAAGAACACGTGCTCGCCATAGAAGTCTTCAGCCTTGAATTTCTGTTTTCGTGAGAATGGATCCTTTGGCCTTGGCAGAGGAGTGTCAGTGAGTTGCATCACGACCTCAGGAATCACGATATCAGGTTCTTCAGGCTGAGGAATTTCAAGATTTTCCTCAGGTGCAGTCACCTTGTCTGTATCAGCAGCAGTTTCTTCAGCGCTAGTGGCTGGAATTACTTCATTCACAGATGCAGTGGGATGAATTTCTTCAGAGCCCAATTGTACTGTTGGTGAAGGGGAGTGAGGAATTTGCTGCAGGGGAGTGAAGAGCGGGGAATTGGGATGCTGACTTTCCCAAAAGTCGTCATTCATCACTGGAGTGGTGCTTCCAATATCCACATCTTCATCAATTTCTTCAACACCAGCCTCTTCTGCATCAAACTGAGGCATTGGTGATGAGACCATTGGGGTTGAAGGGATTGCATCCGCTTCAATTTCTTCATCAATCTGCTCTGACGAAGCAGCAGATTGAGTTTCTTCATCTGATCCACTAGGGATCTCATAATCTTCATCAAACGGAACAAGGTCCTTTGATGGCACGGAGGAGATAGGAACTGCATCAATGGGATTTGCAAACGAGCTTGTCATTGGCTTCATCTTCTTAGGAGCTGAATATTCTGAAGCATTTGATGCCTTCCTTTTCTTCACAACAGCTCGTTCTGCACCCTTTGTTTTCTTCACATCTAATGCAGATGGAAGAATTGGAGTTGGCGTAGGCGCAGGTGGAGCTGAGGAATCTGGTTGATTTTCTTCAGGCGCAACTGACGCAGTTGCCCTGGTTTCTTCAATTTCTTCAGGCGCACCACTAGTGGATGCCCTGGCAATTTCATCAACGGCTGGAGCAGAGTCATCAGCCTTGGAACTAGCATTTTCTTCAGCAGCCTGAACTTCATCAGCGGTGCTGGCATGTTCTTCAGTTTGCTGAACAGATGCTTCAGCTTGAGGAATTTGTGGCTTTGAGGCTGCACCCTTGGTGAAGGTATCAGTCAGCCTCACAAATCTGACCTTGGCTCCTTTCCAATCAGCATAGTAGGAGTCAAACTCATCGCTGAGGGCTTTGATCTCAGCCTGCATCTTGACAAGTTCCTCAGGCTTCATTGAGAGAACATTTTTCTTCAGTAGCTTCTCCTTGCGGTACTGTGATTTCTTGATCTCTCTGGCCTTATCATATTTCCACTTCTCCTCTTGGATGAAGTGGGTCAGCATGTGACTTTGACCAGGTGTCAGCTTGAAATCAGGCATAGGTGTGTGAGGATCCTTATGCCAGAGATCAATATAATCTAGGATCGCCTTTGGATCCAATAGCAGGGGCACAGGTGTGCCTTTGGCTTTAGCAGCCCGTTCTTGTCGGTCCCTGATGATTTCAGTAAGTTCTTCTTCATCAGCTTCATCATCATCAGATGGCACAGTGAAGACTACCTGCTTCTTCTGAGGACTTGTGCGAGTGACGCGTCCAGCAGTAGCCTTTTTCTTCAGCAGTGAGGGTCTTGCTGAGGAATTTGGTGCAGCTGAAGAACTAGCTGAGACACCAGAGGCAATAGAGATGCCAGTCGTCCTTTGGCATGAGGCCAGATGCACAGGTGCTGAGGACTTTGGTGGAGCAGGAGCAGCATGAGGAATTTGCTTTGAGGATTTTGAAGATTCTAGCCGTGAGGGCGCAGCTGAGGAACTTGGCCGTGAGGGCATTGAAGATGAAGCACTTGGCTTGCGAGCGGGCTTCTTTAGCATCGCTTTCTTCGGCTTGACCGAGGCCTCAGTGGCAGTAGCAGCAGCAGTAGCAGCAGAGTCTTCATTGAATTTCCTCACTGCTTCTCTGGCTTGCCTTGCCAGTTTAGCTTGGCGCTTGGCCCATTCTTCAGGAAAATCCTCACCACGCTTGATGCTGGTGGGATCAGCCACTTGGCCAGGTGCCAATGGAGGTCTTTGGCATGGAGGGTTTACAGCGAATTTCTTCATGTATTTTGGAGTAACATATCTGTACTCCCTCCATTCACGTGCCCATCTCCTTTCAATCCTCTGGATTCGCACCTTGCGCTGATTTTTATCTTCTTTGCCAAACTTAGCTTCATCAGGCGTGCAGTACTCATCATAGATATCCTCAGGTATTTCAAAAGCTGTCATCACCTCAGGCTTCTTTCCTCCTTTCTGTGGCCTTTTACCTTCAGCCATTTTCTTCAGATGAGGAATTTGAATAATTGAATTCTTTGAAGAAGTATGCAACTTTTCTTCGAGGAACGCTGCAAATGAGTTAAGTTGATGAGAACCTAATGATTCAGCAGCAGACATGTGTACCTGTGAACAGAGTATAGTTGCGAGGAATTTGTAGAGGTCATATGCGTTCTCAGAGGGTTTTTCATAAAGAACAAGTTTGAGGAATTTGACCAGATTCGTCTTGAGGAATTTCACTAAGCGCTTTATATCTTAGGTTCCAGAGTCGTATAGATCGAGGATCCACACAATTGAGGAATCTTGAAGAAATTGAGGCTTAGGGAAATGAATCAAGAACAGATAACATGTGAGGTGCTTTGTGTGTGAGGATTTGAAGAATAAAACACTTTTGAAGATTTTGTAGTAAAGTTTCGAATCAACGAGGGCAGTAAAATTAGCTTTTAATTACCCTGAACGAAGAACACGACGAACTGGGAGTTGGAACAGTGAAGTTCGTCGATGCAGATCTTCCACGCCCTAACTTGGTGGAGGAAGACGTCTACGGCGGCGGCGGAGGTGAAGATTTCCGCGGTCGGCGGGAGTACGACGGCGATGAGGTCGAGGCAGTGAAGCTTTTCCTCACCGGCGATGATGGAGTAGAGACGGCGCTAGGGTTTGGAGAGCTCGAGCGAGGGAGTGAGATCGAGCGGGGTAAAAGAAGTGAGGATGGCGAAGGGGGGGGGTATTTATAGCTGCGGTGAAAAACTGTTTGTCCGAAGATTTGGGACGAACATGCCCCTGGCCGTTCTCCTTCTTGCGACATGTGTCACCCACGTACTGTGTGGTTGAGATCGTGTAAGATCGTGGGTGGATAAAATAATCCATCGTGGAATGCGGAACGGTTTGAGCGGCAAAACCGAAAGTTTGGATAAGATTAGTTTTAGCTTTCCGTTTGCAATTTCTTCAGCTGACAAGGACACAGTGAAGAATTTGAACGAGTTTCAAATAGAACGCACATGAAGAATTTGTGAATAGATTGGATTGAGTGTAGCATAGAGGGGAAGGGTCCGATCACATTCACTTAGCAGAAAAGTTCCAACTTGAAGAAATAGCTATAAGTGAATGCTGTAGAGGACATAAAACCATATATATATATCGCCAGTGAAGAAAAACGATGGCACAAGTGAAGACTTTTTAAAGTTTGAAGAATTTGAAAAACTGAAGAATTTCAAAAGTTGAGGAAAAACTCAAATTGAAGATTTTCAACTTTTGTGGTGGCGCGACCCACCATGTAAGAATGATGATTTCAGACACCGCGTACAATTGTCCTAGGGTTCTGAGAATCAAATTCTTCATTAATTTCTTCACACTAAGAGTGTTTTTATTCATTGATTGAAGAAAAAACGTTTCTTCATGTGTTGCACATCTAAGTCATCAATTTTGCATAAGTGTTAGGATGAGTGCCTTTTCAAAGTACATTCAAAGATTCTAAGATATTTAGCTCACACCGCAACTTGCAAATTCTCTTCTCATCCAAGGGCTTAGTGAAGATATCGGCTAGCTGTTCTTCAGTCTTCACATGCTCAATAGAAATGTCGCCCTTCAACACATGATCACGAAGAAAATGATGACGAATTTGAATGTGCTTTGTCTTCGAGTGCTGAACTGGGTTGTGAGCAATCTTGATGGCACTCTCATTGTCACAGAGGAGAGGCACATTCTTCACGTTGATGCCATAGTCCTTGAGCATTTGCTTCATCCATAGTAGTTGAGCACAGCAAGAACCAGCAGCAATGTACTCAGCTTCAGCAGTAGATAGTGATACGCAGTTCTGTTTCTTCGAGGACCAACAGACCAAGGATCGTCCGAGGAAATGACAAGTACCGGAAGTTGACTTGCGATCCACACGGTCACCAGCATAGTCAGAATCTGAATATCCAATGAGATCAAAATCCGAGCTCTTGGGATACCATAATCCTAGTGTTGGTGTGTGAGCTAGATATCGAAGAATATGCTTCACAGCCTTATGGTGTGATTCCTTCGGTGCAGCTTGAAATCGTGCACACATGCAAACACTAAGCATTATATCTGGCCTAGATGCACATAAGTACAATAAAGAACCAATCATGGAGCGGTATACCTTATGGTCGAAGTCAGTACCATTTTCATCAGTGCATAGTTGACCATTTGTGGGCATAGGAATTTTGATGCCTTTGCAATCTTGCATGCCGAATTTCTTCAGGACATCCTTGAGGTATTTCTCCTGAGATATGAATATGCCATTGCGCTGTTGACGAATTTGAAGACCTAAGAAGAATTTCAACTCTCCCATCATAGACATTTGATATTCTTCTCTCATCATATAGGCAAATTCATCACTATAACGTTGGTCAGTACATCCAAAGATAATATCATCAACATATATTTGGCACACAAACAGTTCACCATCATAAGATTTAGTAAAGAGAGTAGGATCGAGTGAACCAGGTGTGAAGCCTTTCTTCATGAAGAATTTTTTCAGTGTATCATACCACGCCCGTGGGGCCTGCTTGAGGCCATAGAGGGCCTTGTTAAGTCTGAAGACTTTGTCAGGATGCTTTGGATCTTCAAAACCTGGTGGTTGAGCAACATATACTTCTTCCTCAAGCTTACCATTGAGGAATGCACTTTTCACATCCATTTGGTGTAAGATGATATCATGATGGTTAGCATAAGCAAGCAATATGCGAATAGCCTCAAGTCTAGCAACAGGTGCAAAAGTTTCATCGAAATCAATTCCTTCAACCTGTGTGTAGCCTTGAGCTACTAGTCGTGCCTTATTCCTCACCACAACACCATTTTCATCTTGCTTATTGCGGTATATCCACTTTGTGCCAATGATGTTATGCTTGCGAGGATCGGGACGATCGACTAGTTCCCATACGTTGTTGAGCTTGAACTGATGTAATTCTTCTTGCATGGCCTGAATCCACTCAGGCTCCAGAAATGCTTCATCTACCTTAGTGGGCTCTGTGATAGAGACAAAAGCAAAGTGCCCACAAAAGTTAGATAGATGTGAAGCTTTTGAGCGTGTGAGAGGACCTGGTGCTCTAATGTCATCAATGATCTTCTCCACTTGCACTTCTTTTGCAACGCGAGGGTGAGCTGGTTGTCGTTGAGGAATTTGATCATTTTCTTCACCATCAATTTCCTCAGCATTTTCTTCAGGTGCATCAGCTCGACGTTCTTCACGTTCTGGAATGAATTCTTCAGCAGATTCTTCAGTAGGAATGACATCTTCAGTAGCCTTGTGCTTGATTGAATCCTCAGGTGCAGGTTCATCTAACACAGAAGGTAGGTGCTCTGTTTGCGAGCCATTAGTTTCATCGAACCGCACATCTACAGTTTCAACAATCTTGTGAAGAACATTGTTGAAGACTCTGTAGGTGTGCGAGTCCTTTCCATAACCAAGCATAAAACCTTCATGTGCTTTCGGTGCAAATTTAGAGTTGTGATGAGGATCTCTAATCCAGCATTTAGCACCGAAGACTTTGAAATAACTTACATTAGGTTTCTTGTCAGTGAGGAGTTCATATGCAGTCTTCTTGAAGAATTTGTGAAGATATACTCTGTTGATGATATGGCACGCAGTATCAATTGCATCAACCCAGAAACGACGAGGGGTTTTGTATTCATCGAGCATAGTGCGAGCCATCTCAGCAAGAGTCCTGTTCTTGCGCTCCACGACGCCATTCTGTTGAGGAGTATAAGGAGCAGATAACTCATGAGTAATACCAAGTTCATCAAGGTAGTCATCGAGACCCGAATTCTTGAACTCAGTGCCGTTGTCACTTCTGATGTGCTTAATCTTCACACCAAAGTTGGTTGAAGCCCTCGAGGAAAATCGTTTGAAGACTTCCTGCACTTCAGTTTTGTAAGAGACAAGGTGTACCCATGTGTAACGAGAGTAATCATCAACAATAACAAAGCCATATTGAGATGCTTCATTCGAAACAGAGGAATAATGGTTAGGACCGAAGAGATCCATGTGAAGCAATTCAAATGGACGAGTAGTGGTCATGATAGTCTTCGCTGGATGCTTGGCCTTTGTCATCTTTCCAGCTTCACAGGCACCGCACAAGTGATCCTTGAGGAATTTGACATTCTCAATGCCAATGACATGTTTCTTCTTCGCAAGCGTGTTCAAATTCCTCATGCCTGCATGACCAAGTCGTCGATGCCATAGCCATCCTTCTGAAGCTTTTGCAAGTAAGCACACAGCTGGTTGTGAATCTTCAGAGAAATCAACAATATACAAGTCTCCTCTCCTAAAGCCTTCGAAGACTTTGGAATTGTCAGCTTCCATAATCACAACACAACGATACTTGCCAAAGACAACAACCATATCAAGATCACAAAGCATTGAGACAGACATAAGATTATATCCTAAGGACTCAACAAGCATGACTTTGTCCATGTGTCGATCCTTTGTGATAGCAACCTTACCAAGACCCAATACCTGACTTTTGTTTTTATCAGCGAAGATGATATGCTTCATGTGTGACGCTGATAAGGGAGCATCCATTAACAGATTCTTGTCACCAGTCATGTGATTTGTACATCCACTATCAAGTACCCATTCAGTGGCTTTGGGTTGATCATCCTGCAGATGAATTAGTGCAACTTACGACCTCATATACTTCAGCAGTGAAGAATATGATATCACAATTCATCAGATCAATTTCATCAAGTAGTAGACAGATAAAACAGAGGGAGGACGTGTGAAATGAAAGTTCATTTCATCATGGTTAGCCTGCGTCCTTTCAGGCACTTTTTGTCAGGTCCCCAGCAAATTCTTCAGACGTTATTTCACGTCTAGAGACCTGACCCTGCAGAAGGGATTAGTTCCTTTTCTTCACCACCCACATCTGAAGGGGTGGCAAAGAGTTCATCACTCTGTGAGCTCCATATGAGAATGGTGGCAAAGCAGCCAAACCATTTCGTTTCACATAAGAGGGGTTAGGGTAAGCATATGCATAAGCAGAGAAATTCTTCGAGGACTTATGAACATAATAATTTGAAGAATAATGCTCATATTCATAGTCCTTGGCTCTTCCCTATGAAACAGAGTTGTTAGCACGATGATGTTCATATGAGGACTTTGATCCATGTGAGGAATTTGATCCCCTTGAGGAATTTGGTCCGTATGAGGACTTGGATCCATATGAAGAATAATGCTCATGTGAAGAATTTGGTCCATATGAAGAATTTGATCTGGGGTTCCTTTTCTTCACAGGTGGTGTCATGAGGACATTCACCTGAAGACTTTCAAGGCGCCTTTTGGGAACCCAGATTTTCTTCACAGGAGAACCGTTCCTGCAGTTAGTGCCAACATATCTAGCAAATACTTTACCATTCTGATTTTTGAACAGTTTATAGTTGGAGTCAAAAGACTCATCAGAAGAATGAGAAGACTCACATGTATAGCCAGATAGATTAGATGGATCAACTGGAGGTCCCTTTGCAGCAACCCATGAGGTTTTGGGGTACTGCTCAGGCTTCCAATATGTACCATCAGCATTGAGTTTCCTCTCAAAGGCAATACCCTCTTTCCGAGGGTTCCTGTTGAGGATCTGCTTTTTAAGCACATCACAAAGAGTCTGATGCCCTTTGAGGCTTTTGTACATGCCTGTTATGTACAATTCCTTCAGTCCTGCATCGTCAGTAATACTAGCAATGTCCTCAGATGAGGAATTAGTGATAGCAGAGGCAGGTGAAGAATTTGTAACATTTGAAGCATTTGAACATTCAGGTGAGGAATTAGCAGATTCTCGTTTAATGCATTTTAAACATGAAGGAATAAATTCTTCCTGAGCACCGCTGATTTGTTGAGCAAGTATTGAATCGCGCTCCTTCTGAAGATCTTCATAACTCTCTCTTAGCTTCTCAAGATCTTGCTTCTTTTGAAGATATTCATAAGAAAGCTTCTCATGGTCAGATAAGAGAGTGTTATGATGATTTTGAAGGTTGTCAAACCTGGTCTGAAGTCTCTGAAGATTTTCAGTTAAGGCCTTAGTGCGATCCAATTCTTCACCCAACCTATCATCACTTTTGTCTAGCATGTTTTGAACCTTTTCAAAAGCCTTTTGTTGTTGCACAGCAATCTTAGCAAGTTTAGAGTAGCTAGGCTTAAGTTTTTCATCAGATTCGTCATCGCTAGATTCAGAGGAGGCGTATTTGAGTACCTTGGCACCCTTTGCCATGAAGCAATAGGTGGGAGCGTAGTCATCACTGCTTTCATCAGCCTTGTTGGTGAGTTCACTTTCTTCAGTGTTGAAGATGGATTTGCTGACGAATGCAGTGGCGAGGGCTAGGCTTGCCACACCAGACTCAGAATCTTCAGATTGTTCCTCTTCCTCATTTTCTTCAGATTCAGCCTCAGAGTCCATTTCCTTGCCAATGAATGCCCGAGCCTTCTTGGAGCTGCTCTTCTTGTGAGACGAAGACTTTGAGGATTTTGATGATGAAGATTTTGAGGACTTCTTCTTTTTCTTCGCATCATCAGAACTGTAATCCTTGTATTTCTTCTTCTTTGATTCCTTTTCCCACTGAGGACAGTCTTGGATGTAATGTCCTGGTTTCTTGCACTTGTGACAAAGCCTCTTCTTATAGTCACTGGATGAGGAATCATTGCTCCTTGAGGGTTTTCCAAAGCGACCACGTCTTGAGAACTTCTGGAATTTCTTCACAAGCAGTGCTAGATCACGACCCAGTTCTTCAGGATCACCAAGGCTACTACCAGAGTCTTCATATTCGGACTCAGATACTACCTTGGCCTTCAGTGCACGTGATCTGCTATAGCTTGTACCGTAGAGATCTCTCTTCTCAGCAAGCTGGAACTCATGAGTGTTTAGCCTCTCGAGAATATCAGCGGGGTCAAGTGACTTGTAATCACCACGCTCTTGTATCATCAGTGCCATAGTGTCAAATGAGGAATCAAGCGATCTCAGCAATTTCTTCACCACCTCATGGTCGGTGATGTTAGTGGCACCAAGTGCTTGAAGCTCATTTGAGATGTCAGTGAGGCGATCGAATGTTTGCTACACATTTTCATTGTCGAGTCTTTTGAAGCGATTGAAGAGATTATGAAGAACATCAACTCTTGAGTCACGCTGAGTTGAAACTCCTTCATTGACCTTGGATAGCCTATCCCAGATAAGCTTTGCAGTTTCCAAAGCACTCACTCTACCATACTGACCCTTACTTAGATGGCCACATATGATATTCTTTGCTTGGGAGTCGAGTTGCTTGAATCTCTTCACATCAGTAGCGTTCAGTGAGGGAGTGACGGAGGGAACACCATTTTCCACAACGTACCAGAGATCGTTATCAATTTCCTCAAGATGCATTCGCATCTTATTCTTCCAGTAGGGGTAGTCCGTCCCATCGAAGTGATTGATCATACCTGCGGTCGACATAACTAAAACTCCAAGCGGTTAAACCAAAATCACACAGAACAAGGGAGTACCTTGCTCTGATACCAATTGAAAGTGCGTTATATCGACTAGAGGGGGGGTGAATAGGCGATTTTTATGAAATTCTTCACTGAGGAATTTGCTAGTGAGGAAATTCCTTAGCGAAGAACTACTAGCAGCGGAATAAGTACTTAGATGAAAACATAATAGAATTCAAGCATAGTCATCATGATGAAATGAAGACAAACACAGAGTACAGAAAGCGTGAACACAGGATAACACAATATGAAGACAAACAGACTGAAGAAATTGAACTGAGGAAATTGAGAAAGTCTTCAGTCAAAGTCTTCAAACACAGATATGATAAACAAACAGCACACTACTGAGGAAATGAAAGAGTTGAGGAAATAGAACCAGTAAGCTTGGTGAAGACAATGATTTGGTAGACCAGTTCCAACTGCTGTCTCAGTTGTACATCTGGTTGGAGCGGCTGAGTATTTAAACTCGAGGACACACAGCCCGGACACCCAGTCCTGAGCACGCAGCTCGGGACACCAAGTCCTCACCGTATTCTCCATGAACTAAGGACACACAGTCCTCGTCCAATCAATCGTGGTAAGTCTTCAGGTGACTTCCAAACCTTCACAGACTTGGTCACTTGGCGATCCACAATTCCTCTTGGATGCTCCAGACCTTGACGCCTAACCGTCTGGAAGAAGCACAGTCTTCAAAGGTAACAAGCGTCGGATCCACGCAGGATCAATCTCTTCAGTGATGCTCAATCACTTTGGGTTTGTAGCTGTTTTGGGTTTGGGGTTTGGATTTTCCTCACTTGATGATTTTCGCTCAAAGTCCTCGGAGGATGGGTTGCTCTCAAATGACAAGTGTCAAGTTCTCGCGGAGCAGCCAACCAGCTACTGGTTGTAGGGGGCGGCTATTTATAGCCTAGGGAGCAGCCCGACATGATAAGACATAAATGCCCTTCAATGATATGACCATTAGGTGGACAAGATATTTTCGGACAGCTGGCGCGCAGCACAGCAACGGTCGGAAATTTGAGGTACAAATTCCTCAGGGCTATCATGTTCCTCACTGTGTAGGTAATTCGCACTGGCGAATTCCTAACTCCTCAGTCAGAGCAAAGTCCTCAGTGACCAGAAGAACTGCGTCTCTGTCACTGAAGAAATTGACTGAACTGTATGAGATTTCCAATGGCTTCACTCGAAGGGATTGGTAGGTGTAGGATTTGAGTTGAGCATCACATGGAAATTTTCTCCTTAGTATTTCCTCGACCCCCTTTAACAGTACGGTGTTTCCTATGACTCAATAAAGAGAAAATGAAACTACGAAAAGAAAAGTCTTCACGCTTCATGTTCCTCGAATGAATACCAAGTCTTCAAGGTCACACCAATTTCTTCACTTTCAAAGTCTTCAGGAAGTCTTCAGTATATCAAAGTCTTCAGTCGAAGAACTTCATTTTTAGGGGTCGACTTTCTCTGTAAATATCAAACTCCTCATAGACTTATAGACCTGTGTACACTCATAAACGCATTAGATACTTAACCTATAAGTCTTCAATACACCAAAATCACTAAGGGGCACTGATGCACTTACAGATAGCCTTTAAAGTGACCTGCCACGATATCCACCTCACAACGATATGCTGCCATGAGTGGGTCCTTGGAATCCCAAGTGCCAGACACTTGCTGAGCCACGAGGTCCGAGTCACCGAAGCACTTAACTCGACTTAGATTCATCTCCTTAGCCATCCGGAGACCATGGAGCAAGGCTTCATACTCAGCTGCATTGTTAGTACAAGGGAACATTAAGCGGAGAACGTAACAAAACTTATCACCTCGTGGGGAAGATAATACGACTCCAGCCCCCGAGCCTTCCAATTGCCTGGATCCATTAAAAAATGGATGGTCCAATATGTGTGATCCGGCTTTTCTTCAGGTGCTTGCAGTTCCGTCCAATCATTGATGAAATCAACAAGTGCTTGAGATTTCACCGCCGTCCGAGGCACGTACTTCAACCCGTGCGGCCCGAGCTCAATAGCCCATTTGGCAATCCGGCCAGTCGCTTCCCGGTTCTGGATGATGTCGCCCAAGGGAGCAGAACTGACCACAGTAATAGGGTGCCCTTGAAAATATTGCTTGAGTTTCCGGCTTGCCATAAAAACACCATATACCGGCTTCTGCCAATGCGGGTACCTTTGTTTGGACTCAATAAGTACCTCGCTGATATAATAAACCGGACGTTGAACCGGATGCTCCTTGCCTGCCTCTTTTCGCTCCACCACAATAGCCACACTGACCGCCCGAGCATTAGCAGCAACATATAGCAGCAATGGCTCCTTGTCAACGGGAGCAGCGAGCACGGGCGGATTGGCCAATTGCCGCTTTAAGTCCTCAAATGCCTCATCAGCAGCAGAATTCCAGACGAATTGATCCGTTTTCTTCAACATCTGATACAAAGGGATTGCCTTCTCACCAAGGCGGCTGATGAACCGGCTCAACGCGGCAATCCGTCCTACCAAGCGTTGAACATCATTGATACATTTCGGTTTAGCCAGGGAGGTGATGGCTGTGATCTTCTCCGGATTAGCTTCGATTCCCCTGTTGGACACCAGAAAACCCAATAACTTGCCTGCCGGTACACCAAAAACACACTTGGCCGGATTGAGCATCATCTTGTACGTCCTAAGGTTATCAAAGGTTTCCTTCAAATCGTCAACCAGAGTCTCCTTCTTCTTTGACTTAACCACGATATCATCCACATAAGCATGTACATTACGGCCAATCTGCTTGTGAAGGCAATTCTGTACACACCGTTGATAAGTTGCCTCAGCACTCTTGAGCCCAAAGGGCATAGATACATAGCAGAAGGCTCCAAAGGGAGTTATGAACGTCGTCTTCTCCTGGTCCTTAACTGCCATTTTGATCTGATGATAGCCAGAATATGCATCCAAAAAACTCAAATGCTCACAACCCGCCGTAGCATCAATAATTTGATCAATACGGGGGAGGGCAAAAGGATCTGCTGGACAAGTCTTATTAAGATCTGTGTAATCCACACACATGCGCCAGGTGCCATTTTTCTTAAGGACCAGCACCGGATTAGCAAGCCACTCGGGATGGAAAACTTCAATAATAAAACCAGCTGCTAAGAGCCTGGCTACCTCTTCTTCAATAGCCTTACGTCTTTCTTCATTAAACCGGCGGAGGAACTGTTTCACCGGTTTGTATTTAGGATCCACATTAAGAGTGTGCTCAGCGAGTTGCCTCGGTACACCTGGCATGTCAGAGGGCTTCCATGCAAAAATGTCCCGATTCTCACGGATGAACTCGATGAGCGCGCTTTCCTATTTCGGATCCAAATTGGCGCTGACGTTGAACTGCTTGGACGAATCGCCAGGTACAAACTCAACAACCTTAGCTTCAGTTGCGGATTTGAATTTCAGGGCCAGATCATGCTCTGTAGTTGGCTTCTTCAACGGAGTCATATCTGCCGGATCAACATTGTTCTTATAAAATTTCAGCTCCTCGGTGGCACAAACCGACTCTGCGTAGGCCGCATCTCCTTCCTCGCACTCCAAAGCGACTCTACGGCTTCCGTGAACCGTTATTGTCCCCTTGTGAAAGTGCAACTATCCCTAGGTGGTTTTGGTAATTCATAGCAACATATAGCTCATTGAGCTAATGATATTCCAAGATAACTATTTCAGGAAAGCTCAATGATTGGCATGGCATGAATGGTGAAACTGGAACCCTCAAAATACTAAGGACAAAGGATTGGCTCAAGCTCAAAAGCTCAAGACTCTTCATTTTACATTTTAGTGATCCAAGATCACATTGAGTCCATAGGAAAAGCCAATACTATCAAGGAGGGATGAGGTGTTGCTTAATGAGCTCTTTGCCTTATGTGCTTAATGATATGCTCCAAAATTCTCAACTACTTTCCCATATCCACATATGACCTAAACCCTAAGCCAAACTCGGTCATACCGATTCTTTCTATCCGGCGCCACCGAGTCTTCATATGTCATAAGCCACTGCCAAAACCCTAGCAAATCGGTTTCACCGATAGGGATCTCGGTCTCACCGAGATGGGATTGCAATCTCTCTGTTTCCTTTTCGAAATTTTTCGGTCTCACCGAAAGAGCTGATCGGTCCCACCGAGATTGCAATGCAAACTCTCTGTTTCCCTTTTGTAACTTTTCGGTCTCACCGAAAGAGCAAATCGGTCCCATCGAGTTTGCCTGACCAACTCTCTGGTTAGCTAATTACCAAATCGGTCTCACCGAGTTTGTGTAATCGGTCTCACCGAGATTACGTTATGCCCAAACCCTAACCATATCGGTCCTACCGAGATGCATGTCAGTCCCACCGAAAAACTCTAACGGTCACTAGGTTTACCTTTTCGGTCCGACCGAGTTTGTTGATTCGGTCCCACCGAGATTGGTAAATTGTGTGTAACGGTTGGATTTTAAGTGGAGGCTATATATACCCCTCCACCTCCTCTTCATTCGTGGAGAGAGCCATCAGAACACATCTACACTTCCAACTCATATGTTCTGAGAGAGAACCACCTACTCATGTGTTGAGACCAAGATATTCCATTCCTACCATATGAATCTTGATCTCTAGCCTTCCCCAAATTGCTTTCCACTCAAATCTTCTTTCCACCAAATCCAAATCCTGTGAGAGAGAGTTGAGTGTTGGGGAGACTATCATTTGAAGCACAAGAGCAAGGAGTTCATCATCAACACACCATTTGTTACTTCTTGGAGAGTGGTGTCTCCTAGATTGGCTAGGTGTCACTTGGGAGCCTCCGACAAGATTGTGGAGTTGAACCAAGGAGTTTGTAAGGGCAAGGAGATCGCCTACTTCGTGAAGATCTATCGCTAGTGAGGCAAGTCCTTCGTGGGCAATGGCCATGGTGGGATAGACAAGGTTGCTACTTCGTGGACCCTTCGTGGGTGGAGCCCTCCGTGGACTCGCGCAACCGTTACCCTTCGTGGGTTGAAGTCTCCACTAACGTGGATGTAGGATAGCACCACCTATCCGAACCACGGGAAAAACATCCGTGTCTCCAATAGTGTTTGAATTCTCCAAACCCTTCCCTTTACATTCTTGCAAGTTGCATGCTTTACTTTCCGCTGCCTATATACTCTTTGCATGCTTGCTTGAATTGTGTGATGATTGCTTGACTTGTCCTAAAGTTGCTAAAATCTGCCAAGAACTAAAATTGGGAAAATGTTAAGTTTTTATTTGGTCAAGTAGTCTAATCACCCCCTCTAGACAAAGCCTCATGTGAAGCCCCCACATCATCAAGTGAGAAACAAAACTTCAATGAAGAACTGATCTTAATGGTGAAGAACTTCAACAAGTTCTACAAGAGTAGAAGCAAAGATAGAAGCTCCAAGTCAAGGTCCTGCAATGACAAAAGATCTTCTAGTCGAGAGCGAAACTGCTACAATTGTGGAAGACCCGGACATTATTCCAATGAGTGTACGGCTCCCTACAAAAGAAGAGAAGATTCTCCAAAAAGAAGAAGCAAAAGAGAGGAATCACCATCACGAGAGAGAAGGAGTAGAGATGATCGTTATGAACGAAGATACTCACGGAGAAGCAAGGATTCGGAAAGGAAGGAAAAATCATCAAGGAGCTACACAAAACGGAGACATCAAGCTCATGTTGGTGAATGGGTATCTGGCTACGACTCCGACAACCACTCCGAGAGAAGTTATCACTCCGACTCCGAATATACTCAAGATGAAGGTGTTGCCGGTCTAGCACTTGTGTCAACCAACTCCTACGACATATTTGATTCACCAAATGAAGGAATTGGAAGATGTTTCATGGCCAAAGGTCCTAAGGTAACTCATCCTGAGTATGTAGATTTTAATAGTGATGATGATGACTTGTTAGGCGATGATGATTTACTTGTTGACAACTCTAGTGATGAATCCTATGATGAAACGTCAATTAATCATGCTAAAACGAATGACAATGATAAGGAGAAAATTGAGGCTCTAACTAAAGAACTAAACACTCTTAAGTTAGCTCATGAAACTATCTTCGAAGATCATCGAGAACTTTTAAGGGCTCATGAGAAGTTACGCTTTGAAAAGCTCAATCTTGAGCAAGAGCATGAGCTTTTAAAGGCAATCAATGATGATCTCCGCAAGAAAAGTTCTTCTTACATTGCCAAACGTTTACTCTTATCCACTTACATGACTCAAGTCAAGTCTAGTAACAAGAACAAGAAAGATTCTTCTTCTAGTAGTAACAATGATCATGTTAAATCCAATATTGTTGCTTCTAGTAGTTCTCTTGATTCCACTAATGATTCTCTTAGCCAAGTTGCACTTGAGCAAGAAAATAGCATATTGAAGGAAATCATAGAGAAAGGAGTGTACAAAAGCCTTGCCGGAAGTAAGCAATTCGAGGAGATTGTACGCAAGCAAGGAAGGCACCGGAAGAATCAAGGTGTTGGTTTTGAACGAAAGTTCAATGCCAATGGAGTTGAGTGGGAAGAAGATCAATACCCCAAGACAAAGTTTGTTCCTCAACAAGAGAAGTATGACCCAACTTCTTTCAAGGGGACACAAACTCAAGATGATCTTCCACCACAAGACTACAAGCAAAAAGGCAAGGACAAGCTTCAAGAGGAAATAGATGCATTTGAAGAAGCTCCTAAGACCTTAGTCAAGTGGATTCCCAAGACTTCTTCAAGTTCCACTTCATCAAGTACGACTACAACTCCAAGGATTCCCATCAAGATGGTGTGGATCCAAAAGAAGAAGAACTAGAGAGTTCTTGAGGGTGACTCCGCCAACAAACTTCACTCTTATCATTTTGGCAAGAACAAGTGCAATCAACTTCCACATCTTGCACTAGTTCAAGGGGTCACAAACCCTCTTGTTGGTAAGTCAAGGGACAAGGTAACCTAAAAGCTTTCATAGACATCATCTTGTATGTGAATCACTCTATGTCTATGGATATACTTGCTTGTTCCTTGTGGGACTAACCCATGTAGGTATTGAAAGTGCAATTCACTCAAAAGGATAGCTCCAAGTGATCTACATCAACATTGAGCATCCACATCTTCAACATCTGCATGAAGTCATCATCGACAAAACCCAAGGTTAGTTCATCCCTCTTCGGGGGGATATCACATCTAGGGGGAGCTTTACTCTAAGACTTGAGCTAAAGCGACTCTAATGATGTGAACACAACAATGCTTTATGTAAAAGTGGTAGCCCCACTTACGCTTAAACGATGAGTATGACCTATGATCAAATGTTCTCATTTGACTCCTAAGTCAATATACTCATATATAGATGACCTAGTCATCGCCAATTGCTTGATAGATGCTAGAATTGGCTGTGCATGTTTTGTCACATATTTCAATTGCCATTTTATTGTGTGAGCATGTTGGTTGCATATTTTACTCATTCGAGGACATCCACTTGTTGTTTTGATTGTTTGGTTTTATTGTTCTTTTGCCAAGTGGATGGACAAGAATGCCTAAGAACCTCCTCTAGCTATCTATGTTTTTCTCGTCTCAAACTCTATTCATGCTACATCACAAAATTGATCAAGTCAGATTCGAACCACTCTGTGTGAGGAGCACTCGGAGTCCCCGATTTGTCATAGACTTAAACTTCCAAAACCTCTTTGTGATTCTCGGTCTGACTGATACCCCATTTTCGGTCTTACCGAGATCATTAAGTTGATCTATGTTTTCGATCTCGGTGCAACCGATTTGAACCATTCGGTCACACCGAGTTGCAATTACTGTACACAGTTTTGCATCTCGGTGCCACCGAGTTGTTCCACTCGGTCACACCGACAGGGTCGGGCTATATATAGACACGGGCAAAATTTTGGAAATTTCTCCGAACCTCTTCGCCCGCGCCATAGCTCGCTCTGCCGACGTGGTCTCCGGATCGTCTCCTCGCCGCCAGCAGCCTCCAGTCGCTGGTCTCCGTCGCCGTCAAAAGGAATCAACCCCGCCGTTGCCGCCGTAGCGAGTCTCCGCCGAACTAGGGTACAGACTCGATCTTTGTGCTATTCCCCAATCCGATTCCTAGCACATTGTGATCATAATGATTCTTGCCACGTTTGATAAACTCCTATCCAGTCAATGAACTCTTAGATTAGGTTTGATTCGAAAATTTTAGGGTTAGGTTTCCGCCGAAACCATCTCGGACCCACCGAGTTGAAAAACTCGGTCCCACCGATTTGGCCTATGCCATTGCACAAGTGAAACTCGGTCTGACCGAGTGTAACTAATCGGTGTGACCGACTTTTGAACTTTGTGAAACCCTAGCAGTCTCGGTGCCACCGAACTGTGACTCGGTCTGACCGAGTTCACTAGTTTAGGTTCCAAAAACTGCTTCGGTATCACCGAGTTTAGAAATCGGTAGATCCGAGATGCTTTCTGTGGGAAACTAAAACTAAGTTTTTGAATCATTCTTTTGCAAAAATCTCTGCATTTTGTGATGCTCATCCACTCTACCTCATCTATATACTATTCACAGGGTCAGCAGTCAACAGTCAGCTTGTTCATCATGTCAGATCAAAGTGATGGTCAGAATCAGTCAGAGCAGCTTGTGCACATGAGTGAGGGCACTAGTCCCTCCAGTTCCTCAGATGATGGCAGCAGGAGCACCCCTAGCAATCTGCCAAAAGCTGCCACAAGACAGAGAAAGAAGAGAACTTCAGACTCAGAGGATGAAGATTATGTGGCAGAGGAGGAAGCAACTTCCAAGAGAGTTGTGCTGAAGAAAGAATATGGCTCAGTTGCAGCCATCAAGCCAGGCTTAAAGGTCAAAAGGCCAGCAGGCAGGCAGCCCATGCCAAAGGCCAGAGCCTCAACAAAGATTCCTGAGAAGCCTGCACCCAAAGAGCCAGTTGCAGCTGAAACAAAGAAAGAAAGGAAAAGAGGCAGATGGTGCAAGAAAGTAGATCCCATGGCTGAATTTGAACAGCATTCTTCTTATGAAGAAGAAGAAGAGGAAGAGGAAGGTGTTGCACCAGCACCCAAGCTGATGGGAGATGCCATTAGATTAGGGGCAGCTGCATCCAAGCCCAAGGAAGCCCCCAAGCCAGCTCCAAAGCAAAAACCAAAGAGGAATACTAGGAGCATCCCAGCTGCTAAGAAAAACAAGGCCCCAGTGCCTGAACCTGCAGAAGAAGAGGAAGGCCAAGTGCTGAGAAAGTTGAAGCCCAAGATCCCAGACCACAATGATGCTCATCCTGTGGCTGAGGATATGAAAATCAGGAGAGACTCTGGATTGAGAAAATGGAGAGCAGAGGATCCCTATGCTACCAGGAGAAGGACTGCTGTAGACTACAGGTTCCATACTAAGGAACAGCAGGACTTCTATGAGACAGTCTTGTTAGACAAGAAGCCCATTGTATGTGACATGAGATGGGTCGATTGGCAATACATCAAGGACAACGAAGAGCACTACCCTGGAGTGCAGGACAGCTTTAAGGCGTGTGGAGTAGCAGACTTTGTTGGGCAAAAGCTCACAAAGTGGAATGAGGAACTTATCATGCAGTTCTACTCCACAGCACACTTTTACCCAGATGGAAGGATCACATGGATGTCTGAAGGTACGAGGTACCAATCAACTATTGCTGAATGGGCACAACTGATCAATGCCCCAGAGGAAAATGAAGATGACTTGGATGTCTATTCCAAAAAGAAGATGGACCACAACTCCATGATCAACATGTACAAAGAGATCCCTGACAAGGCACTTGAAACTTGTTGGAAATATGCCCTAGAGGCAATAATAAAAGCATTATTATTATATTTCCTTGTTCATGATAATTGTCTTTTATTCATGCTATAATTGTGTTATCCGTAAATCGTAATACATGTGTGAATACATAGACACCAATATGTCCCTAGTGAGCCTCTAGTTGACTAGCTCGTTGATCAACTCATAGTCATGGTTTCCTCACTATGGACATTGGATGTCATTGATAACGAGATCACATCATTAGGAGAATGATGTGATGGACAAGACCCAATCCTAAGCATAAGCACAAGATCGTATAATTCGTTTGCTAGAGCTTTTCCAATGTCAAGTATCTTTTCCTTAGACCATGAGATCGTGTAACTCCCGGATACCGTAGGAGTGCTTTGGGTGTGCCAAACGTCACAACGTAACTGGGTGACTATAAAGGTATACTACGGGTATCTCCGAAAGTGTCTGTTGGGTTGACACGGATCGAGTCTGGGATTTGTCACTCCGTATGACGGAGAGGTATCACCGGGCCCACTCAGTAATGCATCATCATAATGAGCTCAATGTGATCAAAGTGTTTGATCATGGGATCATGCATTACGGTACGAGTAAAGTGACTTGCCGGTAACGAGATTGAACGAGGTATTGGGATACCGACGATCGAATCTCGGGCAAGTAAAATACCGATTGACAAAGGGAATTGAATACGGGATTGATTGAATCCTCGACATCGTGGTTAATCCGATGAGATCATCGAGGAGTATGTGGGAGCCAACATGGGTATCCAGATCCCGCTGTTGGTTATTGTCCAGAGAGGTGTCTCGGTCATGTCTGCATGTCTCCCGAACCCGTAGGGTCTACACACTTAAGGTTCGGTGACGCTAGGGTTGTAGAGATGTGAGTATGCAGTAATCCGAAAATTGTTCGGAGTCCCGGATGAGATCCCGGACATCACGAGGAGTTCCGGAATGGTCCGGAGGTGAAGAATTATATATAGGAAGTGTAGTTTCGGCCATCGGGAGTGATCCTGGGGTCACCGGTATTGTACCGGGACCACCAGATGGGTCCCTGGGGTCCACCGGGTGGGGCCACCCATCCCGGAGGGCCCCATGGGCTGAAGTGGGAGGGGGACCAGCCCTTAGTGGGCTGGTGCACCCCCCAAGGCCCACCCCCTGCGCCTAGGGTTGGAACCTTAGGGTGGGGGGGGCGCCCCACTTACCTTGGGGGGTACTCCACCCCCTGGCCGCCGCCCCCTCTGGAGATGGGATCTCCAGGGCCGGCGCCCCCCCAGGGGGCCTATATAAAGGGGGGAGGGAGGGGCAGCCGCACCCTTGACCCCTGGCGCCTCCCTCTCCCCTGTCACACCTCTCCCTCTCGCGTAGACGCTCGGCGAAGCCCTGCTGCACGTGACAACTGCATCCACCACCATGCCGTCATGCTGCTGGATCTCCATCAACCTCTCCTTCCCCCTTGCTAGATCAAGAAGGAGGATACGTTATCCGCTCCGTACGTGTGTTGAACGCGGAGGTGCCGTCGTTCGGCGCTTGGTCATCGGTGATTTGGATCACGGCGAGTACGACTCCATCATCCACGTTCTAGTGAACGCTTCCGCTCGCGATCTACAAAGGTATGTAGATGCATCTGAATACTCGTTGCTAGATGAACTCATAGATGGAACTTGGTGAAACCGTAGGAAAATTTTTGTTTTCTACAACGTTCCCCAAAAGTGGCATCATGAGCTAGGTCTATGCGTAGTTCTTTTTGCACGAGTAGAACACAATTGTTGTGGGCGTAGATGTTGTCAACTTTCTTGCCGCTACTAGTCTTATTTTGCTTCAGCGGTATTGTGGGATGAAGCGGCCCGGACCAACCTTACACGTACGCTTACGTGAGACCGGTTCCACCGACTGACATGCACTAGTTGCATAAGGTGGCTGGCGGGTGTTTGTCTCTCCCACTTTAGTTGGAGCGGATTCGACGAAAAGGGTCCTTATGAAGGGTAAATAGAAGTTGACAAATCACATTGTGGCTTTTACGTAGGTAAGAAAACGTTCTTGCTAGAACCCTAATGCAGCCACGTAAAACTTGCAACAACAATTAGAGGACGTCTAACTTGTTTTTGCAGCAAGTGCTTTGTGATATGATATGGCCAAATTTGTGATGAATGATGAATGATATATATGTGATGTATGAGATCATGTTCATGTAATAGGAATCACGACTTGCATGTCGATGAGTATGACAACCGGCAGGAGCCATAGGAGTTGTCATTATTTTTTATGACCTGCGTGTCAATGGAAACGCCATGTAAATTACTTTACTTTGTTGCTAAACGTGTTAGCCATAGTAGTAGAAGTAATAGTTGGCGAGCAACTTCATGGAGACACGATGATGGAGATCATGATGATGGAGATCATGGTGTCGTGCCGGTGACAAGATGATCATGGAGCCCCAAGATGGAGATCAAAGGAGCTATATGATATTGGCCATATCATGTCACTATTATTATTTGATTGCATGTGATGTTTATCATGTTTTGCATCTTGTTTACTTAGAACGACGGTAGTAAATAAGATGATCCCCCATAATAAATTTCAAGAAAATGTTCCCCCTAACTGTGCACCGTTGCGACAGTTCGTTGTTTTGAAGCACCAGGTGATGATCGGGTGTGATAGATTCTAACGTTCACATACAACGGGTGTAAGACAGATTTACACATGCAAACACTTAGGTTGTCTTGACGAGCCTAGCATGTACAGACATGGCCTCAAAACAGGGAGGACCAAAAGGTCGAGCATGAGTCGTATAGAAGATACGATCAACATGGAGATGTTCACCGATGATGACTAGTCCGTCTCACGTGATGATCGGACACGGCCTAGTCGAGTCGGATCATGTTTCACTTAGATGACTAGAGGGATGTCTAATCTGAGTGGGAGTTCATTAAATAATTTGATTAGATGAACTTAATTATCATGAACTTAGTCTAATAAAACTTTGCAATATGTCTTGTAGATCAAATGGCCCAAGCTAATGTCAACATGAACTTCAACGCGTTCCTAGAGAAAACTAAGCCGAAAGATGATGGCAGCAACTATACGGACTGGGTCCGGAACCTGAGGATCATCCTCATAGCTGCCAGGAAACAATATGTCCTAGAAGCACCGCTAGGTGAAGCACCCATCCCAGAGAACCAAGACATTATGAATGCTTGGCAGTCTCGTGCTGATGATTACTCCCTCGTTCAGTGCGGCATGCTTTACAACTTAGAACCGGGGCTCCAAAAGCGTTTTGAGCATCACGGAGCATATGAGATGTTCGAGGAGCTGAAACTGGTTTTCCAAGCTCATGCCCGGGTCGAGAGATATGAAGTCTCTGACAAGTTCTATAGTTGTAAGATGGAGGAAAATAGTTCTGTCAGTGAACACATACTCAAGATGTCTGGGTTGCACAACCGCTTGACTCAGCTGGAGATTAACCTCCCAGACGAGGCGGTCATTGACAGAATCCTCCAGTCGCTCCCACCTAGCTACAAGAGCTTTGTGATGAACTACAATATGCAGTGGATGGTAAAGACCATTCCTGAGGTATTTGCTATGCTGAAATCAGCAGAGGTTGAAATCAAAAAGGAACATCAAGTGTTGATGGTCAATAAAACCACCAAGTTCAAGAAAGGCAAGGGTAAGAAGAACTTCAAGAAGGACGGCAAGGAGGTTGCCGCGCCTAGTAAATCAGTTGCCGGGAAGAAGTCAAAGCATGGACCCAAGCCTGAGACTGAGTGCTTTTATTGCAAAGGGAAAGGCCACTGGAAGCGGAACTGCCCCAAATACTTAGCAGACAAGAAGGCCGGCAACACTAAAGGTATATGTGATATACATGTAATTGATGTGTACCTTACCAGTGCTCGTAGTAGCTCCTGGGTATTTGATACCGGTGCCGTTGCTCATATTTGTAACTCAAAGCAGGAGCTGCGGAATAAGCGGAGACTGGCGAAGTACGAGGTGACGATGCGCGTCGGGAATGGTTCCAAGGTCGATGTGATCGCCGTCGGCACGCTACCTCTACATTTACCTACGGGATTAGTTTTAAACCTCAATAATTGTTATTTAGTGCCAAGTTTGAGCATGAACATTGTATCTGGATCTCGTTTAATGCGAGATGGCTACTCATTTAAATCTGAGAATAATGGTTGTTCTATTTATATGAGTGATATGTTTTATGGTCATGCTCCGATGGTCAATGGTTTATTCTTAATGAATCTCGTGCGTGATAATACACATATTCATAGTGTCAATACCAAAAGGTGTAAAGTTGATAACGATAGTCCCACATACTTGTGGCACTGCCGCCTTGGTCACATTGGTGTCAAGCGCATGAAGAAGCTCCATGTTGATGGACTTTTAGAGTCTCTCGATTATGAATCATTTGACACATGCGAACCATGCCTCATGGGCAAAATGACTAAGACTCCGTTCTCCGAAACAATGGAGCGAGCAACCAACTTATTGGAAATCATACATACTGATGTGTGCGGTCCAATGAGTGTTGAGGCTCGCGGAGGATATCGTTATGTTCTCACTCTCACGGATGACTTGAGTAGATATGGGTATGTCTACTTGATGAAACACAAGTCTGAAACCTTTGAAAAGTTCAAGGAATTTTAGAATGAGGTAGAGAATCAACGTGACCGAAAAATAAAGTTCTTACGATCAGATCGTGGAGGAGAATATTTAAGTCACGAATTTGGCACACACTTAAGGAAATGTGGAATCGTTTCACAACTCACGCCGCCTGGAACACCTCAACGTAATGGTGTGTCCGAACATCGTAATCGCACTCTATTGGATATGGTGCGATCTATGATGTCTCTTACTGATTTACCGCTATCATTTTGGGGATACGCTCTAGAGACAGCTACATTCACTTTAAATAGGGCACCGTCTAAATCCGTTGAGACGACACCGTATGAATTATGGTTTGGGAAGAAACCTAAGCAGTCGTTTCTAAAACTTTGGGGATGCTATGCTTATGTCAAGAAACTTCAACCTGAAAAGCTCGAACCCAAGTCGGAAAAATGCGTCTTCATAGGATACCCCAAGGAAACCATTGGGTATACCTTCTACCTAAGATCCGAAGGCAAGATCTTTATTGCCAAGAACGGATCCTTTCTGGAGAAAGAGTTTCTCTCGAAAGAAGTAAGTGGGAGGAAAGTGGAACTTGATGAAGTATTACCTCTTGAACCGGAAAGTAGCGCAGCTCAAGAAAATGTTTCTGTGGTGCCTCCACCGGTTATAGAGGAGGTTAATGATGATGATCATGAAACTACGGATCAAGTTACTACTGAACTTCGTAGGTCCACAAGGACACGTTCTGCACCAGAGTGGTACGGCAACCCTGTCCTAGAAATCATGCTGTGAGACAACGGTGAACCTTCGAACTATGAAGAAGCGATGGTGGGCCCAGATTCCAACAAATGGGTAGAGGCCATGCAATCCGAGATAGGATCCATGTATGAAAACAAAGTATGGACTTTGACAGACTTGCCCGATGATCGGCGAGCGATAGAGAACAAATGGATCTTTAAGAAGAAGACGGACGCGGATGGTAATGTGACCATCTATAAAGCTCGATTTGTCGCTAAGGGTTATCGGCAAGTTCAAGGGGTTGACTACGATGAGACTTTCTCTCCCGTAGCGAAGCTGAAGTCCGTCTGAATCATGTTAGCAATTGCCGCATACTATGATTATGAGATATGGCAAATGGACGTCAAAACGGCATTCCTTAACGGCTATCTTAAGGAAGAACTGTATATGATGCAGCCGGAAGGTTTTGTCGACCCTAAGAATGCTAACAAGGTGTGCAAGCTCCAGCGATCCATTTATGGGCTGGTGCAAGCATCCCGGAGTTGGAACATTCGCTTTGATGAGATGATCAAGGCGTTTGGGTTTATGCAGACTTATGGAGAAGCCTGCGTTTACAAGAAAGTGAGTGGGAGCTCTGTAGCATTTCTCATATTATATGTAGATGACATACTTTTGATGGGAAATGATATAGAACTTCTGGACAGCATAAAGGCCTATTTGAATAAGAGTTTTTCAATGAAGGACCTTGGAGAAGCTACTTATATATTAGGCATCAAGATCTATAGAGATAGATCAAGACGCCTCATAGGTCTTTCACAAAGCACATACCTTGAAAAGATATTGAAGAAGTTCAATATGGATCAGTCCAAGAAAGGGTTCTTGCCTGTGTTGCAAGGTGTGAAGTTGAGCTCAGCTCAATGCCCGACCATGGCAGAAGATATAGAAGACATGAGTGTCATCCCCTATGCCTCGGCCATAGGGTCTATTATGTATGCCATGCTGTGTACCAGACCTGATGTAAACCTTGCCGTGAGTTTGGTAGGTAGGTACCAAAGTAATCCCGGCAAGGAACACTGGACAGCGGTCAAGAATATCCTGAAGTACCTGAAAAGGACTAAGGACATGTTTCTCGTTTATGGAGGTGACGAAGAGCTCGTCGTAAAGGGTTACGTCGATGCTAGCTTCGACACAGATCTGGATGACTCTAAGTCACAAACCGGATATGTGTATATGTTGAATGGTGGAGCAGTAAGCTGGTGCAGCTGCAAGCAGAGCGTCGTGGCGGGATCTACATGTGAAGCGGAGTACATGGCAGCCTCGGAGGCAGCGCATGAAGCAAATTGGGTGAAAGAGTTCATCACCGACCTAGGAGTCATACCCAATGCGTCGGGGCCGATCAAACTCTTCTGTGACAACACTGGAGCTATTGCACTTGCCAAGGAGCCCAGGTTTCACAAGAAGACCAGGCACATCAAGCGTCGCTACAACTCCATTCATTAAAATGTTCAAGATGGAGACATAGAAATTTGTAAAGTGCATACGGATCTGAATGTCGCAGATCCGTTGACTAAACCTCTCCCTAGAGCAAAACATGATCAACACCAGAACTCTATGGGTGTTCTATTCATCACAATGTAACTAGATTATTGACTCTAGTGCAAGTGGGAGACTGTTGGAAATATGCCCTAGAGGCAATAATAAAAGCATTATTATTATATTTCCTTGTTCATGATAATTGTCTTTTATTCATGCTATAATTGTGTTATCCGTAAATCGTAATACATGTGTGAATACATAGACACCAATATGTCCCTAGTGAGCCTCTAGTTGACTAGCTCGTTGATCAACTGATAGTCATGGTTTCCTCACTATGGACATTGGATGTCATTGATAACGAGATCACATCATTAGGAGAATGATGTGATGGACAAGACCCAATCCTAAGCATAAGCACAAGATCGTATAATTCGTTTGCTAGAGCTTTTCCAATGTCAAGTATCTTTTCCTTAGACCATGAGATCGTGTAACTCCCGGATACCGTAGGAGTGCTTTGGGTGTGCCAAACGTCACAACATAACTGGGTGACTATAAAGGTATACTACGGGTATCTCCGAAAGTGTCTGTTGGGTTGACACGGATCGAGTCTGGGATTTGTCACTCCGTATGACGGAGAGGTATCACCGGGCCCACTCAGTAATGCATCATCATAATGAGCTCAATGTGATCAAAGTGTTTGATCATGGGATCATGCATTACGGTACGAGTAAAGTGACTTGCCGGTAACGAGATTGAACGAGGTATTGGGATACCGACGATCGAATCTCGGGCAAGTAAAATACCGATTGACAAAGGGAATTGAATACGGGATTGATTGAATCCTCGACATCATGGTTAATCCGATGAGATCATCGAGGAGTATGTGGGAGCCAACATGGGTATCCAGATCCCGCTGTTGGTTATTGTCCAGAGAGGTGTCTCGGTCATGTCTGCATGTCTCCCGAACCCGTAGGGTCTACACACTTAAGGTTCAGTGACGCTAGGGTTGTAGAGATATGAGTATGCAGTAATCCGAAAGTTGTTCGGAGTCCTAGATGAGATCTCGGACATCACGAGGAGTTCTGGAATGGTCCGGAGGTCAAGAATTATATATAGGAAGTGTAGTTTCGGCCATCGGGAGTGATCCGGGGGTCACCGGTATTGTATCGGGACCACCAGATGGGTCCCGGGGGTCCACCGGGTGGGGCCACCCATCCCGGAGGGCCCCATGGGCTGAAGTGGGAGGGGGAACCAGCCCTTAGTGGGCTGGTGCACCCCCCAAGGCCCACCCCCTGCGCCTAGGGTTGGAACCCTAGGGTGTGGGGGGGGGCGCCCCACTTGCCTTGGGGGGTACTCCACCCCCCTGGCCGCCGCCCCCTCTGGAGATGGGATCTCCAGGGCCGGCGCCCCCCCCCAGGGGGCCTATATAAAGGGGGGAGGGAGGGGCAGCCGCACCCTTGACCCCTGGCGCCTCCCTCTCCCCTGTCACACCTCTCCCTCTCGCGCAGACGCTCGGCGAAGCCCTGCTGCACGTGACAACTGCATCCACCACCATGCCGTCGTGCTGCTGGATCTCCATCAACCTCTCCTTCCCCCTTGCTGGATCAAGAAGGAGGATACGTTATCCGCTCCGTACGTGTGTTGAACGCGGAGGTGCCGTCCGTTCGGCGCTTGGTCATCGGTGATTTGGATCACGGCGAGTACGACTCCATCATCCATGTTCTAGTGAACGCTTCCGCTCGCGATCTACAAAGGTATGTAGATGCATCTGAATACTCGTTGCTAGATGAACTCATAGATGAATCTTGGTGAAACCATAGGAAATTTTTTGTTTTCTGCAACGTTCCCCAACAAAACTTTCAAGTATGGATCTGTACACTATCTTCTGTCAGGATTGCCAACCATCAATTGGATCTTAAGGCACACTCTGTTTCCCATGTCAGGTGATGACAAGATGATCAGAGGCCATGCAATCAATTTGCTTC
This sequence comes from Aegilops umbellulata, assembly GCA_032464435.1. Taxonomy (NCBI): domain Eukaryota; kingdom Viridiplantae; phylum Streptophyta; class Magnoliopsida; order Poales; family Poaceae; genus Aegilops; species Aegilops umbellulata. The sequence goes on from CP136057.1 coordinate 64,416,257, forward strand.
ATATCTTTGATGTGCCTCAGAAGTTCAAAGTCATGAGCCTTATGATAGAAACAATCAAGAGGACTGCAGCAGACCAGAAGAGGAGTTGTGGATATGCCCCTCAGATCCAGGAACTGGTCAACTCCAAGATGGGCACTGGCATATATCTTTTGGATAAGGAACATCTGCCTATTCATCCTAATTTTGAAGACAATGAGGTTGTGATGAACAAAGATGAACCATCTTCAGCCCATGCACAAGCACAGAAGGAGAAGGCAAGGAAGGAGAAAGCTGCAAGGATGCCAACTCAAGAGGAGGCATCTGAATACTTCTTGAAAACCAAGCAAGAGCAGCTTAGTTACGTGATTGCATCCACCCTGCGGATTGAGAAAGGTTTGGCCAACCTAACTCAGAACCAGGCAAGCTTAGAGAGAATCGTAGAACAGAAGTTCTATGACTTGGATATCAAGGTGACAGAGATTCAGACTGCAGTGGAGCAACTCCAAGATGACATGCAGGAGAGGAGAGGGAAGACAACCACAGATGCATTTGCTAGAGTGCCACGAGGTCCAAGGTCGTCTGCAGTGCCAGTTCCTGACACAATAGCAACCGCCTCAGCACCAGCGGCAGCACCAACCCAACCTGCTCCAGCATCCACTTCAGCTCCAACTCCAATAGCATCTACGGAAGCCTTCGTCCTTGGAGTGATCCAGACTCCACCACCACCTGAAGATCAAGCCTGAGTGTCGATCTAGCACTATGCATTTTCTAGGAACTTTTTGGTAACTTGTTGCCAAAGGGGGAGAAAAATGTATAGATCATAGGCTTCGAGAGAGAGAGTGTTGATTTTATTCTCTCTTGCTTTTATTTGGTGGTCCTTAAAACATTGTTTGCTTTTGGTTGAGTTACTTTGATATGCTTGTGAGACATTGATGATCATGTGTTTGATCATAAGCTACACTTATGCATGCTTGATATATCTTATCTATCTTATGTGGTCATTCACTTTTCCTTGGTGATGAGTGCATGTATTTCATTATTAATCATTTTGAGCGCTCCACCAAGATGTATGTCAAATGGAAGAGTAACCCATAATTCTAACTTCCTGTGCATTTGCAGTCCAAAGCAAATTTTAAATATGCACAAATTTAGGGGGAGCTCTTACTTATCACATACTTCTCAAAGCAATGATGTAATTCATTCTTATTATCATTTGTCGAAGCTTTGATCTATATGTTGTCATCAATTACCAAAAAGGGGGAGATTGAAAGTGCAACTATCCCTAGGTGGTTTTGGTAATTCATAACAACATATAGCTCATTGAGCTAATGATATTCCTGTTGGGGAACGTAGTAATTTCAAAAAAATTCCTACGCACACGCAAGATCATGGTGATGCATAGCAACAAGAGGGGAGAGTGTTGTCTACGTACCCTCGTAGACTGAAGCGGAAGCGTTGACACAACGTAGAGGAAGTAGTCGTACGTTCTCCTCGCGATCCAACCGATCACAACACCGTTACTCCGGCACCTCCGAGTTCTTGGCACACGTTCAGCTCGATGACGATCCCCGGGCTCCGATCCAGCAAAGCGTCGAGGAAGAGTTCCGTTAGCACGACGGCGTGGTGACGATCTTGATGTGTTACCGGCGCAGGGCTTCGCCTAAGCACTGCAACGATATGATCGAGGTGGAATTTGGTGGAAGGGGGCACCGCACACGGCTAAGGAACGATCCGTAGATCAACTTGTGTCCTTGGGGTGCCCCCTGCCCTCGTATATAAAGGAGCCAAGGGGGAGGGGCTGGCCGGCCAAGCCTGGCGCGCCAGAGAGTCCTACTCCCTCTGGGAGTAGGATTCCCCCCCCCCCCAATCCTAGTTGGACTAGGATTCTCCAAGGGGGAGAGAGAGAGAGGGGGCGCCCACCTCTCCTAGTCCTAATAGGACTAGGGGAAGGGGGGAGGCGCGCAGCCCAAGAGGGCATCCCTCTCACCTCTCCTCCAAGGCCCATGTTGGCCCATTATGCTCCCGGGGGTTCCGGTAACCCTCCCGGTATTCCGGTAAAATCCTGATTTCACCTGGAATGCATCCGATGTCCAAACATAGGCTTCCAATATATCATTCTTTACGTCTCGACCATTTCGAGACTCCTCGTCATGTCCGTGATCACATCCGGGACTCCGAACTCCTTCGGTACATCAAAATGCATAAACTCATAATAACTGTCATCGTAACGTTAAGCGTGCGGACCCTACGGTTCGAGAACAATGTAGACATGACCGAGACACGTCTCCGGTCAATAACCAATAGCGGGACCTGGATGCCCATATTGGCTCCTACATATTCTACGAAGATCTTTATCGGTCAGACCGCATAACAACATACGTTGTTCCCTTTGTCATCGGTATGTTACTTGCCCGAGATTCGATCGTCGGTATCCAATACCTAGTTCAATCTCGTTACCGGCAAGTCTCTTTTCTCGTTCTGTAATACATCATCTCGCAACTAACTCATTGGTTGCAATGCTTGCAAGGCTTTATGTGATGTGCATTACCGAGAAGGCCCTGAGATACCTCTCCGACAATCGGAGTGACAAATCCTAATCTCGAAATACGCCAACTCAACATGTACCTTCGGAGACACCTGTAGAGCACCTTTATAATCACCCAGTTACGTTGTGACGTTTGGTAGCACACAAAGTGTTCCTACGGTAAATGGGAGTTGCATAATCTCATGGTTAAAGGAACATGTATAAGTCATGGATAAAAGCAATAGCAACATACTAAACGATCGGGTGCTATGCTAATGGAATGGGTCATGTCAATCAGATCATTCAACTAATGATGTGATCTCGTTAATCAAATAACAACTCTTTGTTCATGGCTAGGAAACATAACCATCTTTGATTAATGAGCTAGTCAAGTAGAGGCATACTAGTGACACTCTGTTTGTCTATGTATTCACACATGTATTATGTTTCCAGTTAATACAATTCTAGCATGAATAATAAACATTTATCATGATATAAGGAAATAAATAATAACTTTATTATTGCCTCTAGGGCATATTTCCTTCAGTCTCCCACTTGCACTAGAGTCAATAATCTAGAGTACAAAGTAATGATTCTAACACCCATGGAGTCTTGGTGCTGATCATGTTTTGCTCGTGGAAGAGGCTTAGTCAACGGGTCTGCAACATTCAGATCCGTATGTATCTTGCATATCTCTATGTCTCCCACCTGGACCAAATCCGGGATGGAGTTGAAGCGTCTTTTGATGTGTTTGGTTCTTTTGTGAAATCTGGATTCCTTTGCCAAGGCAATTGCACCAGTATTGTCACAAAAGATTTTCATTGGACCCGATACGCTAGGTACAACACCTAGATCGGATATGAACTCCTTCATCCAGACTCCTTCATTAGCTGCTTCCGAAGCGGCTATGTACTCAGCTTCACATGTAGATCCCGCCACGACGCTTTGTTTAGAACTGCACCAACTGACAGCTCCACCGTTTAATGTAAATACGTATCCGGTTTGCGATTTGGAATCGTCCGGATCAGTGTCAAAGCTTGCATCGACGTAACCGTTTACGACGAGCTCTTTGTCACCTCCATAAATGAGAAACATATCCTTAGTCCTTCTCAAGTACTTAAGGATGTTCTTGACCGCTGTCCAGTGATCCACTCCTGGATTACTTTGGTACCTGCCTGCTAAACTTACAGCAAGGCACACATCAGGTCTAGTACACAGCATTGCATACATGATAGAGCCTATGGCTGAAGCATAGGGAACATTTTTCATTTTCTCTCTATCTTCTGCGGTGGTCGGGCATTGAGTCTTACTCAACTTCACACCTTGTGCCACAGGCAAGAACCCTTTCTTTTCCTGATCCATTTTGAACTTTTTCAAAACTTTGTCAAGGTATGTGCTTTGTGAAAGTCCTATTAAGCGTCTTGATCTATCTCTATAGATCTTAATGCCCAATATGTAAGCAGCTTCTCCGAGGTCGTTCATTGAAAAACTTTTATTCAAGTATCCCTTTATGCTATCCAGAAATTCTATATTATTTCCGATCAACAATATGTCATCCACATATAATATCAGAAATGCTACAGAGCTCCCACTCACTTTCTTTTAAATACAGGCTTCTCCAAAAGTCTGTATAAAACCAAATGCTTTGATCACACTATCAAAGCGTTTATTCCAACTCCGAGAGGCTTGCACCAGTCCATAAATGGATCGCTGGAGCTTGCACACTTTGTTAGCTCCCTTTGGATCGACAAAACCTTCTGGTTGCATCATATACAACTCTTCTTCCAGAAATCCATTCAGGAATGCAGTTTTGACATCCATTTGCCAAATTTCATAATCATAAAATGCGGCAACTGCTAACATGATTCGGACAGACTTAAGCATCGCTACGGGTGAGAAAGTCTCATCGTAGTCAATCCCTTGAACTTGTCGAAAACCTTTTGCGACAAGTCGAGCTTTATAGACAGTAACATTACCATCAGCGTCAGTCTTCTTCTTAAAAATCCATTTATTCTCAATTGCTTGCCGATCATCGGGCAAGTCAACCAAAGTCCACACTTTGTTCTCATACATGGATCTCATCTCAGATTTCATGGCCTCAAGCCACTTTGCGGAATCTGGGCTCACCATCGCTTCTTCATAGTTCGTAGGTTCATCATGGTCTAGTAACATGACTTCCAAAATAGGATTACCGTACCACTCTGGTGCGGATCTTACTCTGGTTGATCTACGAAGTTCAGTAGAAACTTGATCTGAAGTTTCATGATCATTATCATTAGCTTCCTCCCTATTTGATGTAGGTGTCACAGAAACAGATTTCTGTGATGTACTACTTCTCAATAAGGGAGTAGATACTGTTATCTCATCAAGTTCTACTTTCCTCCCACTCACTTCTTTCGAGAGAAACTCCTTCTCTAGAAAGTTTCCGACTTTAGCAACAAAATTTTTGCCTTCGGATCTGTGATAGAAGGTATACCCAATAGTCTCCTTTGGGTATCCTATGAAGACACATTTTTCTGATTTGGGTTCGAGCTTATCAGGTTGAAGCTTTTTCACATAAGCATCGCAGCCCCAAACTTTAAGAAACGACAACTTTGGTTTCTTGCCAAACCACAGTTCATAAGGCGTCGTCTCAACGGATTTTGATGGTGCCCTATTTAACGTGAATGCGGCCGTCTCTAGAGCATAACCCCAAAAAGATAGCGGTAAATCGGTAAGAGACATCATAGATCGCACCATATCCAGTAAAGTACGATTACGACGTTCGGACACACCATTACGTTGTGGTGTTCCGGGTGGCGTGAGTTGTGAAACTATTCCACATTGTTTCAAATGTAGACCAAACTCGTAACTCAAATATTCTCCTCCACGATCAGATCGTAGAAACTTTATTTTCTTGTTACGATGATTTTCCACTTCACTCTGAAATTCTTTGAACTTTTCAAATGTTTCAGACTTGTGTTTCATTAAGTAGATATACCCATATCTGCTTAAATCATCAGTGAAGGTGAGAAAATAACGATATCCGCCACGAGCCTCAACATTCATTGGACCACATACATCAGTATGTATGATTTCCAATAAATCTGTTGCTCTCTCCACAGTACCGGAGAACGGTGTTTTAGTCATCTTGCCCATAAGGCACGGTTCGCAAGTGCCAAGTGATTCATAATCAAGTGACTCCAAAAGTCCATCAGTATGGAGTTTCTTCATGCGTTTTACACCGATATGACCTAAACGGCAGTGCCACAAATAAGTTGCACTATCATTATCAACTCTGCATCTTTTGGCTTCAACATTATGAATATGTGTATTACTACTATCGAGATTAAGTAAGAACAAACCATTCTTTAATGGCGCATGACCATAAAAGATATTACTCATATAAATAGAACAACCATTATTCTCTGATTTAAATGAATAACCGTCTCGCATCAAACAAGATCCAGATATAATGTTCATGCTCAACGCTGGTACTAAATAACAATTGTTTAGATCTAATATTAATCCCGAAGGTAGATGTAGAGGTAGCGTGCCGACCGCGATCACATCGACTTTGGAACCATTTCCCACGCGCATCATCACCTCGTCCTTAGCCAATCTTCGCTTAATCCGTAGCCCCTGTTTCGAGTTGCAAATATTAGCAACAGAACCAGTATCAAATACCCAGGTGCTACTGCGAGAATTAGTAAGGTACACATCAATAACATGTATATCATATATACCTTTGTTAACCTTGCCATCCTTCTTATCCGCCAAATACTTGGGGCAGTTCCGCTTCCAGTGACCAGTCTGCTTGCAATAGAAGCACTCAGTTTCAGGCTTAGGTCTAGACTTGGGTTTCTTCTCTTGAGTAGCAACTTGCTTGCTGTTCTTTTTGAAGTTCCCCTTTTTCTTCCCTTTGCCCTTTTTCTTGAAACTAGTGGTTTTGTTAACCATCAACACTTGATGCTCCTTTTTGATTTCTACCTCCGCGGCTTTTAGCATCGCGAAGAGCTCGGGCATAGTTTTGGTCATCCCTTGCATATTATAGTTCATCACGAAGCTCTTGTAGCTTGGTGGCAGTGATTGGAGAATTCTGTCAATGACGCAATCATCCGGAAGATTAACTCCCAGTTGAATCAAGTGATTGTTATACCCAGACATTCTGAGTATATGCTCACTGACAGAACCGTTCTCCTCCATTTTACAGCTATAGAACTTATTGGAGACTTCATATCTCTCAATCCGGGCATTTGCTTGAAATATTAACTTCAACTCCTGGAACATCTCATATGCTCCATGGTGTTCAAAACGTCGTTGAAGTCCCGGTTCTAAGCCGTAAAGCATGGCACATTGAACTATAGAGTAGTCATCAGCTTTGCTTTGCCAGACGTTCACAACATCTGGCGTAGCTCTTGCACCAGGCCTGGCACCCAGCGGTGCTTCCAGGACGTAATTCTTCTGTGCAGCAATGAGGATAATCCTCAAGTTACGGACCCAGTCCGCGTAATTGCTACCATCATCTTTCAACTTTGCTTTCTCAAGGAACGCATTAAAATTCAACGGAACAACAGCACGAGCCATCTATCTACACAACATAGACAAGCAAGATACTATCAGGTACTAAGTTCATGATAAATTAAAGTTCAATTAATCATATTACTTAAGAACTCCCACTTAGACAGACATCTCTCTAATCCTCTAAGTGATCACGTGATCCAAATCAACTAAACCATGTCCGATCATCACGTGAGATGGAGTAGTTTCAATGGTGAACATCATTATGTTGATCATATCTAATATATGATTCACGCTCGACCTTTCGGTCTCCGTGTTCCGAGGCCATATCTATATATGCTAGGCTCGTCAAGTTAAACCTGAGTATTCCGCGTGTGCAACTGTTTTGCACCCGTTGTATTTGAACGTAGAGCCTATCACACCCGATCATCACGTGGTGTCTCAGCACGAAGAACTTTCACAACGGTGCATACTCAGGGAGAACACTTCTTGATAATTTAGTGAGAGATCATCTTATAATGCTACCGTCAATCAAAGCAAGATAAGATGCATAAAAGGATAAACATCACATGCAATCAATATAAGTGATATGATATGGCCATCATCATCTTGTGCTTGTGATCTCCATCTTCGAAGCACCGTCATGATCACCATCGTTACCGGCGCGACACCTTGATCTTCATCGCAGCATCGTTGTCGTCTCGCCAATCTTATGCTTCCACGACTATCACTACCGCTTAGTAATAAAGTAAAGCATTACATCGCGATTGCATTGCATACAATAAAGTGACAACCATATGGCTCCTGCCAGTTGCCGATAACTCGGTTACAAAACATGATCATCTCATACAATAAAATTTAGCATCATGTCTTGACCATATCACATCACAACATGCCCTGAAAAACAAGTTAGACGTCCTCTACTTTGTTGTTGCAGGTTTTACGTGGCTGCTACGGGCTTTAAGCAAGAACTCATCTTACCTACGCATCAAAACCACAACGATAGTTTGTCAAATAGACTCCGTTTTAACCTTCTCAAGGACCGGGCGTAGCCACACTCGGTTCAACTAAAGTTGGAGAGACAGTCTTCCGCAAGCCATCTATGTGCAAAGCACGTCGAGGGAACCGGTCTCGCGTAAGCATACGCGTAAGGTTGGTCCGGATCGTCTCGTCCAACAATACCGCTGAACCAAAGTATGACATGCTGGTAGGCAGTATGACTTGTATCGTCCACAACTCACTTGTGTTCTACTCGTGCAAATAACATCAAACCATAAAAACCTAGGCTCTGATACCACTGTTGGGGAACGTAGTAATTTCAAAAAATTTCCTACGCACACGCAAGATCATGGTGATGCATAGCAACAAGAGGGGAGAGTGTTGTCTACGTACCCTCGTAGACTGAAGCGGAAGCGTTGACACAACATAGAGGAAGTAGTCGTACGTTCTCCTCGCGATCCAACCGATCACAGCACCGTTACTCCGGCACCTCCGAGTTCTTGGCACACGTTCAGCTCGATGACGATCCCCGGGCTCCGATCCAGCAAAGCGTCGAGGAAGAGTTCCGTCAGCACGACGGCGTGGTGACGATCTTGATGTGTTACCGGCGCAGGGCTTCGCCTAAGCACTGCAACGATATGATCGAGGTGGAATTTGGTGGAAGGGGGCACCGCACACGGCTAAGGAACGATCCGTAGATCAACTTGTGTCCTTGGGGTGCCCCCTGCCCCCGTATATAAAGGAGCCAAGGGGGAGGGGCTGGCCGGCCAAGCCTGGCGCGCCAGAGAGTCCTACTCCCTCTGGGAGTAGGATTCCCCCCCCCCCCCAATCCTAGTTGGACTAGGATTCTCCAAGGGGGAGAGAGAGAGAGGGGGCGCCCACCTCTCCTAGTCCTAATAGGACTAGGGGAAGGGGGGAGGCGCGCAGCCCAAGAGGGCAGCCCTCTCACCTCTCCTCCAAGGCCCATGTTGGCCCATTATGCTCCCGGGGGGTTCCGGTAACCCTCCCGGTATTCCGGTAAAATCCTGATTTCACCTGGAATGCATCCGATGTCCAAACATAGGCTTCCAATATATCATTCTTTACGTCTCGACCATTTCGAGACTCCTCGTCATGTCCGTGATCACATCCGGGACTCCGAACTCCTTCGGTACATCAAAATGCATAAACTCATAATAACTGTCATCGTAACGTTAAGCGTGCGGACCCTACGGTTCGAGAACAATGTAGACATGACCGAGACACGTCTCCGGTCAATAACCAATAGCGGGACCTGGATGCCCATATTGGCTCCTACATATTCTACGAAGATCTTTATCGGTCAGACCGCATAACAACATACGTTGTTCCCTTTGTCATCGGTATGTTACTTGCCCGAGATTCGATCGTCGGTATCCAATACCTAGTTCAATCTCGTTACCGGCAAGTCTCTTTTCTCGTTCTGTAATACATCATCTCGCAACTAACTCATTGGTTGCAATGCTTGCAAGGCTTTATGTGATGTGCATTACCGAGAAGGCCCTGAGATACCTCTCCGACAATCGGAGTGACAAATCCTAATCTCGAAATATGCCAACTCAACATGTACCTTCGGAGACACCTGTAGAGCACCTTTATAATCACCCAGTTACGTTGTGACGTTTGGTAGCACACAAAGTGTTCCTACGGTAAATGGGAGTTGCATAATCTCATGGTTAAAGGAACATGTATAAGTCATGGATAAAAGCAATAGCAACATACTAAACGATCGGGTGCTATGCTAATGGAATGGGTCATGTCAATCAGATCATTCAACTAATGATGTGATCTCGTTAATCAAATAACAACTCTTTGTTCATGGCTAGGAAACATAACCATCTTTGATTAATGAGCTAGTCAAGTAGAGGCATACTAGTGACACTCTGTTTGTCTATGTATTCACACATGTATTATGTTTCCAGTTAATACAATTCTAGCATGAATAATAAACATTTATCATGATATAAGGAAATAAATAATAACTTTATTATTGCCTCTAGGGCATATTTCCTTCAATTCCAAGATAACTATTTCAGGAAAGCTCAATGATTGGCATGGCATGAATGGTGAAAGTGGAACCCTCAAAATACTAAGGACAAAGTATTGGCTCAAGCTCAAAAGCTCAAGACTCTTCATTTTACATTTTAGTGATCCAAGATCACATTGAGTCCATAGGAAAAGCCAATACTATCAAGGAGCGATGAGGTGTTGCTTAATGAGCTCTTTACCTTATGTGCTTAATGATATGCTCCAAATGTTGGGGATCGTAGCAGAAATTAAAATTTTCCTACGCATCACCAAGATCTATCCATGGAGTATTCTAGCAACGAGGTGATAGGAGAGCATCTACATACCACTTGTAGATCGCAACGGAAGCGTTCAAGAAGAACGTGGATGATGGAGTCGTACTCGCCGTGATCCAAATCACCGATGACCTAGTGCCGAACGGACAGCACCTCCGCGTTCAACACACGTACGGTCGGGATAATGTCTCCTCCTTCTTGATCCAGCAAGGGGGAAGGAGAGGTTGATGAAGATCCAGCAGCACGACGGCGTGGTGGTGGATGCAGCAGAGTTCCAGCAGGGCTTCGCCAAGCAACTACGGAGAGAGGGAGAGGTGTAACGGGGAGAGGGAGGCGCCAAGGCTGCAGGGTGCGGCTGCCCTCCCTCTCTCCCTTTATATAGGCCCCCTAGGGGGGGCGCCGGCCCTGGAGATCCATTTCCAGGGGGGGCGGCGGCCAGGGGGGAGGCTTGCCCCCCAAGCCATGTGGGGCGCCCCCTGCCCTAGGGTTTCCAACCCTAGGCGCAGGGGGAGGCCAATGGGGGGCGCACCAGCCCACTATGGGCTGGTTCCCTCCCCACTTCAGCCCACGGGGCCCTCCGGGATGGGTGGCCCCACCCGGTGAACCCCCGGGACCCATCTGGTGGTCCCGGTACAATACTGGCGACCCCCAGATCATTCCCGATGGCCGAAACGACACTTCCTATATATAATTCTTTACCTACGGACCACTCCGGAACCTCTCGTGACGTCCGGGATCTCATCCGGGACTCCGAACAACCTTCGGTTTGCTGCATACTAATATCTTTAACAACCCTAGCGTCACCGAACCTTAAGTGTGTAGACCCTACGGGTTCGGGAGACATGCAGACATGACCGAGACGATCTCCTGTCAATAACCAACAGCGGGATCTGGATACCCATGTTGGCTCCCACATGCTCCTCGATTATCTCATCGGATGAACCACGATGTCAAGGACTTAATCAATCCCGTACTCAATTCCCTTTGTCTATTGGTACGATACTTGCCCGAGATTCGATCGTCGGTATGCCGATACCTTGTTCAATCTCATTACCGGCAAGTCTCTTTACTCGTTCCCGTAACACACCATCCCGTGAACAACACCGTGATCACATTGAGCTCATTATGATGATGTCTTACCGAGTGGGCCCAGAGATGCCTCTCCGTCATACGGAGTGACAAATCCCAGTCTCGATTCATGCCAACCCAACAGATACTTTTGGAGATACCTGTAGTGCACCTTTATAGTCACCCAGTTACGTTGTGACGTTTGATACACCCAAAGCACTCCTACGATATCCGGGAGTTGCATAATCTCATGGTCTAAGGAATGATACTTGACATTCAGAAAAGCTCTAGCAAACGAACTACACGATCTTTGTGCTATGCTTAGGTTTGGGTCTTGTCCATCACATCATTCTCCTAATGAAGTGATCCCGTTACCAATGACATCCCCATGTCCATAGTCAGGAAACCATGACTATCTATTGATCAACGAGCTAGTCAACTAGAGGCTTACTAGGGACACATTGTGGTCTATGTATTCACACATGTATTATGATTTCCGGACAATACAATTATAGCATGAACAACAGACAATTATCATGAACAAGGAAATATAATAATCCTTTTATTATTGCCTCTAGGGCATATTTCCAATAGTCTCCCACTTGCACTAGAGACAATAGTCTAGTTACATTGTGATGAATCGCACACCCATGGAATTTTGGTGTTGATCATGTTTTGCTCTAGGGAGAGGTTTAGTCAACGGATCTGCCACATTCAGGTCCGGATGTACTTTACAAATCTCTATGTCTCCATTTTGAACACTTTCACGAATGGAGTTCAAGCGACGCTTGATATGCCTGGTCTTCCTGTGAAACCTGGGCTCCTTCGCAAGGGCAATTGCTCCAGTGTTGTCACAGAAGAGAGTCATCGGGTCCGACGCATTGGGTATGACTCCTAGGTCGGTAATGAACTCCTTCACCCAGACTGCTTCTTGTGCTGCCTCCGAGGCTGCCATATACTCTGCTTCACATGTAGATACCGCCACGACGCTTTGCTTGCAACTGCACCAGCTTACTTCCCCTCCATTCAAAATATACACGTATCCGGTTTGTGACTTGGAGTCATCCAGATCTGTGTCGAAGCTGGCGTCGACGTAACCCTTTACGACGAGCTCTTCGGCACCTTCATAAACGAGAAACATATCCTTAGTCCTTTTCAGGTACTTCAGGATGTTTTTGACCGCTGTCCAGTGTTCCTTGCCGGGATTACTTTGGTACCTACCTACCAAACTTACGGCAAGGTTTACATCGGGTCTGGTACACAGCATGGCATACCTAATAGACCCTATGGCTGAGGCATAGGGGATGACACTCATCTCTTCTATATCTTTTGCCATGGTCGGGCATTGAGCCATGCTCAATCACACACCTTGCAATACAGGCAAGAACCCCTTCTTGGACTGATCCATTTTGAACATCTTCAAAATCTTGTCAAGGTACGTACTTTGTGAAAGACCGATGAGGCGTCTCGATCTATCTCTATAGATCTTGATGCCTAATATATAAGCAGCTTCTCCAAGGTCCTTCATTGAAAAAAATTTGTTCAAATAGGCCTTTTGCTTTCCAAGAATTCTATATCATTTCCCATCAATAGTATGTCATCCACATATAATATGAGAAATGCTACGGAGCTCCCACTCACTTTCTTGTAAACGCGGGCTTCTCCATAAGTCTGCATAAACCCAAACGCTTTGATCATCTCATCAAAGCGAATGTTCCAACTCCGAGATGCTTGCACCAGCCCATAGATAGAGCGCTGGAGCTTGCATACTTTGTTAGCATTCTTAGGATCGACAAAACCTTCCGGCTGCATCATATACAATTCTTCCTCAAGAAAGCCGTTAAGGAATGCCGTTTTGACGTCCATTTGCCATATCTCATAATCATAGTATGCGGCAATTGCAAACATGATTCGGACGGACTTCAGCTTCGCTACGGGAGAGAAAGTCTCATAGTAGTCAACCCCTTGAACTTGCCGATAACCCTTAGCGACAAGTCGAGCTTTATAGATGGTCACATTACCATCCGCGTCTGTCTTCTTCTTAAAGATCCATTTATTTTCTATGGCTCGCCGATCATCGGGCAAGTCATTCAAAGTCCATACTTTGTTTTCATACATGGATTCTATCTCGGATTTCATGGCTTCTAGCCATTTGTCAGAATCTGGGCCCGCCATCGCTTCTTCATAGTTCGAAGGTTCACCGTTGTCCAACAACATGATTTCCAGGACAGGGTTGCCGTACCACTCTGGTGCAGAACGCGTCCTTGTGGACCTACGAAGTTCAGTAGGAGCTTGATCAGAAGTATCTTGATCATCATCATTAACCTCCTCTCTAATCGGTGCAGGCACCACAGGAACATTTTCCTGAGCTGTGTTACTCTGATTTTCAAGAGGTAGTACTTCATCAAGCTCTACTTTCCTCCCACTTACTTCTTTCGTGAGAAACTCTTTCTCTAGAAAGGACCCGTTCTTGGCAACAAAGATCTTGCCTTCGGATCTGAGGTAGAAGGTATACCCAACTGTTTCCTTGGGATATCCTATGAAGACGCATTTTTCCGATTTGGGTTCGAGTTTTTCAGGTTGAAGTTTCTTGACATAAACTTCACAACCCCAAACTTTCAGAAACGATAGCTTAGGTTTCTTCCCAAACCATAATTCATACGGTGTCGTCTCAACGGATTTTGACGGAGCCCTATTTAAAGTGAATGCGGCTGTCTCTAGATCATATCCCCAAAATGATAGCGGTAGATCTGTAAGAGACATCATAGACCGCACCATATCTAATAGAGTGCGATTACGACGTTCGGACACACCGTTACGCTGAGGTGTTCCAGGCGGCGTGAGTTGTGAAACGATTCCACATTTTCTTAAGTGTGTGCCAAATTCGTGACTTAAATATTCTCCCCCACGATCTGATCGTAAGAACTCTATTTTTCTGTCACGTTGATTCTCAACCTCACTCTGAAACTCCTTGAACTTTTCAAAGGTCTCAGACTTGTGTTTCATCAAGTAGACATACCCATATCTACTCAAATCATCAGTGAGAGTGAGAACATAACGATAGCCTCTGCGAGCCTCAACGCTCATTGGACCACACACATCTGTATGTATGATTTCCAACAAGTTGGTTGCTCGCTCCATTGTCCCTGAGAATGGAGTCTTGGTCATTTTGCCCATGAGGCATGGTTCGCACGTGTCAAATGATTCATAATCGAGAGACTCTAAAAGTCCATCAGCATGGAGCTTCTTCATGCGCTTGACACCAATGTGACCAAGGCGGCAGTGCCACAAGTATGTGGGACTATCGTTATCAACTTTACATCTTTTGGTATTCACACTATGAATATGTGTATTATCACGCACGAGATTCATTAAGAATAAACCATTGACCATCAGAGCATGACCATAAAACATATCACTCATATAAATAGAACAACCATTATTCTTGGATTTAAATGAGTAGCCGTCTCGCATTAAACGAGATCCAGATACAATGTTCATGCTCAAACTTGGTACTAAATAACAATTATTGAGGTTCAAAACTAATCCCGTAGGTAAATGTAGAGGTAGCGTGCCGACGGCGATCACATCGACCCTGGAACCATTCCCGACGCGCATCGTCACCTCGTCCTTCGCCAGTCTCCGTTTATTCCGCAGCTCCTGTTTTGAGTTACAAATATGAGCAACGGCACTGGTATCAAATACCCAGGAGCTACTACAAGCAATGGTAAGGTACACATCAATTACATGTATATCACATATACCTTTAGTGTTGCCGGCCTTCTTATCTGCTAAGTACTTGGGGCAATTCCGCTTCCAGTGACCATTTCCCTTGCAATAAAAGCACTCAGTTTCAGGTTTGGGTCCATTCTTTGACTTCTTCCTGGCAACTGATTTACTAGGCGCGGCAACCTCCTTGCCGTCCTTCTTGAAGTTTTTCTTACCCTTGCCTTTCTTGAACTTAGTGGTTTTATTCACCATCAACACTTGATGTTCCTTTTTGATCTCCACCTCCGCAGATTTCAGCATTGAATACATCTCGGGAATGGTCTTTTCCATCCCCTGCATATTGTAGTTCATCACGAAGCTCTTGTAGCTAGGTGGGAGCGACTGAAGGATTCTGTCAATGACCGCCTCATCCGGGAGATTAACTTCCAGCTGAGTCAAGCGGTTGTGCAACCCAGACATCTTGAGTATGTGTTCACTGACAGAGCTATTTTCCTCCATCTTGCAGCTAAAGAACTTGTCAGAGACATCATATCTCTCGACCCGGGCATGAACTTGGAAAATCAATTTCAGCTCCTCGAACATCTCATATGCTCCGTGTTGCTCAAAACGCTTTTGGAGCCCCGGTTCTAAGATGTAAAGCATGCCGCACTGAACGAGGGAGTAATCATCAGTACGTGACTGATGGGCGTTCATAACGTCCTGGTTTTCTGGGAATGGTGGTTCACCTAGCGGTGCTTCTAGGACATAATCTTTCTTGGCTGCTATGAGGATGATCCTCAGGTTCCGGACCCAGTACGAATAGTTGCTGCCATCATCTTTCATCTTGGTTTTCTCTAGGAACGTGTTGAAGTTGAGGGTGACATTACCGTGGGCCATTTGATCTACAAGACATATTGTAAAGATTTAGACTAAGTTCATGATAATTAAGTTCATCTAATCAAATTAATGAATGAACTCCCACTCAAATTTGACATCCCTCTAGTCATCTAAGTGATACATGATCCGAGTCAACTAGGCCATGTCCGATCATCACGTGAGACGGACTAGTCATCATCGGTGAACATCTCCATGTTGATCGTATCTTCAATACGACTCATGTTCGACCTTTCAGTCCTCCGTGTTCCGAGGCCATGTCTGTACATGCTAGGCTCGTCAATCCAACCTAAGTGTATTGTGTGTGTAAATCGGCTTACACCCGTTGTATGCGAACGTAAGAACCTATCACACCCGATCATCACGTGGTGCTTCGGAACGACGAACCTTAGCAACGGTGCACAGTTAGGGAGAACACATTTTTGATATTTTAATGAGGGATCATCTTATTTATGCTACCGTCGTTCTAAGCAAATAAGATGTAAAAACATGATAAACATCACATGCAATCAAATAGTGACATGATATGGCCAATATCATTTCGCTCCTTTGATCTCCATCTTTGGGGCGCCATGTTCATCATCGTCACCGGCATGACACCATGATCTCCATCATCATGATCTCCATCATCGTGTCTTCGTGAAGTTGTCATGTCAACTATTACTTCTACTACTATGGCTAACGCTTTAGCAATAAAGTAAAGTAATTACATGACGATTTAAGTTGACACGCAGGTCATAAATAAATAAAGACAACTCCTATGGCTCCTGCCGGTTGTCATACTCATCGACATGCAAGTCGTGATTCCTATTACAATAACAAGATCATCTCATACATCACATACATGATTCATCACAACTTCTGGCCATATCACATCACGAAGCACTTGCTGCAAAAACAAGTTAGACGTCCTCTAATTGTTGTTGCAAGTTTTTACGTGGCTGTTATAGGTTGCTAGCAAGAACGTTTCTTACCTACGTTAAAACCACAACGTGAATTGTCAATCTCTATTTACCCTTTATAAGGACCTTGTTCATCGAATCCGATCCAACTAAAGTGGGAGAGACAGACACCCGCTAGCCACCTTATGCAACTAGTGCATGTTAGTCGGTGGAACCGGTCTCACATAAGCGTACGTGTAAGGTTGGTCCGGGCCGCTTCATCCCACAATACCGCTGAACCAAGATAGGACTAGTAACGGCAAGAAGAATTGACAATTCGACGCCCACAACTACTTTGTGTTCTACTCGTGCATAGAAACTACGCATAGACCTAGCTCATGATGCCACTATTTGGGGATCGTAGCAGAAATTAAAATTTTCCTACGCATCACCAAGATCTATCCATGGAGTATTCTAGAAACGAGGGGATAGGAGAGCATCTATATACCACTTGTAGATCGCAACGGAAGCGTTCAAGAAGAACGTGGATGATGGAGTTGTACTCGCCGTGATCCAAATCACCGATGACCTAGTGCCGAACGGACAGCACCTCCGCGTTCAACACACGTATGGTCGGGATAACGTCTCCTCCTTCTTGATCCAGCAAGGGGGAAGGAGAGGTTGATGAAGATCCAGCAGCACGACGGCGTGGTGGTGGATGCAGCAGAGTTCCAGCAGGGCTTCGCCAAGCAACTACGGAGAGAGGGAGAGGTGTAACGGGGAGAGGGGGGTGCCAAGGCTGCAGGGTGCGGCTACCCTCCCTCCCCCCCTTTATATAGGCCCCCTAGGGGGGGCGCCGGCCCTGGAGATCCATCTCCAGTGGGGCGGCGGCCAGGGGGGGAGGCTTGCCCCCCAAGCCATGTGGGGCGCCCCCTGCCCTAGGGTTTCCAACCCGAGGCGCAGGGGGAGGCCCGTGGGGGGTGCACCAGCCCACTATGGGCTGGTTCCCTCCCCACTTCAGCCCACGGGGCCCTCCGGGATGGGTGTCCCCACCCGGTGGACCCCCGGGACCCATCTGGTGGTCCCGGTACAATACCCGCGACCCCCAGATCATCCCGATGGCCGAAACGACACTTCCTATATATAATTCTTTACCTCCGGACCACTCCGGAACCTCTCGTGACGTCCGGGATCTCATCCGGGACTCTGAACAACCTTCGGTTTGCTGCATACTAATATCTTTAACAACCCTAGCGTCACCGAACCTTAAGTGTGTAGACCCTACAGGTTCGGGAGACATGCAGACATGACCGAGACGATCTCTTGTCAATAACCAACAGCGGGATCTGGATACCCATGTTGGCTCCCACATGCTCCTCGATGATCTAATCGGATGAACCACGATGTCGAGGACTTAATCAATCCCGTACTCAATTCCCTTTGTCTATCAGTACGATACTTGCCCGAGATTCGATCGTCGGTATACCGATACCTTGTTCAATCTCGTTACCGGCAAGTCTCTTTACTCGTTCCCATAACACACCATCCCGTGAACAACACCTTGATCACATTGAACTCATTATGATGATGTCTTACCGAGTGGGCCCAGAGATACCTCTCCGTCATACGGAGTGACAAATCCCAGTCTCGATTCATGCCAACCCAACAGATACTTTCGGAGATACCTATAGTGCACCTTTATAGTCACCCAGTTACGTTGTGACGTTTGATACACCCAAAGCACTCCTACGGTATCCGGGAGTTGCATAATCTCATGGTCTAAGGAATGATACTTGACATTCAGAAAAGCTCTAGCAAACAAACTACACGATCTTTGTGCTATGCTTAGGTTTGGGTCTTGTCCATCACATCATTCTCCTAATGATGTGATCCCGTTACCAATGACATCCCCATGTCCATAGTCAGGAAACCATGCCTATCTATTGATCAACGAGCTAGTCAACTAGAGGCTTACTAGGGACACATTGTGGTCTATGTATTCACACATGCATTATGATTTCCGGTCAATACAATTATAGCATGAACAACAGACAATCATCATGAACAAGGAAATATAATAATCCTTTTATTATTGCCTCTAGGGCATATTTCCAACACCAAAATCCTCAACTACTTTCCCATATCTACATATGACCTAAACCCTAAGCCAAACTCGGTCATACCGATTCTTTCTATCCGGCGCCACCGAGTCTTCATATGTCATAAGCCACTGCCAAAACCCTAGCAAATCGGTTTCACCGATAGGGATCTCGGTCTCACCGAGATGGGATTGCAATCTCTCTGTTTCCTTTTCGTTACTTTTCGGTCTCACCGAAAGAGCGGATCGGTCCCACCGAGATTGCAATGCAAACTCTCTGTTTCCCTTTTGTAACTTTTCGGTCTCACCGAATGAGCAAATCGGTCCCACCGAGTTTGCCTGACCAACTCTCTGGTTAGCTAATTACCAAATCGGTCTCACCGAGTTTGTGTAATCGGTCTCACCGAGATTACGTTATGCCCAAACCCTAACCATATCTGTCCTACCGAGATGCATGTCAGTCCCACCGAAAAACTCTAACGGTCACTAGGTTTACCTTTTCGGTCCGACCGAGTTTGTTGATTCGGTCCCACCGAGATTGGTAAATTGTGTGTAACGGTTGGATTTTAAGTGGAGGCTATATATACCCCTCCACCTCCTCTTCATTCGTGGAGAGAGCCATCAGAACACATCTACACTTCCAACTCATATGTTCTGAGAGAGAACCACCTACTCATGTGTTGCGACCAAGATATTCCATTCCTACCATATGAATCTTGATCTCTAGCCTTCCCCAAATTGCTTTCCACTCAAATCTTCTTTCCACCAAATCCAAATCCTGTGAGAGAGAGTTGAGTGTTGGGGAGACTATCATTTGAAGCACAAGAGCAAGGAGTTCATCATCAACACACCATTTGTTACTTCTTGGAGAGTGGTGTCTCCTAGATTGGCTAGGTGTCACTTGGGAGTCTCCGACAAGATTGTGGAGTTGAACCAAGGAGTTTGTAAGGGCAAGGAGATCGCCTACTTCGTGAAGATCTACCGCTAGTGAGGCAAGTCCTTCGTGGGCGATGGCCATGGTGGGATAGACAAGGTTGCTACTTCGTGGACCCTTCGTGGTGGAGCCCTCCGTGGACTCGCGCAACCGTTACCCTTCGTGTGTTGAAGTCTCCACTAACGTGGATGTAGGATAGCACCACCTATTCGAACCACGGGAAAAACATCCGTGTCTCCAATAGCGTTTGAATTCTCCAAACCCTTCCCTTTACATTCTTGCAAGTTGCATGCTTTACTTTCCGCTGCCTATATACTCTTTGCATGCTTGCTTGAATTGTGTGATGATTGCTTGACTTGTCCTAAAGTTGCTAAAATCTGCCAAGAACTAAAATTGGGAAAATGTTAAGTTTTTATTTGGTCAAGTAGTCTAATCACCCCCTCTAGACATACTTCCGATCCTACACCTTCTGACCCGGCATCTTGAGCTGCAAATACACATAACAGGGCCGTGCCATGAACTTGGCGTAAGCCGGTCGCCCAAACATGGCGTGATATGGACTTTGGATTTTTACCACTTCAAACGTCAATGTCTCTGTCCTGGAATCATGATCATCTCCAAAGGCCACCTCCAAAGCTATCTTGCCAACAGGATATGCTGACTTGCCAGGCACCACACCATGAAACACCATATTGGACGGTTTGAGATTTTTGTCTGTTAGTCCCATACGACGGAAGGTCTCATAGTACAAAATATTGATGTTGCTCCCTCCATCCATGAGCACCTTGGTGAACTTGTAACCTCCCACCTGAGGAGCCACTACTAAAGCCAACTGACCCGGATTGTCAACCCGGGGAGGATGATCCTCTCTGCTCCATATGATTGGCTGCTCAGACCAACGTAGATAACGGGGCACGGCCGGTTCAACAGAGTTGACTGCCCGCTTCTGAACCTTCATGTCTCGCTTGTCTGCACCCGTGCCAATTCTTCTAATCAGTCCTAGGGTCAGAAGATCCCTGCCCTCCACCAAAGATCACCATACCTGGGACGGATGGGCTCCCAAAACTGCATCAAGGATGTTACCGTTTGGGTAATACCTCGCCCTTAGCACGCGCGCACTCAGTGACTCCGCATCCTGCAGCAAACGCCACACTTGCCTTGCAAGCAATGCCAGGTTAAAGAGCTCGACATCTCTGAATCCTATCCCGCCCATGTGTTTTGGTTTGCACATCGTCTTCCATGACACCCATGCAGGCTTTCTCTGGCTTTGTTTGCTTCCCCACCAAAACTTCCGAAGAAGACTGTTTATATGTTCACTGAGGCCTCTGGGTAATTTGAAACAAGACATCGAATATGTCGGGATAGATTGTGCGATGGATTTAATTATCACCTCCTTCCCCCCTGCAGACAAGCATTTCTCCATCCAGCCTTGAATATGTTTCCAAATCCTATCCTTCATATATCGGAAACTCCCTTTCTTGCTTTCGCCTACGTCCGTGGGTAGGCCTAAATATTTCTCCGAAAGTGACTCGTTCTGGACATCCAAAACATTCTTTATCTCATTTCTGGTGGCTTCCGGAACACCCTTCCTAAAATAGATTGATGATTTATCCGTGTTAATTTTTTGTCCCGAGGCATCACAGTAGGTTCTCAAGAGGTCACGAACCCGGGCTGCATTTTCCCCGTTGGCTTCAAAAAATAAAAGACTATCATCTGCAAAAAGGATATGATTAATAGCCGGTGCTGTATCTGCAACAGAAAGTCCTCGAACACCCGCACCTTGGTCTTTCAACAAGCATGATAGTCCTTCTGCAGCCAATAGAAATAGATACGGCGAGATCGGATCCCCCTGCCTCATTTCCCTCGTGGGGCTGAAATCTTGTAGACTTTCCCCGTTAAACAGAACCGAAAAGGATACGGAAGTGAAGACCCTTTGGACTTATTTTAAGATGGAAATGGACCTATTCGGACCTGGCCCCGAAGTCAATATGTGAGGCCATGGGTATGGGTCGGTCCATTTCATTAGAATTTTATGGTTTCATTGAATTATTGGGTACATGAGGCCGACCTAAAATTCAGTAAATTTTTGCACATTGGTATCCTCGTGTACTACCTTGTTCCGTTCACAGGTGTACACGCCATTAGCTGCCGCATTATGAGAATAATTATTAGGCCAGACAGCGCACGGGGCCAGGCTATATGTACTACCTTTGTCCCAAAATAAATGACTTACTTTTGTATTAACATTGTATTAAAATTAGTGTAAAGTCGAGTCACATAATTTGGGACGGAGGGAGTATATGCATGCATGCATGCTGTTCGTGCATTGCTGTAACACGAGGATACGAAATGGCCTAACTCAGGCTACATGCACGCTGCTCGTCCCTCGGGTCGCACGGTGCCGGTTCTATTGAGCCATTCAAGGCCAATCCATGGCTCATTGGCCTCGACTTTTTGGGTCGGGGCAGTGACCCAGCGCGTCGACCTGGCCCATTCCATTTTGAGACTTCTTCGTCGAGCATCATCGTGGGGTTCACTTTGTCTCGCTTTATGCGAGTCAACAACGAGCTCTTGCTGAAGGGAACGCCCAACTGGGTCGGTCCACTTGGCATCCCCGCCCGCCAGTGAACGAATTCAAAATTCTTGCGCATGCTTCCTTCTCCTCTTTCCTTTCTTTTTTCCTTTTTTGTTTTCTGTTCTCGCTTTTGCTTTATTTTGTATCATTTTTTATAATTTAGAATATATATATATATATATATATATATATATATATATATATATATATATATATATAGACACACACACACACACACACAAAAACACTCTTCAAAAAACATATTTGAAAATGTTGAATGAGTATTTGAATTTTTTGAATGAGTATTAAAAATGTGGAATGATTATTTTGAAACATGTTGAACAAGTACTTAAAAATATTGAATAAGCATTAAAAATGTTAACACATATTTGAAAAAACGTTGAATAAGTATTTAAAAATGTCAAAAGAGAATTTGAAAAATATTTAACAAGTATTTGAGAAAAATGTTGGACAAGTATTTGGAAAATGTTAAATAAGTATAAAAAATGACAAACAAGAACTTGAAAAATGTTGAACAAGTATTTGAAAAATGTTGAATAAGTATTTGAAAAATATTAAACACGTATTTGAAAAATGTTAAACAAGTGTTTGAAAAATGTTGAACGAGTTTTTAAAGAAATGTTGATCATGTAACCAAAGAAAAATCCAGCGAAAAAAATAAAAAAATCAGAGAAGAAGAAAAATAAAAGAAAAGAAAATGAAAAAAAAAGAAAAAAAAGAAGAAAACCGGCTCCAACCGCCTCTAGTAGGTCACGATCCTACTACTAACCAGTAACTGGAAGCGGACGCAGTGGTTAGCAGCGCCGGTTTTCCCTCTCGCGACCAGGGCACGCTCCTTTTCTTCCCCATTTTTCCAATCTCAGTTCGCTAGAATGTGGCGGCCTGACACTGTCTACTTCGACGCGAGTGTTTCCTCTCGACACGCTTAAGGCGAGAAATAGTCGCCGCTCATCATCGTGGCCTCGTGGACCTGATGACGCAAAATTCTGGGCCAGAAAACACCCCCAAAGTCCGTGACGCCGTCGTGCTACCGTGCTCTGGCGATTATCAAATGCTGCCCTCAGAAGATCTGCGCGGCCGTCCGGTTCCGCAAAAGCCATCACGTCTTTTTTAAACTCGAAAAGAAAGCCTGGAGCACCCCGAAACAGGACACAAGTAGCGGTGCCCAAAAGCCATCCCACCATGTCATTTCCGGTCCAAAGAGAAAGAAAGGCACTGCGCGGCGCTGCTACTGGCGCCCGGCCGCGCATCTCGCCACCACCAGGTACACACACGTACTACTACTGTACTACTACCAGGGAGTCTCTCGCAGCGCAGCTCCACCCGTGGGGTGGGGTGGCCTGTGCATCGCGTACGCGAGGACCGGGCACGGCGGGCAGCTTCGCGGCGACCGAGGGTTGTTGGACGGGACGCCTCGGCAGCTGCTTGCACTTTTGTCAAAAATGCCAAACGGAGACCGAGCTCCGTAGAGGCCTTTATTTGAAAACTTCAAAAATCAAAATTTTCAGTTTCAAAAAATTCTGAAATAAATACACATATACCTAGATACATAATGTACATGTATGAAAATTTTCAGGTCAAAATACATTAAAATGTGAGCTACAAAAAAAAGACAAATCTAAGGCTTTTTAGCATATGTACTCTTCATCTATAAAGTCCATGATTTTGTTTTTTTATGCAGCTCGCAATTCAAGGTATTTCATCCTGAAATTTTCCTCACATGCACTTTACATTCTTGCATACATGTGTATTTTTTTGCAGAATTTTTTGAAACTGAAATTTATGAATTTTGAATTTTTCAAAATAAAGGACTCCATGGAGCTCGGTCTCCAAAATGCCCTACTCCACTTTTGCCGCCTATATAGCTGCCTCTAAGCCTTTAGAGACCGCCTCTATACATTGCATGAGGTTGCCGCCTCATTTATTGCTTTGTAGACTCATTTTGCATTGGAAACCGCTAGGTGATGGTAACATATTATGTTACTTTATTTGTCTCTCTCCTCTTTAATTAGATGACACATCATCTTTTTGCTTATGTAGCATCTATGTTACTACTTATGTTACTTTCACTATAACTAACCTAATAAAATAGATGTGCCCTAGTTATTGCACATCTAAGTGGCTCAATCAAGCATAGAAAGAAAAAGAAAAAGGAAACAGAAAATACCCACACGAATCTCCACGTAAGATCAATGACATAGGATTTAGATGTGCAATACTTATAGCACATTTAGATGTGCTTTAGCAAAACTGAATAAAAAATCCTTGGCATCGCCTCTAAGCTAAGAGGCTGCCTCCAAGCTTTTGTTTCAACTAAAGTACTCATCTGTCCCTACATGTCATCCACTTTGTTGAGTCTCCCAACTGAAAAGTGAATCAGATATCAACTTGGTTATTGTTTTTTGGGACCGCTATAGAGGCTGCACTCAAATGCCATACATTACAGCATTTTTGACTAACCTTAGAGGCAGCAATGTGGACCCCAGCTTAGAGGCAATGCTGCCTCCAACCACTGTGGATGCCCTTCACATGCGCTGCATCCAGAGAGATCTCCGTGTATCCTGTCCCGGATCGCCGTAGGCTTTCAGGCGGCCAGGCCTAGCCGTTTCCACTTGTGGGTTCGCGGCAGACGGTGCGTAGGCTTTCGCGTCGCCCAGGTCCTAGCGTTTCCGTTCCGGGATGGCGTGTGTGTCGGGTCCGGGGGCCTCTGCGCCCTCCAACACGCGTGTACGTATCCCCCAGCCCCAGGGTCACGATGACACCATCGGGACGGCCACGTTGCCGAAACAAGGGACGGAGTACACCAAGCGGGAGCGGAGTACTACTGCTTTGATGATTCCCCTGCCGCTGCGTCGTCAGGACCGACCGTAGGTCCTCCTCACCACGTCTGAAAGCAAAGCGGCCAGCACGGCGCAAAGGCTGCGTCGCGTACGCCGCGACAGGACTGGATGCACTGTTGCGGCTTTGACTGCCCGCGGCCGGTAAAAATGAGCGAGGCCGTGGCGCCGACGCGCTGTGGAAAGCGACGCCAGCTTGCGATGTTCGCCTTTTGAAAATTTGGAGCATGGGAACACCAAAATACTTGGAGTAGATGGGAGCACTAGATATTTCTCAGAAGGATTAAGATACTACCACTAGCTAGTGTATTTAGTGTATCATGCTGTTGCTATAGAAAGTAACGGTTCCTTTTACCACTTGCAGCTAGTGGGAGGTCGTGGTCCTTTCCATCCAGTAAACTAATGCAAATTCCAGAAAATGTAAAGTAATACCGAAAGCTTCGCCACTAGATTGATAGCAGCAGCAGCATCTTTGAGGTAATGATCGTGTACGTACGTACGCTGGGTTAAAATAACGTTGCAAGAGCCGGAAGGGACGATATTAAATTTGTCGGCCGAGCCGATTTGGACCTTGTGGTGTACTATCAACCATAACAACTGCTTGCCAGTCGCCACCGGTTTACTAGTAGTACTTTGGAACGATTGACATCCCGTTTCCAGTCCCACTTGATTAGGCCAGTGAGCTTGGTACACGGTGCAATAAATAAAAATCTTCGACAAAATCCTTGCGAATAGATTGGCCAAGGCCCAAGGAGCTTCCAAATATCGTGGGCATGCACCAGATGAGCGCTTTCGTCAAGGGTAGATCCATCCACGACAATTTCATGCTCGTACAGAGCATGCTGCGCCGACTACATGCACTCGGGGAGCCAGCGGTGATGCTAAAACTTGACATATCAAAAGCTTTCGATTCCGTCCAGTGACCTTTCATGGTGGATGTTCTTTCTCAAATGGGTTTCAGTTCATGGTGGATTGATTGGATCTGTGGCCTGCTCATGAGCTCCTCAACTCGTATCATGGTGAATGGGGCCCCAGGGAGACCGATTCTGAACAGACAAGGCCTGAGACAGGGTGCTCCGCTCTCACCTATGTTGTTCCTGCTCATCATGGAGCCACTGTAGAAGTTGTTTCAGCTAGCTGTGGACAAGGCCCTGCTCTCCCCGCAGGCCTCACGAGGATTGGCTCAACGGATCTCCATGTTCGGTGATGATGTGATGATATTCTTAAGACCTGAGCTCGTGGACCTCTAGGCGTGTGCAGCTATTCTACAGTTATTTGGTGAGGCCTCGGGCTGCGTGTCAACCTTGCAAAGTGTGCCGCCCTTCCAATACGTTGCACTACCAGGCAGATGGAGCAATTGCCACAAATTCTTGGATGCCCTATTTAGTCTTTCCCATGCAAGTACCTCAGATTACCTCCGATCATCAGAAAGCAAACAACAACGCAACTCTCCAGACTCGTGGGCCAATTGGCACGAGTGCTGCCAAGTTGGAAGGGTGCCAACATGCCCAAGAGTGGAAGAATGCTGCTTGTCAAGTCAGTGCTATGTGTTATTCCTATCCATGCGATGATGGCACTCGATATCCCACACAAGACGATCACGACCATTATCAAGATATGTAGAGGCTTCCTTTGGAGCGTGACAACTCATGAAAACGACGGACAGTGTGCGGTAGCATGGGATGAAGTTTGTACCCTGCGACGGGCAGGTGGTTTGGGCATCCCGGACCTCAAGTGGCTCAACACTGCAATGCAAGAGCGGTGGCCATGGCTGAAGAAGATGGACCCAGCAAGACCCTGGAACGAGTTTGACATCCAAGTCCCCAAGGAGGCAACCCAGCTGTTTCAAACAGTATCACGTGATCGGCAATGGGCAAAGTACCCTATTCTAGGTGGACCGATGGGTGGAAGGATACAGAATTCAGGAGTTGGCACCGGCCCTCTATGGCCACGTCAGTACTGCTACCAGATCTGCCAGAACAGTGCAGCAGGGCCTCCTACATGGAGCATGGGCTTTGGACGTGACTGCGGGCATTTCACAGCCGGCGCTCAACGAATACCTAATGCTATGGGAGAGGATCGCAGGGACCCAGCTTAGAGACAAGGTGGGTTTGGTGCAATGGGCTTGGGAGGAGAATGGCTCATATTCAGTAAAGTCAGCCTACAACACAAAATTTTGGGGCGCGAAGTGGCACCAGCAGCGCAGTTCACTTGGCAATCCAAAACGCCTTTGAGATGACTTTTTCGCATGGCTGGCCCTCCGAAACAAATGGTAGACCTCAGATTAGCTAGACGGGGCATGGACCACCAGGAGAGGTGCCCTCTTTGTGATCAGGTGGAGGAAAGCATCGATCATCTCCTGGTCCAGTGCGTCCACGCGAGAGAGTTTTGGACTCGGCTGTGCACTGCCTTGGGCAGGCACGACTGGATATCAACGAGCACTACGAGCCTTCTCAACTGGTGCACGAGCAAGGGTGGAGATGGGGCCAGCGCAAAGTACATCAGAGCCTTGATTATCTTAGGGATGTGGATGATATGGAAGCACTGCAACACCGTCGTTTTTGAGAATGCCACACCGTCCTTGGGGGGCCTTGTGCGGAAATTTGAGGATGAGTGTCGATCATGGAAAGTGACGGGAATCATCAAGGCCAACACTGACGCCTTTCTAGTGGCTCTAACCGCGGGAAATGATGCGAGGAATTAGATCTCTTAGCTTGTGGTGTATGTGGAGTAGAGTGCATGTAAGAATGATGTAACGATTGTGGACGGGGCTCTTCACCCCTCTCCTTCTTTAATATAAAGTACGCACACTCGTGCGTATTTGAGAAAAAGTCCCACTTGATTCGATCTGCAGGACATCGAATTACCCTCTTTGTAGGCTTATCGATCATTGCATTTTCAGCTAGCCATTTTAATTGAACATGAGCCGCTTTTCTTAATTCAAAACACATACAATTTTATCCATTCGAAATAATAGTTATATCATCCATGAGAAAGGGTACAATTACACTCAAGGGCTTCTCAAACTAATCAAGAGTAAAAGAAAATCTATCCAAGCTAACAATTTCATGAGCAAATTTATTAGCTTCTCTATTACAACGTCTGAAAGTAGACATAGAAAAGTCACATGCAATATAATAACAATCGTGAAAAACTACCACCTTCAATCCTATAGATCGTCTTCCATTCATCATGGTGTCAATAATTTTTAACGAGGCGACTGCAACCCGTCTATTGCGCAAGGCAATGACCGAATCTAAGTGTCGTGGCTTCAACTTGGATTCGTTAATATAGTTTCTCGTTAAAAATTATTGACACCATGATGAGGAGGGAGTTGTCCACCCTCGTCCCTGCCTTGTTCCGACACTTTGCCGAAGGGGGAAATCATCACCGGAGGCCATCTTCATCATCCCGACAGCCACCATGATGAGGAGGGAGTAGTCCACCCTCGGGGCTGAGGGTTTGTACTAGTAGCTATGTGTTTAATCTCTCTCTCTCTCTCTCTCTCTCGTGTTCTTGAGATGGCATGATCTTGATGTATCGCGGGCTTCGTTAATATAGTTGGATCATATAGTGTTTCTCCCTCTCTATCTTGTTGTGATGAATTGAGTTTTCCCTTTGAGATTTCATTCTTATCGGATCAAATATTTTTATGGATTTGGGAGCACTTGATATATGTCTTGCATATGAATACCCGTGGTGACAATGGGGTATTATATTCATTCACTTGATATATGTTTTGGCACTCAACTCACGGATTCCCGAGGTGACATTGGGGTAATCTATGCATAGGGGTTGATGCACGTTTTCATCCTACTTTCTCTGGTAGAAATCTTGGGGCACTCTTTGAGGTTCATTGTGTTGGATTGAGTATTATGAATCAGAATTTGTTTTGGTGTTATTTTAGTACAAAATCTTGGGAAGATCGATCGGAAAGGATAATTTGGTGTTATTTTTGTATGAATTCTTGGATAGATCGATCGGAAAGAATAACTTTGAGGTGGGTTTTGTACCCTGCAAACAATTTCTTCTTATGTTCTCCACTAGATAAGAACTTTGGAGTGATTCTCCATCACACTTTGTGGGATGGTTATATGACCCAATTAGATTAGCATTGTTGAGAGATTGCACTAGCGAAAGTACAGACCCTAGGCTTCATTTTCAAGCATTGCAATACCATTTGTGCTCACTTTTATCGATTGCTACCTGGCTATTTTTATTTATTCAGATTATAAAAATATATTTCTACCATCCATATTACACTTTTATCACCATCTCTTCGTCGAACTAGTGCACCTATACATTTTGCCATTGTATTGGGTGTGTTGGGGACACAAGAGATTTCTTGTATTTGGTTGCAGGGTTGTTTGAGAGAGACCATCTTCATCCTACGCCTCCCACAGATTGATAAACCTTAGGTCATCCACTTGAGGGAAAATTGCTACCATCCCACAAAACTCTACGCTTGGAGGCCCAACACGAGTCTACAAGAATAAAGTTGGGTAGTAGACATTAAGCTCTTTTCTAGCGCCGTTGCGGGGGAGGTGAGTGCTTGAAGGTATATCTTTTTATCTTGCAATTGAATCTTTTAGTTTCTTGTTTTATCACTAGTTTGGTTTATAAAAAGAAAACTACAAAAAAATTGAAATTGAGGTTGCCTCATATTGTTCATCTTTATAATGTATTTCTTGAAAATGATGGATCGGAAAATTGTGCTCAATTGATAGAAGAAGAATTCAATAAAATATTTGGCATAAATTCCATGAATGATAAGCATGATTACAATGGTTCTAGCATTAATTCTTTGAGTGTCCATAATCCCATGCAAAGCCATAAGCTTGGGGATGCTATGTTTGATGAAGATGATATTTTTAGTCCCCTAAGTTTTGATGAGAAAATTTATTATGATGAAAGCATGCCTCCTAGCTATGATGATTATATTGATGAAAGTGGATTTGGATAGGTCATGACTTTATTTAGTGATAAATCCACTATTTTGGAAGAGGTTTCAATTGATTATGACAACAAAGTTCCTATTTATGATGATTATGGTGACGACATGTATGCTATATTGAATAATGATAACCATGAAACTTGTCATCATGATTTTAATGTTCAATTTGATTATTCCAATCAAGTACCTCATGATAGTTATTTTGTTGAGTTTGCTCCCACTACTATTCATGATAATAAATTTGCTTATGTGGAGAGTAGTAAACTTTTTATGCATATGTATCATGAAAAAATGTTTTATGTGATAGTTATGTTGTTGAATTCATTCATTATGCCACTAAAAATTATTATGAGTGGGAAGTATGCTCATATATATTTCAACAACATCAAGTTTCCTCTCTTTGTGTTGAAAATCTTGAAGTTTTGCTTGTTTTGGCTTCCTACGCTAGTTGATTCTTGCTCCCATAAATTGTTTGCGCACAAAATCCCTATGCATATGAAGTGAGTTATACTTAGATGTGCTAGTAATATGCTTCATGATGCTCCTGTTATGTTTCATTCCTTTACTTTTATGCGAGCATCATTGAAATCATCATGCCTAGCTAAAAATACATTAGAGAAAAGCGCTTGTTGGGAGACAACCAAATATTTATACGTATTGTTTTTGTGTGTTCACATGATTAAGCTACTGTAGTAATCATGTTTTCTTGCTTTTGTTTCAATAAAGTGCCAAGTAAATTCTTTGGGATAGTGTGGATGATAGTTGACTTGATTTTGTGCAAAAACAAAAACATTTGCGCTCACTCTAGGAATTTTCAAAATTCACTGGAACGTGCTTTTGATCTGAATTATTTACAAATTATTGATACAAAAATTGCCTACGTTGTCCTAGATTTTTTAAAGTGGCAGAAGTATAGTCTTTGTTTAGATCATTTTAGGTTGTTCTGTTTTTGACAGATTTTGTTTTCAATGCATAGTTTGCTAGTTTCCTAGTTTCTATGGCTTATATTGCTCAATATAAATTGTGAAAATAAAAAGGTACAGTAGGAATTGTGTGATAACAATTACGAATCTTGTCTTTGATAGTACCATAGTGAATTGTTTGCTCTTTATCATACTAACCTATCTCATGAAGTTCCGTTAAGTTTTGTGTGATTGAAGTTTTCAAGTTTTGGGTGAGATATCAATATGAGGAGAATAAGGAGTGACAAGACCCTAAGCTCGGGGATGCCCAGGGCACCCCCAATGTAATATTCAAGGAAGATCAAAGCAACTAAGCTTGGGGATGCCCCGGAAGGCATCCCCTCTTTCGTCTCCAACATTATCGGGAACCTCACATGGGCTATATTTTCATTCTTCACATGATATGTGCTTTTCTTGGAGCGTCATTTTATTTTGTTAGGATTTTCTTGTTGTTATTTATATAATGTTTTGCATCTTTTATTTCAATATAGAAATGTCAAGTATAGCCTCTCTGATGCTTATTTTGCAAGTCTATATGTGGTTGTTTGAAAACAGAAAGTTGCATGCTAGTGCATGAATTCTTGAGAAAAGTTAGAATGTGATAAAATGTTGAAATTTTCTGGACAATAAGCTATGATAAATTATCTATAGTGTGGTAAAATTTCAGATTTTTTGGAGTTAGAGAAGTATAAATCTTCTTGCATTCTTTACAAACTGTCCTGTTTAGACAAATTGTTGTTATGTTTGCATTGTTTGCATATTTTTGTTTGTTTAATGATTCTATTTGAGGATAGGACTATTAAATATGCAGAGGCATTTAGTAGGTAATGTTAAATAATAATTTTAGTGATTTGCTAAAGTAGAGAATGATAAGGTTTTGCATTGATTTATACTAACTTATCTCACGAGATCTTGTTGAGTTTTGTGTGGATGAAGTTTTTGAAATTTAGGGAAACCGTGATATGAGAGGAATTAAGGAGACACAACAACTCAAGCTTGAGAGGCATCCCAAATTAATATTTCAACGAGTCTCAAGCACCTAAGCTTGGGGATACCCCGGTAGGCATCCCACCTTTCTTCTTCAACAATTATCGGTTAGTATCGGTTGAGCCTAAGTTTCTGCTACTTCACACGAGTTGTGCTATTCTTGAAATGTCATTTTTTTCTTACTGTTTTAATAAAATACTTAGATCTGAAGGTTTTTAAATAAGAGAGAGTCCTCACATAGTTACCTATTTACTTAACTACTCATTTGGTCTTCACTTTATATCTTTTTGGAGTAGTTTGTCGAACAATCTCATGCTTCACTTATACTATTTTGAGAGTTGATAATAGTGATGACAATTTGCACAAGCTATGAAATTGGTCCCAAAGTGATGGATATTCAAGAAGGATATAATAAAAACTTTCATGTAGATCATTGGATATGATAAGTTTGATTCCTTGCGATAGTTTTGTGATATGAAGATAATAATATGTGAGACATGTTGGTGAGTAATTGTGCTTTAGTAGGAATATTGGTGTTAAGGTTTGTGATTCCCTACGCAAGCACGAAAGTCAATAGTTATGCAATGAAGTTACATCCTACTTGCGGTGCATTATTATTCGGTGTTAGTTATGTTTAATGCTCCTTTATGATCGTTTTCCTTTCTTGGTTAGTCGCTTCTCAATCGATTTGCTAGCCTCCACTTGTACTAAGTAGGAATACTACTTGTGCATCCAAAATCCTGAAACCCAATTATGCCATATGAGTCCACCATACCTACCTATATGCGGTATTTTCACGCCGCTCCAAGTAAATTTGTATGTGCTTTTCAGAATGAATTTCGTTTTTGTGTGCCCATACCGCTCATGAAGTGGCAGGGGGTGGACAATATTTTTTCCATGCTAGATGTGCTACTCTCCAGATGAGTGTTTATTCACTTGTCATTGCACGAGAGTGTGGCAGGTAATAGGGATGCCCAGTCCCGAAATAAAAAAAATACTTTTTGTTGTCAAATAATAAATTCCTTGGGAAGTGTTGGTATGGAAGGCACCCGTGGATACGACTAGCAATGGATTCTGAAAGAATGGTGGAAAAAGGAATAAACTTTATTTTATGTTTGGGAACCGCCTATGATTTATCTAGCATGGAAAGTATTGGGAATTCTTGTCATTTTCGTTGACAGGAAAATCATGCCTCTCAAAACAATTTTATCTCTCAATATAAGCTTTGAGCTCTGGCACCTTTATGCTTCCCTCTGCAAAGGGCCTTTCTATTTGCTTTATGCAATTTTTGATTTTATTTTGAGTCTTCATCTTCTCTTATAAAGCACCAACTAGGGAGCACTATGATCATACTTGTGCTTGGATGTAGCTAATATTCAAGTGTGTTTCATGAATGGATCAATGACTGAGGATAATGGGCTAGGGATAGCTTTATTTAGCGTTGATATTTTGAAAGATATGGTTGCTTGTTGACATGCTTGTGTATTGATGTTTTCATGTCAAATTATAGACTGTTGCTTTGAATCATTCAAGTCTGCTACAAAAGAAAAGAGTATGTGATGAATATCATAGGTAGCATTCCACATCAAAAATTCCGTTTTCAATTGCTACTCTATCATGATGAGTTTTATGAGAAAGAGTTGTTGTTATGATGCTAGGAAAATTGATTGAAATTATCATTGATCAAATTTATGCACTTTGCTAGCATTCACACTTCATAAATGATTTCTTTTATCATTTACCTACTTGAGGACGAGTAGGAATTAAGCTTGGGGATCCTGATACGTCTCCAATGTATCTATATTTATGAAGTATTCATGCCATGTTTACAACAATTTTATATGGTTTTGGTATGATTTCAATAGAACTAACCCGGACTAACGTTGTTTTCAGCAGAACTAACGTGGTGTTGTTTTTTGTGCAGAAATCAGAGTTCCCCAAATGCAACAAAACTTATTGACAAATTTTTGGAAGAAAAGAGGCACTAGAAGATTCGTGAGAGGGCTAGAAGAGCCATGAGGTGGGAACAACCCAGCAGGGCATGCCAGCTCCCTCTGGCATGCCCTGGTGTCTTGTGGGCCCCTCGTGGCCCATCTTCACGTGAAACCAACGCCCAAAAATCCTATAAATACTGAAACCCCAGACATAACCCTATATTGGAAGTTCTGCCGCCGCAAGCCTCTGTATCCAAGAAAAATGAATCTGGACCCTGTCCCGGCACTCTGCCGGAGGGGGAAATCATCACCGGAGGCCATCTTCATCATCTCGGCGGCCACCATGGGGGTAAGGGTTTGTACCAGTAGCTATGTGTTTAATCTCTCTCTCTCTCTCTCTCTCTCTCTCTCTCTCTCGTGTTCTTGAGATGGCACGATCTTGATGTATCGTGGGCTTTGTTAATATAGTTGGATCATATGGTGTTTCTCCCTATCTATCTTGTTGTGATGAATTGAGTTTTCCCTTTGAGATTTCGTTCTTATCTGATTGAATATTTTTATGGATTTGAGAGCACTTGATATATGTCTTGCATATGAATACCTGGTGACAATGGGGTATTATATTGATTCTCTTGATATATGTTTTGGCACTCAACTCGCGGATTCCTGAGGTGGCATTGGGGTAATCTATGCATAGGGGTTGATGCACATTTTCATCCTACTTTCTCTGGTAGAAATCTTGGGGCACTCATTGAGGTTCTTTGTGTTGGATTGAGTATTATGAATCTGAATTTGTATTGGTGTTATTTTAGTATGAACTCTTGGGTAGATCGATCAGAAAGGATAAGTTGGTGTTATTTTAGTACGAACTCATGGATAGATCGACCGGAAAGAATAACTTTGAGGTGGCTTCATACCCCACAAACAATTTATTCTTATGTTCTCCGCTAGATAAGAACTTTGGAGTGATTCTTCATCGCACTTTGAGGGATGGTTATATGATCCAATTCGATTAGCATTGTTGAGAGATTGCACTAGCGAAAGTACGAACCCTAGACCTCATTTTCAAGCATTGCAATACCGTTTGTGCTCACTTTTATCGATTGCTACATTGCTGTTTTTATTTATTTAGATTATAAAAATATTTCTACCAACCATATTACACTTTTATCACCATCTCTTCGCCGAAGTGCACCTATACAATTTGCCATTGTATTGGGTGTGTTGGGCACATAAGAGATTTCTTTTATTTGGTTGCAGGGTTGTTTGGGAGAGACCATCTTCATCCTACGCCTCCCACGGGTTGATAAACCTTAGGTCATCCACTTTAGGTAAAATTGCTACTGTCCTACAAAAATCTTCCCTTGGACATCACCCGGCTGTCACGGGAGGGTAGGACAAAAGATGTCATGCAAGTTCTTATGATAATCATGTATGGCTAAATATGGAATACATGCATGCATTATATTGATGAATTGGAGCTATTGTGTATTGCTCTAGGTTGTGACTGTTATATGATGAATGTCATCCAACACAAAATATCCATCACTGGTTGATCTTTGCTAAGTTACTATTATCGTTGTTGTTGTTGTTGTTGTTACAATCACTACAAAGCTGCTACGGTTGTTATTACTGTTACTATAGCCACTATTGCCACTACTATCAAACTATCATATTACCGTGCTACTAAACACTTTGTTACAGATATTTAGTTCTCCAAGTGTGGTTTAATTGACAACTCAACTGCTAAGCTCATAAATATTCGTTGGATCCCCTTGTGTCGAATCAATAAATTTGGGTGAAATACTACCGTCGAAGACTATCGCGATCCCCTATACTTATGGGTTATCATAGCATTTGGTTAGGAAGCAATAACATAGTTAGCCACTAGAGCATGTAACCCCATAGAAATCTGATGAGCATCTTGAACTTTCTCTCTATAAAGAAGTTTACATCTTTCCCACAATAAATACCAAGCAATAATGGCGCCATCTCACGAATATTCTGAAGACCTCAGATAGACAAATCCTGGCAGAAGGAGTAATAACTTCAGAATTGCCTCACTAACACACTCAACCTAACCGACACGATCAACCTCACATGCTCTTCTAATAAATTTTTCCATCCCTAGCATTCTTCAAACCTCTTTTGCTTTGAAGCACTGAATCACATGTGCTTTGTATCTTCTACACCAGAAGATGTGCATCGGGGCGGGACTGCCATATGTCTATCAAAAAAGCGTAACATGACACGGGAGAGTGACATGCAACATTACATAAAAAATGTTTGTTTATCTTTGCCGGGCAAGATAACTCCCAAATATTGCTGATGACCTGCAAGTGCACGGGGGTTATTTGTAGACTTTTCGGAATAAGAGAATCAATCCCACATGGAGCACAAAAATATACTTTGTCTCTGGTAGGGGTTGACAAAATTGTGCTTGCGACTTTGTTGCAATCCAAAAACATAAGTTTTAACTATGGCAAGGTGTTGTGAACACAGTAATAAATGCAGAGTAAAATGAAAGGGTGTAGAACGTGAAATGGAAGTTGTGGGAATCAATAAGGCTGAAGGATTCTCAGGGAGTTTGATTGCCCATTAGTATGTATCTAACACGAGCTATGCCTAAGCGTAAGTCGGGGTTTGGATTCCTAAGCCACTCTATATGTTTCCATAAGTGGGTGGAGCCAAGTACAGATGTGAACTCCAGAATTGTCTCGCCAACAGATCAACTTCCTTGTCCCCGAAGATCACCTTCAAGTCGATTTGTCCAAGGGGCTGCGCCTATCGGCCTTGCATGAACCCGTGGAAGCCGATGAATCAGGGGCTCAAACGAGACTTGGAAATTCTCATCTTAGCTAGGGTACGAGGGAAGATGACGTTGATCCTATTGCCTCATTCATGAGGACTTGGGAGAGGCGAAAGTTGTTGACGACCAGATCTACCACCTGTGTGAAGTTCCTTGAGGGATGCAAGTCAGGAGGTCGATGTGATCGAAGAGTATGATGGACTCGGAGCACAAAAAAAATTCCGTAGATGTTGGTGTAGTCACGTAGATTACACGATGTGTGAGCTTCTAGGCCCGCCATATATCAGCGACCTGAAAGATCATTTGTACGCTTTTTCGATCGGGCATACTGGTGGGTTGATGAAGATCAAGCCGTTCCGAGGTCGGCCGAGATCGGCGCTTCCTCCTATGCTAAGGGTGATGGAAAAGCGCAGAGGCACACGGTGTCGCCATGTTGGTCAAAGTAGAACCCATGGCTCCCGAAGGGCATGGTGCTGATGGGGGGTGGTATCATCATAGGGAAGGCCTTGTTCATTGGTGAGGAAGTTGAAGGATATGAAAATGAAAGTTTGGCCCGACATGAAGTCGCCGGCCATGGCTATATATCCCATCTGGGCTCGACCTTCGACCGACATAGGTGTGTACCCTGTGTATGGCACATTGATGTCTACTACGCAACTTTATCCTTGTAGACGTTGTTGGGCCTCCAAGGGCAGAGTTTGGTAGGACAACATCAAATTTCCCTCAAGTGTATGACCTAAGGTTTATCAATCTGTGGGAGGCGTAGGATGAAGATGGTCTCTCTCAAACAACCCTGCAACCAAATAACAAAGAGTCTCTTGTGTCCGTAACACACCCAACACACCCAACACACTCAACTCTTGTAATACTCATATTCATCAAGATCAATCAAGCAGGAAGTAGGGTATTACCTCCATAGAGAGGGCCCGAACCTGGGTAAACATCGTGTCCCCTGTCTCCTGTTACCATCGACCTTAGACGCACAGTTCGGGACCCCCTACCCGAGATCCGCTGGTTTTGACACCGACATTGGTGCTTTCATTGAGAGTTCCACTGTGCCATCGACAAAAGGTTCGATGGCCCCTTCGATCGTCGATAGTGACGCTGTCCAAGGAGAAACCTTCCTCCCCGGACAGATCTTTGTATTCGGCGGCTTCGTACTGTGGCCAACTCGCTTGGCCATCTGGAGCAGATCGATAGCTACGCCCCTGGCCACCAGGTCAGATTTGGAAGCTTGAACTATATCACGGATATCCGTGGAGACTTGATCTTCAACGGATTTGAGACCGCGGCGATCGCTCCCCTCGCTCCGATGAACATGACTTAAATATGTCATCGGACCATATTCAGGAGATGGTTCCTGTAATTGCTACGGCCTTAGATCCGGAGCAGATCGCGCCATCTGAAGCCATAGAGTCCGCCGTGTTGGAGCCGCACACAAACTCAACACCTTGCAATATCTGCGTCAATGGAATTCCGGACTCGTTTCCAGCTATAAGTTCCGAACCACGTATGCTTGCGGACACCGAGCTGGATCGGTTATCGATCTTCGAGTTCAGCGCCGCAGACATCTTCCAACACTCGCCCTTGGGCGATGTGCTAAATTCATTAAAGAACCTGTCCTTGGCGGGGGATTCACAACTAAACTATGTCCGGTTCGAACTAGAGGCTGATGATGGAGAATTTCGCTTCCCACCCGCCACCCACTTCATAGCGACTGTCGAGGACTTAACCGACATGCTTGATTATGGCTCCGAAGACATCGACGGTATGGACGACGATGCCGACAAGGAGCAAGGCCAAGACCCGCCATTCACTACACGTTGGACGGCCACCTCTTCGTACGATGTGGACATGGTTGACACACCTAAAAAAGCTAGCGATGATGACAAAGAAGATCCAGTTGCGAATAAACCTCCTGAGACACAATCCAAGCGTCGGCGCCCTAAACGCCGTTCTAAGTCACGTCGCTCAAAAGACAGCAACACGGGCACCGGAGAAAATAGTACTCCGGACGACGCCGAAAACAATGAAGACCCTGTTGGAGCAACATGCGAACAGGAGGAACACGAAAACAGGCAAGTTAACCCTGATAAATAGGCCATGCCCAACGACTCGGATGACGATAGTTATCGTCCACTCTCCAAGAATGAGGAGAGCCTCGGCAACGAGGATTTCATCATGCCTGAGGCACCCCTCAAGCAGGAGCGCTTCAAGCGCCAGCTAATAGCTACTGCAAGAAGCCTGAAGAAGAAGAAGCAGCAGCTTCAAGCTGATCAAGACCTACTCATTGACAGATGGACTGATGTCCTGGCAACCGAAGAATACGGCCTCAAGCGTCCAGCCAAGAGTTACCCAAAGCGCAGACTGCTACCTCAGTTCAATGAGGAGGCGCCGGTGCCCATACCTCCCTCGCGCAATGCGGAACGACCACCACGTGGTCGAGAAAGTGCGGCGGACCGACCACCCCGCGGTCGGGATAAAACGACAACTCAGGCCGAACAGCAGCCCGCCCCACCGCCTCGTAAAAACATAGACAAAACAGCTCGGGACTATACATACGACCTTCGGTAGGACCTGGATAGTAGAGCAGGACACACTAGATCAATCTATGGATCGCGAGGACGCTTTTCGACTCGTGATGACGACTACCTATTCGAACGTGACAAACCTAGTCACGCCCAGGCCGATAACCGCAGGCGGACTTCATCGGAGGTGCGCGGCGACGCGACCCGATATAGAGGCGCTGCACACCCTCTTTGCTTCACAGATGAAGTAATGGACCATGAATTCCCCGAGGGGTTCAAGCCCGTCAATATTGAATCATACGACGGAACAACCGATCTCGCAGTATGGATCGAGGATTTTGTTCTCCACATCCATATGGCCCGTGGAGACGACCTCCACGCCATCAAATACCTCCCACTAAAGCTCAAAGGGCCAGCTCGACACTGATTAAACAGCCTGCCTGAAAATTCCATTGGTAGCTGGGAGGACTTAGAAGAAGCTTTTCTTGACAACTTCCAAGGTACTTATGTCCGACCACAAGACGCCGATGACCTAAGTCACATAGTCCAACAGCCTGGAGAATCAGCCAGAAAATTCTGGACTAGGTTCCTAACCAAGAAGAACCAAATAGTTGACTGTCCGGATGCCGAAGCCCTAGTGGCCTTTAAACATAGCATCCGTGACGAATGGCTCGCCCGCCACCTCGGCCAAGAAAAGCCGAAATCCATGGAAGCCCTCACGACACTCATGACCCGCTTTTGCATGTGTGAGTATAGCTGGCTGGCTCGTAGCAAAAACACACCCAGCGAGGTAGGCCCCTCCGAGGCCAAAAACAGGACCGGCAAGCTCCGGTGCAATAGACACAAACGTCGAAGCAATGACGATAACACCGATGACACTATATTTAACGCCGGCCAGCGGAAGAAGCCCTATAAAAGGAACAGTGAGGGACCATCCAGCTTGGACCGCATACTCGACCGTCCGTGTCAGATACATGGCACCCCAGACAAACAAGCCAATCATACCAACAGAGATTGCCGGGTTTTCAAGCAAGCCAGCAAGTCAAATGCCGAGAGCAAGGAAATGGGATCGCAAAGCAAGGATGACGACGAAGAGCCCCGGTAGCCGAACACTGGGGGACAGAAGAAATTTCCCCCTCAAGTCAAAATAGTGAACATGATATATGCTACACACATCCCCAAAAGGGAGCGCAAGCGCGCACTCAGGGACGTCTATGCGGTAGAGCAAGTCGCCCCAAAATTCAATCCGTGGTCGTCATTCCCGATTAGCTTTGTTCGTCGAGATCATCCAACTAGTATCCGTCATGGCGGTTCGGCAACACTGGTCCTCGACCCAATCATTGACGGATTTCACCTGACACGAGTCCTAATGGACGGTGGTAGCAGCCTCAACCTGCTCTATCAGGATACAATGCGCAAAATGGGCATTAATCCCTCACGAATCAAGCCCACAAAGACTACCTTTAAAGGAGTCATACCAGGCGTAGAGGCCCGTTGTACGGGATCAATCACGCTGGAGGTGGTCTTCGGTTCCCCAAACAACTTCCAAAGCAAAGAGCTATGTCGGGGAAACTGCCTCCACGAGCACCTATGGGGACGGAGCCCCTTTTCGGTTCGGCGGGGGGCGGAGGTCGCACGAAGAGCAGATCGAGGCGAGGCACACGAGCGGTTTTACCCAGCTTCGGAGCTCTTCGGAGAGATAATACTCCTACTGCTGCTTTGTGGTTGGTATTGAGTTCTTGCTCGGGAGCGCTGAGTGCTACAGTACACACAAGAGGCTAACGAGACCGAGCATTCCTCTCCCTTTTCTCCCCCTACGTTGCGCATGGGCCTCCTTTTATATGCTCAAGGGGTTTCCAACAGGTGGCAACGTAGGCAAGGGTAAAAATGGAAAGGTGCTGCGGTAGGTACAACTACCTACACAGTGTATCATACCTAACCCTGACGGCAGGGGACAAGGGCATTAAATGCCTATCTACGTCGCCCAAACAGTGCAGAAAAGGGACCGTCAGGGACGCCACCGCTCGCCATGATGGCGATCTTGTCAGCGCCGCTTGCCACAGTGCACCCCTGGCTGCACAGCCTCCCGCCACGTACGCCTGGAAGGGTCTCAGAGCAACACGTTGGTCGGTGAGCTGGAGCGTGGGTACAGAGTGGTTGCTAGCCGCGGCAAACGCCTTGCCGCGGCCGTTGTCTTGCCGCGTCCGGGAGCTTGCCGCTCGCCAGGTCTTGCCGGGACGCGAGGCGTTCGCGGCAAGTTCCTTGAGATACCTTGGTTGGTCTTCCCGGCAAGCTCCTCTTGCCGGGGCTTTTGTGCCTTGAGTGGCCTTCCCGACAAGCTCCTCTTGCCGGGGCTTTGCGCCTTGAGTGGCCTTCCCGGCAAGCTCCTCTTGTCGGGGCCTTGTCTTCTTGGCTTGAATACTTTGTTCTTGAATGGCTCCAAAGGAACCACAGAGGATATTGGCGGTCATCCGGCAAGCCTTGCCGCGGGACGCTGCGACTGCCCGTGCACAAGTTCGGGATACTAGGGTACCCCTACTCTAGTACACCGACAGGAGCCCCCGGGCCTGGGCCATACACGGTGCCGAGCGCTGTTGGGCCAGGCCCAAAACAGGGCACGGGCACGCGCGGCCTGGATCACGCCGTATCTTACTCCGTATCCACCGCGCCCTCCTCGAACGGCACGCGTCGATTGCGGCGTCGTGGGAGAGGTCGTGGGTGGTTTCTTTATTCGGAAAAGCGGAACGTCCGCCCCCTCCCTCCTTATAAGCAGGGGAAACAGGGGCAGTTCACGCCTTCCCCATAAATGGAGGGAGGCGTGGAGGCGTGGTTTTCGAGGCGTCCACTCCCCATGATCACGGGGTGGGGAGGGGTCGCCTCATCCGTCGCCTTGATTCTGTACGCCTGCCACGCGGCTTTCATGTGCTTGGGGTGGCGAACGGTGGAGGCAGGAAACCGGGCCGGCATGGGTCGAGGCAGCGGGTCGGGCCCAGTTCCCTGCTCCTTCCGTGTCTTGATTAGCTGAGCGGGGCGGCCGAGCCCCCACCCTGTTCCTTTATAAGGAGCGGGAGGGGGAGGACGGAAGCCTGTATTCTTTCATCTCCTCTTTCCTTCAGCTTCTGCTCCCCTCTCTCTCATTCGCCATGGAGAAAGGGAACCCTGGTCCTTCAACGGTGGCGGCGAGGGTCGCCGCTAGACAACGCGTCCCTCCTTCTCCCGTAAGGGGAAGAGGGAGGGGGCGAGGCCGCGGGCGAGGTCGAGGGCGAGGCCGAGGCGCTCGGGGAAGAGGTGGACAGGGCGACTCACCGGCCTCGCCTCCGCCAGCGGTTCCTCTTCCCTTGGCGGACCATATTGGGGACGACCCTTGCGAGTTCTTTGTCAGGCTGCGTCGGCCGCCTCGTCGTCGCCTTCGTCTCCCGACTCCATTTGCGAGCGAGATGGAGTTGGATCCGCCCGAGACACTGAGGCTGCACATGAGGGGCTGTGGAATCAGTGGTACGCGAGTCCGTGTTGACTTCCCGACCCCTAATGTGATGTATCTTGGTCGAGGGTGGAAGACGTTCGCCCGTATCCACCGCCTGACGGAGGGGCTCACCCTCCATTTTAAGCTGATGGAGGGCGGTCTCCTCTCCGTCAAGGTCTTCGGGTGCTTCGGGACTCGGCAAGGTGCTGCGTGGAGAGCTCCTCCGATAGCGAAGACTCCTCCTCGGGCGGGAGTGACGAGGAGGACAGCGGCAGCGACGACGACGGTAGCGGGCAGCAGGATGACGGGTCCGTCTAGGTGTCGGGCGCCGCTCCATGTGGTACCGGCGACCCCATCATCCGTGTCGCCGGCTCCTTGAGCTTCTCGAGGTCGTCTCCTTGGGCGGCTGGCGTAGGGAGGCTGCGGAAGAGGAAGAGGGCAGGCGCCAAGGCCGTCAACTCGGAGTACGTGGGCACGACGCCCTCGACAGCGTGCTGACGTCCTGCCGCCTCGTCTTCGAGCCCTGCCTCCAGCGCCGCCATCACCATCCAGCCTTTGGACGACCACCGAGATGTTCTCTTGGTGTCTTCTGCCACCTGTAGCTCGCCCAGGCGCCCCTTTTGCCCTTTTTGCCTCCTTGACCTGCCTCCTGAAGAGAGGGACAAGAAAGGGATTACGGGCACCTTATCTCTTTTTAATTTGTAAGCCCTCGGGCCTTAGCTGCATTTAAGGTTTGTAATCCCATCATTCATGTTTTTCATTCTCTATGAACTGTACCTGAGTGGAATGCTTTTTTGTGAAAAGGGGATGCTTGCCGGGTCACTTGTCTTGTGGGTGGAACCCACGTCAAGGAGCAAATCCTTAATATCTTTAAGATA
Source organism: Aegilops umbellulata (assembly GCA_032464435.1). Lineage (NCBI taxonomy): Eukaryota > Viridiplantae > Streptophyta > Magnoliopsida > Poales > Poaceae > Aegilops > Aegilops umbellulata. The sequence continues at coordinate 64,460,111 of CP136057.1, forward strand.
GACACTTCTTTTCCCGGCAGCAGGCCCTGCCTTCTTCCCACGTCGCTCAACCTTTCTCACGCTTTTGGCGGAGGCAGGGATGAGGCGGGTTCAGGCTCCTCGTCTCGTCCCTTTGCTGCCGCGACTACGACCAAACCTGGCCCCAGGAACGAGCCCTAGGGCCTAGAGTTAGGGGAGCACGGTAGCTTTTAGGAAGAAACGAGGTTTCACATACCTCAGTCCATGAGAGAATGTATGATAAGGGATGAAAAACTTATCTGAGATTGCAGCCCCCGGCAACTCTGGTTTGCCGTGGGAGAGTCTTTGTACTCGCAGCCCCCGGCAACACTGGCTTGCCGGGGTCCAGATGCTGGTCCATCCTCCTTCTCTTTTTCGTCCTCAAGTGGTCCGGCTAGGATATGCGAGCCCTGCGAACCAAGGGAAACGAAAGAACGGCAAAGGGACGCACACCCGACCTCTAAGCTAGGGGTTAGCCGCTACCAAGCACTATCAACCCTAACCAAGGACGAGACTCGATCTAGCATGCATGCTATAACTTAGGGCGCCAGCGCTTCATCTATGCTAAGGGTCTGCGGCTGGCTTTGTACAAAGGATTACATGCAACAGCGGCAAGACTTGTACAAAAGGTGGTTGTCGGAGCAGGGTCCGGCAACCGTGCCTTACGGGTAAAACTTACGAAGATGCTCAATGTTCCAGGAGTTGCTCACCGGAATTCCATCTTCGGTCTCAAGGCGGACAGCGCCAGGCCTAGTGACTCGTTTCACCCGATAAGGGCCTTCCCACTTCGGCGTCAACTTGTTGGAATTCTTGGCGGACTGAACGCGCCGAAGAACAAGGTCGCCTTCCTCGAGACTTCTGGCGTTGACTTTGCGGCTATGGTAGCGGCGCAAAGCTTGCTGGTAGCAAGCAGCTCGTACAGCAGCCTGAAGACGGTCTTCCTCAAGGAGCAGCGCATCATCTTCCCGCAGCTGCTCTTGCTCAGGCTCATCATAAGCGAGCACTCGAGGTGACCCATATACGAGTTCCGTGGGGAGAACTGCCTCTGCTCCATAGACTAGAGCGAAAGGTGTCTGTCCAGTGGCTCAATTTGGCGTCGTCCTGATCGACCAAAGAACCACCGGCAGCTCCTCGATCTAGTTTCTTCCGCACTTGTGCAGCCTGTCAAAAGTCCTGGTCTTGAGTCCACGCAGCACTTCAGCATTTTCCCTCTCCGCTTGACCGTTGCTCCTGGGGTGAGCAACAGAAGCGAAGCAGACCTTGGCGCCAAGATCTTGGACGTACTGCATGAAGGTGCGGCTCATGAATTGCGTACCGTTGTCGGTGATGATCCTGTTAGGGATCCTGAAGCGGCAAACAATCGACCTGAAGAACTTGACTGCTGACTGTGCTGTCACCTTCCTCACTGCTTCCACTTCCGGCCACTTTGTGAACTTGTCGATTGCGACGTACAAGTACTCAAAGCCCCCGACTGCTCGGGGGAAGGGGCCGAGGAGGTCGAGCCCCCAGACCAAAAATGGCCAGGATAAAGGGATCGTCTGGAGAGCTTGAGCTGGCTGGCGTATCTGCTTGGAATGGAACTGGCACGCTTCACACTTGGTTACTTGTGCAGTTGCATACTGGAGGGCTGTCGGCCAAAAGAAACCTTGCCGGAAAGCTTTGCCGGTAAGTGCTCTGGCGCCAATGTGGTGACCACAAATGCCTCCATGTATCTCTGCCAACAGCTTCTGTCCATCTTCCCGGTGAATACACTTCAATTTCACACCGTTGAGTCTTCTTCTGTACAGTGCCTTGTCGACAAACTGGTACATACTTGACTGCCGGACTACTCTTTCCGCTTCTTCTTGCGCTTCGGGAAGTTCTCCTGTCTGAAGGAAACGGACGATCTGCTGTGCCCATGCTGGAGCTTGCGGCTCGACAACAAGGACTAAAGGCATATCTGCTGCTGCGGGAACATCCGCTTCTATGGCGAGAACCTGCGGCTCAGCCGGAGCTTGACGTTCCCCGCAAGCTTGCCGGAGCAAAACTTGTTGGGAGCGTCTGCTTCAACGAAACAAACCCTAGGGCTTGTCGGAGCAAACTGCTCCTCAGCACTCTTGGCGTTGATCTTGGGGACCTTCTTGGCGGCGGCTTCGGGAAGCTCTGCCGGAAAATAGTCACCAGAAATCAACTTCCTCTTCTTGCTCTGTCCAGTTGATGGCGTTACAGACGGTTGAGTTAGCTTGAGCACAAAGATCCCTGGTTCCACAGGTAACTTAAGTGCTGCGCACTTTGACAGGCCATCGGCGATGTCGTTCTGAACTCTTGGAAGATGTTCCATCTGTAGGCCGACAAAGTGCTCTTCTAGCTTCCTCACTTCATCAACGTAAGCTTCCATTAACGGACTCTGATAATTCTTATTCACTTGGCGGACGACAAGCTGCGAGTCACCCCTAACAATGAGCTTCTTGATCCCAAGGTCTGCCGCGATCCTGAGACCGGCAAGCAATCCTTCATACTCTGCAGTATTGTTTGTTGCTTGCTCCTTGGGAAAGTGCATCTGGACTACGTACTTGAGGTGCTCTCCGGTGGGTGCGACAAGCAGCACGCCAGCACCGGCGCCTTGCAGCGAGAAAGCACCATCAAAGTACATCAGCCACTCTTTGCTTGCCTCCTTGACGGGGATGCTCGTTTCTGAAATTTCTTCATCTGGGGTTGGCGTCCACTCTGCTATGAATTCTGCCAATGCTCTGCTTTGAATAGTTGAAGTGATCTCAAACTTGAGGCCAAAGCTTGACAGTTCTAGTGCCCACTCAACCATCCTGCCTGTTGCTTCCAGATTCTGCAGTATCCTCTTCAGCAGAAAGCGAGTGACAACTGTGATCTCATGTGCTTGGAAGTAATGGCGCAGCTTTCTCGAGGCCATAAGAAGGCCGAAAAGCAATTTCTGCACACCAGAGTACCTTGACCTAGCCCCCTGCAGAAGGGAACTGACAAAGTAGACTGGGCGCCGCACCATTTTCTTCTGTATCTCCTCGGGCGCTTGCGCAGATCCATCTTTGCCGGGACCAAAGGTTGTCGGGGAAGCCCCCTGCTTGTCGCTGGATGCGCTCGCCGTGGTTGCTGGCTCATCATCTGCCTCCCTTTCCGCTACTAACGCAGCACTAACCACTTGATTGGTTGCCGCCAGATACAGCAGCAACTTCTCTTGTGGCTTAGGTGCGACAAGTATTGGAGTGGAGGACAGGTATCTCTTCAATTCCTGTAGCGCAGCCTCCGCTTCCGGAGTCCATTTCATTGGACCTACAAAGATGTCGGGGAAATTGCCTCCACGAGCACCTATGGGGACGGAGCCCCTTTTCGGTTCGGCGGGGGGCGGAGGTCGCACGAAGAGCAGATCGAGGCGAGGCACACAAGCGGTTTTACCCAGCTTCGGAGCTCTCCGGAGAGATAATACTCCTACTGCTACTTTGTGGTTTGTATTGGGTTCTTGCTCGGGAGCGCTGAGTGCTATAGTACACACAAGCAGCTAACGAGACCGAGCGTTCCTCTGTCCCTCCCTTCCCTACGTGGCGTGCCAAAGATGTCGGGGAAACTGCCTCCAGGAGCACCTATGGGGACGGAGCCCCTTTTCGGTTCGGCGGGGGGCGGAGGTCGCACGAAGAGCAGATAGAGGCGAGGCACACGAGCGGTTTTACCCAGCTTCGGAGCTCTCCGGAGAGATAATACTCCTACTGCTGCTTTGTGGTTGGTATTGAGTTCTTGCTCGGGAGCGCTGAGTGCTACAGTACACACAAGCGACTAACGAGACCGAGCGTTCCTCTCCCTTTTCCCCCCTACGTTGCGCATGGGCCTCCTTTTCTGTTGTTCGCTTCCCGGCAAGGCGAAACTTTCTTGAACGACACCTGGTCCACACCATTATCCTCTCTCTCCTCCCCCCCGGCAAACTTGTGGGCGAGAGGAATCTTCCTTTCCTTGAGAAAAGAGAGAAGAGAAAATAATGATATGGAGCCTTATGGCTCGTTGTTGCTTACCGGGGGTTGGCGCTCCACAAAGTGTCAGATAACTCATGCAAAAAATAAAAAGCATGAAATTGCCAAGCCGTGCGGAGCACATGAGCTTTACTTATGCGCAGGGTCAGCGCCTGGCTTTGTACAAAGGATTACATGCAACAGCGGCAAGACTTGTACAAAAGGTGGTTGCCGCAGCAGGGTCCGGCAACCGCGCCTTACGGGTAAAACTGACGAAGATGCTCAATGTTCCAGGAGTTGCTCACCGGAATGCCATCTTCGGTCTCAAGGCGGACAGTGACAGGCCTAGTGACTCGTTTCACCCGATAAGGGCCTTCCCACTTTGGCGTCAACTTGTTGGAATTCTTGGCGGACTGAACGCGCCGAAGAACAAGCTCGCCTTCCTCGAGACTTCTGGCGTTGACTCTGCGGCTATGGTAGCGGCGCAAAGCTTGCTGGTAGCGAGCAGCTCGTACAGCAGCCTGAAGACGGTCTTCCTCAAGGAGCAGCACGTCATCTTCCCGCAGCTGCTCTTGCTCAAGCTCATCATAAGCGAGCACTCGAGGCGACCCGTATACGAGTTCCGTGGGGAGAACTGCCTCTGCTCCATAGACTAGAGTGAAAGGTGTCTGGCCAGTGGCTCGATTTGGCGTCGTCCTGATCGACCAAAGAACCACCGGCAGCTCCTCGATCCAGTTTCTTCCGCACTTGTGCAGCCTGTCGAAAGTCCTGGTCTTGAGTCCACGCAGCACTTCAGCATTTGCCCTCTCCGCTTGACCGTTGCTCCTGGGGTGAGCAACAGAAGCGAAGCAGACCTTGGCGCCAAGATCTTGGACGTACTGCATGAAGGTGCGGCTCGTGAATTGCGTACCGTTGTCGGTAATGATCCTGTTAGGGATCCCGAAGCGGCAAACAATCGACCTGAAGAACTTGACTGCTGACTGTGCTGTCACCTTCCTCACTGCTTCCACTTTCGGCCACTTTGTGAACTTGTCGATTGCGACTTACAAGTACTCAAAGCCCTCGATTGCTCGGGGGAAGGGGTCGAGGATGTCGAGCCCCCAGACCGAAAATGGCCAGGATAAAGGGATCGTCTGGAGAGCTTGAGCTGGCTGGCGTATCTGCTTGGAATGGAACTGGCACGCATCACACTTGGTTACTTGTGCAGTTGCATCCTGGAGGGCTCTCGGCCAAAATAAACCTTGACGGAAAGCTTTGCCGGCAAGTGCTCTTGCGCCAATGTGGTGACCACAAATGCCTCCATGTATCTCTGCCAACAGCTTCTGTCCATCTTCCCGGTGAATACACTTCAATTTCACACCGTTGAGTCTTCTTCTGTACAGTGCATTGTCGACAAACTGCTACATACTTGACTGCCGGGCTACTCTTTCCGCTTCTTCTTGCGCTTCGGGAAGTTCTCCTGTCTGAAGGAAACGGACGATCTGCTGTGCCCATGCTGGAGCTTGCGGCTCGACAACAAGGACTAAAGGCATATCTGCTGCTGCGGGAACATCTGCTTCTACGGCGAGAACCTACGGCTCAGCCGGAGCTTGATGTTCCCCGACAAGCTTGCCGGAGCAAAACTTGTCGGGAGCGTCTGCTTCAATGAAACAAACCCTGGGGCTTGTCGGAGCAAACTGCTCCTCAGCACTCTTGGCGTTGATCTTGGGGACCTTCTTGGCGGCGGCTTCGGGAAGCTCTGCCAGAAAATAGTCACCAGAAATCAACTTCCTCTTCTTGCTCTGTCCAGTTGATGGCATTACAGACGGTTGAGTCAGCTTGAGCACAAAGATCCCTGGTTCCACAGGTAACTTAAGTGCTGCGCACTTTGACAGGCCATCGGCGATGTCGTTCTGAACTCTTGGAACATGTTCCATCTGTAGGCCGACAAAGTGCTCTTCTAGCTTCCTCACTTCATCAACGTAAGCTTCCATCAACGGACTCTGATAATTCTTATTCACTTGGCGGACGACAAGCTGCGAGTCACCCCTGACAATGAGCTTCTTGATCCCAAGGTCTGCCGCGATCCTGAGACCGGCAAGCAATCCTTCATACTCTGCAGTATTGTTTGTTGCTTGCTCCTTGGGAAAGTGCATCTGGACTACGTACTTGAGGTGCTCTCCGGTGGGTGCGACAAGCAGCACGCCAGCACCGGCGCCTTGCAGCGAGAAAGCACCATCAAAGTACATCAGCCACTCTTTGCTTGCCTCCTTGACGGGGATGCTCGTTTCTGAAATTTCTTCATCTGGGGTTGGCGTCCACTCTGCTATGAATTCTGCCAATGCTCTGCTTTGAATAGTTGAAGTGCTCTCAAACTTGAGGCCAAAGCTTGACAGTTCCAATGCCCACTCAACAATCGTGCCTGTTGCTTCCGGATTCTGCAGTATCCTCTTCAGCGGAAAGCGAGTGACAACTGTGATCTCATGTGCTTGGAAGTAATGGCGCAGCTTTCTCGAGGCCATAAGAAGGCCGAAAAGCAATTTCTGCACACCAGAGTACCTTGACCTAGCCCCCTGCAGAAGGGAACTGACAAAGTAGACTGGGCGCTGCACCATTTTCTTCTGTATCTCCTCGGGCGCCTGCGCAGATCCATCTTTGCCGGGACCAAAGCTTGTCGGGGAAGCCCCCTGCTTGTCGCTGGATGCGCTCGCCGTGGTTGCTGGCTCATCATCTGCCTCGCTCTCCGCTACTAATGCAACACTAACCACTTGATTGGTTGCCGCCAGATACAGCAGCAACTTCTCTTGTGGCTTAGGTGCGACAAGTATTGGAGTGGAGGACAGGTATCTCTTCAAGTCCTGCAGCGCAGCCTCCGCTTCCAAAGTCCATTTCATTGGACCTGCCTTTTTCAAAATTTTGAAAAACGGCAGGGCGCACTCAGCAGACTTAGAGATAAACCTGCTGAGAGCCGCCACGCAGCCGGCAAGTCTCCGTACATCCTTGACGCGCTTCGGTGCTTCAATCTGCTCAATGGCCCTGATCTTGTCGGGATTGGCTTCATTTCCCCACTGAGACACGAAGAACCTGAGAAGCTTGCCGGAAGGGACTCCAAACACGCACTTCTCGGGGTTGAGCTTGAGGCCGATCTTGCGTAGATTTGCAAAAGTCTCTTCTAAATCTTGAATCAGAGTTGCTTTGTCCCTGCTCTTGACCACTATATCATCCATGTAGGCTTCCACATTTCTGTGTATTTGCGGTTCAAAAGCAGTATGGACTACCCTTGCAAATGTTGAACCAGCATATTTAAACCGAAAGGCATCCGTATGAAACAGTATGTGCCACATGGAGTGATGAATGCGGTTTTCTCCTCATCCTCTTCTGCCATGAAGATCTGATGATATCCTGAGTATGCGTCAAGAAATGAAAGCAAATCACATCCGGCCGTGGAGTCAACAATCTGGTGAATGCGCGGCAAGGGAAATGGGTCTTTGGGACAAGCTTTATTGACATCAGTAAAGTCGATACAAAGCCTCCATTTCCCGTTTGCCTTCCGCACGACTACAGGATTGGCCAACAACGTGGGATGGAGCACTCCTCTGACGAGGCCTGCTGCTTCCAACTTCTTGATCTCTTCTGCGATGAATTCTTGGCGCTCCACTGCTTGCTTCCTGACTTTCTGTTTGACGGGCCGCGTATGAGGACAGACGGCAAGGTGGTGCTCAATTACTTTCCTGGGAACACCGGGGATGTCGGATGGTTGCCATGCAAACACATCGACGTTCGCCTGCAGGAAAGCAATGAGCGCGCTTTCCTATTTATGGTCAAGAGTGGCACTGATGGTGAAAGTACCACCAGTGCCGTCCTCCTTGGCGAACACCTTCTTGGTCGTTGGCGGAGCTCCATCGTCTTCTTACACTTGCCGGTGGAGCTCGATGGTGCGTCCTCGACGGTAGCGCAGCACTCCGAAGAGGTGCACTTGCCGGAGTGGGCATCAGAACTCTTGCCGAACTTGGTCTTCTTCTTCCCCCCGGGAGCTTCAGCGGCAAGTGTCTCGTGATCCGTTGCGGCTCCTGCTTCCCGATAGATCTTGTCGGCACAGATAAGAGCATCTTTCTTGTCGCCAGGGACAGAGATGACACTTATCGGGCCCGGCATCTTCAGCATTTTGTACGCGTAGTGAGAGGCCGCCATGAATTTGGCGAGCGCTGGACGACCGAGAATCCCATTGTAAGGCAACAGAAAATCGGCAACGTCTAAAGTGATCCTCTCAGTCCTGAAGTTCAACTCGCTGCCAAATGTCACCGGCAGCGTGATCTTCCCCTTCGGCTTGCTCCTTCCCGGGTTGATTCCTTGGAATGTGCCGGTCTCTTCGAGCTCGCTGTCAGGGACTTGGAGTTTCCGGAGCACAGCGGAGGAGATCAGGTTCAAGCCGGCCCCGCCGTCAACTAGCATCTTAGTGACCTTGAGGTTGCGGATAGTTGGTGAGACCAACATCGGCAAACACCCAACAGCAGTTGTGCGATCAGGGTGGTCCACAATATCAAAGATGATAGGCGTGCTGGACCATTTCAGAAGCTTGCGTGATTCGACGGGTGGTTCTGCCGCATTGACTTCCCGCACCCACTACTTGAGTTGGCGGTGCGAAGTATGCAGAGAAGCACCGCCGTCAATGCACAAGACCTCTGTGGCTTTCTGGAACTCCTGCTCGCTGGTCTCATCATCATCCATGTCTTCGTCATCGTCATCTTCATCCTTGTCGCGGTCGCGGGGAGGTCTGTCTCCTTGCCGCTGCTTGGCCTTGCCGCGGCGTCCTCCCCGGCCGGTGCGCTTCGTACCGGATCCTCCAGCACCTCCTTGGGCTTTCTCCTTGTCGCGTCGCTCGTACTCGGCCTTTTGCAGCTCGACAAGGTGCTCGACCTTCTTGCAGCTCTGGAGGTCATGGCCCTTGGTGCAGTGGATCTTGCAGTACTGTTTGTTGGTGCCGTCCTGCTTGTCGGCGGCCGCCACAGCCTGGCAGTTGGCGCATGCGGCAACCTCCTTGCCGGAGCTACCATCTTTGGCTTTCTTGGCGCCACCGTCGCTGCCGGACTGCTCAACAACTAGCACATCTTTGCCTTTCCTCTTGCTGTTGTTCCGCCGCCGGTTTTTCTTTGCCGGGGCAGCATCATCGTTGTCAGATCCTCCTGTTCCTGCATTCTCTCCGGGGAGTTTCCTCCCTTCCTCAGCACGTGCACACCTGTCGCCCAGGGCATACAGCTCACTGACGTCTCTGATCTTGCACATCGCCATCTCCTCCCGCATCCTGCGGTTACGCATGTTCTGATGGAACGCACTGATGACCGCGGCAGGGTGGACATCTGGGATGTTGCGTTGCACTTGGCTGAATCTCTGGATGTACTTGCGCAGGGGCTCTCCTTCTTTTTGGGCAAGCAGATGAAGATCACTCTCCTGGCCATAAGGTTTGTGGCCGCCTGTAAAGGCGCCGACAAACTGATGGCATAGGTCTGCCCAGGAAGATATGGAGTTGTCCGGCAAGTGCATGAGCCAGGACCTGACGTTGGGTTTGAGCACCAGCGGGAAGTAGTTGGCAAGGATCTTGTCGTCGCGCCCCCCAGCAGCTTGCACCGCGATGGTGTAGATGCTGAGGAACTCCGACGGATGTAACTTGCCGTCGTACTTCTCCGGTACGTCTGGCTTGAAGTTCTTCGTGCTGGGCCAGTGGACTTGCCGCAGCTCACGGGTAAACGCAGGGCAACCTACTGCGTACGGCAGGTCGCCTGGTTCCCCTGGCGCATGCATGTCGACAGTGGGTCCAGCGTGCCAGTCTGATTGACGCCGCGCTTCTCTTCGGTGCTCGATGCGAGTACGAGCGTCTTCTTGCTGTCGTTCGTGAAGAACTTGGTGCTGATCGCGGCGAGCTCGCGGATCTGATGAAGCAGTGGAGCCGCTGTCGTGGTGGACCTGGCGAGTCGGCGATCTTGGCCTTCGGGGCGGAGAGTGCACGGTGGTTGCACCCCCGCCGGTCTTGTCGCCATCGGGTCGCGCCTGGCTGACTTGCCGCGGCTGCGACGTAGTCGGCTGCCGTGGAGTGTCGCCGTTGGCGAAGCCGATGAGACTCTGAATGGTAGCCCTCCAGTCGTCGATCTTGTCCGTCGTTGGAGGGAAGTCTAGGAGCAGTTGAGCTCGCGCCAAAGCTTCTGTTGGAGTGGCGGGTAGCGGTGGCGAACGGTGCGAGGAACGGGATATGCTCAGACTTCTAACTGCGTTAGAAGGAGCAATATCCCGTCCAGGGGACCGTGCCTCGCTCGCGCGAGCACGTTGGCGTGCATGCTGGCCTGGAGCATCCCGAGATCCGCCAGCTCGATCTGGTTCGAGCGAGCGTATGGTACCGTGAGTACCACGACGCTGCCGGTCCTGCGCCTCCTGAGATGGGCGCGGTGCATCTACGGATGCTCGGTCGTCGTGGGAGCCGGATACACTGCCGATGGGCAGCGCAGCCTTGTCCTTGGACCTGGCGGCACTTTGGGCTCCCTCGTCGACGCCCGTTCTTCCGCCGGCGTCCTCCCCACCAGCCGTTTGCTCCGGCGGCGGTGGGTTCGACACGGACGGAGCAGCCGCCTCCGAAGCCTTCTTCTTCGGCGGCATGTCGATGAAGTCGATGAAGATCTAGCTCGTGTGCACGCCGGATCAGGTTCACACAACCTCGACGCCCCCTACCTAGCGCGCCAAAGATGTCGGGGAAATTGCCCGCACGAGCACCTATGGGGATGGAGCCCCTTTTCGGTTTGGCGGGGGGGGTGGGGGGTGGGGGGCGGAGGTCGCACGAAGAGCAGATCGAGGCGAGGCACACGAGCGGTTTTACCCAGCTTCGGAGCTCTCTGGAGAGATAATATTTCTACTGCTGCTTTGTGGTTTGTATTGGGTTCTTGCTCGGGAGCGCTGAGTGCTACAGTACACACAAGCGGCTAACGAGACCGAGCGTTCCTCTGTCCCTCCCTTCCCTACCTGGCGCGCCAAAGATGTCGGGGAAACTGCCTCCACGAGCACCTATGGGGACGGAGCCCCTTTTCGGTTCGGCGGGGGGCGGAGGTCGCACGAAGAGCAGATCGAGGCGAGGCACACGAGCGGTTTTACCCAGCTTCGGAGCTCTCCGGAGAGATAATACTCCTACTGCTGCTTTGTGGTTGGTATTGAGTTCTTGCTCGGGAGCGCTGAGTGCTACAGTACACACAAGCAGCTAACGAGACCGAGCGTTCCTCTCCCTTTTCTCCCCCTACGTTGCGCATGGGCCTCCTTTTATATGCTCAAGGGGTTTCCAACAGGTGGCAACGTAGGCAAGGGTAAAAATGGAAAGGTGCTGCGGTAGGTACAGCTACCTACACAGTGTATCATACCTAACCCTGACGGCAGGGGACAAGGGCATTAAATGCCTATCTACGTCGCCCAAACAATGCAGAAAAGGGACCGTCAGGGACGCCACCGCTCGCCACGATGGCGATCTTGTCAGTGCCGCTTGCCACAGTGCACCCCTGGCTGCACAACCTCCCGCCACGTATGCCTGGAAGGGTCTCAGAGCGACACGTTGGTCGGTGAGCTAGAGCGTGGGTATAGAGTGGTTGCTAGCCGCGACAAACGCCTTGCCGCGGCCGTTGTCTTGCCGCGTTCAGGAGCTTGCCGCTCGCCGGGTCCTGCCGGGATGCGAGGTGCGTCGCGGCAAGTTCCTTGAGATACCTTGGTTGGCCTTCCCGGCAAGCTCCTCTTGCCAGGGCTTTTGTGCCTTGAGTGGCCTTCCCGACAAGCTCCTCTTGCCGGGGCTTTGTGCCTTGAGTGGCCTTCCCGGCAAGCTCCTCTTTCCGGGGCCTTGTCTTCTTGGCTTGAATACTTTGTTCTTGAATGGCTCCAAAGGAACCACAGAGGATATTGGCGGTCATCCGGCAAGCCTTGCCGCGGGACGCTGCGACTGCCCGTGCACAAGTTCGGGATACTAGGGTACCCCTACTCTAGTACACCGACAAGCTAATCTTCGATATTGTCCCCTTCCGCAGCAACTACAACGAGCTTCTCGAACGAACCGCGTTTGCTAGATTCAATGAGGTGCCACACTATGCTTATCTCAAGCTCAAGATGCCCGGTCCACACGGCGTCATAATAGTCAATGGAAACACGGAACGCTCCCTCCGTACAGAGGAGCACACAGCCTCCCTAGCAGCAGAGGTACAGAGCGGCCTTCTCAAGCAGAACTATAATCCGGCTGCCGAGCCCCTAGACATCGTTAAGAGGGTCCGGACTACACTGCAATAGGACAGCTCGACTTGTCAAGAGCTCGATTAGCAATTCGGCCTCTGTCCCAGCCCCGATGAGGGAGTGGCATTTGTACCGCACGTACATAACTACGCGCCCAAAATCCCATGGGTATGGACGGAGGCATAGCCAGCTCGCGATCCACAGTGCAGCTCGACCGACCCTAGGATTCGCGTACCTTCGTTTTTTCTTTTTCATTTCAGGTTCTTTCTCTCTTTTCAAGGTTTCTTCTGACAACCCGTTTGTCGGACACACCTAGGAGGCAAGGAGCTTTGGCGTACAAGGGAATACCTAGGTGGCCTCCACTAACGATTGCTATACCTGTTTTACATACCCGCAGGCAGCTTGCACTTGGTCTTGGCATGTTAAATAGCCTTTCTTGATTATCGTATTACATGTACAAGTACGCCTCGACGTATTAATCACATTACAAATAAAGGGTAGCGTCAACTTATTACTTAATTTCCCGCTTTTTCCTTTGCATTTATTACTCATTGCACACGTACACTCTGGTACGTATTACTGCGCCAGGGGCTTCATCACGTCCCGCATTACGACAACAAAAGTCCGAACACTTTTACAGTACAGTTCGGCACCCCGAACTTATAGCATTATATGCATCAGCTCTGAATCATGTCTTTGGTCAATAGTTGGGTTGCCCGGCTCCTGTGCTTACTACCTTACGTTCCGCTATATCGGCTAGGGTAGTAAAGGGAGAACTATTGCGATTGTGTCCCGATTCTTTTGGATGAGCACCTCAGTAGAGAAAGCCAAAAACTGATTGTCATGATGCGGTGAGAGCTGGTCAGCTATTCAGAGGTCTCAAATACCTAGAGATTTTTTCCGCTTTATGCGAGGAATCGGTTTTTCTCCTATTAGGCATGTATAGCACCCCTAGTTCGGCCTTCCGAACACCAGGGGCTTTGCCGAAATTTTCATTGTCAAACTCCTATGGCTAAGTGAGGGTGATAAAGGCCGTATAGTCTGATTGCCTTGTTCGTTGCACTAAACACCTCCTTTAAGGACCAGAATGTGGAGTAAAGAGTGTTTAGATTTATCCCGAACACCCCTGTACTATCTACGTGGGGGCAGAAGCCGACGACTGGTCAACTCTCAGATTTTAATAAACGGCCGCACAAGAGGTAAAATTTCATTACAAGCATCATATTACATACCGATCTTGTTTCATATTACAGGACATCCCGAATGTTTTCATGGGAATATCACATCCTTCGCACATTGCCCCGCCACAAGGCGGGATCCCTCCAGGACACTATCATAATACAGCTCGGGTCAACGATGCTCCTTGCCCTCCGGCGGCCCCTCGGTCATCAGCTTCTTGGCATCCAGCTTCGCCCAATGCATCTTGACGTGGGCAAATGCCATCCGTGCACCTTCAATGTAGACCGACCGCTTCACGGCTTCGAGCCGTGGGCAGGCACTCACAAGCCGTTTCACAAGTCCGACGTAGCTGCTGGGTATGTGCTCGGCAGGCCATAGCCGGACTATTAGGTCCTTCATGGCTAGCTCGGCCGACTGGTGCAACTCGACCAGCTGTTTCAGCTAGTCGCTAAAGGGCACCAGATTTTCTGGTCCAAGATATTGAGACCAGAATAGCTTCTCCGTAGACATCCCCTCTTCGGCACGATAAAACTCGGTAGCATTTGATATGCTGGGCGGCAGATTCGTAAACGCCCCTGGAAAACCCAAATTCGGGTAAGTACAAGGAATGTTTCCTTCGCATACTTGCTTTGCATAGCAAAAGACTTACCCGCCGCAATCTTCTTGGCCGCCTGAATCTCCTGGAGGGCGCTCTGGGCTTCGGCTCGGGCATCCTGCGCACTCTGGTGGGCCTTCGCAAGTTCGGACTCTTGCGTCCTAAAATCCCGCTCCAAGGACTCGAGCTTCTCGACGAGGTCCTGGAGCTCTTGCTGGGCCTTGTTAACCAGGGCCCGTGCTTCTCACGCACAGCGCGTTCCTTGGCCGCTTTGTCCTCGGCCTTAGCTAATGCCTTCTTGAGGGCCGCCACCTCGGTCGTGGCCCCTAATAAAGTTCATGACACGTTAGTCCGCATGGACCATTCATCCTTATTAAATGTACACGCAGGTTACTGCATACCTTGGCTATCCTCCAGCTGCTTCTTCACGAGCCCGAGCTCTTCCTCGGCCCGCCCCAGTTTCTGCTTCAGTCCGGAGACCTCCGCAGTATGAGTGGTAGCAGCCCGCAGCGATGCCTACTTATTCACATAGACACCTTATGTTAGACTCCTGCGAAAATTATTTTTGATCCTTTGTTCGCCTTTTTCTTTCCGAACACCGAACAGAGCATCAGGGGCTACTGTCTACACTGTGATATTCTTCCTACAATTACATTATTCACCTCAAAGCCTGTTAGAAGGCTAGCACAGGCTTCGGTAAGTCCGCTTTTGGTGAACTGAACCTTTTCGATCACCGTACCCATAAGGGTACGGTGTTCATCCACAACGGAAGTGCCTTGCACCGTTTCCAGCAGATTATCCGGTGCCTCTGGTTGGACAGAGGTCACCGGCGGAACAGGCACACCTCCTCCTTTCGGGGAAGGCCGTTCGCTGGACTCCGGAGCCGTGAAGGTCTCCGGAATGGTATCCGGCTGAGGGCCGAATGGAACCCGGCCCCCATCACCAGTCCCCATGGGGGCTTTTCCCTCCATGTGTCCGGCGGCCGAGGAGTCATCCTGGGGTGCCACACTGACGATCTCCGGAACCTCCCCCTGGTCTGGGAAGGTCCTTTGGGACACCATCTCGTCATCACACTTGGGCGAGACAGAATGAGCAGGTAGCAGAGACATGCTAGCCATCTCCTTAGAGTCTAGCGAACCCTTTGTCGAGGATCGCGGGGAGCCGTCGCGGGCCGGACTGGAATAACACAATTTAGACATATCAATATTAAAAACCGGAAAGACCGGACGTTTGAGTGCACATAGGGATTTTGGCACTTACGATTCGGCCCGAGGCTTGGTCTGGGGAGGTCGCTCCGGACTACTATCGATATCCCACTAGGAGTTATCCGCGTGGAAGCCCCTCCCCATCTTGGGCGCCTTTTCCTCCAGATTTGTGGAGGCCGCTCTCTTCTTCCTCCCCACCTCGGGTGGGGAGTTGTCTTGTTCTTCCTCCTCCTCATCATCGTCTTCAGCGGACGAAGAGTGAGTCTCGTCTTCGGACATCACGTCCGAAGCGCCTTTTCGGTTAGGGCCCCTCCGGGCCCCTTTGGCCGCTTTCTTGGCCGTCTTCTCCGGCACCTCATAAGGTGCTGGAAACAACATTTTCGTCAACAATGGGAATTCTTGGTCTTCGGGCAGTGGAGCCGGACAGTTAATCCCCCTGCTACCTTGATCCAAGCCTGAAAACATGGATAGGAAGGCTTAGGCTTTTTCCTCAAAATATGCTAGTAAAGGCTATACCTTGAAAACATGAAAGAACTTACCGAATTAGCCTGGCATTTTAAGCTGAGCCCACGATCCTCGGTCATGAGTGGTGGCGTCTCGCCAACCTTGAAGAGCAATTTCCAGATGTCTTCGTGCGTCATGCCGAAGAGCTCTAGTAGCGTCTGGTGCTTGGCCAGATCGTACTCCCACATATAGCAAGTCCGGCGTTGGCACGGAAGGACCTGACGAATGAGCATGACCCGGATCACGTTGACAAGCTTGATTTTCCTGTCTATCATGTTCTGGATGCACGTCTGGAGCCCAGTCAGCTCGTTCGAGGGACCCCAGGTTAGGCCCCTCTCTTGCCAGGAGGTGAGCCGCATCGGGATTCCGAATCGGAATTCGGGGGCCGCCGCCCAGTCAGTGTCGCGCGGCTCGGTGATGAAGAACCACCCCGACTGCCACCCCTTCACCGTCTCCGCGAAGGAGCCTTCGGGCCAGGTAACATTGGCCATCTTTCCCACCATGGCGCCTCCGCACTCCGCTTGTTGGCCGCTCACCACCTTTGGCTTCACATTGAAGGTCTTCAACCATAGGCCGAAATGAGGTGGAATATGGAGAAAGGCCTCGCACACGACAATGAATGCCGTGATGTTGAGAATGAAGTTGGGGGCTAGGTCATGGAAGTCTAGCCCGTAGTAAAACATCAGTCCGCGGACGAACGGGTGGAGAGGGAATCCCAGCCCGCGGACAAAATGTGTGAGAAGCACAACCCTCTTATGGGGCTCTGGAGTGGGGACAATCTGTCCTTTGACCGGGAGTCAGTGAGCAATCTCCTTGGCCAGGTATCCGGCCTCCTGGAGCTCCTTGATGTCCTTATTCTTAATGGAAGAGGCCATCCACTTGCCTCCAGCTCCGGATCCATACATGTTTGGAGTGCTTTCTCGGACGAGTAAAAGCTAAAGCTTGGGCGCTGGAGCTCAAGGACGGAAGGGCTGAGGGAGAGAAAGGGTGTGGGTGAAAAAAGGGAATCCTTATCCCCTTATAAAGGCTGCGAATATCAAGCGCCTCCCCACTCGCCCTAAAAGCTCGCCTACTCCCAAGGCCAGTGTAAACGGCACGGTTGGGTTACCCATGCCAGCATTGATGAGAATCCCATAATAAGGGGACACGATCTCTGCTTTGACAAGACGTGCTAATGGAAACCACATCTCAAAACGTGGAGCGGTGGACACAAAATGGTTCGGAATTATGACCGGTCAGACGTGATGTCATGCTACAAAAAGTTGTCAGCGGATTGGACTCGTGTAAAATTATATTCTCTTTGCGGTTGTGTATGATGTGTGTGACAGGTCCGGATACTATCATCGTGTCCGGAGATTATCTTGGAGTTCGGAAAGAAGGGAACCCGCCTTGCAATGCCGAAGACAATCTGCGCGCCCGACTCCACGTCATTGAAGCTAGGTTCAGGGGCTACTGAGGGAGTCATGGACTAAGGGGTCCTCGGGCATCCGGCCTGTTATCCATGGGCCGGACTGATGGGCTCCGAAGACACGAAGGCCGAAGATTGTACCTGGGTCTGGATAGGACTCTCCTTGGTGTGAAGGGCAAGCTTGGCGATCAACTATGAAGATTCCTTTCTATGTAACCGACTCTATGTAACCCTGTAGGATCGAAAGTATGTCTAGAGGGGGGGGGTGATTAGACTACTTGACCAATTAGAAATCTATCCTTTTCCCAATTTTAGTCTTTGGCAGATTTTAGCTATCTTAGCACAAGTCAAGCAATCTTAACACAATTCAAGCAAGCATGCAAAGAGTATATGAGCAGCGGAAAGTAAAGCATGCAACTTGCAAGAATGTAAAGGGAAGGGTTTGGAGAATTCAAACGCAATTGGAGACACGGATGTTTTTGTCGTGGTTCCGATAGGTGGTGCTATCGTACATCCACGTTGATGGAGACTTCAACCCACAGAGGGTAACGGTTGCGCGAGTCCACGGAGGGCTCCACCCACGAAGGGTCCACGAAGAAGCAACCTTGTCTATTCCATCATGGCCATCGCCCACGAAGTACTTGCCTCACTAGAGGTAGATCTTCATGAAGTAGGCGATCTCCTTGCCCTTACAAACTCCTTGGTTCAACTCCACAATCTTGTGGGAGGCTCCCAAGTGACACCTAGCCAATCTAGGAGACACCACTCTCCAAGAAGTAACAAATGGTGTGTTGATGATGAACTCCTTGCTCTTGTGCTTCAAATGATAGTCTCCCCAACACTCAAATCTCTCTCACAGGATTTGGATTTGGTGGAAAGAAGATTTGAGTGGAAAGCAACTTGGGGAAGGCTAGAGATCAAGATTCATATGGTGGGAATGGAATTTCTTAGCTTCAACACATGAGTAGGTGGTTCTCTCTCAGAAAATGTGTATTGGAAGTGTAGATATGTTCTGATGCCTTTTTCCATGAATGAAGAGTGGGTGGAGGGGTATATATAGCCTCCACACAAAATCTAACCGTTACACACAATTTACCAATCTCGGTGAGACCGAATTGAGAAACTCGGTCGGACCGATTTAGTAAACCTAGTGACCGTTAGGATTTTCGTTGGGACTGAGATGCAACTCGGTAGGACCGATATGGTTAGGGTTAAGGCATAACGTAATCTCGGTGAGACCGATTACACAAACTCGGTGGGACTGATTTTGGTAATAAGCTAACCAGAGAGTTGGTCAGGTAAACTCGGTGGGACCGATCCGCTCATCTCGGTGAGACCGAAATGTTACAGAAAGGAAACAGAGAGTTTACATTGCAATCTCGGTGGGACCGATTCGCTCATCTCGGTAGGACCGAAATGTTACGAAGGGAAACCGAGAGATTACAATCCCATCTCGATGAGACCGAGATCCCTATCAGTGAAACCGATTTGCCTAGGGTTTGTGGCAGTGGCTATGACATCTGAACTCGGTGGCGCCAGATAGGAAGAATTGGTGGGGCCGAGTTTGACTTTTGGTTTAGGTCATATGTGGATGTGGGAAGATAGTTGAGGGTTTTGGAGCATATCACTAAGCACTTTGAAGCAAGAACCTCATTAAGCAACACCTCGTCCCTCCTTGATAGTATTGGCTTTTCCTATAGACTCAATGTGACCTTGGATCACTAAAATATAAAATGTAGAGTCTTGAACTTTACGCTTGAGCCAAACTTTTCGTCCTTAGTATTTTGAGGGGTCCACTTTCCTCATCCATGCCATGCCATTCATTGAGCTTTTCCTGAAATATTAATCTTGGAATAATGTTAGCTCAATGAGCTATATGTTGTTAGGATTTACCAAAACCACTGAGGTATAGTTGCACTTTCAAACCCTAGACCCCCCGGTGTCTATATAAATCGGAGGGTTTAGTCCGGAAAGGATATACTAATTACCATAATCATACATGCTAGACTTCTAGGGTTTAGCCATTACGATCTCGTGGTAGATCAACTCTTGTAATACTCATATTCATCAAGGTCAATCAAGCAGGAAGTAGGGTATTACCTCCATAGAGAGGGCCCGAACCTAGGTAAACATCGTGTCCCCTATCTCCTGTTACCGTCGACCTTAGATGCACAGTTCGGGACCCCCTACCCGAGATCCGCCGGTTTTGACACCGACAGCACCTGCATGACATTCTTTGGGCCGTCCATGACGGAAAAACCCGTGGTAGAAGCGAGGGCGAGGAGAATATCGGGGGAGTTCTCGGTTATGGTGGGTGGTTGGGGCCGAGCGATGCGCGTTTCTCTCGTACGTACGCATGTGTGTGCGAGGCGTTGGGTTCTAACTGAACCCGAGCGATTGCACTAGCTATGTTACTGAACCTGAGCGATCGATCCCTTGCTGTTAACTGAACCCGAGTTATTCC
This sequence comes from Aegilops umbellulata, assembly GCA_032464435.1. Taxonomy (NCBI): domain Eukaryota; kingdom Viridiplantae; phylum Streptophyta; class Magnoliopsida; order Poales; family Poaceae; genus Aegilops; species Aegilops umbellulata. The sequence continues at coordinate 64,479,636 of CP136057.1, forward strand.
TTCGCTACTTCTGCAAACTGAACCCAAACGATGCTGCCTCTGGATGAACAATGAGCGTTGTTGGGGGGTTTGGATGAACAGTTCCCGGTGGGGGGTTGGATGAACAGGAACCCGTGATAGTAGAGGCCGCTGCCGCTGGATGAACAATACCCCAATCGGTCGAGCCGGTGGATGAACAGGACCCCGTGGAGGGCTGGATGAACAGTAGCCGGTGGAGGGCTGGTTGAACAGTAGGGTGGAGGGCTGGATGAACAGTAGCCCCGTGGAGGGGTGGTTGAACAGGACCCCGTGGATAGGGCTGGTTGAACAGTAGCCGGTGGAGGAGCGCGCGATGGAGGCTGGATGAACAGGAGCCCGTGGATGAACAGTCGCTGGTGGAGGCTGGAGTAGGTCGACGGTGGATGAACAGTAGCCCGTGGAGGCTGGAGGAGGTCGACGGTGGAGATGAACAATATCCCGCGGAGTCCCGTTTTGCGGTATGCCACACCCCTCCCGATGAATAGGACCCCCGTTTCAACCGTAGCGCTCCAACACAAGTCCGTTTCCTCCGTTTTGCGGTATGTCACACCCCTCCCGATCAACAGGACCCCGTTTCGACAGTAGGAGGTCCGTTTCCTCCATTTTGCGGTACGCCAGACCCCTCCTGATGAACAGGATCCCATTTCGACCGTGGCCGGTCGAACACAAGGCCGTTTCCTCCGTTCTGCGGTACGCCATGCCTCATTTCCATCGACTGTTCTGTCCAAGCCGGTTGGCTCCCGATGAATAGCACACGTTCCGTTGCCTCCCAATGAACATGAAGCATTCCATTGCCTCCCCATGAACACGACGACGATGCAGTTTCTCCATTCCGACCCAGCCATGTACACGAGCCCTAGCCGTACGTATGCGCGTGTAGGCGTTTGAGACCCCGCCCGTATGTACGTACATGGCCGTATTTACTTTCTTGCACCCTGGCTACTATACGTACATGTACATGCTACATGCGCGCCTCTACTACGACACATGCACGCCTCTACTACGACACGTGCCCTTCCTTGCACGACCACGGTTCATCGCTGCAGAGAGACCAATCGTATGTACGTACACGTTCGCGACCAGAACGATAATGCTACATACGTTTCGACCAGGTGGTCCCGACTGTCAGGCACTTCCTTGCGTGTGAAGATGTAGCTGGTGGGTCCCAGCAGTCAGGGGGGCGAATCAATTTTTTTTGCCTTTAATATGGACGCACTTCCTTGCGTGCTAAGATGTAGCTGGTGGGTCCGAACAATCAGGGGGAAACATTTTTTGTGAAATACGGTAGCCCGTCCGGTGGGTCCCTGCTGTCAGGTGGAGGAATCATTATTTTTCGTGTAATAAGGAGGCACTTCCTTGCTGTGGTCGTGGACCCAGCTGTCAGCATCTCCACGTACAGTACTCTTCCGATGGAAGTCATTCCTTGACCACGTTGACCATGCCGCGCCGAGAGCACCATGGCAGTGGACGACGGCGAGGCCTAGGAAGGGGACGACGCGGAGCCAGGGAAGACGCGGCAGTGGTTGCCCACACGGAGAGGAGTACAAGAGTTCACGACTGCGGTGTGAGGCTGCCATCGCCGCGGAATAACAGGGGGTGTGGGTGAGTAGAGGGATGGCCTCGCCAGCGGTGGGAATAGTAGGGGGCGGTGAGGCCTCCGCGGCATCACAGTTGGCCACGGGAAGCAGGAGCACATGGCACGACCGACGCTGGTTTGGGCGGCTGGAGCAAGAAGACCAGAGGTTGAAGAAGCACTACGGCTGTTGGATGGACATCGTACGGTCACTGGAGCTAGAATCGTTCATATTGACTAAGTTGACAAAGCCCTCTGTCCCCATCATATTAGTAGGCCCACAAGTCAGCCTCCCACTATGGTGGATCCCAGCTAGCAGGGGGAGTATTCATTTTTTGTGTGCGTAATAACGAGGCACTTCCTTGTATGCGAAGATATAGCTGGTGGGTCCGACCTGTCAGCGGGGGAACGTTTTTTTTCGCGAAATACAGAGGCCCTTCCGGTGGGTCCCAGCTGTCAGGTGGAGGAATCATTATTTTGCGCGTAATAAGGAGGCATTTCCTTGCGTACGGCCATGGACCCAGCTGTCAGCCTCTCCATGTATAGTCCACTTCCCATGCATGTCGTTTGTTGACCATGTTGACCACACTGCGCCGAGAGCACCAGGGCGGTGGACGATGGTGAGGCCTAGGAAGGGAACGACACAGAGCCAGGGAAAACTCGGCAGTTGTTTCCCACGCGGAGGGGAGTGCGAGGGTTTACTGGTTCGTTTGCTATCGTCGAAGAATAACAGCAGGTGTGGTTGAGTAGAGGGATGGCTAGGCCAGCGATGGGAGAACGATGGGGCGGTGAGGCCTATGCGGCAGCATAGCCGGCCGCGGGAGGAGGGAGCGGGCAGTCCCGTTGACGCTTGTTTGAGCGGCTGGAGCAGGAAGAGTAGAGATTGAAGAAGCACGACAGCCGTTGGATGGACATCCAACAGTCACTGCTCTCGTGTGTTGACTAATTAAGTTGACACGGCGTTCCGTGAGCGACAACCTTATTTTTTAGGAAAGCATACGCGTCAACCTGTAGTAGGCGCACAAGTCAGCCTCAAATCTGTGGAAAATAGCATACAACCCATCTGCCATTATTTCTAATAATTTACAACCCATTTTCCAATTATTAAGAATTTTTTTGGAGCCGATCTTCTTTTTGTTAGCATTACACCGCATATTGTGCCCACGGTTAAAAATTATACGAAATTTTGCATATTTAGGTGCGGTCAACTGTTTTTAATCCCGAAATATTGAGTCACATTCAAACTATTTTAAAAAATTATTTATATAAATATTAAATCAAAATAAATGTCCACGCATAAAAATCAATGGAATTTAAAATCTTGTAATTAAAAAAATTGAAACTAATTCCCGGTTTGATCTGTTTAAAAAATGTACAACCCATTTCTGGGCAAACCGAATGAAACTCTCCTCGTCTTGAAAGATTTGCAGCCCAGCAGGGCTGATAAAGCAAGTAGGCCTCGTTTGGGTATTTCTTAAAAAAATAGAACTGGGCTAGCCATTTTCAGCAAGAAAAAAACACAACTGGGCTCGTGATGTGGTAAACATAAATAAAACCCTGGCTAGACGGGCCACAGCCCCCGCACAGCTAGTTTGTTACCCTGATCCGTTGCTAAAACTAGTATAAATAACAAGTGTTTGTTCCTAAAAAAAGAGTAAATAACAACAGCGCGACCTGCTGGGTCCTTGGTGTCAGCCGCTTGTTGTGTAATTCTCTCGTTTATTGACTACGTTGACAATGGCGTGAGCCCCAGATGTCCAACCATTAGGAGGAACCATTTTTTTGGGGCTTATAATAATGAGGCACTTGCTTGCGTACTGCCATGACGCTGGTGGGTCCCTACTGTCATCCTCTCCTCGTACAATTATATCCTTGTTCCTCTCGGTTGTTGAGGCCTTGGATGGAATGAATAGGAGCCATGGAAGATGCGTCGGTCCAGTTGCAGGCGGAGGGAGTACGAGGGTTGACTGGTTCGGGTGCGGGTGCGTGTTGGAGCTGACGTCGCCAGAGAATAACAGGACGTGTGGGGGAATAGAGGGAGGGACTGGCCAATGTTGGAGGGTACGGTAGGGCGGCGGAGGCGCAGCCAGTCATGGGAGGCGGAGCCGACGGGGTGGTTTGGTTTGGGCGGCTAGAGGAAGAAGACCAGAGATAGAATATACACGACAAATGTTGGATGTCAATCCAACGACTGGTAGGCAGAATCGTTTATTGACTAGCTAGTAAGTCAACGCCACCTTGGATAGGCTATTTCCTCATGGGCCCCAAATGTCAGAATCCAAATATGTCACGGTCATGGGCCTTTCCTATGAAAATTTACAGCCCATTCGTTGTGCTAGTTTGAAATAAGTTTGTGGGTGCTGGTGGGGGATAATCATTTGGCTTCTGTAATGCACAGTGAACTCAAGTAGCCGGCAAGAGTGATGTTATTTCCCTTGGTTGGGATTTGTTACAATATTTCACTCTAAATTAAACGAATGGCAAGCCATTTGCCTTGTTTCAAAGAAAATATGACAGTCACAACCGAGTTGAAAAGGGCAAGAACATGTAACTCCATCTTACAAACTGTACAAAAGAACGAGGGTTAATTGTTCATCAGGTTTAGACAAAACCCAGGTTGAAAAGGGCAACAACATCTAACTCGAGCACATTTTTCGGCAGTCACAGTCAAATGGATCGGTCAGGTCCATAGAATGAACATCCTGGGTCGTAAAATTTACTGGATTATGACCACAATATGTTGTAAATAGAAGCCTGGCATGTTCAGAAGCTCTTTTGCCCACCTGAAACTCCTTTTTTTTTCTCTTCGACATACCCATCCATCAAAACCATGCTACTGATAAACTTAAGCCTGATGGACAATAGTAACCTTGCATTCAGCAGGAAGAATGTGACAAATCTAGTGTTTGCATGGTTGGCTACATATCGTTCTAGCGTTATTGTCTTCAATTGAATGTCATGAGAAGTGAGAAAATCCCGTTGCTTACGAATCCACCGATTGGTTATAACTTTCTTAACCCGTCCTGTTGCCTAAATAGACATGAAGATTGAAAACAATTAAGGTCTAAAAAAGAGTGTGGAAAGAGCAATAGCGGAACGGTTAATTCTAGTACACTATATGCGGGCTTCCGATGTGCGTGAAGTTATCACCTTTATATACAACTTCTCCAGACATGGAAAGCATTGCAACAAGCCAATAATCTTGTTCAGATCAAAACTATTCATTTGGATACATAAGATCTTGAAAGAATCCAGCACCATTGATAAGCTATCCATGGAGGAACTCTTCATTGAGCATAGAACTTAATATTAGTACAAAATGGGTACTCCGAGACGATATATAACTTTTGTGCAGAAATTTAAAATGCAGCTTATGGTTACAAGTGTAGATGATAATATAAAGTACCTGAAGTACTGTGAAGCCAAACACCATCTTGAAATGAGCATAGAGATCATGTATTACACCCAAGGTCTCCAGTTTAGGCGCAGAGAGGACGGTTATTTGCGACGGTGAATAACTAGAATCAAGGATCAACCTTTGAAGTGAAGGGGCATCTTGGATGATGAGCTGCCTTCTGTCAAAAGAAATTCCAATCCTTACAAGGTTAGGCGACTTTATTTGGAGACAACCGGTTCTAACTGTGAAAACAAGCACCAAGCACTCAAAGGCAGGGCAATTGGAGTGGATGATGCTATGCAATGAGGCCTCCGATATACGAACCCGCACAAGTGAAAGTTTCTTGAGAAATGGGAGTCGAAGGTTTAGTTCCAGATTGTCTGGTAGGTCGCACAACGCAAAGGTGGCGATGTGGAGAGAGGAGGAAAAATGCGAGATGGACATCAGTGCTGAGGGCACAGGTAGATGGCGTTCGGTATCTGGTAAGTGATTTCCAGGGGAATAGTAGAACTCAAGTAGCTGTAGTTCTGTGAATTCAGGGGATTTCAGCCAGGCGTCCACTGTGCAGGGCATGGTATGCTTGCTCAGGTAGCATGACGGGATGCATAGGCTTTGAACGGAGCCCTGGTGGGAGGAGATGATGGCTCTTGGGATTTCAAAATCACTGAAGAGAGATAGCTGACGACAGTCGGGATTAAGGGGCACGGGGCGCCATAGAGGGCGCCACCGAATTGAGAGGACTTGGGTGCGGCAACAATCCTTGGTGGGGAGAAGCGAGATGATATCCCCAAGGACGGCGTCCGGGAGATCGCTGGTGCGGTCCACCCGAGATTCTACGGGTTCCTGGGATACGGTGGGGGCGGGGTCGCCGCTTCTCCCTGTGCTGCCGGGTGCGGGATCTACAACAGGTGTAGTTGTTGGCGGGAGCCTCATCTTCTTGGGACTGGGGTCAGCTGATGATACATCTCCAACGTATCTATAATTTTTGATTGCTCCATGCTATATTATCTACTGTTTTAGGCAATATTGGGCTTCATTATCCACTTTTATATTATTTTTGGGACTAACCTATTAACCGGAGGCCCAGCCCAGATTTGCTGTTCTATGCCTATTTGAGTGTTTCGAACAAAAGGAATATCAGACGGAGTCGAAACGGAACGAAATCAACTGGAGAAGTTATTTTTGGAAGGAAAGCAACCCACGGAACTTGGAGTGCACGTCAGGGGAGATACGGTCTGCCCACGAGGGTGGGGGGCGCGCCCCCTGCCTCGTGGGGCCCCCGTGGCTCCTCCGACGTACTTCCGGCTCCCATATATATCCACGTACCCTAAAACTTCCAGAACAGAGATTAGATTGGGAGTTCCGCCGCCGCAAGCCTTTGTAGCCACCAAAAACCTAATCGGGACCCTGTTCCGGCACCCTGCCGGAGGGGGGATCCCTCACCGGTGGCCTTCTTCATCATCCCGGCGCTCTCCATGATGAGGAGGGAGTAGTTTTCCCTCGGGGCTGAGGGTATGTACCAGTAGCTATGTGTTTGATCTCTCTCTCTCTCTCTCTCTCTCTCTCTCTCTCGTGTTGTTGATTTGGCACGATCTTGATGTATCGCGAGCTTTGCTATTATAGTTGGATCTTATGTTTCTTCTCCCCCTCTTCTCTCTTGTAATGGATTGAGTTTTCCCTTTGAAGTAACCTTATCGGATTGAGTCTTTAAAGATTTGAGAACACTTGATGTATGTCTTGCCGTGCTTACCTGTGGTGACAATGGGATATCACGTGCCACTTGATGTATGTTTCGGTGATCAACTTGCGGGTTCCGCCCATGAACCTATGCATAGGGGTTGGCACACGTTTTCGTCGCGATTCTCCGGTAGAAAATTTGGGCACTCTTTGAAGTACTTTGTGTTGGATTGAATAGATGAATCTGAGATTGTGTGATGCATATCGTATAATCATGCCCACGGATACTTGAGGTGACATTGGACTATCTAGGTGACATTAGGGTTTTGGTTTATTTGTATCTTAAGGTGTTATGCTAGTACGAACTCTAGGGCTGTTTGTGACACTTATAGGAATAGCCCAATGGATTGATTGGAAAGAATAACTTTGAGGTGGTTTCGTACCCTACCATAATCTCTTCGTTTGTTCTCCGCTATTAGTGTCTTTGGAGTGACTCTTTGTTGCATGTTGAGGGATAGTTATATGATCCAATTATGTTATTATTGTTGAGATAACTTGCACTAGTGAAAGTATGAACCCTAGGCCTTGTTTCCTATCATTGCAATACCGTCTACGCTCACTTTTATCGCTTGTTACCTTGCTGTTTTTATATTTTCAGTTCACAAAAACCCATATCCACCATCCATATTGCACTTGTATCACCATCTCTTCGCTGAACTAGTGCATCTATACAATTTACCATTGTATTGGGTGTGTTGGGGACACAAGAGACTCTTTGTTATTTGGTTGCAGGGTTGCTTGAGAGAGACCATCTTCATGCTACGCCTCCCACGGATTGATAAACCTTAGGTCATCCATTTGAGGGAAATTTGCTACTGTCCTACAAAACTGTGCACTTGCAGGCCCAACGACGTCTACAAGGAGAAGGTTGAGTAGTAGACATCAGCCGACTCCATTTTCCTCGAGGGCGTCGCATCACGCTCATGGATTTGAGCAGATTAACGAATGACGAGCCTACTTGTAGTGCGAGTGAAGAAGAAGGGGAGCTGGGGTTTTTCTGTAGTAGTGAGGAAGAAGGGGAGCTGGGGTTTTTCTGTAGTAGTGAGGAAGAAGGGGAGCTGGGGTTTTCTGTAGGAGTGAGTTGAGAAATTTGGGAGTACAAGTGGAGCGAGCTGATGTGAGGTGGGTGGGAGAAGAGCACCCAGGTTTTTTTGGGGGGCGGTGTGCTGGGTGTGGGTAGCGCCTCTCATTAAGTAGATATATGGGCTTTTGAATTGATTTTATTATTTACTAGGGTGGATGGGCTGTTTTGTCTTGGGCCCAGAGAAACAATTACTACTAGTACAGTGGAGACACTATATAGCTACCAGAAAAACAATTACTACTAGTACAGTGGATACATTACCGCTTCTGGCTCCTCCTAGGTCATCGAAACGTCTACCTCTACTGAATGTCGTTTTACTTTTGTTCACCGACATGCGGGCCATGCCGCGCACTGGGCCAAATGCCATCCACCAAATTAGAAGGCAGTATGCAGGCGGAGAGTCACCCCGGTCATAGCGCGGCAATAATGAGCTGTCATATCACAAAACCCCACCTCCCTGCAGTCTAAGTTTGACGGATGAAGCAACCATCATTTCACTCTTCGCTGAATCCCCTTCTCCCTCACCGTCTTCAAGAAAGCCAACACTCGCATGTGCCACTGTTCTTCTCTCCCAATGAAGGGAAGGTAAGTGGATCCGTGATATTGGTATATTTTCGTTCAGAGAAAAAGAAGAACTTTTGCAAAGCAGTAACCAATCCTCACTCTCTTTTTTGTTTCATTGTCATTGCGATTGTGTTTTCCTTTCAGTGGTCTCCTAGTATTCGTCAGTTTCATGATGGACCAAGGAGAATCAGGAAAAGATCTGCCGATATTGGAGCAGACACGGGAGGCTGATCCCCACGAGACAGAGAGCTCCAAGAAGATGGAGGCAACCACCGAGCCGACCCCAGATACGCCCACGGCCACTACTGAGATGGTCAACGCCCCGTTTGAGGTTACAGCCCCCGTGGCACTGCAGGAGCAGTTTTCCCCCTTCGAGGATGTGTCCCCCCCTGAGCTGCCCAAGGTGATTTTCTTCTTTGCCGATCTCGATTGTGGTCTTTCATCTAAGTATGTGGTGATGAATAATGCAAAATATTATTAGCTTCGATGCCATGCTATACATAGTGGTTTAAATAACTTGTGTTTCTTATACTGGAAAGTAATTCAGAATTTGTTTCTGTTTCAATTAGAGCCCTGACGCAGACAAGGATTGTGTGGTTGTACATGTCACTCGATATGAGGTGGATGACCTCAATATACGCACTGGGAAAACATAGTTCTTAGGCCGTTGGATCCTGGAAGCCATTTGCCCTTATACCGATGTCGAGTTGTATTCCAGCCTCACTGTTGTCAAGCGTGTTGTCCAGGGTGTACTAAAGCACAAGAAGTTCAAAGCTACTCCTTCGTTTGTGAGGCATACTGTTCTTGTCAAGCTAACGCAGGAAGATGACGTGGCATGCCTCCACAAACAAGTTCATGAGTGGCAAGTCCACAAGGTTATCTTCATGAAGGTTCACAAGATTGAGCTGCTGCCAGACGTCCTCGATGATGTTCATGGCAAGGTCCGTCTTGTGTCCAGCCCAAATTAGATCGAGGCATGAAATAGTTGCCCCATCTAGTGTTTAATACTAGTTTGGATTGTGTCTACTTATCTGAACCTTGCCTATTATCTAGCCCTCTAGGGCTAGTACTCTATTTGAATCCATCTATAAGAACTGCTGTTGCTTTTGTGTGCCCATGAATCATGTGAGAACCATCATAATTGTTGCTGAAACAGATGCGTCCTCACTAGTATTTTCATGAATATGGCATGGTAAGACATAAGTTGTCACGGTTTATCATACGAGCAGTGTGTGTTTGATGAAATAGAGTACTCGTTCGAGAAATGTGCGCTGATGTATACACAAGTACTTGTAAACACCTTTGGTGCTACCCCACTTGTAAGCAGTTGTGCAAAACACGACACATTGGCTCAGCTCGCTTCAACACTAGGCTATCGACCAGCTAATAATCAATAATCTGTTGTCTGACATATAAGCAACTACGTATCTTGTTACAGTGGTTCATGTAGTTAATTGAGGCCACAATGTAAATTCCAAACGTTCACACGCTAGTCCAGCATTCATGTGGAACACTCACATTAAACTCGGCTTCATAAAAAACTTGAAAATCATAAGTTAAGCAATTTTATACATCTCAATGATTCATAGAACATAACAAACATATACTAGTTCACAACAAAAGACAAAGTTGTGAGAAGGTTTACAAATCAGGAAAAATCAAGCAAGGCTTCTCTGAGCAAAGGGCCTCCCTAGGCAGGCTTAAATTTCCTGGAGTTCAACCTGGTTTTTCCTGGAGTTCACTTTGGAATGCTGAACTGAACCATGTAGTGTACTGACCGGCTAAAATTCTTGTGCATTCCAGTAAATTGAAGCACCGCTATTTGCAGAAATAAGCAGACCACAATGCCTCTTGTCGGCGCACCTGTCCCAAACACCTCCGTGCAGCGGTGCCAGCTAGTCCTCGGTCCATAGATCACCTCGTAGAAAGTGCATTCTGGACTAGGATGCAGTTGTTTTCGCTCGTCCCTGCACTGCAATCACAAAGCAAAACGTACAAATCAGCTTCTTTTAGATTACGTTGGTCATTCTACCTAGTTACTACCAATGTAGTAATACCTGGAAGACTGGTGGTTAGAGGACGACATCTAGGAATAGCCATCTCATTTTGTGCAGTTGTACTAAAACTGAGGTGTGTACTTTCGATTTCGTAGATACAAACGATGTGGAGACAAACATCCCTGATTGCGCAAATACGAAATATAGTTATTTAAACAACGACAGATATTTGCAGTGGCGTATGATTAACAACAACATCTATTGTGTTATAATTGGCACTAGACTGACAATATGAAACTGCCCTTAAGTAAGTAGCATCACATCACATCAACACTGCCACTAAATTAACATGCAGAACAATAGCATTAGTATTGTTGTCATGAGAGTAGCACATGGTAGTAAATGTGCAATAAAATTTGTGCAGTTCCACTAGGATGAAGCAATGTTAGCGGTGTGAGATTTAAGTGTAAGTGCAACAATACAATTCATGGGAAATAAAGCAAGACAGAAGCACTTCATAAAATGGTGGTGGCATTGCTTCAATTTATCGACGGCACTAGACCATTACTTATAGTGACATTAGGTGGCATTGCTTAATGCTTCATGTGATTTTACATTAATGGTAGCGATATGGGTGTAGGGACAGTAGGGCATAAAGTGGTGAGGCAGATGTGGTTGCCGAGAGCGGCAAACACTCAGGCAGCATGTCTGCATTTGTCCCATTTTTTATCTCCTCAGCTACATTTTCCTATGTGAGCACAGGAAATCTAGACGTGCTCATTCTCATTCGCGTTGTCCCCCAACACCCCTCACTTTCTTTCCTTTTTCAACCAAGAGACAGTTCCACTTCCCCCACCCTTTGCCACCCACCATGCTTTCTTCGCCTTTTCAACCAATAGACCGGTTGGGTAGCCAGTATCTACTACTTTCCCCTGTTTCCTCTTAGAACCAAGTCCTAGATTCATGCTACATCTTTTCCACTTTCTTCCCTGTTTGAACCAACTCTTAGATTCGACTGTATGAACTACCTTTACCTCTAATAATAGTAAAAGTCTAGGTGGCTTTGGAACAACCGACGGAAGTAGAAAAAGATCCACACACAGTCACGTGGGGAGCTAGGGTAGTAGAACAAGGCAGGTTTCATAGGAATATATACCTGAGGGTTGTCGACATGTGGCAAAGACGGCGTCGGGAGGCCGCATCTTGGCCACAATACCGCAGGGAGGAAGAAGGGGTCAGAGGCCCTCCCGAGCCGGCGCTCTCTCGGAGAGAACGACACGGTCGCCGATCGGGACACGTGGGCAACTGTTGGTCTCCTCCCTCACTGCCGACGACAGCGTGAACGATGCACCTACACCCCTGACCTGGTAGAGGTCGTCCGGCCAGATTTGTGTCGAGCCGTGAGAAGAGAGAGAGTGTGGCCACCTATGTCTTGCTTAGATATAGAGAGCATGAGAGAGTGAAAGAGAGGAACCCTAGTAAAGCAAGCGGTAAGGCTTCTGCTTATATATAATGGAGTGATTTTGTTGTACCAGCTTCAAAAAAATGCGCTCCTACGTGTACCCGCGAGTGGGTGTGAGAAAACTAGTCCGTGCATGCACCGCTTCATTTCGTGAGAGTACAATATACAATGCCCAAAGAACGTTTGCCACAAGTGTAATAGTATAAGTGTGTGACGTGTGACCTGAAATAAAAGGTGCGCGGCGTCTTTTGTTTTTTAGAAGTTCTAAGGGTAGGGTGTGAAGAGCACATATGTGTGTGCGTCAGGTATGTCGTGACTTGTGAGGATGCGTGTGTGCGTGAGAGAGAGGGCGTGATACGTCTCCATCGTATCTAATTTTCCAAACACTTTTGCCCTTGTTTTGGACTCCAACTTGCATGATTTGAATGGAACTAACCCGGACTGACGTTGTTTTCAGCAGAATTGCCATGGTGTTATTTTTGTGCAGAAATAAAAGTTCTCGGAATGACCTGAAACTTCACGGAGATTTTTTTTGGAATTAATAAAAAATACTGGCGAAATAATCAAGGCCACGGGGCCCACACCCTGTCCACGAGGGTGGGGGCGCGCCCCCTGCCTTGTGGGCCCCCTGGTGCTCCACCGACCTCAACTCCAACTCTATATATTCCCGTTCGGGGAGAAAAAATCAGAGAGAAGGATTCATCATGTTTTACGATACGGAGCCGCCGCCAAGCCCTAAACTCTCTCGGGAGGGTTGATCTGGAGTCTGTTCGGGGCTCCGGAAAGGGGAATCCGTCGACGTCGTCATCATCAACCTTCCTCCATCACCAATTTCATGATGCTCACCATCGTGCGTGAGTAATTCCATCGTAGGCTTGCTGGATGGTGATGGGTTGGATGAGATTTACTATGTAATCGAGTTAGTTTTGTTAGGGTTTGATCCCTAGTGTCCACTATGTTGTGAGATTGATGTTGCTATGACTTTGCTATGCTTAATGCTTGTCACTAGGGCTCGAGTGCCATGATTTCAAATCTGAACCTATTATGTTTTCATGAATATATGTGAGTTCTTGATCCTATCTTGCAAGTCTATATTCACCTATTATGTGTTATGATCCGTTAACCCCGAAGTGACAATAATCAGGATACTTACAGGTGATGACCGTAGTTTGAGGAGTTCATGTATTCACTAAGTGTTAATGCTTTGGTCTGGTACTCTATTAAAAGGAGGCCTTAATATCCCTTAGTTTCCAATAGGGCCCCGCTGCCACGGGAGGGTAGGACAAAAGATGTCATGCAAGTTCTTTTCCATAAGCACATATGACTATATTCGGAATACATGCCTACATTACGTTGATGAATTGGAGCTAGTTCTGTGTCACCCTAGGTTATAACTATTGCATGAGGAATCGCATCCGACATAATTATCCATCACTGATCCAATGCCTACGAGCTTTTCACATATTGCTCTTTGCTTAGTTACTTTTCCGTTACCGTTACTTCCATACTACTTTGCTACTAAATACTTTGCTGCAGATACTAAGTTATCCAGGTGTGGTTGAATTGACAACTCAACAACTAATACTTGAGAATATTCTTTGGCTCCCCTTGTGTTGAATCAATAAATTTGGGTTGAATACTCTACCCTCGAAATCTGTTGCGATCCCCTATACTTGTGGGTTATCAAGACTATTTTCTGGCGCCGTTGCCGGGGAGCATAGCTCTATTCTTTGAGTCACTTGGGATTTATATCTGCTGGTCACTATGAGGAACTTGAAAGACGAAAGAACTAAGATTTTTCCCTCAACTACGAGGGGAGGTAAGGAACTGCCACTAGCTCTGCACTTGATTCTCCTTCTGTTTTGAGTAAGCTTGCGACACCTAAACCTGCTTCTGCTATTAATTCTGATATGTCGCATGTTATTGATGATGCCACTTCTGCTATGCATGATATTTATGATGAAACTACTTCTATGCTTGATACTACTGTGCCACTAGGTGAATTTCTTGATGAACAACTTGCTAGGGCTAGAGAGAATGAAATTATTGAAACTGATAATATTGATGAAAGTGATGATGAAGATTCTCCCCCTAGATATGAATTGCCTGTTGTGCCTGAGGGTTATGTTATGGATGAAGAAACTGCTAGAGACTTTCTTACTTGCAATGATAGACATGATCTTTAGAAATTGTTAGCTAAGCTGAAAGAAAAGTCTTTGAATTATAGAATGAAATATGACCCTTCTTTTGCTACTTCACCCATATGTATTTTTGATAAGGATTATGATTTATCTGTCAACCCTGAGATAATTACTTTGGTTGAATCTGATCCTTTTTATGGATATGAATCTGAAACCGTTGTGGCACATCTTACTAAATTAAATGATATAGCCACCCTATTCACTAAGGATGAGAGAACTCGTTACTACTATATCCTTAAATTATTTCCGTTCTCATTAAAGGGTGATGCTAAAACATGGTTTAATTCTCTTGATCCTGGTTGTGTGCGTAGTCCCCAGGATATGATTTATTACTTCTCTGCTAAATATTTCCCCGCTCATAAGAAACAAGCTGCCTTAAGGGAAATATATAATTTTGGGCAAATCGAATAAGAGAGTCTCCCACAAGCTTGGGGGAGGCTTCTCCGATTACTTAATGCTTTGCCTAATCACCCTCTCAAGAAAAATGAAATACTTGATATCTTTTATAATCGACCAACCGATGCTTCCAGAGAGCACCTGGATAGTTGTGCTGGTTGTGTTTTCAGGGAAAGGACTGTTGATCAAGCTGAAGTGCTATTGAATAATATGTTGACTAATGAAAATAATTGGAAACTTCCTGAACCAACTCCCAGGCCAACTCCGAAGAAAAGGGGTATTCTATTTCTCAGTCCTAAAGATATGCAAGAGGCAAGGAAATCTATGAAAGAAAAGGGTATTAAAGCTGAAGATGTTAAGAATTTACCACCTATTAAATAAATACATGGTCTTCATAACTCGACACAAGTAGTAAAGGTAAATTCTCTATAGATTTTATGAAGGCGATATTCCTCGTTATAAGTCTGCTAACCAATGCTTAGATGAGTTTGATAATTTTATTGTTAAACAAGAAAACTTCAATGCTTATGTTGGTAGACAATTTAAATGAAATGCTTATATGATTGAACACTTGAGTGATTATATGTCTAGATTTAAAGGTGAACTTAAACTCATTAGTAAACATGCTTCTATGATCACCACTCAAGTAGAACAAGTGCTTAAGGCTCAAAATGATTTGCTCAATGAATTAAATAATACGAATAATGATAATGTTGTTAGAGTTATGACTAGAGGGGGTAAAATGACTCAGGAACCTTTGTATCCTGAGGGCCACCCTAAGAGAATTGAGCAAGATTCTCAGAGAACTAATATTGATGCACCTAGTCCTTCTAGGAGGAAGAAAAAGAAAAATGATAGGACTTTGCATGCTTCTAGTGAACCTGTTGTTGACACACCTGAGAATCCAAATGATATTTCTATTTCTGATGCTGAAACACAATCTGGTGATGAACATGAACCTAGTGATAATGATAATGATGATGTTCATGTTGATGCTCAACCTAGCAATAACAATGATGTATAAATTGAACCTGCTGTTGATTTTGATAACCCACAACCAAAGAATCAACATTATGATAAGAGAGACTTCGTTGCTAGGAAGCACGGTAAAGAAAGAGAACCATGGGTTCAGAAACCCATGCCTTTTCCTCCCAAAACATCCAAGAAAAAGGATGATGAGGACTTTGAGCACTTTGCTGAAATGATTAGACCTATCTTTTTGCGTATGCATTTGACTGATATGCTTAAAATGAATCCTTATGCTAAGTACATGAAAGAAATTGTTACAAATAAAAGAAAGATACCGGAAGCTGAAATTTCTACCATGCTTGCTAATTATACCTTTAAGGGTGGAATACCAAAGAAACTTGGAGATCCAGGAGTACTAACTATACCATGCTCCATTAAAAGAAACTATGTTAGAACTTCTTTATGTGATCTTGGAGCCGGTGTTAGTGTTATGCCTCTGTCCTTATATCGTAGACTTGGTTTGAATAAGTTGACACCTAATGAAATATCTTTGCAAATGGCTGATACATCAACCGCTATACCTGTCGGTATTTGTGAGGATGTGCCTGTTGTGGTTTCAAATGTTACTATTTTAACGGACTTTGTTACTCTTGATATTCTCGAGGATGATAGTATGTCGATTATCCTTGGTAGACCCTTTTTGAATACTGCAGGGGCTGTTATTGATTGCAACAAAGGCAATGTCACTTTTCATGTTAACGGTAATGAGCATACGGTACACTTTCCAAGGAAACAACCTCAAGTCCACTGTATCAACTCTATTGGAAAAATTCCATCAGTCATTATTGGAGGTTTTGAATTTCCTCTTCATACTGTTAAGAAGATATATGATATTCTTATTGTTGGGGATGTGCATATCCCCGTTGAGGTAACCTAGTATTATTTGGAATTTCTCCGGTTCCATGTTATTCGAAAAGAGTTTGTTAACAAGACTTGATCAACCTTGTTAGTGTATTCCTTTTTGATGAGAATGAGATGGATGAAGTTAGAAAGCACAACCTTTTGTACCCTCCTTTTACTTTCTGTTATTTAGATTAAATAAAGAAAAATAATATTTTCTGTCTTTCTGATTTATCCTTGCAATAAAAAATACCCCGAAAATAAAAGTTCTCTAAATGCCCTGAAAATGAAATATGATTTTTTTCTAGAATATTTGGCACTGAGAACACATCAGGGGGAGCAAGCACCTGGCCACGAGGGTCCATGGCGCGCCCCTGCCTCGTGGGCCCCTGGTGGCCCCCCTCCACTTCCAGCAACCACACACTCCTTCTTCCTCCCAAAAAATTTACCAACCACCTCAAGCACGAGTTCTAGCTCATCTTGCTATGATTTTCGATCTCCTTGCTCAAAGCTCCACTCACAAAACTGCTTTGGGGGATTGTTCTTTGATGAAGAAATATGTTTAGGAAAATGTACCAAGGTGGTTCTTCAAGGAAGCAAGGACCCAGGCCCACCAAGAGAAGCTCAAGTGCGGCCTTGTGAATGGCTGTCAGAAGATTTCATGGTCCGAGCAGGAATTAAGGAGGAGTTTGACGCATATGTGTGTAATGCTGAACTCGAGGGCTTCATGCTAGACAAGTGCCCTCAGTATTATCACCTAACTGATTCCTTTGTGAGAATGTTCAAATTTTCATCTTCACGCAATTCTCACACTGTCCTATTTGATCTCTATGGTAAATCTTATACTATGGACTTAGAGGATTTTAATACTGCTTGTAAACTTCCGCAGTGGGGTAGTGCTAGTGAACCTCGCAAATCTGAGTTTAAGAATTTTCTTGCTAGTATCACCGTGGGGGAATCTAGGGAAATAACACAAGCTACCATAGGGAGCATTCATTTTCCTGCTATACATTATTTTGCTCTCTTTATAGGTAGATGCATAAACGGTAAGGATGAGGCATGTCACATGTGTGCTCCTGACCTTAGTGTTCTCAAGAGTGTCGTATTAGGAGATAAAAAATATAACTTGGGGGCCATTGTTGCATGAAGGTTGCATAATAATGGTTTAAGTGGAGACTTGTTTGGTGGGATTTATGCAACCCGTATGGCTAATTTTCTTGAGATACCCATACATGAAAATGATATGGAATTGCCTCCCGCTTATCAAGATTATGATGCTATGGTTCGCCATCAGTTTATTGAGAGGAATGAACAACCTCTCCAGTACCGACTAATGTTTGACAGGTGCCGCACTTTCCATGTTGCTCTCACTACTCCTACTTTCTTTGACTTTTAGGCAAAAGGGAGATATACTATAACCAGGGAGGAGGCGAACGAGTAGAAGAGGAGGATGGAGGCAGCTCGCCTCCAAGCAGCAGCTCATGAGGTAATAGCTGCTGCATCTCAGTACGACCCCAACTACAACTTTGATCCATGGGCATAGACCAACTTAGGCCAAAAGCCTAAGCTTGGGGGAGTACGTATCTCTCACCGACATTACATTTATGTTCACACACTCATGCTAGTTGTCGATGCTCATACTCTTTCACTATAATATCCACGCTAGTTTATTTTCTTTTTCTCGCCTTCTACTTCTGTGTTTGAAAAACCTTAAGAAAAACCCAAAAAAATTACTTGTAGCTTTTAGCTAGTTTACTTTCCATGCCTGTAGTAGTAATAATTAAAAGAAAACCCAAAAAGAATTCTTTTTCTTCTTTTGCTTGTTGGGAGCTTTCCCGTGTAAATAGTTTTATTTCTTTCCTTTTCTTTGGGGGTCGAGAGGAGAAGACCATAATGAAAATGTTGAAGTGGCTCTTATATGCATTATTGTTGATTTAATCAAGAGCCCATATTACATTGTCTTCTCCTTTGTATTGAATGCTGATAGATTCCAGCTTAGTCCAATGCACGTGCACTATTACTATTATACACACCATTCGGTCGTGCAAGTTAAAGGCAATAATGACGATATATGATGGACTGATTGAGATGAGAAAAGCTGGTATGAACTCGACCTCTCTTGTTTTTGTAAATATGATTAGTTCATCGTTCCTGATTCAGCCTATTATGAATGAAACATGTTTACGATGACAATTAGAGATTATAGTTGCTTATGCCATGCTTAATTATCTAGGAGTTTATAATGGTTTACTTTGCATGCCAACATGCTATTAAAATGGTTGTGATGTGGTATGATAAGGTGGTATCCTCCTTTGAATGATTCGAGTGACCTGACTTGGCACATGTTCACACATGTAGTTGAAACAAATCAACATAGCCTCCACGATATTTATGTTCATGGTGGATTATATCTTACTCATGCTTGCACTCAATGTTTATTAATTTTAATGCATGTTCATGACTGTTGTCGCTCTCTAGTTGGCCGCTTCCCAGTATTTTTCTAGCCATCACTTATACTAAGCAGGAATACTGCTTGTGCATCCACTTCCATAAACCCCAAAGTTATTCCATATGAGTCCATTATACCTTCCTATATGCGGTATCTACCTGCCGTTCCAAGTGAATTTGTATGTGCCAGACTCTAAACCTTCACATGAAATTCTGTTTTGTATGCTCGAATAGCTCATGTATCAACTAGGCTGTCTGTATCCTCCATGCTAGGCGGGTTATTCTCAAGAGGAGTGAACTCCGCTCCTCACTCACGAGAAAATGGCTGGTCATCAGGATGCCCAGTTCCATGCTCTAATCAAATTAAATCGAAATAATTGTAAACAAAACTCCCCCAGGGCCGTTGCTAGTTGGAGGCACTCGTTGTTTTGAGCCAGCCATGGATTGATGCTTGTTGGTGGTGGAGGAGTATAAACTTTACCATTCTGCTTCGGAACCGCCTATAATGTGTGTAGCATGGAAGGTATTGAGATCTCTCGGTTGTTATGTTGACAATGAAAGTATGCCGCTCAAAATATTATTTATCTTTGTTTCAAAATCGAGCTCTCGCACCTCTACAAATCCCTACTACCCTCTGCGAAGGGCTTATATGTTTACTTTTATGTTGAGTCATCATCCTCTTATTAAAAAGCACCAACTGGAGAGCACCGCTGTCATTTGCATGCATTACTATTAATTTATATTGAGTATGACTATAACTGGATCTCTTTTACCATGAATTACAATGTTTAGTCAGTCCTTGATCTTCAAAGGTGCTCTGCATTTATGTTTTGTGGTCTTAGAAAGGGCTAGCGAGATACCATCTTGTTATATCATATTATGATTGTTTTGAGAAAGTGTTGTCATCCGAGATTTATTATTATTGCTCGCTAGTTGATTATGGCATTGATATGAGTAAACATAAGACCTAAGTGTTATTGTGAATATGGTTAGTTAATAATCTTTGCTGAAAACTTGAATGCTGGCTTTACATATTTACAACAACAAGAGCAAATAGAGTTTGTAAAAGTTTTTCTTTATCACTTTCAGTTTGTCAACTGAATTACTTGAGGACAAGCAAAGGTTTAAGCTTGGGGGAGTTGATACGTCTCCATCGTATATACTTTTCCAAACACTTTTGCCCTTGTTTTGGACTCTAACTTGCATGATTTGAATGGAACTAACCCGGACTGACGCTGTTTTCAGCAGAATTGCCATGGTGTTATTTTTGTGCAGAAATAAAAGTTCTCAGAATGACCTGAAACTGCACGGAGAATATTTTTAGAATTAATAAAAAATATCGGCGAAAGAATCAAGGCAAGGGGGCCCACACCCTGTCCACGTGGGTGGGGGCCGTGCCTGCCCCTGGGCACGCCCCCTGCCTCGTGGGCCCCCTGGTGCTCCACCGACCTCAACTCCAACTCTATATGTTCACGTTCGGGGAGAAAAAAATTAGAGAGAAGGATTCATCACGTTTTACAATACGGAGCCGCCGCTAGTCCCTTAACTCTCTCGGGAGGGCTGATCTGGAGTCTGTTTGGGGCTCCGGAGAGGGGAATCCGTCGCCGTCGTAATCATCAACCTTCCTCCATCACCAATTTCATGATGCTCACCGCCGTGCGTGAGTAATTCCATCGTAGGCTTGGTGGACGGTGATGGGTTGGATGAGATTTACCATGTAATCGAGTTAGTTTTGTTAGGGTTTGATCCCTAGTGTCCACTATGTTTTGAGATTGATGTTCCTATGAATTTGCTATTCTTAATGCTTGTCACTAGGGCCCGAGTGCCATGATTTCAGATCTGAACCTATTATGTTTTCACGAATATATGTGAGTTCTTGATCCTATCTTGCAAGTCTATAGTCACCTATTATGTGTTATGATCCGTTAACCCCGAAGTGACAATAATCGGGATACTTACCGGTGATGACCGTAGTTTGAGGAGTTCATGTATTCACTAAGTGTTAATGCTTTGGTCCGGTACTCTATTAAAAGTAGGCCTTAATATCCCTTAGTTTCCAATAGGACCTCGCTGCCACGGGAGGGTAGGACAAAATATGTCATGCAAGTTCTTTCCATAAGCACGTATGAGTATATTCGGAATACATTCCTACATTACGTTGATGAATTGGAGCTAGTTTTGTGTCACCCTAGGTTATAAATATTGCATGAGGAATCGCTTTCGACATAATTATCCATCACTGATCCAATGTCTACGAGATTTTAACATATTGCTCTTTGCTTAGTTACTTTTTTGTTACCGTTACTTCCATAGTACTTTGCTACTAAATACTTTGCTGCAGATACTGAGTTATCCAGGTGTGGTTGAATTGACAACTCAACTGCTAATACTTGAGAATATTCTTTGGCTCGCCTTGTGTCGAATTAATAAATTTGGGTTGAACATTCTACCCTCGAAAACTGTTGCGATCCCCTATACTTGTGGGTTATCAGGGGGCACATATCAATGCAATGCATGTGTCCATAAATCATTATCCGACAAACATTCGCCACAAGCCATTTCCTGACGAATGCCATAAGAACCGTTAGATCAGCATCCGACAGTGTCAGTTTTGCCATGTCATTTAAGAGAGCAGCCACTCCTCCTACACACAAATCTTCCACGTGACTGTTAGCAACTGCCGTATGCTCCTCCCTCCATTCCAAAATGCAGTGCATATAGCTTTACTGAAAATTCGAACCTCGCAAACTTTTACCGAGTTTTCGTGTACCAAAATGCACATATAGAATACCTAGTATATATCATTTCATTCATCTTCGAGAGGTAACTATAAAGATGGGGGAGGAGTCTACAAATAAAGACCGTCGTATCACCTGCAGCAATTTCAACCATCCTTTGGTGTGGAGGAATATCATAGCAACTCTATATGATATGATTTTTATAGGATTTTTTCCTTCAGAGCCAATTGGTTCATAGGAATAGATTCATATAATCCACATTTCGAAGGAAATAAACATGATATCATTTTTATAGCTTTAGAGCCACTTGGTTCATATGAATGGATTCCTATACTCCCATAATTTCAAAGGAAAATAAACAGTAGCGTATATTCAATAGAAAATTTCCTATGATGTGAACCAAATGACATCTCTTTTCTAATCCCTCCTCATAGGAATTGAGATACATGTCATCTATAGATTCAATAGAAAAGTTCCTATGATGTGAACCAAATGACATCTCTTTTCCAATCCCTACTCATGGGAATTGAGATACATGTCATCTCTTTCCCTACAACTTCCATGTATACATCTTCTATTCCTAAATAGCTAGTATAACCCACTAGTAGCTTTTTTCCTAGACATGCAACTATGGCACAAGAACACGTCATGCATGCAAGTCATAAATCACAATGTTTTTTCTACTCTATGCATGCAAGCACCATATCATCAATTCATGCATGTTACTCATAAGTTATTTCTTGCATTAAATTTTGCATTGACAATGTATGTCCTGGTCATGTGCACACATATATAGTTTACATTCACAATTTTTTAGAAACGCCATTCTTTTAACTACAATTCATTTTTTCTCTTTGTACTCCCACCGTCTAGGTGTGTAAGTCATCTTCCGAAAACCAAATAATCCCAAAACACTTTGGCACGGTACATTAACTCCCTCCTCGTTTCTTGTTTCGTGACATATCGACCAATAAGAGATGTGGGTCGTGCATGCTTTCCCAAAACACAAGCACTTCTTATTTGTTCTAGAATCTTCCATATCATAATTGCCCAAACTTTTTTTTCTAAATGAATTGCCATTATTTGTTTTTTACTTTATGCTTTACAATGCACAATCCCATGAATCTGAACCTTTTTATAAAACTAATTGATTTTGAATGAGATTAACTATAAGAACTATACGAACATCTACATCATGCATGTATGACTCAAAGCTTTACATACTATAGTGTGTATTTATTCATAATTTGGTTTCCAAATCTCATGCGTTCAATGCATGTGTACCTTACTAGTATTGAGTAGAGTAGCAAATTTCACGCGGCCGCGGATATATCAAAATGCAGGGCCCATGCATCATTGCCTTTCGGTCGAACCTACGTCCACAATTTTTTGTATGTATGTATATCTCCACTGGTCCCCGAACCCAAAATGCTGCCTCGTTCCCATAAAACCAAGCGGTTGATAACCCACAAGTATAGGGGAGGGATCGCAACAGTTTTCGAGGGTAGAGTATTCAACCCAAATTTATTGATTCGACACAAGGGGAGCCAAAGAATATTCTCAAGTATTAGCAGCTGAGTTGTCAATTCAACCACACCTGGATAACTTAGTATCTGCAGCAAAGTAATATGGAAGTAACAGTAATGTTAGCAAAGTAATATTCTTGGGGTTTTGTAGTGATTGTAACAATAGCAAGGGAAACGTAAATAAGCGAGGAACAATATGTGAAAAGCTCGTAGGAATTGGATCGATGATGGAGAATTATGCCGGATGCAGTTCATCATGTAACAGTCATAACATAGGGTGACACAGAACTAGCTCCAATTCATCAATGTAATGTAGGCATGTATTCCAAATATAGTCATACGTGCTTATGGAAAAGAACTTGCATGACATCTTTTGTGCTACCCTCCCATGGAAGCGGGGTCCTAATGGAAACTAAGGGATATTAAGGCCTCCTTTTAATAGAGTACTGGACCAAAGCATTAACACATACTGAATACATGAACTCCTCAAACTATGGTCATCACCGGGAGTGGTCCCGATTATTGTCATTTCGGGGTTGCCGGATCATAACACATAGTAGGTGACTATAGACTTGCAAGATAGGATCAAGGACTCACATATATTCATGAAAACATAATAGGTCCAGATCTGAAATCATGGCACTCGGGCCCAAGTGACAAGCATTAAGCATAGCAAAGTCATAGCAACATCAATCTCAAAACATAGTGGATACTAGGGATCAAACCCTAACAAAACTAACTCGATTACATGATAGATCTCATCCAACCCATCACCGTCCAGCAAGCCTACGATAGAATTACTCATGCATGGTGGTGAGCATCATGAAATTGGTGATGGAGGATGGTTGATGATGACAATGGAGATGGATTCCCCTCTCCGGAGCCCCGAACGGACTCCAGATCAGCCCTCCTGAGAGGTTTTAGGGCTTGGCGGCGGCTCCGTATCGTAAAACGCGATGAATCCTTCACTCCGATTTTTTTCTCCCCGATCATGAATATATGGAGTTGGAGTTGAGGTCGGTGGAGCGTCATGGGGCCCACAAGGTAGGGGGCGCGTCCTCCACCCTCGTGGAAAAGTGGTGCCCCCCTGATGTGGATTCTTTTTCAAGTATTTTTTGTATTTTCCAAAAATAAGTTATGTGGAGTTTCAGGTCATTCCGAGAACGTTTGTTTCTGCACATAAATAACACCATGGAAAGTCTGCTGAAAACATCGTCAGTCTGGGTTAGTTCCATTCATATCCTGCAAGTTAGAGTCCAAAACAAGGGCAAAAGTGTTTGGAAAAAGTAGATACGATGGAGACGTATCAACTCCCCCAAGCAGCTTAAACCTTTGCTTGTCCTCAAGCAATTCAGTTGATAAACTAAAAGTGATAAAGAAAAAAATTTACAAACTCTGTTTGCTCTTCTTGTTGTAAATATGTAAAGCCAACATTCAAGTTTTCAGCAAAAGACTAACCATATTCACAATAACATTTAGGTCTCATGTTTACTTATGTCAATGGCATAATCAACTAGCGAGCAATAATAATAAATCTCGGATGACAACACTTTCCCAAAACAATCATGATATGATATAACAAGATGGTATCTCGCTAGCCCTTTCTGAGACCGCAAAACATAAATGCAGAGCACCTTTAAAGATCAAGGACTGACTAAACATTGTAATTCATGGTAAAAGATATCCAGTCATACCCAATATAAATTAACAGTAATGCATACAAATGACAGTGGTGCTCTCCAGCTGGTGCTTTTTAATAAGAGGGTGATGACTCAACATAAAAGTAAATAGATAGGCCCTTTGCAAAGGGAAGCAGGGATTTGTAGTGGTGCCAGAGCTCGGTCTTAAAGCAGAGATAAATAATATTTCGAGCGGCATACTTTCATTGTCAACATAACAACCAAGAGATGGCGATATCTACCATGCTACACACATTATAGGCGGTTCCCAAACAGAATGGTAAAGTTTATACTCCCCCTCCACCAACAAGCATCAATCCATGGCTTGCTCTAAACAATGAGTGCCTCCAACTAGCAACAGGCCCGGGGGAGTTTTGTTTGCAATTAATTTGATTTAGTTTGCATAAAGCATGGGACTGGGCATCCCGGTGACCATCCATTTTCTTGGAGTGAGGAGCGGAGTCCACTTCCTCTTGAGAATAACCCGCCCAACATGGAAGATAAGGACAACCCTAGTTGATACATGAGCTATTCGAGCATACAAAACATAATTTCATTTGAAGGTTTGGAGTTTGGCACATACAAATTTACTTGGAATGGCAGGTAGATACCGTATATAGGAAGGTATGGTGGACTCATATGGAACAACTTTGGGGTTTAAGGGACTGGATGCACCAGTAGTATTCCCGCTTAGTACAAGTGAAGGCTAGCAGAAGACTGGGAAGCGACCAACCAGAGAGCGACAACATTCATGAACATGCATTAAAATTAATATACACCGAGTGCAAACATGAGTAGGATATAATCCACCATGAACATAAATATCGTGAAGGTTATGTTGATTTGTTTCAACTACATGTGTGAACATGTGCCAAGTCGAGTCACTTAAATCATTCAAAGGAGGACACCACCCCACTATACCACATCACAACCATTTTAATAGCATGTTGGCACGCAAGGTAAACCATTATAACTCATAGCTAATCAAGCATGGCATAAGCAACTATAATCTCTAATTGTCATTACAAACATGTTTATTCATAATAGGCTGAATCAGGAACAATGAAGTAATCATATTTACAAAAACAAGAGAGGTCGAGTTAATACCAGCTTCTCTTATCTTAGTTAGTCCATCATATATCGTCATTATCGCCTTTCACTTGCACGACCGAATGATGTGAATAATAATAAGAGTGCACGCGCATTGGACTAAGCTGGAATCTGCTAGCATTCAATAAACAGGAGAAGACAAGGCAATATGGACTATTGGTTAAATCAACAATAATGCATATAAGAGCCACTTGAACAATTTAATCATGGTCTTCTCCTATCAACCCCAAAGAAAAGAAAAGAAATAAAACTATTTACACGGGAAAGCTCCCAACAAGCAAAATAAGAACGGGAAATCTTTTTGGGTTTTCTTTTAATTATTACTACTACAGCATGAAAAGTAAACTAGCTAAAAGCTATTACTATTTTTTTTGTTTTTTCTTAAGGTTTTCAAACACACAAGAAGAAAACGTAAAAAGAAAATAAACTAGCATGGATATTACAGTGAAAAAGTATGAGCACCGACATCTAGCAATGAGTGTGTGTGAACATAAATGTAATGTCGGTGGGAAATACGTACTCCCCCAAGCTTAGGCTTTTGGCCTAAGTTGGTCTATGGCCACGGCTGGCTTGGCTGATATCCATAGTTGTAGCCAGGGTCATACTGAGATGCAGCGGCTATTGCCTCCTGAGCTGCAGCGTGACGGCGAGCTGCCTCCGCCCTCCTCTCGTACTCATCTGCCTCCTCTCTGGTAATAAAATGTCTTCCTTTTGCCTGATAATCAAAGAAGGCAGGAGCAGGGAGAGTAATACGGACAGCACGACGTCTTTCAAAGATTAAGCGATACTGGAGAGGCGATTCATTCCTCTCGACAAACTGGTGGTGAACCATAGCATTAAAGTCTAGGTAAGTAGAGAAAATCAGCTAAGCGGGTTGCATAAATTCCTCCAAAGAAATCTCCATTAAATCTATTATGATGCAACCTACATGCAACAATGGCTCCCAAATTATAGGATTTGTCTCCTAACACAGCACTCCTAAGAATACTGAGGTCAGGGACACACATATGACATGCTTCATCTTTACCATTTATGCACCTACCTATGAAGAGAGCAAAATAATGTATAGCAGGAAAATGAATGCTCCCTATGGTAGCTTGTGCTATATCTCTAGATTCCCCCACAGTTATACTAGCAAGAAAATTCCTAAATTCAGATTTGCGAGGTTCACTAACGCTACCCCATTGTGGAAGTTTACAAGCAGTGGTAAAATCCTCTAAGCCCATCGTATAAGATTTTTCATAAAGATCAAACAGGACAGTTGGAGAATTGCGCAAAGATGAAAATTCAAACCTCCTCACAAAGGAACTAGTGAGATAGTGGTACTAGCAGCACTTTTCTTCCTCGAGGCTCACAAGATCAGCGTTACGCAAATATGCGTTAAATTCTTCCTTGATTCCCGCTCGATCCATAAAGTTTTCTGAAGGCCATTCACAAGGCCGCACTGGAGCGTCGCTTGGTGGCTCATCGTCAGCATCACGCATTGCAAGCCTAGGTCCTTGCTTACTCGAAGAACCACCTTGGTACATTTTCCTAAGCATATTTCTTCCTCTGAAAAATTTCTGAAATTTTTAGTAACTTCAAATAAAAGTGAACCAAGCTCAACAAAATTGATAGCAGCTACTCCTACAAGTGCCTAGAGCCTATATCATGCATTAGAACTACTTGGAACCATATAAATATGATATGCATGCTCAAGAACATGGTCACTAGGCATCACAAATTTGCAATGAATAAAGCACTAGAACAAAAACTAATTGGACCAATGGAGGAGTCACATACCAAGGAACAATCCCCCCAAGCAGTTTTGTGAGATGTGCTTTGAGCAAGGAGATCGAAAATCGCAGCAAAATGAGCTAGAACTCGTGCTTGAGCTGGATAGTGATTTTTTGGGAGGAAGAAGAAGTGTGTGGGTGCAGGAATAAGTGGAATGGAGCCACCGTGGGCCCACGAGGCATGGGGCACGCCCAGGGGGTAGGCGCGCCCTCCACCCTCGTGGCCAGGTGGCTGCCCCTTCTGGTGTGTTCTTAGTGCCAGATATTCTCAAATATTCCATAAAACATATTAAATTGGCAGGGCATTTGGAGAACTTTTATTTTCGGGGTATTTTTATATTGCACAGATAATTCAGAAAACAGACAGAAAAATAGTATTTTTACTTTATTTCAACTAAATAACAGAAAGTAGAGAGAGGGTACAGAAGGTTGTGCCTTCTAGTTTCATCCATCTCATGCTCATCAAAAGGAATCCACTAACGAGGTTGATCAGGTCTTGTTAACAAACTCATTCCGAATAACATGGAACCGGAGAAATTTCAAATGACACTATGTTACCTCAGCGGGGATATGCACATCCCCATTAATAATAATATCATATTTCTTGTTGACAGTAGGAAGAGGAAATTCAAAACCTCCAAAAATAATCGATGGAATTTTTTCAATAGAGTTTATACTATGAACTTGAGGTTGTTTCCTCGGAAAGTGTACTGTATGCTCATTACCATTAACATGAAAAGTGACATTGCCTTTGTTGCAATGAATAACAGCCCCTGCAGTATTCAAAAAAGGTCTTCCAAGAATAATAGACATACTATCATCCTCGGGAATATCAAGAATAACAAAGTCCATTAAAATAGTAACGTTTGCAACCACAATAGGCACATCCTCACAAATACCGACAGGAATAGCAGTTGATTTATCAGCCATTTGCAAAGATATTTCAGTGGGTGTCAACTTATTCAAATCAAGCCTACGATATAAAGAGAGAGGCATAACACTAACACCGTCTCCAAGATCACATAGAGCAGTTTTAACATAATTTCTTTTAATGGAGCATGGTATAGTTGGTACTCCTTGATCTCCAAGTTTCTTAGGTATTCCACCCTTAAAAGTATAATTAGGAAGCATGGTGGAAATTTTAGCTTCCAGTATCTTTCTTTTATTAGTAACAATTTCTTTCATATACTTAGCATAAGGATTCATTTTGAGCATATCAGTTATTCGCATACGCAAAAAGATAGGTCTAATCATTTCAGCAAAGCGCTCAAAATCCTCATCATCCTTCTTCTTGGATGATTTGGGAGGAAAAGGCATGGGTTTCTAAACCCATGTTTCTCTTTCTTTACCATGTTTCCTAGCAACAAAGTCTCTCTTATCATAACGTTGATTCTTTGATTGTGGGTTATCAAGATCAACAACAGGTTCAATTTCTACATCATTATCATTACTAGGTTGAGCATCATCATGAACATCATCATTAACATTTTCATTGGGTTCATGTTCATTACGAGATTGTGTTTCAGCATCAGAAATAGAAATATTATTTGGATTCTCAGGTGGCTTAGCAATAGGTTCATTGGAAGCATGCAAAGTCCTATCATTTTTTTTCTTTTTAGAAGAACTAGGTGCATCTATATTATTTCTTTGAGAATCTTGTTCAATTCTCTTAGGGCGGCCTTCAGGATACAAAGGTTCCTGAGTCATTTTACCAGTTCTAGTAGCCACTCTAACAACATAATCATTATTCTTACTATTCAATTCATTGAGCAAATCATTTTGAGCTGTAAGTACTTTTTCTACTTGAGTGGTAACCATAGAAGCATGTTTACTAATGAGTTTAAGTTCACCTTTAACATTAGCCATGTAATTACTCAAGTGTTCAAGCATATCAGAATTGTATTTAAATCATCTACCAAAATAAGCATTGAAGGTTTCTTGTTTAACAATAAAATTGTCAAACTCATCTAAGCATTGTCTAGCAGACTTATAATGAGGAATATCACCTTCATCAAATCTATAGAGATAATTTACCTTTACTACCTGTGTCGGGTTATCAAGACCATGATTTTCTTCAATGGGTAAATTAAGACCATGTATTTCTTCAATAGGAGGTAAATTCTTAACATCTTCAGCTTTTATACCTTTTTATTTCATTGATTTCTTTGCCTCTTGCATATCTTCAGGACTGAGAAATAGAACAACTCTTTTCTTTGGAGTTGGTTTAGGAATAGGCTCAGGAATTGGCTCAGGAAGTGTCCAACTATTTTCATTTGTCAACATATTATTCAATATAATTTCAGCTTCATCCGGTGTTCTCTCCCTGAAAACAGAACCGGCACAACAATCCAGGTAATCTCTGGAAGCATCAGTTAGTCCACTATAAAAGATATCAAGCATTTCATTTTTTATTAAGAGGATGATCAGGAAAAGCATTAAGTAATTGGAGGAGCCTCCCCCAAGCTTGTGGGAGACTCTCTTCTTCAATTTGCACAAAATTATATATATCCCTTAAAGCAACTTGTTTCTTATGGGTAGGGAAATATTTAGCAGAGAAGTAATGAATCATATCCTGGGGACTACGCACACAACCAGGATCAAGAGAATTAAACCATATTTTAGCATCACCCTTTAATGAGAACGGAAATATTTTAAGGATATATAGGTAGCAAGATTTCTCATCATTAGTGAACAGGGTGGCTATATCGTTTAATTTAGTGAGATGTGCCACAACAGTTTCAGATTCATAGCCATAAAAAGGATCAGATTCAACCAAAGTAATTATATCAGGATCAACAGAGAATTAATAATCCTTATCAGTAACACAGATAGGTGAAGTAGCAAAAGCAGGGTCAGGTTTCATTCTAGCATTAAGAGATTGCTGCCTCCATTTTGCTAATAACCTCTTGAGCTCGTATCTATCATTGCAAGCTAAAATAGCCATAGCAGCTGCTTTTTCCAGAACATAACCCTCTGGAACAACAGGCAATTCATATTTATTAGGGGGAGAGTCTTCATCATCACTTTCATCAATATTACTAGTTTCAATAATTTCATTCTATCTAGCCCTAGCAAGTTGCTCATCAAGAAATTCACCAAGTGGAACAGTAGTATCAAGCATAGAAGTAGTTTCATCATAAGTATCATGCATAGCAGAAGTGGCATCATCAATAACATGCGACATATCGGAACGAATAGCAGAAGCAGGTTTAGGTGTCACAAGCTTACTCAAAACAGAAGGTGAATCAAGTGCAGAGCTAGATGGCAGTTCCTTACCTCCCCTAGTTGTTGAGGGATAAATTCTTGTTTTCGCGTCTTTCAAGTTCTTCATATTAACCAGGAGATATAAATCCCAAGTGACTCAAAGAATATAGCTATGCTCCCCGGCAACGGCGCCAGAAAATAGTCTTGATAACCCACAAGTATAGGGGATCGCAACAGTTTTCGAGGGTAGAGTATTCAACCCAAATTTATTGCTTCGACACAAGGGGAGCCAAAGAATATTCTCAAGTATTAGCAGCTGAGTTGTCAATTCAACCACACCTAGATAACTTAGTATCTGTAGCAAAGTATTTAGTAGCAAAGTAATATGGAAGTAACAGTAACGGTAGCAAAGTAATATTTTTAGGTTCTGTAGTGATTGTAACAGTAGCAATGGAAAAGTAAATAAGCAAGGAACAATATGTGAAAAGCTCGTAGGCATTGGATCGATGATGGAGAATTATGCCGGATGCAGTTCATCATGTAACAGTCATAACATAGGGTGACACAGAACTAGCTCCAATTCATCAATGTAATGTAGGCATGTATTCCGAATGTAGTCATACGTGCTTATGGAAAAGAACTTGCATGGCATCTTTTGTCCTACCCTCCCGTGGCAGCGGGGTCCTATTGGAAACTAAGGGATATTAAGGCCTCCTTTTAATAGAGTACCGGACCAAAGCATTAACACATAGTGAATACATGAACTCCTCAAACTATGGTCATCACTTGGAGTGGTCCCGATTATTGTCACTTCGGGGTTGCCGGATCATAACACATTATTCATCCCACGAAACAAACTAGTTGAGCGCTTCGTACTGCATCTTCTTCGTGATACTAAATGCACAAGGTTTCCTCCCATTTACTATTTCACCTTTGCTAGAGGTCAGTAGCCCGCCTGGATTTCTATTTAGGGTCGGTCGAATCGCAATTAAAAGAAGCAGCACCCGCTTAGGCGTGCAGAGCACCTAGTTCGCCTGTTCATTAGGGAAGCGGCACATCGGTGTCTATCATAGGGGTGTAGGGCACAGGAGCTGCTTGCGATCGATCTGGAGGTCGGCGGGGCTGGAAGGGATGGCCGGGGGGACGGTGCCAAGCACGGCGGTGCAGTGAGGTCGAGGGGAGGGCGGAGGCAGGGGACTGGGCTGGTGGTCGCTGGCGTTTTGAGGAAGATCGTAACACTGGCTGGCTGGAGGTAGATGAAGGCAATCTGCCCGTTCTTTGTACATCGGACGATGCAGAAAAAATGCACTGGCCTATTTGTTTTCAGTCGACTATTATTTTCAGAGGACCACACCTTGTGGTGTGCTGGAGGAGCATCTGCATTTCCCAGCCATCCCTCTGCTCATATTTGAAAATCCTAGAATCTAGTAATTTCATCTACCATGCATGTTGTAGAGCTATCATATGTCTCTTGTCATTTATTTCTCACCGACCTGCTATCTGCTACATTTACACTGTACTACTTGTGCACACACTTCACCCACACTCACACTATTGTTTTTTATGCATGGGTATTTCAGACTCTGACGCAGTGTTGATGAACATAAAAAAGAAAAGACAGAAGTCACTCCAGTGTAATTCGAAGATAAGCACTAAGCGTCTCAGCAGTCTAAAGGGTGTAGTGCCACCAGATGGAGATAGTAAACGTAGCTCTGCAGTTTATGATCTCAATTGCAACACACAACCATCCCAGGTGCTTGCTTTAACTTCCGTTGTCATATGTGATTGCATGTTGCATATGGTGTCTAGCTTGTATTGCTTCCAATTTGGTTAAATTGCATCAGCTTACTTTACATATTATACATTTGATAATGACATGCCTTCCTATTTTTCATACATACTACATATGCCTATTAACCATGTTCGTAGATCAAACTAATGCTCTTTTGTATCCTTCATCAATCACTTATGATGAGACAGTCACCCCCGTGGGTTACTGTGAGACGCGCTACTCCTTTAAATAGTGCAGTGTCATCCTCCCCACATGATTCTCAAGAAACAGCAAGGCTAAATGAAGATATTCAACATAGCTCTCTAGTTGATGACCGCAATTCCCCCACACCACCATCGCAGGTGCTTGCTCTTACTTGGCAGTGTGATGTGTGGTTTCATGTTGCATATGGTGTCTACCTTGTAATGCTTCTAATTAGGGTTAATTGCATCTGCTTAGTTACCACATTATACTTGTGAATGTGACATGAGTTCCTGTTTTGGTACACATTACGTCTTTCTATTAACCATGTTCTTAATCAAACTATTTTCTTGTGTATCCCTCAACAATCACTTCTGACGAGACACCTACAAGTTGACACTGTAATATTGGTTGCATCTTGCATATCATTTCAAACATGTATTGCCTCTAATTTGTTGAAGTGCCACTTATAATGAGACACATCTAACTTGGTAGAGTGATTTTGGTTGGATCTTTCATATGGTGTCTAGATTGCATTGCTTCCAATTTGTTGAAATGCCTTCCGCTTAGCGTTTCTCGTACATATTCCATCCTCCTACAGTGTGGTTCCCATACATAAAAGTTGTGTTCGTCAGTATCATGCATCAACGAATTTGGAAGTGCGAATTTCATTCCTTTTTCATGTGTGTTTACTTGACAAGGCAAAATCTAAAAGGACGAAGGCACGGAATGATGGTGGTCTGTAACGTCCCAGATGTAACTTACCATAATTGTAATCCAACTCTTGCCATTTCCGGCTATGTGTTATGATATTCCCTCCGTGGTTGGGTTCTCTTCGTTTTGCATTTTGGTCATGTCATGCATTTCATATCATGTCATCATGTGCATCGCATTCGCATACGTGTTCGTCTCATAAATACGAGCATCTTTCCCGTTGTCCGTTTTGCAATCCGGCGCTCCTATGTCTCCCGGCGTCCCCGTTTACATTTCTTCGTGAGCGGGTATTAAACTTTCTCGGATTGGACCGAGGTTTGCCATGCGGCCTCGGTATAGCACCGGTAGACCGCCTGTCAAGTTTCGGGTCAATCGGAGTTCGTTTGGTACTCCAACGGTTAGCCGGGTAACCATGAAGGCCTCGTGTGTGTTGCAGCCCAACACCCCTTCAAAACAGCCTAATAACCCATCTAAGTCACTCCCATGTCCTCCGCCGTTCGATCACGACCGCGTGGCCGAAAACCGCTCTCCATTTGGAGCCTCCTAGCTCCTCCTATCTATAAAAAGGCCTCCTCCTCCTCCTCCATTTGCGGGCAAATCCCCCTAAACCCTAATCCCGCAGCTCCCCGCGCCGCCGGACGTGTCCGGGCGTGCCGGACAACGTCCGCCCGCCGCGCCCGACCAACCCGGGGCCGCCAAATGGCACCCCGGCGCCCCCTCGCCGCCAGCCCGCCCGGGCCCGTCGCCGGCCCGCGCGGCCCGCGCGCCCGCGCGGCCGCCCCAGCGCGCCCGCCCGCTGGTCGCCCGGAGCCGAGCCGCTCCCCCGCCGCGGCCGCCGCCCGGCTCGCCCGCCGCCACCGGCGCCGCCCGCCGCGGCGCGCTGCTCCGCCGCCCGGCGTCGCCGCGCCGTTCCCCGCCGCAGTCGCCTTCCCCGCCGCCGTCCTCGCCCGACGCCGACGCGCCGCCTCCCGCGCCTCGCCGCCGTGCCCGGGATCCGCCGGATCCGGCCTCGGTTCGCGCGTGTAATATGTGAAATTGTTCGTCCCGAAGAGTACATCATTTTGTTCTATTGCATCATTTTCATTTGAGGTCATCTTGATCCCCGAAATGCTGTTAGAAGAGGGCTAGTTGATGTTAGTTGCTGGATCTTATCTGAACATGCACTTTTGTCATTTTTGCCATGATTGATGTGTACCTCCTATGAAGTTGAGTCCTACATGAGTTTTGTAATATGCCATGTTACCTTTCCAGAGATTATTGCCGTGTATTTTTGTGATCTATGTGGTGACTAGCACAAGCATGCAAACTAGGTCACTTGATGTTGCTGATTTCAGAGACTTAGTAATTTCACTAAGTCCCTGACTGCTGTTATTTTTATGCCATGTGTTCATGTTGTTTCCGAGAGATCTATGCATATTTTGAGCATGATCAGTAAGGGTGTTTTGAACTTGGGTATTTTCTCAATCCATCCGTTCCTTTGTTTGTAATTATGGAGTGCCATAGCTTGAGTCAATCGAGCTCTACTTTTGCTACAAAATGTTGCTGGCAGATTGCTTACGTGTTATTCGATATTGCCAAGCTTGGTGTAGTTGATCCTTGCATGCTATGATGTTGTTCTTGCCATGTATTGTTACTATGCCATGTCTTCTTGATGTATGTATGCTTAGTATATCATTCAATGCTCTGTAGTGAGTGCATCGAGCTCACAAACATGCCTAGTCGTTAACAGTTTTCTGCCATGTCCAGTTTTCTACAAAGTCTGAAACCTGTAGCGAAACTTGCTTAATTGACATGGGTGTAATCATATTTTCTGATTCTTTTTGGCTTATGGTCAGTAAAGGACTTTTGTCAAGTGCTTTTAGTAGTTTCATGCCATGCCTTACTTTGCTTAGTTCTGAACCTGTAGCATGTTGTTTCATTGCTCTGAACATGTCATCCTGATGTTAGTTTCTGCTATGTTGATTATTTCACTAAGTCTGAGAACTTGTTATCGTTTGCACTTTTTCCATGATTGTTTGGACCTGTTATGATGTGAATTAGCCGTAGCTCAGTGTTCATATTTTGTCGTGCATCTTGTGTAGGTTACTGTCATATGCTTTGTTGCCATGTTTGGGTGCAGTAGCTTAATTATTTGTTGCTTGCTAAGTAGCATCATGCTGTTTATGGCAGATTCGTGTCATTCTTGTTTTGCTTGTCATTTGCAAACCGTGCATGCGATTCCGGTGTTCTTTATATCGATTTCAACCAAAATCACCTCACCTATCCAGCGGCATGCTTGGTTTGCCAAGATTATGCCCTGTTCATCCTTGCCCTTCCGGAGCATGCATACGCATTGCATATCACCTCTCGCATATCATGCCATGTTTTGCATCATGTTGCTTGCGCATTGCATCGTGGTTGATATTGGTTCTTTTGCTTGTTCTCTTGTCTTGGGTAGAGCCGGGAGACGAGTACGTGACCTAGGATTCCGTTGAGAACGCTTACGAGGACCAAGCTTTCGACAACTCTGAGAACCTTGCAGGCAAGATGACCATACCCTCGAAATCACTTCTATCTTTGCTTGCTAGATTGCTCGCTATTTTGCTATGCCTGTGCTACGATACCTACCACTTGCTATATCATGCCTCCTATATTGCCATGTCATCCCCTAACCATCCATGTCCTAGCAAACCGTTGATTGGCTATGTTACCGCTTTGCTCAGCCCCTCCTATAGCGTTGCTAGTTGCAGGTGAAGATGAAGTTTGTTCCTTGTTGGAACATGGACTTGTTGTTCCTTGTTGGAACATGTTTACTTGTTGGGATATCACAATACCTCTTATTTAATTAATGCATCTATATACTTGGTAAAGGGTGGAAGGCTCGGCCTTATGCCTGGTGTTTTGTTCCACTCTTGCCACCCTAGTTTCCGTCATACCGGTGTTATGTTCCCGGAGTTTGCGTTCCTTACACGATTGGGTGATTTATGGGACCCCCTTGACAGTTCGCTTTGAATAAAACTTTTTCAGCAAGGCCCAACATTGGTTTTACCATTTGCCACCTAGCCTTTTTCCCTTGGGTTCTGCAGACTCAAGGGTCATCTTTATTTTAAACCCCCGGGCCAGTTCTCCTTCGATTGCTGGTCCAAACTAGAGCCCTTTGCAGCGCCACCTCGGGGCAACTCGAGGGCTGGTTTTAGCTGTACGGACTGCTCATCCGGATGTGCCCTGAGACCGAGATATGTGCAGCTCCTATCAGGATTTGTCGGCACAATCGGGCGGCTTTGCTGGACTTGTTTTATTGCTGTCGAAATGTCTTGTAGTCCGGGAGTCCGAGATTGATCGGGTCTTCCCGGTAGAAGGACTATCCTTCGTTGACCGTGAGAGCTTATCATGGGCTAAGTTGGGACACCCTTGCAGGGTATTATTCTTTCGAAAGCCGTGCCCGCGGTTATGAGGCAGATGGGAATTTGTTGATGTCCGATTGTAGAAAACCCGAAGTTGACCTTAACTAAAACACATCAACCGCATGTGTAACCGTGATGTTCTCTTCTCGGCGGGGTCCGGGAAGTGAACACGGTTGTTGGAGTTATGCCTGGCGTAGGTTGTTTCAGGATCACTTCTTGATCACTTTTAGTTTCTCGACCGTGCTTTGCCTTCTCTTCTCGCTCTCTTTTGCGCTGTAGCCACCATATGCTAGTCGCTTGCTGCAGTTCCACCTCACAAACCCCTTTCCCACCTTTAAGCTTAAATAGTCTTGATCTCGCGGGTGTGAGATTGCTGAGTCCCCGTGACTCACAGATATTATCACCACAGTTGCAGGTACCAACGATGCCAGTGCAGATGATGCGACCGAGCTCACTTGGGAGTTCGACGAGGAACGTGGCCGTTACTATGTTTCTTTTCCAGATGATCAGTAGTGGAGCCTAGTTGGGCGATCCGGGGATCTGTTTAGCATTTGGGGTAGTCTTCTTTCATTTTGGTACCGTAGTCAGACCTTGAGTGTAATATGTATGATGGATGTTATTTATGTACTTGTGTGAAGTGGCGATTGTAAGCCAACTATGTATCTTTCCCCTTTTATTTATTACATGGATTGTGTGAAGATTACCTCACTTGCGACATTGCTTTCAATGCGGTTATGCCTCTAAGTCGTGCCTCGACACGTGGGAGATATAGCCGCATCGAGGGCGTTACAAGTTGGTATCAGAGCCTTTCCCCGACCTTAGGAGCCCCACTGTTTGATCGTCTTTAGTGGCCGAGTTGTGTCTAGAAAAATGTTTTGAGTCATTTAGGAATTATATATCGGAGAGTTTAGGAATTCTTTTTACTTCCCAGTCCCTTCGACCTTCTGGTAAGGCTTCCTGATGTAGAGTTTTGACTCTTCTCTTCTCAAATTTCACTAAATTTTTTTTTAGGATCACGCGGGTATATTACAATCGTTCCGATGGTTTTATGATGACAACATTGTCTTGGTTGCCTCCTGACATTTAGGGGTTGTGGCAGTGTCCCGGGTAGTTGAGCTCCGAGGTGTTGTCGTCATAATTTTATCGTTGCGGTTTTGGTTTACCTAAGTTTAGTACGCCGTCATCGAAAATCTCTTTTGTACAGTTGTTGGTGAGATAACCCTGATAGCCCAGTACTGTGGCGAGTGCGGGAGTATTGCCATGACTTGTATAACGGATGCTTTTCGAAGGTTGAGGTAGACGATTTCCGAAGGTTTCTTGGTTATGTGTTGAAGGATGGATACAGCTGGTTGTAGGATTTGCTAGTTTGGGTGAGATATTATGCTTCCCCTGTATCCCCAACACCTGATTGCATAACCAGAAAGTTTCGGGAGTTTATAAGTGGGAATTCTTGTAGCTCTAGTATTTCTTCCGCAGATATTTTGTTTGTGATTGGGTAATCCTTACCAAGTATTTGTTCACTTCCGTACCTTGTTGATTTTATTCCTTACCATGTTCTAAGTGGCTTCTCAATTTTGGAAGTGTGATGATTTACATTGGAATTCATTCGTTCATTCTCGTTCGAATGTTAATTGTGAAGACTATATGTTGCAATTAAGTTCCTTTGATTCAGCCTCAATATATCTCTGTCAAGATGCTAATGGATGTCACCCTCTTCAGGATGGCTCCACCAACGCGTCAGAATCCGGAACGCAATGAAGGGAATCAGGCTAACCCTCCGCCACCACCTCCGCCTCCGGAAGCTTGGCAGGCCTTGATGACTGCCACAAATGCCAATGCTCAGATTCTGATTCAGCTCTTGCAAGATCGCAACCAAGGGCAAGCTAATCAAGAGAATCAAGGACAAGGCAACAATCAGCCGCACTTCGCTTCACTGAACCAGTTCCTTGCTAATTAGCCAAAGACCTTCAGCTACTGTGTCGAGGCCACAGACGCCGATGATTGGCTCGTGGACATCAGCAAGCATTTCGAGTGCAGCAATGTGAGACCTGAGGACTTTGTCAAGTTTGCCTCTTTTCAACTCAAAGATCAAGCTGCTGAGTGGTTCCAGCAATACAAAGATTCCAGAGGAGGTCGTGTGATTACCTGGGATGATTTCCGTCGTGACTTCAAAGCACACCACATTCCAGAAAGTGTTGTTGAGCTTAAGCGTGAGGAATTCCGCAATCTCAAGCAAGGCAACATGTCTGTCTATCAATACAACACTCAGTTCCAGAAGCTCTCTCGTTTTGCAAGGCAAGACATTCCTGATGAGAAGAGTATGATCTACCAATTCAGACGTGGTCTCAGAGAAGATCTGCAGCTTGCTCTCGTGCTTTTCGAGCCATTAAAGTATGATGAATTCTACAACATGGCACTGAAACAAGAAGCTTCTCAGCTCAAGTGTGAGGCATCTAAGAAGAAGAGTCAGAGACGCAGTCCAGTCTTCTTCTTCTTCACTTGTGGCAGCTAAGCAACAGAAGTTCTGGTTGCCTCCTCCTCCTCCGTTCCGTCAGCCTTAT
The DNA here is from genome assembly GCA_032464435.1 of Aegilops umbellulata. NCBI lineage: Eukaryota > Viridiplantae > Streptophyta > Magnoliopsida > Poales > Poaceae > Aegilops > Aegilops umbellulata. The sequence continues at coordinate 64,519,044 of CP136057.1, forward strand.
CAACAGAAGAACTCAAGTGGTCGTGGATCTTCCCACCCACCCAACCCTGGCTATCAGAACAAGTCTCAGAATCAAGCTCCAAGGCCAAGTGCTCCTTACCATCGTCCGCTCTCATAGGTGACTTGTAACAAATGTCAACAGAAGGGTCACTATGCGAACAAGTGCTTCAACCAAAGGCGCCTTCCGCCTCCTCCTCCTGTGAAATCTTCCAGCAATGCAGTGGTCAAGCATAATCCTAAGCATGCCAAGGTGAACATGTTGAATGCAGCTCAAGCAGAGGAGTCTTCTGAAGTGATCATGGGTAATCTTCCTGTTAATGATATTCCTGCCAAAGTCTTATTTGATACTGGTGCATCACATTGTTTCATCTCAAGACCTTTTGCATCTAAGCATGATTTCGTTACTCAAGTTTTACCGAGACCTTTGTCTATTGTGTCCCCGGGTAAGCAATTGACTTCTCGAGTTTCGGTTCCGGATGTTTCCATCAAGATGGGCGACTATAAATTTCTATCTTCCCCAATGGTGCTTGGTGATTCTGATATTGATCTTATTCTCGGGATGGGCTGGCTTTCTAAGCACAAGGCTCAGCTTGAGTGTGCTGCCAGGGAAATCAAATTGACTCACTCTTCTAACGATGTGATCATCTATGCTTCTCGTGATGATACCATTCGGTTGTTTTCTCTCAATGAGAATGATGAATTGGAGGCTATCTCTCAGATTCCAGTCGTTTGTGAGTACCAAGATGTTTTTCCAGAAGAGCTTCCGGGTATGCCTCCCCGCCGGCCAGTTGAATTCGTGATTGATCTCGAGCCTGGCACGGAACCTGTTTGCAAGCGTCCTTACAAGCTTGGACCAGATGAGCTCAAGGAATTAAAGATTCAACTCGATAAACAAGAACGTCTGGGTCTGATCAGACCGAGTTCTTCTCCTTGGGGTTGTGGTGTTCTTTTTGTCAAGAAGAAGGATGGCACGGACCGACTTTGCGTCGATTACCGTCCATTGAACAAGAAGACTATCAAGAACAAGTACCCACCTCCCAACATCAATGAGCTATTTGAGCAACTCAAAGGTGCTAAGGTGTTCTCCAAGCTTGACCTTCGTATGGGTTATCATCAGATTCGCATTCGTGAAAAAGATATTCCCAAGACAACATTCAGAACAAGCTTTGGTTCTTATGAATATACTGTCATGTCTTTCGGCCTTGTCAATGCTCCTCCATATTTCACTCGCTTGATGAATTTCATCTTCAACCCCTACATCAACGAATTTCTCTTGGTCTATCTCGATGATATTTTGGTCTTCTCCAAGAATAAGAAGGATCATGCCGAACATTTGCGATTGGTACTCGACAAGCTCAGAGAGTATCAATTATATGCGAAGTTCTCCAAATGTGAATTCTGGCTTGATGAAGTTCTTTATCTTGGCCATATCATCTCTGCCAAGGGCATTGCTATTAATCCAGAGAGGGTGTCTGCAGTTTTGAATTGGAATCCTCCTCAGAATGTCAAGCAGCTTCGCAGTTTTCTTGGACTTGCAAGCTATTGCCGAAGATTCGTTGAGAATTTCTCAAAGATTGCAAAGCCTCTTTCCAACCTCCTCCAGAAGCATGTGAAATATGTCTGGTCTCCTGAGTGTGACGTTGCTTTCAACACTCTCAAAGAGAAACTTGTCACTGCTCCAGTTTTGACTCCTCCTGACGAATCCAAGCCTTATGAAGTATTCTGTGATGCTTCTCTTCAGGGCCTCGGTGCTGTGTTAATGCAAGAGAAGAAGGTTGTTGCCTATACCTCTCGCCAGTTGAAGCCCAATGAAAGGAACTACCCCACTCACGATCTTGAGTTGGCGGCAGTTGTCCACGCTCTAATAACATGGAGACATCTCCTGTTGGGAAGGAAAGTGGACATTTTCACCGATCACAAGAGTCTCAAGTATATCTTCACTCAGCCTCATCTCAACCTCAGGCAAACTTGATGGGTCGAAATGATTCAAGAGTATAATCTGAGTATTGAATATACTCCAGGCAAGGCTAATGTGATTGCAGACGCTTTGAGCAGAAAGGCTTATTGCAACAGCTTAATCCTCAAGCCCTTCCAACCGGATCTCTGTGAGGCTTTCCGCAAGTTGAATCTCCAAGTGGTTCCTCAAGGTGTTCTTGCCAACCTCTTTGTCTCTCCTACTTTGGAAGATCAGATTCGTGAGGCTCAATTGTTGGATACCATGGTGAAGAAGGTGAAACGTGGTATCGAAAAGAGCATCCCCAAATACAAGTGCTATCGAGTTGATGACAGAGATACTCTTTTCTTCGAGGACCGGATTGTGGTTCCAAAGGGTGATCTTCGTAAAGTCATTATGAACGAAGCGCACAATTCTCTTCTGTCAATTCATCCTGGAAGTTCGAAGATGTACCATGACCTCAAGCAGTCGTATTGGTGGACTCGAATGAAGCGTGAGATCGCTCAATTCGTGAATGAGTGTGATGTCTGCAGAAGGGTGAAAGCAGAACACCAACGACCAGCTGGTCTTCTCCAACCTCTCGCTATTCCAGAATGGAAGTTTGATCATATCGAAATGGACTTCGTGACTGGTTTTCCTAAGTCCAAGCGTGGAAATGATGCTATCTTCGTCGTCATCGACAAGCTCACCAAAGTGGCTCATTTTCTTCCTATCAAAGAGTCTATCACAGCAGCGCAGCTGGCAGAGCTCTACACCTCCAGAATTGTCTCTTTGCACGGCATTCCACAATTGATCTCTTCAGACCGTGGCAGCATCTTTACCTCCAAGTTTTGGGATTCTTTTCGGAAGGCCATGGGCACCAACATTCGCTTCAGCACAGCTTTCCACCCTCAGACTAGTGGACAAGTCGAGCGTGTCAACCAAATTCTTGAAGATATGCTCAGAGCCTGTGTTATCTCTTTCGGCATGAAGTGGGAGGATTGCCTTCCTTATGCTGAATTCTCTTACAACAACAATTTTCAAGCCAGCTCGGGCAAAGCCCCATTCGAGATTCTCTATGGCAGAAAGTGTCGTACCCCTCTCAACTGGTCTGAAACCGGTGAACGCCAATTGCTCGGCAATGATTTGATCCCAGAGGCTGAGGCTATGTGCAAGGTCATTCGTGAGAACCTCAAAGCCGCGCAGTCGTGCCAGAAGAGCTATTACGACAGCAAACATCGTGATGTGGCATTCGAGATCGGAGACCATGTTTACCTCCGTGTCTCGCCAATGAAAGGAACTCGTCGCTTCGGTATCAAGGGGAAACTTGCCCCGCGATATGTCGGTCCCTTCAAGATCATCGGCAAGCGAGGCGATCTAGCCTATCAACTTGAGCTTCCCTCCAACTTTGCAAATGTGCATGATGTCTTCCATGTGTCACAGCTTCGCAAGTGCTTCAAGACGCCTGAGCGCACCATCAACTTCGAAGAGATTGATCTTCAAGAAGATTTGTCCTATCATGAGCACCCAGTTGCTATTCTTGAGACAACTGAGCGCAAGACTCGCAACAAGTCAATCAAATTCCTCAAAGTGAAATGGTCACATCACTCAGACCGAGAGGCCACCTGGGAGCGTGAAGACAACCTACGTTCTGAGTATCCGGAGTTCTTTCAGTCCTAGATCTCGGGACGAGATCCTCTCGTAGTGGTGGTGTGTTGTAACGTCCCAGATGTAACTTACCATAATTGTAATCCAACTCTTGCCATTTCCGGCTATGTGTTATGATATTCCCTCCGTGGTTGGGTTCTCTTCATTTTGCATTTTGGTCATGTCATGCATTTCATATCATGTCATCATGTGCATCGCATTCGCATACGTGTTCGTCTCATAAATACGAGCATCTTTCCCGTTGTCCGTTTTGCAATCCGGCGCTCCTATGTCTCCCGGCGTCCCCGTTTACATTTCTTCGTGAGCGGGTATTAAACTTTCTCGGATTGGACCGAGGTTTGCCATGCGGCCTCGGTATAGCACCGGTAGACCGCCTGTCAAGTTTCGGGTAAATCGGAGTTCGTTTGGTACTCCAACGATTAACCGGGTAACCGTGAAGGCCTCGTGTGTGTTGCAGCCCAACACCCCTTCAAAACAGCCTAATAACCCATCTAAGTCACTCCCATGTCCTCCGTCGTTCGATCACGATCGCGTGGCCGAAAACCGCTCTCCATTTGGAGCCTCCTAGCTCCTCCTATCTATAAAAAGGCCTCCTCCTCCTCCATTTGCGGGCAAATCCCCCTAAACCCTAATCCCGCAGCTCCCCGCGCCGCCGGACGTGTCCGGGCGTGCCGTAAAACGTCCGCCCGCCGCGCCGGACCAACCCGGGGCCGCCACGTGGCACCCCGGCGCCCCCTCGCCGCCAGCTCGCCCGGGCCCGTCGCCGGCCCGCGCGGCCCGCGCGCCCGCACGGCCGCCCCAGCGCGCCCGCCCGCTGGTCGCCCGGAGCCGAGCCGCTCCCCCGCCGCGGCCGCCGCCCGGCTCGCCCGCCGCCACCGGCGCCGCCCGCCGCGGCGCGCTGCTCCGCCGCCCGGCGTCGCCGCGCCGTTCCCCGCCGCCGTCGCCTTCCCCGCCGCCGTCCTCGCCCGGCGCCGACGCGCCGCCTCCCGCGCCTCGCCTCCGTGCCCGGGATACGCCGGATCCGGCCTCGGTTCGCGCGCGCCGCCAGGGTTGACTTTCCCCGAGCCCGATTTTTCTCTAAGTCTTTTATTTTCGTCATCATCATGCCATGTTCGACATGCCACAACCTTGCATCTATAGCTCCGTTTCACGCGTGTAATATGTGAAATTGTTCGCCCCGAAGAGTACATCATTTTGTTCTATTGCATCATTTTCATTTGAGGTCATATTGGTGCCCGAAATGCTGTTAGAAGAGGGCTAGTTGATGTTAGTTGCTGGATCTTATCTGAACATGCACTTTTGTCATTTTTGCCATGATTGATGTGTACCTCCTATGAAGTTGAGTCCTACATGAGTTTTGTAATATGCCATGTTACCTTTCCAGAGATTATTGCCGTGTATTTTTTTGATCTATGTGGTGACTAGCACAAGCATGCAAACTAGGTCACTTGATGTTGCTGATTTCAGAGACTTAGTAATTTCACTAAGTCCCTGACTGCTGTTATTTTTATGCCATGTGTTCATGTTGTTTCCGAGAGATCTATGCATATTTTGAGCATGATCAGCAAGGGTGTTTTGAACTTGGGTATTTTCTCAATCCATCCATTCCTTTGTTTGTAATTATGGAGTGCCATAGCTTGAGTCAATCGAGCTCTACTTTTGCTACAAAATGTTGCTGGCAGATTGCTTACGTGTTATTCGATTTTGCCAAGCTTGGTGTAGTTGATCCTTGCATGCTATGATGTTTTTCTTGCCATGTATTGTTACTATGCCATGTCTTCTTGATGTATGTATGCTTAGTATATCATTCAATGCTCTGTAGTGAGTGCATCGAGCTCACAAACATGCCTAGTCGTTAACAGTTTTCTGCCATGTCCAGTTTTCTACAAAGTCTGAAACCTGTAGCGAAACTTGCTTAATTGACATGGGTGTAATCATATTTTCTGATTCTTTTTGGCTTATGGTCAGTAAAGGACTTTTGTCAAGTGCTTTTATTAGTTTCATGCCATGCCTTACTTTGCTTAGTTCTGAACCTGTAGCATGTTGTTTCATTGCTCTGAACATGTCATCCTGATGTTAGTTTCTGCTATGTTGATTATTTCACTAAGTCTGAGAACTTGTTATCGTTTGCACTTTTTCCATGATTGTTTGGACCTGTTATGATGTGAATTAGCCGTAGCTCAGTGTTCATCTTTTGTCGTGCATCTTGTGTAGGTTACTGTCATATGCTTTGTTGCCATGTTTGGGTGCAGTAGCTTAATTATTTGTTGCTTGCTAAGTAGCATCATGCTGTTTATGGCAGATTCGTGTCATTCTTGTTTTGCTTGTCATTTGCAAACCGTGCATCCGATTCCGGTGTTCTTTATATCGATTTCAACCGAAATCACCTCACCTATCCAGCGGCATGCTTGGTTTGCCAAGATTATGCCCTGTTCATCCTTGCCCTTCCGGAGCATGCATACGCATTGCATATCACCTCTCGCATATCATGCCATGTTTTGCATCATGTTGCTTGCGCATTGCATCGTGGTTGATATTGGTTATTTTGCTTGTTCTCTTGTCTTGGGTAGAGCCGGGAGACGAGTACGTGACCTAGGATTCCGTTGAGAACGCTTACGAGGACCAAGCTTTCGACAACTCTGAGAACCTTGCAGGCAAGATGACCATACCCTCGAAATCACTTCTATCTTTGCTTGCTAGATTGCTCGCTCTTTTGCTATGCCTGTGCTGCGATACCTACCACTTGCTATATCATGCCTCCTATATTGCCATGTCAGCCCCTAACCATCCATGTCCTAGCAAACCGTTGATTGGCTATGTTACCGCTTTGCTCAGCCCCTCCTATAGCGTTGCTAGTTGCAGGTGAAGATGAAGTTTGTTCCTTGTTGGAACATGGACTTGTTGTTCCTTGTTGGAACATGTTTACTTGTTGGGATATCACAATACCTCTTATTTAATTAATGCATCTATATACTTGGTAAAGGGTGGAAGGCTCGGCCTTATGCCTGGTGATTTGTTCCACTCTTGCCACCCTAGTTTCCGTCATACTAGTGTTATGTTCCCGGAGTTTGCGTTCCTTACACGGTTGGGTGATTTATGGGACCCCCTTGACAGTTCGCTTTGAATAAGACTTTTCCAGCAAGGCCCAACATTGGTTTTACCATTTGCCACCTAGCCTTTTTCCCTTGGGTTCTGCAGACTCAAGGGTCATCTTTATTTTAAACCCCCGGGCCAGTTCTCCTTCGATTGCTGGTCCAAACTAGAGCCCTTTGCAGCGCCACCTCGGGGCAACTCGAGGGCTGGTTTTAGCTGTACGGACTGCTCATCCGGATGTGCCCTGAGACCGAGATATGTGCAGCTCCTATCAGGATTTGTCGGCACAATCGGGCGGCTTTGCTGGACTTGTTTTATTGCTGTCGAAATGTCTTGTAGTCCGGGAGTCTGAGATTGATCGGGTCTTCTCGGTAGAAGGAATATCCTTCGTTGACCGTGAGAGCTTATCATGGGCTAAGTTGGGACACCCCTGTAGGGTATTATTCTTTCGAAAGCCGTGCCCGCGGTTATGAGGCAGATGGGAATTTGTTGATGTCCGATTGTAGAAAACCCGAAGTTGACCTTAACTAAAACACATCAACCGCATGTGTAACCGTGATGTTCTCTTCTCGGCGGGGTCCGGGAAGTGAACACGGTTGTTGGAGTTATGCCTGGCGTAGGTTGTTTCAGGATCACTTCTTGATCACTTTTAGTTTCTCGACCGTGCTTTGCCTTCTCTTCTCGCTCTCTTTTGCGCTGTAGCCACCATATGCTAGTCGCTTGCTGCAGTTCCACCTCACAAACCCCTTTCCCACCTTTAAGCTTAAATAGTCTTGATCTCGCGGGTGTGAGATTGCTGAGTCCCCGTGACTCACAGATATTATCACCACAGTTGCAGGTACCAACGATGCCAGTGCAGATGACGCGACCGAGCTCACTTGGGAGTTCGACGAGGAACGTGGCCGTTACTATGTTTCTTTTCCAGATGATCAGTAGTGGAGCCTAGTTGGGCAATCCGGGGATCTGTTTAGCATTTGGGGTAGTCTTCTTTCATTTTGGTACCGTAGTCAGACCTTGAGTGTAATATGTATGATGGATGTTATTTATGTACTTGTGTGAAGTGGCGATTGTAAGCCAACTATGTATCTTTCCCCTTTTATTTATTACATGGATTGTGTGAAGATTACCTCACTTGCGACATTGCTTTCAATGCGGTTATGCCTCTAAGTCGTGCCTCGACACGTGGGAGATATAGCCGCATCGAGGGCGTTACATGGTCCTCTGGAGCAACCGAAACAGATGATCTCTGCAGATTCTCCTACTACTCCTACTGCAGTGCAAGTTCCAAATCTCATCTCCCCTACTCCACAACCCCAGGTGCTTGCTCTAACATGGCAGTGTGATATCTGGTTGCATGTTGCATATGGTGCCTAGCTTGTATTGCTCCTAATTTGTTAAATTGCATCTCCTAGGTCACACATTATACATGTGAATATGGCACGCCTTCGTGTTTTTGGTACATACTACATCTGCCTATCACACCATGTTCTTACATCAAACTATTGTTCTTGTGTATCCTGCATCTATCACTTATGATGAGACAGTCACGCCCGTGGGTTAGTATGAGATGCGCTACTCTTATAAAGAGTGCAGTTTCATCCTCTCCACATGATTCTCAAGAAACATCAAGCCTAAATGAAGATATTGAACGTAGCTCTGTACTTGAAGACCGCACTTCCCCTAGACCACCATCGCAGGTGCTTGCTCTAACTTCATAGTGAGATATGTGGTTGCATGTTGCATATGGTGTCTAGCTTGTAATGCTTCTAATTAGGGTAAATTGCATCTGCTTAGTTTACACATTATACCTATGAATATGACATGCCTTCCTATTTTTGGTACACACTACATCTATGTGTTAACCATGTTCTTACATGGAACTACCTCTCTTCTATATCCTGCCTCAATCACTTACGATGAGACACCTTTATTCATTGCATATTGCACATTATTTCTAGCCTGTTGCGATGTATTGCTTCTAATTTGGTTAAATACATTTGTTAGGCCACCCTTTTAATTTGGCAGAGTGATATTGGTTTCATATTTCATATGGTTTCTAGCTTGCATTGCTTCTAACTAGTTCAAACACCTTGTGCTTAGTTTACCCTTTATACATCATACATGTCAATATGTCATGCCGTCCTGTTTTTCATACATATTCCATCCTTCTATCATGCGGTTGTCTTACATGAAAGTAGTGCTCGTTAGTATCATGCATCAATTAGTTCTGAAGAGCAAATTTTATTCCCTTTTCTTGTGGGTTTGACTTGACAAGGCAAAATCAAAAAAGAGGAAGGAGAAGAGTAAGGAAGGCGATGATGGTGGTCCTCTGTAGCAACGTAAACGGAGCATCTGTACGGATTCTCCTTGTACTGCTAGTGCATTGCAAGTTCCAAGTCTCCGCTCCCTACTCCGCCATCCAAGGTGCTTGCTCTAACTTGGTAGTGTGATATCTGGTTGCATGTTGCATATGGTGTCTAGCTTGTATTGCTCCTAATTAGTGTAAACTGCATCTGCTTAGCTTACACATGATACGTGTGAATATGACACGCTTTCCTGTTTTTGGTACATACTATATCTGTCTATCACACCATGTTCTTACATGAAACTACTCTTCTTGTGTATCCTGTGTCAGTCACGTATGATGGGACACCTTTAAGTTGGCAGTGTGATATTGGTTTGCATCTTGAATATGATTTCTAGCATGTAATGCTTCCGTTTGATGAACACCACCTATGACGAGACAATTTTAACGTGGCAGAGTGATATTGATTGCACCTTCCATATGGTGTCTAGCTTGCAGTGCTTCTAATTTGTTGAAGTGCCTTCTACTTAGTTGCCACATCATATGTGTGAATATGTCAAGAAGTCCATTTTTCGTACATATTCCATCCTCGTATCATGACTTTTTCCTTTCATCAGAGTAGTGTTCGTCAGTATCATGCATGAATGAGTTCTGAAGAGCGAATTTTATTCCTTTTTCTTGTCGGTTTGACCTCACAATGCAAAATCAATAAAGCGGAAGGAAATTGGTAAGGCATTGGATGATGGTGGTCCTTCCAAGCAACGGAAACAGAGGCTCTCTACAGATTCTACGCCGCCATCCTCCCAACAAGATTCGCACGACAATGCAAGGTTAGATAATCAACGTAGCTGTGTAGATGATGAGTACATCTCCCCTACTCCACCATCACAGGTGCTTGCTCTAACTTGGCACTATTATATGTGGTTGCATGTTGCATGTGTTGTCTATCTTCTTTTGCTTATAACTTTGTTGAATTGCATATGCTTACTTTACACATAATGCTTGTGAATATGACACGTGTTCTTGTTTCTAGAACATACTATATCTGATCACACTTCTTACATCAGACTACTGTTCTTGCATATCCTGCATCAGTCACTTATGATAAGGCACCTTTAAGTCGCCACTATGATATTGGTTGTGTCTTGCATATGATTTCTAGCATGTACTGCTTCTAATTTGTTGAAACGCCAGACAGTTTGAACTTGGCAGAGTGATATTGGTTGCACCTTTCATATGGCGTCTAGCTTGCAGTGCTTCTAATTTGTTGAAATGCCTTCTTCTTAGTTACCACATCATAGGTGTGAGTATGTAACGCCATCATGTTTTTCGTACATATTCCATCCTCGTATCATGTGTTTGCCTTTCATCCAAGTAGTGTTCATCAGTATCATGCCTGAATGAGTTCTGAAGAGCGAATTTTATTCCTTTTTCTTATCGGTTGGACTTCACAATGCAAAATCAATACATCCGAAGGAAATTAGTCTGGCAGTGGATGATGGTGGTCCTTCGGAGCAACTCAAATAGAGGGTCTCTACAGATTCTACTCCACCATCCTACCATCAAGTTTCGCAAGACAACACAAGGCTGGACAGTCAACGTAGGTGTGTAGATGATGAGCACATCTCCCCTACTCCACCATCACAGGTGCTTGCTCTAACTTGGCACTATTATATGTGGTTGCATATTGCGTATGATGTCTAGCTTGTATTGCTTCTAACTTTGTTGAATTACATCTACTTACTTTACACATAATGCCTATGAATATGACACCTATTCCTGTTTCTAGAACATACGTGTAGATGATGAGCACATCTCCCCTACTCCAGCATCACAGGTGCTTGCTCTAACTTGGAACTATTATATGTGGTTGCGTGTTCCATATGATGTCTAGTTTGTATTGCTTCTGATTTTGTTGAATTGCATCTGCGTAGCTTACAACTTATACCTACAACGATCACTTACCCATAAGACACATTTAACTTGGGTGAGTGATGTAGGTTGCATCTTGCATTGTCTTCTAGCTTGTAATGCTTCTAATTTCTTGAAATGGAACTTACGACGAGATACTTTTTACCTGATAGAGTGATATTGGTTGCATGTTCATATGGTGCCTAGCTTTCATTTCTTCTAGTTTTGTTGCAATACCTTCTGCTTACTGTTTTTCATACATATTCCATCCTCCTAACGTACGTCTGAATATGCAATGCTGCCTTTTTTTGTATATATTCCATCCTCCTATCCCGCGCTTGCCTTACATCAAAGTAGTGTTCGTCTGTATCATGCATCAACCAGTTATGCAGAGCTAATTTTATTCATCTTCTTTTGGTTTCAACTTCATAAGGCAATATCAAAAAATAGGACGGAAAAGAGTAAGTTAGGGGATGTTGGTGGTCCTCCGGACCGACACAAACAGAGACTCTCTAGATTTGCCACTGCTACTGCTAATGAAGTTGAAGTCCCAAGTCTACATGATGAGTTCTTCTCCTGTACTCCACCATCGCAGGTGCTTGCTGTAAGTTGACAGTGTGATAATTGGTTTCATGTTGCATATGTTGTCTAGCCTGTATTTCTTCTATTTTGATTAAATTGCAGCTGCTGAGTTCATACGTTGTACATGTGCATATGACATGCCTTTCCGTTTCTAGAATACACTGCATCTACCAAGCATACCAAGTTCTTACATCAAAGTACTGATGTTGTGTATCCCGCATCAGTCACTCATGATTGGACGCTTTTAACATGGCAATTTGATAGTGGTTGCATCTTGCATTGATTTCTATGTTGTACTGTTTCTAATTTTTCGAAATGCCACTTATGATAAGACACTTATAACTAGGCAGAGTGATATTGGTTGCATCTTTCATATGGTGTCTAGCTTGCATTACTTCTATTTTCTTAAAAATCCTTCTGCTTAGTTTACACATCGTAGCTGTGAATATGTCACGTCGTCCAGTTTTTCTTACATATTCCATCCTCATACGGTTGTCTTACATCAAAGTATTGCTTGTATGTATCATGCATTAATGAGTTCTGAAGAGCGATTTTATTCTTTTGTGTTGTGGGTATGCCTTGTCATGGCAAAGTCAAAGAAGAGCAAGGAAAAAAATATAGTAAGGAATGGTGCTACTCGTCGGGTGAAACGGAAAAGGATCTGCCCTCGAGATTCGGCTGGTACTTATAGTGCAGTAGAAGGTCCAAGTCCACCAGCTAAATCTACAAACACAGTATCACCTGCTCCACCAGCTGTAGCAACCACTTCAACTGTACCAGCATATCAATGACTTACTCGTTCATTTGCTCCGGAACTGGCCAGTTCCCAAGCTGCATTCACACCTAACTCTACTTCCGAAGCACTGCTGACACAACAAGACTTGGCAAGATCACATGAACCTCATGTGCATCAACACCAAGATGGTACCTGAACGAGTCAAGTTGCAGTTGCATGCTCCTTTATATGTACTCTCACAGTTTGATGTGCACTAACACTTTCCATATTCGTAGTTAAACTAGCACCACGGCGCAAGTGAAAACAGACATCAGGGACAATGCTTGACAGATTAACAAAATCTAAAGGAGGAAGAATTGAGATCCATTTTGAGGCAGGTTTACAAAGGCCACGTGATGCTACAGAGTCAGCCAAGTTAATACAAAGGCAGCCATTGCCGTTAGGTGTCATGCACGTATCCTCCGAACGTGGATCTAGTACAGGAATGAGAAAGACAATACCTAGTTTAACACCTTCCTTGGCCATTTATCCATAAGTAACGTTATTCATCGCAATTTGTAATATTGTCTTGCTGTGTGCCATACTTTATAGCTTCCTCCTAATAAGACTCACATTCTTTTCTCAACAAATGAGGTTCAAGTTGGATCCGAAAGATGATATAACTAAACAAGCATGCACTCATGTTTTTCAGTGTGCTCTGCGGCAGTGTCGGTACCACCTTAGAAAATCTCACTTTGAAGGCAAGACTGACAATGAAATCGCCCAAACATCTCTAGTGGAATATATTACGGATGAAGACTGGACATCCCTTGTTAAACACTGGTCTGATCCAAAGTATCAGGTAGGGTATATGTATTTGATCAGACCGCATATTGAACTTGTATTTATGTATGTGCCTTACAAGTGTATCTTCTTCTAGGCTAGCTGTTTGAAGAACAAGACCAACTGTTCCAAAGTGAAATTCCAATAGACAACAGGATCTCGTAGCTATATTGCACACTGCGAGGCTCTTGTAAATAGCTGCTACTTCCTTCTTTTTTCTATGCCATATTATCGTATATATATTGACTTGTTCCAAATACAGAGGAAAACCTGTGCGGACCAAAAAGAACCTGTACCGAATGTAGTGCAAATCTTCAAGGATTGCCACACCAACAAGATGAAGGGCATGAGCACACCAGTTCAGGCCACTGTTGTAAGTCCTTACTCCTGCCTTTGAACTGATTGGTACTGTGATGTGTTAATTTAACTGCTTGGTTTGCAGCCAATGTCAGTTACTTTGTTCACCTTTATACACAGTTGTCTTAACGTATCATTTCACCTTACATGGTTTAAAAGAGATGAAGGATATTCTTTTGGTCTTGATTTGTAATCTAGTTATGATGTTCACATGCACACACAATGATACAATAGTCTGTTTGTTTTATATCTGTTTGCCCATGATATGAATGATGTCATACTATGTTCATCCTACTTTAAACCATGTCTCTTTATCCTTAGATGTCCGAATGTGAGGAAATAGACAATACAGTAGGCATGCTACATGAACATATGTTTCGAAAGTGATTTTATTAGATAGTTGGCACTACAATACATGCTAATGTATTACAGTAGTTCACCAAAATAAGTTATGTATAAACGTGAAACCTACTTTGTTTGTTTTTGTCTCATTAGTAACTTATCTGGTACACTAATCTACAAGTTCAAACTTTTAGCAAGCTATGGAACAAATGATTGAACAGCCACAACCACCTGAAGGTGACGAGGCTACCACAGGCACAATGTCACCTCTTGCTATAGTGCGTCGGTTTCTCTCCACAAACAATGCAAAAAGCACCTCAGTAATAATAGTCCGTTTACATGTGTAAATATCTAGGCCTAAATCAGCATAAGCTTTCATATTTTTCTGGTAGGCCTGTGCCCATAGTGGGCCTTTAACAGGCCTAAACATAATTTGGGCCCTCAGTAATAATAGGCCGTTTACATGTGTAAATATCTCGAGCCCATAAAAAACATGAGCCTTTAATCGGCCGAAAGTAAGATTGGGCCCTGATTGTGCCAAATAACCCACTGGGCTTAGTAGGCCGAAATGGTGGCCCATTTACAATGCGGATCGTCCACATGCCGAAATTCAGACGACCGTAAATGCGCCGACCTACTACACGGGCCTTTAATAGGCCGGAAGTTCGGTCGGGCTTGATTAGTGTCATTTTTATATGGGCTATTAGTAGGCCCAATGTGGCATTGGGCCACATATGGCCCATGGATTTCGTCCGACGTCAACAGGCCAAAAGTCACAACAGGCTGAAAGTGGCCCAAATCTGTAGTGGGCCTCTAACAGGCCAAATATCAGACATGGCCGAACATGACCCATATCCTTCACGGTCGTTTATGGGCCAAACGTTTCAATGGCCTATAAATGGGCCCAAATGAAGCAGGACCTTTAATAGGCCGGAAACACACCCGACCGTAATTCAGCCAAATTCTTAGCGGACTATTGACGAGCCAGAAGTGACCATGGGCCGCGATGATGACAAGTTTAGGACGGGCCGTTGAAGGGCCGATTTGACACTAGCCTTACAGGCCTTAACTGAGAATGTTGGGCCTTTAGCTGAAATAGCCCATTATGGTCTACAAAATCTTGTGGGCCTTTAGCTGGGTCGGCCCATTATGGCCCTCTAAATCTTGTGGGCCTTTAGTTGGGGAAGCCCATTCAATCTTTATGGGCCACTTTTGGGCCGGTCAACGTGTCAACGTATCATAGGCGCATCTCGTCAATTGGATGTGCCAACGCAGAGCTAACACGTGGTTCCGTCAGCCAATGAGAATTTTACACGTGGAAAATCGTCATTGGTCGTGGCTGTTAGCGGGTTATCGGATCCAAAACCGGACCCGATAGCTTAACGGCGTCCCGTTACAGTGGATGCCACGTGTTGGTCACCCTTGATGAAAACACTTCTATGGCGCGTGATTTATCGTCATGGACGTGGACACTTCCGTGATGATAATTTTGGTAATGTCATGGAACACTTCTACGACAACACAGGTATGACTATCTTGATTCTGTCATAAAATTGTCATGGATGTACATGCATGACAGAAAACGTGACCTACTGTGACAAACACGTATCATCACAGAAGTGTCTTTTTTTGTAGTGGAGGTAAGGAAGTGCCATCCAGTTCTGCTTTAGATTCACCTTCTGTTTTGAGTAAACTTGCAACACCACCACATGTTATCAATTCTAATATGTTGCAAGTTATTGATGATGCTACTTATGCTATGGATAATGCTTATGATGATTGAGGGAGTCCTGGATTAGGGGGTGTTCGGGTAGCCAGACTATACCTTCGCCGGACTCCTGGACTATGAAGATACAAGATTGAAGACTTCGTCCCGTGTCCGGATGGAACTTTCCTTGGCGTGGAAGGCAAGCTAGGCGGTGCGGATATTCAAGATCTCCTACCATTGTAACCGACTCCATGTAACCCTAAACCTATCCGGTGTCTATATAAACCGGAGGGTTGTAGTCCGTAGGACAATCAACTCCATACACAACAATCATACCATATGCTAGCTTCTAGGGTTTTGCCTCCTTGATCTCGTGGTAGATCTACTCTTGTACTACCCATATCATCAATATTAATCAAGCAGGAGTAGGGTTTTACCTCCATCGAGAGGGCCCGAACCTGGGTAAACTTCGTGTCCCTTATCTCCTGTTACCATCCGACCTAGACGCACAGTTCGGGACCCCCTACCCGAGATCCGCCGGTTTTGACACCGACATTGGTGCTTTCATTGAGAGTTCCTCTATGTCATCGCCTTTGGGTCTGATGGCTCCTTTGATCATCAACAACGATCACGTCCAGGGTGAGACTTTTCTCCCTGGACAGATCTTCGTCTTCGGCAGCTTCGCTCTGCGTGCCAATTCACTTGGCCACTTGGAGCAGATCGAAAGCAACGCCCCTGGCCATCAAGTGAGGTTTGGAAGCTTAAACTACACGGCTGATATCCGCGGAGACTTGATCTTCGACGGGTTCGAGCCACGGCCAAGCGCGCCGCACTATCTCGAGGGGCATGATCTAGCTCTACCTCCGAACGGTGTCCTGGAGGCCACACGCGCACCGGTTCCGACCCTTAACTCGGAGCCTGTAGCACCGATCGAGGATGAATGGGTGGACGTCACCTCGAGGGCTGTGATCTCAAAGGCGATCGAGCCGAACACCAGCCCCGCACGCCGCGTGACTCATGACTCCGAGGATCCGGATTCTTCTCCGAACTCCGAACCCCCCGCGCCCCTGCCAATCGAATCCGATTGGGCGCCGATAATGGAGTTCACCGCCGCGGACATCTTTCAGCACTCGCCTTTCGGTGATATCCTGAATTTTCTCAAGTCTCTCTCTTTATCAGGAGAGCCCTGGCCGGACTACGGTCAGCAAGGATGGGATACGGACGACGAAGAAATTCACTGCCCACCCACCACCCACTTTGTAGCCACCGTCGATGATCTAACCGACTTGCTCGACTTCGGCTCCGAAGACATCGACGGTATGGACGACGATGTAGGAGACGAACAGGAACCAGCACCTGTAGGGCGCTGGAAGGCCACCTCATCATACGACATATACATGGTGGACACTCCAAAAGATGGAGATGGCGATGGAACAGCGGGGGATGACCCCTCCAAGAAACAGCCAAAGCGTCGGCGTCAGCGGCGCCGCTCTAAATCCCGCCAAAGCAAAAACGGTAATTCTGGCACGGGAGATAATACTACCCCGGATAGTGCCGAAGAACACCTACCCCATCAAGATTCGGCGCAGGAAGATGGAGAAGCCAGCCCTCATGAGAGAGCGGCAGACTGAGAGGTTGAGGATGATAACTATATGCCTCCCTCCGAAGACAAGGAAAGCCTCGATGACGACGAATTCGTCGTACCATCAGACCCCGTCGAACAAGAGCGTTTAAAACGCAGGCTTTCAGCCACGGCAAACAGCCTCAAGAAAAAGCAGCAACAGCTTAGAGCTGACCAAGATTTGCTAGCTGATCGATGGACTGATGTCCTTGGGTCTGAAGAGTATGAACTCGAACGCCCCTCCAAGAGTTACCCAAAGCGCAGGCCGCTACCCCAATTAGAGGAGGAAGCGCCTACACCACCAGCACACGACATGGCAGACCGGCCACCTCACGGCCGCGACAGAGAGGCCTCTCGGCCCTCCACCCAAGCCATGCCCCAGCACCGCTCAACTAAGGCACGGGAAAATGCGCCAGACCTGCGAGACGTACTGGAGGATAAGGTAAGACAAACAAGATCGATCTACGGATCGCGCAGGCGCCCTACGACACGTGACGATGATCTTCACTCCAGATACAACAAATCCGGCCGGGCCGAACACAACATACATAGCTCTTCCGAGCTGCGTCGTGATATAGCCCAGTACAGGGGCGCCGCACACCCACTATGCTTCACAGATGATGTAATGGATCATAAAATCCCGGAGGGTTTCAAACCCGTCAACATCGAATCATACGATGGCACCACAGATCCGGCGGTATGGATCGAGGATTATCTCCTTCACATCCACATGGCACGCGGCGATGATCTACACGCCGGATTCAGAGGCTATAAATCCGGTCAACGGAAAAAGCCATTCAAGAAGAATACTCAGGGCCCGTCCAGTTTGGACCGAATACTCGACCGCTTGTGCCAGATCCATGGCACCCCCGAAAGGCCAGCCAATCATACCAACAGGGATTGTTGGGTGTTCAAGCAGGCAGGCAAGTTAAGAGCCGAAAACAAAGACAAGGGGCTGCATAGCGACAATGAGGAAGAGCCCAGGCCGCCGAACAACAATGGACAGAAGGGTTTTCCCTCACAAGTGCGGACGGTGAACATGATATACGCAACCCACAGTCCCAAGAGGGAGCGAAAGCGCGCGTTACGCGACATATATGCGATGGAGCCAGTCGCCCCAAAGTTCAACCCATGGTCCTCCTGCCCGGTCACCTTTGATCGAAGGGACCATCCCCCTAGCATCCGTCATGGCGGCTTCGCCGCACTGGTTCTCGACCCAATCATTGACGGATTTCATCTCACAAGAGTCCTCATGGATGGCGGCAGTAGCCTGAACCTGCTTTACCAGGATACAATGTGAAAAATGGGCATAGATCCCTCAAGGATTAAGCCCACAGAAACGACCTTTTAAAGGCGTTATACCAGGTGTAGAAGCCAACTGCACAGTCTCAGTAACACTTGACGTGGTCTTCGGATCTCCGGATAATTTCCGAAGCAAAGAGTTAATCTTCGATATAGTCCCGTTCTGCAGTGGCTATCACGCCCTGCTCGGACGAACCGCATTCGCAAAGTTCAATGCGGTGCCGCACTACGCATACCTCAAGCTCAAGATGCCAGGACCTCAAGGAGTAATCACAGTCAACGGAAACACCGAACGCTCCCTCCGTACAGAGGAGCACACGGCGGCCCTTGCAGCGGAAGTACAAAGCAGCCTTCTTAGGCAACTCTCCAGTACGGCCGTTAAAAAGCCGGACACTGCCAAACGCGCCCGGAGTAACCTACAACAAGACCGTCTGGCACGTTCCGAGCAGGCGTAGCATTGCGGCCCCAACCCCAGCCCTCGCGACATAGCGAAACCAGTACCTCGCGTACATAACTACGCCCTTGAAATACCATGGGCACAGGGGAAGGGGCACAATAACGGCACACCCAAAATACGGCTTAAAACGTACTAGGGGCTGCCGGATTCTCTTTTTCCTTCTTACTTTCAGGACTCCACACTTCGGTCGACCTGTTCGGCAATTCGACTGCCGCACAAACGATGCAAGATTCAGGGAAGCAGACAAGCCACGCCGCATTATGGAACCCCCAGGTGGTCTCTGTTACGAGCAGTATACCTGTTTCAAATTATTTTCCGCGGCCTGCCCCTGTTCAGGACATGTTAAATAGTCCAGTATCTTTTTGCTTATCGCACTATTTGTATCGTTCGGCTTTGATAAACAGCCCCTCTATAAACAATGCATAGCTTTTTTGTCTATTTTTTGCATTATCATATTTTCATATATATGTTTATTAAATGACATGATTGCACCCGTACACCATGGTACGACAAATACGCCAGGGGCTTCAGTACCCCTCATTATGGTGTGAGAAGTCCGAACACTTTCACAAGTGCGGCACCCTGAACTTATAGCACTATATGCATCGGCTCCGAATCATGATTTGGGTCAATAGTTGGTTTTGCCCGGCTCCTATGTTTTGGTGCCTTACGTTCCGCTATATCGGCTAGGGTAGCACTAGGAGAACCACTGCGATTGTGCCCCGGTTCAGCTGGGTTAAGCACCTCAGTGGAGAAAGCTAAAACTGATTGTCATGATAAGGCGAGAGACCGGTCGCTGTTCGAGAGGTTTTCTGAGTCCCTAAAGACTTATGCCGCTTCGAGCGAGGAGCTGGCTTTGTCCGGCCAAGGCGTGGATAGCGCCCCGAATTCGGTCTTCCGAACTAGGGGCTTCGCCGAAATTTAAAATTATAAAGTTCTATGGCTAAGTGAGAGCGTTCAAGCATTATAGTCCGATTGCCTGGTTCGTTGTGCTGAGCGCCTCCCTCGAAGGACCCAACCATGGGAAAAAGAGCGCTCAGGTTTATCCCGAACACCCCAGCACTAGCGGCACGGGGGCAGAAGCCGACGACTGGCCATCTCTCAATTTTTGATAAACGGCCGCACAGAAAATAATATTTTAAATCCAATAAGCATTGCTTAGCGCATATAAACAAGTTTTCAACGCACAGGATAAACACGAGCGAGTTCATTCAAAAATTACATCCTTGGTACATTCATCCGCCACAAGGCGGGCACCTGCAAGAACATCCTTGTAGTAGTTCTCGGGCTTGCGATGCTCCTTCCCCGGCGGCGGCCCGTCCCTCACAAGCTTCTCACCGTCCAGCTTACCACAGTGCACCTTTGCACGGGCAAGGGCCCTCCGGGCACCTTCAATGCAGACGGAGCGCTTGATGACCTCAAGCCTTGGACAGGCCTCCATCAGCCGCCGCACCAGCCCGAAGTAGCTCCCAGGCAGGACCTCTCCGGGCCACAGCCGAACCATGAAGCCCTTCATGGCCTGTTCGGCCGCCTTGTGGAGTTCGACCAGCTGTTTCAGCTGGTCGCTCAAGGGCACAGGGTGTCCAGCCTCAGAATACTGAGACCAGTACACCTTCTCCGCCGAGCTGCCCTCTTCAGCTCGGTAGAATGCGCGGCGGCGGATACGCTGCAGGGAAGATCTGCGAATGCCCCTGGAGAGCTCCGGATTCGGGTAAGTAACAAGTAGTTTACTTTTATATTTCTGCTTTGGATAAAGAATGCCTTACCCGCTGCTATCTTCCTCATCTCCTCCAACTCTTGGAGGGCCTTTTGGGCTTCGGCCTTGGCAGACTTGGTGGTCTCAAGGGCCGACGCGAGCTCAGATGCTTGCGCCTTTGTCTCAAGCTCCAAACTCTCATGTTTTTTCATGAAAGCCTGAAGCTCTCGCTGCACCTCGCCGACCTGAGCCCCAAGTCTCTCTCGCTCGGTGCGCCCCGCGGCCATTTTCTTTTCGGCCTCAGATAGCGCTCGCTTGATGGTCGCCACCTCATTCGTGGCCCCTACAAATAAGCAGTACAATCCTGTTATTTTTTTGCAATCACGCCTTTTATAGGCACTTTTTCTGAAAGGCATTTCTTACCTTCTTTTTCCTCGAGCTGCCACTTGGCAAGGCCGAGCTCTTGCTCGGTCAGCCCGAGGTCCCGTTTCAGGACACCCACCTCCGCAGTCAGTGCGGTGGTGGATAGCAGCGAAGCCTGCATACGCATATTAACTCTTTTTTAGACTCCTACGAAAATTAATAGATCCTCTATTCGACTTTTCTTTCCGAATGCCAAAAAGAGCATCAGGGGCTACTGTCTATGCGGTTATATTCTTGCATATTTTTTACTTACCTCAAAGCCTGTTAGAAGGCTAGCGCAAGCTTCGTTCAGTCCGCTCTTGGCAGACTGAACCTTCCGGATCACCGTACTCATGATAGTACAATGCTCCTCGTAGATGAAGGCGCTGTCAAGCACCTGCAGCAGATTGTCCGGCGCCTCCGGTTGGACGGAGGCCGCCGGCTCAGAAGGCTTACTCCTCTTGGAAGGAGTTCGCCTACCGCGGTCCGGAACCGTTGAAGATTCCGGCACGGTTTCCGGCTCAAAGCCAGACTCGGAGCCCTGGGGGGTCTTGTCCCCTTTATTCCTAGGGTCCGGGAGGTCTTCTTTCGGCTCCTCCAGGACCACCTCCTCCTGCCCCGGAGCTCGTTGCGACGCCACTTCAGTGTCGTCTGCAGTGCGGGGGGAGACAGCGGGCGGAACCGAGTTCACGTCCGACGAATCCAGGGAGCTGCTCGAGGAATCATCGAGTTCGGCCCGGGGCGGGCTGCACAGTAATGTTCGGCATTATGAAAAGATACACGACTTAGGAATATCATGAGTCACTCTGGTATCCGAATACTTACGATTTCGCCGGACGCTTGGCCCGGTCCGACCACTCCTCGTCGTCCTCGTTGGCACTGGGGGAGTAGTCCGGCGGAGGGGTCTTCCTCTTTCTAGACCCTCCGGCCTCCCCCGTTGGGGCGGCCTTCTCTTTTTCTCCTCCCCCCGCTAGAGGGGGAGAGGTTTTTTTTTTCTTCCACCTCCTCGTTTCCACGGGAGGAGGGTGTCTCGGACTCATCGGCTGACGAGTCCGACACCACCATGTTACGGGCACTCTTTCGAGTCCCCGTGGTCTTCTTCTTCTTGATCTTCTTCTCCGGCACCACATAAGGCGCCGGAGCCAGCGGCTTCACTAGGAGAGCAGGAGCTGGGTCTTCGGGCAAGGGATCCGGACAGTTAATCGGTCCGGATATCACCTGCCAAGCCTATTAAAGGTAAGGGAGTTTAGGTCCCGCATGGAGTCAAACTATGAAAAAGCTAAAACATCCTGTAAAATGTGAAAAATAGCTTACCTCGCTAGCATGACGCTACGAGCTGTATCCGTGATCCTCGAAGGCGGATGTGGGAGCCTCGGCGCCTTTGGTTAGCACCTTCCAGATGTCTTCATACGTCGTGTCGAAGAGCCTGTTAAGGGTCTGGTGCTGCGCCGGGTTGAACTCCCACAGATTAAAATCCCGTTGTTGACACGGGAGGATCCAGCGGACGAGCATAACCTGGACCACATTGATGAGCCTGATCGGCTTGTTCACCAGGGACTGGATGCATGTCTGCAGTCCGGTCACCTCTTTTTCGTCACCCCACAATAGGCCTGTCTCTTTCCAGGACATAAGCCACGTGGGGGGTCCGGATCGGAACTCGGGGGCTGCAATCCATTTTGGATCGCGTGGCTCGGTGATGTAAAACCACCCAGATTGCCACCCCTTTAGGGTCTCCACGAAGGAGCCCTCGAGCCATAGGACGTTGGCCATCTTGCCCGCCATGGCACCTCCGCACTCCGCCTGGCTGCCGCGCACCACCTTGGGCTTGACGTTGAAGGTCTTGAGCCAGAGGCCGAAATGGGGGCGGACGCGGAGGAAAGCCTCACACATGAAGATAAACGCCGAGATGTTGAGGATGAAGTTTGGGGCCAGATCATGAAAATCCAGGCCGTAGTAGAACATGAGCCCCCGGACAAATGGGTGGAGTGGAAAACCTAGTCCGTGGAGGAAGTGGGGAAGGAATACTACCCTCTTATGGGGCCTTGGGTTGGGGACAAGCTGCCCCTCCTCGGGAAGCCGGTGTGGGATGTCCTGGGATAGGTATCCGGCCTTCCTTAGCTTCTTGACATGGCCCTCCGAAACGGAGGAGACCATCCACTTGCCTCCCGCTCCGGACATTGCTGAGGGAGGTTAAGGTGGGAAGAGCGGGCTTGGGTGCTAGAGCTCGAGCGCGTAGGAGATGGATAGGCGAAGGAGGAAGAAGGCGTAGGTGAAAAGAGGTGGATCCTTATCCCCTTATGTGGGTGGATGCGGTTATGCGTCCCCACCTGCCTAATAAAACTCACTTGCCTCCCAAACGCCGTGGTAAATGGCGTGGTTGGGTTACCCACGTCCGTATTGATGAGAATCCCGTAAAAAGGGGACACGATCTCTGCTTTAACAAGACGTGCCAAGGAAACCGCCTCGCAAAACGTGCTGAGGTGGAAAAGTAAAAACGATTCGAGTAAAAGGACTTGGCCGTAGTGTGATGATACACTGTCGAATACGTCTCGGGTCCCGAACTGTGCGTCTAGGTCGGATGGTAACAGGAGATAAGGGACACGAAGTTTACCCAGGTTCGGGCCCTCTCGATGGAGGTAAAACCCTACTCCTGCTTGATTAATATTGATGATATGGGTAGTACAAGAGTAGATCTACCACGAGATCAAGGAGGCTAAACCCTAGAAGCTAGCCTATGGTATGATTGTTGTGTATGGAGTTGATTGTCCTACGGACTACAACCCTCCGGTTTATATAGACACCGGATAGGGTTAGGGTTACACAGAGTCTGTTACAATGGTAGGACATCTTGAATATCCGCACTGCCTAGCTTGCCTTCCACGCCAAGGAAAGTTCCATCCGGACACGGGACGAAGTCTTCAATCTTGTATCTTCATAGTCCAGGAGTCCAGCGAAGGTATAGTCCGGCTACCTGAACACCCCCTAATCCAGGACTCCCTCAGTAGCCCCTGACCAGGCTTCAATGACGACGAGTCCAGTGCGCAGATTGTATTCGGCATTGCAAGGCGGGTTCCTCCTCCAAGTGCTTCATAGAAGATTTATAAACACCAAGAATAGTGTCCGGCTCTGCAAAACAAGTTTCCACATATTGCCATAGAGAGAATAATATTTACACAAATCTAATCTGCTGACGTATTCCGTAGCGTGATATCACACCACAGCCAAGCCTTTATTCGAAACGTCTTTAACTGTCCCACCTCAGTGCGTTTTGCAAGGCGGTTCCCTTGGCACGTCTTTGTCGAAGCAGAGATCGTGTCCCCTTTATTTACGGGATCCTCATCATTACGGATGTGGGTAATCTAGTCGTGCCCGTTGGTATATCCCCTCGATCAAAGGTAAGTCCCAAATGGTCACGGGGAGGGCTCATGGTATTCAACCTCTTATAAAGAGACCAAGGCCTCACTCCTTTCTTTCGATCCCAATTGAATCCGCCTCTCGCCTCGAGTTCCAATACCCAAGGCACCAGTTTTTAGGCGCTTCGGACCTTCGACGATGTCCGACTCTGTCGGGGATATACCCCGCGGTGTAAACCGGCCGGAAGTTAACCCGGCCGGACCTGGCGGTTTATCTGAAGACCCGCCCTGACCTTGGCGGTTTACAAGCAATCCGCTTGGTTGTTATGACTCACTGGTAAACCGACGGGCGGATCAGACGGATGACAAGACCCAAGGCCTAGAAGGCCGGTTCAACTATGGTGGGCCGGTTTAAGAGGAAAGGAATATTTATCTTACAAAGAGTTAAGACCAGGACTTGTATCCGGTTTGTATTAGAGATAGACTAGTTCTAATCCTAATAGGACTCCACATGTAAACCGCCCCTTCAACATATATAAGGAGGGGTAGGGCTCCCCAAAGAGGGACGGGTTAGAAGTTAGAAGCTACAAGCTACAAGCAATCAATAATCTCTAGGGCTAGACACAAGAGCCGGTTTACGGCGTCTCCCTCGGGATGATAATGAGACCTAGCCTCAAATAGCATGTAGGGTTTTTACCGGATGATGTTTCCCGGGGCCCGAAGCTGTCTAAACCCTTGTCTTGCGTGTTGATCCGCCCTGCGTCTCTCGTCCCACTCAACCCCTCTCAAGCTACCACATGGATGCGTTGGCCTCGCGACTAAGTCCTGACACTAAGGACATCTGCCGTGACAAATCCACGACAGTTGGCGCCCACCGTGGGGCCTGCGCACGGTGGTGATGAGTTCTTGAAGGGATTTCTCGTAGGGATCGAGAAGCTCATGTTTTGGTCGAGTTCAAGCCGACACCACGAAGTTGGACGATCTTGGAAAGACCGACAGCCGGGTTAAATTTTACTGGTCACCCTTGAAGCTCGCAGTGTAAGATCTGAGTTCAACAGAAGTAAAACCGTCGTTTGTCCAGGTAACGTCCGGATCTGTAAATCGGAAAAACCATCATGGCTGGAGTCCTTGTTTAGTGAAAGTGCAAGTTCGCCGAGTCAGAGGAGAGTATCAGTTGTGCGAAACCACCAAAAACGCAGAGCAAGTCCCAATCGGATCATCAAATCATTAAATTGGAGATTGTTTATAAAATATTGGAGAGATTAATTATTAGTTCCGGATCAGATTGGATCAGGAGGTCAAAATAGCTGCGACCACGACCGGACTTGAGTTCCTCTTCAACTATGTTTCCAAACCGCGCGGGTCATTGATCTTCGCCAAAGTCGCCGTTCCGAGTGGCCGCACGAGCGCCTCTGGACTCTTGCTCGTTTTCGGCTTCGAGCGCTTCCGCTGCTGTTGTGTTTGACCAGCGCGTTTTTAACACCGTGCTTGAGCCGCCTGGTGCTTCAAGCCACCGCAGATTGTTTATTCCATCTACGATCTAAAGCGGGCAACCGAAACTGATCAGGAGAGCCTCGGGTGCGAGTCGCCGTCGTGCTGGCCTCGTCCCTGCCAGTCTTCATCATTCTCACCACGCCTCGTCGTGAGCCGCCTCTGCCGTGTCTCTGAGCCGCCGGCGTCGCACAGCGACCCGCCGTGCCTTGAGCCGCCTCCGCCGCAGAGCCGGCCAGCTACATACCTCCGCTGCGTGGCCCCGTAGCCGTCACGCCATTCTCCACCAACTGGATTGAGCCGCCGCTAGGTCTCCTCCGCTTCACTGCCGGAGTAAGCGCCGAGCCGCACTAGACCGCCCCGCGTCGAGCCACTGCCGGAGAGCCGCCCTGTGCCTCCGGGTTTCCCCGCCTCGAGCGCCGCCACACGTGGTGAGCCGCCCTGCTCCATGTCCGTGCCCTCCGGCCTGCGAGCCGTGCAAGCCGCCCCGGGCCATGCTCCGCAATCATCTCCTCCACTTCTGTGAGCCACCGCACGGCGGAGCCCCTCCGGCTTTTCCACTCCTCTCCAGGCGCACTTCCGCTGCCGCGGCCTTCACTGCGTCGCCTCCAGCTCGCCGGTTGTGCCTCCGCCTCGACTATGGCCAAATCGCCGCCGTCACCTCCGGCTCCCAGCTGCTGATGCTGTTACAACCTTGAGCCGCCCAGCAGTCACTGCCGCTGTGCCTTGAGCCGGCCAGGAAAGCTGCCGGTGTGTCGGTCTCTGCTGTTTCTGCTTCAAGTTGCCAAGTCGCTTGCGCGCCCGGGCCGGATCGCTGCTCGCGTCCGCCTCCCGTGATGCACCCTGCAGCTTCGCCCGGTGCCTCTCTGTCGACCCGTTATTGCCGTGGAGTGCCTTTGCTGTGGATTGTGGTTATTGTTGGTCAAATCAACCTAGCTGTCAGTTTGCTTGCAAGCATTGAGCGAACGAGTGCATTGGTGTCAGGCCCTGTGTGACCACGGCGTTGTTACAACTTGTGAAGCACTATCATCAGGAGATAAAAACCAGTATTGAGGCATGAGGTCATTTGACTAAAGGATTGTCAAGGCTCAGCAAGATATGGAGATTAAGAGCTGCGACAGCATCTGGCAAGGTCCTTGAGGGGATCAATGCAAAGACCTTTGGATGCATATGAGGATAAAACGGAATTCAGAAACTGTCCTGAAAAGTTATCTACGGATGCTAATTACAGATCATCCGTCGTCCGCACAAATCAGGTTATATCCATCTAAATTTATTTTATTAAATACTTATTGTTTTTTGTCAAAGAAACAATTACTTTGTCCCGTCATATTTTTGCACAGGACAATTTTTATGCTATTCATAGACACGAGTATCGCGGTCCGGTTTGCGTCGACACGCCGGTTGACTCGCCTGTGCGCCCTCGCCGCCGGTTCATGCGTCCGCGCCGGTTCACAACACGGAGGGCAACTTGTTCATCCACACCGGTTTACCACACTGCGGCCGGTTCCGGCGTCGGCACCGGTTTACAACACGAAGGGCAACTTGCTCGTCCGCACCGGTTTACAACGCCGTGGCCGATTCCTCCGTTTGCTCGCATGGACGGCTCGTCCGTGATTGATTTCAGTTTCACTGTGGTGATCATCAACTCCGCGGTGGATATTTTCTGGCTAAACATATCAGGTGAAATCCATCCATTATATTTTTGTAATATGTATTGCTTTCTTTAAAAAGAGCAAATACTCTGGCTTGCAAGTTTTCCAATGTAGGACAGATTGTCTATTGCAAAAAGGGGATTATTATATCGCTGAGCTATTGGATAACCCGTGCCGGTTTATATCGCGATCCAGTCCGCGTCAACTCATCAGGACCATGCGAATTACCCAATAGCGCGTGCACAGGCTGCCATCCCCCGCAGTCCGGTCTACATCAGCATACAGCTGATTTCCCCCGTCTGCACCAGCTTACAACGCTGCGGCCGACTCATCTGTCTGAACCGCCTCGGAAGCCGCGGTCGTCTTTGCTATCCGTTTACCGCAGTCCGGTCTACATCAGCATACCGGGCCGCACCTGTCTGCATGAGCCATTTATTGAGTATGAACAAGTCACAGCTTGGGTAGCCCGGTTTTCTTTCAAATTGAAGGCAAATTATCATCAACCGCCGTCTGTACTCGGTGGATCAATGGGCAGGCGCACAAGTCGCCGCCGCTACAGTTTGGTTAACTTGAAATCACCAGTTGGAAGGAACCATTGGCCGAGTTGCTGACACGGTTCATACGGGATCATTTACAACCCGCCGCAGTCACCTCAACCTTCTGTGTATTCACATCGTGTTATCAACACCAATGATATACAAGTTATACCGGTTTATATCACGGTCAAATATGGAGAATCTCAAGCCAACTCCTCGAGTCACCTTGAGACTTGGGGGCTACGATGATATGACGCAGCAAGTCGTGCCAGTTTTAGCCGGTTTAAGAACCCGAGGACGATGGAGGGAAAGATAACCCGATCCCGGAGGCTACTGTTATGTTGATGAAAATTTAAAGGCCGTCAGAAAATTTCCGGCTTAGAAAGTATATGACAGTTACAAAATCCCGACTCAATGAAGTTTCGGATCATCAGAAAGGATTCCGGTTTGAAACCTGGCTGAAGGGAAGTCAGTATCACTGAAGCTTTCAAATATCCGGTTTAAAATCCGGTTCAAGAGAAATCTATTCTCCCACAAAGTTCTGAAGCGCTCAGATCCGGTTTAACAATGTCCGATTCGAAAAGGAATTAACTTCTCGCAAGTTCGAGTTTAAAGGCCGTCAGAAAATTTTCGGCTAAAAATGAAGATCCCGGTTTAAAATCCGGTTCAAAGGGGAAGATGTCTCCCACAGCTTTGAAGCTTTTAATATCCGGTTCAAGATCCCGGTTCAAGAAGAATTTATCTCTTGCAAAAAAGGTTAAAAATTACTGAAGAGGACCTGCTGCCATGATGCGCGGTTCAAACATGGGGCTTCCTGTTCAAACATAGGTCGTATTCGAACCAAAGAGAACATAGCTATCCTTACAAAGTCAGTTGGGGACCTAGTCGACTTGAACCGTAGCTACACCTCCTGGGAGCTTGGTCATGTCT
The DNA here is from genome assembly GCA_032464435.1 of Aegilops umbellulata. Classification (NCBI taxonomy): domain Eukaryota; kingdom Viridiplantae; phylum Streptophyta; class Magnoliopsida; order Poales; family Poaceae; genus Aegilops; species Aegilops umbellulata. The sequence goes on from CP136057.1 coordinate 64,547,943, forward strand.
TGACGACGGTAATGCCTTCTGGCTGGCACATTTGCCACTAAGTCAGTTGGGGACCTAATCGACTTGAACCGTAGTTACACCTTATGGGAGCTCGGTCATGTCTTGATGATGGTAATGCCTTCTGATCGGCTTTTTAGCCAATAAGTCATTTGGGGGCTTGGTCGTGTCCGAACCAATGCAATGCCACTTGATCGGCCCTAGGCCACTAAGCCACTTGGGGGCTTGGTCGAATCCGAACCAATGCAATGCCACTTGGCCGGCGTAACGCCACGAGTCATTTTGGGGTCATGGCTGACTGGCACCATTGCTACGCCTTCGGGGGGCTTGGTTGCGTTTGACCATGGTAATTCCATCTGACCAAGCTCAGTAGAACTCTTTTTTTTTGCAAAAAATTGTTGCCATTGCTTTTGCTTTAATAGCCTTTCTTGAGAAGTTGCTATTTTATTTGCACTTTTTAAACCGACAGTATTTTGTACCGGTTCAAACAGCTAAAATTGGCGGAACACGGTCCATTTTTAGACCGGAGATTATCTGCCTGGTTTAATTTCCTATTACCATCTTATTATGGAGTAAACCGGTGTTTATCAACCCGGCTCGGCTTTCAACTACAAGTTGTGAGTGCATGATCAACCTATGATCCGGAGATTATCTGCTCGGTTTAATTTCCTGTTACCATCTTATTATGGAGTAAACCGGTGTTTATCAACCCGGCTCGGTTTTCAACTACAAGTTGTGAGTGCATGATCAAACTATGATCCGGAGATTATCTGCCCGGTTTAATTTCCTGTTACCATCTTAAACCGGTGTTTATCAACCCGGCTCGGCTTTCAACTACAAGTTGTGAGTACATGATCGAGTTATAATCCGGAGATTATCAGCCCGGTCTGGTTTGACTGCAAGTCACCAGTATTATATATTGTTAAACCGGTGTTTATCACAGCCCGGTACGGTTTTATCATAAACCGGCGCAATATGGAAGGAGTTATCATTACTCAAAATTCCCCTACTATGGAAAGTTGGTAAACCGACTATATCACAGAAACAGGTTGAATAACGCATGGTTATAAATTATCCGGTGTTTATTAAACCGGCATGGCTTTAAGACGATAAGTCGCCAGTATGATGATAACTTATCCGGTGTTTGTTAAACCGGCCTGGCTTTGAAGACGATAAAATTGCCAGTATATGATGAGAAATTATCCAGTGTTTATTAAACCGGACTGGCTTTGGACTATAAGTCGCCAGTATATATTTGGATTGCGCCATTGGAATCATGCGCTTATATATTATTGGATTACATTATTCAAATAGCCAAACTTGGCTGAATTTTGATTATGATATTGGATGAATAAGGTTTTCATACCAGATTATGTTATCTTGAATAGCCAACATGGCTGGGTTTTATTATGGTTATTAATGTTATGATTAAGGTTTTCAAAGTCGCTTTAGCGCAATGGTCATCATTTTCTACAGTTGAAGGAATAGTCCCGAGTTGCTGCAGGCTTACAACCCGGCACTTGGGGGCTACATTATTCAAAGTTGAGATTATATCAAATATGCAAGTCTCATGTCACTACAGGCATGCACCATGGCACTTGGGGGCTACCAATTGCTCCTGTCAAATATTCAAGGTACAAAGCTTTTTTATCCATTATATTGAAGGGTCCACTGCTCAGTTGGTAAAGCACAAGGCTCTTAACCTTGTGGACGTGAATTCAAGCCCCATGATGGGGGTTACATCATATGATGTTATTTTCATTGAAGTATATATATCAAAGTCCCAGCTCAATATTATCTTACTGAGCCGGCCCTTGGGGGCTACACATTGCTGTTCAAAGTTTACAAGATTATATTTACAAAGTCCCTGCTGATTATTACATAATGACCCGGCCCTTGGGGGCTACATTGGTTGAAGTTTTATGGGCATCAGTCAATTACAAGTCCCAGGTTGCTGCAAGCATGACAATCCGGCACTTGGGGGCTACAGGTATTATATATTATTATCGAAGAAAGATTTCCAAGTTCTCTGTTGAGCAAATCAGATTGACCCGGCGTCACCAATCATAAACCGATGCTGGCAACAATCATGAACCGGCAACAATCATAATCCGGGGTCATCAGTTTTATAACCCGGCCCTTTGGTAATGTTAAACCGGCAAGATTTCAAGACCGGGATCATTTTCAAACCTGCTGAATATCAGATGAGTATTACAAGACCAATATTTCTTAAACCGGCGTTTTGGAAGCCAACTCAAGTGGATTATTCTTTACAATATTTTTCTATGAGAAACCAATGTCAGCAATTTGAGTATGAAGCTGGTTATTAACCTGGATTTTCTAGAAGGAGGAATGACAAGGACTTAAGGATGATCAGGTGCCGGTTTACAAGAATTCTTAACCCGGAGCGCAACCTGTCAAATTTGTTCTTATGTTTATTTTGCAGCATAAGTTTACCATGGATAAATCCAAGCTAAACTTGGGGGCTAATGTCGGGGATATACCCCGTGGTGTAAACCGGCCGGAAGTTAACCCGGCCGGACCTGGCGGTTTATCTGAAGACCCGCCCTGACCTTGGCGGTTTACAAGCAATCCGCTTGGTCGTTATGACTCACTGGTAAACCGACGGGCGGATCAGACGGATGACAAGACCCAAGGCCTAGAAGGCCGGTTCAACTATGGTGGGCCGGTTTAAGAGGAAAGGAATATTTATCTTACAAAGAGTTAAGACCAGGACTTGTATCCGGTTTGTATTAGAGATAGACTAGTTCTAATCCTAATAGGACTCCACATGTAAACCGCCCCTTCAACATATATAAGGAGGGGCAGGGCTCCCCAAAGAGGGACGGGTTAGAAGTTAGAAGCTACAAGCTACAAGCAATCAATAATCTCTAGGGCTAGACACAAGAGCCGGTTTACGGCGTCTCCCTCGGGATGATAATGAGACCTAGCCTCAAACAGCAAGTAGGGTTTTTACCGGATGATGTTTCCCGGGGCCCGAAGCTGTCTAAACCCTTGTCTTGCGTGTTGATCCGCCCTGCGTCTCTCGTCCCACTCAACCCCTCTCAAGCTACCACATGGATGCGTTGGCCTCGCGACTAAGTCCTGACACTAAGGACATCTGCCGTGACAAATCCACGACAGACTCCGACCTTCAAGGCCGATGGATGCCTTCCTACATCACAGAGGAAGACGTACTAAAGCTGAGGGAGGCCAGGTATTTAACCGGCGAAATCCCGCATAGGCTGCCTGCTCAAGGGCAGGTTATCCCCACTCCCAAGCCTGGTGAGAGCGTTGTGGTCGTGTCTCACTTCCTCCGAGGGCTAGGCTTCGCGACGGATCCCTTCGTGAGGGGGCTCATGTTCTATTATGGGCTGGAATTTCATGATTTAGCTCCGGAGTCTATCCTCCGCATCTCATCGTTCATCATCGTGTGCGAAGCCTTCCTCCGTATTACTCCTCACTTCGGACTGTGGCTTAAGACCTTCAAAATGGAGCCGAAGATGATCGAGGGTCGGCATGCAGAGTGCGGAGGCGCCGTAATATGCAAGAATGCCGATGCTCCATGGCCCGAGGGCTCTTTTCAAGAGGAGTCCAGCTTATGGCAACAAGAGTGGTTTTATATTACAGCTCCCAGGGGTACCAAGTGGGTGGCGCCGCCTGCTTTTCGCTCGGGTCCCCTGCCCCGACTAGTGTCATGGGTTAATAAGGGGTTGGACTGGGGGCCAGCAAAGGACGTGCCCCTGCTGCAAGGCCGCATCCGAGACCTCCTGGAAAGAGACATCAGTCTGGTCGTGGTGACGCAGGTCATGTTGATTGGCCGAACCCTGCCCTGCAAACGTTGCCCCCTCCGCCTGTGGGAGTTCAATCCGGAGGGACCACGAGCTCTCCAACATTTTATGGGCGCGACGCCCGCGGAGATGTACAAGTTGTCCTTTGGGCCGCAAGCAGCATACCCGGACTCGACTGAGGACGCAGGTCTGAGCTGCAATCGTCTGGATACTCAAGTAAGTAGCCCTGTGCCCTGTCACGCCATATGTACATTTATCACAACATTGCCCTTAAAGGAGATGTCCTTGAAGCAGGAGTGGATTGCGAAGGCGAGGTTAATCAGGTGTCCGCCCCCCCTTCCCGAGACCTCGCCGGATCCCGTGTTAACCAGGATATTGGAGATCGCGCTTTCGGAAGAAAGCGAAGGGGGGGGGGGGACAAGGAAGCTACTGCCTCCCCGAAGGAGGCTATCCGGAAAGGTGGAATCAAAACTTCCTCTACTCAGGGGAAGAAAAGTACCGCCTCTAAAGACTCGGAGACCATGGTCTCAAAGCGGGGGAAGAAATCTTCACCAGAGGGTCCTGTGCCGGGAGATACCCTGGCAGTATTATGCCCTCAAGGGGATCAGCCCTCCACCGAGCCGTAAGTAAAGAGGATGTTTTAATAATGAGAGAAATCTCTGCTTTACTTCTGAGGAAAATAACCGAACATTTACCTTGTAGTTCAGACCTTAGCCCTTCTCACCAGAGCTAGTTTTCGGGGGATCTTCTTCCGGAGATGATGGAGAGCGGAACGCCTCCCCCTGCCATACCGCCTCATGAGGCGGGCGAGCCCGAGGTGTCGTCGTGGAGGGTTTCTCCTGATCCGATAAGGCCGGAGGGTAGTAATAAGGCCACCCGAAGCCCTCCAAGTCCGGCTTTCGAAAAAGGCAATCAGATGAGTCCGGCACCGCCTGGTGCACGGTCGAAGGGACTGCAGGACTTGCTAGGGTGAGCGCCTATCTCAGAGGAGCACCGTACGTTGATGAGTACGGTGACCGAGAAGATTTCATCCGCGGAAAGCGGGTTGCATGAAGCTGTTGTGAGTCTACTGACGGGCTTTGAGGTACGTGAAATGATGTACCTTGTTTGGACAGTGCCGCATACTTGAAGATGCGCCCTGTGTAGGTAGGAGCCCCTGAGACTCTAGGTGTTGTAGAAGACGACGACACATGGAGGATCATAGTCCTAGGTATAATTTTGCCGCCTTCATATGCAGGTGGCGAAGTGTCCGGTGTCCAGCCGGACTGATGAATTTGCCGAGCTAAAGCGGCAACTTGACGTGGCAGATGTCGACATCACGCTTGTCAACAAGCGGCTTGACGAGGCACAAGGTATGTAAGTTCTCCGGAGACGCCTGGTAAGAGGAGCTTGATGCCAGTATCTTATAACGCGTGTGCTTGACGTAGATGGGGCTGCCGCCGTAGAGAAACTTCGGGCAGAGCTTGCCCGAGCCAAGGAGCAAGCCAGAAAAAGTGATGCGACTGCCTTAAAGGCGGTTGAAGAGCTGAAAGCCGAACAAGCTGCTCACTGCCGAAGCAAGATGGAAATGGCCTAGATGGCTGTGAAGTTGAAGAGTGTTGATGACTGTTGCAAGCTTCTTGAAAAAGAAGATCGGGCGGAACGAATGGACCTGGAGTAGGCCACTACAGCGGCCAAGTATGCTCGTTCTGCGATGAGGGCGATGAGGGAGGAGCTCCGTCAAGCCGGAGATATCGCGGCTGGAAAGCCCTTTATGCTGCGGATGAAGTTCGAGGATCCTAAATATGCTCCGTTGGACCAGATGTGGAGTTCGGCGGACGCGTATCTGGATTTAGCGGCAAGTGCTGCTGATGCGGCCAAACACTTCCAAGATCAGGAGGGTCGCGAAGTGGAAAAGCTTTTCTTGTCGCAGTTCCACAATCTAGAGCGTCCGCTTCCATTAACCGATCGTTTGGCCGAATGGGCTGAGCTGAATAGGTTATCCGGACTCGCCATGAAGTATGTTGTGGATCATCTGTGGCCGAAAAGGCCAAAGCCGAACAGTTATTTTAGCTTGGTGCAGCAGTTCCTTGGTGCGGTGCCATATATCAACGCGATGAAGAGGTCATCGTGTGTGGAGGGTGCGTGGATGGCCCTTGCCCGTGTCAAGACATACTGGGCGGAGATGGAGGCCACCGCTGTTGCAACCCAAGACTCGGGCGAAAGCCGAGTACCTGCCGAGCAGATCTTTCAAGAAGTCCTGGAGGGCGCTCGTTTAATAGAGACGCAGTGCTCGAAGGTTGTTATGTTCGAATAACATGTATTCTTATTGAAAACAATATTTTTCCGAAGTTTAGAAGCTTTTTATACTTGTGCTTGCAAGAATTATAATACCTCCCGTGCGTCCGTTTACGTATATGTATATATAACCTGAAAGATAGCAGTCGTTGGCTTCAGCCCCCACGCATATAATGCGGGGGTGTTTGCAAAAGGCGCATCATCACACTTGATCCAACGTCTTGGTCCATTAAGGAGGTGGTAGCGCAGCAAACTAGCCAACCAGACTATAATGCTTTATCACTTTCACTTAGCCATAGGAGTTTGACCATGGAGCTACTATATAGCCCCTGGTGGCACCGCGCTTTGCCCGAATTCGGGGCGCGTGTGTGCCTGGCCGCGAAGCGGCCCTTCGTTAATGCAGAGGAATCCCAAAGATTCCGATAGGTCATCGAGTGGTTGACCAGTCTCGCGCTTTGTGATAGGCCGTATGGCGCGTATCTCTAGAGGTGCCACTTCGTCTTTCCCTTTTGTCACGTGAAGTAAATTTATGATTTTAACTTCTCGTGGGAAATTCTTTTGTTTCCCAGTACTCTGTTTGTTGGTTTCATCATCGTCCTCACTTGGTGTAATTAGCCCCTTGTGTTCGGCATTGAGTTTGCCGGATTGGTTGAAGACCCAACATTCTCTGTGGGTATGATTTGCAGGCTTCCCAGGGGTGTTGTGGATTTGACATATCTTGTCCAGGATTTTATTTAAGTTGGACAGTTCGTCCCTGTTATCTTTGAGGGGCAGCTTCTGCTTACCCTGCCGAGAGCTTTTGAATCCGGTGTTAACCACCGTGCTCCTCGGACTGTTTCTCTTATTCCGACGCTGGTCTTTGCTGCGTCGTGGCTTCCCGTTTTCGTCCCTGACTTCGGACGTACTTGGGTCGCTGGTGCTGCGTCTTGCCAACCAGCTGTCCTCTCCCGCGCAAAAGCGAGTCATGAGGATTGTTAATGCGGCCATTGTTCTTGGCTTTTCCTGGCCGAGGTGTCTGGCGAGCCATTCGTCTCGGATGTTGTGCTTGAAAGCTGCTAAGGTTTCGGTGTCCGGACAGTCGACTATCTGGTTCTTTTCAGTAAGAAATATGTTCCAGAGCTTCCGGGATGACTCTCCGGGTTGTTAAATTATATGACTTAAATCGTATGCATCCGGTGGTCGGACATAAGTCCCTTGAAAATTTGCTCGAAAAGCGTCCTCGAGCTCTTCCCAGCTTACAATAGTGTTTTCGGGAAGGCCTTTAAGCAAATGCCGGGCTGGCCCTTTGAGCTTGTGGGGTAGGTATTTTATGGCGTGGAGGTCGTCTCCTCTGGCCATCTGTATATGGAGGATGTAGTCCTCAATCCAGACTCCAGGGTCTGTTGTTTCGTCATATGCCTCTATGTTTACGGGTTTGAATCCCACTGGGAATTCATGGTCCAGCACCTCGTCGGTGAAACATAGGGGGTGTGCGGCACCCCTGTATTTGGGCGTGCCGTTGTGTTCGGATATATGCTTTGTTGCATTGCTTGATAGAGCTCGCTTTCTTGGCCCATAGATAGATCTGGCTGGGCCATCTTTTTGATGTGAATCCTCGCATAGATCACGTGTTGTCTTGTGTGCGGCATTGTTTGCCACTCTGTGTTGGCCATGAGGTCGTCTATCCGACCGGATGGTTGCTTTGTTTTTTGATTGCGGGGGCACTAATGCCTCCTCATCAAATTCGGGCAGTAGCTTTCGCTTCGGGTAGCTCTTTGTGTGGCGACTATCGCCATATTTGTCTGCGGTGTTGAGTACTTTGCTCCATCTGATTCTGAGTGCATCTTCCGCAGTCTTGAGCTTCCGCTTCTTTTTTTCAGGCTACGTGCAGTCGCGATGAGCCTTTTGTGGAGGTTCTCCTGTTCTAGGAACTTGTCCGGCGTGAGGTCATCCGGACTGTTATCTTTGCCGGGGATGGGTTGTTCGGTTTGGTTATCTAAGTTACCTTGTTCGGACGGTTGCTTGATGCCATGTTTGTCGTCCGCCGGCTCGCCCTGCTCTATGGCTGGGTCTATACGACCGCTCCCTCTGTCGAGGCGGGGTTTGGAGTGGCGCTTACGCCGCCGCTTTGACTGCTTCTCGAAGGAACGATCCTTCGTTGCATACTCCCGTTCCTCATCGTTGCTTCCTTTGGGTGTATCCACCATGTATATATCGTGGGATGAGGTGGCCGTCCAGTGCCCTGTAGGCGCTAGTTCCTGTTCGTCTCCTGCATCGTCGTCCATACCGTCGATGTCTTCGGAGTCGAAGTCGAGCACGTCGGTTAAATCATCGACAGTAGCTACGAAGTGGGTGGTGGGTGGGCGTAGAATTTCTTCGTCGTCCGCATCCCAATCCTGTCCGTCATAATCCGGCCAGGACTCTCCTGACAAAGAGAGAGACTTTAGTGAATTCAGAATGTTGCCAAAGGGCGAGTGCTGAAAGATATCTGCGGCGGTGAATTCCATGATCGGCGCCCAATCGGATTCGATTGGCAGGGGCGCGAGGGGTTCGGAGTCCGGAGACGAGTTCGACACCTTGGAGTCACGGGCTTCGCAGAGGATAAGGCTGGTGTTCGGCTCGATCGCCGTCGAGACTGCAGCCCCCGTGGTGGGGTCTAGCCACTCGTCCGTGATCGGCGCAGTTGGCTCCGAGCTAAGGGTCGGAGTTGATGCGGGTGCGGCCTCTAGGGCACTGTTCGGCGGCAGAGCTGGATCATGCCCACCGTGACAGTGCGACGCGCCCGGCTGTGGCTCGAATCCGTCGAAGATCAAGTCCCCGCTGATGTCGGCCAGGTAGTTCAAACTTCAAAATCTGACCTGATGGCCAGGGGCATAGCTTTCAATCTGCTCCAGATGGCCAAGCGAATTAGCCCGCAGTGCAAAGCCGCCGAATACGAAGATCTGTCCGGGGAGAAAAGTCTCACCCTGGACCGCATCATTGTTGATGATCGGAGGAGCCATCAGGCCTAAAGGTGACGACACAGAGGAACTCTCAATGAAAGCACCAATGTCGGTGTCAAAACCGGCGGATCTCGGGTAGGGGGTCCCGAACTGTGCGTCTAGGCGGGTGGTAACAGGAGACAGGGGACACGATGTTTTTACCCAGGTTCGGGCCCTCTCGATGGAGGTAAAACCCTACTCCTGCTTGATTAATATTGATGATATGAGTAGTACAAGAGTAGATCTACCACGAGATCAGAGAGGCTAAACCCTAGAAGCTAGCCTATGGTATGATTGTTGTTCGTCCTATGGACTAAAACCCTCCGGTTTACATAGACACCGGAGGGGGCTAGGGTTACACAGAGTCGGTTACAATGGAAGGAGATCTACTTATATATATTGCCAAGCTTGCCTTCCACGCCAAGGGAAGTCCCATCCGGACACGAGACGAAGTCTTCAATCTTGTATCTTCATAGTCCAAGAGTCTGACCAAGGGTTATAGTCCGGCTATCCGAACACCCCCTAATCCAGGACTCCCTCAATAAGGATTATGAATTCTCTGCCGACCCAGAGTTAATTACTTTGGTTGAATCTGATCCTTTCCATGGTTTTGAAACTGAAACTATTGTGGCACATCTTACTAAGTTGAATGATATAGCCACCCTTTTTACTCATGATGAGAAGACGCGCTATTACTTTATTCTCAAATTATTTCCTTTCTCATTAAAGGTTGATGCTAAAGTTTGGTACAATTATGTATATGATTTATTACTTCTCTGAAAATTATTTTCCTGCTCGTAAGAAACAAGCTGCCTTACAGGAAATACTTAACTTTGTGCAAACTAAAGAAGAGAGTCTGCCACAAGCTTGGGGGAGGCTTTGCCAGTTACTTAATGCTTTGCCTGACCATCCTCTTAAGAAAAATGAAATACTTGATATCTTCTATAATGGACTAACCGATGCTTCTAGGGACTTCCTAGATAGTTGTGCTAGTTGTGTTTTCAGGGAACGAACTGTTGGGCAAGCTGGAACTATTGAATAACATATTGAAAAATTATGATGATTGGACTATTCTTGAACCACCGGCTAAACCCACTCCGAAGAAGAGGGGTATATTATATCTCAGTCCTAAAGATATGCAAGAGGCAAATAAATCTATGATGGAAAAAGGTATTAAAGCTGAGGATGTTAAAAATTTACCTCCTATTGAGAAAATACATGGGCTGAATACACCACCAATGCCTAAGGTGGTAGAGGTAAATTCTCTTATGAACTTCAACTAAAATGATAATCCTCACAATATGCATCCTAGTCAATGCCTTTATGAGTTTGAAAACTACATTAGAAAACAAGATCACTTCAATGCAAATGTTATGAAACAATTGAAATACAATTCTGATATGATTGCTCACTTGAGTGACTTGTTATTTAGAATATCAAATGATGTTAGAGGTGTTGGAAAACATGCTTATATGGTCCAAACTCAGTTAGAACAAGTTGCTAAATTACAAAGAGAATTACTTGATGAAATGAATCATAATATGCATGACTTTGCTGTTAGAGTTGCAACTAGAGGAGGTAAAATGACTCAGGAACCACTTTATCCTGAGGGACACCCAAAAATAATAGAACAAGATTCACAAAGAAATAACACTAGTGCACCTACTCCTTCTAAAAAGAAAAAGAAGAGGAAAAATTATAGGACTATGCACACTTCTAGTGAACATGAAGTAGAAAATCCTCCTGATAATGAAAATGAAACTTCTATCTCTGGTGCTGAAACTCAATCTGGTAATGAACACTCGCCTAGTGATAATCAAAAAGATAATGCTAAGGTTCATGAAGACACTCAACCAAATAATGAAAAAGAACCAAACAATAATGTTGAGGTAGAACCACCTGTTGATCTTGATAACCCAGAACCGAAGAATAAAAGACATGATAAAAGGGACTTTGTGGCTAGGAAACATGGTAAAGAAAGAGAACCGTGGGTTCAAAAACCTATGCCTTTTCCACCCAAGTCAACTAAAAAGAAAGATGATGAAAAAGTTGAACGCTTTGCTGAAATGCAGAGGCTAGTCTTTTTGCGTACTCGCTTGACTGATATCTTGAAAATGCCTCCTGCAAAGTATATGAAATACATCATTGCAAATAAGAGAAAAATTCCGGAAGCTGAAATCTCCACTATGCTTGCTAATTATACTTTTAAAGATGGAGTACCTAGAAAACTTGGAGACCCGGGAATACCAACTATACCTTGCTCCATCAAAAAGAATCATGTGAAAACTGCTTTGTGTGATTTAGGAGCTGGTGTTAGTGCTATGCATTTATCTTTATGTAAAAGACTTGACTTGAATAAACTCACACCTACTGAAATATCTTCGCAAATGGCTGACAAATCAACTACCATACCTATCGGTATCTGTGAGGATGTGCCCGTTGTTGTTGCTAATGTTACTATTTTGACTGAATTTGTTATACTTGAGATGCCAGAGGATGACCACATGTCGATTATCCTTGGTAGACCCTTCTTGAATACTGCAGGGGTTGTTATTGATTGCAATAAAATCAAGGTCAATTTTCATATTAATGGTAATGAGCATAAGGTGCACTTTTTGAAGAAACAATTCCAAGTGAATGGTATAAATGTTATTGAAAAATCTCCGACAATCACTATTAGAAGTTTTCAAATACCTGTACCTACTGTCAAAAAGAAATATGTGATGCTTATTGTTGGGGACATTCATATCCCCATTGAGGTAACTTAGTGATTTACGAAAGTCCTTCGGTTTCATGCTAATCGAAAGTGGTTGTTAATAAGACCTGATCAATCTTATTAACAAATCATTTTTGAGCGGTATGAAGTTGATGAATCTTGTAAGCACTTCCTTCCGTCCCTACTTTTTATTCTCTGTTTTTACTAGTTAAATAAAATAAAATGCCATGTTTTGTCTGTTTTCTGAATTTTCCGTGCAATAAATAATGACCCAAAATAAAAGTTCTTAGAATGCCTTGAAAATTGAACATGATTTTTTTCTGAATATTTTTGAATTTCTGGTGCAAATAATATCAAAGGGAGGTGGACCAGGTGGGCACAACCCACCTGGGCACGCCAGGACCCCCAGGCATGCCCTGGTGGGTTGTGGTCCCCACGTGCCACCCTCACTTATCTCTTTAGCCCACATCATCACTCACCTCCAGAAAAATTCTCCATTGCTCTCTCTCCCGGGTTCTTGAGCTCAAACCTGCGGATTTCGATCTCTTTGCTCGAAGCTTCATTTTCGAAACTGCTTCGGGGGATTGTTGCTTGGTATGTGACTCCACCGTTTGTCCAATTAGTTTTTTTCTTTAGTGGTTTATACTTTGAATAATTATCTACTCTTCGGGCTACTGTAGATGTGCTTGCATGTTGAATTCTTATTGTTCTAAGTAGTTTGATTGCTTGCTATGGCCTCTATATATCCCTATGAGTAGTTGCTATCAATTTTATAAAGTTTTGTTGACAAACTTTTGTCACCCCAATTTTTTTTATTTTCAGAAAATTGTACGCGGACATGAATATCTTTAGGAAGTTTGGCTCTAAGAAGAACTTCAAGGGTGTTATTGTGAAGTCTTCTGACAGTGATCTCCACCCTCTGAGGTTGGCGGAGGTAAGGTTGTGCGAATGTCCGCACACTCCGTTCCTGGAAGAGGCTGGAATTCTTCAGGAGTTCACGCAATACATTGCCAATGCCGGTCTCACCAACTTCATCGCAGATGAGTGTGACCAGCACCAAATCCTCACAATCATCTTTGTTCAGATTTTTACTTTCCTGCCTAGAAATAATCCTCTTGAAGTGAGCTTTGATTTATATGCTGAAAAACATCAGATACCACTTACTGAATTTTGTGACATATGCATGATCCCTTCTGATGGGAGTTTGGCTTAGCCTAGACCGGCTGGGTTTGAGGCCTTTTATCATACTTTGACAGTGGGAGATGAGAGAGGGGTGTCAGCCATCGCGGCTGTTAGCTTACACTTTCCTGCTGTACATTATTTTGGTTTATTTGTTGCTAAGTTTCTGCTTGCTAGGAAGAAAGTAGGTGCGCTCAGCGCACCAGACTTTGCTGTTTTATGCCGGGCACTGGAGGGTGAAAACACTTATAGCTTGGGAGCTATTGTGGCCCGTCGCCTGCATCTTAATAAATCCTGGGGGAAATACATGGTGGGATTTTTGCCACTCGTTTGGCGGCTCGCTTCAATGTTGAGATACACCCTCATGATTACCCTTTGACCAAGGTTTACCTAGATCGTGCAGCCATGGAACACCATCACTTTCTTACACATGATCATCCTAATATCGACATTCCTTATAACCTATCCTTAGCGTTAAAAATCATGATGTTATTCCATTGCCTGCACCTGCTTTGTTTGATTCTACTGCCAGGGGCGGATACCGGATTATGCCTGCAGACATCATCGCCTACCGGAACGCTCAGGATGCTACGGAGGCAGCACATGAGGAGCCTCATCAGTGGGATGAGTTGATGCCTACTCCTCAGCACCCCTACTACCCTCTAGACTACTGATTGATTACCAACTTAGGCCAAAAGCCTAAGCTTGGGGGAGTACGTGCTTCTCACCGACATTATATTCATGCTCATGCATATCATTCTATTTGTCGGTGTTCACACTTTTTCATTGTATCATCCATGCTTAGATTTATTTTCTTGATTTCTTCTTGTGTGTTTGAAGAACTTTAGAAAAACCAAAAAAATAGGTGTAGTAATTTACTCTCTATGCATGCTGAGTAGTAGTATTAAAAAGAAAACCCAAAAAGATTTCCTGGTTCTTCTTTTGCTTGTTGGGAGCTTTCCTGTGTAAATAGTTTTCCTCGTTTTTGCTTTTTATTTGCTTGAAGAAAAAAACCAAAAACTACAAAAATATTTCAGTCCGTTTCTCTGAATTTCTTTACTTTTTATTCGAGTCTTACCGAGGAGAAGACCACGATGAAAATGTTGAGTGGCTCTCATATGAATAACTGTTGAACTAATAAGAGCACATTTTACCTTGTCTTCTCATGTTGAATAAAATGTTTGCAGATTCCAGCTTAGTCCATGGCATTCTTGCACTATTATTATTTTCATATTGTTCGGTCGTGCAAGTTAAAGGCAATATAATGACGATATTCGATGAACTGGCCGTGGCAGAGAGAAACTGCTATGCACTCAACTTGTTCTATTTGTGTAAATATGTTTAACCTACTATTCATGATTCAGCCCATTATGATTAAACATGTTTGCAATGAAAATTATAGATTATAGTTTCTCATGCCATGCATAAGTAGCTGGGAGTTGATAATGATTCATCTTGGTATCAACATAGCGTTAAAATGATTGTGATGTAGTATGATGATATGGTATCCTCCTCTGAATGTCCGAGTGGCTTGACTTGGCACATGTTCATGCATGTAGTTGAATCAAAACCAACATAGCCTCTATGATATTTATGTTCATGGTGTCCATATCCTACTCATGCTAGTGTCCAATGTTACTTATGCATAATGCATGATTATGATCGTTGTTGTTCTGTAGCTGGCCGCTTCTCAATCTAAATTGCTAGCCTTCGCCTGTACTAAGTGGGAATTCTGCTTGTACATAAAAAACCTTGAACCCCAAGTTATTCCAGATGAGTCCACCATACCTAACTACATACGGTATAACCCTGCCGTCCTAAGTAAATTTGCATGTGCCACCTCTAAAAACTTCTAAATATTTATCCTTTTTGTGTGCCTGGATCGTTCATGGAACGACAGGAGGTGGTCGGTATCTTCCATGCTAAGCGGGTTATTCTCAGGTCGAGTGTTTATTCACTCGCCATCGCACGAGAAAAGGGTGGTAATAGGGATGCCCAGTCCCAAACAGCAAACATGAAAAAGAGTTCATGTCTGAAATAACCCACAAAAACTCCCAATGGAGTCAAAACCTTTACTTTTATCGCTTGGGAACCGCCACTAGCGTGCTCAGCATGGAAGATGTTGATAATTGATGGTCGTGAAGTGAATAAGAAGGGTCCATGTCTCAAAATAATTATTTATCTCTATTTTAAAATTGAGCTTTGGCACCTCTGCAAATCACTGCTTCCCTCTATGAAGGGACTATCTATTTACTTTTATGTTGTGTCACCACCTTCTAAAACAAGCGCTAGAAACTGAGTAGAGCACGTCTGTCACAATTTATGCATTGTGTGTAGCTAATGTTGGGTGCATCATGACTAGATCTTTTCTACCATGAATTACAATGTTTAGTCGCTGCTTGAACTTTGGAGGTGCTCTGCATTTATGTTTTGCGGTCTCAGAAAGGGCTAGCGAGATACCACTATTGTCATATTATATCATGGTTGTTTTGACAGCGTGTTGTAGTTTGAGATATCTTATTATTGCTCACTAGCTGATTATGTCAGTGATATGAATCATTATAATCTTTAAGAGTTATTGTCGACATGGTTAGTTATAATGATTTGCTGAAAACCTGGGTGTTGTTTAAGCTTATTTACGCAAACAAGAGCAAAAGAGTTCATAAAAGTTTTTCTGTCTCAATTCCAGTTTATCAACTGAGATGCTTGAGGACAAGCAAAGGTTTAAGCTTGGGGGAGTTGATACGTCTCTAACGTATCTACTTTTTCTCACACTTTTCCTCTTGTTTTGGACTCTAATTTGCATGATTTGAATGAAACTAACCCCGGACTAACGCTGTTTTCAGCAGAACTACCACGGTGTTGTTTTTGTGCAGAAATAGAAGTTCTCAGAATGGAACGAAACTTTGCGAGGATTTTTTATATCAATAATAAGAATTTCTGGAGCCAAGACCTGCCGGAGAGGGGCACCTTTGTGGGCACAACCCACCAGGGTGCGCCCCCTCTCCTGGCGGGCCCAGGTGGGTTGTCCCCACCTGGTGGCCCCGCAGACCCTGATTCCAACGCTATGAACCCTATTTTCGAAGAAGAAAATCAGGGAGAAAGAATTATCGCGTTCCACGAGACGGAGCCGCCACCAAGCCCTGTTCTTCCTCGAGAGGGCAGATCTGGAGTCCGTTTGGGGCTCCGGAGAGGGGGATCTTCGTTCTTCGTCGTCACCAACCCTTCTCCATCGCCAATTCCATGATGCTCCCCACTAGGAGTGAGTAATTCCTTCGTAGGCTCGCTGGTCGGTGAGGAGTTGTGTCGTGGATTTGTCACGGCACATGTCCTTAGTGTCAGGACTTAGTCGCGAGGCCAACGCATCTATGTGGTAGCTTGAGAGGGGTTGAGTGGGACGAGAGACGCAGGGCGGATCAACATGCAAGACAAGGATTTAGACAGCTTCGGGCCCCGGGAAACATCATCCGGTAATAACCCTACATGCTGTTTGAGGCTAGGTCTCATTATCATCCCGAGGGAGACGCTGTAAACCGGCTCTCCTCTTTGTGTCTAGCCCTAGAGATTGTTGTTTGCTTGTCGCTTGTAACTTCTAACCTGTCCCTCTTTGGGGAGCCCTGCCCCTCCTTATATATGTTGAAGGGGCGGTTTACATGTGGAGTCCTATTGGGATTAGGACTAATCTATCTCTAATACAAACCGGATACAAGTCCTGGCTTTAACTCCTTGTAAGGAAAATATTCCTTTCCTCTTAAACTGGCCCTCAATAGTTGAACTGGCCTTCCTGAACCACCAGACGGGCCACCTGGTCTTGTCGCTCTTCTGACCCGTCCGTCGGGTTACCAGTGAGTTACAACGTCCCGACGGGTTGCTGGTAAACCGCCATGTCTGGGCGGGTCACCAGACGAATATCGCCAAGTCCGGCCGGGTTAACTTCCGGCCGGTTTACACCGCGGGGTATATCCCCGACATTAGCCCCCAAGTTTAGCTTGGATTTATCCATGGTAAACTTATGCTGCAAATAAACATAAGAACAAATTTGATAGGTTGTACTCCGGGTTAAGAATTCTTGTAAACCGGCACCTGATCATCCTTAAGTCCTTGTCATTTCCTCCTTCTAGAAAATCCAGGTCAATAAGCCAGCGTCAATTTGCTGACATTGGTTTCTCATAGAAAAATATTGTGAAGAAATAATCCACTTGAGTCGGCTTCCAAAACGCCGGTTTAAGAAATATTGGTCTTGAAATATTCATCTGATATTCAACCGGTTTGAAGATGATCCCGGTCTTGAAAACTTGCCGGTTTAACATTATCAAATGGCCGGGTTATAAAAACTGATGACCCCGGATTATGATTGTTGCAGACACCGGTTCATGATTGTTGCCAACATCGGTTTATGATTATTGATGACACCTGGTTGCAGCCACAGGGTCATAATGATTGGTGACGCCGGGTCAATCTAATTTGCTCAACAGAGAATTTGAAAATGTTTCTTCGATAATAATATAATACCTGTAGCCCCCAAGTACCGGGTTGTCATGCTTGCAGCAACCTGGGGCTTGTAATTGACTGATGCCCATAAAACTTCAACCAATGTAGCCCCCAAGGGCCGGGTCATTATGTAATAATCAGCAGGGACTTTGTAAATATAATCTTGTAAACTTTGAATAGCAATGTGTAGCCCCCAAGGGCCGGCTCAGTAAGATAATATTGAGCTGGGACTTTGATATATATACTTCAATGAAAATAACATCATATGATGTAACCCCCACAATGAGGCTTGAATTCACGTCCACAAGGTTAAGAGCCTTGTGCTTTACCAACTGAGCAGTGACCCATTCAATATAATGGAAAAAAGCTTTGTACTTTGAATAGTTGACGGGAGCAATTGGTAGCCCCCAAGGGCCAGCTCATTACGATGTGATGAGTTGGGTCTTTAATGAGATGAGCAAAAATGACTTTGCATTAGCCCCCAAGTATCATGGTGCATGCTTGCAGCGACATGAGACTTGAATATTTGAATATCAACTTTGAACAATGTAGCCCCAAGTGCCGGGTAGTAAGCCTGTAGCGACTCGGTACTATTCCTTCAATTGTAGAATAAATCGTATCCATTGATAATATGATAGCCATTGCGCTAAAGCGACTTTGAAAACCTTAATTATAATACTGGTTATTGATAACCATAATAAAAACCCAGCCATGATGGCTATTCAAGATAATATAATATGGTATAAAAAACCTTATTCATCCAATATCATAATGAAAATTTAGCCAAGTTTGGCTATTTGAATAATATAATCCAATAACTTATAAGCGCATGATTCCAATGACGCAATCCAAACATATACTGGCGACTTATAGTCCAAAGCCAGACCGGTTTAATAAACACTGGATAATTTCTCATCATATACTGGCAACTTTATCGTCTTAAAGCCAGGCCGGTTTAACAAACACCGGATAAGTTATCATCATACTGGTGACTTATCATCTTAAAGCCAGGCCGGTTTAACAAACACCGGATAAGTTATCACCATGCGTTATTCAACCTGTTTCTGCTACAACAAGTTTAAAGTGTCCTGGCGGTTTACCGCCGGACGGGTCATAATGCTCAACATATAACCTGGGTTTATAACCAGGGCTGCACTTAAAAATATGAAATATATCATACCTGTGACATTGAATCACATCGTTGGTTTACCAACTTTTTGTAGTAAGAGTGATAACCCCAATCTTGAGTAATGATAACTCCTTCCATATTGCGCCGATTTATGATAAAACCGTACCGGGTTGTGATAAACACCGGATTAACCATATATATACTGGTGACTTGTAGTCAAACCAGACCAGGCTGATAATCTCCGGATTATAATTTGATCATGCACTCACAACTTGTAGTTGAAAGCCGAGCCGGGTTGATAAACACCGGTTTACTCCATAATAGGATGGTAACAGAAAATTAAACCGCGCAGATAATCTCTGGATTATAATTTGATCATGCACTCACAACTTGTAGTTGAAAGCCGAGCCGGGTTGATAAACACCGGTTTACTCCATAATAGGATGGTAACAGAAAATCAAACCGGGCAGATAATCTCTGGTCTAAAAATGGACCGTGTTCCGCCAATTTAGCTGTTTGAACAGGTACAAAATACTGTCGGTTTAAAAAACGCAAATAAAATAGCAACTTCTCAAGAAAGGCTATTAAAGCAAAAGCAATGGCAACAATTTTTTGCAAAAGAAGAGCTCTACTGAGCTTGGTCAGCTGGAATTACCATGGTCAGACGCAACCAAGCCCCCCGAAGGCGTAGCAATGGTGCCAGTCAGCCAGGACCCCAAAATGATGCGTGGCGTTACGCCGGCCAAGTGGCATTGCATTGGTTCGGATTCGACCAAGCCCCCAAGTGACTCAGTGGCCTAGGGCCGATCAAGTGGCATTGCATTGGTTCGGACACGACCAAGCCCCCAAATGACTTATTGGCTGTTTAAAAGCCGATCAGAAGGCATTACCATCATCAAGACATGACCGAGCTCCCATAAGGTGTAACTACGGTTCAAGTCGATTAGGTCCCCAACTGACTTAGTGGCCTAGGGCCGATCAAGTGGCATTGCATTGGTTCGGACACGACCAAGCCCCCAAATGACTTATTGGCTGTTTAAAAGCCGATCAGAAGGCATTACCATCATCAAGACATGACCGAGCTCCCATAAGGTGTAACTACGGTTCAAGTCGATTAGGTCCCCAACTGACTTAGTGGCAAATGTGCCAGCCAGAAGGCATTACCGTCGTCAAGACATGACCAAGCTCCCAGGAGGTGTAGCTACGGTTCAAGTCGACTAGGTCCCCAACTGACTTTGTTGCTCTTCTGTGAAGCGACCTCAAGGGGTAAACCGGAGGTTGCCCTAAAGCGAATCAACTCCGTGTAACCACGCATGATATAAAGAATAGATACCCCGCTTTACAAAGCGGGAGCTCCCATGTGATAGATAATGTGTCAAGCCAATAAGGCCGGATACCCATGTTTGAACCGTGCATCATGGCAGCAGGTCCTCTTCGGTAATTTTTAACTTTTTTGCAAGAGGTAAATTCTTCTTGAACCGGGATCTTGAACCGGATTTTGAAAGCTTCAAAGCTGTGGGAGACATCTTTCCCTTGAACCGGATTATAAACCGGAATCTTCATTTTCAGCCGGAAATTTTCTGACGGCCTTTAAACTCGAACTTGCGAGAAGTTAATTCCTTTTTGAACCGGACATTGTTAAACCGGATCTGAGCGCTTCAGAACTTTGTGGGAGAATAGATTTCTCTTGAACCGGATTGTAAACCGGATATTTGAGAGCTTCAGTGATACTGACTTCCCTTCAGCCAGGTTTCAAACCGGAATCCTTTTTGATGATCCGAAACTTCTTCATTGAGTCGGGATTTTGTAACTGTCATATACTTTCTAAGCCGGAAATTTTCTGACGGCCTTTAAATTTTCATCAACATAACAGTAGCCTCCGGGATCGGGTTATCTTTCCCTCCATCGTCCTCGGGTTCTTAAACCGGCTGAAAGTGGCAAGACTTGCTGCGTCATATCATCGTAGCCCCCAAGTCTCAAGGTGACTCGAGGAGTTGGCCTGAGATTCTCCATATTTGACCGTGATATAAACCGGTATAACTTGTATATCATTGGTGTTGATAACACGATGTGAATACACAGAAGGTTGAGGTGACTGCGGCGGGTTGTAAATGATTCCGTATGAACCGTGTCAGCAACTCGGCCAATGGTTCCTTCCAACTGGTGATTTGAAGTTAACCAAACTGTAGCGGCGGTGACTTGTGCGCCTGCCCATTGATCCATCCAGTGCAGACGGCGGTTGATGATAATTTGCCTCCAATTTGAAAGAAAACCGGGCTACCCAAGCTGTGACTTGTTCATACTCAATAAATGGCTCGCGCAGACAGGTGCGGCCCGGTATGTTGATGTAGACCGGACTGCGGGGGATGGCAGCCTGTGCATGCGCTATTGGGTAATTCGCATGGTCCTGACGAGTTGACGCGATCTGGATCGCGATATAAACTGGCACGGGTTATCCAATAGCTCAGTGATATAATAATCCCCTTTTTGCAACAGACAATTTGTCCTGATATGTTAGCCGGAAAATATCCACCGCGGAGTTGACGATCACCACAGTGAAACTGAAATCAATCATGGCAAGTCAGCCATGCGAACAGACAGATGAACCGGTCGCGGCATTGTAAACCGGTGCGGAGCAAGTATTCCTCCGCGCCGCAAACCAGCGCGGTCACGGGAGACGGCCACGGTGTTGTAAACCGGTGCGATCGCGAGAGTCGGTTACGACGCTGTAAGTCGGCACAGACGGGCGAGTCAATCGCAAGTGCGGTAAACCGCACGGACGGGCTAATTGCGGGCGCGGTCCCGGTAAGCTGATGTAAACCGGACCACAGGGACGGCGACTTGCGCATGCTCTTTCATCGGGTGGTATGACACGGACGAAACGCCGATGCAGAATATTGCTAGCGCGTGCTCCGTGCCCGTAACATAGCGCCTCATTTGTAATGAACAATTGTCCTGCATAAACAGTATTGCAGACCAAGGCAAAGATAAACTGCTTCTTTGATATGTACTAATAAAATATATCTTAGATGGATATCACCTGATGTGTTTAGGCCGGAAATAACCCGCCATGAGGTTGATGATAACTGTATGAAGCTGAAATTAACCACGGGTGAACCAGCCGCATTGTGGTAAACCGGTGCGGACGGGTGAGTCGGCCGTGATGTTTGTAAACCGGCGCGGACAATGAATCATCCGCATGCGTTGGACGGATGTAAACCGAACAGCGGGGGCGGCGATTTGCATGTGTATCTGTCGAGCAGCATGGCCCGAAAGAACGCCACTGCAAAACTATACTGGCACGCGCTCCATGTCCGCGGTATAACAATACCTTTGTCATAAGTAATTATCCTGCATAAAAGTATTTACAGTGCAAAGTAATTGTTCTTTTGACAAAAACAATAAGTATTAATAAGAGAAATTTAGATGGATATAGCAATTGTCCTGATTGCGATTTGGATAATTTTCCATGGAACAATGATGGTGACTCGCCGATTGTCCCGGTTTAAAGAGGCTTGGACGAGGATCGACCTCACGTATCCACTTCCATAGACGAAACCGGCTCTTGCTGATCCGACGGGTCGCGATCTTCTCAAAACCCTAGGAAAGATCCCTTCAAGAACTCATCACCACCGTGCGCAGGCCCCACGGTGGGCGCCAACTGTCGTGGATTTGTCACGGCACATGTCCTTAGTGTCAGGACTTAGTCGCGAGGCCAACGCATCTATGTGGTAGCTTGAGAGGGGTTGAGTGGGACGAGAGACGCAGGGCGGATCAACACGCAAGACAAGGATTTAGACAGCTTCGGGCCCCGGGAAACATCATCCGGTAATAACCCTACATGCTGTTTGAGGCTAGGTCTCATTATCATCCCGAGGGAGACGCCGTAAACCGGCTCTCCTCTTTGTGTCTAGCCCTAGAGATTGTTGTTTGCTTGTCGCTTGTAACTTCTAACCTGTCCCTCTTTGGGGAGCCCTGCCCCTCCTTATATATGTTGAAGGGGCGGTTTACATGTGGAGTCCTATTGGGATTAGGACTAATCTATCTCTAATACAAACCGGATACAAGTCCTGGCTTTAACTCCTTGTAAGGCAAATATTCCTTTCCTCTTAAACCGGCCCTCAATAGTTGAACCGGCCTTCCTGAACCGCCAGACGGGCCACCTGGTCTTGTCGCTCTTCTGACCCGTCCGTCGGGTTACCAGTGAGTTACAACGTCCCGACGGGTTGCTGGTAAACCGCCAGGTCTGGGCGGGTCACCAGACGAATATCGCCAAGTCCGGCCGGGTTAACTTCCGGCCGGTTTACACCGCGGGGTATATCCCCGACAAGTTGGATGAGATTCATCATGTAATCGATTTAGTTTTGTTAGGGTTTGATCCCTGGTATCCACTATGTTCTTAGATTGATGTTGCTATGACTTTGCTATGCTTAATGCTTGTCACTTTTGGCCCGGGTGCCATGAACTTAGATCTGAACCGTTTATGAATTCATCATTATATCCATGCTTTAGATCCGATCTTGCAAGTTATAGTCACCTACTACGTGTTATGATCCGGCAACCCCGGAGTGACAACAACCGGGCTCACTCCCGGTGATGACCATAGTTTGAGGAGTTCATGTATTCACTATGTGTTAATGCTTTGTTCCTGTTTTCTATTAAAAGGAGGCCTTAATATCCATTAGTTTCCAATATGGACCCCGCTGCCACGGGAGGGTAGGAGAAAAGATGTCATGCAAGTTCTTTTAATAAAGCATGTATGACTATTTACGGAATACATGCCTACATTATATCGATGAACTGGAGCTAGTGTCGTATCGCTATAGGTTATAACTGTCACATTATGAATATCATCCGACAAGTCACCGATCCAATGCCCACGAATTTATCTTATATTGTTTCCGCTAAGTTACTATTGCTATCATCACGGTTACACTTGCTACAAAATTACTGCTATCACTATTACTGTTACCAATGCTGCTGTCACTACTATCAAAACTATCATATTACTTTGCTATTGACTCCTTGCTGCAGATAATTAATCTCCAGGTGTGGTTGAATTGACAACTCAGCTGCTAATACCTTCAAATATTCTTTGGCTCCCCTTGTGTCGAATCTATAAATTTGTTTGAATATTATACCCTCAAAAATTGTTGCGATCCCCTATACTTGTGGGTTATCAACCTTCCCGGCAACGGAGCTAGAAAAGAGCTTAGTTGACGGGGTGTTAGTGCCGCTTACCTAGCCTCCCCGGCAACGGCGCCAGAAAAGAGCTTGATGTCTACTATGCAACTTTATCCTTGTAGACGTTGTTGGGCCTCTAAGTGCAGAGTTTTGTAGGACAACATCAAATTTCCCTCAAGTGGATGACCTAAGGTTTATCAATCCATGGGAGGCGTAGGATGAAGATGGTCTCTCTCAAACAACCCTGGAACCAAATAACAAAGAGTCTCTTGTGGGCCCAACACACCCAATACAATGGTAAATTGTATAGGTGCACTAGTTCGGCGAAGAGATGGTGATACAAGTGCAATATGGACGGTAGATATAGGTTTTTGTAATGTGAAAATATAAAAACAGCAAGGTAACAAGTGGTAAAAGTGAGAGAAAACGGTTTTGCAATGCTTCGAAACAAGGTCTAGGGTTCATACTTTCACTAGTGCAAGTTCTCTCAACAATGATAACATAATTAGATCATAAAACAATCCCTCAACATGCAAAAAGAGTCACTCCAAAGTAACTAATAGCGGAGAACAAACAAAGAGATTATTGTAGGGTACGAAACCACCTCAAAGTTATTCTTTCTGATCGATCTATTGGGCTATTCCTATAAGTGTCACAAACATCCCTAGACTTCGTACTAAAGTAACACCTTCAGACACACATCAACCAAAACCCTAATGTCACCTAGATACTCCAATGTCACCACAAGTATCCGCGGGTTTGATTATACGATATGCATCGCACAATCTCAGATTCATCTATTCAAACCAACACAAAGAACTTCAAAGAGTTCCCCAAAGTTTCTACCGGAGAGTCGAGACAAAAATGTGTGCCAACCCCTATGCATAAGTTCACAAGGTCACTGAACCCGCAAGTTGATCACCAAAACATAAAACAAGTAGATCAAGTGAATATCCCATTGTCACCATAGATAAGCACATGCAAGACATACATCAGGTTTTCTCAAATCCTTAAAGACTCAATCCGATAAGAATACTTCAAATGGAAAACTCCATTACAATAAGGTAGAGGGGGAGAAACATCATAAGATCCAACTATAATAGCAAAGCTCGTGGTACATCAAGATCGTGCCAAATCAAGAATACGAGAGAGAGAGAGAGAGAGAGAGATCAAACACATAGCTTCTCGTACATACCCTCAGCCCCGAGGGTGAAGTACTCCCTCCTCGTCATGGAGAGCGTCGTGATGATGAACATGGCCACCGGTGATGATTTCCCCCTCCAGCAGGGTGCCGGAACAGGGTCCCGATTGGTTTTTTGTGGCTACAGAGGCTTGCGTCGGCAGAACTCCCGATCTAGGTTTCTTTTAAGGGTTTTCCGTATTTATAGGAATTTTTGGCGTCGGTTTCATGTCAAGGGGGTCCACGAGTCAACCACAAGCACTACAAGAAAAACACACTTCCGTGATGATACGTGTTTGTCACAGTAGGTCATGTTTTCTATCATGCATGTACATCCATGACAAATTTATGATAGAATCAATATAGTCATACTTGTGCTGTCGTAGAAGTGTTCCATGACATTACCAAAATTATCATAATGGAAGTGTCCACTTCCATGACGATAAATCGCGCGTCACAGAAGTGCTTTCGTCAAGGGTGACCGGCACGTGGCATCCATCGTAAAGGAACACCGTTAAGCTACCGGGTCGGGTTTTGGATCCGATAACCCGTTAACAGCCCCGACCAATGGGGATTTTCCACGTGTAAAATCATCATTGGCTGGAGGAAACACGTGTCGGCTCACCATTGGGACAGATGTCATCCACTCATTGGACCCAAAGTGCCTATCCTACATCGACACGTGGCACGACCCAACAGAGGCCCATTCTTGTGAAAAGCCCGACCTGTTTGACTTGGTCAAAAGGTGGCGGGCCGGCCCATGATAAGCCTGTTAATGGCCTGTTAGCATATAGCCCATTTACAGCCCGCTAACCCAGGGCCCGTTTATGGCCTATCCGAATTAGGCCCAGTAGCGTTGTCGGTGTCAAAACCGGCGGATCTCAGGTAGGGGGTCCCGAACTGCGCGTTTAGGCGGATGGTAACAGGAGACGGGGGACACGATGTTTTTACCCAGGTTCGGGCCCTCTCGATGGAGGTAAAACCCTACTCCTGCTTGATTGATCTTAATGATATGGGTATTACAAGAGTTGATCTACCACGAGATCGAAGAGGCTAAACCATAGAAGCTAGCCTATGGTCTGATTGTTGTTCTTGGTCCTATGGACTAAACCCTCCAGTTTATATAGACACAGGAGGGGGCTAGGGTTACACAGAGTCGGTTACAAGGAAGGAGATCTACATATCCGTATTGCAAATCTTGCCTTCCATGTCAAGGAGAGTCCCATCCGGAGACGGGACGAAGTCTTCAATCTTGTATCTTCATAGTCCAACAGTCCGACCAAAGGATATAGTCTGGCTATCCGGATACCCCCTAATCCAGGACTCCCTCAGTAGCCCCTGAACCAGGCTTCAATGACGATGAGTCCGGCGCGCAGATTGTCTTCGGCATTGTAAGGTGGGTTCGAAGCACAGATTGTGTTCCCTTTATTACGGGATTCTCATCAACACGGACGTGGGTAACCCAATCGTGCCCGTTGGTATGACCCCTCGATTGAAGGCAAGTCCCAAACGGTCACGAGGAGGGCTCTTGGTATTCAACCTCTTTATAAAGAGACCAAGGCCTATTCTTTTTCCTCTCAATCTTAATCGAATCCGCTTCCCGCGTCGAGTTCCAACACCCAAAGCTCAGGTTTAGGCACTTCGAACCTCCGATTATGTCCGGATCCAACCTTCAAGGTCGGTGGATGCCTTCCTCCGTCACGGAGGAAGACGTAATAAAGCTAAGGGAGGCCAGATACTTGACCGGCGAAATCCCGCATAGGCTGCCTACCCCAGGGCAGGTTATTTCCACTCCCCAGCCCGATGAGAGCATCGTGTTCGTATCTCACTTCCTCCGAGGGCTAGGCTTCGCGCCAGATCCCTTCGTGAGGGGGCTTATGTTATATTATGGGCTGGACTTCCACGACTTAGCTCCGGAGTCTATCCTCCACATCTCATCGTTCATCGTCGTGTGCGAAGCTTTCTTCCGTACTACCCCTCACTTCGGACTGTGGCTCAAGACCTTCGAAGTGGTGCCGAAGATGATCGAGGGGCGGCACGCAGAGTGCGGAGGCGCCGTAATAAGCAAAAACGCCAACGCCCCATGGCCTGAGGGCTCTTTCCAGGAGGTGTCCAGCTTATGGCAACAAGAGTGGTTTTATATCATAGCTCCCAGGGGTACCAAGTGGGTGGCTCCCCTGTCTTTCGCTCAGGCTCCCCGCCACGACTAACGTCATGGGTCAACAAGGGGCTGGACTGCGGGCCAGTAAAGGTCGTGCCCACATTGCAGAGCCGCATCCGAGATCTCCTTGAGAGAGATATCAGTCTGATCATGGTAATGCAAGTTATGTTAATTCACCGAGTCTTGCCCTGCAAATGTCGTCCCCTCCGCATGTGGCAGTTCAACCCGGAGGCACCGCGAGCTATTCAACACTTCCTCGGCATGACGCCCGAGGAGATGTACAAATTGTTCTTCGGACCACAAATAACGTGTCCGGACATCACTCAGGATGTAGGTCTGAGCTGCAATCGCCCGGATACCCAAGTAAGTAGCCCCGCATCCGAACACACTGTCCGTTTATTTATCGCAACGTCACCCTAAAAAAGCCGCTCTTTGACCAGGATTGGATAGCGAAGGCAAAGTTGATCAGGTGTCTGGCCCCCCTCCCTGAGACCTCACCAAATCCCGTGCTAACCAGGATGCTGGAGATCGCGCCTTATCAAGTGCCCTTAGGAGAAGATAAAGGGGGGAACAAGGAGGTTGGCACCTCCGCGAAGGAGGTTAGCCGGAGAGGAGGAACCGAAACTTCCTCTCCCCAGGGAAGGAAGAGGACCACCTCTGAGCACCCGGAGACAATGGTCTCCAAACGGGGGGAAGAAATCTTCGCGAGAGGGTCCTGTCCCGGGGGATACCCCAGCCGCACTATGCCCTCAAGGGGATCATCCCTCCACCAAGCTATAAGTAAAAGGGTACTCAATAATGAAAATACCTCACTTTACTCCTGAGGAAAATAACCGAAGCATTTATCTTGCAGTTCGGATATTAGCCCTTCTCAGCAGAGCTCGTCTTCAGGGGATCTTCTTCCAGAGATGATGGAGAGCGAAACGCCTCCCCCTACCATACCGCCTCATGAGGTGGGCGACCCCGAGGTGTCGTCGCGGAGGGTTTCTCCTGATCCGGCAAGGCCAGAAGGTAATCACATGGCCACCCGAAGTCCTCAGTATCCAGCTTTTGAAGAGAGAAATCGAAAGAGTCCGGGTCCGTCTTGTGTGCGGTCGGACGTACTGAGGGATCTGCTAGAGCGAGCGGCTATCTCAGAAGAGCACCGCACGTTGATGGGTGCGGTGATTGAAAGAATTTCGTCCGCCGAAAGCGAGTTGCATGAAGCTGTTATGAGTCTACTGACGGGTTTTGAGGTACATGAAATGATGTACATTTTTGACAGTACCGCACATTTTTAGATGTGCCATGTTTAGATAGTAGCCCCTGAGACTCCGGGTGCTGTCGAAAATGACGAAGCACAGAGGATCATAGTCCCAGGAATAATTGTGCCGCCTTGATATGCAGGTGGCGGAGGGTCTGGTGGCCAGCCGGACTAATGAGTTTGCCAATCTAAAGCGGCAGCTTGATGTGGCAGACGCCGACATTGTCGTTGTCAACAAGAGGCTTGACGAGGCACAGGGTATGTAATTTCTCCGGTGACACATGGTAAGAGGAGCATGATGCCAGTATCTATAACATGTTTTTGAATGCAGATGGAGCTGCGGCCGTGGAGAACCTTCGGGCGGAACTTGCTCGAGCCAAAGAACAAGCCAGGAAAAGCGATGCGGCTTCCCTAAAGGCAATCAAGGAGCTGAAAGCCGAATAGGGTGCTCACTGCCAAAGCAAGGAGGAAGTAGACAGGATGGTTGTGGAATTGAAGAATGCTGCTGACCGTTACGAGCTTCTTGAAAAGGAAGATCGAGCGAAGAGGACATACCTGGAGAAGGCCACTATGGCAGCCAAAGACACCCGCTCTGCAATGAGAGCAATGAAGGAGGAGCTGCGTCAGGCTGGGGATATTGCGGCTGGGAAGCCCTATATGGTGCAGATGAAGTTCGGAGATCCTAGGTATGCCACTTTGGACCGGCTGTGGAGCTCTGCGGACGCATATCTGGATTTAGCGACGAGTGCTGCCGATGCGGCCGAATACTTCCGAGATCAAAAAGATCGCGAAGTGGAAAAGATGTTCTGGTCACAATTTAACATTCCAGAGCGTCCACTTCCATTGACTGGTCAGTTGGCCGAATTGGCCGAACTGAATAGATTGTCCGAACTCGCCATGAGGTCTGTTGTGGATCATTTGTGGCCGGAAAGGCCAAAGCTGAACAGTTATTTTAGTTTGTTGCAGCAGTTCCTTGGTGCAGTGCCACATATCAACGCGATGAAGAGGTCGGCGTGCGTAGAGGGTGCGCGGATGGCCCTTGCCCGTGTGAAGACATACTGGGCGGAGATGGAGGCCACCGCCATTGCATCCCAAGATTCAGACGAGAGCCGAGTACCTGCCGAGCACTACTTTAGAGAAGTTCTTGAGGGCGCTCGCTCCATAGAGGCGCAGTGCTTGAAGAATATTATGTTCTAATGACATGTATTCCCATTGAAAACCATTGTTTTACTGAATTATGAAGGCTATTTTATACTTGTGCCTACAAGAATTATAATACTTCCTGTGCGGCCGTTTATGTATGAAAGATGGCAGTCATCGGCTTCAGCCCCCATGCATATGATGCGGGGGTGCTCGCAGAAGACGCATGTTCACACTTGATCCAACGTCTTGGTCCATTAAGGAGGTGATAGTGTTGGAAATATGCCCGAGATGCAATAATAAATTAGTTATTATTATATTTTCTTGTTCATGATAATAGTTTATTATCCATGCTAGAATTGTATTGATAGGAAACTCAGATACATGTGTGGATACATAGACAACACCATGTCCCTAGTAAGACTCTAGTTGACTGGCTCGTTGATCAATAGATGGTTATGGTTTCCTGACCATGGACATTGGATGTCATTGATAACGGGATCACATCATTAGGAGAATGATGTGATGGACAAGACCCAATCCTAAGCCTAGCACAAGATCGTGTAGTTCGTATGCTAAAGCTTTTCTAATGTCAAGTATCATTTCCTTAGACCATGAGATTGTGCAACTCCGAATACCGTAGGAATACTTTGGGTGTGCCAAACGTCACAACGTAACTGGGTGGCTATAAAGGTGCACTACGGGTATCTCCGAAAGTGTCTGTTGGGTTGGCACGAATCGAGACTGGGATTTGTCACTCCGTGCGACGGAGAGGTATCTCTGGGCCCACTCGGTAGGACATAATCATAATGTGCCCAATATGATCAAGGAGTTGATCACGGGATGATGTGTTACGGAACGAGTAAAGAGACTTGCCGGTAACGAGATTGAACAAGGTATCGAGATACCGATGATCGAATCTCGGGCAAGTACTATACCAGTAGACAAAGGGAATTGAATACGGGATTGATTGAATCCTCGACATCGTGGTTCATCCGATGAAATCATCGTGGAACATGTGGGAACCAACATGGGTATCCAGATCCCGCTGTTGGTTATTGACCGGAGAACGTCTCGGTCATGTCTACATGCTTCCCGAACCCGTAGGGTCTACACACTTAAGGTTCGATGACGCTAGGGTTATAAAGGAAGTTTGTATGTGGTTACCGAATGTTATTCGGAGTCCCGGATGAGATCTCAGACGTCACGAGGAGTTCCGGAATGGTCCGGAGGTAAAGATTTATATATGGGAAGTCATCATACGGTCACCCGAAGAGTTCAGGGGGATACCGACATTGTACCGGGACCACCGAAGGGGTTCCGGGGGTCCACCGGGAGGGTCCACCTGCCCCGGAGGGCCCTATGGGCTGTATGTGGAGAGGGACCAGCCCCTTAGTGGGCCGGGCGCCTCCCCCCAAGGGCCCATGCGCCTTAGGGTTTGGGGGAACCCTAAAGGGGGGCGCCCCCTTGCCTTGGCGGGCAAGGCACCCCCCTGGGCCGCCGCCCCCTCCTCAGATGGGATATGAGGGGGCCGGGCCCCCTCTCCCTTGCCCCTATATATATGTGAGGGGTGGGAGGGCAACCGCACCAATGTGCTGGCGCAGCCCTCCCCCTCTCCCATGTCCTTCTCCTCTCCCGCGGTGCTTGGCGAAGCCCTGCAGGATTGCCACGCTCCTCCACCACCACCACGCCGTCGTGCTGCTGCTGGATGGAGTCTTCCCCAACCTATCCCTCTCTCCTTGCTGGATCAAGGCATGGGAGACGTCACCGGGCTCTACGTGTGTTGAACGCGGAGGTGCCGTCCGTTCGGCACTTGGTCATCGGTGATTTGGATCACGGCGAGTACGACTCCATCAACCCCGTTCACTTGAACGCTTACGCTTAGCGATCTACAAGGGTATGTAGATGCACTCTCCTTCCCCTCATTGTTGGTTTCTCCATAGATATATCTTGGTGACACGTAGGAAAATTTTGAATTTCTGCTACGTTGCCCAATAGTGGCATCATGAGCTAGGTCTATTGCGTAGATTCCATGCACGAGTAGAACACAAAGTAGTTGTGGGCGTTGTTTTTGTTCAATATGCTTACCATTACTAGTTAATCTTGATTCGGCGGCATTGTGGGATGAAGCGGCCCGGACCGACCTTACACGTACACTTACGTGAGACAGGTTCCACCGACTGACATGCACTAGTTGCATAAGGTGGCTAGCGGGTGCCAGTCTCTCCCACTTTAGTCAGGTCGGATTCGATGAAAAGGGTCCTTATGAAGGGTAAATAGCAATTGACATATCACGTTGTGGTTTTGCGTAGGTAAGAAACGTTCTTGCTAGAAACCCATAGCAGCCACGTAAAACATGCAAACAACAATTAGAGGACGTCTAACTTGTTTTTGCAGGGTATGCCATGTGATGTGATATGGCCAAAAGGATGTGATGAATGATATATGTGATGTATGAGATTGATCATGTTCTTGTAATAGGAATCACGACTTGCATGTCGATGAGTATGACAACCGGCAGGAGCCATAGGAGTTGTCTTTAATTTATTTATGACCTGCGTGTCATCATAGACGTCATGTAATTACTTTACTTTATTGCTAAAGCATTAGCCATAGTAGTAGAAGTAATAGTTGACGTGACAACTTCATGAAGACACGATGATGGAGATCATGATGATGCAGATCATGGTGTCATGCCGGTGACGACGATGATCATGGAGCCCCGAAGATGGATATCAAAAGGAGCAAAGTGATGATGGCCATATCATTTCACTATTTGATTGCATGTGATGTTTATCATGTTTATACATCTTATTTGCTTAGAACGAAGGTAGTAAATAAGATGATCCCTCATTAAAATTTCAAGAAAGTGTTCCCCCTAACTGTGCACCGTTGCGAAAGTTCGTCGTTTCGAAGCACCACGTGATGATCGGGTGTGATAGATTCTTACATTCACATACAACGGGTGTAAGCCAGATTTACACACGCGAAACACTTAGGTTGACTTGACGAGCCTAGCATGTACAGACATGGCCTCGGAACACAAGAGACCGAAAGGTCGAGCATGAGTCGTATGGTAGATACGATCAACATGAAGATGTTCACCGATGATGACTAGTCCGTCTCACGTGTTGATCGGACACGGCCTCGTTGACTCGGATCATGTAATCACTTTGATGACTAGAGGGATGTCTATCTGAGTGGGAGTTCATAAGATGAACTTAATTATCCTGAACATAGTCAAAAGATCTTTGCCAATTATGTCGTAAGCTCGCGCTTTAGTTCTACTGTTTTAGATATGTTCCTAGAGAAAATATAGTTGAAAGTTGATAGTAGCAATTATGCAGACAATAGAAGGTTTATGTCCTTAATGCAACGCTCGGTGTGCTGGACCTCGAACGTGGTCTGTGGATGTTGCGAACATCTGACATACACGTTTTGATGACTACATGATAGTTCGGTAATGTTAAATGGTTTAGAATTGAGGCACCGAAGACATTTTTGAAATATCGCGGAACATATGAGATGTTTCGATGGCTGAAATTGGGATTTCAGGCTCGTGCCCACGTCAAGAGGTATAAGACCTCCGACGATTTTCTTGGCCTGCAAACTAAGGGAGAAAAGCTCAATCGTTGAGCTTGTGCTCAGATTGTCTGAGTACAACAATCACTTGAATCGAGTGGGAGTTGATCTTCCAGATAAGATAGTGATGTTTCTCCAAAGTCATTGCCACCAAGCTGCTAGAGCTTCGTAATGAACTATAACATATCAGGGATAGATATGATGATCCTTGAAATATTCGCGATGTTTGACACCGCGAAAGTAGAAATCAAGAAGGAGCATCAATTGTTGATGGTTAGTGAAACCACTAGTTTCAAGAAGGGCAAGGGCAAGAAGGGATACTTCATGAAACGGAAAATCAGTTGCTGCTCTAGTGGAGAAACCCAAGGTTGAACCCAAACCCAAGACTGAGTGCTTCTGTAATAAGGGGAACAACCACTGGAGCAGAATTACCCTAGATACTTGGTAGATGAGAAGGCTGTCGATAGAAGTATATTGGATATACATTATGTGAATGTGTACTTTACTAGTACTCCTAGTAGCATCAGGGTATTAGATACCGGTTCGGTTGCTAAGTGTTAGTAACTCGAAATAAAAGCTACGGAATAAACAGAGACTAGCTAAAGGTGAGCTGACGAGATGTGTTGGAAGTGCTTCCAAGGTTGATCTGATCAAGCATCGCACGCTCCCTCTACCATCGAGATTGGTGTTAAACCTAAATAATTGTTATTTGGTGTTTGCGTTGAGCATAGACATGATTGGATTATGTCTATCGCAATACGGCTATTCATTTAAGGAGAATAATGGTTACTCTATTTATTTGAATAATACCTTCAATGGTCTTGCACCTAAAATGAATGGTTTATTGAATCTCGATCATAGTGATACACATGTTCATGCCAAAAGATATAAGATAGTAATGATAGTACCACCTACTTGTGGCACTGCCATGTAAGTCATATTGGTATAAAACGCATGAAGAAGCTCCATGTTGATGGATCTTTGGACTCACTCATTTTTGAAAAGGATTGAGACATGTGAACCATGTATATTGGTATATACGCATGAAGAAACTCCATGCAGATGGACCGTTTGGACTCACTTGATTTTGAATCACTTGAGACATGCAAATCATACCACATGGGCAAGATGACTGAAAGCTTCGGTTTCAGTAAAATGGAACAAGAAAGCAACTTGTTGGAAGTAACACATTTTGATGTGTGCAGTCCAATGAGTGCTGAGGCACGCAGTGGATATCGTTATGCTCTTACTTCACAAATGATTTGAGTAGATACTGAGCATATTTACTTGATGAAACACAAGTCTGAATTATTGAATGGTTCAAGTAATTTCAGAATGAAGTTGAATATCGTCGTGACAAGAGGATAAAATATCTATGATATGATCATAGATATGAATATCTGAGTTGCGAGTTTGGTACACAATTGAGACATTGTTGAAATTGTTTCACGACTAGTACCGCCTGGAACACCATAGTGTGATGGTGTGTCCGAACATCATAACTGCACCCTATTGGATATGATGCATACCATGATGTCTCTTATCGAATTACCACTATCGTTCATGGGTTAGGCATTAGAGACAACCGCACTCACTTTAAATAGGGCACCACGTAATTCCGATAAGATGACACCGTATGAACTATGGTTTAGAGAAACCTAAGCTGTCATTTCTTATAAGTTTGGGGCTGCGACGCTTATGTGAAAAAGTTTCAGGGTGATAAGCTCGAACCCAAAGCGGATAAATGCATCTTCATAGGACACCCAAAACAGTTGGGTATACCTCCTGTCTTAGATCCGAAAGCAATACGGATTGTTTCTCAAATCGGGTCCTTTCTCGAGGAAAAGTTTCTCTCGAAAGAATTGAGTGGGATGATGGTGGAGACTTGATGAGGTTATTAAACCGTCACTTCAACTAGTGTGTCAGGGCACAGGAGTTGTTCCTATGGCACCTACACCAATTGATGTAGAAGCTTATGATAGTGATCATGAGACTTCAGATCAAGTCACTCCCAGACCTCGTAAGACAACAAGGATGCGTACTACTTCAAAGTGGTACGTAATCCTGTCTTGGAAGTCATGTTGCTAGAAAACAAAGAACCTATGAGCTATGGAGAAGCGATGGTAGGCCCGGATTCCGATGAATGGCTCGAGGCCATAAAATCCGAGAGAGGATCCATGAATGAAAACAAAGTGTAGACTTTGGCAGAACGGCTCGATGGTCGTGAGGCTGTTGAGTACAGATGGATTTTAAAAGGAAGACATACAATGATGGTAAGTGTCACCATTAAGAAAGCTCGACTTGTCGTTAAGATGTTTTCCGACAAGTTCAAGGAGTTGACTGCGATGAGACTTTCTCACTCGTAGCGATGCTTAATAG
Organism: Aegilops umbellulata; assembly: GCA_032464435.1. Classification (NCBI taxonomy): domain Eukaryota; kingdom Viridiplantae; phylum Streptophyta; class Magnoliopsida; order Poales; family Poaceae; genus Aegilops; species Aegilops umbellulata. The sequence goes on from CP136057.1 coordinate 64,583,352, forward strand.
TCTGTTGGAATTATATTAGCAGTTACTGCATTGTTTATGAAATCTTGCAGATAGGATGTCAAAACATTGTTTCCTTTTCTTGAGGAAAGGTTGTATGTGATACAACCAAAAGGTTTTGTCAATCCTAAAATGCTAACAAGTATGCAAGGCTCTGGCAGTCCTTCTAAGGGCTGGAGTAAGCATGTCGGAGTTGGAATGTACACTTTGATGAGATGATCAAAGATTTTGGGTTTATACAATGTTTATGAGAAACTTGTATTTCCAAAGAAGTGAGTGGGAGCACTATAGAATTTCTGATGAGTATATGTTGTTGACATATTATTGATCGGAAATTATGTAGAATTTCTGGAAAGCATGCAGAATTATTTGAAAAGTGTTTTTTTAATGGAAAACCTGGATTAAGCTACTTGAGTATTGAGCATTCAGATCTATAAGGATAGATCAAAACGCTTAATAGTACTTTCAAATGAATACATACCGTGACAAGATTTTGAAGGAGTTCAAAATAGATCAGCAAAGAAGGAGTTCTTGGCTGTATTACACGTGTGAGTATTGAGTAAGACTCAAGACCTGACCACGGCAGAAGAGAGAGAAAGGAGGAAGGTCGTCCCCTATGCTTAGACGTAGGCTCTACAGTATGCTATGCTGTGTACCGCACCTGGAGTGTGCCTTGCCATGAGTCAGTCAAGGGGTACAAGAGTGATCCAGGAATGGATCACAGGACAGCGGTCAATGTTATCCTTGGTAACTAGTGGACTGAGGAATTTTCTCGATTATGGAGGTGGTAAAAGAGTTCGTCGTAAAGGGTTACGCCGATGCAAGCTTTGACACTAATCCAGATTATTCTGAGTAGTAAACTGGATTCGTATAGTAGAATAGTTATTTGGAATACCTCCAAATAGAGCGTGGTAGCTGCATCTCGGAGATGACATAGATATTTGTAAAGCACACACGGATCTGAAAGATTCAGACCCGTTGACTAGTAACCTCTCTCACAAGCGAGATATGATCAAACCCCATGGGTGTTGGAATCATTGCAATCACATAGCGATGTGAACTGGACTATTGACTCTAGTGCAAGTGGGAGACTGTTGGAAATATGCCCGAGAGGCAATAATAAATTAGGTATTATTATATTTTCTTGTTCATGATAATAGTTTATTATCCATGCTAGAATTCTATTGATAGGAAACTCAGATACATGTGTGGATACATAGACAACACCATGTCCCTAGTAAGCCTCTAGTTGACTGGCTCGTTGATCAATAGATGGTTATGGTTTCCTGACCATGGACATTGGATGTCATTGATAACGGGATCACATCATTAGGAGAATGATGTGATGGACAAGACCCAATCCTAAGCCTAGCACAAGATCGTGTAGTTCGTATGCTAAAGCTTTTCTAATGTCAAGTATCATTTCCTTAGACCATGAGATTGTGTAACTCCCGGATACCGTAGGAATACTTTGGGTGTGCCAAACATCACAACGTAACTGGGTGGCTATAAAGGTGCACTACGGGTATCTCCGAAAGTGTCTGTTGGGTTGGCACGAATCGAGACTGGGATTTGTCACTCCGTGCGACGGAGAGGTATCTCTGGGCCCACTCGGTAGGACATCATCGTAATGTGCACAATGTGATCAAGGAGTTGATCACGGGATGATGTGTTATGGAACGAGTAATGAGACTTGCCGGTAACGAGATTGAACAAGGTATCGAGATACCGACGATCGAATCTCGGGCAAGTACTATACCAGTAGACAAAGGGAATTGAATACGAGATTGATTGAATCCTCAACATCGTGGTTCATCCGATGAAATCATCGTGGAAAATGTGGGAACCAACATGGGTATCTAGATCCCATTGTTGGTTATTGATCGGAGAACGTCTCGGTCATGTCTACATGCTTCCCGAACCCGTAGGGTCTACACACTTAAGGTTCGATGACGCTAGGGTTATAAAGGAAGTTTGTATGTGGTTACCGAATGTTATTCGGAGTCCCGGATGAGATCCTGGACGTCACGAGGAGTTTCGGAATGGTCCGGAGGTAAAGATTTATATATGGGAAGTCATCATACGGTCACCGGAAGAGTTCAGGGGGATACCGGCATTGTACCGGGACCACCGAAGGGGTTCCGGGGGTCCACCGGGAGGGTCCACCTGCCCCGGAGGGCCCTATGGGCTGTATGTGGAGAGGGACCAGCCCCTTAGTGGGCTGGGAGCCTCCCCCCAAGGGCCCATGCGCCTTAGGGTTTGGGGGAACCCTAAACGGGGGCGCCCCCTTGCCTTGGGGGGCAAGGCACCCCCCCTGGGCCGCCGCCCCCTCCTCAGATGGGATCTGAGGGGGCCGGCCCCCCTCTCCCTTGCCCCTATATATATGTGAGGGGTGGGAGGGAAACCGCACCAATGTGCTGGCGCAGCCCTCCCCCTTTCCCAAGTCCTTCTCCTCTCCCGCGGTGCTTGGCGAAGCCCTGCAGGATTGCCACGCTCCTCCACCACCACCACGCCGGCGTGCTGCTGCTGGATGGAGTCTTCCCCAACCTCTCCCTCTCTCCTTGCTGTATCAAGGCATGGGAGACGTCACCTGGCTGTACGTGTGTTGAACGCGGAGGTGCCGTCCGTTCGGCACTTGGTCATCGGTGATTTGGATCACGGCGAGTACGACTCCATCAACCCCGTTCACTTGAACGCTTCCGCTTAGCGATCTACTAGGGTATGTAGATGCACTCTCCTTCCCCTCGTTGTTGGTTTCTCCATAGATCTTGGTGACACGTAGGAAAATTTTGAATTTCTGCTACGTTCCCCAACAGATAGCGCAGCGAACTAGGCAATCGGACTATAATGCTTTAACACTTTCACTTAGCGAGAGGAGTTTGATAGTGGGGCTACGATATAGCCCCTGGTGCCTCTGCGCTCGTCCGAATTCGGGGCACGTACATGCCTGGCCGGGAAACGGCCATTCGTTAAGGCGGAGGAATCCCGAAGATTCCGCTAGGTCATCGAGTGGTTGACCAGTCTCATGCTATATCATGATAGTCAGTTTTCGGCTTTCTCTACTAAGGTGCTCGTCCGGATGATCCAGGGCACAATCGCAGTAGTTCTCCTGGTGACGCCTTAGCCGATAGAGTGGAACGTAAGGCAGCAAAACACAGGAGCCGGGCAAACCCAACATTTGACCAAAGACATGATTCGGAGCTGATGCATATAGGGCCAAACTCGCGACGCCGAACACTCCCTAAGGTATTCGGTCTTTATGATGTAAACCGGGCTAAGCAGTACCCTTTGTAATAAGCCCCTGGTGTCCAGGTATGTGCAATATTCTGACGTGGCCACATGCCAATACGTCAGCATCCATCTTACTTGTACTGAGAATCCGGGGATGTGTATCAACAAGAGACAGTAAAAAAGGTTTACGCAGGGTCTTAATCTAAAGAGAATCCTTGGAACGGTTCCCTGCTGCACGTCTGCGCCTGTGTCTTCGTTGTGCCGTATCCCGGACGGGTGTAGCACGATGGTCTTGTGTAAAAGAGAGGAACTTAGCTGAAAAGTTGTCGTGCAAAAGGTAGGTTATACTAAATAAACCAAGTACAATTCAAGATGAATAAACTTGAGCCTAATTGTCACTTCTTTACACGCGTTGAGGCCCTTGTATTGTTATAGGGGTATAGCCATTGAACCTCTGTCAATTATATAGCTACGCCGGACTCGTCTAACCATGTCCGTGGTCTTAACGACCTGTCAGATGCTCTAGCTGGTGAGGCCGTTTAGTGTGTGGCTGCCAAAGCAGCCGCACGGTCTTCCGCGCGCAAGGAGCGCTCAATATTGCCATTTACTGTAATGATGCCACGTGGACCAGGCATCTTAAGCATTAGAGAAGTGTAATGCGGTATTGCGTTAAAGCGAGCGAAAGCTTCGCGTCCGAGTAGTGCTTGATAGACACTTTGAAACAAAGCAATGTGGAAGGTTAACTTCTCGCTGCGGAAGTTATCGGGAAAGCCGAATATAACTTCTAGTAGCAGGGAGCCCATGCAATGGGCTTCTGGGCCTGGCGTTACTCCTTTAAAGGTAGTATTGCTGTGGCTGATTTTTGTTGGGTCTATCCCCATTTTGCAGACTGTGTCCTGATATATCAGGTTTAAACTACTGCCGCCGTCCATCAGGACTCGTGTGAAGTGGTATCCGTCAATTATCGGGTCTAACACCAAGGCAGCCCATCCTGCATGCCGGATACTTGCCAAGTAATCCCGATGGTCGAAGGTGATCGGTTGGGATGACCAATGGCAGAACTCCGCGGTGATAGGCCCTGGGGAATGTGTCTCTATGAGTGCCGCATTGTTTCTCTCCTTCATCACGTGTAACACGTTCACTATTTTGACTTCTGGTGGGAATTTCTTCTGTTCCCTAGTGCTTTGCTTGCGAGGCTCGTCCTCGTCTTCGCTTGGTGTATCCTGCCCCTTGTGTTCGGCGTTGAGCTTGCCGGGCTGCTTGAAGACCCAACATTCTCTATGGTTACGATTTGCCGGGTTATCCGGGGTGCTGTGGATCTCAGATAGTTTGTCTAGAATCTTGTTTAGACTGGATAGTTCATCTCTGTTGCCTTTGGAGGGCAGATTTTGCTGACCTGGCCGAGAGCTTCTGAATCCGGCGTTTACCGCCGTGCTCTTTCGGGCTGTCTACTTTTTTCCGGCGCTTGTTTTTGCTGCGTCGTGGCTTCCCGTTTCTGTCCCTGACTTCAGATGTACTTGGGTCGCTGGTGCTACATCAGGCTAACCAGCTGTCCTCGCCCGCGCAAAAGCGGGTCATGAGGCTTGTTAATGCTGCCATTGTTCTCGGCTTTTCTTGGCCGAGGTGTCTGGCAAGCCATTCGTCTCGGACGCTGTGCTTGAAAGCTGCTAACGCTTCGGCGTTCGGACAGTCGACTATTTGGTTCTTTTTAGTGAGAAACTTGTTCCAAAGCTTTCGGGCTGAGTCTACGGGCTGTTGAGTTATATGACTTAAATCGTCAGCATCCGGTGGTCGGACATAGGTCCCTTGAAAATTTGCCCGAAAAGCGTCCTCGAGCTCTTCCCAACTTCCGATGGTGTTTTCGGGGAGGCTTTTAAGCCAGTGCCGAGCTGGCCCTTTGAGCTTGAGGGGTAAGTACTTGATGGCATGGAGATCGTCTCCTCGAGCCATGTGGATATGGAGGATGTAATCCTCAATCCAGACCCCAGCGTCTGTCATTCCGTCGTATGCCTCTATGTTTATGGGTTTGAATCCCTCTGGAAATTCATGGTCCAGCACCTCATCGGTGAAACATAAGGGGTGTGCGGCACCCCTGTATTTATGTGTACCATGGTGTACGGGTTTTTGTTGTGTTGTATTGCATGCTGGAGCGCGTTTTCTTGGCCCGTAGATGGATCTGGTTGCGCCGTCCTTTTGATGCGAGTCCTCACGTGGATCGCGTACTGGCTTGGGTGCGGCGTCGTTTGCCGCTCTATGTTGGCCACGAGGTCGTCTATCCGACCGGATGGCTGTTTAGTTTTTTGATTGCGGGGGCTCTAAGGCCTCATCATCGAATTCAGGTAGTAGCTTTCGCTTCGGGTAGCTCTTTGTGTGGCGACTACCGCCGTACTTTTCTGCGGTGTTGAGTACTTTACTCCATCTAATTTTGAGTGTATCTTGCGCAGCCTTGAGCTTTCGCTTCTGCTTTTTCAGACTCCGCGCAGTGGCGACAAGCCTTTGACGGAGATTCTGTTGCTCCGGGTGCCTGTCCGGTGTGATGTCATCCGGGCTGTTATCTTCGCCGAAGAGGAGTTGTTCGGTTTCATTCTCCGTGTTGCCATGGTCGGATGGTGGTTCAACGCCGTGTTCGTCGTCCGCTGGCTCACCCTGCTCTATCGATGGGTTTATATGATCGCTATTTCTGCCGAGGCGGGATTTGGAGCGGTGCTTACGCCGCCGCTTTGACTGCTTCTCGAGGGAACGATTCTTCGCTGCGTCCTTCCATTCCTCGTAGTCATTTTCTTTGGGTGTGTCCACCATGTATACATCATGGGATGAGGTGGTTGTCCAGTGCCCTGTGGGCAGTGGTTCCTGTTCGTCTCCTGCATCGTCGTCCATACCGTCGATGTCTTAGGAGTCGAAGTCGAGCATGTCGGTCAAATCGTCGATAGTGGCTACTAAGTGGGTGGTGGGTGGGCGGCGAATTTCTTCATCATCCACATCCCAATCCCGCGGGACATAGTTCGGCCAGGACTCTCCTGACAAGGAGAGAGACCTTAATGATTTCAGTGCGTCGCCGAATGGCGAGTGCTGAAAGATATCCATGGAGGTGAACTCCATGATCGGCGCCCATTCGGATTCGATAGGCACGGGCACAGGCGGTTCGGAGTCCGTGGCCGGGGAAGAATCCGGCAGTTTGGCGTCACGGCTCTCGTGAAGGGTAAGGTCGATACTCAGCTCGATCGCCGCTGAGAATGCGGCCTCCGTGGCGGGGTCTATCCACCCATCTATGGATGGCGCAATTGGCTCCGAATTGAGGGTCGGAGCGATTGCCGGTGCGGTCTCCTGGACACTGTCTGATGGTAGAGCTAAATCATGCTCATCATGACAGTGTGGCGCACTCGGCAGGGGCTCGAATCTGTCGAAGATCAATTCTCCGCGGATGTCGGTCGTGTAGTTTAAGCTACCAAACCTGACCTGGTGGCCAGGGGCATAACTCTCGATCTGCTCCATATGGCCAAGTGAGTTGGCCCATAGTGCGAAGCCGCCGAATACAAAGATCTGTCCGGGGAGAAAAGTCTCACCCGGGACTGCATCGCTATCGATGATCGAAGGAGCCATCAAGCCTAATGATGACGACACAGAGGAACTCTCAATGAAAGCACCAATGTCGGTGTCAAAACCGGCGGATCTCGGGTAGGGGGTCCCGAACTGTGTGTCTAGGCAGATGGTAAGAGGAGACGGGGGACACGATGTTTTTACCCAGGTTCGGGCCCCCTCGATGGAGGTAAAACCCTACTCCTGCTTGATTGATCTTGATGATATGGGTATTACAAGAGTTGATCTACCACGAGATCGAAGAGGCTAAACCCTAGAAGCTAGCCTATGGTCTGATTGTTGTTCTTGGTCCTACGGACTAAACCCTCCGGTTTATATAGACACCGGAGGGGGCTAGGGTTACACAGAGTCGGTTACAAGGAAGGAGATCTACATATCCGTATTGCCAAGCTTGCCTTCCACGCCAAGGAGAGTCCCATCCGGACACGGGATGAAGTCTTCAATCTTGTATCTTCATAGTCGAATAGTCCGACCAAAGGATATAGTCCGGCTGTCCGGATACCCCCTAATCCAGGACTCCCTCAAGCGTCATTTGGGCCATCCAATATAATTCCAGTCCATTTTAACTTCCGGCCCATGTATGGCCCATGACGTCTTTTGGCCCAGATGAGGCCCTTTGTAACTCTCGGCCCATTAATGGCCCGTGGTAAAACTGGCCCGTAATGAACAGTGTATCACTTTATACCCATTAACGGCACGTGGTGAAACTAGCCCGTAATGAACAGTGTATCAATTCATACCCATTAACGGCCCATTATTCCATTGGGCCATTTCCAGCCCATGTTATCTTTCGGCCTTCTCAGGGCCCATTTATTCTTGGGCTTATTTCCAGCATTCAGTTACTTACGGCCCGTTATTGTCATTTTCTGCTTGTGGGCCAAATTCAGCCCGTGGTTACAGTCAGCCCATTTGTGGCCCGTTAATACGTTGGCCGTTTTCATGACAAAAAAACCCGTTGGGCTATTTTCATAGAGCTATCAAATACGGCCTATTAACGGCCCGTTATTGTCCATGAATAGTATGACCCATGATTGGCGAAATGATGATACGCCCCGTAGAAGGCCCATGGATCCTACAGCCCGTAAAAGGCACATGGATCGTACGGCCCGTAGAAGGCCCATGGATCCTACGACCCGTATAGAAGGCCAATGGATCCTACGGCCCGTAGAAGGCCCATGGATCATACGGCCCGCATGAGGCCCATGGTTAGAACAGTCTGTGTGTTGCCATAATTATTTTGGCCAAGTTTCTAAAAATAGTTTATTGTGGCCACTAGAAAAACACAGAAAAAGAACTTTAGTGACTACAAGCAAACAACTAAACAAGACAATAAGGAAATAAATAAGCAACCAATTAACGCTAGCCTATTACCACTATTACACATATTACATCCGCTGGTGTCGGCGTTCTGGAACGGGGGTCCCCAGACTTGCCTGCCTATGGCCTACAGCGTGGCTCCGTGAGCGGGCCCATACGGCCCATTTTCACCAGCAAGCATTCAAGACCCTCACGAGGGGCCAAGCCTCGTGAGCGGATGACATAAGACCTCCTCGGGAGCGGCCTCACCAGGCTGGCTCGCGAGGGGCGGTGAGTTCAAGGCAAGGCAAACCTTGCGAGGTTTGAATGACGTGAGCCATGACGATCAGGATCAGGCGGGCGCCAGCGCGCACAGTGTCCTTGTTTCCTCTTTGGTGCCAAGGAGGCAAGCGTAGGCGCAGAGTACCGAGGCATCAAGCAAAGGTTTCCTTATCGGTGCAATGAGACCAAGACTAGCAGGACGGCAAGACGGAGGTCACCGTGGAGCCTAAGACGGCGTCACCGCCAGAGCCTTTTGCAGGCGAAGACTGCTTTTGTTAGGATAGCTTGTACTAGCTGTCTCCTTCCAGATTGGCCGTTGTTGGCTCCCTTCCCGCTCAATATTTGGGGAGAGGACCAGGGCCTCTATAGATAGGACTAGCCACCACAGTAGGAGGGGACGGAACCTGAGCCATCTCATCTTGAGTAATCCTCACCCACACAAGTTCACCAAGCACAAGAACACCTCGCCTCAGGAGTCTGTTCTTCCCCTTGTACTGTTCATCCTCAGCCCAACAGGAAATCCACCACCACACACTGGAGTAGGGTATTACACCACAACGGTGGCCCGAACCAGTATAAATCTTTTGTCCCTTGTGTTCCGAGTTCGTCGAGCTAGCCTTTTAGATCATAGCGAGGTTAGGGCGTGGATCGGTAGGGGAGATCTTCGTGCGCACCCCAGTGTTCGAACCTTGAGGGTTTTTCCGGAACCCGAGATCCGACATTTCGCGCGCCAGGTAGGGGTGCGCCGAAGCTTTCCTTCCATTGCTCTGTGTCATGTTGTTTCCTCATCTCCATGGCGGACGCTCGCCGAGCACGCGCTGAGCGCCGGGCTGCCCTCGCCGCCCGCGTTGCTCAGACGGCCCCCGTCGGCGGGCCACTCCGTCGTTCTCCGTCGCCTGCCGCCAACGTCGCCATCGGCCCAGCGGGGAACGAGCAGCAAGCATCCTCGCTGCACCCCTCGGTGTGGTGGGACAGACGCATCGCCACTCCATCGCTGACCCCGGCCGGTTCATCATCCCACACTCGCCGCGCTCTCGTGGACGCGTAGGCTGCGCTGTGCATGGCACGCGAGCTCCTGCGCTACCGCCCCATCGACGACCTCTATGAAGACCAGCTCAACCGCATCGTGATACATCCATTTTGCATCATGCTTTTATATCGATATTTATTGCATTTTGGGCTGTTGTTTCACATTATGTCACAATACTTATGGCCATTCTCTCTTATTTTACAAGGTTTACATGAAGAGGGAGAATGCCGACAGCTGGATATCTGGGCTGGAAAAGGAGCAAATATTAGAGACCTATTCTGCGAAACTCCAAAAGTCCTGAAACTCCACGGAATATCTTAAAATAAATAAAGAAAAATCCTCGCCAAAGATGAAGGCCAGGGGGCCCACACCCTGCTCACGAGGGTGGGGGGCGCGCCCCCCCTCCTAAGGCGCGCCCCCCTACCTCGTGGGCCCCCTGGTGGCTCTCTGACGTCCATCTTCTCCTATGTGAAGCCTTTCGTCGAGAAAAAAATAAGAAGCAACCTTTCGAGACGAAACTCCGCCGCCACGAGGCGGAACCTTGGCGGAACCAATCTAGAGCTCCGGCAGAGCTGTTCTGCCGGGGATACTTCCCTCCGGGAGGGGGAAATCATCGCCATCGTCATCACCAACGCTCCTCTCATCGGGAGAGGGCAATCTCCATCAACATCTTCACCAGCACCATCTCATCTCCAAACCCTAGTTCATCTCTTGTATCCAATTCTTGTCTCCAAGTCCGGGATTGGTGCTAGTAGGTTGCTAGTAGTGTTGATTACTCCTTGTAGTTGATGCTAGTTGGTTTATTTGGCGGAAGATCATATGTTCAGATCCTTTATGCATATTATTACCCCTCTGATTATGAACATGAATATGCTTTGTGAGTAGTTACGTTTGTTCCTGAGGACAAGGGAGAAGTCTTGCTATTAGTAGTCATGTGAATTTGGTATTCGTTTGATATTTTGATAAGATGTATGTTGTCTAGCCTCTAGTGGTGTTATGTGAACGTCGACTACATAACACTTCACCATTATTTGGGCCTAGAGGAAGGCATTGGGAAGTAATAAGTAGATGATGGGTTGCTAGAGTGACAGAAGCTTAAATCCTAGTTTACGTGTTGCTTCGTAAGGGGCTGATTTGGATCCACATGTTTCATGCTATGGTTAGGTTTACCTTAATACTTTTGTTGTAATTGAGGATGCTTGCAATAGAGGTTAATCATAAGTGGGATGCTTGTTCAAGTAAGAACAGCACCCAAGCACCGGTCCACCCACATATCAAATTATCAAAGTACCGAACGCGAATCATATGAACGAGATGAAAACTAGCTTGACGATATTCCCATGTGTCCTCGGGAGCGTTTTTCCTTATATAAGAGTTTGTTCCGGATTGTCCTTTGCTACAAAAAGGATTGGGCCACCTTGCTGCACTTTATTTACTTTTGCTACTTGTTGCTCGTTACAATTTACCTTGTCACAAAACTATCTGTTACCACTTATTTCAGTACTTGCAGAGAATACCTTGCTGAAAACCGCTTATCCTTTCCTTCTGCTCCTCGTTGGGTTCGACACTCTTACTTACCGAAAGGACTACGATAGATCCCCTATACTTGTGGGTCATCAAGACTCTTTTCTGGCGCCGTTGCCGGGGAGTGTAGCGCCTTTGGTAGGTGGAATTTGGTAAGGAAAAATTTATATAGTGTGCTGAAATTTACTGTCACTTGTTACCATGGAAAGTAATTCTCTGAGGGGCTTGTTCGGGGTATTTTCACCCCGTCCAGTAGAGCAAAGAGTTGCTCCTCAACCTACTAAACCTATTGAAAATGAAACTCCTTTTGAATTTCCTTCGGGTATGATGGAAAAACTGCTAGCTAATCCTTTTACAGGAGATGGAACAAAGCATCCTGATGAGCACTTAATATATGTGGATAAAGTTTGTGGATTATTTAAGCTTGCAGGTATACCCGATGATGTTGCTAAGAAGAAGGTCTTCCCTTTATCTTTGAAGGGAGACGCATTGACATGGTATAGGCTATGTGATGATATGTGATTATGGAACTATAAAAGATTGATATTGGAATTTCATCAAAAGTATTACCCTATGCATCTTGTTCATCGTGATCGCAATTATATATATAATTTCTTGCCTCACGAAGGAGAAAGCATCACTCAAGCTTGGGGGTGGCTTAAATCAATGTTATATTCATGCCCCAATCATGAGCTTCCAAGAGTTACAATTATTCAAAACTTTTATGCTCGACTTTCTGAAAATAATCACACCATGCTCGATACTTCTTGTGTTGGCTCTTTTATGACGAAGACTATTGAATTTAGATGGGATTTATTGGATAGAATTAAACGCAACTCTGAAGATTGGGATCTCAACGAAGGTAGGGAGTCAGGTATGACACCTAAGTTTGATTGTGTTAAATCTTTTATGGATACCGATATTTTCCGTAAGTTTAGCACTAAATATGGACTTGACTCTGAGATAGTAGCTTCTTTCTGTGAATCTTTTGCTACTTATGTTGATCTCCCCAAGGAGAAGTGGTTTAAATATCATCCTCCCATAGAAGTAAAAGTAGTTGCACCTATTAAAGCTGAAGAAAAGACTGACACTTATAATGATCCTATTGTTCCTACATCTTATGTTGAGAAACCACATTTCCCTGTTAGAATAAAGGATCATGCTAAAGCTTCAACCATGGTTCTTAAAAGCAATATTAGAACTTATATACCTCCTGAACAAGTTAAAGTAGAACCTAATGTTGCTATTGTTAAAGATCTCTTGTCTGATAATATTGATGGACATGTTATTGAGTTCGATGGTGAAACTGCTAGAATTGCTAAGCCTTGTGCTAAAGATAAACATAGACCTGTGGTAGGCGTGCCTGTTATTTCTGTTAAAATAGGAGATCATTGTTATCATGGCTTATGTGATATGGATGCTAGTGCTAGTGTTATACCTATTACCTTATTTGAAGAAATCAAGCATGAAATTGCACCTGCAGAGATAGAAGATATTGATGTTACAATTAAGCTTGCCAATAGAGACACTATTTCACCAATTGGGATTATTAGAGATGTTGAAGTCTTGTGTGGGAAAACTAAGTATCCTGCAGATTTTCTTGTTCTTGGTTCCCCACAAGATAGCTTTTGTCCCATTAGATTTGGTAGACCCTTCTTGAACACTATTAATGCTAAGATAGACTGCGAAAAGAATGTTGTTACTATTGGCTTGGATGATATGGTTCATGAGTTTAATTTCTCTAAATTCAATAAACAACATCGTGAGGAAGAATTTCCTAGTAAGGATGAAATTATTGGTCTTGCTTCTATTGCTGTACCTCCTAGTGATCCTTTAGAACATTATTTGCTAGACCATGAAAATGATATGTTCATGAATGAAAGAAGGGAAATAGATGAAGTATTCTTTAAACAGGAACCTATTCTGAAACACAATTTGCTTGTTGAAATCCTAGGGGATCCTCCTCCACCCAAGGGTGATCCCGTGTTTGAGCTTAAACCGTTGCCTGATAATCTTAAATATGCTTATCTTGATGAAAAGAAGATATATCCTGTTATTATTAGTGCTAACCTTTCAGAGCATGAAGAAGAAAGATTATTAAAAACTCTGAAGAAGCACCGTGCTGCTATTGGATATACTCTTGATGATCTTAAGGGCATTAGTCCCACTCTATGTCAACATAAAATAAATTTGTAAGCAGATGCCAAACCAGTTCGTGACCCTCAAGGACGTTTGAATCCTAAAATGAAAGAAGTGGTAAGAAAAGAAATACTCAAGCTTTTGGAGGCAGGTATAATTTATCCCGTTGCTGATAGTCAATGGGTAAGTCCTGTTCATTGTGTCCCTAAGAAGGGAGGTATTATTGTTGTCCCTAATGATAAAGATGAATTTATTCCCCAAAGAATTATCACAGGTTATATGATGGTAATTGATTTCTGCAAAATAAATAAGGCTACTAAGAAAGATCATTACCCCTTACCTTTTATTGATCAAATGCTAGAAAGATTATGCAAACATACACATTACTACTTTCTAGATGGTTATTCTGGTTTCTCTCACATACCTGTGTCAGCTAGAGATCAATCAAAGACTACTTTTACATGCCCTTTTGGTACTTTTGCTTATAGACGTATGCCTTTTGGTCTATGTAATGCACCTGCTACCTTTCAAAGATACATGATGGCTATATTCTCTGACTTTTGTGAAAAGATTTGTGAGGTTTTCATGGACGACTTTTCCATCTATGGTTCCTCTTTTGATGATTGCTTGAGCAATCTTGATAGAATTTTGCAGAGATGTGAAGAAACTAATCTTGTCTTGAATTGGGAAAAGTGCCACTTTATGGTTAATGAAGGTATTGTCTTGGGGCATAAAGTTTCTGAAAGAGGTATTGAAGTTGATAAAGCCAAGGTTGATGCTATTGAAAAGATGCCATGTCCCAAGGACATCAAAGGTATAAGAAGTTTCCTTGGTCACGCCGGATTTTATAGGATGTTCATTAAGGACTTCTCAAAAATTTCTCGGCCTCTGACTAATCTATTACAAAAGATGTACCATTTGTCTTTGATGATGATTGTGTAGAAGTGTCGGTGGGAACGACACCTATGGGATCACAAGAATCCCTACTACGGTTGCGGGGCGCGGGGTCGTGAGAAGAGCGGATCAAACAGATAGCACATGGTTCGTTTACCCAGGTTCAGTCCGCGAGGATGCGTAAAACCCTACTCCTGCTTTGGTGGATTGTATACCTGTGTTCTTGAGATAGCTATGGGCCGTGAGGAGCTCCAAAAAGCCGAATCCCCCTCCTGGTGGCCTTGGGCCTCCTTTTATAGGGAAAGGGTTGCCACAGTGGCAAACAGGAGGTGGAAAGGGTACAGTGATGCGAGGTTATCCCTCGCATTACATGACAAGGCGCATTTAATGCGTCTTGCTTAGGTGTCCTTGCTTTATCGGGGACAGGGGGAGAGCCCTGTCTCGTCCGTCGCCGCTCCCTCTCGCGTCGACACGCGTCCTGGCCAGCGGTGCCTGCGGTGCCATGTAGGCAGGCAGGCAGCTGAGGTGGCGTAGTGGTGGGTCTCCAAGAAGATCCACACGCCGCCACGCAGGTGCCTGCCCAGCTGGTTGGGTCGGCAGCTGGATGCGAACGGCGGTGGAGGTCTGATTGGCGTGGGCCTGATGGTGGCCCTACGAGTGTTCATGGCAAGGGCCTTGCCGGGGCCTCGACAAGGGTCCTGTCGTGGCGCCTGCTGTCATCCCCGGCAAGGCTCTTGCCAGGGGCCTTGTGGTCCTCCTTGGTTGGGATCCCGCCGAGGATCATCATCTTCTAAAGGTGTATCTAATCTTGAATGTCTTCACAAAGATCTGCACGCCACCACGGGGATGTCTCCCGAATCTTTGCCCCATGGGGGCAGTGGACTCAAGGGTGACTCGATCCATAGGTGTGGGGAGAGCTGCCATGGCAAGGGTCTTGCCGGGTTTGCTAAAACCGCCTCCCGGCAAGGATCTTGCCGGGGGAGTCCGCTTCGTCCCCTTTGCTCCTTGTGGTCTTGGTCTTGGCGTCGTTCTTCTTCTCTCGAGCTTCGGCCTTACCTCGGCTCACCTCCCTTGCCTTGCTCAGTGTGGTGGTGCCCGTGGCTCAGACTGCCCGTGCACAGTTATAGGGGTACAAAAAGTGTACCCCTCTTTTTGTACACCGACAGGAGCCCCCGGGCCTGGGCCACACGTAAGCGCAATCGCGTCGTTGGGCTAGGCCCAAAAACGGTGCGTGGGCAGGCGGGGTGGTTTTTACCGCGGTAAGTCCATTCGTGCGCTGCGCTTCCCACGCTTCCCGCGCGTGGCGCGGCGTGGGGAGGCGTGTGTGACGTGGGCGGCATGCGTGGGGCTGAGCTCTGCACACATGCGTCACGTCGTAGTAAAGGGGGCGGTTCGCGCCTTCCCCATAAGCGGAGGGAGGCGTGGGGGCGCGGCCCATTTACTGAACAGGGCCGAGGCGTAGTCTTCAAGGTGTCCACTCCCCAAGATCACGGGGTGGGGACAGGTCGCCTCATCCATCGCCTCGGTCCTGCACGCCTGCCACACGGCTCTCATGCGCTTGGGGTGGTGAACGGTGGAGGCAGAAAACCGGGCCGCCGCGGGTTGAGGTAGCGGGTCGGTTCCAGTTCCCTGCGCCTTCCGCGTCTTGATTGGCCGAGCGGGGCGACCGAGCACCCACTCCGTTCCTTTATAAAGAGCAGGAGGTGGGATGGCGTCCCGCATTCCTTCATCTCCTCCTTCCTTCAGCTTCTGCTCCCCCCTTCCATCCGCCATGGAGAGAGGGAATCCTGGTCCTTCAACGGTGGCGGCGAGGGTCGCCGCTCGACAACACGTCCCTCCTTCTCCTGCACCTGCGGTGGCAGAGCCAACCGCAAGGGGAAGGGGGAGGGGGCGAGGCCGTGGGCGAGGCCGAGGCGCTCGGGGAAGAGGAGGACGGGGCGGCGCGCCGGCCTCGCCTCCGCCAGCAGTTCCTCCTCCCACGGAGGTCCATGTTGGGGTTTTTCCTTGCGAGTTCTTCGTCAGGCTGCGCCGGCCGCCACGCCGTCGCCTTCGTCTCCCGACCCCATTCGCGCGGGAGATGGAGCTGGATCCGCCGGAGTCATTGCGGCTGCACATGAGGGGTTGTGGGATCAGCGGCACGCGGGTTCGCGTCGACTTCCCAGCTTCTCACGTGATGTATCTTCGTCGGGGATGGAAGAGGTTCGCTCATATCCACCGCTTGACAGAGGGGCTCACTCTCCATTTCAAGCTGATGGAGGGCGGCCTCCTCTCCGTCAAGGTCTTCGGGCTCTTCGGGACCCGTGCAAGGTGCTGCGTGGAGAGCTCTTCTAATAGCGAAGACTCCTCCTCGGGCGGTAGTTATGAGGAGGACAGCGGCAGCGACAACGAGGGTAGTAGGCGGCAGGATGACGGGTCCGACTAGGTGTCGGGCGCCGCTCCGTGCGACACCGGCGACCCCATCATCCGTGTCGCCGGCTCCCCGAACTTCTCGGGGTCGTCTCCTTGGGCGGCTGGCGTTGGGAGGCTGCGGAAGAGGAAGAGGGCGAGTGGCAAGGCCGTCAGATCAGAGTACGTGGGCACCGACGCCTTCGACACGTGCTGACATCCTGCCGCCCCGTCTTCGTGCTCTACTTCCGGCGCCGCCATCACCATCCAGCCTTCGGACAACCGCCGAGATGTTCTCTTGGTGTCTTCTGCCACCCGTAGCTCGCCTAGGCACCCCTTTTGCTCTTTTCGCCTCCTTGACCTGCCTCCTGAGGAGAGGGACAAGAAAGGGGTTATGGGCACCTTATCTCTTTTTAGCTTGTAAGCCTTCGGGCCTTGGCTGAATTTAAAATTCTTAATCCGATCATTCATGTTTTTCATTCCCTATGGACTGTACCTGAGTGGAATGTTTTTAATGAAAAAGGGATGCTTGCCGGGTCATTTGTTTGCGGGTAGAACCCACGTCAAGGAGTAAATCCTTGATATCTCTAAGATAAACTTTTCCTTGCCCGGCAGCAGGCCTTGCCGTCTTCCCACGTCGCTCGACCTTTCTCTCGCTTTTGGCGGAGGCAGGGATGAGGTGGGTTCAGGCTCCTTGTTTCATCCTTTCGCTGCCGCGACTACGACCAAACCTGGCCCCAGGAACGAGCCCTAGGGCCTAGAGTTTAGGGGAGCACGGTAGCTTTAGGAAGGAATGAGGTTTCACATACCTCAGTCCATACGGGAATGCATGATAAGGGATGAAGAACTTATCTGAAGCTATAGCACCCGGCAACTCTGGTTTGCCGTGGGTGAATCTTTGCACTCGCAGCCCCCGGCAATACTGGCTTGCCGGGGTCTAGATGCTGGTATGTCCCTCTCCTCTTTTTCGTCCTCAAGTGATCCGGCAAGGATATCTGTGAGTCCTGCGAACCAAAGAAGACAAAAGAACGGCAAAGAGATGCACACTCGACCTCTAAGCTAGGGGTTAGTCGCCGCTAAGCACTATCAACCCTAACCAAGGACGAGACTCGACCTAGCATGCATGCTATAACTTAGGGCGCCAGCGCTTCATTTATTTATGCTCAGGGTCTGCGCCTGGCTTTGTACGAAGGGTTACATGCATCATCGGCAATGCTTGTACAAAAGGTGGCTTGCCGAGGGGCCAGCAAGCCGCGCCTCACGGGTAAAACTTGCGAAGATGCTCAATGTTCCAGGAGTTACTCACCGGAACGACATCTTCGGTCTCCAGGTGGACTGCGCCGGGCCTGGTGACTCGTATTATCCGATAAGGGCCTTCCCACTTTGGCGTCAACTTGTTGGAATTCTTGGCCAATTGAACGCGCCGAAGGACAAGGTCGCCTTCCTCAAGGCTTCGGGCATGGACCTTGTGGCTATGGTAGCGGCGCAAGGCTTGCTGGTAGCGTGCTTCTCTCACAGCCGCCCGAAGACGATCTTCCTCAAGGAGCATTGCGTCATCTTGGCGCAGTTGCTCTTGCTCAAGCTCATCATAAGCGAGCACTCGAGGTGACCCGTATATGAGTTCAGTGGGGAGAACTGCTTCTGCCCCGTATACTAGGGCAAAGGGTGTCTGGCCGGTGACTCGATTTGGCGTCGTCCTGATCGACCAAAGAACCGTCGACAACTCATCAATCCAGCGCCTTTCACTCTTGTGCAGCCTGTCAAAGGTCTTGGTCTTTAAGCCTCGCAGTACTTCAGCATTTGCCCTCTCAGCTTGACCATTGCTTCGCGGGTGAGCAACGGAAGCGAAACAGACTTTGCTGCCGAGGTCTTGGGTATATTGCATGAAGGTGCGGCTCGTCAACTGTGTGCTGTTGTCGGTGATAACCCTGTTGGGTACGCCAAAACGGCACACTAGTCCCCTGAAGAACTTGACGGTTGACTGAGCTGTGACCTTTCTCACTGCCTCCACCTCCGGCCACTTTGTGAACTTGTCGATTGCAACGTACAAGTACTCAAAGCCCCCGCCAACGCAGGGGAAAAGGCCGAGTATGTCGAGCCCCCAAACCGAGAAGGGCCAGAAGAGAGGAATGGTTTGAAGGGCTTGAGTTGGCTGATGAAGCTTCTTTGAATGGAACTGACACGCTTCACACCTGGTGACTAGTGTCGTCGCATCCTGGAGGGCGGTGGGCCAGAAGAAGCCTTGCCGGCAAGGGCCCTTGACCCGATGTGGGATCCACATATGCCTCTGTGTATCTCCGCCAACAGCTCCAGTCCTTCCTCTTGAGTGATACACTTCAATTTCACACGTTCGGCCTCTTTCTGTACAGGACGTCATCGACGAGCTAGTACATGGTAGACGGACGGGCTACTTTTTCCGCTTCTTCCTGCTCCTCAGGAAGTTCCCCTGTTTGGAGGAATCGGACGGTATGTTGTGCCCACGCAGCCTGGGGCTCGACAACAAGGACTAAAGGCATTTCCTCTGCTATAGGAGCGGTTGTCTCGACGGCAAGAGCTTGACGCTCCACCGGAGCTAGCTATCCCGTGGCGGGCTCAGTATCCCCGGCAACATCCTTGCCGGCGGCGCAGGGGAGCTCGGCGGGAAAGTACTTGCCGGGCCCTAATTTCTCCTCTTGTTCTGCTCTGTTAATGGATCAACGGATGGCTGAGTTAGCTGAAGCACAAAGGTACCTGGTTCCATAGGTAGCTTGAGGGCAGCGCGTTTTGACAGGTAATCGGCGATATCGTTCTCCGCTCGAGGAACATGTTCAACCTGTATACCGTCGAAACGCTCTTCCAGCTTTCTCACTTCATCGACGTAGGACTTCATCAATGGGCTCTGGTAATCCTTGTTGACTTGCTTGACGACAAGCTGCGAGTCACCCCTGACGATGAGTTTCTTGATTCCGAGGTCCGCCGCGATCCTAAGACCGGCAAGCAGCCCTTCGTACTCTGCCGTATTGTTTGTTGACACCTCCCTGGGGAAGTGCATCTGGATCACGTACTTGAGGTGCTCTCCGGTTGGCGCGACAAGCAGTACGCCAGCCCCGGCGCCTTGTAAGGAGAAAGCTCCATCAAAGTACATGATCCAATCACAACTTGCCTCCTTGCCGGGGAGAGCAGTCTCTTGGGCTTCTTCGTCAGGCGTTGCGGTCCATTCTGCAATGAACTCCGCCAGGACTCAGCTCTGAATCATCGAGCTTCCCCGTTGTGGGAGGAAAATCAAGGAGCAACTGTGCGCGCCAGGGCTTCTACTGGCGTTGGTGCCAGTGAAACCTACACGGATCGCGACGCGCTTCGACTTCTAACCATGTCAGAAGGAGCTCTATCATGACCCCGCGGTCGCATGCCATCTTCACCAGCGCCTCGGCGAGCGGGCAGGTCTCCTACATCCCGGGAGTGGCGCTCGGGGATCTTCCCGCGGCGACGCCCGGGGTCTTCGACGTGATTACGCCGTTCGTCGCGCGCCGCTTGAGAGGAGCGCGCCGTCGGCGCCGGCGTGGGAGTCTTGGAAGCCCTCGCGTCACCCTCGGGCGGGGTGGCAACGATCTTGGAAGGCCCCGCGCCACCCGCGGAGGGCCTGGCTCCGTCTTTGGATTTGGCGGCGTGCGGCCCGTCACCAGGCGCACAAACATCGCCGCCTCCCAAACTCCGGCTGCCGGGACGGTGTTGGTGTTTGCAAACGGCGCTCCAGGTCCTTTCTGCGACCGGTCTGCTGCTCGCCCGCGTCGGGGCAGGATGTCCGGCTTCCGATGGGCCAACCACCGCTGTCGTCTTCTTCTTGGGCGCCATGACGAAGAAGAAGCGTCGAACTAACTGCTAAAGCCGATTCTCACAAGTGCGCCCCCTACCTGGCGCGCCAAATATGTCGGTGGGAACGACACCTATGAGATCACAAGAATCCCTACTACGGTTGCAGGGCGCGGGGTCGTGAGAAGAGCGGATCAAACAGATAGCACACGGTTCGTTTACCCAGGTTCGGGCCGCGAGGATTCGTAAAACCCTACTCTTGCTTTGGTGGATTGTATATCTGTGTTCTTGAGCTAGCTATGGGGCGTGAGGAGCTCCAAAAAGCTGAATCCCTCTCCTGGTCGCCTTGGGCCTCCTTTTATAGGTAAAGGGGTTGCCACAGTGGCACACAGGAGGTGGAAAGGGTACAGTGATGCGAGGTTATCCCTCGCATTACATGACAAGGCGCATTTAATGCGTCTTGCTTAGGTGTCCTTGCTTTATCGGGGATGGGGGAGAGCCCTGTCTCGTCCGTCGCCACTCCCTCTCGCGTGGACACGCGCCCTAGCCAGCGGTACCCGTGGTGCCTTGTAGGCAGGCAGGCAGCTGAGGTGGCGCAGTGGTGGGTCTCCATGAAGATCCGCACGCCTCCACGCAGGTGCCTGCCCAGCTGGTTGGGTCGGCAGCTGCATGCGAACGGCGGTGGAGGTCTGATTGGCGTGGGCCTGATGGTGGCCCTACGGGTGTCCATGGCAAGGGCCTTGCCAGGGCCCCGACAAGGGTCTTGCCGTGGCACCTGCTGTCGTTCCCGGCAAGGCTCTTGTCGGGGGCCTTGTGGTCCTCCTTGGATGGGATCCCGCCGAGGATCATCATCTTCTAAAGTGTGTATCTGATCTTGAATGTCTTCACAAAGATCTGCACGCCACCACGGGGATGTCTCCCGAATCCTTACCCCATGGGGGCAGTGGACTCAAGGGTGACTCGCTCCGTAGGTGTGGGGCGAGCTGCCACGGCAAGGGTCTTGCCGGGTTTGCTAAAACCGCCTCCCGGCAAGGATCTTGCCGGGGGAGTCCGCTTCGTCCCCTTTGCTCCTTGTGGTCTTGGTCTTGGCATCGTTCTGCTTCTCTCGAGCTTCGGCCTTACCTCGGCTCACCTCCCTTGCCTTGCTCAGTGTGGTGGTGCCCGTGGCTCAAACTGCCCGTGCACAGTTATAGGGGTACAAAAAGTGTACCCCTCTTTTTGTACACCGACAAGAAGCATTTGAAATACTTAAGAAAGCATTAGTCTCCGCACCTATTGTTCAGCCACCTGATTGGAATTTACCCTTTGAAATTATGTGTGATGCTAGTGATTATGCTGTAGGTGCTGTCCTAGGGCAAAGAGTTGATAAGAAATTAAATGTTATCCATTATGCTAGTAAGACTCTAGACAATGCTCAAAGAAATTATGCTACTACTGAAAAAGAACTGTTAGCAGTTGTATTTGCTTGTGATAAGTTCAGACCTTATATTGTTGATTCTAAAGTAACTATTCACACTGATCATGTTGCTATTAAATATCTTATGGAAAAGAAAGATGCTAAACGTAGACTTATTAGATGGGTTCTCTTGCTACAAGAATTTGATTTGCATATCGTTGATAGAAAAGGAGCTGAGAACCCCATTGCGGACAACTTATCTAGGTTAGAGAATGTTCTTGATGACCCACTACCTATCAATTATAGCTTTCCTGATGAACAATTAAATGTCATAAGTACTTCTCGTAGTACTCCCTGGTATGCTGATTATGCTAATTACATAGTTTCCAAATTCATACCACCTAGCTTCACATACCAACAAAAGAAAAAGTTCTTCTATGATTTGAGGCATTACTTTTGGGATGACCCACATCTTTATAAAGAAGGAGTAGATGGTGTTATTAGATGTTGTGTACCTAAGCATGAACAGGGACAGATCCTACGCAAGTGCCACTCCGAAGCTTATGGAGGACACCACGCTGGAGATAGAACTGCACATAAGGTATTGCAATCCGGTTTTTATTGGCCTACTCTCTTCAAGGATGCCCGTAAGTTTGTTTTGTCTTGTGATGACTGCCAAAGAATAGGTAAAATTAGTAGACGTCAAGAAATGCCTATGAATTATTCACTTGTTATTGAACCATTTGATGTTTGGGGCTTTGATTATATGGGACCTTTTCCTACCTCTAATGGATATACACATATTTTAGTTGCTGTTGATTACGTTACTAAGTGGGTAGAAGCTATTCCAACTAGTAGTGCTGATCATAACACTTCTATTAAAATGCTTAAGGAAGTTATTTTTCCGAGGTTTGCAGTCCCTAGATATTTAATGACTGATGGTGGCTTACACTTTATTCATGGTGCCTTCCGTAAAATGCTTGCTAAATATGATGTTAATCATAGAATCGCATCACCTTATCACCCACAGTCTAGTGGTCAAGTACAATTGAGCAATAGAGAACTCAAATTAATTTGGCAAAAGACTGTCAATAGGTCTACAAAGAATTGGTCTGAGAAACTTGATGATGCATTATGGGCATATAGAACTGCATATAAAAATCCTATGGGTATGTATCCTTATAAAATGGTTTATGGATAAGCATGTTATTTACCTCTCGAACTAGAACATAAGGCTTATTGGGCTATTAAAGAGCTCAACTATGATTTCAAACTTGCCGGTGAGAAAAGGTTATTTGATATTATCTCACTCGATGAATGGAGAACCCAAGCTTATGAAAATTCCAAGTTATTTAAAGAAAAAGTTAAAAGATGGCATGACAAAAGGATACAAAAGTGTGAGTTTAACATAGGTGATTGTGTATTGCTATCATTTAAGATTTTTTGCAGGAAAACTTCTCTCTAAATGGGAAGGCCCCTATGTTATCGAGGAAGTCTATCATTCCGGTGCCATAAAAATCAACAACTTCGAAGGCACAAATCCGAAGGTGGTAAACGGTCAAAGAATTAAACATTATATCTCAGGTAATCCCATAAATGTTGAAACCAATATTATTCAAACCGTAACCCCGGAGGAATACATAAGAGACACGTTCCAGAACATTTCATACTCCAAAAAGGAATAGGTATGTGGTATGGTATGTAAACCGACTCCAAAATAATTTTGAAGGCAATATTTCTCCGTTTTGGAATATTTAGAAAAATAGAAAAATAAGTGGCAGTCCGGGAAGGGCACGAGGGCCCCACGAGGGTGGTGGGCGCGCCCCCCTCCCCTGGGCATGCCCCCCTACCTCGTGAGCACCTCGTGTGCCCTCCGGACTCTGTTTTCTTGCACGATATGTATTTTGGTCGGTAAAAATTCACTATATATTCTCCCGAAGGTTTTGACTCACGTATCACGCAAATATCCTCTGTTTTTGTTTTGAGCTGTTGCTGCTGCAGAGTAGAGCAAGATGTCTTCTTAAGAGTCAGTCGGGGAGAGCCGGGTATCTAATCCGGCACCAGAACCAAGGGCAAACAGCGATGCTAACCACTTTGGGCCAGCAACGGAGGAAGAGATGGAGGCTGACTTGATGAGGGTAGATGCCACGGAGGATCAAGAAGTCACCTCTCGCTTCCGAGCTGGATTCACGATGGGGGAACAACAGAGCTCATCTATTCCAAACTCGGTTATCCCTTCCAATGTTAGATTTCTTTCTTATGAAAATATGAAGAGGAGTGTCACTTGTTCTCCCGCAGCTATGCAACATCCTTGGGTGCAAGGAGCTTTAGCCATCATAGGAAAGCTTCGTAAGGAAATAATGGACCTCAAGCAGCAAGTCAATAAGCTCGAGGAGGAGAACCGCATCCTGAGGGGAATCGTCGCCAAGAATATTACACCAACAACAAAGAAGGTGCCATAAACACATGGGTATGGGCACTCCCCTTGGCAATCGCCAAGCTTGGGGGAGGTGCCCCGGTATCGTATCACCATCACAACTCCTATCTTTACCGTTTTTCTTAGTTCGATCCTATTAGTAGTATCTTCATCTAGTAGAATAAAGTTGATGGCATGTTCTAGTTTTGAGTTTTCCTTTGTGATCTCTCTATGTAATCGAGTCCGTGAGCTATATATAATAAAAATTAGTGTTGAGTCAAGGGCTTGATTATTTTGCTATGACCTTGAGTGAATAAAAGAAAGAAAAAGAGAAAAAGAATAAAAAGAAACAAAGAGTTCATGTTGATCTTATTGAGAGTAATGGCTTCACAATAAAACGAGTATGATGATTAAAAGTTGTTTGGAGTTGGCAGACATAGCTTTGGTCATCGTTGCAATTAATAGGAAGTAATAAGGAAAGAGAGGTTTCACATATAGATATATTATCATTGACATCTTTTTATGATTGGGAGCACTCACTAAAATATGACATGCTAAAGAGTTGATGTTGGACAAGGAAGACAACGTGATGAGTTATGTTTTCTTATATCGGAGATAAAGTATGTTGTCATGGATCCTCTAACATGTTGATCTTGCCTTTCCCCCTCATGCTAGCCAAATTCTCTGCACCAAGTAGAGATACTACTTGTGCTTCCAAATACCCTTAAACTAGTTTGCCATGAGAGTCCACCATATCTACCTATGGATTGAGTAAGATCCTTCAAGTAAGTTGTCATCGGTGCAAAGCAATAAAAATTGCTCTAAATATGTATGAATGATTGGTGTGGGAGAAATAAGCTTTATACGATCTTGTGATGTGAAAGTAACAAAAGCGACGGACTGCATAATAAAGGTTCATATCACAAGGGGCAATATAAAGTGACGTTCTTTCGCATTGAGATTTTGTGCATCCAACCATAAAAGCGCATGGCAACCTCTGCTTCCCTCTGCGAAGGGCCTATATTTTATTATTGTCTTCTACCTTATGCAAGAGTCATGGTGATTTTCACCTTCCTTTTTCATTTTATCCTTTGGCAAGCCCAGCATGTTGGAAAGAACATGATATATATATATATATATATATATATATATATATATAATTGGATGTAGGGGAGCATGAATTACTATTGTTGACGTTACCCTTGAGGTAAAAGGTTGTGGGGCAAAACCATAAGCCCCAATCTTTCTCTGTGTCCGATTAAAACTTCATAACCATAAGTATTGCGTGAGTGTTAGCAATTATGAAGGACTAGATGATAGTTGAGTATGTGGACTTGCTTCTTAGCTCTGACATAGACTCTTTCCAATGTTATGTTAAATTACAATTGCTCCAATGACTGATGTTATAGTTTGTTGGTTCTCTGTACGGTTTCTGATTCATACTTTTGCATTGTGAATTGATCATCACTTGAACATAAGTAATCATATGACAATACCTATATATGTTGCTGTTATGAGAAGAATCATGATGCCTTCATGTCCGTTTTTATCGACGCCTCTACCTCTAAACATCAGGACATATTTATTGTTATCGGCTTTTCGCTTGAGGACAGGCGAGGTCTAAGCTTGGGGGAGTTGATACGTCCATTTTGCATCATGCTTTTATATCAATATTTATTGCATTTTGGGCTGTTGTTTCACGTTATGTCACAATAGTTATGGCCATTTTATCTTATTTTACAAGGTTTACATGAAGAGGGAGAATGCCGGCAGCTGGAATTCTGGGCTGGAAAAGGAGCAAATATTAGAGAACTATTCTGTGCAACTCCATAAGTCCTGAAACTCCACGGAATATCTTAAAATAAATAAAGAAAATCCTCGCCAAAGATGAAGGCCAGGGGGCCCACACCCTGCTCACGAGGGTGGGGGGCGCGCCCCCCCCTCCTAGGGCGCGCCCCCTACCTCGTGGGCCCCCTGGTGGTTCTCCGACGCCCATCTTCTCCTATATGAAGCCTTTCGTCGAGAAAAATAAATAAGAAGCAACCTTTCGGGAAGAAACTCCGCCGCCACGAGGCGGAACCTTGGCGGAACCAATCTAGAGCTCCGGCAGAGCTATTCTGCCGGGGATACTTCCCTCCGGGAGGGGGAAATCATCGCCATCGTCATCACCAACGCTCCTCTCATCGGGAGAGGGCAATCTCCATCAACATCTTCACCAGCACCATATCATCTCCAAACCCTAGTTCATCTCTTGTATCCAATTCTTGTCTCCATGTCCGGGATTGGTGCTAGTAGGTTGCTAGTAGGTCGCTAGTACTGTTGATTACTCCTTGTAGTTGATGCTAGTTGGTTTATTTGGTGGAAGATCATATGTTCAGATCCTTTATGCATATTATTACCCCTCTGATTATGAACATGAATATGCTTTGTGAGTAGTTACGTTTGTTCCTGAGGACAAGGGAGAAGTCTTGCTATTAGTAGTCATGTGAATTTGATATTCGTTCGATATTTTGATAAGATGTATGTTGTCTAGCCTCTAGTGGTGTTATGTGAATGTCGACTACATAACACTTCACCATTATTTGGGCCTAGAGGAAGGCATTGGGAAGTAATAAGTAGATGATGGGTTGCTAGAGTGACAGAAGCTTAAACCCTAGTTTATGTGTTGCTTCGGAAGGGGCTGATTTGGATCCACATGTTTCATGCTATGGTTAGGTTTACCTTAATACTTTTGTTGTAGTTGCGGATGCTTGCAATAGAGGTTAATCATAAGTGGGATGCTTGTTCAAGTAAGAGCAGCACCCAAGCACCGGTCCACCCACATATCAAATTATCAAAGTACCGAACGCGAATCATATGAACATGATGAAAACTAGCTTGACGATATTCCCATGTGTCCTTGGGAGCGTTTTTCCTTATATAAGAGTTTGTTCCGGCTTGTCCTTTGCTATAAAAAGGATTGAGCCACCTTGCTGCACTTTATTTACTTTTGCTACTTGTTGCTCGTTACAATTTACCTTGTCACAAAACTATGTTACCACTTATTTCAGTACTTGCAAAGAATACCTTGCTGAAAACCGCTTATCATTTCCTTCTGCTCCTCGTTGGGTTAGACACTCTTACTTATCGAAAGGACTACGATAGATCCCCTATACTCGTGGGTCATCACATCGCCGAGCTTGTCATTGCCTCAGGGGGCTCCCCCGTGCCGTCCCTCTCGCTTCCTCACCCTCCGCCAGCTGCGGGCGACATGGCTCGTGGAGCGCCTCCACCACCACT
Organism: Aegilops umbellulata; assembly: GCA_032464435.1. Lineage (NCBI taxonomy): Eukaryota > Viridiplantae > Streptophyta > Magnoliopsida > Poales > Poaceae > Aegilops > Aegilops umbellulata. The sequence goes on from CP136057.1 coordinate 64,610,607, forward strand.
GCCACAAGATGGTGCCCTGGCGCCAAGGCGTGCGGCCCCCCGGCTTGACCCACCACGTCGGGCGCCCGTACGCGAAGAAAGAAGCTGCCAAGAAGTCCCTCGACCGCAAGAAAATGCCCCTGCGCTCCCGGCGCCGCTACGACAGGACCGTGCGCCGCATGCGGTGGTGGCGCGCGGGCATCAGGGCCAGGTTCCGTACCAGCAAAGGGTTCTGGTGGCCACCGCGGGGTGCCGCGTCTTCACCCCTTAGCTACGTAGCGTCGCCTGGCCGGGCAAGTTCAAGCCGGACCTGCCTCCGTGCTACGGCGGCACCCCCGAGCCCGCGGAGTTCCTACAGCTCTGCGAGCTGAGCATCAAGGCGGCCAACGGCGACGAGAAAGTCATGGCGAACTGGTTTCCCATGGCTCTCAAGGATGGTGCCCGCTCCTGGCTCCTGAACCTGCCTCCAGGCTCGATCTCCTCCTGGAACGAGATGTGCGGCCGTTTCGTCGCCAAGTTCCAGGGCACCCGTGACCGCCCACCGGCCGCGGGTGACCTGTGACGCGTCTAGCACCAACCAGGAGAGACCCTCCAGAAGTACATCCAGCGCTTCAACAATGTTCGTCTCAAGATCCCCAAGGTGACAGACGAGGCCATCATCTCTGCGTTCTCCAATGGCGTCCGCGATGTCAAGATGAAGGAGGAGCTCGCCATCCATGAGGAACTATGCACATCCCTAGAGTTGTTCAACCTGGCGATGAAGTGCGCAAGGGCTGAGGAAGGGCGTCTTTCCCTTCTCGAGCTCCCAGCTGCCGACCTGTAGGAGAAGAAAGTCAAGGTCAAGGACGTGAAGCGCAAGGGAGCGGCCATACTCGCGGCGGAGCAGGACACGAAGCGCGGCAGGGACCAGCCTGAGTCATCCCAGAGCAGCCAACCGTTTTGCACCTTCCACAACGTGCACAGCCACAACACCAATGATTGTCAGGAGCTCATGGCCATTCGCGATGGACGCTTCGGTCGATGCCCCAAGCGCAAGGACCGTAATTTTGGCCGAGGAGGACATGGCAGAGGACGCTGGGACGACCGGGGCCCACGCCAGGAGTGGCGCGACCGGCCTCGCGAGGACAGCTGGCAGGACCATCCTCGCGAGGGTGCCTGGAGGGATCAGCCTCGCGAAGAACGCCCTCAGGCCAATGCTGGGCTTCCTCCGCTGCCACCACCACCAAGAAGGAACGACGACCACCATCAAGACGAGGGGGCTGGGGGCTTCCAGGAGCCGCGTGCTATCGCATGCATCCTGGGCGGAGCTCAAGCCCCAGCCTCGCAGCGTATCTTCAAACAGTTTGCTCGTGAGGTGAACGCAGTCCTTCCCAAGCGCGAGGCTACACGCCCGCTCAGGTGGTCCAAGTGCGCTATCACTTTCAGCTCGGCAGACCAGCTCAAGTGTGCATCCACCATTGGCGCTCTCCCAATGCTTTGCTCACCTATCATCAGCAACATGCAAGTAACCAAGACTCTTATCAATGGTGGTGCAGGGCTTAATGTCCTATCTATCGAGACGTTCAACGACATTCAAGTGCCCTACGATCACCTTTAGCCTACCAAGCCTTTCTCATGAGTGACCGACGGCTCCACCACCCCGATAGGACAGGTCCGCCTCCCAGTCACCTTCGGACAGCACGACAACTACCGCACCGAGCTCATCGACTTCGACGTCGCCCACATCCGTCTGTCGTACAATGCAATCCTTGGGTACCCAGCCCTGGCCAAGTTCATGGCGATGACCATCACGGCTACAATGTCCTCAAGATGCCAGGAAGTGGCGGAATCATCGCAATCCCATGTGAAGAAAGAGATGCGGTGTGCTCCCTCGAGCGTGCCTTCCAAGCTGCAGCAATCGACGACCCCGACAGCAAGGGCAAGCGCCCTCCTGAGGCCATCCCCAAAAATAAGAAGCAGCTGCTCCGCGCAGGGCCTCAGACAAGCAGCGCCTCAAGCGGCGCCACGACTGGATCGGCGCCCGCGCCTGGGGCGCCTCCCTCCATCGCATAGGAAGGCATGCCTGGCGCCCTTCTCGGGGAGGGCTCGGGGGCTATTTTTTGGAGGGCCTCAAACCTTGCCAACATCACGAGGGAGGCGCTTGAGCACCACTTGGAGGAGTGCTTCGCGGCACAACTCCTCAGGAGAACATAGGGCGAGGAGCGCCCAGCGCTCAAGAGTTCGTTTCCAAGACCACTCGGGAACTGCAAGATGCGAGGGCCATGCGCGGCAATCGCCGCTCACCTGGCGCAGCCCCCCACACAGGTGAGGGTGCCGGGCTGCGTTTCTGCGTCGACGTCCCAGGGCTCAACTGGGCCGCGCCTCAGGAGCTCTTCTGGCCTTCGCGCGTGGGATGCTACGAAGGCCCACTGCACAGTTACGTTCGCATGCCTTTCGGCCTGCCAAGCGTGACATCCGCCTACCAGCGCAACTTGCACCGTGATACGTCTCCGTCGTATCTAAATTTTTTGATTGTTCCATGCCAATATTATACAACTTTCATATACTTTTGGCAACTTTTTATATTATTTTTGGGACTAACATATTGATCCAGTGCCCAGTGCCAGTTCATGTTTGTTGCTTGTTTTATGTTTTGCAGAAACCCCATATCAAACGGAATAAAAACGGATGGAGAATATTTTTGGAATATTTGGAAAATATGGGAAGAAGAATCAATGCGAGACGGTGCCCGAGGTGGCCACGATGCAGGGGGCGCCCCTGGGTGCGCTCTTGACCCTCGTGGGCCCCTCGTAAGGTGGTTGCTGCTATTCTTTTGCCGTAAGAAAGCTAATTTCGGAGAAAAATTTGGGCAAAGATTTCAATCCAATCGGAGTTACGGATCTCCGGATATATAAGAAATGGTGAAAGGGCAGAATCAAAAACAGAGGAGAGCGCAGAAACAGATAGAGACAGAGAGACAGATCCAATCTCGGAGGGGCTCTCGCCCCTCCCATGCCATGGAGGCCAAGGACCAGAGGGGAAACCCTTCTCCCATCTAGGGAGGAGGTCAAGGAAGAATAAGAAGAAGGGGGGCCCTCTCCCCCTCTCTTCCGCTGGCACCGGAACACCGCCGTGGCCATCATCATCATCATCACCACAATATACACCAACACCTCCGCCATCTTCACCGACATCTCCATCACCTTCCCCCCTCTATCTACAGCGGTCCACTCTCCCGCAACCCGATGTACCCTCTACTTGAACATGGTGCTTTATGCTTCATATTATTATCCAATGATGTGTTGTCATCCTATGATGTCTGAGTAGATTTTCGTTGTCCTATCGGTGGTTGATGAATTGCTATGATTGATTTAATTTGCTTGGGGTTATGTTGCTATCCTTTGGTGCCCATCATATGAGCGCGCGCGCGGATCACATCATAGGGTTAGTTGTATGTTGATAGGACTATGTATTGGAGGGCAAGAGTGACAGAAGCTTCAATCTAGCATAGAAATTGATGCATACGGGATTGAAGGGGGACCAATATATCTTAATGCTATAGTTGGGTTTTACCTTAAGGAACATTATTAGTTGTGGATGCTTGCTAATAGTTCCAATCATAAGTGCATAGAATTCCAAGTCAGGGATGACATGCTAGCAGTGGCCTCTCCCACATAAAACTTGCTATCGGCCTAGTAAAGTAGTCAATTGCTAAGGGACAATTTCGCAACTCCTACCACTACTTTTCCACACTTGCTATACTAATTTTATTGCTTCTTTACCTAAACAGCCCCTAGTTTTTATTTATGTGCTCTTTATATTCTTGCAAACCTATCCAACAACACCTACAAAGTACTTCTAGTTTTATACTTGTTCTAGGTAAAGCGAACGTCAAGCGTGCGTAGAGTTGTATCGGTGGTCGCTAGAACTTGAGGGAATAATTGTTCTACCTTTATCTCCTTGTTGGGTTCAACACTCTTACTTATCAAAAGAGGCTATAATTGATCCTCTATGGGTTATCACGGCGCGTCCTGGCGGCTCAGGAGGCCAGGCACCACGCCGTCATGACGGAGATGGAGATGGTCCTCAAGGAACCGCCTGGACCCCCAGAGCCTCCCGAGGCTCAGGGCACCGGTGGCTCGTGAGGAGAAACCCCTTCGCCGCGTACCTTCAGCTGCCCCAACATTCCTTCATCAACAGAACCAGGTGACATTTTCCAAGTTTATTTAGCTAGGAGCGCCTTCAGGGCCGCATCATTCCTAGGTCGCGTGGGTCCGTCCCTGTGGCATGTATCCCTTTCTATGTCTTTAGCTTACCTTGTTGGGGGCGGCCCTCAGGCTGCATCATCTCCAAGCCGCTCGGGCCTGACCCAGCGGCATGTACCTCCCCTGCGTTTATGAAAGTGCAACTATCCCTAGGAGGTTTTGGTAATTCATAACAACATATAGCTCATTGAGCTAATGCTATTCCAAGACAATTATTTCAGGAAAGCTCAATGATTGGCATGGCATGGATGGTGAAAGTGGAACCCTCAAAATGCTAAGGACAAAGGATTGGCTCAAGCTCAAAAGCTCAAGACTCTTCATTTTACATTTTAGTGATCCAAGATCACACTGAGTCCATAGGAAAAGCCAATACTATCAAGGAGGGATGAGGTGTTTCTTAATGAGCCTTTTGCTTCATGTGCTTAATGATATGCTCCTAAACCCTCAACTACTTTCCCACTTCCACATATGACCTAAACCCAAAGTCAAACTCGGACCTACCGATTCTTTCTATCCGGCGCCACCGAGTTTCACATGTCATAAGCCACTTCCAAACCCTAGCAAATCGGTTTTACCGATAGGGATCTCGGTCTCACCGAGATGGGATTGCAATCTCACTGTGTATGTCCATTGTCAAAAACGGTCTCACCGAGTTTAGGCAATCGGTACTACCGAGATTACAATGCAAACTCTTTGGTTAACTCATTACCAAAATCGGTCCAACCGAGTTTAGTAATCGGTCCCACCGAGTTTGCCTGACCAACTCTCTGGTTAGCCTATTACCAAAATCGGTCTCACCGAGTTTGTGTAATCGTTCTCACCGAGATTACGTTATGCCCTAACCCTAACCATATCGGTCCTACCGAGTTGCATGTCAGTCCCACCGAAAATCTCTAACGGTCACTAAGTTTACTATTTCGGTCCGACCGATTTTGTTGATTCGGTCCCACCGAGATTGGTAAATTGTGTGTAACGGTTGGATTTTGTGTGGAGGCTATATATACCCCTCCACCTCCTCTTCATTCGTGGAGAGAGCCATCAGAACACATCTACACTTCCAAATCATATGTTCTGAGAGAGAACTACCTACCCTTGTGTTGAGGCCAAGATATTCCATTCCTACCATGTGAATCTTGATCCCTAGCCTTCCCCAAGTTGCTTTCCACTCAAATCTTCTTTCCACCAAATCCAAATCCTGTGAGAGAGAGTTGAGTGTTGGGGAGACTATCATTTGAAGCACAAGACCAAGGAGTTCATCATCAACACACCATTTGTTACTTCTTGGAGAGTGGTGTCTCCTAGATTGGCTAGGTGTCACTTGGGAGCCTCCGGCAAGATTGTGGAGTTGAACCAAGGAGTTTGTAAGGGCAAGGAGATCGCCTACTTCGTGAAGATCAACCGCTAGTGAGGCAAGTCCTTCGTGGGCGATGGCCATGGTGGGATAGACAAGGTTGCTTCTTCGCGGACCCTTCGTGGGTGGAGCCCTCCGTGGACTTGCGCAACCATTACCCTTCGTGGGTTGAAGTCTCCATCAACGTGGATGTAGGATAGCACCACCTATCCGAACCACGAGAAAAACATCTGTGTCTCCAATAGCGTTTGAATTCTCCAAACCCTTCCCTTTACATTCTTGCAAGTTGCATGCTTTACTTTCCGTTGCATGTATACTCTTTGCATGCTTGCTTGAATTGTGTGATGATTCCTTGACTTGTCCTAAAAGTTGCTAAAATCTGCCAAGAACTAAAATTGGGAAAAGGTTAAGTTTTTATTTGGTCAAGTAGTCTAATCACCCCCCTCTAGACATACTTCCGATCCTACAGTTTACTTAAGCCAGTTTGCTTTCCATGCGTAATCTACCTATGATTATCACCTGCTTGATTGTCGCCTACCACGGGAGCCGCGCGCCGATCGTCTTTTTCTGGACCCTTGGCATGAGAGGGTTAGGCACGGCATATCTGCTCGGGCCCATCCCTGCAGTGTCAATAAATCCAACGGTTGAGCTCTGTCTGGCAGGCCGGTCCCGTTCACGTCACCTCCTGGGGCTGTTGGTGCTTGGCCTTCTCACGCGATAACCTCAGGAGATTCGCCCTTCGCAGGTTGTCTAACCACCTCGCAGGACCACCACAACGAACAAGAGTCAAGACCAGGCACAACCCGCCTTGAGGTAGGGCCTTGTGAGTTCCGCGCTGGCTCACGAGTGCCCAGACACACCTCGTCTAGCCCTGCCGTGCAAGCCACGTGTCAGGGCGGGGCTGTACATGCCCCGGGGGCTCTCCGTAGTATGGAGTCCCCTCCCATGTACTAGTGGAAGCACCATGCTCCGCGCTGGCCGTCGACACTACCGAGGAGTGGCTATGCCCGTGCAAGTGCGGAAACGCTATGCTCCGCACTGGTGATAAACAATGAGGGCGGTCCCATGGACGTATCAACTTGAGGGAGCCCTTGAGCTCAGTGTCCGGCCTCACCGCAACACCTCCCCTCGGGAGAGTCGCGCGAGGGGGCTGTGTTCGGGTCACGCCCAAGCGTACGCCACCCAACCAGGTCTCTCGGACCCGGTCATCGCGCGTCAACGGGGACTCCTGAGCATCGTGACTCAGGAGCCTAACTGGTCATGTAGCCCCTCACACCTTGGTCTCGTCCTGGTCTCCGGACGACCCAACGGCGGCTGAGGTATGCGCGTGGCCGGGCCCTGCCGACGTAGAACACTAAACCTACCCTCGCGTCTCCTTCCTATCAGTTGTTTGCATGTCAAGGGGGACTCCTGAGCATCGCGACTCAGGAGCCTAACTGGTCACGTAGCCCCTCACCCCTTGGTCCCGTCCTGGTCTCCAGACGATCCAATGGCGGCTGAGGTATGCGTGGGGCCGGGCCCTGCCGACGTAGAACGCAAAGCAAATAGGGAGAAAATCGCAAAATCTCAAGCAAATATTACAAGACATATTGTTCTCACAATACCAAACGCCTCCACAAGGCATGATGCATGTTGCAGGAATAAAACAGGAAAGAAGCCACAGGTCATCCCTGAACGCCACCGACGCCCGCGAGAGGCGCTCCTCCCGTGATGACGTCGCCTTCGTCCTGACCACCGGCTGGAGCTGCAGGAGTGGAGGTGCCTCCGGTCAAAGGCGCGAAAGCGAAGCCGCGGAACTTCTTCAGCAGGGCCTCCACCTGACCTCTCACGGCTGTGGCGGCGGCTGTGCAGTGTTCATCAGCCACAGGCTCGAGCAGCTCATCAAGGCGAGCGGTGGGGTCGCGAAGATGGAGGTGGCTAAAGACACGCGTCAGGCAGCTGAGGAAAGGACACGAGCCTCTGCCTCTGCCATGGGACCAATGCCATCCACGACTTCCTCGAGCGCCTCCACCAAGTAGGGCAGCAGCTGGGCAGGGCCGTCCTCGTCAGTAGTGAGCGGCCACTCCAAGCCCTTCTCATAGAGCGTCTTCAGCGCCACGCGAGACCTGTTCTCAAGGAGCGCAAAGGCTGCGCGGTCCTCAGCCAGAACCTTCGCCTTCGCGTCAAGTTCAGCTTCCCCCGCCTTCACCCTCCGTTCCAGCTCCTCCAGTCGGTTGCGCTCGACGGCTTGCGCCTTTGCCGACTGCTCCAACTCGGCGTCGCGGCCCTTGAAGACGTCCTCCTGGGCCTTCATATTATCCTCCTCCGCCTGACGACCACGGGCTTCCACTGCACGTTCATCGCGCAGGGTCTTCAGCTTGGCCTCCAGCGCCTGGCAGCGGCTCTTGGCGGCCTCGACGTCCATCAGCGCTGCCTGGGCGGCAGCTTGCTTCTCCTTCTTGGAGGTTGCCACGGCCCGGCTCAGCTCCGCCTGAAAGAAAGGGTCGGAACGGAGCCAGCCAGGAACCAGCTCCAGTCGCCCAGCCACCAGGAGGGGGTTGGTGCCTTGGAGATCTTTTCGCAGTCGGGTCATCTCCGGAAGGGCGCGCTCCAAGATGTCAGGGGAGGCAGAAGGACTTGGGATTAGTGGCGCAGCAGGAGGCGGAGGAGAAGGTATCATCATCATAGCCTGGGGGACTGGGGGCTCCTGAGTCGTGGAGGCTCTAGAAGCACAGCCGGAAGGCGGCGCCTCCAGAGCCAGCGAGGCCACGGGGGCTGACTCCTCCCAAGGGTTCTCCCCCATACCTCGCGAATACGACCGGGCCGGAGAGACATGAGCGCCAATGCTGCCCTTCTCCATGGAGGGAGACGCCGACGGAGCAGGTGGGTCAATCTCGGGCAGCACCATCGCCCCCTCCTTCCTCTTCTTCGTTACAGGCGTTGGCCTAATCATACAGCGGAGAAGCATCAAGAAGCAGCAGCATAATCAAGAGCAAGACGAAGCACCAATACTTACTAGTCCACCGTGGTGTAATCCACCTTCCTCTTGGTGAGCTTGAAGCCCAGTCTGGGGCGCAGGCGCACCAGCCCTAGGAGCAGAAGAAAGCGCAACAAGAAGGCCGGAGGCAGTCCAGGCGGCACCAGAACAGAAGCAACATCCCATGAGATCAGCGTTGATCGGCCCCTCGTCGGGATTGCCGGCGCTCCTTCCTTCTCCAGGCGGGCGTCAGCCTTGTCGTCGTCAGGAAGGCTATGGAGGATGTCAGCTTTGCTCAAGGGGGAGGTCTCCCCCGTCCCTTCAGGGGTCTCCTCCTCCTCTTCCGCCCCGCGAGACTCATCAGAGGACTGCTCCACTGGCATCGGCGCCGCAGGGGCCCTGGTAGGCGCCGGCGGCACCAGCCCATGCCCGTCAAAGATCAGCCTGACGCCACGACCTGAGCCCCATCCTCACGGCAAAACAAGGGGGTGAAGATACTCGGCGGGTACTCCTGGTCGTACCCAACCAGGAGGTGGAGAACCACGGCCAACTCATCGTTGGACAAGGCCTTCGGGCTTAGGCGAACCTTGTCCTCTTCGTCCCCAAGCTGCCACAAGGGGCACGTACGGGCCTGAAGCAGAGCTACGTGCAACATCAGGAATTCCCACAGGAGCATGGCCTCCGTTACCTTTTCCGCCTTCGCGTTGCCCAGCTTTGGGTCGGTCTTCATCTGCTCCGGCACCAACGTCGCCCGCTCATCGGTGAGCTTCGCGCATGACCACCCCTTGTCTGACTGGGGCATCTCCGTTGGCAGCGTGAAGCGTGGGTGGACGCATCTGGCATCCATCATGGCCCACTTGATCCTGAAGCCATCGAATTTCTTCCCCGTCTTCAAGATCGAGTTGGCCTTGCCGACCGCGATGAAGTTGGCACACTCGAAGGCATGACCTTCGTTCATGCGGAGGAAGAAGAAGTGGCGCAGAAGAGCCACGGACGGCATCACACCAAGGTACGCCTCGCAGTAGTAGGCGAAGATCGACAAGAGAAGGATGGAGTTGGGATGAAGATGCAGCGCCTGCAGCCCATAGTGGCCAAGGACCTCATAGAAGAAGTCAGAGAAGGGGGGAACCAACCCTGCGACGATGCTACTCGTGAAGAAGGGGAAGAAGGTGCTGCCCTCTGGCTCCGGCACGGTGGAGCCGACCCGGAGCTTAGTCTTCCCCCTCTCGTTGCTTTCACCGCCGTCAGCAAGCGAGTGGCAGTGAGGTTCTTCTCCGAGACATTGGTGTCGGATCACGGGTTCCGGCAGACCCTTAAGGTTCGAACTCTGGGGTGCGCGCGGAGATTCTGCCCTCTACCTCTCCGTCTCGCAAGGATCTAAACTACCAAAGGAACAACACAAAGAACACAGAGTTTATACTGGTTCGGGCCACCGATGTGGTGTAATACCCTACTCCAGTGTGGTGGGTGGATTGCCTCTTGGGCTGATGATGATGAACAGTACAAAGGAGAACAGCCTCGCGAGGGCGTGTTCTTGCTGGGACGATGAACTGCTAGGGGAGTTCAGCCGCCCTTCTCTCTCTCTTTCTCTACTCGCTCCATGATTGCTCTCTATGGCTACCTGCCAGTTGCCTCTACCCTGGGGGTGGCTAGTCCTATTTATAGGCAAAGGCCCTGGGCCTCTTCCCAAATATTGTGCGGGAAGGGCGCCAACAATTGGCCAATTTGAAGGGGAACATCTGGTACACTTATCCTGACCAAAGTTGGTCCTCGCCTGCCAAAGGCCCTGTGGTGACGCCGTTCTGGGCTCCACGATGAGCTCATTCCCACCGTTGGACTGGTCTTGGTCTCATTGCACTGAAATGGGTGCCTTTGCCTGATCCTCTTGCCTGCGCTTGCCCCCTTTGCACCAAAGAGGAAAGGGAGGACACTGCACGGTCTGGCGCCCGCCTGGCACCCTCGGTCGTCATGGCTTGCGTCATGGGCACCTCGCGAGTTACCCTGCCTTGATCTCTCCGCCTCCTCGTGAGCCAGCCTGAGGAAGCCGCGCCTAAGGAAGCGCTGTGTCGTCCGCCCCGCGAGGCTTGGCCCCTCGCGAGGGTCTTGAGTCTCGTTTTGATGAAGATGGGCCGTACTAGGCTTCCTTTGAGCCACGCCGCAGGCCGCAGGCAGGCAAGTCTGGGGACCCCCGTTCCCAGAACGCCGACAGTAGCCCCCGGGCCCAAGGCGCGCCTGGACTTGGCCGTGCCGAGAGGCGAAAGGGCAAGGGCGAAGCGCCGCAGGCCCTAATAGCCTGCGTCCTTGGGCGCCGCGTGGCGGTTTGACAGGACGTGGGCGTCTCCGCTTCCCCATGACGCCTTGGCAACTGCGTGACTTGACTAGTCCCTGCATGCGTAGATACGGGTCATTGTTACCTACGATTGTGGTGCTCGACGGTTGGCCTCTTCCGGCTATAAGTACGGGGCCGCGTAAGCTCCGCCAGTCCGCCCCTTCCTGCTTCTCTTCTTCTTCCTTTTTCTTGCCGCCCGCCGCTCGCATGGCTCCGAAGAGGTTCTCAGCCGCGGAGAAGGGGAAGGCTAGTCGGGCGGGGCCCGACTCCCCCCCGGCCGAGCGCGGCCAGGGTCGTCCCCGCAAGCATCCCGCGGTCCCCGCTGCGGCTCCCCGTGGCCACAGGGATGGTTCTCCGCGTGGTGGTGAGCGCTCGGCTGCCACGGAGAGGCAGGCTGCGACTGCGCGGCCCCCCAGGCCACGCTTTCGTTCGGCGCAGGTGCTGCCGGAGTTCGTCGTGTGGTCGGTGGACCCGACCAGCACCTGGCTCCAGCTCCCTCGCTTCTTCATCGGCGAGCTGCCGGCCAGCGCCCGGTGCGGCTTCTGGTTTCAAGCTGACGGTTGTTGCAGCAGGGCCTCCTGGGTTTCGCTCGAGGTCTCCCCTTCTGGGAATGGGGCCCTGACCCGCGGCTGGCAAACGTTTGCCCGCGCGCGTGGCCTGGGCCAGCGGTGCACCCTGCACTTCAAGTTTGACGGCGACGGCACCCTCTACGTGAGGGTGTTTGGGGAAGATGGTCACCGCGTAGGCTGCTGCCCCGAAGGCGACGACCGTGGCCAGGGGCCTCGCTCCGACGACGATGGAGGAGACAGCGCCCGCCCCGATGGCGGCGCCCGATGCTCCCCAAGCTCCACCAACTCTTCCTCGGGCGGCTCCTCCAGCGGTGGCCGCAGCCAGCCCCCTCGCCGTCGCGCTTGCTTGGGGGTGGCTCTTCATCCGCCCATAGTCGCGCCCTGGTGAAGCGCGAGAGGGAGTCCGCCTAAGCCTCGGAGGCATCCCGTGTCGCCTCTGCAGGCCGATGTGAGGCGGGCTGCGCCGGGCTCGCCTTTTCCTTTTCCTTTTGCTTCCTGTGTAAGACAAAACAGCTGCATGGAGCCCCGCAGGGGCGTGTTGAGAATCATTGCCGTTGTAGCTATTACCTTGACTTTGTTGTTGCGCTTCTCAACTATTTGCACTCGCGTAGGTAGTTTTCGGCCCCAGCCGGGGAGGCGATCGACCCAGGCCCTGTGCGTGTGTCGCGGTGCCCGAGGGGCACGGACTAGAGGAGTGCTCCTGAAGAGAGCCCTGGCCGTGAAACCTTTAAGCGGCTAGGGCGGAAACGCTCGCGAGGGCATTCGAGTTCCATCCCTCGCGAGGCCTTTCATGAGAGAAATCAAAACGAGGAGCGAAAATCAACGAACCACTAATCAATGATGGCGATAGTTTCGATAAGATTTCAGATGCAAATAAACACGTCAACTGTAGAAAGCAAATAAAAATGCCGCGTCCGGCACCTAATCTAGTCTTCGACGGCTTCTCACCAGCGCGGAGCTAAGTGCTGCCACTGGGCGTGGGAGGGAGCCCCAGGGCCTGAGGCCAGCGCTCCTGAGACTCCGGGCGTGTACAGCCCCACTCATTATTACGTGAGAGTGTCACGGGGTGGCGAGCTTCACAGGCATTGGCGTTCTTCACAGGCTTCGGGCCTTTCTTCCTAGAGGTGATCAGCTTCACAGGTACTTGCCTTCTTCACAGGCTCTGGGCCTTTTCCCAAAAAAAAGGGATGGTCTTCACAAGCGTTCACCTTCTTCACAGGCTCTGGGCCTTTTCCAAAAAGGGAAGGTCTTCACAGGCGTTCGCCCTCTTCACAGGCTCTGGGCCTTCTCCAAAAAGGGAAGGTCTTCACAGGCGTTCGCCTTCTTCACAGGCTCTGGGCCTTTTCCAAAAAGGGAAGGTCTTCATAGGCGTTCGCCTTCTTCACAGGCTCTGGGCCTTTTCCAAAAAGGGAAGGTCTTCACAGGCGTTCACCTTCTTCACAGGCTCTGGGCCTTTTAGGGGTAGAACCTCCGAAGGTGCTGGATGTTCCACGCGTTCTGTATCGGCTCCCCCTCTTGAGTCTCCAAGCGCACGGAGCCTGGCCTGGAAACATGAACAACCTTGAACGGGCCCTCCCACATGGGAGAGAGCTTGTGCACCCCCTCCCTAGAGAGAACCCGTCTGAGCACGAGGTCTCCTACCTCGAGGGTCCTGGGGCGGATGTTGCGGCAGTGATATCGTCGCAGCGCCTGTTGGTACCTCGCCGCTCGCAATGCGGCTTCCCGGCAGCGTTCCTCCCCCAGTACGAGATCCATCCCCCGCATGGCGTCCTGCTGCGCTTCGTCGAACGCTAGGACCCGCGCGGAGCGACGCCTGACCTCGTGAGGGAGGACTGCTTCAGCTCCATAGACCAGGAAGAACGGGGTCTCCCCAGTTGGTTTGGTCGCGGATGTGCGGATGGACCACAACACGGACTGTAGCTCGTCGTACCAACCGCTGCCGCAAGCCTCCAGCTTCTTCTTGAACGTCCTGGTCTTGAGGCCTCTCAGGACCTCCGCGTTGGCCCGTTCGGCCTACCCATTGCTTCGCGGGTGTGCCACCGAAGTGTAGCATATCTGCGTCCCAAGGTTAGCACAGTATGTTTTGAAAAGATTACTGGTGAACTGCGAGCCGTTGTCCGTGATGATGCAGTTCGGCACCCCGAACTGGCTCACGATACCCCTGATGAACTTGACCGCGGAACCAGCGGGGATGGTACGGACGGCCTCCACTTCTGCCCACTTGGTGAACTTGTCAATGGCGACGTAGAGGTAGCGGTAGCCCCCTGGTGCCCGAGGGAATGGGCCCAGAATATCCAGCCCCCAGACTGCGAATGGCCACGAAAGGGGTATAGTCTGCAGGTCCCCCGCCGGTTGATGGATCTGCTTGGAATGAAAATGGCAGGCCTCACAAGCCTTTACTAATTCGACTGCGTCGTTGAGCGCGGTGGGCTAGTAGAATCCGCTGCGGAATGCTTTGCCGACGAGGGTTCGTGATGATGAGTGATGCCCGCAGTCTCCGCCGTGTATGTCCTCCAGTACTTCCTTTCCCTGCTCCCGGGAGATGCAGCGCAGAGATACATCACTTGGTCGCTTCCGGTAAAGCTCTCCATCTCTGATGCAGTATGCCGTGGCCTGCCGCGCCACACGCTCCGCTTCCTCTTCCTTTTCCGGTAGGGTCCCTTGTGTTAAATAGCTCCGGAGTTCTTTGATCCAGCACTCCTCCCAAGGTTCGATCGTCAGGAGTAGACGCGCTCCTGAGGTCGGTCCACAGATCGGAGCTCCCGAGGCTGGCGGCCGAGGGAGCTCCTCTCGAGGCTGAGCGACGTTTGATAATGTCAGCTGTGCTGAGGGTTTGAAGAGCCGCTCTTCGAAGACGCCTGGTTCCTGTGGCAACCGCCTGGATGCCCGTCCGGCTATGTCGTCGGCTTCCTGATTGGTGCCACGGGGCACGTGCTTCAGTTCCAATCCCCAGAATTTCTTTTCCATCCCGCGGACTTCCGCTAGATAGGCCTCCATATGCTCGTCCTTCGGCTCGTATACCTTGTTGGAGAAGTTGACAAGGAGCTGCGAGTCGCCCTTGACAGTGAGGCGCTTCACCCCCAGAGCTACTGCGGCCTTTAATCCGGCTATCAGACCCTCATACTCTGCTATGTTGTTGGAGACCTTTTCACCTTGCTGGAAACAGAGCTGTACGGCATAGTAGAGCTTATCCTGAGTGGGTGATATCAGCACCGTGCCAGCCCCCGCGCCGTGCCTGGAGAACGCCCCATCGAAATACATGACCCAGCCTTCCGGCGCCTCACTCCCTGGAGAGAGGGACCAATCCTCGTTGTCCTTGAGGCCTGGTGCCTCCGCCCATTCAGCCACGAAATCTGCTAATGCTGCTCCTTTGATGACCCTAGTTGTGCTGAACTCGAGTTGAAACGCCTGCAGCTCTATGTTCCACTCGGCGACCCTTCCAGCTGAGTTAGGGCTCCTGAGCACCCTCTCCAGGGGGTACGATGAGACGACCTTGATGGGATGGGCCTGGAAGTAGTGACGCAGCTTTCGTGAAGCCACCAGTAGAGCGAGGAGGAGCTTCTGAGGCATTGGGTACCGTGCCCTCGCGTCCCGTAGCACCGTGCTAACGAAGTAGACTGGATGCTCAACAAGGCTGAGAGCGTCTGGGGTTGCGGCGCCCTCGGGAGGTGAGGGCGCCTCACGAGATGATGCGGCCTCGGGAGGCGGACCATCCGGGCGTGTGGCTTCTCCTGCCTCCGGTGTACTGTTCGGCAGCCTACCCTCCTCAACTGCGTTTGTGGCTTCCGCATGATTTCCTTGCTCTCGTCTTGCCTTGCCTCGGGTTGCCGCTGCAGTCTTGGCTTGGCGCTCCTCCCTAACCGCCACCAGGGCTGCGCTGGCGGAGTAGGGAGTGGCGGCAAGGTAGAGCAGCAGGGGCTCTTGAGGGCGCGGAGCCACCATGACTGGGGGACTGGTCAGGTACCTCTTGAGATCTTGAAACGCCTTATCTGCCTCTTCAGTCCATTCAAAGGGCCCCTTTTTCTTCATCAGCTGAAAGAAAGGCAACGCTCGCTCCCCCAGTTTGGAGATAAAGCGCCCTACCGCGGTCACGCGCCCAGTGAGCTTCTGCATCTCTCTAAGGGTCTTTGGCGGACTCATGTCCTCGACCGCCTTGACCTTCTCTGGGTTGGCCTCGATGCCACGATGAGATACGAGGAAGCCCAAGAGCTTGCCCGAGGGGACGCCAAACACACATTTCTCCGGGTTGAGTCGCAGGTTTACTGCGTCGAGGCTCGCGAAGGTCTCCTCCAGGTCTTGTATCAGGGTCTTGGCCTCCCGAGATTTTACCACAATGTCATCAACGTAGGCTTCGACATTCTTTCCGAGTTGGGGGCCCAAGGTGATGTGCATCAACCGCTGAAAGGTAGCTCCTGCGTTACACAGTCCAAACGGCATGCATGTATAACAGTATACCCCGCACGGGGTCAGGAAGGCGGTCTTTTCAACGTCTTCTACCGCCATCCTGATCTGGTGATATCCGGAGAAGGCGTCCAGGAAGCATAGCAGGTCGCACTCTGCGGTGGAATCAACGATCTGGTCGATGCGGGGGAGCGGAAACGGATCTTGCGGGCATGCCTTGTTGAGATTGGTGAAGTCGACACACATGCGTTCCTCCCCCTTTTTAGGCACAACGACGGGGTTGGCCAACCAATCCGGGTATCGGACCTCGCGAATGACCCCTGCGGCTTCTAGCTTGCGGGTCTCTTGGACAGTGAAGGCCTGCTTCTCTGCGGACTGTCGCCTCGCTTTCTGCTTCACGGGGCGCACATTTGGGCACACATTGAGGTGATGCTCGATGACACTCCTGGGAATCCCTGCCAACTGATCGGGCTCCCAAGCTAACACCTTCTTATTCGCGCGCAGGAACCTGACCAAGGCCTCCTCCTGCTCAGGCTCAAGGTTGGCGCCTGTGGTGAAAGTGGCACTGGAGGACCCGTCCTCGTCAACGGGTATCTGCTTGGTTTCTGCCTTGTCCTGGGTGAACAACTGCTTTTTCTTGGCGAGCGCAGCCCCCTTGGGCTCAGGGGTCTCCGCGTCGGCAGGCCGTGCCGATGCCGCCGTCTTGAAGGCGAGCTTGAGTACTCGCAGGGCGTCCCCGGTGTCTCCATGCACGGTGTGGGTACCGCTGCTCCCGGGCATCTTTACGAGGTTGTACGCCGGGTGTGTGGTGGCCATGAACTGAGCCAGCGCCGGGTAACCGAGGATGGCGTTGTAAGGGAGGACGATGGGGGCGATGTCGAAGTCGACCATCTCCGTGCGGAAGTTGTCGTAGGTGCCAAAGGTTACCGGGAGCCGGATCTGTCCCAAGGAGTCGGACGATCCGCCCCCGACGCCCGAGAAAGATCGACTGGGCCGCAGCCGCTCCCGGGGTATGCAGAGGAGATTGAAGGTCTCGACCGAAAGCACACTGAGGCCCGTGCCGCCATCGACGAGGGCTCTGGTGACGGCCACCTGGCAGATGGTGGGGGTGCACAACAAGGGGAGCGCGCCCGAGCCGGCCAAGTTGGTGGGGTGGTCCTCCGAGCTGAAGGTCAGATCGTTCTCGCGCGTTGGCCGGTCCGAGGAAGCCCCCTGCCGTGTGGAAACGGTGCTGACCCGGCGGGCAAACGGCTTGACGTGGCGACTCGTGGGTGGCGCTTGCGAGCCGATGTTGATGTTGACGCGTAGTTGCCCCGTCGCATAGGCGGATGCTAGGGCAGTGCTTGCTGCTCATTCCCCGCCGGGCCGGTGGCGGCGTTGACGGCGGGCGACGGGGAACGACGAGGATGCCCACCGACGGGAGCTGTCTGGGCGACGCGATAAGCGATGGCGGCCCGGCGCTCGCGCGGGCCCGTCGAGCGTCAGACATGGATGCGACGGTCAGAGGAGAGCGGAGCGGTGGAATAAAGATTCCGGCGCACCCCTACCTGGCGTGCCAAATGTCGGATCACGGGTTCCGGCAGACCCTTAAGGTTCGAACTCTGGGTTGCGCGCGGAGATTCTGCCCTCTACCTCTCCGTCTCGCAAGGATCTAAACTACCAAAGGAACAACACAAAGAACACAGAGTTTATACTGGTTCGGGCCACCGATGTGGTGTAATACCCTACTCCAGTGTGGTGGGTGGATTGCCTCTTGGGCTGATGATGATGAACAGTACAAAGGAGAACAGCCTCGCGAGGGCGTGTTCTTGCTGGGACGATGAACTGCTAGGGGAGTTCAGCCGCCCTTCTCTCTCTCTTTCTCTACTCGCTCCACGATTGCTCTCTATGGCTACCTGCCAGTTGCCTCTACCCTGGGGGTGGCTAGTCCTATTTATAGGCAAAGGCCCTGGGCCTCTTCCCAAATATTGAGCGGGAAGGGCGCCAACAATTGGCCAATTTGAAGGGGAACATCTGGTACACTTATCCTGACCAAAGTTGGTCCTCGCCTGCCAAAGGCCCTGTGGTGACGCCGTTCTGGGCTCCACGATGAGCTCATTCCCACCGTTGGACTGGTCTTGGTCTCGTTGCACCGAAATGGGTGCCTTTGCCTGATCCTCTCGCCTGCGCTTGCCCCCTTTGCACCAAAGAGGAAAGGGAGGACACTGCGCGGTCTGGCGCCCGCCTGGCACCCTCGGTCGTCATGGCTTGCGTCATGGGCACCTCGCGAGGTACCCTGCCTTGATCTCTCCGCCTCCTCGTGAGCCAGCCTGAGGAAGCCGCGCCTGAGGAAGCGCTGTGTCGTCCGCCCCGTGAGGCTTGGCCCCACGCGAGGGTCTTGAGTCTCGTGTTGATGAAGATGGGCCGTACTGGGCTTCCTTTGAGCCACGCCGCAGGCTGCAGGCAGGCAAGTATGGGGACCCCCGTTCCGAGAACGCCGACAGTTGGGCGTGTCGAGAGCTGGCTCGTACCAAGCCGGTGGCGAGGCGGACTTGACCTTGCGAGGTGCCATTGGTCGCTGATGCGGAAGAAGATGGAAGCAGATCTAGGGATTTCGGAAGCAGGGAGCAAGAAAGGGGATCTGGAGCGAGGCGAAAGGAAGCAATGAAGGAAAGCGCTGTCTATGCTAGCCTTTTGACAGTTGGCAGTTACCGAGGCAGCATGGGGAAGCGGAGACACCCACGTTCAATCAACCGCCACACATCGACCAAGGCCGTAGGCTATTGGGGCATGCGATGCTCCGCACTTGCCCTTTGGCTTCGCCTCGAAGCCAAGCCCGAGCGTGCCTTGGGCCCGGGGGCTTCTGTCGGCATTCTGGGAACGGGGGTCCCCAGACTTGCCTGCCTGCGGCCCACGGCATGGCTCTGCGAGCGGGCCCGTACGACCCATCTTCACCAGCAAGCATTCAAGACCCTCGCGAGGGCCCAAGACTCGCAAGGCGGACGACACAAGACCTCCTCGGGAGCAGCCTCACCAGGCTGGCTTGCCAGGGGCGGAGAGTTCAAGGCAAGGCAAACCTCGCGAGGTTTGCATGACGTGAACCATGACGACCGGGATCAGGCGGGCGCCAAGCGAGTGCCAGTTTGCAGAGTGTCCTTGTTTCCTCTTTGGTAACAAGGAGGCAAGCGCAGGCGTGGAGTACCGAGGCGTCAAGCAAAATTTTCCATATCGGTGCAACGAGACCAAGACCAGCAGGACAATAAGATGGAGGTCACCGTGGAGCCCAAGATGGCGTCACCGCCAGAGCCTTTTGCAGGCGAAGACTGGTTTTGTCAGGATAGCTTGTACTAGTTGTCTCCTTTCAAATTGGTCGTTGTTGGCTCCCTTCCCGCTCAATATTTGGGGAGAGAACCAGGGCCTCTATAAATAGGACTAGCCACCACAGTAGGAGGGGACGGAACCTGAGCCATCTCATCTTGAGTAATCCTCACCCACACAAGTTCACCAAGCACAAGAACACCTTGCCTCAGGAGGCTATTCTTCCCCTTGTACTGTTCATCCTCAGCCCAAGAGGCAATCCACCACCACACACTGGAGTAGGGTATTACACCACAACGGTGGCCCGAACCAGTATAAATCTTGTGTCCCTTGTGTTGCGAGTTCGTCGAGCTAGCCTTTGAGATCATAGCGAGGTAAGGCGTGGATCGGTAGGGGGAGATCTTCGTGCGCACCCCAGCGTTCGAACCTTGAGGGTTTTGCCGGAACCCGAGATCCGACAACTGGGCATCAAAGTTCGCCACCAGTGCAAACATAGGGAACAAAGCAGCATATTACATACACTGGCCATCAAAATTGGCCACCAGTGCAAATAAACGCGACAGCAAAACAAGAGCATAACTGAAACAACTTCAGAAGAACTCAAGAAACGTTATCCTGGGTATCCACCATGCCGGCAATAAGCTTAGCAAGCATATTAGCTTTGTCCTGCTTGGCGCTAAAATCCTCCAACACTTGCTGTTGCACCAGAAAGTATGCATATGAATGCTCCAGGGACTTCCGCAGTCCTTCCGCTTCTTATCACAGCACAGCTGATCGATGTCTTTCAGCTTGTAATTGAGACTGAAGAAACCAAACTGATTCAGATAGTGAGTTTGAATAGCTTGTGCACGCGGTAGTGGCCAGTAACTCGAACACTAAACCAAGACAGGACTTTGGGGTTGTCCACTATCTTCGAGATAGTCTTCCTTAGCTGTTTTATCAGCTTTGTTGGAGACCAACAAGGATGTGTCACTATCATGAACCTTATCTGCATTACTTCCTTTACCATTGCTTAATAAGGCACTCTTCCCCAATATTCTGTGAGCATTCTAAAAGAAGAAACAAGCATACACATAACTGGTTTAGCATGTACTAGTATATGAAACTCATTTCGGTGAACCAGTTCATTAGTAAGGTGGACAGGATTAAACTACCAAGTCTTCTATTGCCAAGTACTAGTACGTAATAAAAGCATCAAACAAACATATATCTATGTCCTATGGTCACTAAATTTTCTTGCCAAATCAAAATAGAGACACGGTTCAAATCATATTAGTTCAAGACAAAGCAGCAGTGAAAGAATACAAAGCGTGGGAAACTACATGGCAGAACAAGATTTCAGATGGGTTCCACGGGTCTACTTGTACAACAACACTATTGTCTCTATTGTGATGCTAGTAATGTGCATGATATGATAAGTCAACTATATACACAATTGAAATTGAAATCAACAGAGCTATTGATAAGAGCAAGCCTGTTAAAGAAACATGCATGAACATACATGTTGTGCCATTGGAGTTTCGATTGGATCCTTCAATTTAAAAATAAGTTTGTATGAGTAAATACAGTGATACAAGAGCAAAGCAGTATGCACGATAGCAATCATAGTTAAAAAAGGCGCGCCTAAGCAAGTGCTTAAGCGCGACTAGGCTCTAGGCGTTGGCAAAACGCATTGTGCATAACTACGCTTAATCTGAGCATAGTTGCGCATAAGCATGCGCTTTGGTCAGTAAAGCGCAAGGCGGTGGCAAAACGCACAATTAACGCCTAGCGCTTTTTTGAACTATGATAGCAATGGAATCTTAAATTAGAACAGTTGTTCTTCAGGTTGAGGGACTTGTTCTAGATGAACAGAGTACAGTAAGATGCAAGAATATAGTACTTAAAAATAGAAAATGAGCTCATAGACCTTACCACATTCTTGGTTTGGGACCAGTACAGAACAAGGTGTTCCCAGTCATCGTCCAGTAAATGTGTCTCAGGAGAACGTAAGGGAATTTGATGAGTTTCTTTGCTGGTGAAGTACGTTTTCTTCAGGTAATTCCGATACTGCCACCAAGCATTCTTGAAGATAGCAGAGCTATTAGCACAGGTTACCTCATCCTGAGCTGTCAAATTGGTCCTTCTCTATAGAGAAAAATGGAAAAAATTGTTGTATTATAACCATCATGGAGGTAGGACGTATGGGACAAAGCAAAGTAATTGCCATGAATAACATTACTTACGCTTAACTCCTGGAAAAACACCTGCAACTGGCATTTTCCTTCATCTTCAGTATAATATTTCCAAGATGGGAAGATACGCACATACGATTTAACAACATCAAATGCGATAGATGCTAAACTATGACTAGCTAGTTGTGCTTCCTCCACAGGAATAGGCGTAATAATTGGTGGAGTTGGGGTTCGCTGTGGTAGTACTGGCCCTTTGGGCACTAGAGCTGCCTTACTAACTGCTCTTGTTTGGGAGCTCTGTGGTGGAGATGGTGCTGTGTCAACAGGAACTGGGTTACTATCTGCTGGGGTTGGGGTTAGATTGGGTGAAGCTGGTTCTCTATCCATCGCAGTAGGGGTACAATCTGCGAGAGTTTGGGTTATGTGTGGTAGGACTGGTTCTCGTGCATGTACAACCGGGGTGCTATCTCCACCAAGAGGTAGCACTGTTTTATTTGAAGATCATGTTTTTAGTCCGCTGGATACTGGCATCACCCGCTCCAATTCAAATGGCTGATAAACAAGAAACATAGTTGAATGTACAAACATTGTATGAGAGACAGATGCAATAGATAGTGTGGAAAAAAGAGGACATGAAATAGTTGACATGTATATTGTTTAACTAAAACGGATAGCATGACATAATTTCACATATATTATGTCTATCTAAACTGGATAGCATAGCATAACATAATTCAAAGATATGATGAATAACTAAACAGGATCGCATGACATAGTTCACCTACATGTTATCTAAGTAATCAGGATCACATCATTTAATTCACATATGTGATTTATATGCTAAACAGAGGGCATTAGATATGATGTCTGAACTAAGTACATGGTGTTGAATATTATGTATATGATGTCTAAACTATGCAATGCAAGACACCATATGCATTATATGAGCAGTATAACTGTGCCAAGTTAGAGCATACACCTCGGTGGGGGAATAGGACTAGTCATGTGTCTCTGAATCCATCTCTGAGGAGCTATAGGGACCCAACAAGAGATCTGCTTCGATAGGTAGCACTGTCTACTCTGAAGGCCTTGTTTTCACTCCGGATTTTTCAATCTCCCACCCAAATGGCTGATTCACAGGAAGAGTAGTTTAATGTACAAACATTGTTGACAAATGGAAATGTAACAAAGAAAAGGATGGGCAAGATATCATTCAAATATATGATGCCTGGTTAAACAGGATGGCACTGCACATTTCACATATATAATGGCTGGCTAAAAGACATGAGACTGCATAATATCCATATATGATATAGAAACTAAGCAAGTGGTATTACAGAACATGTCTAAACTAAGCAGATGACATATATGATGTCAAAAGTAGGCACTGCAAGGCAACATATGCATTATATGACTAACATCATCATGCCAAGGTAGAGCAAACACCTTGGGGGTACATAGGAGTGGTTAGCGGCGTCCGAATCCGCCTCGGAACATATATCTTCCTCTGGATTACAATCTGGAGAGGGGTGGGGAGGGTTTGCCATTGAACCCACCATGGAGCGATGTCTGCATGACATTGTATTGCCGCGCAAAACTCTTCTCTTTTTCTCTACATGTTCAGCATGACTGTGTACAATATCTGACATGCATACGAAAAAAATATGGTGAGATTATGTAAGGAGATCATGCACAAATTTAGAGTGATGGTAACAACCAGTGGATGGATCCAAAAATATTGATAGCAGGTCGATGATTGCTTTAGTTTAATAAAAAGGCAGATGATGATTGCTTTACTATTTGTTTCCCACCCAAGATGAACAACATAGGCATACCCTAGGTGAACCAGATATTAGACAGAGATACTATTCATTGCTTCCTCGATATGTGCCCCACAACTAATTTAGTACTCAAGTTTAAACATTAATTTGGACCTGACTTGGAGTCCAAGAGGTGAACAGGACGATAAAGTAGCAGGTAGTTTTAAGCAATGCATAACATAAGCAGAAACAAAAGAGTGCGACCTCTCTTGTGGACCCGTGTACTCCTTAGGTTCATCTGCTGAGATGATGATGGTGATGCCGTTGTGGTGGGTGCCAGCGGTAGGGAAGGAGATTTTAGGCGGCGAAATACGGTCAGGAGTCGTGATGTCTGGTTTGGTGGATGTTTCTGTCGATGGAGCAGCTCAGGTGAGGTGTAAGACGTCGCGGCAGGAGCAGGACAAACCACACAAAATTCCCTTCGACACCTACCTGTAACTGAAGTAATTCTGTAAGGGCTCATTTGGCTTGCATGATTCTAGAAATGCAGCGATAGGAAAAACACCGGAATAGGATAGGAATGCACATGGTAAGCAGAGCATTTGTAAACACATGATTTCTGTCAACTTGGGAGTTTGGTTTATATGAATTGGAAGAGAAGAGGAATGCAAAGAAACATGGCCAAAATAAAGTGAAACCATATGAAAGCGTGTACAGTTAGAATGTTATTCTGCCACTAATGCACTTGGTCTTGTTTTCATGCATAGGATTTTGAAAAGTAGGTCCAGGTGGATGTTTTGCTTCATTCCTTTCAACAAAATGCATGAATAACTGAATAGTAGAGTGCCATTGGAAAATTCTCTATTGCTATGTTTTTCCGTTGAACCAAAATAGCCCTAATGGATCGACATGAATGTATAGTAATAAGTGATGCAACAAGTGCACAACCTCTGTGCCGTAGCCGTGTCGACCTCAGCATCATTGGGTTGGTCGCTGAAGCAGTTGAGGCAGAGGTGGCTGTCGGAGGTGTGGAAGAAGATCTGAGGAATCTGTAGACGGTGTCCAGGGCACTGCTCTATTGTGATGGATCGTTCTGTCGTTGGAGCAGCTCCGATGAGCCGTAAGACGTCAAGGCTGAAGCAGCACAAGACAGACATCGTTAATCTCAAGTGGGATTCTAATAGCATCTCCAATAGATGATGTAAAATAGATGTAAAATTTACATCACCAAAAACCACCTGACTACAACAAATGAGGTAAAAAATGTTGACTCTGAATTTAACTGTCGAAACTGAAATTTACTGTGGAATCTGAATGTTATTGTCGAAACTGAACGCAATGGTAGCATAGAGGCACTTGACATGTAGTTTAGGGAGGGCCTGCAGTTCATCTTCAACCTGCACCCCATGAGCCGCCAGCTACCACCGGCCGAACCGACGGCCCCAGCGCCGCCTCGCCGCCCTGAAACAACTCCCCACTGCTGGTCCGCCGCCGCCCCGGCCCTCCCTCTAGGCCCCCCACCCCCACCTTGAACCGTAAGATAGATAGTGGGGTACCTCTCCGGCGAGCCCCCGTCCTTGCTGCGGGTGGTTCTTCCTTAACTCCGGCGAGCCCTGCCACCCCCTGAAAATCGACTGACCCAAAAGTCAATTCAGTCGACTGAAGTGTAGCTAAATCGGAGCAGAGTAGCAGCATGAGCGAGGGGGAGAGCAGCAACAGCGCGAGCGAGCGAGCGAGAGCCAGAGCAGCAGTAGCAGATCCGGCTGGTATGGACGCCGCCGCCAATGGGGCCTGGCACTGGGGAGAGCCGCCGTGGAGATGTCACCCGTGGCACCGGCTTCAAGGTAGCCGCTCCATGGGGGTGCGGGATGGAGCACCGTCGGCGCTGGGAGGTCGAGTTAAGGAGAAGGTGCGATGCGATGATTGTACAACCTCTTTGGTGGCGCCGAGTAGGCCTCGGCTTCGTCCGAGGAGTCGGTGAGGATGTTACGGTTCCGGTGGAGCAGGTTAAGGCGGCGCTGTGGGGATGGAGCAGCCGTGATAGACGAGTGATACGTCTCCAACGTATCTATAATTTTTGATTGCTCCATGCTATATTATCTACTATTTTGGACTATATTGGGCTTTATTTTCCACTTTTATATTATTTTTGGGACTAACCTATTAACCGGAGGCCCATCCCTGAATTGATGTTTTTTTGCCTATTTCAGTATTTCAGAGAAACATAATATCAAACGGAGTCCAAACGGAATAAAATCTTCGGGAACATGATTTTATCACCGAACGTGATCCAGGGGACTTGGACCCTACTCCATGAAGTACCGGAGGCGGTCACGAGGGTGGGGGGCGCCCCCCCCCCCCTACAGGGCGTGCCCCCTGCCTCATGGGCCCCTCAGTGCTCCACCAACGTACTCCTTCCTCCTATATATACCTACGTACCCCCAAACGATTATAACAGGAGCCAAAAGCCTAATTCCACCGCCGCAACCTTCTTTATCCACGAGATCCCATCTTGGGGCCTGTTCCGGAGCTCCGCCGGAGAGGGCTGCCATCACGGAGGGCTTCTACATCATCATAGCCTCTCCGATGAAGTGTGAGTAGTTTATCTCAGACCTTCGGGTCCATAATTAGTAGCTAGATGGCTTCTTCTCTCTTTTTGGATCTCAATACAAAGTTCTCCCCCTCTCTTGTGGAGATCTATTCGATGTAATCTTCTTTTTGCGGTGTGTTTGTTGAGACCGATGAATTGTGGGTTTATGATCAAGTCTATCTTTGAATAATATTTGAATCTTCTCTGAATTCTTTTATGTATGATTGGTTATCTTTGCAAGTCTCTTCGAATTATCAGTTTGGTTTGGCCTACTAGATTGGTTCTTCTTGCCATGGGAGAAGTGCTTAGCTTTGGGTTCGATCTTGTGGTGTCCTTTCCCAGTGACAGAAGGGGCAGCAAGGCACGTATTGCATCGTTGCCATCGAGGATAACAAGATGGGGTTTATTTCATATTGCATGAATTTATCTCTCTACATCATGCCATCTTGCTTAAAGCGTTACTCTGTTTCTAACTTAATACTCTAGATGCATGCTGGATAGCGGTCGATGAGTGGAGTAATAGTAGTAGATGCAGAATCGTTTCGGTCTACTTGTCACGGATGTGATGCCGATATACATGATCATACCCTAGATATTCTCATAACTATGCTCGATTCTGTCAATTGCTCAACAGTAATTTGTTCACCCACCGTAGAATACTTATGCTCTCGAGAGAAGCCACTAGTGAAACCTATGGCCCCCGGGTCTATTCTCATCATATCAATTTCCATCACTTTAATGTTGCTTTGCTTTTTTACTTTGCCTTTTACTTTTCACTTTGCATCTCTATACCAAAAATATCAAAAACATTATCTATCAATTCTCACTCTCGTAAGTGACCGTGAAGGGATTGACAACCCCTAATCGCGTTGGTTGCGAGTTGCTATTGATTTGTGTAGGTACGAGGGACTTGAGTGTGGCCTCCTACTGGATTGATACCTTGGTTCTCAAAAACTATGGGAAATACTTACGCTACTCTGCTGCATCATCCTCTCCTCTTCGGGGAAAACCAATGCAAGCTCAAGAGGTAGCAAGAAGAATTTCTGGCGCCGTTGCCGGGGAGGCTTACGCAAGGTCAAGTCAAGATTTGGACTCCCGACAACGAGCAATTTCTGGTGCCGTTGCCGGTGAGTCTATGCAAAAAGTCAACATACCAAGTACCCATCACAATCCCTATCTCTCGCATTACATTAGCTGACATTTGCCTCTCGTTTTCCTCTCCCCCACTTCACCCTTGCCGTTTTATTTGCCCTCTCATTCTCCTTCTCCTTCTCCTTCTCCTTCTTTTTTCCGTTTGCCTTTTTTCTCGCTTGCCTTTTGTTTGCTCATGTGTTGGATTGCTTGTTTGTCGCGATGGCTCAAGATACTACCAAATTGTGTGACTTCACCAATACCAATAACAATGATTTCCTTAGCACTCCGATTGCTCCTCTTGCCAATAATGAATCTTGTGAAATCAATATTGCTTTGTTGAATCTTGTTATGAAAGATCAATTCGCCGGCCTTCCTAGTGAAGATGCCACTACTCATCTTAATAGCTTCGTTGATTTATGTGATATGCAAAAGAAAAAAGATGTCGATAATGATGTCGTTAAATTGAAGCTATTTCCTTTTTTGCTTAGAGATCATGCTAAAGCTTGGTTTTCGTCTTTGCCTAAAAATAGTATTGATTCTTGGAACAAGTGCAAAGATGCTTTTATCTCTCAGTATTTTCCTCCCGCTAAGATTATCGCTCTTAGAAACGATATTATGAATTTTAAGCAACTTTATCATGAACATGTTGCACAAGCTTGGGAGAGAATGAAATTAATGCTACGTAATTGTCCTACACATGGTTTGAACTTATGGATGATTATACAAAAAATATATGCCGGATTGAATTTTGCTTCTAGAAATCTTTTAGATTCGGCCGCGAGAGGCACTTTTATGGAAATCACTTTAGGAGATGCTACTAAACTCCTAGATAATATTATGGTTAATTATTCCCAATGGCACTGTCGGTGTCAAAACCGGCGGATCTCGGGTAGGGGGGGCCCGAACTGTGCATCTAGGAGGATGGTAACAGGAGACAAGGGACACAATGTTTTTACCCAGGTTCGGGCCCTCTCGATGGAGGTAAAACCCTACTCCTACTTGATTAATATTGATGATATGGGTAGTACAAGAGTAGATCTACCACGAGATAAGAGAGGCTAAACCCTAGAAGCTAGCCTATGGTATGATTGTTGTTCGTCCTATGGACTAAAACCCTCCGGTTTATATAGACACCGGAGAGGGCTAGGGTTACACAGAGTCGGTTACAATGGAAGGAGATCTACATATACGTATTGCCAAGCTTGCCTTCCACGCCAAGGAATGTCCCATCCGGACACGGGAAGAAGTCTTCAATCTTATATCTTCATGGTCCAAGAGTCCGACCAAAGGTTATAGTCCGGCTACCCGGACACCCCCTAATCCAGGACTCCCTCAGTAGCCCCTGAACCAGGCTTCAATGATGATAAGTCCGGCGCGCAAATTGTCTTCGACATTGCAAGGCGGGTTCCTCCTCCGAATACTTCATATAAGATTTTGAACACAATAATAGTGTCCGGCTCTGCAAAATAAATTCCACACACTGCCATAGAGAGAATAGTATTTACACAAATCTAATCTGCTGACGTATTTTCGTGGCGTGACATCACACCAAGGCCAAGCCTTTACTTGAATCGTTTTTACTGTCCCACCTCAGCGCGTTTAGCGAGGTGGTTTCCTTGGCATGTCCTGTCGAAGCAGAGATCGTGTCCTCTTATTCTGGGATTCTCATTAATACGGGCGTGGGTAACCCAACCGTGCCATTTATTACCACGCTTGGGAGATAAGCGAGTTTTACCAGGCCGGTGGGGACGCATAGTTTCGACCGCCCATATAAGGGGACAAGGATCCACCTTTTCACCTACGCCTTCTTCCTCCTTTGCTCATCCATTTTCGCGCACTCGAGCTCCAGCGCCCTAGTCCGCATTCCCCACCTCAACCTTCCCCAGCCATGTCCGGAGCGGGAGGCAAGTGGATGGTCTCCTCCGTGCCGGAGGGAGACGTCAAAAAGTTGAGGAGAGCCGGATACTTGCCCGACAACATCGCGCACCGGCTCCCCGAGGAGGGGCAGCTCATCCCCACCCCCAGGCCCCATGAGAGGGTCGTCTTCCTTACCCATTTCCTCCGCGGATTGGGATTCCCTCTCCACTCATTCGCCTAGGGGCTCATGTTCTACTACGGCCTGGACTTCCACGATCTGGCCCCAAACTTCATCCTCAACATCTCGGCGTTTATCGTCGTGTGCGAGGCCTTCCTCTGCATCCGGCCCCACTTCGGCTTATGGCTGAAGACCTTCAATGTCAAGCCGAAGATTGTGCGCGGCCGCCAGGCGGAGTGCAGAGGCACCATGGTGGGGAAGATGCCCAACGTCCTATGGCTCGAGGGCTCCTTCATGGAGACCATAAAGGGGTGGCAATCGGGGTGGTTCTACATCACCGAGCCGCGTGACCCTAAATGGGTGGCAGCCCCCGAGTTCCGATCCGGAGCCCCTACGCGGCTCACCTCCTGGAAAGAGAAGGGCCTGCTGTGGGGCAGTGCGGAGAAGGTGACCGGACTCCAAACATGTGTCCGGAACCTGGTGAGCAAGAAGCTCAAGCTAGTCAATGTAGTCCAGGTTATGCTCATCCGCCGGATCCTCCCGTGTCAACAACGGGCTTTCAATTTATGGGAGTTCGACTCGGCCCAGCACCGAACTCTGAGCCGGCTCTTCGACACAATGTACGAAGATGCCTGGAAGGTGCTGTTCAAGGGTGCCGAGGCTCCTGCTTCCGCCACTGAGGATCGTGGATTTTCCGCGCAGAGCCAAGCCAACGCGGTAAGCTATTTTACCTCTTACAGGATACTTGTCTTTCATAGTTTGACTCTATGTGGGATCTAAACTCCCGTGCCTTTGACATGATTGGCAGGAGACGTCCGGGCAGATCAACTGTCCGGCTCATTTTTCCCCGAAGACCCCACGGACGCCCGCTTAGAGGGGTTGCTGGTCCCGACACCTTACGTGGTGCCGGAGAAGAAGGCCAAGAAGAAGGCCACGGGAACTCGGAAGAGTTCTCGGCGTCCGGTGGAGTTGGACTCATCGTCCGATGACTCCGAGGCGGACTCCTCCCATGAAGACGAGGAGGAGGAGAGAGAGGTTTCTCCCCCAGTAGGGGGAGAAAAGAAAAGAAAGGCCGCCCCAACTGGGGAGGCCGGAGGGTCCAAGAAGGCGAAGACCCTCCATCCGGACTACTCCACCAACGCCACCGTCGGCGAGGAGGAGTGGCCGTCCAGGGCCAAGCCCCTGGCGAAGTCGTAAGTATTCGGACACCAGAATGACTCATAGTGTTCCTTTGTTGCACAACTTTTCCTAACGCCGAATATAATCGTGTAGTCTGGCCCGAGACCGGCTCGACGTATCTTCGAGCGGCTCCTTGGATTCGTCGGATGTGAATAGCTTTTCACTTCCGGCCGCTACCTCCCCTCCCCCTACGGACGACGCTGAGGTGTTGTCCCAAAAGGTTCCAAGCCAGGGGGAGGTGGTCCTGGAGGCGTCGCAAGGGGACCTCCCAGACTCCAGGCGCAAAGGGGATAAAACCCCAACGGGCTCCAAGTCCGGTCCTGGGCCGGACACCGCACCGGAACCTTCAAAGGTTCCGGAGTCCGGCAGGCGGCCCCCTAAGAAGAAGGGCAGGCCTACGACGCCGGCGACCTCCGTCCCACCGGAGGCGCCGGATAACTTGTTGGATGTGCTTAACGGCGCCTCCGTCGACGAGGAGCACCGCACTATTATGAGTGCGGTGATCCAGAAGGTTTAGTCCACCAAGAGCGGGCTGACTGAAGCCTGCGCCAGCCTGCTAACAGGCTTTGAGGTATGTAAAAAATATGTGAGAATATTACCGCATAGACAGTAGCCCCTGATGCTCTGTTTGGCGTTCGGAAAGAAAAGCCGAATAGAGGATCTAATAACATTCGCATGAGTCTAGCAGAATTAAGTCAACATGTGTATGCAGGCTTCGCTGCAAGCCTCCGCCGCACTGACTGCGGAGGTGGATGCGCTGAAGCAGAGCCTCGAGCGGTCTGAGCAAGAGCTCGGCCTTGCCAAGAAGGAGCTCGGGGAAAAAGAAGGTAAGTAATACCTTGTGGAGTATATTATAAAAAGATGCAGTTGCAAAAAATGACAGGATCGCTATTGGTGTTATAGGGGCCACGACTGAGGTGGCGGCTCTTAGGCAAGCGCTGTCCGGGGCCAAAAAGAGGGCGGCCACGGAGCGCACCGAGCGGGAGAAGCATGAGGCGCGGGTTGGCGAGGTGCAGCAAGAGCTCCAGGCTCTCATGAAAAAACACGAGAGTTTGGAGCTTGACTCAAAGACGCGAGAGTCCGAGCTCGCGACGGCCCTTGAAAGCGCCAAATCAGCCAAGGCCGAAGCCCAGAAAGCCCTCCAGGAAATTGAGGCGATGAAGAAGATAGCGGCGGGTAAGGCATTCTTTATGCAAAGCAAGCACGTCAAAGTGAATTACTTGTTACTTACCCGAGTCCATAGCTCTCCAGGAGCATTCATAGATTTGCCCCGCAGCGTGTCGGACGCTGCCGTCTTTTACCGGGCCAAGGAGGGGAGCTCGACGGAGAAGGTGTTCTGGTCTCAGTATGCTGAGGTCGGACACCCGGTGCCCCTGAACGACCAGCTGAAGCATCTGGTCGAGCTCCATAAGGTGGCCGAACATGCCATGAAGGGCTTTATAGTTCGGCTATGGCCTGGAGAGGCCCTGCCTGGGAGCTACTTCGGGCTGGTGAGGCGGCTGGTGGACGCCTGTCCGAGGCTTGAAGTCATCAAGCGCTCCGTCTGCATCGAAGGTGCCCATAGGGCCCTTGCCCATGCTAAGGTGCACTGGGCCAAGATGGATGCGGAGAAGCTTGTGAAGGACGGGCCACCACCGGGCAAGGGGCATCGCCACCCCGAGATGTACTATGAGGGCGTCCTGAAGGGCGCCCGCCTTATGGCGGACGAATGTTCGAAAGATGTAATATTTGAGTGAAACTTGTTCGCTTTATCCTATGCGCTGAAAACTTGTTCATGTGCGCTATGCAACGCTTCTTGAATTTAAAATATTACCTTCTATGCGGCCGTTTATTAAATTTGAGAGATGGCGAGTCGTCGGCTTCTGCCCCCATGCCACGAGTGCTGGGGTGTTCGGGATAAACCTGAGCACTCTTTTTCCCATTCTTGGGTCCTTCGAGGGAGGTGCTCAGCACAACAAACAAGGCAATCGGACTATAATGTGTTATCACTCTCACTTAGCCAGAGAATTCAATAATTTTAAATTTCGGCAAAGCCCCTAGTGTTTGAAAGACCGAGTTCGGGGCGCTATACACGCCTAGGCCGGACAAAGCCGACTCCTCGCTCTAAGCGGCATAAGTATTTAGGGACTCGAAACCTCCCGAACAGCGACCAGCTCTCGCCCTATCATGACAGTCAGTTTTAGCTTTCTCTACTGAGGTGCTTAGCCCGGCTCAACTGGGGCACAATCGCAGTAGTTCTCCCAGCGCTACCTTAGCCGATATAGCGGAACGTAAGGTAACAAAACATGGGAGCCGGGCAAACCCAACTATTGACCAAAGAGATGATTCGGAGCTGATGCATATAATGCTATAAGTTCGGAGGGCCGCACTTGTGAAAGTGTTCGGACTTCTCATGCCGTATTATGGGGTGCTTGAGCTCCTGGCGTATTGACCGTACCAAAGTGTACGGGTGCTAAATGTAATGAGTGAACATATATATTGAAAAGGAAATTAATAGAGAATGCAGTAATGAGCTGAAGCTAAGCATTGTTTATTTTGAAATGCTACTGTAAAAGCAGAACGATACAAATAGTGCGATAAGCAAGAGATGGGACTCTTTGACATGTCCCCCTCCAGGGGCGAGCTGCGAAACGATATGTAAAACAGGTATTTTGCTCGTTATAGAGACCACCTGGGAATTCGACGTAGCTTTCTGCCTCCTTGGTTGTTGCATCGTGTGTTTGGCGATTGTATTGCCGGACAGGCCTTCCGGATGATGGAGTCTTGAAAGTAAGAAAAAATGACGAAATCGGGAGCCCCTAGTGCGGTTGAGCCGCATTTAGGGCATGCCATGGCCGTGCCCCTCCCCCTGTGCCCATGGAATTTTCAGAGCGTAGTTATGTACGCGTGGTACTGATTTCGCAGTTTCGTGAGGGCTGGGGTTGGGGCCGTATTGCTACACTTTCTCGAAACGTGCCAGGCGGTCTTGTTGTAGGTTACTCCGGGCGCGCTTGACGTTGTCCGGACGTTTAAAAGCCGGACTGGAGAATTGCCTTGAGAGGCTGCTCTGTACTTCCGCTGCCAGTGTTGCCGTATGCTCCTCCGTTCGAAGAGAGCGTTCGGTGTTTCCATTAACCGTGATGACTCCTCGAGGGCCTGGCATCTTGAGCTTGAGGTAGGCGTAGTGTGGCACCGCATTGAACTTTGCAAACGCGGTTCGTCCGACCAGTGCGTGATATCCACTGCGGAAATGGACTATGCCGAAGATTAACTCCTCGCTTTGGAAATTATCCGGGGATCCGAAGACCACTTCAAGTGTAACTGAGCCTGTACAGTTGGCCTCTACACCTGGTATGACGCCCTTAAAGGTCGTTTTTGTGGGTTTAATCCTTGAGGGATCTATTCCCATTTTCCGCACTGTATCCTGATAAAGCAGGTTCGGGCTGCTTCCACCGTCCATAAGGACTCTAGTGAGATGAAATCCGTCAATGATTGGGTCTAGAACCAATGCGGCGAATCCTCCATGATGGATGCTAGTGGGGTGGTCCCTTCGATCAAAAGTGATCGGGCAGGAGGACCATGGGTTGAACTTTGGGGCGACTGGCTCCAACGCATATACGTCCCTGAGTGCACGCTTCCGCTCCTGCCTGGGGATGTGGGTTGTGTATATCATGTTCACCGTCCGCACTTGTGGGGGGAAGCCCTTTTGTCCACAATTGTTCGGCGGTCGGGGCTCTTCGTCCTCGTCACTGTGTAGCCCCTTGTCTCTATTTTTGGTATTTAACTTACCGGCCTGCTTGAACACCCAACAATCCCTGTTGGTTTGATTGGCTGGCTTTTCGGGGGAGCCATGTACTTGGCACAAGCGGTCGGGTATTCGATCCAAACTGGACGGGCCCGGAGTATTTCTTTTGAATGGCCTTTTCTGTTGTCCGGGTTTAGAGCCTCCGAATCTGGCATTAACTGCTGTATCCTCTGCGTTATCGCTGTTAATGCAGCGCTTGTGCTTGTTGCAACGCGACCTGCCATTGTTGTCCTTGGTATCCGAATTACCAGGG
Organism: Aegilops umbellulata; assembly: GCA_032464435.1. NCBI lineage: Eukaryota > Viridiplantae > Streptophyta > Magnoliopsida > Poales > Poaceae > Aegilops > Aegilops umbellulata. Next base: position 64,644,642 of record CP136057.1, read on the forward strand.
CTCTTGGTCATGTTGTTGCTACAAGCCAGCCAGCTGTCTTCTCCCGCGCAAAAGCGGGTCATGAGTGTCGTGAGGGCTGCCATAGATTTCGGCTTTTCCTGTCCGAGGTGCCGGGCAAGCCACTCGTCACAGATGTTATGCTTGAGGGCTGCTAGGGCCTCGGCGTCCGGACAGTCGATGATTTGATTTTTCTTCGTTAAGAACCGTGTCCACAATTGTCTGGCAGATTCATCTGGCTGCTGAATTATGTGGCTTAGGTCATCGGCGTCTGGTGGTCGAACATAGGTGCCCTGGAAATTGTCGAGGAATGCGGCTTCCAGATCCTCCCAACAACCAATTGATTCTGCTGGCAAGCTGTTAAGCCAATGTCGAGCTGGTCCTTTGAGCTTGAGTGAGAGGTATTTGATGGCGTGTAGATCATCACCGCGGGCCATCTGGATGTGAAGGAGGTAGTCCTCGATCCATACCGCAGGGTCTGTTGTGCCATCGTATGATTCGATGTTTACGGGTTTGAAACCCTCTGGGATTTGATGATCCATTACTTCATCTGTGAAGCATAGTGGGTGTGCGGCCCCTCTGTACTGGGCTATATCACGACATAGCTCAGATGAGCTTTGTCTACTGTGTTCGGCCCGGCCGGACTTACTGTATCCGGCATGACGGTTATCGTCTTGCGTCGTGGGGCACCCACACGATCCGTAGATCGATCTTGTTTGCCTTGCCTTGTCCTCCAATATATCGCGCAGGTCTGGTGTGTTTCCCCGTGCCTTGGTATTTTTTGAGCGACGCCGGGGTGCGGCTTGAGTGGAGGGTCGAGAGGCCTCTCTGTCGCGGCCGCGAGGTGGCCGATCAGCCGTCTCATGCGCTGGTGATGTAGGTTTAATTGCTTCCTCCTCCAATCGGGGTAGCAACCTCCTCTTTGGGTAGCTCTTGGAGGGGCGTTCGAGTTCGTATTCCTCGGCCGCAAGGATTTCAGTCCATCTGTCGGCTAGCAAATCTTGATCAGCTCTAAGTTGTTGCTGTTTTTTCTTAAGGCTACTCGCCGTGGCCATAAGCCTGCGCTTAAAGCACTCTTGTTCAACGGGATCCTCCGGCACGACAAATTCGTCGTCGCCGAGGCTTGCCTCGTCTTCGGAGGGAGGCATGTAATTATCATCCTCTTCTTCTCTTTCTGCCGCCCTCTCCGGAGGGCTGGCTTCTCCATCCTCATGTGCTGAGTCTTCCTGGAGGGAGTTGTCTTCGGCACTGTCCAAGGTGTTATTATCTCCCGCGCCGGTATCATCGTTTTTGCTTTGGCGGGACTTAGAGCGGCGCCGCTGACGCCGGCGCTTGGGTTGCTTCTTGGAGGGGTCATCCCCCGTTGTTCCGTCGCCATTGCCTTCTTTGGGTGTGTACACCATATATATGTCATATGACGCGGTGGCTTTCGAGTGCCCTATAGGCGCTGGTTCATGTTCGTCTCCTACATCGTCGTCCATACCGTCGACGTCTTCGGAGTCGAAGTCTAGCATGTCGGTTAAATCATCGACAGTGGCTACGAAGTGGGTGGTGGGTGGGCATCGAATTTCTTCGTCATCCGCATCCCAATCCTGTTGGCCATAATCCGGCCAGGACTCTCCTGACAAAGAGAGAGACCTTAGTGAATTCAGAATATCGCCGAAGGGCGAGTACTGAAAGATATCCGCGGCGGTGAATTCCATGATCGGCGCCCAATCGGATTCGATTGGCAGGGGCGCGGAGGGTTCGGAGTCCGGATAAGAGTCGGACACCTTGGAGTCACGGGCTGCACAGAGGATAAGGCTGGTGTTCGGCTTGATCGCCGTTGAGACTGCAGCCCCCGAGGCAGTGTCTAGCCACCCGTCCTCGATCGACGAAGTTGGCTTTGAGCTAAGGGGCGGAGCTAATGTGGGTGCGGCCTCCAGGGCACTGTTCAGTGGCAGAGTTAGGTCATGCCCATCATGACAGTGCGGCGCGCCCGGCTGCGGCTCGAATCCGTCGAAGATCAAGTCTCTGCGGATGTCAGCCGTGTAGTTCAAGCTTCCAAATCTGACCTGATGGCCAGGGGCGTAGCTTTCAATCTGCTCCAGATGGCCAAGTGAATTGGCCCGCAGTGCAAAGCCGCCGAATACGAAGATCTGTCCGAGGAGAAAAGTCTCACCCTGGACCACATCGCTGTTGATGATTGGAGGAGCCATCGGGCCTAAAAGCGATGAAACAGAGGAACTCTCAATGAAAGCACCAATGTCGGTGTCAAAACCAGCGGATCTCGGGTAGGGGGTCCCGAACTGTGCATCTAGGCGGATGGTAACAGGAGACAAGGGACACAATGTTTTTACCCAGGTTCAGGCCCTCTCGATGGAGGTAAAACCCTACTCCTGCTTGATTAATATTGATGATAAGGGTAGTACAAGAGTAGATCTACCACGAGATCAGAGAGGCTAAACCCTAGAAGCTAGCCTATGGTATGATTGTTGTTCGTCCTATGGACTAAAACCCTCCGATTTATATAGACACCGGAGAGGGCTAGGGTTACACAGAGTCGGTTACAACGGAAGGAGATCTACATATCCGTATCGCCAAGCTTGCCTTCCACGCCAAGGAAAGTCTCATCCGGACACGGGAAGAAGTCTTCAATCTTATATCTTCATGGTCCAAGAGTCCGGCCAAAGGTTATAGTCTGGCTACCCGGACACCCCCTAATCCAGGACTCCCTCACGCACACTGAAAGAACTACTAATAAAAAAGTGCGTGCAATAGAAGAAATCAATGTTTTGAGTTGAAAGATGGATGAACTTATGAAATTATTTGCTAGTAAAAGTGTTTATTCTGATCCTAATGGTATGCCTTTGTCTACTTTGATTGAGAGTAATAATGAATCTATGGATGTGAATTTTGTTCGTAGGAATAATTTTGGTAACAACGTGTATAGAGGGAATTTTAATCCTAGGCCTTATCCTAGTAATCCTTCTAATAATTATGGAAATTCTACAACAACTCTTATGGAAATTTTAATAAGATGCCCTCTGAATTTGAGAATAGTGTCAAATAGTTTATCAATTCACAAAAGAATTTCAATGCTTTGCTTGAAGAGAAATTGCTTAAAGTTGATGATTTGGCTAGGAACGTTGATAGAATTTCTCTTGAGGTTGATTCTTTAAAGCTTAGATCTATTCCTCGCAAGCATGATATCAATGAGTCTCTCAAATCCATGAGAATTTCCATTGATGAGTGCAAGGAAAGAATCGTTAGGATGTGTGCTAAGAAAGATGCCTTTATTAAAGCGTGTTCTTCCAACTCCTATGAAAATCAAGATGAAGATCTAAAAGTTATTGATGTGTCCCCTATCAAATCTTTGTTTTGCAATGATCTTCCTTTACCTAGAAGGCGTTCTAAAAATTCGGAGTATTTAGACCTTTATGATGAAATTGATGAAAGTGGGATTGAAAGAAGTAAAACCCTAGATGTTGCTAAACCCACTATATTGTATTTCAAGGAATTTAATTATGAAAGTTGCTCTCTAATTGATTGTGTTTCCTTGTTGCAATCCGTGCTAAATTCTCCTCGTGCTTATCGTCAAAAGAAAGCCTTTACCGAACACATTGTCGATGCCTTGATGCAATCCTATGAAGAAAAACTTGAGTTGAAAGTTTCTATCCCTAGAAAACTCTATGATGAGTGGGAACCTACTATCAAAATCAAAATTAAAGATCATGAGTTTTATGCTTTGTGTGATTTGGGTGCTAGTGTCTCCACTATCCCCAAAACTTTGTGTGATTTGCTAGATTTCCATGATTTTGACATTGCTCTCTAAATTTGCATCTTGCGGATTCCACTATAAAAACCCTATGGGTAGAATTAATGATGTTCTTATTATTGCAAATAGGAATTATGTGCCCGTAGATTTTATCGTTCTTGATATAGATTGCAATCCTTCTTGCCCTATTATTCTTGGTAGACCTTTCCTTAGAACGGTTGGTGCGCTTATTGATATGAAGGAAGGGAATATTAGATTTCAATTTCCAATAAAAAAGGGCATGGAACACTTTCCTAGAAAGAAAATAAGATTGCCATATGAAACTATCATGAGAGCTACCTATGGATTGCCTACCAAAGATGGCAATACCTAAATCTATCCTCGCCTTTATGCCTAGCTAGGGGTGTTAAACGATAGCGCTTGTTGGGAGGCAACCCAATTTTATTTTTGAGTTTTTTGTTTTTGCTTCTGTTTAGGAATAAATAATCCATCTACACTCTGTTTAGATGTGGTTTTGTCTTTTAATTTGTGTTTGTGCCAAGCTAGACCTATTGGATCTTCTTGGATGATAGTTATTTGATCTTGCTGTAATTTCCAGAAACTTTGCGCTTAGTGCCCGAATTACTAAAAATCACCAAAACGCGATAAAATTCTGATTCCAATTTCTCCTAATCAAATTGTCTAGGTTGTCAAATTTTGGTAGAGTTTTTGGAGTTCCAGAAGTTTGCGTTAGTTACAGATTACTACAGACTGTTCTGTTTTTGACATATTCTGTTTTTCGCATGTTGTTTGCTTATTTTGATGAATTTATGGCTAGTATTCGCGGGTATAATCCATAGAGAACTTGGAATACAGTAGGTTTAACACCAATATAAATAAATAATGAGTTCATTACAGTACCTTGAAGTGGTTTTATGTTCTCTTTCTCTAACGGAGCTCACGAGATTTCTCTTGAGTTTTGTGTTGTGAAGTTTTCAAGTTTTGGGTGAAATCTTTTGATGGATTATGGAACAAGGAGTGGCAAGAGCCTAAGCTTGGGATGCCCATGGCACCCCCAAGATAATCCAAGGACACAAAAAAGTCAAAGCTTGGGGATGCCCCGGAAGGCATCCCCTCCTTCGTCTACTTCCATCGGTATTTTACTTGGAGCTATATTTTTATTCACCAACATGGTTTGTGTTTTGCTTGGAGCGTCTTGTATTATTTGTGTCTTTGTTTGTTAGTGTGCCACAATCATCCTTGCTGTACACACCTTTGAGAGAGCCATCTATGAATTAAAATTTGTTAGAATACTCTTTGAGCTTCACTTATATCTTTTGAGCTAGGCAGTTTTGCTCTATGTGCTTCACTTATATCTTTTGAGCATGATAATTTTGCTCCATGTGCTTCACTTAGATTTTTTAGAGCCTGGTGGTGGTCTTGTTTTAAAGAATCTATTGATCTCTCATGCTTCACTTAGATCATTTTGAGAGTCTTAATAGCATGGTAAATTGCTTAATATTAATATGCTTGGTATTCATGATTTGTGAAATTTTCTTTTGAGTGCGTTGAATACTAAGAAAAGATTCAAGCATGATAAATGTTTTGAGATATGGAGGTGATAATATTAGAGTCATGCTAGTGGAAGTAGTTTTGAATTTAAATAATACTTGCGTTGAAGTTTGTGATTCCCGTAGCATGCACGTATGGTGAACCGTTATGTAACGAAGTTGGAGCATGAAGTCTTTATTGATTGTCCTCCTTATGAGTGGCGGTCGGGGACGAGCGATGCTCTTTTGCTACCAATATATCTCCGTAGGATCATGCGCGTAATACTTTGCTTTGATAACTTCTAAATTTTTGCAATAAGTATATGAGTTCTTTATGACTAATGTTGAGTCCATGGATTATACGCACTTTTTCCCATCCTTCCACCATTGCTAGCCTCTCCAATATCGCGCACTTTTCACCGGTATCATACACCCACCATATATCTTCCTCAAAACAGCCACCATACCTACCTATCATGGCATTTCCATAGCCATTCCGAGATATATTGCCATACAACTTTTCCACCGTTACGTTTATTATGACACGCTCCATCATTGTCATATTGCTAGCATGATCATGTAGTTGACATCGTATTTGTGGCAAAGCCACCATTCATAATTCTTTCATACATGTCACTCTTGACTCATTGCATATACCAGTTCCCCGCTGGAGGCATTCATATAGAGTCATATGTTGTTCTAAGTATCGAGTTGTAATTGTTGAGTTGTAAGAAAAATAAAAGTGTGATGATCATCATTTTTAGAGCATTGTCCCAAGTGAGGAAAGAATGATGGAGACTATGATTCCCCCACAAGTCGGGATGAGACTCCGGACGAAAAATAAAAAAATAAAAAATAGGCCATAAAAAAAGAGAAAAGGCCCAAATAAAAAAATTGTGAGAAAAAGAGAGAAGGGCCAATGTTACTATCCTTTTACCACGCTTGTGCTTCAAAGTAGCACCAAGATCTTCATGATAGAGAGTCTCCTATGTTGTCACTTTCATTTACTAGTGGGAATTTTTCATTATAGAACTTGGCTTGTATATTCCAACGATGGGCTTCCTCAAAATGCCCTAGGTCTTCGTGAGCAAGCGAGTTGGATGCACGCCCACTTAGTTTCTTTTGTGAGCTTTCATATACTTATAGCTCTAGTGCATCCGTTGCATGGAAATCCCTACTCGCTCACATTGATATCTGTTAATGGGCATCTCCATAACCCGTTGATACGCCTAGTTGATGCGAGACTATCTTCCCCTCTTTTTGTCTTCTCACAACCACCGTTCTATTCCACATATAGTGCTATATCCATGGCTCTAGCTCATGTATTGCGTGAAGGTTGAAAAAGTTTTGAAAATGTTAAAGTATGAAACAATTGCTTGGCTTGTCATCGGGGTTGTGCATGATTTAAATACTTTGTGTGGTGAAGATGGAGCATAGCCAGACTATATGAATTTGTAGGGATAACTTTATTTGGCCATGTTATTTTGAGAAGACATAATTGCTTTATTAGTATGCTTGAAGTATTATTATTTTTCTGTCAATATGAACTTTTGTCTTGAATCTTTCGAATCTGAATATTCATACCACAATTAAGAATTTTTACATTGAAATTATGCCAAGTAGAACTCCGCATAAAAAATTCTCTTTTTATCATTTACCTACTCGAGGACGAGCAGGAATTAAGCTTGGGGATGCCTGATACGTCTCCAACGTATCTATAATTTTTGATTGATCCATGCTATATTATCTATTGTTTTGGACTATATTGGGCTTTATTTTCCACTTTTATATTATTTTTGGGACTAACCTATTAACCGGAGGCCCAGCCCAGAATTGTAGTTTTTTGCCTATTTCAGTAGTCCGGAGAAACAGAATATCAAACGGAGTCCAAACGGAATAAAATCTTCGGGAACATGATTTTCTCACCGAACGTGATCCACAGGACTTGGACCCTACTCCAAGAAGTACCGGAGGCGGTCACGAGGGTGGGGGGCGCCCCCCCCTACAGGGCGCGCCCCCTGCCTCATGGGCCCCTCGGTGCTCCACCGACGTACTCCTTCCTCCTATATATACCTACGTACCACCAAATGATCAGAACAGGAGCCAAAAACCTAATTCCACCGCCGCAACCTTCTGTATCCACGAGATCCCATCTTGGGGCCTAATCCGGAGCTCCGCTGGAGAGGGCCGTCATCACGGAGGGCTTCTACATCATCATAGCCTCTCTGATGAAGTGTGAGTAGTTTATCTCAGACCTTCGGGTCCATAGTTAGTAGCTAGATGGCTTCTTCTCTCTTTTTGGATCTCAATACAAAGTTCTCCCCCTCTCTTGTGGAGATCTATTCGATGTAATCTTCTTTTTGTGGTGTGTTTGTTGAGACCGATGAATTGTGGGTTTATGATCAAGTCTATCTTTGAATAATATTTGAATCTTCTCTGAATTATTTTATGTATGATTGGTTATCTTTGCAAGTCTCTTCGAATTATCAGTTTGGTTTGGCCTACTAGATTGGTTCTTCTTGCCATGGGAGAAGTGCTTATCTTTGGGTTCGATCTTGCGATGTCCTTTCCCAGTGACAGAAGGGGCAGCAAGGCATGTATTGCATCGTTGCCATCGAGGATAACAAGATGGGGTTTATTTCATATTGCATGAATTTATCTCTCTACATCATGTCATCTTGCTTAAAGTGTTACTCTGTTTCTAACTTAATACTCTAGATGCATGATGGATAGCGGTTGATGAGTGGAGTAATAGTAGTAGATGCAGAATCGTTTCGGTCTACTTGTCACGGACGTGATGCCTATATACATGATCATACCTTAGATATTCTCATAACTATGCTCAATTCTATCAATTGCTCAACAGTAATTTGTTCACCCACCGTAGAATACTTATGCTCTCGAGAGAAGCCACTAGTGAAACCTATGGCCCCCGGGACTATTCTCATCATATCAATCTCCATCGCTTTAATATTGCTTTGCTTTTTACTTTGCCTTTTACTTTTCACTTTGCATCTCTATACCAAAAATACCAAAAACATTATCTATCAGTTCTCACTCTCGTAAGTGACCGTGAAGGGATTGACAACCCCTAATCGCGTTGGTTGCAAGTTGCTATCGATTTGTGCAGGTACGAGGGACTTGAGCGTGGCCTCCTACTGGGTTGATACCTTGGTTCTCAAAAACTGAGGGAAATACTTACGCTACTCTGCTGCATCATCCTCTCCTCTTCGGGGAAAATCAACGCAAGCTCAAGAGGTAGCACAGCTGGAGGGAGTTTTTGCGCGCGTTGTATTTTCGGGATAGCAAGGCACGGGTTGTGAAGTCGCCAGTTTTGGGAGCATGATATCTGAATTTTCAAGATATAACAAAGCGCGGGTTGAATTTTAGGGACAAGCCTAACGTGTAATATTATACATGTATGTACCAAATCAATTCGCACTTCCCTGAACCAAAAAGAAAATGAAAAAAATAATCACACCACACGAAGAGAGAGTCTTGCACCATTTTACTATAAAAATGCTATTCAAAGATACTCCCTCCTTCCATCTATATAGGGCCTAATGCATTTTTGGATGCTAACTTTGACCAAATATTAGAGCGATATTATATGACATGCTACTTACACAAAGCGCACCGTTAAATTCATCTATGAAATGTTCTTTCAATGATATAATTTTCACATTGTGCATGTCATGTACTATTAATCTTGTCAATAGTCAAAGGCGGTCTTAGAAAATGCATTACGCCATATATAGATGGAAGGAGGGAGTATGAATCCATGTTATGTCCAATTAAATTTTTTTGCTTGCTGTATAATGCATGTAACCTACTCATACCAACATTTTAGTGCATTCCAAATGACTATACTACCGCTGCAATTCTAACTGAATTTGAATTCGTTTCTCTATTTCAATAAGAATCTACAATCATGATTGTTGCCAACTTCAACCATCATTCGTGTATTACCTTAATAACACACCACATGATTACTATAGAGATAGATATGAACTATGTGTACTACATGAACTCGAATTCTATTTTTTGAATACACTTGATGTTGATTCCAAATAATAGTACATTTGATGTACTAACTATATATTCATAATCTAAACCATGTTCCATACATACACCGTGTTTATCACACATAGTATAGTGCCCCGCCCCCTACATTATGACAAGTATTTATACCTGAGCTGCAAAAGCCACACATTAGCCCAAATTATGATCAATGTTCTATATATTATACGTAGTACTAGCAAGATGCCCATGCGTTCCACAGAACATCAACATGATCATGGGGAGGCCTAATTTGCAAATATGGAGAGGGGTGTGGGTATCTTTTTTCAAAATTGCCATAGTTTCCTTCCTATCCGTCAGATATAAATCGGATGGCCTATATTGCAGGATGGCAGGCACACCATCATCAACAACTCCGTTTTTTTCTAAGAGTAGAGATAAAATATATTATATGTAGTATAACATGTTCATAACCACACCATGTGTATCACCGTTATATATATTCACACATGCGTCGGTTTAAAACACTATGATAAATTCTTCAAATATCCGAATTCACTTTTTATAATGAAGTATGATCTCCATTCGTCTTTTACACCCACACAATCCTCTTACCTTTGTAGCTAGCACTAACTTTCTCTCATGCGTGCACATGCCCGCATCCCTCTCACCCTCCCTCAGCAGTCTCTAGCTCCATCACGCAAATTTGTATTTTCACTTTAGGTCATTCACCCACGGTGTGTGTAGGCCCCCCAACTCCTTCTTTACGGCACACATCAATCGATATGCCTCTCTAGCCAGGTGTGCCTAGCACAAACACAAGCTTCCCCTCTTCTCTTATCACCGTCCATGCCTCACTCCCACCACTCTTTTCATCAATCTCGTACTCGCACACTCCTTCCCCCTCGATATAGTATGACTCTCGCACCACCTCCTAGATGCATCCCTCTCTCTCTATCCTTCTCCCCGTGCCTCATTTGCTTCTAACACACATGCATGTATACCGATCGATCTCCCAACATATACCTAGGTCAACTTTAACTATCCCCCCCATCGATCGACGTACCTCACAAGTTATGTCTCTCCTTTCTCTGACAAAGGACGATTGATCTTCCTATGTAGTTACGTCTACTTACCACAACCATATCGTCCCCCTCATCATTCATGCATGCCTCCTGACCCGTCTCTCACACGCACGTGCACAGACAGGCAGCCATCCCTTCTCTTATTGATATTGTAGGCATGCCCTCCAGTTGTCTAGCAAGCCTATCCCACCATTTGTTAGAAGCAACTCCACTACCACCCCCTCCAACACTCTAGCCCTGTCTCTCTCCCAACCTTATTCCTCTCCTACACATATGCATGGATGCCGATCGATCTCCCTTAATACATGAGGTAGATCGATCTCCTTAATACATGAGGTAGGCCTCTCTCCTCCTCCACACATATACCAGCCATTGTACCTCTATAGTTAATTAGGATTCCCTCCCCCCACCACACACCGATAGTCGACCGCTGTAGGTAGGTATCCATGCCATAGAGACAAACTGCACATGTCCCCTCTCACGTTCCAGTAGGCCAGCCACTCTATATCTTTGACGTGGGCACACACAAATTCGATGGCACTCTTTATCGATCGCACACGCACGCTCACACACACACACATCATCATCATCATCCCTCTCTTCGATTCTATGGACACCTCAAGCCGATGATACCTCCACTCTCTTCTCGTGGATTGCCCCCTCTATATATATGATATATCCAGGACTCTATTTCACACACATTGCATATGTTACATTTTTTGATTGACCCCCCCCCCAAAAAAAACTCTCACGAACCCACACACTATATCTCTCTATGTTTGTATCCCTCTCACACAACCCCAGGTAGGTGGTGTACGTATACAAGAAGAGAATAGGTGCACCGTGCACGTACTCATGCTTTGTGCCCAGCGACACCCGCGGGGTACACGGTGGAGCTCATTTCTGTATGAAATGACAGCCCACGTGCTAATTTGAACCCGTGTAGCGGTTGTTTACCTACGGAGGTCGTGTACCACGCGTGCACGAAACAAAGTTCGACTTAATGCATTGGCGCGTTATTTTTAAATAAAGTTATATCGCTCAATGGCACTTACACAGAATATAAAATGATTTTTATGGAGAAAAAGGTAGTCTGCTCCACTATATAAAATGGAGCCTACCTGCCTGGTTTGTCTCTCTTCAGAGTATCTCACACAATGATGTGGTGTCCTCTCTCTCTCTCTCACCGTTGGTCGCTGATCCGGCCGCATCCTGTCTGCCGGCGGAAAGGGAGGACATGCATCGTTTCTCCGTTTGACGGCACTGAGGCAGCACGTCCCAATCTGCGGTACAAACCGTTCTCTCGGACCAAGCTCCGACGTGGTAGGGCCTACGCCACCTGCTCGCTGCCGCAGTATGGGCAGACTCCGCCTGTCGCCGCTCACCTAGTTACATCCTGATGACCTCCAGGTATCCCCTCCGGCCTTGCTCCATTGCCCGTCTTCCCACGTCGCTGCATGTGGATCTTCCATAGTTCTTTGCCCAAAACATAGCTCGTCCGGCGTACTTTCGTTATTGCAACCTCGTCCTCACACCATTTTAGACAAACACAACCATGTTGTTATCTTCCCTTAGGACAAGGAATATGCTTCTTTTTTGTCGTCGCACGTGTCATCAACTGTTATTGGCCAGTAATTGTTTCCTTTCTACCTCTTTTTTACAAACAGGGCTATCCATTTCACCTCGTTGCTATTGCGACCTTTTGGTGAACTACACAAATCACTTTTTTCTTAAGAGTGTTTTGTGCAGTTTTACTAAAATGTCACACGGACAACGTCTCTACATTTCAGCGTGACTGCACAAAGGGAGATTGGTTTTGCTCTATCCTCCTCATCCAACTCTGAGCCTAATCTTTCTCCAACTAGTTAGTCTTAAGAGAGACTACAAAGGTGACCGACTTCTATTTGTGTGTTTCTTGTTTCATCAGCAGTCCTCTATTATCGTAATCACACTTAATATCTTTGGAACAGGGACGCTCAGCTCTATTTTAGTGGAACTGCACAAAATGATCGGAATGTTGCATGCTCCAGACAGCTACTCTTTCCCCAACATGCCTTGTTGATTAAGACAGAGCTGGGGGGACATTGCTGCCAATGAAAGCATGGATCAATTTTAATTTAACACCTTCTCACAACTTTGTCTTTAGTTGTGATTTAAATATTAGCTTTGATCTGCTAATAATTGAGATGCATTAGCAACGAAGTTAGTTTTTTATTGTTTCCGAAAGAGCATCGATGGCAAGACACACAAAACAAAAGCTGAAAGCTCACACCATTGTACAATTTCATGTCGTTGGAAAATTATTTGTATAGTACGTCAATTATGTAAACAAATGTTGGAAGCTTGATAGCATTGCCATAAGCCTCTTCGGCATCCGGGTCCATGTGCCATGCACAAAATTATACTCCTTCGTTCCTAAATATTTGTCTTTTTACAAATTTCAAATGGGCACATTTTAGAGTGTAGATTCACTCATTTTGCTTCGTATGTGTACTCCATCCGTTCCTAAATATTTGTCTTTCTAGAGATTTCAACAAGTGACTACATACGGAGCAAAATGAGTGAATCTACACTCAAAAATATGTCTATATACATCCGTATGTAGTAGTCCATTTGAATCTCTAAAAGACAAATATTTGAGTAGTCACTCGTTGAAATCTCTAGAAAGACAAATACTCCAGAGTATATTTAAGAACCAAGGGGGTAGTGCACAGCCGCATGGGAGACTCAGCCCAGTCATTGCGCTGCATTAATAGTGAGTAATGAGCAGTCAAATCATAAGCCCCACCTTTTCCACTATAAGTTGCTCAGAAGAAGCAACCATCAATACGCTCTTCTTTGAAACCGCTCATACTACTCCATCTGTCACTGTTTATAGGGCGCGCTTCAGAAAAAGAAAATATCTCTGGGACCAAGGCGACTAGCGATCAGCCTAAAAAATAGCATTGGTAGTTATAGCACGACGTCTATTACTAGAGGAAATAATGCGTACACACATGCATGCAGTGCTTCCACCCCGGGTACACACATGCATGCACTTACTCCACTCCGTAGTACATCGAGAGAAAATTGTGGACTTGATTGCGGTTACCACGCCCTAATTAATTGAGCATTAAACCAAATGCGTCTAAAGTCTCTCTGGTGGTGGCAATGCATTGAGAGAAATGCATCATAATGAAGCGCGCCCTGTAAACTTTGACGGAGGGAGGAGTAGTATGAAGGTGCAAAACAAAGTACGTGTATGGTTAGTCGGTCAACGCACCTCCTCTTGGCATATCATTGATATGTGGGACTGGAGTGTGAGCAAACTGATCTCAATTGACGGCAAAATGGCCAACCCGCCGTTCCTTGAGAGAGATGAGGAGCGAGAACACACAGACGGGCTCGCACGGAGGCCAAGATATATTCGAGCATGGTTGATCGATATCATCATTACATGTTGGGCTGCCGTTTTCCGCCCTTCTCCGGAATAAATGTGTACTTTATCATAGATTTAAAAAAAATAAGAGTACAAACGCTCCACCATGCGGTTCTAGTAGTAGAACTACTACTCGTACAACTAAACCTTGCGCTTGGCTCTTCGCCTCTTTGTGAAGTCGAACAATGATGGTACTCCGCATGTTCGGTACTACAGTGTATGCCTCTGGCAATCTGACACCGAATGAACTGATGCATGTCCACCGCCTGGGCGAGGGTAGGTTGCATTAGTCAAAAGGCGTAAGCGAGCTTCACCTTGTCCTGCAAGCTTCTCCTCATTCTGCGAGTTGACGGGACACACCGAAATGTAGTGCTAGTCCATAATCCCTCCTTTCTGGTTAATATGGCTTAATCTTTTTGCGGGTAAATGAGAGTACTTTATTCATATGTAAGCATTCCTTAGGACGATCAGCCAAGACACTGGTCACTAGGAAGCGAGGTACAACGCAAAAAAAAGTAGGAAGCGAGGTGTTTCATCAAGCCAGCTCTCGGCCACATTCAAGGTGCAGCAAGCACGGTTCGCACAAAGATGCGCTGCAAGTTTTGCTGACCTGTTTACATGCTAAATAACAAAAAGAGGAAATATTACTAAAAGCTCCTATTTGTAACAGGATATGAGCCAGAATTAAGCGAGAATTGTGGCGAGTGTTCCAGGCAATCAACTTCCATTATCACATGCGAGAACCCTCAAAGAGAACCAAATGTGTTGAAGATTGCTTTATCACATTTTAGAAATATAATAAGAGTGCAGACGCTCCTCCATCTGGTTCCTAGTACTAGTATAGTACATACCTCTATAGACTATAGTAGTAGTACTAGTACTAGTAAACTTTGCGCTTGGCTGTTCGCCTCTTCGGGAAGTCGAACAATAACAGTACTAGTGTACGTGTGACTGTTGCATACACGTAGGGGGAGTACGTGTAGGGGCCACTAAAGGAGCAATCAAATCACACGGTAAGTTAGTCGGAAGAAGCAACCATCATTTCACTCTTCAATGACACGTACGCAATATAAAATGGTTGATATGGAGAGAAAAAGAAAACCACTATATATACACTAGCAGGAGCCTAAGCTACAAGCCTGCTTGCTGTTGGAAATATGCCCTAGAGGCAATAATAAAAGCGTTATTATTATATTTCCTTATTCATGATAATTGTCTTTATTCGTGCTATAATTGTGTTATCCGGAAATCGTAATACATGTGTGAATAACAGACAACAACATGTCCCTAGTAAGCCTCTAGTGGACTAGCTCGTTGATCGATAGATAGTCATGGTTTCCTGACTATGGACATTGGATGTCATTGATAACGAGATCACATCATTAGGAGAATGATGTGATGGACGAGACCCAATCCTAAACATAGCATAAGATCGCATAGTTCGTCTGCTAGAGTTTTCCAATGTCAAGTATCCTTTCCTTAGACCATGAGATCGTGTAACTCCCGGATACCGTAGGAGTGCTTTGGGTGTGCCAAACGTCACAACGTAACTGGGTGACTATAAAGGTATACTACGGGTATCTCCGAAAGTATCTGTTGGGTTGACACGGATCGAGACTGGGATTTGTCACTCCGCTTGACGGAGAGGTATCACCGGGCCCTCTCGGTAATGCATCATCATAATGAGCTCAATGTGATCAAAGTGTTTGATCACGGGATCATGCATTACGGTACGAGTAAAGTGACTTGCCGGTAACGAGATTGAACGAGGTATTGGGATACCGACGATCGAATCTCGGGCAAGTAAAATACCGATTGACAAAGGGAATCGTATATGGGATTAATTGAATCCTCGACATCGTGGTTCATCCGATGAGATCATCGGGGAGCATGTGGGAGCCAACATGGGTATCCAGATCCCGCTGTTGGTTATTGCCCGAGAGCCGTCTCGGTCATGTCTGCATGTCTCCCGAACCCGTAGGGTCTACACACTTAAGGTTCGGTGACGCTAGGGTTGTGAAGATATGTATATGCAGTAACCCGAATGTTGTTCGGAGTCCCGGATGAGATCCCGGACGTCACGAGGAGTTTCGGAATAGTCCGGAGGTAAAGAATTATATATAGGAAGTGCTGTTTTGGCCATCGGGACAAGTTTCGGGGTTATCGGTATTGTACCGGGACCACCGGAGGGTCCCGGGGGTCCACCGGGTGGGGCCACCTGCCTTGGGGGGGCACATGGGCTCTAGGGGGTGCGCCTTGGCCTGCATGGGCCAAGGGGAACCAGCCCCAAGAGGCCCATGCGCCTAGGGTGGGGAAACCCTAAAGGGGAGGGGGCGCCCCCTTGCTTGGGCGGCAAGCCCCACCCCTTGGCCGCCGCCCCCCTAGGAGATTGCATCTCCTAGGGCCGGCGCCCCCCCCTAGGGGGCTATATAAAGGGGGGAGGGGAAGGGGGCAGCCGGACCCTAGTCATTGGCGCCTCCCTCTCCCTCTCCAACACCTCCTCCTCCTCCGTAGAGCTCGGCGAAGCCCTGCCGGAGTACTGCAGCTCCACCATCACCACGCCGTCGTGCTGCTGCTGGAGCCATCTTCCTCAACCTCTCCTTTGCCTTGCTGGACCAAGAAGAAGGAGACGTTACGCTGACCGTATGTGTGTTGAACGCGGAGGTGCCGTCCGTTCGGTGCTAGGATCTCCGGTGATTTGGATCACGTCGTGTACGACTACCTCATCCCCGTTCGTTGAACGCTTCCGCTCGCGATCTACAAAGTGGTATGTAGATGCAATCTCTCTCCCATGACTCGTTGCTTAGATTAACTCATAGATGGATCTTGGTGAAACCGTAGGAAAAATTTTAATTTTCTGCAACGTTCCCCAACAGTGGCATCATGAGCTAGGTCTATGCGTAGTTCTCTATTGCACGAGTAGAACACAATTTGTTGTGGGCGTAGATGTTGTCAATTTTTCTTGCCGCTACTAGTCTTATCTTTCTTCAGCGGTATTGTGGGATGAAGCGGCCCGGACCAACCTTACACGTACACTTACGTGAGACCGGTTCCACCGACTAACATGCACTAGTTGCATAAGGTGGCTGGCGGGTGTCTGTCTCTCCCACTTTAGTTGGAGCGAATTCGATGAAAAGGGTCCTTATGAAGGGTAAATAGAAGTTGACAAATCACGTTGTGGCTTTCACGTAGGTAAGAAAACGTTCTTGCTAGAACCCTAATTCAGCCACGTAAAACTTGCAACAACAATTAGAGGACGTCTAACTTGTTTTTGCAGCAAGTGCTTTGTGATATGATATGGCCAAAGTTGTGATGAATGATGAATGATCTATATGTGATGTATGAGATGTTCATGCTATTGTAATAGGAATCACGACTTGCATGTCGATGGGTATGACAACCAGCAGGAGCCATAGGAGTTGTCTTTATTTTTGTATGACCTGCGTGTCATTGAGAAACGCCATGTAAATTACTTTACTTTATTGCCAAACGCATTAGCCATAGTAGTAGAAGTAATAGTTGGCGAGCAACTTCATGGAGACACGATGATGGAGATCATGGTGTCAAGCCGGTGACAAGATGATCATGGAGCCCCAAGATGGAGATCAAAGGAGCTATGTGATATTGGCCATATCATGTCATGTTTATTATTTGATTGCATGTGATGTTTATCATGTTTTGCATCTTGTTTACTTAGAACGACGGTAGTAAATGAGATGATCCCTCATAATAATTTCAAGAAGTGTTCCCCCTAACTGTGCACCGTTGCGACAGTTCGTTGTTTCGAAGCACCACGTGATGATCGGGTGTGATAGATTCTAACGTTCACATACAACGGGTGTAAGACATATTTACACATGCAAACACTTAGGTTGACTTGACGAGCCTAGCATGTACAGACATGGCCTCGGAACACAGAAGACCTAAAGGTCGAGCATGAGTCGTATAGAAGATACGATCAACATGAAGATGTTCACCAATGTTGACTAGTCCGTCTCACGTGATGATCGGACACGGCCTAGTTGACTTGGATCATGTAATACTTAGATGACTAGAAGAGGGATGTCTATCTAAGTGGGAGTTCATTAAATAATTTGATTAAATGAACTTTATTATCATGAACATAGTCTAAAATATTTACAATATGTCTTGTAGATCAAATGGCCAACGTAGTCCTCAACTTCAACGCGTTCCTAGAGAAAACCAAGCTGAAAGACAATGGCAGAAACTATACGGACTGGGTCCGGAACCTGATGATCATCCTCATAGCTGCCAAGAAAGATTATGTCCTACGAGCACCGCTGGGTGACGCACCTGTCCTTCCTGCAGAACAAGACGTTATGAACGCTTGGCAGTCACGTTCCGATGATTACTCCCTCGTTCAGTGCGGCATGCTTTACAGCTTAGAGCCGGGGCTCCAAAAGCGTTTTGAGAGACATGGAGCATATGAGATGTTCGAAGAGCTGAAAATGGTTTTCCAAGCTCATGCCCGAGTCGAGAGATATGAAGTCTCCGACAAATTCTTTAGCTGTAAGATGGAGGAAAATAGCTCTGTCAGTGAACACATACTCAAGATGTCTGGGTTGCACAACCGCTTGACTCAACTGGAAGTTAATCTCCCGGATGAAGCGGTCATTGACAGAATCCTCCAGTCGCTTCCACCTAGCTACAAGAGCTTTGTGATGAACTACAACATGCAGGGGATGGTGAAGACCATTCCTGAGGTATATGCTATGCTGAAATCAGCAGAGGTAGAAATCAAGAAGGAGCATCAAGTGTTGATGGTGAATAAAACCACTAAGTTCAAGAAGGTCAAGGGTAAAAAGAACTTCAAGAAGGACGGCAAGGAGGTTGCCGCGCCTGGTAAGCAATTTGCCGGGAAGAAGCCAAAGAATGGACCCAAGCCCGAGACTGAGTGTTTTTATTGCAAGGGAAGTGGTCACTGGAAGCGGAACTGCCCCAAATACTTAGCGGACAAGAAGGCCAGCAAAACAAAAGGTATATGTGATATACATGTAATAGATGTGTACCTTACCAGTCGTAGTAGCTCTTGGGTATTTGATACCGGTGCAGTTGCTCACATTTGTAACTCAAAGCAGGAGCTGCGGAATAAACGGAGACTGGCGAAGGACGAGGTGACGATGCGCGTCGGGAATGGTTCCAAGGTCGATGTGATCGCCATCGGCACGCTACCTCTACATTTACTTACGGGATTAGTTTTAGACCTCAATAATTGTTATTTAGTGCCAAGTTTGAGCATGAACATTGTGTCTGGATCTCGTTTAATTCGAGATGGCTACTCATTTAAATCCGAGAATAATGGTTGTTCTATTTATATGAGAGATATGTTTTATGGTCATGCTCCGATGGTTAATGGTTTATTCTTGATGAATCTCGTACGTGATGAAACACATATTCATAGTGTGAAGACCAAAAGAGTTAAAGTTGATAACAATAGTCCCACATATTTGTGGCACTGCCGCCTTGGTCACATAGGTGTCAAACGCATGGAGAAGCTCCATGCAGATGGACTTTTAGAGTCTCTTGATTATGAATCATTTGACACGTGCGAACCATGCCTCATGGGTAAAATGACCAAGACTCCGTTCTCAGGAACAATGGAGCGAGCAACCAACTTATTGGAAATCATACATACCGATGTGTGCGGTCCAATGAGTGTTGAGGCTCGCGGTGGCTATCGTTATGTTCCCACCCTCACTGATGACTTGAGTAGATATGGGTATATCTACTTAATGAAACACAAGTCTGAGACCTTTGAAAAGTTCAAAGAATTTCAGAGTGAGGTTAAAAATCAACGTGATAGAAAGATCAAGTTTCTACGATCAGATCATGGAGGAGAATACTTGAGTCACGAATTTGGCACACACTTAAGAAAATGTGGAATAGTTTCACAACTCACGCCGCCTGGAACACCTCAGCATAATGGTGTGTCCGAACGTCGTAATCGCACTCTATTAGATATGGTGCGATCTATGATGTCTCTTACCGATTTACCGCTATCTTTTTGGGGCTATGCTTTAGAGACTGCCGCATTCACTTTAAAATAGGGCTCCGTCGAAATCCGTTGAGACGACACCGTATGAATTATGGTTTGGGAAGAAACCTAAGCTGTCGTTTCTAAAAGTTTGGGGATGCGATGCTTATGTCAAGAAACTTCAACCTGAAAAGCTCGAACCCAAGTCGGAAAAATGCGTCTTCATAGGATACCCTAAAGAAACTATTGGGTATACCTTCTACCTCAGATCCGAAGGCAAGATCTTTGTTGCCAAGAATGGATCCTTTCTAGAGAGAGAGTTTCTCTCGAAAGAAGTAAGTGGGAGGAAAGTAGAACTTGATGAAGTATTACCTCTCGAACCAGAAAATGGCGAAACTCAAGAAAACGTTTCTGAGGTGCCTGCACCGACTAGAGAGGAAATTAATGATGATGATCAAGATACTTCTAATCAAGCTCCTACTGAAATTCGAAGGTCCACAAGGACACTTTCCGCACCAGAGTGGTACGGCAACCCTGTCTTGGAAATCATGTTGTTAGACAACGATGAACCTTCGAACTATGAGGAAGCAATGGCGGGCCCGGATTCCGACAAATGGCTGGAAGCCATGAAATCCGAGATAGGATCCATGTATGAAAACGAAGTATGGACTTTGACTGACTTGCCCGTTGAGCGGCGAGCCATAGAAAATAAATGGATCTTTAAGAAGAAGACAGACGCGGATGGTAATGTGACCATCTATAAAGCTCGGCTTGTCACTAAGGGTTATCGACAAGTTCAAGGAATTGACTACGATGAGACTTTCTCACCGGTAGCAAAGCTGAAGTCCGTCCGAATCATGTTAGCAATTGCCGCATTCTACGATTATGAAATATGGCAAATGGACGTCAAAACGTCATTCCTTAATGGTTTCCTTAAGGAAGAATTGTATATGATGCGGACGGAAGGTTTTGTCGATCCTAAGAATGCTGACAAGGTGTGCAAGCTCCAACGCTCGATTTATGGGCTGGTGCAAGCATCTCGGAGTTGGAACATTCGTTTTGATGAGATGATCAAAGCGTTTGGGTTTACGCAGACTTATGGAGAAGCCTGCGTTTACAAGAAAGTGAGTGGGAGCTCTGTAGCATTTCTCATATTATATGTAGACGACATACTTTTGATGGGAAATGATATAGAACTCTTGGACAGCATTAAGGCCTACTTGAATAAGAGTTTTTCAATGAAGGACCTTGGAGAATCTGCTTATATATTAGGCATCAAGATCTATAGAGATAGATCAAGACGCCTCATAGGTCTTTCACAAAGCACATACCTTGATAAGATATTGAAGAAGTTCAATATGGATCAATCTAAGAAGGGGTTCTTACCTGTGTTACAAGGTGTGAAATTGAGCTCAGCTCAATGTCCGACCACGGCAGAAGATATAGAAGAGATGAGTGTCATCCCCTATGCCTCAGCCATAGGTTCTATTATGTATGCCATGCTGTGTACTAGACCTGATGTAAACCTTGCCGTAAGTTTGGTAGGAAGGTACCAAAGTAATCCTGGCAAGGAACACTGGACAGCGGTCAAGAATATCCTGAAGTACCTGAAAAGGACTAAGGAAATGTTTCTCTTTTATGGAGGTGACGAAGAGCTCGTCGTAAAGGGTTACGTCGACGCTAGCTTCGACACAGATCTGGATGACTCTAAGTCACAAACCGGATACGTGTATATTTTGAATGGTGGGGCAGTAAGTTGGTGCAGTTGCAAACAGAGCGTTGTGGCGGGATCTACATGTGAAGCGGAGTACATGGCAGCCTCGGAGGCAGAACATGAAGCAATTTGGGTGAAGGAGTTCATCACCGACCTCGGAGTCATACCCAATGCGTCGGGGCCAATCAAACTCTTCTGTGACAACACTGGAGCTATTGCACTTGCAAAGGAGCCCAGGTTTCACAAGAAGACCAGGCACATCAAGCGTCGCTTCAACTCCATTCGTGAAAATGTTCAAGATGGAGACATAGATATTTGTAAAGTGCACACGGATCTGAATGTCGCAGATCCATTGACTAAACCTCTCCCTAAGGCAAAACATGATCAGCACCAGAACTCTATGGGTGTTCGATTCATCACAATGTAACTAGATTATTGACTCTAGTGCAAGTGGGAGACTGTTGGAAATATGCCCTAGAGGCAATAATAAAAGCGTTATTATTATATTTCCTTGTTCATGATAATTGTCTTTATTCGTGCTATAATTGTGTTATCCGGAAATCGTAATACATGTGTGAATAACAGACAACAACATGTCCCTAGTAAGCCTCTAGTTGACTAGCTCGTTGATCGATAGATAGTCATGGTTTCCTGACTATGGACATTGGATGTCATTGATAACGAGATCACATCATTAGGAGAATGATGTGATGGACGAGACCCAATCCTAAACATAGCATAAGATCGCATAGTTCGTCTGCTAGAGTTTTCCAATGTCAAGTATCCTTTCCTTAGACCATGAGATCGTGTAACTCCCGGATACCGTAGGAGTGCTTTGGGTGTGCCAAACGTCACAACGTAACTGGGTGACTATAAAGGTATACTACGGGTATCTCCGAAAGTATCTGTTGGGTTGACACGGATCGAGACTGGGATTTGTCACTCCGCTTGACGGAGAGGTATCACCGGGCCCTCTCGGTAATGCATCATCATAATGAGCTCAATGTGATCAAAGTGTTTGATCACGGGATCATGCATTACGGTACGAGTAAAGTGACTTGCCGGTAACGAGATTGAACGAGGTATTGGGATACCGACGATCGAATCTCGGGCAAGTAAAATACCGATTGACAAAGGGAATCGTATACGGGATTAATTGAATCCTCGACATCGTGGTTCATCCGATGAGATGATCGTGGAGCATGTGGGAGTCAACATGGGTATCCAGATCCCGCTGTTGGTTATTGCCCGAGAGCCGTCTCGGTCATGTCTGCATGTCTCCCGAACCCGTAGGGTCTACACACTTAAGGTTCGGTGACGCTAGGGTTGTGAAGATATGTATATGCAGTAACCCGAATGTTGTTCGGAGTCCCGGATGAGATCCCGGACGTCACGAGGAGTTTCGGAATAGTCCGGAGGTAAAGAATTATATATAGGAAGTGCTGTTTTGGCCATCGGGACAAGTTTCGGGGTTATCGATATTGTACCGGGACCACCGGAGGGTCCCGGGGGTCCACCGGGTGGGGCCACCTGCCTCGGGGGGACACATGGGCTCTAGGGGGTGCGCCTTGGCCTGCATGGGCCAAGGGGAACCAGCCCCAAGAGTCCCACGCGCCTAGGGTGGGGAAACCCTAAAGGGGGGGCGCCCCCTTGCTTGGGGGGCAAGCCCCACCCCTTGGCCGCCGCCCCCCTAGGAGATTGCATCTCCTAGGGCCGGCGCCCCCCCTAGGGGGCTATATAAAGGGGGGAGGGGAAGGGGGCAGCTGGACCCTGGTCATTGGCGCCTCCCTCTCCCTCTCCAACACCTCCTCCTCCTCCGTAGAGCTCGGCGAAGCCCTGCCGGAGTACTGCAGCTCCACCATCACCATGCCGTCGTGCTGCTGCTGGAGCCATCTTCCTCAACCTCTCCTTTGCCTTGCTGGACCAAGAAGAAGGAGACGTTACGCTGACCGTACGTGTGTTGAACGCGGAGGTGCCGTCCGTTCGGTGCTAGGATCTCCGGTGATTTGGATCACGTCGTGTACGACTACCTCATCCCCGTTCGTTGAACTCTTCCGCTCGCGATCTACAAAGTGGTATGTAGATGCAATCTCTCTCCCATGACTCGTTGCTTAGATGAACTCATAGATGGATCTTGGTGAAACCATAGGAAAATTTTTAATTTTCTGCAACGTTCCCCAACACTTGCTTGGGTTGCTCTCTTCACAAGCATAGAACGATGGTGGCCACACCGCTGGTCACATATCCGGCCCGATCCCGCAGCTGGGGGAAGGGAACAATGTTCTGCGTAGACGCGGTCGACATCGGCGAGGGAGAAAATCCACAGTCGGTGCGTCCCAATCGGGGGTCACCGCGGTATGGGCCGATGTTGTGTCCCAACCACCCATCTAGCTACAGGCCAACGTCCCAGCTAGTCCATCTTCCTTTTGGAGCCGGCTTGCTCCACTGCCGCAGCTCCCCACGTTGCTCCATCTCCATGTCGATCTTTCTCTACTTCTACCGGTTTCTACTTGTGATGAGTTTATGTCTCATGAACTAGTGCCAGTACTATTATTCTAATCACACTTCTTCAATATCTTTGCCATCAGGGATGCTCAGCTCGATTTTAGTGGAACTACACAAAAGCATCGTATGATCCGAGGGTGCCAGCCCTCGTTCCTTTGATTGGTTCTACCTGTCCAGGAAATTAAATCATGTTTAGGGTTTAGGGTTTAAGTCATAGTGACCCCGTCAGTAGTTTTTCTTCCGTACACGCTCTCACAACTTCTGTCTTTAGTTGTGAAGCAAATATTGGCTATGATCTGTGAATCATTGAGATGCATGAGCATGCATGTTAGTGCTCCTTTGTATTTGATGGAATGGTGTAACGGGGCAACCTTGGAGTAGGAATGAAAATGGAGTGGAAAGTGGAGTGAAAACGGAGAGAAACCAACGTTTCGTTTTGTTGGATCGCGCCATCGAGCAAAACCAACGTTTAAATCATGTCTGTCACGTTCGTGTCTCACCCTCCTCCACGGCTCGACCCCACACTGCCACTCGGCATGCCACTCACCACAAACCGAGTATACGATAACTTTCCCGCCTGCTTGTCGATGGATCACGCCATGGAGTACTAGTACTACTAGAAGAGATTGACGAGTTGGGGGCGGACAGCTAGCTGTAGCATGGACTCCCAAGAACTCTTTACATGCATGTTGTGGCCGGCTATTGCGACCTTTGAACGCGGAGCAATCGCGTGCAACAGGAAGCGGCGCGGGCGACGCTATCCCGGCCGGCGTGCCGCTTCAATGTCGGCGCTAGTGAGAGGTTGCGTCCGCTCTGGCCGGGCATGAATGCGGCACTGACCGTTTCGGGCGGGAAGCACGCGCGGGTGATGAAGAGGGTTCGGGTTGGTCAGGAGCGGCCGTGGCAGCCGTTCGGGCGCCCGCAAACAAGAGATGGTGTACGTTAATATTGACGCGTATATAATTAACAACGTAAATAATGTGCCAGTTGGAGAAATATGACTGGAGATGGAGATGGAAATGGAATTTTACGTAAACACAGATATGCATGTCTATGTCTACGTGTGTGCGCGCGACGACTCTCGCGACCTGGAAGCGGGGTGTGTTTTTGATCGAGTTTTCTTTCTTGGTACATTAAAAAATTGTCCGCCAGTTTTCGTTTCTTTTTTCCGGGAACGCGCGTATTCTATTTAAAACCACTGCTATGGAGAGATTTTTGTACTCCATTATAGCCTCTTGTTTGATAGAGTTTCTCGCATCTCACTCTCTCACCCTCTCCATATCAAAACAAGATGACAGTGCCCACACTATCTCTCTCCTCAACGGTAGTCACAAATCTGGCCGAATCACGTCTGCTGCAGGAGGTTAGGAGGTGCAGCGTTGACGTTGTCGCCGTCTGTGATGGAGGAAGCCGATGCGCACCATCCTCTCGGAGCCGGCGCTGGCGCGGATGAAGGTCATCCACGCCCTTGTTCACTGTCGTCGTGTGGACAGATCCTGCCCGCCCGCCTAAGAGACATCTCGCCCACCTGAGGTATAAATTCTTTTACTGGTCCAGCTCCCCAAGTCGTTGCATGTGGGTTTTCTTCTATGCGACTACTCCCCATCTCCCCATGTATAGTAGCTAGGGTTCGTTGGCTGGTCCAACATCACCTACTATTATAGAGGATATGCCACTCGAAAAGTTGTCCTGATTTGTGCCTCGGTGGAGGTATACATGTTGTTTCGGCAAAAAAATACATGGTGGTTGTGCGGTCATTGTCCATATGCTCCTATTGCTGCTGCTAATCTAATACTATCACTGGTTAAATGAAGAAATGCTTTTTATCTCGGGTATCCTGGTTTAGTTCCTATCAAGATAATCATGATGCTTCTATTTGTTGGTGTAATTTTCATAATTCTCATTGACAATTGAGATGTCGTTGTTAATATTGTAAAAAAAAGTAACAACACTATATCCCTTTTTTATATTTTTGGAAACAGCGATGCGTATCTCCATACCCGGGCATGTCTTCCTCAATTTTAGTGGAACTGCACAAAATTGGATGGCCATTGTTGTTCCGCCTCACTGTCCTCTGCCACGTGGTTCTTCCTTCCTCGATCTTGATTACTGAGAAGAAACAGACCACAGTGAGGATTTGCCGAACTTCATAGGTGCCTCACCCGAACTTGGTGCCAAATGGATGATGCATCACCACGATGACCTATCGATGCTCGTGGTTGCGCCTCATGGTTGCGTCGGCTAGTGAAGCTGGTCGATTTTCAATGAAAAACAAGCTATCTTCTATCAATGCTCTTTGCTTGTTACCCACAAATATGATATCCTTCGTCAGTTCACCTTGGTTGCGTTAGAGACGCAGTAGTCTTTCACGTTGGTGCAATTTTATGACACAATTGGCTATGAACCAAATGTTTCCTCGAAGAAGGATCAACGTTGGTACTAAGAGCATAAGTTTTGTATTGATTTCTAAGCCTTCTCACAACTTAGTCTCCAGCTCCTCTGTAATTGTATTTGTCCAGCCATTAACTTTGATTAAAAAAATGGTGTGGACTAAAAACTCAGATGGACGTAGTAGCCCTGCATTTTTATTACTCTACATATTAAATTTGACTGAAGTCAAACTTTGTAAAGTTTGAGCAAGTTTAGGCCGAACACAACAAACCATAATTATTAGAGAGGGCAAACTGTACATACTCTCAAACCTTTCCGATAATTGAAATTAAAATTCTTTATTTGTACACACTCTCACACCTTTCCGATAATTCTGCGCATGTGTGGTTGTTCACTTAAGGGAGGGTAGTGTACCGCATGTGAAGGACAGGAAGTGCGAACATGATGCGTGGATCGTTAGTTCATCGGAAGTAGTAGTTTTCTTCACTGGTACGTTAAATAAAGAGTTTCGTTTCGTACTTACACAATTTAAAACGATTGTTATCTAGAGAATAAGAAAACCACTCCACTATATATTAGTCGTATACACGAGTACTATATGGACGCAGCTTCATTGACTTTAGTGCACTGCCTTGGGTTTATGACAGGTGGGCCCAAAATGTGGCTGGCCCACCTATCATACAGCCAAAAGCAGGTGTAGTAAAGGCACCGGAGCTCAGTCCGTACTATAGTATATATATAAGCTGGAGCCTCAGCGCTTGT
This sequence comes from Aegilops umbellulata, assembly GCA_032464435.1. NCBI lineage: Eukaryota > Viridiplantae > Streptophyta > Magnoliopsida > Poales > Poaceae > Aegilops > Aegilops umbellulata. Next base: position 64,671,815 of record CP136057.1, read on the forward strand.
TCGCTAGGGTTTGCACTCTCCACACTCTCACCGCATTACATATATATATACACGCTGGAGGCTCAGCGTTCCTTTGCTAGGGTTTGCTATATTCATAGTCTCTCACCCTGTTCACCAGATCTAAACAAGATTGCGTTGTGGCCTTTGTCTCTCTCACCCCCCTCACAGCTGGAGAAGGAGGCGTTCGGATCCCGTCGCACCGGCAAGGGGAGGAGGTGCAGCGATCACTTTATCGCCTTCGGCGAGGAAGGCAATCCACTGCCGGCTGCGCTTTTCTCTTTCACCCAGCCCCTGTGCGGGATGGCCATCGACCCCTTGTTCCTCGCTGTCATACGTAGTGTGGGAAGATCCGACCTCCCGCCGCATGCCTTGCCACATCCCGACAACCCAAGGTATAAGTTTTTTTGAAACCGCCATTGGTCTAGCTGCATGCGGATCTTTTTCGATTCTGTAGTCGAATCTAGGTTTTGGTTCAAAGAGGAAAGAAGGGTGCGGTGGGGTGGAGCATGAATCTAGGACGTGGTTCAATGAGGAAAGGAGGGAGGGAAAGTAGTATAGACTAGCTATCCAGCCGCTTTGTTGGTTGAAAAAGGAAAAGGGGGGTAACCCAGTACACACATCTGTAACGAAGCGAACTCGTTGAAAAGGGAAAGAAACTGGGGGGTCGGGTAGTTTGTGCAGGACTAGATTTGCTGCCCTCACATAGGAAAAAGTTTCAAAGAGAACAAATATGGGACCAACGCAGCTATGCTGCTTGGCTACATACTTTGCATCACCCATTTATACGTGTGGATGCAGATGGTGCTGGCATGTCCCATGTCCCATCCACATGATCGTGCAGTGTGTTTTGAGATGTTGTGCTACTTGTATTGGTACTGTCTAAATAAATGTTGAATTGAAGCTATTGTATTGCTCTCTTTTTCCATTAAGTAGTGAACAAAAATGGTACCAACCCAGACATGATGCTTGTTGCTTTGTTACAACAAACTCTACATCGTGCCCTTTATAAGTAGATGGAAGCACATAGTGTTGTTGTGCCCACCCGCCCCTGGAACTATTTATGCTTTTTCTTAATCTAATGCTGATGGTAAAATTAAGCAATGCGACTCTCAAAATTAACTACTGAACTATTTTAAGAGAATTTCTCTGTTAATATGAATCAATGCAACCGTTTTAGAAATGCTACTGTCCTATACTTTGTTTTACATCAAGATAAGGTAGATGCTTCTTTTTGTGGCTGCATGTTTCATCCTCCTTTATTGGCAGTAATTGTTTCCTTTTTTGCCTCTATTAAATCAGGGATATCTATTCAACTTGTTGCTATAGCAAACTTAAATGTCACACCAGTGACATTACTTGATTTCAGTGCAACTGCACAAAACAAGAGTGGATTTCCTATGATCTTGTGTGCGTCATGACAGGTTGGTACTTGCCTTCATCCACATGATCGTGCAGTGTGTTTTGAGATGCTGTGCTACTTGTATTGGTACTGTTTTCAATAAATGTTGAATTGAAGCTATCGTATTGCTGTCTTTTCCCATTAAGTAGTGAACAAAAATGGGACTGTCGGGGTGGACTGCGTCCCCCGCGAGCACCTATGGGGCCGGAGCCCCTTTCGTTGTCCGGTGAGGGGGGGCGGAGGGAGCACAGAGAGCAGATCGAGGCGAGCACACGGGCGGTTTACCCAGGTTCGGGCCGCGATGGACGCGTAAAACCCTACTCCTGCTTGGCTGTATTGAGCTGGGGAGCTCGGGAGCTTGGAGAGCTAGCTACACCGAGCGTATGGCTGTCTGGATTCCCAATCTCCGAACCCCCTCTACGTTGCACACGGGCCTCCTTTTATAGCGCAAAGGGGTCACCGACAGGTGTCAACGTAAGAGAAAGGGGTAAAAGTGTAAAAGGGGTGGAAGTTGTAACAGTGCGGGAACAGTGGCGCTGCAGCGCGGCACAGTGTTATCATACCTACTTCTGACGGTAGGGGGCAAGGGCATTAAATGCCCGTCACGGTCGCCTGGACAGCACCGAGGCGGACCGTTAGGTGCGCCACCGCTCGCCACGGTGGTGGCTGCATGCCACCGCATACCCCAGGCTGCGCGGTGCCCCGCCACGTGCCCTTGGGGGAAACCCCGGAGCGACGCGTGGGCGGGTGAGCTGGAGCGCAGTCCTGAGGTGGCGATTTGCCGCGGCAAGTGGCTTGCCGCGGGGGTCGTCTTCCTGTGCCTGATAGCTTGCCGGCTATCAGGCCTTGCCGGGGCGCATGGCGCGCCGCGGCGGGCTTCTCTTGTGGTGCCTGGGTTCGGCCTTCCCGACAAGCTCCTCTTGTCGGGGCCTCGATCTTCTGTCTCTTATACTTTGTTCTTGGATGGTATCACATGGGCTTAGTCGTCCCGGCAAGCTCCTCTTGCCGGGGTCTTGTCTTCTTGGCCCGGCAAGCTCCTCTTGCCGGGGGCCTTGTCTTCTTGGCCCGGCAAGCTCCTCTTGCCGGGGGCCTTGTCTTGAATGCTTGGTCTTCTCTTGGCGCTTCCTGGGCGGGCCTCGCCGCAGGGTGCTACAACTGCCCGTGCACAAGTCTGGGGTACTAAGGTACCCCTACTTTAGTACATCGACAGGAGCCCCCGGGCCTGGGCCACACACGGTGCCGAGCGTCGTTGGGCCAGGCCCTAACAGTGCACGGGCACGCGTGGCCTTGGTCGCGCTGCTCCTTAACTCCGCGTCCATCGCACCTTCCCCAGGCAGCGCGCGCTTATGGCGGCGTCGTGGGGGCGAGACGCCCGTTCCCTCTTTAAGTGGAGGGAGGTGCGGAGGCGCGGCTCGATAAATGAACGGGGGTGAGGCGCGGCTTTCGAGGCGTCCGTTCCCCATAATCACGGGATGGGGGGAGGTCGCCCACCCGTCGCCTCGGTCCTGCGCGCCCACCGCGTGGTCCTCATGCACTCGGAGTCGCGGCGGCGGAGGCAGGGAGTCGAGCCGGCGCGGGTCGATGCAGTGGGTCGGCCCCAGTCGTCTGCCCTTCCTCCGCTTCTATTGGAGGAGCGAGGCGGCCGCGTCCCCACTTCGCCCCTTTATAAGGAGCGAAAGGGGGCAACGGAAATCCGCACTCCATCTCCTTCCCCCTCCTGCTTCTGGTTTCCTTCCTCCATCTGCGATGGAGGGGGGGAACCCTGGTTCTTCTTCGGTTGCCGCGAGGGTGTCTGCTAGGCAACGCGCCCCTCCTCCCCTTGCGCCCGCGGCGGCGGAGCCGGTCGTCGGGGGAAGAGGGAGAGGGCGAGGTCGCGGACGAGGTCGTGGACGGGGCCGAGGCGCTCGGGGCGGACGGATTGGTGCGCCGTCCTTGCTTCCGCCAGCGGCTCCGTTCCTTCCCGCGGTCCATCTCGGGGACGACCCCTGTGAGTTCATTATCAGGCTGCGCCGGGCGCCTCGTCGCCCGCGCCGGGCTCCGTGAACTCCCCGGGGTCGTCTCCTTGGGCGGCTGGCGTAGGGGGGGGCTGCTGAGGAGGATAGAGGGCGAACGTCGAAGGCCGCGAAGTCGGAGTACGGGCCGACTTCGACAGCTGGCTGACGCTCCGGTGCCTCGTGTTCCAGATGCGCCCCAGACGCCGTCATCACCCTTGCTCTCGGTGACGACCACCGGGGTCTTCTCTTCGGCCCGGCAAGCTCCTCTTGCCGGGGGCTTGATCTCCTCGGGCGGCCGGAGTGGCGAGGCTGGGGAAGAGGAAGAGGCTGGCGGCAAGGCCGCCGCCTCATCTTCCAGCTCTGCCTCCGGCGCCTCCGTCTTCTTCAGCCTCCGGAGACCCCCGGGCGGAGCCCCCGGATCTTCTCTTGGTGCCTTCTGGCACCCGTAGCTCGCCTAGGTGCCCCTTTCGCCCTCTTCGCCTACTTGCCCTACCTCCTGGGGAGAGAGACAAGAAAGGGATTACGGGCACCTTATCTCTTTTCAGCTTGTAAGCCTTCGGGCCTTAGTTGCGTTTAAGCCTTGTAATCCCTTCTTTCATGTTTTTCATTCTCTCTGAACTGTACCTGAGTGGAATGTTTTTAATGAAAAGGGGATGTTTGCCGGATCATTTGTCTCGCGGGTGGAAACCGCGGTAAGGAACGAATCCTTTACATCGTTAAGATAGACAGTTTCTCGCCCGGCAACAGGCCCAGCCGCTCTCCCGCACTGCTCGACCTTTCTCACGCCCTTGGCGGAGGCGGGGAGCAGGCGGGTTCCGGCCCCTCGCTTCCCTCCCCCTTGCTGCCGCGGCTGCTATCGAAACGGGCCCCAGGAACGCGCTCTGGGGCTTGCCGCTAAGAGAGCACGGTAGCTTTTCAGGAGGAAAGGAGGTTTTCAAATTCCACAGTCCATAAGAGAATGCATGATGAGGGATGCAAAAACTTATCTGAGGTTGCAGCCCCCGGCGACTCTGGCTTGCCGGGGCGTAGGTGTTGGCTCGTCCTTCTCCTCTTCCTTGTCCTTGAGCGGCCCGGCAAGGACATTCAATTCCTGCGAGCCAAAGGGAAAGGACGGGAAAAAGACGCGGACTCGACCTCTAAGTTAGGGGTTAGCGACAGCTAGGAACTGACAACCCTAACCAAGGACGAGACTCTGACTCAGCATGCATGCTAAAATCTAGGGCGCCAGCGCTTCTTTATCTTCGGCCAGGGGCTTCGCCTGTCTTTGTACGAGGGCTTACATGCAACATCGGCGAGGCATGCACAAACCGGTGGTTGCCGGAGCGGATCACGGCAACCGCGCCTTATGGGCGAAACTTGCGAAGATGCTCTATGTTCCCAGGAGTTGCTCACTGGTAGGCCCTCTTCGGTCTTGAGGCGGACAGCGCCGGACCTCGCGACTCGTCTCACCCGATAAGGGCCTTCCTGCTTCGGCGTCGACTTGTTATAATTCTTGGCCGACTGAACGTGCCTAAGAACAAGGTCGCCTAACAGGGCAACTTTATCTGGTGCCAGGGGCTTCGCCTGGCTTTGCACAAGGGGTTACATGCAACAGCGGCAAGGCCTGTGCAAACCGATGGTTGCCGGAGCGGATCACGGCAACCGCGCCTTATGGGCGAAACTTGCGAAGATGCTCTATGTTCCCAGGAGTTGCTCACTGGTAGGCCCTCTTCGGTCTTGAGGCGGACAGCGCCGGGCCTCGCGACTCGTCTCACCCGATAAGGGCCTTCCTGCTTCGGCGTCGACTTGTTATAATTCTTGGCCGACTGAACGTGCCTAAGAACAAGGTCGCCTAACAGGGCAACTTTATCTGGTGCCAGGGGCTTCGCCTGGCTTTGCACAAGGGGTTACATGCAACAGCGGCAAGGCCTGTGCAAACCGATGGTTGCCGGAGCGGGTCACGGCAACCGCGCCTTATGGGTGAAACTTGCGAAGATGCTCTATGTTCCAGGAGTTGCTCACTGGTACGCCTTCTTCGGTCTCGAGGCGGACAACGCCAGGCCTCGTGACTTGTCTCACCCGATAAGGTCCTTCCCACTTTGGCGTCAACTTGTTGGAATTCTTGGCCGACTGAGTGCGCCGAAGAACAAGGTCGCCCTCTTCGAGACTCCTGGCCTTGACCTTGCGGCTATGGTAGCGACGCAAGGCTTGCTGGTATCGAGCAGCTCGTACCGCAGCCTGGAGACGTCCTTCCTCAAGGAGCAGCGCGTCATCTTGGCGCAGCCGCTCTTGCTCGAGCTCGTCATAAGCGAGCACCCGAGGAGATCCGTATACGAGTTCCGTGGGGATAACTGCTTCCGCTCCATAGACTAGAGCAAAGGGTGTCTGTCCGGTGGCTCGACTCGGTGTCGTTCTGATTGACCAAAGAGCCGCCGGCAGCTCCTCAATCCAATTTCTTCCGCACTTGTGCAGCCTGTCGAAGGTCCTGGTCTTGAGTCCGCGCAGCACTTCAGCGTTGGCCCTTTCTGCTTGACCGTTGCTCCTGGGGTGAGCAACCGAAGCGAAACAGACCTTGGCGCCGAGATCCTGGGCGTATTGCATGAAGGCGCGACTTGTGAATTATGTCCCGTTGTCGGTGATGACCCTGTTGGGGATTCCGAAACGGCAGACGATCGACCGGAAGAACTTGACTGCTGACTGCGCGGTCACCTTCCTCACTGGCTCCACTTCTGGCCACTTCGTGAACTTGTCGATTGCAACGTACAAGTACTCGAAGCCCCCGACGGCTCGGGGAAAAGGGCCGAGGATATCGAGCCCCCAGACCGAGAAGGGCTAGGATAAAGGGATTGTTTGGAGAGCTTGAGCTGGCTGATGAATCTGTTTTGCATGGAACTGGCACGCTTCACACTTGGTTACTAGTGCAGTTGCATCTTGGAGGGCTTTTTGCCAGAAGAACCCTTGCCGGAAAGCTTTCCCGACAAGTGCTCTTGCGCCAATGTGATGGCCGCATATGCCTCCGTGTATCTCTGCCAACAGCTCCTGTCCGTCTTCCCTGGGGATGCACTTCAATCTGACACCGTTGAGTCTCCTTCTGTACAGCTCGTTGTCCACGAACTGGTACATACTTGACTGTCTGGTGATCTTCTCCATCTCTTCTGGGTCGTCGGGAAGCTCTCCAGTTTGCAGAAAACGGACGATCTGCTGCGCCCATGCCGGAGCCCGGGGCTCGACTGCAAGGACTAAAGGCATGAAGGCCGCTGCGGGGACCCCGGCTTCTACGGCAAGAACCTCTGGTTCCGCCGGAGCCGGTGATCCCCCGGCAAGCTTGCCGGGGCAAAGCTTGTCGGGAAGCCCCGCTTCAACTGGACAGATCCTCGGATCCACAGGAGCGGACTGTTCCTCAGCGTTCAGACTGCTGATCTGCTTGCCGGGGCAAGGCTTGTCGGGAACCCCCGCTTCGACTGGACAGATCCTCGGATCTGCAGGAGCGGACTGTTCCTCAGCGTTCAGACTGCTGATCTGCTTGCCGGGGCAAGGCTTATCGGGGACACCTGCTTCGACTGGACGGATCCTGGGATCCGCAGGAGCGGGCTGTCCCCCAGCGTTCTGGTTGTTGATCTTGGGGACCTTGGCGGCGGTCTCAGGAAGGTTCGCCTGCAAGTGGTCGCCGGAGACCAACTTCCTTTTCTTGGACTGCCCAACTGATGGTGTAACGGATGGTTGAGTCAGCTTGAGTAAGAAGGTCCCTGGTTCCACAGGTAACTTCAACGAAGCACACTTCGAAAGGCCGTCCGCTATCTCATTCTGAGTTCTCGGGACGTGCTCCATTTGCAGCCCTTCAAAGTGTTCTTCCAGCTTCCTCACTTCATCTACGTAAGCTTCCATCAGAGGGCTCTGGTAGCTCTTGTTGACTTGCCGGACCACCAGTTGAGAATCTCCCCGCACAATCAGCTTTCTGATCCCAAGTTCGGCCGCAATCCTGAGGCCGGCGAGCAAGCCTTCATATTCAGCAGTATTGTTGGTTGCTTGCTCTCTTGGGAAATGCATCTGGATAACATACTTGAGGTGCTCTCCGGTGGGCGCGATGAGTACCACGCCAGCACCGGCGCCTTGCAGCGAGAAGGCACCATCGAAGTACATTACCCACTCGCTTGTTGCTTCTTGTACGGGCGCGCTTGTTTCTTGGGCTTCTTCATCTGGTGTCGGGGTCCACTCAGCTATGAATTCTGCCAAAGCTCGGCTCTGTATGGTTGAAGTACTTTCAAACTTGAGTCCAAAGCTCGACAGCTCCAGCGCCCACTCGACGATCCTGCCTGTTGCCTCGGGATTGTGCAATATCCTCTTCAGCGGAAAGCGAGTGACTACTGTTATCTCATGTGCTTGGAAGTAATGGCGCAGCTTTCTCGAGGCCATGAGGAGGCCGAAAAGCAACTTCTGCACCCCGGAGTATCTTGATCTAGCCCCCTGCAAGAGGGAACTCACAAAATACACCGGGCGCTGCACCATCTTCTTCCGCGCTCCATCCTGTTCCTGCGCAGGGTGGTCCTTGTCGGGGCCAGAGCTTGCCGGAGCAGCCCCCCGCTTGTCGCTGGATACGCTTGCAGGTGGTATAGACTCCTCGTCGGCCTCCCTCTCCGCCACTAACGCAACACTAACCACCTGGTTGGTTGCCGCTAGGTATAGCAACAACTTCTCCTGTGGTCTAGGTGCGACAAGTATTGGAGTGGAGGATAGGTACCTTTTCAAATCTTGCAGCGCTGCCTCCGCTTCTGGAGTCCATTGCATGGGGCCTGCCTTCTTCAAGATTTTAAAGAAGGGCAGGGCGCGTTCTGCAGACCTTGAAATGAACCGACTGAGGGCGGCCACACAACCTGCAAGCTTTCTGACGTCCTTGACGCGCTCTGGGGCTTCGATCTGCTCGATGGCTTTGATCTTGTCGGGATTAGCTTCAATCCCCCTCTGTGACACAAAGAACCCGAGAAGCTTGCCGGAGGGGACTCCGAAAACGCACTTCTCGGGGTTCAGCTTGAGCTGTATCCTGCGCAGGTTCTGAAATGTCTCTTCCAGATCTTGGACCAGGGTTTCCTTGCTCCTGCTCTTCACCACGATGTCATCCATGTAGGCCTCCACGTTCCTATGGATCTGTGGCTCGAAAGCAGTGTGCACTACCCTTGCAAACGTTGATCCCGCATTCTTCAGTCCAAACGGCATGCGTATGAAGCAATAGGTGCCGCACGGAGTGATAAATGCGGTCTTCTCCTCATCTTCTTTGGCCATAAAGACTTGGTGGTAGCCTGAATATGCATCAAGAAAGGAGAGTAGCTCACATCCGGCAGTGGAGTCAACAATCTGGTCAATGCGCGGCAAGGGAAATGGATCCTTGGGACATGCTTTATTCACATCGGTGAAGTCTATGCACAGTCTCCACTTCCCATTGGCTTTGCGCACGACGACCGGATTGGCCAGCCACGTTGGATGGATCACACCTCTCACTAGGCCTGCTGCCTCTAGCTTCTTGATTTCTTCGCTGATGAATTCTTGGCGCTCCACGGCTTGCTTTCTCACTTTCTGCTTGACGGGTCGCGCGTGAGGACAGACAGCGAGCTTGTGCTCAATCACCCTCCTGGGAACACCGGGGATGTCGGACGGTTGCCATGCAAACACGTCGACATTCGCCCGCAGGAAGGCAACGAGCGCGCTTTCCTATTTGCTGTCAAGCGTGGCACTGATGGTGAAGGTACCGCCAGTGCCGTCCTCCTTGGCGGACACCTTCTTGGTTGCCGGAGGAGCGGTCATTCCCTTCTTGTACTTGCCGGTGGAGCTCGATGGAACGTCCTCGACGGCGGCGCAGCACTCCAAAGAGGTGCGGTTGCCGGAGTGGGCCCCAGAGCACTTACCGGACTTGGTCCTTGTCTTCGTCTTCTTCCCCCCGGGGGCTTCAGCGGCAAGTGTGTCTGCCGCGGCTGCTACATCCCGGTAGATCTTGTCGGCGCAGATAAGCGCGTCCTTTTTGTCGCCATGGACAGTGATGACGCTTATCGGCCCCGGCATCTTGAGTACGTTGTAGGCGTGGTGGGAAGCTGCCATGAACTTGGCGAGAGCGGGACGGCCGAGGATCCCATTGTATGGCAATGGGATATCAGCGACGTCGAACGTGATGCGCTCAGTCCTGAAGTTGAGCTCGCCGCCGAAGGTCACAGGCAGAGTAATCTTCCCCTTGGGCTTGCTCCTCCCCGGGTTGATTCCTTGGAAAGAACCGGTCTCTTCGAGCTCGCCGTCTGGGATCTGGAGTTTCTTGATCACAGCGGAGGAGATCAAATTTAGCCCGGCCCCGCCGTCTACCAACATTTTGGTGACCTTGAGGTTGCGGATGGTGGGTGAGACCAGCATCGGCAAGCACCCGACCGCGGTTGTGCGGTCGGGGTGATCCTCAAGATCGAAAATGATGGGCGTGCTGGACCATTTGAGGAGCCTGCGCGACTCCACGGGCGGCTCTGCTGCGTTCACCTCTCGCACCCACCGCTTAAGCTGGCGGTGGGAGGTGTGCAGAGAGGCGCCGCCGTCAACGCATAGGACCTCCGTGGCCTTCTGGAACTCCTGCTCGCTGTTATCTTCGTCTTCCACGTCTTCGTCGTCGTCTTCTTCATCCTCGTCGCGGCCCCGGGGAGGCCGATCGCCTTGCCGCTGCTTGGCCTTGCCGCGGCGTCCTCCCCGGCCGATGGGCGGCCGCTTCTTGCTTGGTTCGCCACCTCCACCCTGGGCCTTCCCCTTGTCGCGCCTCTCGTACTCAGCCTTCTGCTGCACGACGAGGTACTCGACGCTTTTGCAGTTGGAGAGATCGTGGCCCTTGGTGCGGTGGATCTTGCAGTATTGCTTGTCGAAGTCGTCCTGCTTGTCGGCTGCCGCCACGGGGGCAGGCTCCTTGCCGGAGCCGCCAGCCTGCGTTTGCTTGGCGGGAGCCTCCTTGCCGGACTCTTCGACGGCAAGCACCTCTTTCCTGTTCTTCCTCCTATTATTCCGCCGCTGGCTTCTCTTCGCCGGGGCGGTGTCGTCACTGTCGCTTTCTCCTGCGCCAGCATCCTCTCCGGGGAGTTTCCTCCCCTCCTCCGCGCGCGCGCACTTGTCAGCCAGGGCATATAGCTCGCTGACGTCCCGGATCTTGGTCATGGCCATCTCTTCACGCATGCGGCGGTTACGCACGTTCTGGTGGAACGCGCTAATAACCGCGGCAGGGTGAACGTCGGGGATGTTGCGATGCACGCGGCTGAAGCGCTGGATGTACTTGCGCAGGGATTCTCCTTCCTTCTGGGCTAGGATGTGGAGGTCGCTATCCTGGCCATGAGGTTTGTGGCCGCCTGTGAAGGCGCCAACAAACTGATGGCAAAGATCCGCCCAGGAAGAAATGGAGCCTTCCGGCAAGTGCATAAGCCACGAACGAACGTTCGGCTTAAGCACGAGCGGGAAGTAGTTCGCCAATATCCTCTCGTCGCGCCCCCCGGCAGCTTGCACAGCGATCGTGTAGATGTTGAGAAACTCCGAGGGGTGCGTCCTGCCGTCGTACTTCTCCGGTACGTCGGGCTTGAAGTTCTTCGTGCTGGGCCACCGGACGCGCCGCAGCTCACGGGTGAATGCAGGGCAACCTGCCGCGTACGGTAAGTCACCTGGTTCACCGGGCGCGTGCGCGTCGACAGCGTTCCCAGCCCGCTGGTCTGATTGCCGCCGAGTTTCTCGGCGGCGCTCAATCCTTGTTCGAGCGTCTTCTTGCTGCCGCTCGTCGAGGACTCGGCGCTGGTCCCGGCGAGTCCGCGGGTCCGACGACGCTGTAGAGCCGTCGTCGGCGTTGCTCCAGCGGGGCGGCGTCTTCTGCTTCTGCGTCGGGGAGTGCATGGTGGTTGCACCTCCGGCGGTCTTGTCGCCGTCGGCCTTCGTCTTCTCGACCTGCCGTGGCCGTGAGGTCGCCGGCTGCTGCGGCGTGTCGTCGTTGGCGAAGGCGACCAGGCTCTGGATGGTGGCCCTCCAGCCCTCGGCCCTGTCAGCCGCTAGAGGGTAGTCGAGGAGCAGTTGCGCTCTCGCGAGCGCTTCTGCCGGAGTGGAGGGGAACGGGGGCGAGTGGCGCGAGGAGCGGGATACGCTCGGACTCCTAACAACGTTAGAAAGAGCGGGGTCCCTCCCCGGCGCCTTCGCCTTGCCCGTGTCCGGACGGGGGCCCGGGGCGTCCCGTGAACCTCCAGTTTGCCCTTGGTCCAGCAAGCGGATGCCACCTCCTGTAGCATGGCGCTGCTGGGTCGTCGTTTGTCAGAACGGATGCGACGCGCCCTCGGAGGCCGAGGCTCGGTCGTCCGCCCTGTTCTTGGATTTGGTGGCGCCGCGAGTGTTCTCGCCGGTGGCCACCCCTCCGACGGCGTCTCCCCCGCCCACCGTTGGCTCCGGTAGCGGTGGAAGAGACCCGGACGGGCCCGCGACCTCCGAAGCCTTCTTCTTCGGGGCCATGGTGTTGATGAAGCCAGCGAATTCGGAGAAGCTGACGAAGAGCGCGCTCGCACGAACGCCGGATCTGATCCACACAACCTCGACGCGCCCCCTACCTGGCGCGCCAAAGATGTCGGGGTGGACTGCGTCCCCCGCGAGCACCTATGGGGCCGGAGCCCCTTTCGTTGTCCGGTGAGGGGGGGCGGAGGGAGCACAGAGAGCAGATCGAGGCGAGCACACGGGCGGTTTACCCAGGTTCGGGCCGCGATGGACGCGTAAAACCCTACTCCTGCTTGGCTGTATTGAGCTGGGGAGCTCGGGAGCTTGGAGAGCTAGCTACACCGAGCGTATGGCTGTCTGGATTCCCAATCTCCGAACCCCCTCTACGTTGCACACGGGCCTCCTTTTATAGCGCAAAGGGGTCACCGACAGGTGTCAACGTAAGAGAAAGGGGTAAAAGTGTAAAAGGGGTGGAAGTTGTAACAGTGCGGGAACAGTGGCGCTGCAGCGCGGCACAGTGTTATCATACCTACTTCTGACGGTAGGGGGCAAGGGCATTAAATGCCCGTCACGGTCGCCTGGACAGCACCGAGGCGGACCGTTAGGTGCGCCACCGCTCGCCACGGTGGTGGCTGCATGCCACCGCATACCCCAGGCTGCGCGGTGCCCCGCCACGTGCCCTTGGGGGAAACCCCGGAGCGACGCGTGGGCGGGTGAGCTGGAGCGCAGTCCTGAGGTGGCGATTTGCCGCGGCAAGTGGCTTGCCGCGGGGGTCGTCTTCCTGTGCCTGATAGCTTGCCGGCTATCAGGCCTTGCCGGGGCGCATGGCGCGCCGCGGCGGGCTTCTCTTGTGGTGCCTGGGTTCGGCCTTCCCGACAAGCTCCTCTTGTCGGGGCCTCGATCTTCTGTCTCTTATACTTTGTTCTTGGATGGTATCACATGGGCTTAGTCGTCCCGGCAAGCTCCTCTTGCCGGGGTCTTGTCTTCTTGGCCCGGCAAGCTCCTCTTGCCGGGGGCCTTGTCTTCTTGGCCCGGCAAGCTCCTCTTGCCGGGGGCCTTGTCTTGAATGCTTGGTCTTCTCTTGGCGCTTCCTGGGCGGGCCTCGCCGCAGGGTGCTACAACTGCCCGTGCACAAGTCTGGGGTACTAAGGTACCCCTACTTTAGTACACCGACAGGGACCAACCCAGACATTTTGCTTGTTGCTTTGTTACAACAAACTTTGCATCATCCCCTTTATAAGTAGATGGAAACACATGTTGTTGTTGTGCCCACTCTCCCCTGGAACTGTTTATGCTTTTTTTAATCTAATGCCGCTAGTAAAATTAAGCAATGCCACTCTCAGAATTAACTACTGAATCTTATTTCAAAACTGCAACACTTGTCATGGATTGGCGGGATTACCATTTTTGTGGCCACATGTTTGATCCTCCTTTATTGGCCAGTAATTGATTCTTTTTTGCCTCTGTTGAAACAGGGATATTTATTCAACTTGTTGCTATTGCGACATTTTGCTTCGCTTAATTTTGGTGGAACTGCACAAAATGAGACCGGATTTCCATATATGTGTTGAGATCTCTTTTACATCTTCCTCGGGAGTTGTTTCAAATCTTGGTCTTGAAAGTTCAGTACCTACTTTCCTCAGAATTAACTACTGAATATTAGTTCAAAACTGCAACACTTATTAGGGATCGGCGGGAGTACCATTTTTGTTAGGGATCGGTCGGAGTACATGTTTAAGAAATGTATTGTTCAGATAATGTCGCTGTTATTATATATCAGTTACAGTGTTTTACAAATGGTACTATCCTGCTTTGTAGTTCTTTCTACATGTTTAACCAAGGTATTGTTAAGATAATGTCTCTGTTAAAATGAATCAGACGCATTGTTTTAGGAATGATACTTTTCTGCTTTGTCGTTCTTTATACAAGTTGAAACAAGGCATTGTTAAGACAATGTCTCAGTTAATATGAATGAATCACACTGATTGAGAATTGCTACTCTCCTGTTTTGTTTCCCATTAAGATAAGGTAGATCAGTAGATGTTTTTCTTCTGGGAGTACAAGTCATCAACTGTTATTTCTCAGTAATTGTTTCCCTTATACCTATTGTTGCTTACAGGGATATCAAAATTAAAGCTCGATTTTATTTCGACTTTGATTTTAGTTGAACTGCACAAAAGGAGCCAATGTGTCTAAGGCAAACTGCTGCATTAGTGGGTCCAGTTGGTCTTACCACTTTGCAGAAAGAAGCAGTCACTGTTTGCGCTACATTACACAAGGAATGATCAAGAAGCTTTACAGAGTATTAGTAGACGTTGGTGACATGACTATAGTCTGCAGAGAGCATAGGAAACTCTACAACACGTGGAGTGCACTGGGCAAAAAGTGCCCAAACAAGTACAGGAAGCCAGGACAGGACTCCAAATCTGTCAATGTCATTCTAAGCAACAATGATGGGGCATCTAGGTATGGCAATCTATTTACATACTTCCAGTTTGTTAGTCCACCGATTGGTGGGTTGACACTGGGACCAATATTCATGTGTGTGTTGTTGTATCTTTGTTTTCTTGCAGCATATAAATATGATATCCACAGGGATGCTCAGCTTGATTTTAGTGGAACTGCACAAAAATGTCCAGATGGTTTGTGTCCTCCATAATACTTCATCATGCACAATAATCGAATGGTTCTCTAATCATTCATCGTCACCTTGAGCCATCGGACTATATGTTTGAATGGTGCTGCCAGCCTTGGCCATTAAGAAGGGTAAGAAGAAAGACAAAAGGAGGGATGGCTGCTTTACTTGTGGTTCGGAGGAACACTGGGCAAACAAGTGCCCAAAAAAGTACTAAGAAGCCAGGACAGGACTCCAAGTCTGTCAATGTCACTCTAAGCAACAATGATGGGGCATCTGGGTATGGTAATCTGTTTACCGTACTTTCAGTTTGTGAGTCCACCGATTGGTGGGTTGACACTAGGCCATATTCATGTGTGTGTTGATGTGTCTTTGTTTTCTGGCAGCATATAAATACGAAATCCACAGGGATGCTCAACTTGATTCTAGTGGAACTGCACAAAATGTTCAGATGGTTCGTGTCCTCCATAATACTTCATCATGCACAATACATTGAATGGTTCTCTAATCATTTGTCGTCACCTTGAGCCACCGGACTATCAGATGACAAACTGATGACAAACCCTGCCCGTTCCACAATCATAGGCATTACATATTTTGAATGGGAAAATCTTGTCAAAGTTGACATTAGTTTAATATATTGGAATTGGAAAACCTTGTCAATTTTTGCTCATTGATGTTAGCCAGAAGACATGCATTTGATTTTTTGAGTGGGACACCCTTTGCTGTGAGCAACGTCGATTGTATTTTCCTATTCCTGTCTTCAGTTCAGAAGTAAATATTTACTCTCCTGAGATGCATAGTCACATGAATGTTGACTTATGTAAGATATTTTAAGAGTTTGTTCTGAATATTGTCTATGTAATGCCAGGCCTTGTGTTTGATTGCAAAGTTGAGCTTGGAATGTTGTGGCATGCGGCATCACAGCTGTTCACCATGCCTCCTGAGAATAATGCTTCGTATTGTTTTGCATGTCGATCTAATGCGAGTGATTTCCTTGTTAAGAAGTTCATCCTCTTATGTTGTTTCCGTGCTTAATAAGTTCATCGTCTTATGTTTCATTCATAGCCTATACGACAATTCGGGTAGGTTAGACGTGAAACCATATGATCTTTCGACCAACTCATCATCTTAGGTCGTGATTGGATCGTCGTTTCCAACCAAAACCGCTTGTAAATAAAAGCAGATGGTCTCGGGCGAAGCACTTGGTTGGTTGATTTCGACTAGTAAAATATACACTGGTCTCTCAAATTACACGCGTAACCCGCCGGTTTTACTTACAGACCTTCGGCCCTCGGTTTCATTACGCCTGTATTTTACGTGTTGTTTCCGATGACGAGTAAATTACACTTATATCTTAATACAGGTGTGAAATAAACTAGAGCTCCCAAGCGCGGCCTTACTGTTTCATGCCGTATCAGTCTCTCGAAGGTGCTCATAGGTGTCCAATGATCCTGGCTTCCTGAATGAGCAGTGGGCGCTGTATCAGACCATCCGTAGGGCCCGCGAGGCCCTCTCCGTCGTCCTTCGAGTTGTTGCGCTCGCGTGGCGCCAAGCATTGTTAACATGGTCAATGAACATGAGGATTTAGGAGATGACTTTATTTTGACTGGATGACAGTAGGGAGCCAATAGGGCCATAGCCGTACGTACGCAAGTGCCTCCTTATTATGTACAGCTATTTTTTTTGCTTCCTACTAGTTTCCTGACATCACGGTCCCACACCATTGTCAACCTATGTAGTCAATATAAACGAGAGAATTGCACAAGGTGCGGCCGATAGCTGGGACCAAGCAGCTCGAGCAGTATTTGTGTTTTTGAGGCGTGGGCACTGCAGATTTTTTCTTGGCGATGTTTTCGTTGTTGTTCAGAGGAGAGCAGGGTATTAACTAGGCGGGTTGTGGCCTGATACGTCTCCAACGTATCTATAATTTTTGATTGCTCCATGCTATATTATCTATTGTTTTGGACTATAATGGGCTTTATTTTCCACTTTTATATTATTTTTTGGACTAACCTATTAACCGGAGGCCCAGCCCAGAATTGTTGATTGTTTACCTATTTCAGAGTTTCGGAGAAACAGAATATCAAACGGAGTCCAAACAGAATGAAACCTTCGGGAACGTGATTTTCTCATCGAACATGATCCAGGAGACATGGACCCTACTCCAAGGAACAAAAGAGGCGGTCACGAGGGTGGGGGCCGCGCCCACCCCCCTAGGGCGCGCCCCCTGCCTTGTGGGCCCCCTGTTGCTCCACCGACGTACTTCTTCCTCCTATATATATGCACGTACCCCCAAACAATCAGAGACGGAGCCAAAAACCTAATTCCACCGCCGCAACCTTCTGTATCCACGAGATCCCATCTTGGGGCCTGTTTCGGAGCTCCGCCGGAGAGGGCCGTCATCACGAGGGCTTCTACATCATCCTAGCCCCTCCGATGAAGTGTGAGTAGTTCACCTCAGACCTATGGGTCCATAGTTATTAGCTAGATGGCTTCTTCTCTCTTTTTGGATCTCAATACAATGTTCTCCCCCTTTCTTGTGGAGATCTATTCGATGTAATCTTCTTTTTGCGGTGTGTTTGTTGAGATAGATGAATTGTGGGTTTATGATCAAGTCTATCTATGAATAATATTTGAATCTTCTCTGAATTCTTTTATGTATGATTGGTTATCTTTGCAAGTCTCTTCAAATTATCAGTTTGGTTTGGCCTACTAGATTGGTTTTTCTTGCCATGGGAAAAGTGCTTAGCTTTGGATTCAATCTTGCGGTGTCCTTTCCCAGTGACAGAAGGGGCAGCAAGGCACGTATAGTATTGTTGCCATCGAGGATAACAAGATGGGGTTTTTATAATATTGCATGAAATTATCCCTCTACATCATGTCCTCTTGCTTAAGGCGTTACTTTGTTTTTAACTTAATACCCTAGATGCATGTTGGATAGCGGTCGATGAGTGGAGTAATAGTAGTAGATGCAGGCAGGAGTCGGTCTACTTGTCTCAGACGTGATGTCTATATACATGATCATACCTAGATATTCTCATAACTATGCTCAATTCTATCAATTGCTCAACAGTTATTTGTTCACCCACCGTAGAATACTTATGCTCTTGAGAGAAGCCACTAGTGAAACCTATGGCCCCCGGGTCTATTTTCCTCATATCAATCTCCATCACTTTAATCTTGCTTGCTTTTTTACTTTGCCTTTTTACTTTTCACTTTGCATCTCTATACTAAAAATACCAAAAATATTATCTATCATCTCTATCAGATCTCACCCCCGTAAGTAACCGTGAAGGGATTGACAACCCCTAATCGCGTTGGTTGCATGGATCTATTGTTTTTGTGTAGGTACGAGGGACTCGAGCGTGGCCTCCTACTGGATTGATACCTTGGTTCTCAAAAACTGAGGGAAATACTTACGCTACTTTGCTGCATCATCCTCTCCTCTTCGGGGAAATCCAACGCAGTGCTCAGGAGGTAGCAAGAAGAATTTCTGGTGCCGTTGCCGGGGAGTCTACGCAAAAAGTCAACATACCAAGTACCCATCGCAATCCCTATCTCCCGCATTACATTAGTTGCAATTTGCCTCTCGTTTTCCTCTCCCCCACTTCACCCTTGTCGTTTTATTCGCCCTCTCTTTTCCGTTTCGCCTTCTTTCGCTCTTCTCCCTCTCCGTCGCTATGTCTGAAATTGTGGAAATTATTGCCGATATGGGCGATAATAATAACATAGAAAATTTTGAAGCTCCTGCTGAAGAAACCCCTACTTGCCATACTAAAAGATTTCGAATCGGTAGTGGTAATATCATTGGAAAAGGAGTTATTCAAGATTTCTTTACTTGTGTTGGTGCCTTGCCTTCGATGGGCGGTTCTATTCTTCATAGAACTAGTAGTCTTGCAGACGCTATTGCCATGCTTATTGTTGAACTTGAAAGGCAATTTATGCATATGCACCCTTCTATACAAAGAATTTTCTTAGAATTTTCTAATATCGAAAACTCCTCTATTAAGCGCGCCACCACTATCTTTTTGGCTCATGAATTCATATTTATAATAAAAGAAGCCAAAGAAATCTTTGCGCATTATAGGGTGGACGCTGGCCGTCCTCCCATAGAATCTATCCTATTTGATCAAGAAGAAATTATGCGCTTTCAATCTCTTGACTATGTTGCTTTCAATGAGAACCTTAGAAAAAAGGTGCCAACCAATATTATAATTGATAGAATCTCTGAACTTAATAATGATTTGGCTATTCGAAATAATGAGCTAGGATACTCTCTTGAGTTTAGGCTCACAAGGTTCTGTCAAAAGAACGCTTACAATGATGAATTGGCTGTACATTCTGAAGGGCCGAAGGAGGAACCTATACCTCCGAAAATCGATCTTGGGGACTTTTGTCCTATTAAATTTAGTCCTTTTGATTACTTTTTCTTGCCTCAAAGGAAACTTGCTGCCGAACATAGAGAATATGAAATGAGTTTCACCGATCTATCTTATTACTACGGCACTACCTAGATCTATCCTCGCTTTTATGCCTAGCTAGGGGCGTTGAACGATAGCGCTTGTTGGGAGGCAACCCAATTTATTTTAGTTTTTTTGTTTTTGCTTCTGTTTAGGAATAAATAATCCATCTACCTTCCGTTTAGATGTGGTTTTGTGTTTTAATTAGTGTTTGTGCCAAGTTAGACCTATAGGATCTTCTTGGTGATAGTTATTTGATCTTGCTGTAATTTCTAGAATCTTTCTGTTCACGAAAACAATTGTTAAAAAACACTAGAACGTGATAAAATACAGATTCCAATTGTTGCTGATCAATAAACAAATTGTCTAGGTTGTCCTATTATGATAGATTTTTTGGAGTTCCAGAAGTATTTGTTAGTTACAGATTACTACAGATTGTTCTGTTTTTGACAGATTCTGTTTTTCGTGTGTTTTTTGCTTGTTTTGATGAATCTATGGCTAGTAAAATAGTTTATAATCCATATAGAAGTTGGAATACAGTAGTTTAACACCAATATAAATAAATAATGAGTTCATTGCAGTACCTTGAAGTGGTCTTTTGTTTTCTTTCGCTAACGGAGCTCACGAGATATTTGTTGAGTTTTGTGTTGTGAAGTTTTCAAGTTTTGGGTGAAATCTTTTGATGGATTATGGAACAAGGAGTGGCAAGAGCCTAAGCTTGTGGATGCCCATGGCACCCCCAAGATAATCCAAGGACACCAAAAAGTCAAAGCTTGGGGATGCCCCGGAAGGCATCCCCTCTTTCGTCTACTTCCATCGGTAACTTTATTTGGAGCTATATTTTTATTCACCACATGATATGTGTTTGGCTTGGAGCGTCTTGTATTATTTGTGTCTTCGTTTGTTAGTGTGCCACAATCATCCTTTCTGTACAAACCTTTTGAGAGAGCCATACATGAATTGGAATTTGATAGAATACTCTATGTGCTTCACTTATATCTTTTGAGCTATATAGTTTTGCTCTAGTACTTCACTTATATCTTTTAGAGCACGGTGGTGGATTTTTTTTATAGAAACTATTGATCTCTCATGCTTCACTTAGATTATTTTGAGAGTCTTAAATAGCATGTTAATTTGCTTAATAATAATAATAATATGCTTGGTATTCAAGAGTTGTAAAACTTTCTTTTGAGTGTGTTGAATACTAAGAAAAGTTTGATGCTTGATAATTGTTTTGAGATATGAAGATGGTGATATTAGAGTCATGCTAGTTGATTAGTTGTGAATTTGAGAAATACTTGCGTTAAAGTTTGTGATTCCCGTAGCATGCACGTATGGTGAACCATTATGTGATGAAGTCAGAGCATGATTTATTTATTGATTTTCTTCCTTATGAGTGGCGGTCGGGGACGAGCGATGGTCTTTTCCTACCAATCTATCCCCCTAGGAGCATGCGCGTAATACTTTGCTTTGATAACTTCTAGGTTTTTGCAATAAGTATATGAGTTCTTTATGACTAATGTTGAGTGCATGGATTATACGCACTTTTCTTCCTTCCACCATTGCTAGCCCCTCTAATACCGCGCACCTTTCGCCGGTATCATACACCCACCATATACCTTCCTCAAAACAGCCACCATACCTACCTATCATGGCATTTCCATAGCGATTCCGAGATATATTGCCAAGCAACTTTCCACCGTTCCGTTTATTATGACACGCTCCATCATTGTCATATTGCTAGCATGATCATGTAGTTGACATCGTATTCGTGGCAAAGCCACCGTTCATAATTATTTCATACATGTCACTCTTGATTCATTGCATAGCCCGGTACACCGCCAGAGGCATTCACATAGAGTCATATTTTGTTCTAAGTTTCGAGTTGTAATTGTTGAGTTGTAAGAAAAATTAAAGTGTGATGATCATAATTTTTAGAGCATTGTCCCAAGTGAGCAAAGGATGATGGATACTATGATTCCCCCACAAGTCGGGATGAGACTCCGCACGAAAAAAGTAAAAGTGGCCATAAAAAAAGGGAAAGGCCCAAAAAAAGAAAGAAAAAAAGAAAAAAATGAGATAAAAAGAGAGAAGGGCATTCACATAGAGTCATATTTTGTTCTAAGTTTCGAGTTGTAATTGTTGAGTTGTAAGAAAAATTAAAGTGTGATGATCATAATTTTTAGAGCATTGTCCCAAGTGAGGAAAGGATGATGGATACTATGATTCCCCCACAAGTCGGGATGAGACTCCGCACGAAAAAAGTAAAAGTGGCCATAAAAAAGGGAAAGGCCCAAAAAAAGAAAAAAAGAAAAAAATGAGATAAAAAGAGAGATGGGACAATTTTACTATCCTTTTACCACATTTGTGCTTCAAAGTAGCACCATGATCTTCATGATAGAGAGTCTCTCATTTTGTCACTTTCATACACTAGTGGGAATTTTTCATTATAGAACTTGGCTTGTATATTCCAATGATGGGCTTACTCAAAATGCGCTAGGTCTTCATGAGCAAGCGAGTTGGATGCACACCCACTTAGTTTCTTTTGTTGAGCTTTCATATACTTATAGCTCTAGTGCATCCGTTGCATGGCAATCCCTACTCACTCACGTTGATATCTATTGATGGGCATCTCCATAGCCCGTTGATATGCCTAGTTGATGTGAGACTATCTTCTCCCTTTTTGTCTTCTCCACAACCACCATTCTATTCCACATATAGTGCTATATCCATGGCTCACGCTCATGTATTGCATGAAGATCAAAAAAGTTTTGAAAATGACAAAAGTACGAAACAATTGCTTGGATTGTCATCCGGGTTGTGCATGATTTAAATACTTTTTGTGGTGAAGATAGAGCATAGCCAGACTATATGATTTTGTAGGGATAACTTTATTTGGCCCTGTTATTTTGAGAAGACATAATTGCTTTGTTAGTATGCTTGAAGTATTATTTTTTTGATGTCAATATAAACTTTTGTCTTGAATCTTTCGGATCTGAATATTCATACCACAATTAAGAAGAATTACACTGAAATTATGCCAAGTAGCACTCCGCATCAAAAATTCTCTTTTTATCATTTACCTACTCGAGGACGAGCAGGAATTAAGCTTGGGGATGCCTTATACGTCTCCAACGTATCTATAATTTTTTATTGCTCCATGCTATATTATCTACTGTTTTGAACTATAATGGGCTTTATTATCCACTTTTATATTATTTTTCGGACTAACCTATTGACCGGAGGCCCAGCCCAGAATTGATGTTTTTTTTGCCTATTTCAGTGTTTTGAAGAAACCGAATATCAAACGGAGTCCAAACGGAATGAAACCTTCGGGAACGTGATTTTCTGAACAAATATGATCCAGGAGACTTGGACCCTCCCTCAAGAAAGCCACGAGGCGGTCACGAGGGTGGAGGGCGCGCCCCCCCTAGGGCGTGCCCCCTACCTCGTGGGCCCCTTGAAGCTCCACCGACATACACCTTCCTCCTATATATACCTACGTACCCCCAAACGATCAGATACGGAGCCAAAAACCTAATTCCACCGCCGCAACATTCTGTACCCACGAGATCCCATCTTGGGGCCTGTTTCGGAGCTCCGCCGGAGGGGGCCATCATCATGGAGGGCTTCTACGTCATCATAGCCCCTCCGATGAAGTGTGAGTAGTTTACCTCAGACCTTCGGGTCCATAGTTAGTAGCTAGATGGCTTCTTCTCTCTTTTTGGATCTCACTACAATGTTCTCCCCCTCTCTCATGGAGATCTATTCGATGTAATCTTCTTTTTGGGGTGTGTTTGTTGAGATCGATGAATTGTGGGTTTATGATCGAGTCTATCTATGAATAATATTGGAATCTTCTCTGAATTTTTTTATGTCTGATTGGTTATCTTTGCAAGTCTCTTCGAATTATCAATTTGGTTTGGCCTACTAGATTGGTTCTTCTTGCAATGGGAGAAGTGCTTAGCTTTGGGTTCAATCTTGTCGTACCCTTTCCCAGTGACAGGAGGGGCAGCAAGGCACGTATTGTATTGTTGCCATCGAGGATAACAAGATGGGGTTTTTATCATATTGCATGAAACTATCCCTCTACATCATGTCATCTTGCTTAAGGTGTTACTCTGTTTTTACTTAATACTCTAGATGCATGCTGGATAGCGGTCGATGAGTGGAGTAATAGTAGTAGATGCGGGCAGGAGTCGGTCTACTTGTCTCGGACGTGATGCATATATACATGATCATACCTAGATATTCTCGTAACTATGCTCAATTCTGTCAATTGCTCAACAGTAATTTGTTCACCCATCGTAGAACACTTATGCTCTTGAGAGAAGCCACTAGTGAAACCTATGCCCCCGGGTCTATTCTCAGCATATCAATCTCCAATCACTTTATTATTGATTTGCTTTTTTACTTTGCCTTTTATTTTACCTTGCCTCTTTATATCAAAAATACCAAAAATATTATCTATCATCTCTATCAGATCTCACTCTCGTAAGTGACCGTGAAGGGATTGACAACCCCTAATCGCGTTGGTTGCGTTGAGCTATTTGTTTTGTGTAGGTACGAGGGACTGGCGCGTAGCCTCCTACTGGATTGATACCTTGGTTCTCAAAAACTGAGGGAAATACTTATGCTACTTTGCTACATCATCCCTTCCATCATTGCTAGCCTCTTCGGTTCCGTGCATTGCCCTTTCTCACATTAAGAGTTGGTGCAAACTTCGCCAGTGCATCCAAACCCCGTGATATGATACGCTCTTTCACACATAAACCTCCTTATATCTTCCTCAAAAAAGACACCATACCTATTATTATGGCATTTCCATAGCCATTCTGAGATATATTGCCATGCAACTTTCCACCATTCCGTTCATCATGACACATACATAATTGTCATATTGCTTAGCATGATCATGTAGTTGACATAGTATTTGTGGCAAAGCCACCATTCATAAATTTTCATACATGTCACTCTTGATTCATTGCATATCCCGGTACACCGCCGGAGGCATTCATATAGAGTCATACTTTGTTCTAGTATCGAGTTGTAATCATTGAGTAAATAAATAGAAGTGTGATGATCATCATTTTGTAGAGCATTGTCCCAAGTGAGTAATAAAAAAAAGAGAAAGGCCATAAAAAAGAGAAGGCCCAAAAAAATGAGAGAAAAAGAGAGAAGGGACAATGTTACTATCCTTTACCACACTTGTGCTTCAAAGTAGCACCATGTTCTTCATATAGAGAGTCTCTTGTTTTGTCACTTTCATATACTAGTGGGAATTTTTCATTATAGAACTTGGCTTGTATATTCCAACGATGGGCTTCCTCAAATGCCCTAGGTCTTCGTGAGCAAGCAAGTTGGATGCACACCCACTTAGTTTCTTTTGTTGAGCTTTCATACATTTATAGCTCTAGTGCATCCGTTGCATGGCAATCCCTACTCCTTGCATTAACATCAATCGATGGGCATCTCCATAGCCCGTTGATTATCCTCGTTGATGTGAGACTTTCTCCTTTTTTGTCTTCTCCACATAACCCCCATCATCATATTCTATTCCACCCATAGTGTTATATCCATGGCTCATGGTCATGTATTGCGTGAAAGTTTATGAGTTTGAGATTATTAAAGTATGAAACAATTGCTTGGCTTGTCATCGGGGTTGTGCATGATGAGAGCATTCTTGTGTGATGAAAATGGAGCATGACTAAACTATATTATTTTGTAGGGATAAACTTTCTTTGGCCATGTTACTTTGAGATGGCATAATTGTTTTGTTAGTATGATTGAAGTATTATTATTTTTAGGTCAATATGAACTTTTGTCTTGAATCTTTCGGATCTGAATCTTCATGCCACGATTGAGAAGATTTACATTGAAATTATGCCAAGTAGCACTCCGCATCAAAAATTCTCTTTTTATCATTTACCTACTCGAGGACGAGCAGGAATTAAGCTTGGGGATGCCTGATACTTCTCCAACGTATCTATAATTTTTGATTGCTCCATGCTATATTATCTACTATTTTGGACTATAATGGGCTTTATTTTCCACTTTTATATTATTGTTGGGACTAACCTATTAACCGAAGGCCCAGCCCAGAATTGTTGTTTTTATGCCTATTTCAGAGTTTCGGAGAAACAAAATATCAAACGAGTCCAAACGGAATGAAACCTTCGGGAACGTGATTTTCTCACAGAACGTGATCCAGGAGACTTGGACCCTACTCCAAGAAACAAAATCAGCGGTCACGAGGGTGGGGGGCGCGCCCACCCACTAGGGCATGCCCCCTGCCTCGTGGGCCCCCTGTTGCTCCACCGACGTACTTCTTCCTCCTATATATATCGACGTAACCCCAAACGATCAGAGACGGAGCCAAAATCCTAATTCCACCGCCGCAACCTTATGTATCCACAAGATCCCATCTTGGGGCCTGTTCCGGAGCTCCGCCGGAGAGGGCCGTCATCACGGAGGGCTTCTACATCATCCTATCCCCTCCTATGAAGTGTGAGTAGTTCACCTCAGACCTACGGGTCCATAGTTATTAGCTAGATGGCTTCTTCTCTCTTTGTGGATCTCAATACAATGTTCTCCCCCTCTCTTGTGGAGATTTATTCGATGTAATCTTCTTTTTGCGGTGTGTTTGTTGAGACCGATGAATTGTGGGTTTATGATCAAGTCTATCTATGAATAATATTTGAATCTTCTATGAATTCTTTTATGTATGATTGGTTATCTTTGCAAGTCTCTTCGAATTATCAGTTTGGTTTGGCCTACTAGATTGGTTCTTCTTGCCATGGGAGAAGTGCTTATCTTTGGGTTCGATCTTGCGATGTCCTTTCCCAGTGACAGAAGGGGCAGCAAGGCATGTATTGCATCGTTGCCATCGAGGATAACAAGATGGGGTTTTTATCATATTGCATGAAATTATCCCTCTACATCATGTCATCTTGCTTAAGGCGTTACTCTGTTTTTAACTTAATACTCTAGATGCATGCTGGATAGCGGTCGATGAGTGGAGTAATAGTAGTAGATGCATGTAGGAGTTGGTCTACTTGTCTCGGACGTGATGCCTATATACATGATCATACCTAGATATTCTCATAACAATGCTCAATTCTGTCAATTGCTCAACAATAAATTGTTCACCCACCGTAGAATACTTATGCTGTTGAGAGAAGCCACTAGTGAAACCTATGGCCCCCGCGTCTATTTTCCTCATATCAATCTCCATCACTTTAATCTTGCTTGCTTTTTACTTTGCCTTTTTACTTTTTACTTTTCACTTTTCATGTCTATACTAAAAATACCAAAAATAGTATCTATCATCTCTATCAGATCTCACCCCCGTAAGTAACCGTGAAGGGATTGACAACCCCTAATCACGTTGGTTGCGTGGAGCTATTGTTTTTGTGTAGGTACGAGGGACTCGAGCGTGGCCTCCTACTGGATTGATATCTTGGTTCTCAAAAACTGAGGGAAATACTTATGCTACTTTGTTGCATCATCCTCTCCTCTTCGGGGAAATCCAACGCAGTGCTCAAGAGGTAGCATGGCCCGTCTAGCCCAGGACAGATATCCAGCCTAGATATTAATTTTTCTTCAAGATGAAAATAGCTAGCCCAGCTATACGTTTTTTTGAGGAATACCCAGGCAAGGTCAACTTGTTATTCTCCACCCCGATGGGATGCAAATCTTTCCTAGGAGAGATGCATTAGGCTTAACAGGAATATGGGCTTTAAAAAATAATAAATGGGATGTAATTATAAAAACTGGGCAGTAACTATAAAAATGCACCAAAGACGAAATTAGTTTATAAAATATTATTTATGGATTTTGAAAATCTTAATTTTTAATTGCTGCGCGTGCAATGTTTCGTTGGATATTTACGTAATACAAATTTTATATTTAATCTGACTAGAAATTTCGGGATAAAAATATTTCGGATCCCATCAAAATGTGGGAAATTTTATTGAATTCTATCTTGAATGGTTGGTTGAAATTATTAATCGTTATCCTAGCTAGAAAATGGGTTGTACTTTTAACAAACTGTAAATGGGTTGTAGTAAATTCCATTAGAAATCAAAAAAGGGCTATACGTTCTTACAAATCGCAAATGGGCTATAAGTTCTCTTCCACACACTTGTGGGCCTACTAAGTTGACGCGTCCCCTAAAAAAAGAAGTTGGCGCGTATGCAAGGCTTTGTCAACTTATTATAGTCAACACATGGTTCTAGAAGCAGTGGCCATTGGATGTCTATCCAACAGATGTCGTGCTTCCTCTTCAATCTCAGATATTCTAGCTTTGGCCGCCCAAAAAATGATTCCTCCCCATCACATCTGGGGCGCACCATTTCGGAGGCTGACCTGTGGACCTACTAAGTTGACGCGTACCAAGGGCTTTGTCAACTTAGTCAATATAAACGATTCTAGCTGCAGTGACCGTACAATGTCCATCCAACGGCCGTAGTGCTTCTTCAACCTCTGGTCTTCTTGCTCCAGCCGCCCAAAGCAGCGCCAGTCGTGCCGCCTTCTCCTGCCTCCCGTGGCCGGCTGTGCTGCCGCGGAGGCATCATCGCCCCCCACTACTCCCACCGCTGGCCAGGCCATCCCTCCACTCACCCACACTCCATTTTATTCTGCGGCGACGGCAACCTCACACCCGCAGCCGAACCAGTGAACCCTCGTACTCCTTTACGTGCGGGCTTCCACTGTCATGTCTTCCCCGGCTCCGCGTCGTCCCCTTCCTAGGCCTCGCTGTCTTCCACCGCCGTGGTGCTCTCGGCGCGGCGTGGTCAATGTGGTCAACGACCGACTTCCATCGGAAGAGTACTGTATGTGGAGAGGATGATAGTTGGGTCCACGGCAGCCGCAAGGAAGTGCCTCCTTATTACATGGAAAATAATTATTCCTCCACCTGACAGCAAGGACCCGCCGGACGGGCCACTGTATTTGGCGAAAAAAACATTTCCCCCTGACTGCTGGGACCCACCGGACGGGCCACCATATTTTGTGAAAAAAAGTTCCCCCCGCTGTCATCTCGGACCCACCGGAAGTGCCTGCTTATTACGCACAAAAAATGAATACTCCCCTGCTAGTTGGGACCCACCTTGGTGAGAGGCTGACTTGTGGGCCTGCTAAGTTGACGGGGTCGGAGTGCTTTGTCAACTTAGTCAATATGAACGATTTTAGCTCCAGCGACCGAACGATGTCCATCCATCCGCCGTAGTGCTTCTTCAACCTCTGGTATTCTTGCTCCAGCCGCCCAAAGCAGCGCCGGTCATGCCGCATGCTCCTGCCTCCCGTGGTCGGCTGTGCTACCGCGGAGACCTCACCACCCCTACTATTC
This sequence comes from Aegilops umbellulata, assembly GCA_032464435.1. NCBI lineage: Eukaryota > Viridiplantae > Streptophyta > Magnoliopsida > Poales > Poaceae > Aegilops > Aegilops umbellulata. The sequence continues at coordinate 64,700,103 of CP136057.1, forward strand.
CCATCGTTGGCCAGGCCCTGCGGCGACGGCAACCCCACACCACAGCCGAACCAGTGAACCCTCGTACTCCTCTCCGCACGGGCTTCCACTGCCGCATCTTCCTCGGCTCCGCGTCGTCCCCTTCATATGCCTGCCGTCGTCCACCGCCCTGATGCTCTCGGCGCGGCGTGGTCAATGTGGTCAACGACCGACTTGCAACGAAAGAGTATTGTACGTGGAGAGCCTGACAGCTGGGTCCACGGTGGCCGCAAGGAAGTGCCTCCTTATTACGTAGAAAATAATGATTCCTCCACCTGACAGCAGGGACCCACCGTACGGGCAACCATATTTTGCGAAAAAATGTTTTCCCCCTAACTGCTGGGACCCACCAGCTACATCCTCGCACGCAAGGAAGTGCGTCCAGGCAACAAAAAAACGATTTGCCCCCTGACTGCTGGGACCCACCAGCTACATCTTCGCACGCAAGGAAGTGGATGACAGTCGGGACCCACCTAGTCGAAGCGTACGTAGCATTGTCATTCTGGTTGTGAACGTGTATGTACATACTGGTCGATGTAGAGGCGCGCACGTAGCATGTACACGTACGTAAAGTGGCCAGGGTGCAAGAAAGTAATTACGGCCACATACGTACATATGGGCGGGGTCTCAAACGCCTACTCGCGCGTACGTATGGCCAGGGCTCGTGTACATGGCTGGATCAGAACGGAGAAACTACGTCAGCGTCGTGTTCATGGGGAGCCAACCGGCTGGGTCGAAACAGAATGCATCGTCGTGTTCATCGGGAGGGCTTAGATGGAACAACCGATGGAAACGAGGCATGGCGTACCACACAACGGAGGAAACGGCCTTGTATTTGGCCGGCCACGTTCGAGATGGGATCCTATTCATCGGGAGGGGTTTGGCGTACCGCAAAACGGAGGAAATGGACCTCCTACGGTCGAAAAGGGGGTCATGTTTATCGGGAGGGGTGTGGCGTACCGCAAAACGGAGGAAACGGACTTGTGTTGGAGCGTTACGATCGAAACGGGGGTCCTATTCATCGGGAGGGGTGTGGCGTACCGCAAAATGGGACTCCACGAGATACTGTTCATCTCCACCTCGACCCCCTCCAGCCTCCACGGTCTACTGTCCATCCACCGTCGACCTCCTCCAGCCTCCACCTGTGACTGTTCATCCACGGGCTCATGTTCATCCAGCCTCCACCGCGCACTACTCCACCGGCTACTGTTCAACCAGCCCTCTCCACGGGCTCCTGTTCAACCACCCCTCCACAGGCTACTGTTCATCCAGCCCTCCATCGTCTAATGTTCATCCAGCCCTCCACGGTGTGGTCCTGTTCATCCAGCCCTCCACGGGGTCCTGTTCATCCAGTCCCAACCGTCTCGATCCATCGGGGTCATGTTCATCCAGAGGCAACACCACGGGGTCCTGTTCATCCACCCCCACCGGGAACTATTCATCCAAACCCCCCAGCAATGCTCACTATTCATCCAGAGGTAGCATCGATCGACTTCAGTTAGCAGTAGTAGCGAAGGAATCGCTCGATCGGGTTCAGTTAATAGCCCTCGATCGATCGCTCGGGTTTAGTAACGCGTAGGCTGCAGTGTAATCGCTCAGGTTCAGTTAGAGCCCAATGCCTCGCTCGGTTTAGTTAGAGCCCAACGCCCCGAACACACGCGCGTACGTGTACGAGAGAAATGCGCATCGCTCGGCCCCCGACCACCCACCGTAACCGGGAACTCCCCAAAATTTTCCTCGCCCTCGCTTATACCACGGTTTTTTCCATCATGGACGGCCCAAAGAATGTCATGCCGCTGCGTCTCCGGACCGCCCAGGACGAAAAGCCCATTTTCTGTCATGATTTTTTGTCATAGAAGTAGGATCCCACCACATCTATGATGATACCGGGTTTTGTCACAATTATCGTCATAGAAGTGTCATAAGTATGACATATTTTTTTTGTTCGGCCCAAAATGTCACGGATGTGTCTTTTTTTGTAGTGAAGGTCGGAGGGCACGCCTTCCACCCTTGTGGAGGCCTTGTGGATCTTCTGGCCCAACTCTTTTTCTTCGGGGGCTTCTTCTGGTCCAGAAAAAATCACCATAAATTTTCAGCGCAATTGGACTTCATTTGATATTCCTTTTCTACGAAACTCGAAAACAAGGAAAAAATAGAAACTGGCACTGGGCTCTAGGTTAATAGGTTAGTCCCAAAACTCATATAAAATAGCATATAAATGCATATAAAACATCCAAGATGGATAATATAATAGCATTGAACAATCAAAAATTGTAGATACGTTGGAGACGTATCACACCAACCGACGATGTAGAAAACCGTTAGTGCCCTCAGTGGGGTAGTGAGCATGCCATAAGTACTAGAGGGGAATTCACACGACGTAATACCCTACTCTTGCTTTGTTTTAGATTGATGTGGGAGCACCTCGTTCGAGGGGTTACAAGTGGAGGAGAATGATGAATACTGAGGTCTATTTGTAATGAACACACCCTAAGCTACCCTAGCCTCGCCATATAAAGGGAATGAGAGATAGGGTTTACACGGTTCCTAACCGACCTTATCGACAAGGGTTTTTCGCCTTCGAACTGGGCCCCTGGACTGCATGCAAGGATAGAGCTCTGCCATTTCTCCTGGGCCTTGAGACCAACCCAGAGTCGGGCATCCAGGTACCTTGTACCGTCATCGGCTTCATCCAGTCGCCTAGATAATTCACTATTAGTCTCCACACATAGTTTGTGGTTATCCAAGACTTTATGCTAAACACAAAGTAATTCCTACTATTCCACAATCCGCACAGGATTTCATAGGAAATTGTATTCAAATGGAAGTACTTCTTGCATAGCAAATGCTTGGCCAGAGAATAATATCAACAATTCGTATGCAAAAAATTGTCTAAATACCTTCCAAACCATCTTAGCTACAATGCATTCAAAAAATAGACGACAAACCAACTCGATCTCAATACAATGAACACATTCCAAAGGTTCAGGCATGCCCCTTTTCCTAAAGTTATCACAGGTCATAATCATATTTCGTGAAAGAACCACAAAAACCTTGAATCTTAGGCAATACCTTTAACTGCCAAATAGCAAGGAGGTAAATTGGCTGCACATGTCTGAAATTAACAATGGTATACAATGAATAGAAGAATAAATCCCTTTAGTCTCATACTTCCAAATCAATGCATCCACTTGTTTAGAAAATTTAATTGACCTAACAACAACCTCTAACTCAAACAATTGAATCATCATATCATCTGAAAATGACCTACGAAAGGTACATTTCAAAGAACAGTTGGAAATATGCCCTAGAGGCAATCATATTGCATTATTATATTTCTGTATTCATAATTAAGAGTTTATATTTTATGCTACAACTGTTATGATCTTGGAATATGCGATTCAGTGGAAAACTCATATGCACGTGTGGAAAGATAAACGACAAAATTAGGTTCCTAGTCTTGCCTCTAAGACTGGCTCAAGTGTTGTTGGTGATCGTTTTCTGGATCTTAGGATTTCATTAAGTTTAACTATAGTCCTAAAACAACATTGAGAGTATGAGGTTAGAAGAAAGATCATACTGAATCGACCCAAACTTGTTTGTTATATGTTGATATAATATTGTCTAAAATCAATTGTTGTAACACGGAGTGTTAACATGTGTTTTAGTTCCTTAGACCATGAGAGTATCATAGTCACTGTTTATCGTACGATGATCTTTGGGGTTGCTCAAACATCATCTGTAACACGGTGATCATAACGACAACTTACATGTTCATTGAAAAGTTTAACAAGGGACTAGATGGCTCGAGAGTGGAATTTGATCCTTCGACGATGGAGAGATATTCTTAAGGGACCTCTTCATGTGACGGCATCCATCATCGTTTAGCCAGACACAGATGACTATGTCACGGGGATGCCGGAACATGTCAACGGGAAAGAAGAACAAAATTGGTAACGAGGAGAACGGTATAGTGAGCATGTGTATGACTCAAGAGGATACCGATACATTTCACCTAGGGTTTTGTGAAGTATCTCGAAGCAAAGGGAATAATACATGATAACCAAAGGTTCACTCGAATGTCATTTGTGTACTCATAGGGATCGATAAGGACGTCCACAGTTTCGCTATCGTTCGTTGAACAAAGGGGTTTTGTTCATGTCTATGTTTACCGAACCTATAGGGTCACAAGATTAAGATAATCATGATCAACTGAGTATTAGTAGGATGAGAGTATTGAGGATTCATTTGTGAAATAGTTTCATTAATATTCGAACTAGTTTCTAGAGGAACCAGAAGCGTTTTGGGGTCACCGAAAGGGTTTCGGTGTTTATCTGGCAATACCGAGCATTACCAAAAAATAATATATCGATGGGAATATTTTTGGAGATATTAAATTAATAATATAATGCTCTATTAATTGTTAGAAGGCTTTTATAATTAATTAAATATCAAGGGGTCTTAAAAGTCCAAGAGCTGGAAGGCAACTTGGGCGACAATGGCCCAACAAGGGTGGTGCCCCCCTTTCCTATAGGGGAGGCCGAATTGGACTTGGGGACTACTCCCCCTCCCCCTCTAGACTAGTGCAGGGGTGGAATCCTTTCCCCCCTTGTGTGGCACCCCTCCTCTCCCCTCCAACCTATATATACTAGAGGCTTTTTGCACCTTTTGAAAACACAAGTTCTAGAGCCTCCTCTAGTTCTCTAGTTCTAGTTCTAGTTGGTCCCAGTTGATTAATTAGAGCTTGACCTAGATCCTTTAATCCTCAAATTAGAAGTGCAGTGTGGTTCTAATATCCTGCCTCTAATTCTCCGGCGATGATTAGCTTTGAACGACAAAGCGTTGTTGTATCGTGAAGACTGTATGCTTGCAAATCATAGAGAGGGTGTGCTTTCGATCTTCAATTCGAGGGTCTGTTCATGGGTATCGTTCATCTATCGTTCGAGGTACACAAAGTATGATCTATACCGACTCATCTTCTTCAGCTGCAACTCAGAGTCGGTAACGATCGAATCTAAACCTTAATGCATCTTCATATTGTTCCAAGTGATCGTAGGACGATTTTTTTGTTTTCTACTATGTTTCCCAATAGTGGCATCATGGGCGGTTCTATGAGTAGATGCAGTTTTCGATCTAAATCACATGTGGATGTGAGGGTTTTATGTTCTTGCTATGCTTCCCCTGGGTGTTGCTTCGTTTCAGTTCATTGACGGCATGATATAGGTTTGCACAAAGTTTTGAAGATCGATCGGTTCTAGCTGTCTACGATTTGCTAACAGTTCATTGGGCTGCATGATACGTCTCTTATGTATCTATAATTTATGAAGTATTCATGACATGTTTACAACAACTTTATATGATTTTGGTATGATTTGATTAGGACTAACCCGTACTGACGCAGTTTTCAGCAGAACTACCGCGGTGTCGTTTTTTGTGCAGAAATAAAAGTTCTCGTAATCGGCCAAAAATTTACGATGATTTTTTACGGACCAAAAGAGACCCCCGAAGCATTGGAGTTGGGACAAAAGACTCCCGAGGCGACGACAAGGTAGGGGGGCGAGCCTTACCCCCCCCCCCCCCGGAGGGTGCTCCTACCTTGTCGCTGCCTCGTGGGTCGCCTTGATGTGGGACCAACGCCAAAAATTCCTATAAATACCAAAACCACCAGAAAGAAACCTATTTCGGGAGTTCTGCCACCGCAAGCCTCTGAGTTCATGAAAAAACAATCTAAGCCCGTTCCGGCACCCTGCCGGAGGTGGGAATCATCACCGGAGGCCATCTTCATCATCCCGACGGTCTCCATGACGAGGAGGGAGTAGTTCACCCTCGGGGCTGAGGGTATGTACTAGTAGCTATGTGTTTGATCTCTCTCCCTCGTGTTCTTGATTTGGCACGATCTTGATGTACCGCGAGCTTTGTTATTATAGTTCGATCTTATGGTGTTCTTCCCTTTCTACTTTCTTGTGATGAATTGAGTCTTGCTCTTTGACGTTTCGTTATGTTGGATTGAGTATTGGATTTGAGAACTGATACGTCCATTTTGCATCATGTTTTCCTACTGTTATTTGTGATGTTTTATCCGTAATAATGCTTTTTGGAGCAATTTAATGCCTTTTCTCTCTTAATGTGCAAGGTATACACAAAGAGAGAGAATTCTGGCAGCTGGAAATCTGGACCTGAAAAAGCTACGTTAGGCTACCTATTCTGCACAACTCCAGATGAGATGAAAATTCATGAGGATTTTTTATGGAATATTTGAGAATTATTGGAGCAAATAACTACCAAAGGGGCCCCACCAGGTGGGAACAACCCGCCTGGGCGCGCCAGGGAGCCCAGGCGCGCCCTGGTAGGTTGTGCTCACCCAGGCCCACCTTCGGTGCCCATCTTCTGGTATATAGGTCATTTTGACCTAAAAAATAAGGAGAGACTTTCGGGATGGAGCGCCGCCGTCTCGAGGTGGAACTTGGGCAGGTGCACTTTTGCCCTCTGGCGGTGCGATTCCACTGGGGGAACTTCCCTCCCGGAGGGGGAAATCATCGTCATCATCATCACCAACAACTCTCCCATCTTGGGTAGGGCAATCTCCATCAACATATTCAACAACACCATCTCATCTCAAACCCTAATTCATCTCCTGAGTTCAATCTTGTTACCGGAACTATAGATTGGTGCTTGTGGGTGACTAGTAGTGTTGATTACATCTTCTAGTTGATTACTATATGGTTTATTTGGTGGGAGATTATATGTTCAGATCCAATATGCTATTTAATACTCCTCTGATCTTGAGCATGATAATCATTTGTGAGTAGTTACTTTTGTTCTTGAGGTCACGAGAGAAATCATGTTGCAAGTAATCATGTGAATTGATATGTGTTCGATATTTTGATAGTATGTATGTTGTGATTACTTGGTGGTGTCATGTGAACGTCGACTACATGACACTTCACCATATTTGGGCCTAAGGGAATGCATTGTGGAGTAGCAATTAGATGATGGGTTGCGAGAGTGACAGAAGCTTAAACCCCAGTTTATGCGCTATTCCGTAAGGGACCGATTGGATCCAAAAGTTTAATGTTATGGTTAGAATTTATTCTTAATACTTTTCTCATAGTTGCGGATGCTTGCGGGAGGGTTAATCATAAGTAGGAGGTTTGTTCAAGTAAGAACAACACTTAAGCACCGATCCACCAACATATCAAATTATCAAAGTAGCGAACACAAATCGAACCAACATGATGAAAGTGACTAGATGAAATTCCCGTGTACCCTCAAGAACGCTTTGCTTATCATAAGAGACCGTTTTGGCCTGTCCTTTGCCTAAAAAGGATTGGATTCCTTGCTGCACTTTTGTTACTACTATCGTTACTTGCTCGTTACAAATTATCTTGCTATCAAACTACTCTGCTACTTACAATTTCAGCACTTTCAGACATTACCTTGCTGAAAACCACTTGTCATCTCCTTCTGCTCCTCGTTGGGTTCGACACTCTTAATTATCGAAAGGAGCTACAATCTATCCCCTATACTTGTGGGTCATCAAGAACACTTGATGTATGTCTTGCGATGGGATATCTGTGGTGACAATGGGATGTTCTATTGATTCACTTGATGTATGTTTTGGCACTCAACTCACGGATTCCCGAGGTGACATTGGGGTAATCCATGCATAGGGGTTGATGTACGTTTTCATCCTACGTTCTCCGATAGAAACTTTGGAGTGATTCTTTGTTGCACGTTGAGGGATTGTTATATGATCCAATTATGGTATCATTGTTGAGAGAACTTGCACTAGTGAAATTATGAACCCTAGGCCTTGTTTTCAAGCAGTGCAATACCGTTTTTGCTCACTTTTGTTACTAGTTACCTCACTGTTTTTATTTATTCAGATTATAAAAATATATTTATACCATACATATTACACTTGTATCACCATCTCTTTACCGAACTAGTGCACCTATACAATTTACCATTGTATTGGGTGTGTTGGGGACACAAGAGACTCTTTGTTATTTGGTTGCAGAGTTGTTTGAGAGAGACCATCTTCATCCTACGCCTCCCACGGATTGTTAAACCTTAGGTCATCCACTTGAGGTAAATTTTCTACTGTCCTACAAAACTCTGCGCTTGGAGGCCCAACACGAGTCTAGAAGAGGAAGGTTGCATAGTAGACATCAAGCTCTTTTCTGGCGCCGTTGCCGGGGAGGTGAGTGCTTGAAGGTATATCTTTAGATCTTGCAATTGAATCATTTAGTTTCTTGTTTTATCACTAGTTTAGTTTATAAAAGAAAACTAAAAAAATGGAGTTAAGGTTGCCTCATATGCTTCATCTTTTTAATGTCTTTCGTGAAAATGATGGAAAGGAAATTGTGCTCAAGTGTTAGAAGAAGAAGTTAATAAAAATTTTGGCACTAAATCCTTGAATAGTGAGCATGATTGCAATGTTGTTAGTAAGATTTCTTTGAATATCCATGATGCTAATAATATGCAAAGCCACAAGCTTGGGGATGCTATGTTTGATGAAGATGATATTTTTTGTCCCCGAAGTTTTGATGAGCAAATTTATTATGATGAAAGCATGCCTCCTAGTTATGATGATTATTGTGATGACATGTATGCTATAAAGAATAATGATAAACATGAAAGTTGTCATCATGATTTTAATTTTCAATTGGATTATGCCTCACGTGATAGTTATTTTGTTGAGTTTGCTCCCACTACTATTGATGAGAATAAATTTGCTTATGTGGAGATTAATAAAATTTATATGCTTGTGGATCATGAAAAGAATGCTTTATGTGATAGTTATATTGTTGAATTCATTCATGATGCCACTGAAAATTATTATGAGAGAGGAACATATGCTTTTACATCTTGCAATAATATTAGTTTCCTCTCTATGTGTTGAAAATCTTGAAGTTATGCTTGTTTTGCCTTCCTATGCTAATTCATTCTTGTTACCATAAATTGTTTGCTCACAAAATCCCTATGCAGAGGAAGTGGGTTAGATTTAAATGTGCTAGTCATATGCTCCATGATGCTCTCTTTATGTTTCGGTTCTTATCTTTTATGTGAGCATCATTGAAATCATCATGCCTAGCTAAAAAGGCATTAAAGAAAAGCGCTTGTTGGGAGACAACCCAATATTTACCCCTATTGTTTTTGTGTGTTCACATGATTATGATATTGTATTAATCATGTTTTATATCTTTTGATTCAATAAAGTGCCAAGTAAGACCTTTGGGATAGTCTATGGTGATAGTTGATTTGATCTTGCTGAAGAACAGAAACTTTTGCGCCCAGTAAAATAATTTTCACTTTTTACAAAATCGTGATAAAATCCTGATTCGCTTATCAAAAGGTTGGTATACAAATTCCCATGTTGTCCTAATTTTTCAGAGTTTTTGGAGTAGCATAAGTATGGTAGTTGTCCAGATCATTATAGACTATTCTGTTTTTGACAGATTCTGCTTTTAACGCATAGTTTGCTTGTTTTAGTGTTTCCATAGCTTATACTCCCTCCGTTCCAAAATAGATGGTCCAACTTTGTACTAAAGTTAGTATAATGTTGAGTCATCTATTTTGGAACGGATGGAGTATTAAGTAATATAAATGGTGGAAATGATAGGGTACAACAGGAATTATGTGGAAACAATTATGAATCTTGTCTTGGCAGTACCAAAGTTAATGATTTGTCTTTATCATACTAACCTATCTCACGAAGTTCCCTTAAGTTTTGTGTGATTGAAGTTTTCAAGTTTTGCATGAGAAATCAATATGAGGATAATAAGAAGTGGCAAGACCCTAAGCTTGGGGATGCCCTAGGCACCCCAAGGTAATATTCAAGGAAGATCCAAACAACTAAGCTTGGGGATGCCCCAAAAGGCATCCCCTCTTTCGCCTTCAACATTATCGGTAACCTTACTTGGAGCTATATTTTTATTCGTCACATGATATGAATTTTGCTTGGAGCGTCATTTTATTTTATTTGTATTTGCTTGCTGTTATTGAGAGTAATGTTTTCCATCTTTTAGTTCAATAGAAAGGTCAAGTATAGCCTTTACCATGCTTATTCTGCAAGTCTATATGTTGTTGTTTTGCAAACATAAAGTTTTTTATCATTGTCTGAATATTGGTGAATGGTCAGAACATAGTAAGGTACAACAGATTATCTACAGTGGTAATTTTTCTGATTTTTTTGAGTTAGGGAAGTATGATTCCTCTTGCATTCTTTACAGACTGTTCTCTTTAGATAGATTGTTGTTATGTTTGCATTATTTGCATATGTTTGCGTGTTTAATGATCCTATTTGAGGATAGGAGTACTAAATATGCAGAGGCATTTAGTATGCAATGCCAAATTATAATTTTAGTGATTTTCTACTGTATAGAGTGATAAGGTTTTGCGTTGATTTATACTAACTTATCTCACGAGTTCTTGTTGAGTTTTGTCTGGATGAAGTTTTTAAGATTTAGGGAAACCGTGATATAAAAGGAATTAAGGAGACATAAAAGCTCAAACTTGGGGATGCCCAAGCCATCCCAAATTAATATTTCAAGAAGTCTCAAGCATCTAAGCTTGGGGATGCCCCGATTGGCATCCCACCTTTCTTCTTCAACAACTATCGGTCAATTTTGGTTGAGCCTAAGATTTTGCTTCTTCACATGATATGTGCTATCCTTGCAATGTCATTGTTTTTCTTGTTGTTTTAATAATATCCCAAAATCTGAAATTTTTAAATGAGAGAGAGAGAGAGTCTTCACATAGCTACATAATTATTCAACTACTCATTGATCTTCACTTTTATATTTCTTGGTAGTTTATCATTTACTCATGTGTTTCACTTATATCCTATGAGTAAATGGTTGAATGAATTGAATATCATAAATTTGAATTTATATATGTTTCATATGCTTGCCCCATGGGGAGTAATGACATGACATATAAGAAGTATAGGTGTTAAATTTATTGAAAGTTGGCAAACATAGTATTAGTCACTTGAAAAATTCATGAAAGAATATAGAAAGAAGAGAGATTTCACATATAAATATACTATCTTGGACATCTTCTATGGTTGTGAGCCCCATTAATTTTTTTCAAACTTGAGCAAATTTGTTGAAGTTGAAGAAGGAATACAACATAATGAGTTATGCTTGGGTATATTTGTATAGAATTTATATTGTTATGGATCCTCCAACATGTGGTGCTTGCTATTTAGAATCTTTTGCTAGCCTAAATTTCTATACTAAGCGGGAATACTGCTTGTGCATCCAAACTCCTTGAACCAAGTTTCTTCCATGAGTGTCCACCATATCTACCTATATGCGACATCTACCTGCTGTTCCAAGTAAATTTGCATGTGCCAAACTCTAAACCTTCAAATAATAATCTGTTTTGTATGACTGAATTGCTCATGTAGCGACTAAGGGTTGTCAGTATCTTCCATGCTAGGTGAGTTTTTCTCACGATGAGTGTTGATTCACTTGTCATTCACGAGAAAAGTGGCTGGTACTCTGGATGCCCAGTTCCATGCTCTAAATCAAATCAAAATATAATCATCAAACAAAACTCCCCCAGGATTGTTGTTGGTATGGACAGTACCCGTTGTTTCAGATCAGTTGTGGAGTGTGATTGTTGGTGGAGGGGGAGTAAAAACTTTACCATTCTATTTGGGAACCACCTATAATGTGTCTAGCATGGAAGATAGTGAGAACTCTCGGTCGTTACATTGACAATGAAAGCATGGCTCTCAAAATTATTTTCATCTCTGTTTTACAAGCTTCGAGCTCTGGCACCTCTGCAAATCCCTGCTTTCCTCTACGAAGGGCCTATCTTTTACTTTCATGCAAGAGTCAGTAGTATTCCTTCTCATTCCGACCTACTCTTTAGTTGGCAAGCATCATGCGATGGGGAAACATCCAAGCATATATTTCCATTCAAATATATTTGATAATAAATCATTATTGTTGAAAATTATCTATATGATAAATAAGTTGGGAGGTGAAACATTAAGCCCCTATCTCCCTCTGTGTTTGATGAATGCTATTTGTTCTAAAAATATGCTTTGACTGTTAGCAATCATCGAAGACTATATGATAGTTGAGTATGTGGAATTTGCTAAATCAAAGTGCTACCTCTTGAGCACTGCATTGGATTTCCCCGAAGAGGAAAGGATGATGTAGCAAAGTAGCATAAGTATTTCCCTCAGTTTTTGAGAACCAAGGTATCAATCCAGTAGGAGGCTACGCGCCAGTCCCTCGTACCTACACAAAACAAATAGCTCAATGCAACCAACGCGGTTAGGGGTTGTCAATCCCTTCACGGTCACTTACGAGAGTGAGATCTGATAGAGATGATAGATAATATTTTTGGTATTTTTGATATAAAGAGGCAAGGTAAAATAAAAGGCAAAGTAAAAAAGCAAAGCAATAATAAAGTGATTGGAGATTGATATGCTGAGAATAGACCCAGGGGCCATAGGTTTCACTAGTGGCTTCTCTCAAGCGCATAAGTGTTCTACGATGGGTGAACAAATTACTGTTGAGCAATTGACAGAATTGAGCATAGTTATGAGAATATCTAGGTATGATCATGTATATAGGCATCACGTCCGAGACAAGTAGACCGACTCCTGCCCGCATCTACTACTATTACTCCACTCATCGACCGCTATCCAGCATGCATCTAGAGTATTAAGTAAAAACAGAGTAACGCCTTAAGCAAGATGACATGATGTAGAGGGATAGTTTCATGCAATATGATAAAAACCCCATCTTGTTATCCTCGATGGCAACAATACAATACGTGCCTTGCTGCCCCTCCTGTCACTGGGAAAGGGTACCGCAAGATTGAACCCAAAGCTAAGCACTTCTCCCACTGCAAGAAGAACCAATCTAGTAGGCCAAACCAAATTGATAATTCGAAGAGACTTGCAAAGATAACCAATCATACATAAAAGAATTCAAAGAAGATTCCAATATTATTCATAGATAGACTTGATCATAAACCCACAATTCATTGATCTCAACAAACACACCGCAAAAAGAAGATTACATCGAATAGATCTCCATGAGAGAGTGGGAGAACATTGTATTGAGATCCAAAAAGAGAGAAGAAGCCATCTAGCTACTAACTATGGACCCGAAGGTCTGAGGTAAACTACTCACACTTCATCGGAGGGGCTATGATGACGTAGAAGCACTCCGTGATGATGGCCCCCTCCGACGGAGCTCCGGAACACGCCCCAAGATGGGATCTCGTGGGTACAGAATGTTGCGGCGGTGGAATTAGGTTTTTGGCTCCGTATCTGATCATTTGGGGGTACGTAGGTATATATAGGAGGAAGGAGTATGTCAGTGGAGCTTCAAGGGGCCCACGAGGCAGGGGGCGCACCCTAGGGGGCGCGCCCTCCACCCTCGTGACCGCCTCGTGGCTTTCTTGATGGAGGGTCCAAGTCTCCTGGATCATATTTGTTGAGAAAATCACGTTCCCGAAGGTTTCATTCCGTTTGGGCTCCGTTTGATATTCGGTTTCTTCGAAACACTGAAATAGGCAAAAAAAACATCAATTCTGGGCTGGGCGTCCGGTCAATAGGTTAGTCCCAAAAATAATATAAAAGTGGTTAATAAAGCCCATTATAGTTCAAAACAGTAGATAATATAGCATGGAGGAATAAAAAATTATAGATACGTTGGAGACGTATCAGGCATCCCCAAGCTTAATTCCTGCTCGTCCTCGAGTAGGTAAATGATAAAAAGAGAGTTTTTGATGTGGAGTGCTACTTGGCATAATTTCAATGTAATTCTTCTTAATTGTGGTATGAATATTCAGATCCGAAAGATTCAAGACAACATTTTAAATTGACATCAAAAAAATAATACTTCAAGCATACTAACAAAGCAATTATGTCTTCTCAAAATAACGTGGCCAAAGAAAGTTATCCCTACAAAATCATATAGTCTGGCTATGCTCTATCTTCACCACACAAAGTATTAAATCATGCACAACCCGAATGACAAGCCAAGCAATTGTTTCATACTTTTGTCATTTTCAAAACTTTTTCGATCTTCATGCAATACATGAGCATGAGCCATGGATTTAGCACTATATGTGGAATAGAATGGTGGTTGTGGAGAAGACAAAAAAGGGAGAAGATAGTCTCACATTAAATAGGCATATCAACGGGCTATGGAGATGCCTATCAATAGATATCAACGTGAGTGAGTAGGGATTGCCATGCAACGGATGCACTAGAGCTATAAGTATATGAAAGCTCAACAAAAGAAACTAAGTGGGTGTGCATCCAACTCGCTTGCTCATGAAGACCTAGCGCATTTTGAGGAAGCCCATCATTGGAATATACAAGCCAAGTTCTATAATCAAAAATTCCCACTAGTATATGAAAGTGACAAAATGAGAGACTCTCTATCATGAAGATCATGGTGCTACTTTGAAGCACAAGTGTGGTAAAAGGATATTAAAATTGTCCCTTCTCTCTTTTTCTCTAATTTTTTTTCTGTTTTTTCTTTCTTTTTTTGGGCCTTTCCCTTTTTTTATGGCCTCTTTTACTTTTTTTCGTGCGGAGTCTCATCCCGACTTGTGGGGGAATCATAGTCTCCATCATCCTTTCCTCACTTGGGACAATGCTCTAAAAATGATGATCATCACACTTTAATTTTTCTTACAACTCAACAATTACAACTCGAAACTTAGAAAAAAATATGACTCTATGTGAATGCGTCCGGCGGTGTACCGGGATATGCAATGAATCAAGAGTGACATGTATGAAAGAATTATGAACGGTGGCTTTGCCACGAATACGATGTCAACTACATGATCATGCTAGCAATATGACAATGATGGAGCGTGTCATAATAAATGGAACGGTGGAAAGTTGCATGGCAATATATCTTGGAATGGCTATGGAAATGCCATGATAGGTAGGTATGGTGGCTGTTTTGAGGAAGGTATATGGTGGGTGTATGATACCGGCGAAAGGTGCGCGGTATTAGAGGGGCTAGCAATGGTGGAAGGAAGAAAAGTGCGTATAATCCATGGACTCAACATTAGTCATAAAGAACTCATATACTTATTGCAAAAATCTAGAAGTTATCAAAGCAAAGTATTACGCGCATGCTCCTAGGGGGATAGATTGGTAGGAAAAGACCATCGCTCGTCCCCGACCGCCACTCATAAGGAAGAAAATCAATAAATAAATCATGCTCCGACTTCATCACATAATGGTTCACCATACGTGCATGCTACGGGAATCACAAACTTTAACGCAAGTATTTCTCAAATTCACAGCTAATCAACTAGCATGACTCTAATATCACCATCTTCATATCTCAAAACAATTATCAAGCATCAAACTTTTCTTAGTATTCAACGCACTCAAAAGAAAGTTTTACAAATCTTGAATACCAAGCATATCATTATTATTATTAAGCAAATTACCATGCTATTTAAGACTCAAAATAATCTAAGTGAAGCATGAGAGATCAATAGTTTCTATAAAACAAATCCACCACCGTGCTCTAAAAGATATAAGTGAAGTACTAGAGCAAAACTATATAGCTCAAAAGATATAAGTGAAGCACATAGAGTATTCTATCAAATTCCAATTCATGTATGACTCTCTCAAAAGGTGTGTACAACAAGGATGATTGTGGCACACTAACAAACAAAGACACAAATAATACAAGACGCTCCAAGCAAAACACATATCATGTGGTGAATAAAAATATAGCTCCAAGTAAAATTACCGATGGAAGTAGACGAAAGAGGGGATGCCTTCCGGGGCATCCCCAAGCTTTGACTTTTTGGTGTCCTTGGATTATCTTGGGGGTGCCATGGGAATCCACAAGCTTAGGCTCTTGCCACTCCTTGTTCCATAATCCATCAAAAGATTTCACCCAAAACTTGAAAACTTCACAACACAAAACTCAACAGAAATCTCGTGAGCTCCGTTAGCGAAAGAAAACAAAAGACCACTTCAAGGTACTGTAATGAACTCATTATTTAGTTGTATTGGTGTTAAACATACTGTGTTCCAACTTCACTATGGATTATAAACTATTTTACTAGCCATAGATTCATCAAAACAAGCAAACAACACACGAAAAACAGAATCTGTCAAAAACAGAATAGTCTGTAGTAATCTGTAACTAACGCAAACTTCTGTAACTCCCAAAAATCTACCAAAACAGGAAGACCTAGAAAAATTGTTTATTGATCATTAGCAATTGGAATCAGTATTTTATCGCGTCCTGGTGATTTTTAACAATTGTTTTCGTGAAATTTCGGCAGTCAACTTTTCAAGATGAGCGATTTGAGATCTTATACCATCAAATTCTTTAGACATATCATCGAGCTCTTTGTTCATATAACTCATAAAACTTTTTTGTTCCTTGAGCTCGTTTCTGAAGAAATTATTATGCTCAAATTGCAAAACCATAAACTTCCTGACGTTGTTTTCAATCTCTTCTGGTTTTTTAAGGTGTAGATCACCAATTCTAGGAAGAGCCATCACGACAAACAAGCAATCCAACACACGAGCAAACAGAAGGCAAGCGAGAAAAAGGCAAACGGAAAAGAGAGGGCGAATAAAACGGCAAGGGCGAAGTGGGGGAGTGGAAAACGAGAGGCAAATGGCAAATAATGTAGTGCGAGAGATAGGGATTTTGATGGGTACTTGGTATGTTGACTTTTGCATAGACTCCCCGGCAACAGCGCCAGAAATTCTTCTTGCTACCTCTTGAGCACTGCGTTGGATTTCCCTGAAGAGGAAAGGATGATGCACCAAAGTAGCTTAAGTATTTCCCTCAGTTTTTGAGAACCAAGGTATCAATCCAGTAGGAGGCTACGCGCCAGTCCCTCGTACCTACACAAAACAAATAGCTCAACGCAACCAACGTGATTAGAGGTTGTAAATCCCTTCACGATCACTTACGAGAGTGAGATTTGATAGAGATGATAGATAATATTTTTGGTATTTTTTAAATAAATAGGCAAGGTAAAATAAAAGGCAAAGTAAAAAAGCAAAGCAATAATAAAGTGATACGAGATTGTTATGATGACAATACACCCGGGGGCCATAGGTTTCACTAGTGGCTTCTCTCAAGAGCATAAGTATTCTATGGTGGGTGAACAAATTACTGTTGAGCAATTGACAGAATTGAGCATAGTTATGAGAATATCTAGGTATGATCATGTATATAGGCATCACGCCCGAGACAAGTAGACCGACTCATGCCTGCATCTACTACTATTACTCCACTCATCGACCGCTATCCAGCATGCATCTAGAGTATTAAGTAAAAACAGAGTAATGCCTTAAGCAAGATGACATGATGTAGAGGGATAGTTTCATGCAATATGATAAAACCCCATCTTGTTATCCTCGATGGCAACAGTACAATACATGCCTTGCTGCCCCTCCTGTCACTGGGAAAGGGCACCGCAAGATTGAACCCAAAGCTAAGCACTTCTCCCATTGCAAGAAGAACCAATCTAGAAGGCCAAACCAAATTGATAATTCGAAGAGACTTGCAAAGATAACCAATCATACATAAAAAAATTTAGAGAAGATTCCAATATTATTCATAGATAGACTTGATCATAAACCCACAATTCATCGGTCTCAACAAACACACCACAAAAAGAATATTAAATCGGATAGATCTCCACGAGAGAGGGGAGAACATTGTATTGAGATCCAAAAAGAGATAAGAAGCCATCTAGCTACTAACTATGGACCCGAAGGTCTGAGGTAAACTACTCACACTTCATCGGAGGGGCTATGATAATGTAGAAGCCCTCCGTGATGATGGCCCCCTCCGGCGAAACTCTCAATGAAAGCACCAATGTCGGTGTCAAATCCGGCGGATCTCGGGTAGGGGGTCCCGAACTGTGCGTCTAGGTCGGATGGTAACAGGAGATAAGGGACACGAAGTTTACCCAGGTTCGGGCCCTCTCGTTGGAGGTAAAACCCTACTCCTGCTTGATTAATATTGATGATATGGGTAGTACAAGAGTAGATCTACCACGAGATCAAGGAGGCTAAACCCTAGAAGCTAGCCTATGGTATGATTGTTGTGTATGGATTTGATTGTCCTACGGACTACAACCCTCCGGTTTATGTAGACACCGGATAGGGTTAGGGTTACACGGAGTCGGTTATAATGGTAGAAGATCTTTAATATCCGCACCGCCTAGCTTGCCTTCCACGCCAAGGAAAGTTCCATCCGGATACGGGACGAAGTCTTCAATCTTGTATCTTCATAGTCCAGGAGTCCGGCGAAGGTATAGTCCGGCCACCCGAACACCCCCTAATCCAGGACTCCCTCAGTAGCCCCTGAACCAGGCTTCAATGACGACGAGTCCGGCGCGCAGATTGTCTTCAGCATTGCAAGGCGGGTTCCTCCTCCAAGTCCTTCATAGAAGATTTATAAACACCAAGAATAGTGTCCGGCTCTGCAAAACAAGTTTCCACATATTGCCATAGAGAGAATAATATTAACACAAATCAAATCTGCTGACGTATTCCGCAGTGTATGATCACACTACGGCCAAGTCCTTTTACTCGAATCGTTTTTATTTTTCCACCTCAGCACGTTTTGTGAGGCGGTTTCCTTGGCACGTCTTGTCAAAGCAGAGATTGTGTGCCCTTTTTACAGGATTCTCATCAATACGGACGTGGGTAACCCAATCGTGCCTGTTAGCACGTTTCCTCGATTTAAGGCGAGTCTCAAACGGTTACGGGGAGGGCTCTTGATATTCGACCTCTTATAAAGAGACCAAGGCCTTACTCCCCTTTTCAATCACAAGCAAGTTTGCCCGTCACCTCGAGTTCCAACACCCTAGGCTCCAGATTCTAGGCGCTTCGGACCTTCGACAATGTCCGGCTCTGACCTTCAAGGCCAATGGGCGCCCTCCTCCGTCACGGAGGAGGACGTACTAAAGTTGAGGGAGGCTAAGTTCCTGATCGGCGAAATTTCACATAGGTTACCTGCTCAAGGGCAGGTTCTTCCCAGTCCCCAGCCTGGTGAGAGCGTGGTGTTCATATCTCACTTCCTTCGGGGGTTAGGCTTCCCAATGGATCCCTTTGTGAGGGGGCTGTTGTTCTATTATGGGCTGGAATTTCACGACTTAGCTCCGGAGTCCATCCTCCATATTTCCTCATTTATCGTCGTGTGTGAAGCGTTCCTCCATGTTACCCCTCACTTCGGATTATGGCTCAAGACCTTTAAAGTGGAGCCGAAGACGATCGAGGGATGGCACGCAGAGTGCGGAGGCGCTGTCATAAGCAAAAATGCCGATGCTCCATGGCCCGAGGGCTCTCTTCAATAGGAGCTAGGCTTGTGGCAACGGGAGTGGTTTTATATCACCGCTCCTCGGGGCTCCAAGTGGGTGGCGCCTCCTGCCTTTCGCTCGGGTCCCCCACCACGGCTAGCGTCATGGGTCAACATAGAGTTAGATTGGGGTTTTCCCAAAGATGTACCTCTGTTGCAGGGCCGTATTAAGGATCTCTTGGAAGGAGACCTCAGCCTGGTCAAGGTGACGCAGGTCATGTTGATTCGCTAAATATTGCCCGGCAAACGTCGCTCCCTTCGCCTATGGGAGTTCAATCCAGAGGGACCGCGGCTCTCCAGAATTTCATGGGCGCAACACCCGTGGAGATGTATAAACTGTTCTTCAGATCGCAAGAAGCGTGTCCGGATTTAACCGAGGACGCAGGCCTAAGCTGCAATCGCCCGGATACTCAAGTAAGTAACCTTGTGCCCGGACCTTCTATCCGTATGATAATCTTGCCCCTAAAAGAGTCGTCCTTTTAAGCAGGAATGGATAGCGAAGGCAAAGCTGATTAGGTGTCCGGAATGAGAGAAATCATTGATTTTATATCAGAGAAGATTAACCGAAATTTTACCTTGTAGCTCGGACCTCAACCCTTCCCAGCGGAGCTCATCTTCGGGGGATCTTCTTCCGGAGATGATGGAGAGCGGGACGCCTCCACCTGCCATGCCGCCTAGCGAGGCGGGCGACCCTGAGGTGTCGCCGCGGAGGGTTTCTCCGAGTCCGGCAGGGGCGGAAGACGGCTATGCGGCCCCCCGAGATACTCCGGTGCCGTATGGTGCTCGGCCGGAGGAGTTAAAGATTCTACTGGGGCGAGCTTCTATCTCGGAGGAACACCGTGCGTTGATGGGCGCGGTGATTGAAAGGGTCTCATCCGCAGAGAGCAGATTGCATGAAGCCGTTAAAAGTTTACTGACGGGTTTTGAGGTACGTTAGATAATGTACACTTTTATCAATTGCGCATAAATAAGATGCGCCCCTGTGTAGATAGTAGCCCCTGAGACTCTGCGCGTCGTCAAGGAATGACGATACGCAGAGGATCATAGTCCCAGGTCTAAGATGTCGCCTTTGAATGTAGGCGGCAGGGTGTCCGGAATCAAGCCGAACTGATGATTTTGCCGTACTAAAGCGGCAACTGGACGTTGCCGATGCCGACATCGCGCTTGTCAACAAGCGACTTGATGAGGCTCAAGGTAGGTAACTCCTCGGGCGGCATTTAGGTAAGAAAGGTTTAATGCCAGTGTCTTACGGTGTATATGCTTGACGCAGATGGTGCGGCCGCTGTGGAGAGTCTTAGGGCAGAACTTGCCCGAGCTAAAGAACAAGCCAGAAAAAGTGATGCGGCTGCCCGGGAAGCCTTTGAAGAGCTGAGAGCCAAACAGGCTACTCACTACCAAAGCAAGGAAGAGATGGCCGAGATGGCCGAAAAGTTAAAGAGCGCCGCAGACCATTGCAGGCTTCTTGAGAAAGAAGACCAGGCGAAACAGGCGGACCTAGAGAAGGCTGTTGCCGATGCCAAGGATGCGCGCTCTGCGATGAGAGCTGCGAAGGAGGAGCTGCGTCAGGCCGAACAAATTGTGGCTCGAAAGCCCTTTATGCTGCGAAGGAAATTTTGTGATCTGAAGTTTGCTCCGTTGGACCGGATGTGGAGTGTGGAGGATACCTATCTGGATTTGGCAGCGAGTGCTGCTGATGCGACCGAACACTTTCGAGATAAAGAAGATCACGAAGTGGAAAAACTTTTCTGGTCGCAGTTTCACAATCCAGAGCGTCCACTCTCAATGGACGATAGTTTGGCTCAATGGGCCGAACTGAATAGGTTGTCCGGACTCGCCATGAAGTATGTCATGAGTCATTTGTGGCTGGTGATATCGGAGCCGAAGAGTTATTTCAGCTTGGTGCAACAATTCCTTGAAGCGGTGCCGCGCATTAATGCAATGAAGAGGTCAGCATGTATAGAGGGCGCAAGGATGGCTCTTGCCCGTGTCAAGACATACTGGGCAGAGATGGAGACCACAATTGTTGCGTCCCGAGATTTGGAAAAAAGCCGAGTGTCCTCCGAGTACTATTTTCAGGAAGCCCTTGAAGGCGCTCGTGTAATAGAGACGCAGTGCTCGAAAGATGCTATGTTATTATAGCATATGTAATGATAGATGAATGTTTTGATAAACTGCAGTGGCCTTTTTATACTTGTACCTTCAAGTATTGGGAACACCTCCTGTGCGGCCGTTTTAGGATATACAAAATCTGAAAGATGGCAGTCGTTGGCTTCAGCCCCCACGAACATAGTGCGGGGGTGCTCGCAGAAGACGCATTTTCACACTTAACCCAACGTCTTGGTCCTACAAAGGAGGTGATAGCGCAGCGGGCCAGGCAACCGGGCTATAATGCTTAAACACTTTCACTTAGCCATAGGAGCTTGACAGTGGGACTATTTAAGTAGCCCATTAGTGGCGACTGCGCTCGCCCGAGTTCGGGGCGCGTATATGCCTGACCGGGAAGCGGCCCTTCGTTAAAGCGGAGGAATCCGATAGATTCCGATAGGTCATCGAGTGGCTGACCAGTCTCACGCTACATCATGACAGTCAGTTTTCGGCTTTCTCTACTGAGGTGCTCGCCCGGCCGAACCGGGGCACAATCACAGTAGTTCTCCTGGTGCTACCTTAGCCGCTAAAGCGAAACGTAAGGTAGCCGAACTCAGGAGCCGGGCAACCCAACATTTGACCAAAGACATGATTCGGAGCTGATGCATATAATGCCAAAACTCGCGATGCCGAACACTCCCTAAGGTGTTCGGTCTTTATAGGTGCGGGCAAAACAGCACTCCTTATTAAAAAGCCCCTAGTGTCCAGGTACGCGGAAAAATTCTGACGTGGCCACATGCTAAGACGCCAGCCTCCTCCTTAGTTATATCGAAAAGAACCAGGGGATGTGTAGCAACAAGAGACAGTAAAAAAGGTTTACGCAGGATCTTAATCTAAAAAGAATCCTTTAGGACGGGTCCCTACTGCACGTCTGCGCCTGTGTCTCCGTTGTGCCGTATCCTGGACAGGCGTCGCACGACGTTCATCTGTAAGAGAGAGGAACTGAGTTGAAAAACGGGTCGTGCCGAACAAAATTTTGAAATAAACAAAGCATAAAATAAAATATATAGGGTTGAGCTTTATCGTCTCTGCATGTAGCCCCTAGTTCGGGGGTATATGGCCACTAAGCCTGTATAAATGATAATTTTGTGCCGAACTCGCCTATCCGCGTTCGTGGTCTTTTAATGACCTATTTCGAAGTTGTTTGGCCGGTGAGGCCATTTTACCGTGGGGCTGACGAGGCGGCCGCACAGTCCTCTGCTTGGGGGAGGCGCACTTTAGTGCTTCCCCTTTAAAGAGATGATGCCTCGTGGACCGAGCATCTTAAGCGTGAGGGATGCATAATGTGGTATCGCGTTAAAGCGAGCGAAAGCTTCACGTCCCAGTAGTGCTTGATAGCTTTTCGCAGCGGAAGTTATTGGCAAAGCCGAATATAACTTCGAGCCAGAGAAAACCCATACAATGGGTGTCCGGACCAGGTGTTACCCCTTGGAAGGAGGTTTTGCTGCGGCGGATGCTTGCTTGGTTTATCCCCATGTCATGGATTGTATCCTGATATATCAGGTTTAGTCCACTGCCGCCGTCCATAAGGACACTTGAAAACTGGAGCCCACCAATGATTGGATCAAGTATCAAGGCAGTCCAGCCTACATCCTTGATACTTCTAGAATAATCTAGCTGATCGAAGATGATTGGTTTTGACAACCAGTGGCGGGACCCTTTGGGGATAGGTCGTGTGATGCGTGCCTTTATGGACGCCGCACGTTTTGTTATGTGAAGTAAGTTCACTGTTTTTACTTCTTGTGGGAAGTTCTTTTGTTTCCTGGTGCCCTGCTTTTGGGGTTCGTCCTCGTCTTCGCTTCGTGTGTCGAGCCCCTTGTGTTCGGCATTGAGTCTGCCGGATTGTTTGAAAACCCAACAATTTCTGTGGGTATGATTGGCGGGCTTCCCGAGAGTACTGTGAATCTGACATATCCCGTCCAAGATTTTATTTAAATTGGATGGATCATCCCTATTATCCTGGAGGGGCGGTTTCGTCTGATTTTGTTGTGAGCCTTTGAATCCGGCATTAACTGTCGTGCTCTTTGGACTTATTTCCTTAGTCCGACGACGGTCTTTGTTGCGTCGCGGTTTTCCGTTTCCATCCCGAATTTTGGATGTACTTGGGTCGCTGGGGCTGCATCTTGCCAGCCAGCTGTCCTCTCTTGCACAAAAGCGGGTCATGAGGCTTGTTAGTGCGGCCATTGTTCTTGGCTTTTCTTGGCCGAGGTGTCTGGCGAGCCATTCGTCTCGGACGTTGTGCCTGAAGGCTGCTAAGGCTTCAGCGTCCGGACAGTCGACTATCTGATTCTTTTTAGTGAGGAATCTATTCCAGAACTGCCGAGCTGATTCTCCAGGCTGTTGAGTTATGTGACTAAGATCGTCTGCGTCCGGAGGGCGTACATAGGTCCCTTGAAAATTTGCTCGGAAAGCATCCTCGAGCTCTTCCCAACTTCCAATTGTGTTTTCGGGAAGGCTTTTAAGCCAATGCCGGGCTGGCCCTTTAAGCTTAAGTGGTAAGTATTTGATGGCGTGAAGATCATCTCCTCTGGCCATATGTATATGGAGGATATAATCCTCGATCCAGACTCCAGGGTCTGTTGTTCCATCATATGCCTCTATGTTTACGGGTTTGAATCCCTCTGGAAACTCATAGTCCAGAACCTCATCGGGGAAACATAGGGGGTGTGCGGCGCCCCTGTATTTGGGTGTGCCAGATTCTGATGATGGCTTTACTGTATTGCTTACGAAAGCTTGCTTTCTTGGCCCATAAATGGACCTAACTGGGCCATGGTGCGAATCCGTAAGTGGGTCGCATGCCGATTTAAGTGCGGCGCCGCTTGCCACTTTTTGGGGTCGTCTATCCGACCGTGTGGCTTTCTTATTTTTTGAATGTGAGGGCTCTAGGACCTCTTCATCGAATTCAGGCAGTAGCTTTCTTTTCGGATAGCTTTGAGTGCGGCGACCGTCGCCGTATGTATCTGCAGTGTTGATTACTTTACTCCATCTAATCCGGAGTGCATCTTCCGCTATTTTTAGCTTCCGCTTCTGCTTTTTCAGACTGCGTGCAGTTGCAACGAGCCTTTTGTGGAGACTCCTTTGCTCCATCGATTTGTCCGGCGTAATGTCGTCCGAAATGCCTTTTCGTCGGGGGAGAGATGTTTGGTTTCTCTATCTGTGTTGCCCTGTTCGGGCGGTAGCTCTAAGGCCTGCTCGTCGTCTACTGACTCATCCTGCTCTATGGTTGGGTTTTTGTCGAGGCCGGGCTTGGGTCAACGTTTATGCCGACGCTTTGATTGCTTTCCGGGGGGTCGATCTCCCGTTCTATCCCCTTTTTCCTTGTTGTTACTTCCTTTAGGGGTATCCACCATGTACACATCGTGAGATGGGGTGGCTGTCCAGTGCCCTATGGGCGCTGATTCATCGTTTTCTTCTGCATCGTCATCCATGCTGTCGATGTCTGCGGAGTCGCAGTTGAGCACGTCGTTTAAATTGTCGACGGTGGCTACAAAGTGGGTGGTGGGTGGGTTATGAATTTCTTCGCCGTTCGTATCCCATCCTTGCTGACCGTAGTCCGGCCAGGGCTCTCCTGATAAAGAGAGAGACTTGAGAGAATTCAGGATATCGCCGAAAGGCGAGTGCTGAAAGATGTCCGCGGCGGTGAACTCCGTTACCGGCGCCCAATCGGATTCGATTGGCAGGGGCGCGGGGGGTTCGGAGTCCGGAGAAGAGTCCGGATCCTCGAGTCATGAGTCACGCGGAGTGCAGGGCTGGTGTTCGGCTCAATCGTCTTTGAGATTGCAGCCCCCGAGGTGACGTCCAACCGCTCATCCTCGATCGGCGCTACAGGCTCCGAGTTAAAGGTCGGAACCGGTGCGTGTGCGGCCTCCAGGACACCGTTCGGAGGCAAAGCTAGATCATGCCCCTCGAGATAGTGCGGCGTGCTTGGCCATGACTCGAACCCATCAAAGATCAAGTCTCCGCGGATATCAGCCGTGTAGTTTAAGCTTCCAAACCTGACTTGATGGCCAGGGGCGTAGCTTTCGATCTGCTCCAGGTGGCCAAGCGAATTGGCCTGCAGAGCGAAGCCACCGAAGACGAAGATCTGTCCGGGGGGAAAAGTCTCACCCTGGACCTCATCGTTGTTGATGATCAAAGGAGCCATCGGGCCTAAAGGCGACGACACAGAGGAACTCTCAATGAAAGCACCAATGTTGGTGTCAAAACCGGCGGATCTCGGGTAGGGGGTCCCAAACTGTGCGTCTAGGTCGGATGGTAACAGGAGATAAGGGACACGAAGTTCACCCAGGTTCGGGCCCTCTCGATGGAGGTAAAACCCTACTCCTGCTTGATTAATATTGATGATATGGGTAGTACAAGAGTAGATCTACCACGAGATCAAGGAGGCTAAACCCTAGAAGCTAGCCTATGGTATGATTGTTGTGTATGGAGTTGATTGTCCTACGGACTACAACCCTCCGGTTTATATAGACACCGGATAGGGTTAGGGTTACACGGAGACGGTTACAATGGTAGGAGATCTTGAATATCCGCACCACCTAGCTTGCCTTCCACGCCA
The DNA here is from genome assembly GCA_032464435.1 of Aegilops umbellulata. Classification (NCBI taxonomy): domain Eukaryota; kingdom Viridiplantae; phylum Streptophyta; class Magnoliopsida; order Poales; family Poaceae; genus Aegilops; species Aegilops umbellulata. The sequence goes on from CP136057.1 coordinate 64,726,173, forward strand.
AGGAAAGTTCCATCTGGACATGGGACGAAGTCTTCAATCTTGTATCTTCATAGTCCAGGAGTCCGGCGAAGGTATAGTCCGGCCACCCGAACACCCCCTAATCCAGGACTCCCTCACTCATGGATCATATTTGTTGAGAAAATCACGCTCCTGAAGGTTTCATTCCATTTGGACTCCATTTGATATTTTGTTTCTTCGAAACACTAAAATAGGCAAAAAACATCAATTCTGGGTTGGGCCTCCGGTTAATAGGTTAGTCCCAAAAATAATATAAAAGTGGAAAATAAAGCCCAATATAGTCCAAAACAGTAGATAATATAGCATGGAGCAATCAAAATTATAGATACGTTGGAGACGTATCACAAAGCTCTTATATAGACCCTTCCTGAAAATAAGATGAATTGCAATTGTTTGATGACTAAGAACATGGTTTGTTAGTTTTCAAGAAACTTTATGGTCTATACTTTAACTTGTGAATAGCTTGCTACTTGATCATGAGAAGTTTTATTAGATGAGCTACTACTTATGATATATAATGATGCTAGAAAAAGTGATTGAAATTATCATTGATCAAACTTGTGCACTTGCGCTCATTCACACTTCATAAATTATTTCTTTTATCATTTACCTACTCGAGGACGAGAACAGGAATTAAGCATGGGGATGCTGATACGTCTCCAACGTATCTATAATTTATGAAGTATTCATGCCATGTTTACAACAATTTTATATGATTTTTGTATGATTTGACTAGGACTAACCCGGACTGATGCTGTTTTCAGCAGAACTACCGTGGTGTCGTTTTTTGTGCAGAAATAAAACTTCTCGGAATGGGCTGAAAATTTATGGTGTTTTTTATGGACCAAAAGAGACCCCCGTAGCATCGGAGTTGGGCTAGAAGAGTCCCCAGGCGACGACAAGGTAGGGGGCGTGCCTTACCCCCCGGGAGGGTGCTCCTACCTTGTCGTTGCCTCGTGAACCCCCTTGACGTGAGACCAACGCCAGAAATTCCTATAAATACCAAAACCACCAAAAGAAACCTGGATTGGGAGATCCGCCACCGCAAGCCTCTGAGTTCACGAAAAACCAATCTAATCCCGTTACGGCACCCTGCCGGAGGGGGGAATCATCACCGGAGGCCATCTTCATCATCCCGACAGTCTACATGATGAGGAGGGAGTAGTTCACCCTCGGGGCTAAGGGTATGTACCAGTAGCTATGTGTTTGATCTCCCTCCCTCGTGTTCTTGATTTGGCACGATCTTGATGTACCGCGAGCTTTGTTATTATAGTTGGATCTTATGGTGTTCTTCCCTCTCTACTTTCTTGTGATGAATTGAGTCTTGCTCTTTGAGGTTTTGTTATGTTGGATTGAGTATTGGATTTGAGAACACTTGATGTATGTTTTGCGATGGGATATCTATGGTGACAATGGGATGTTCTATTGATTCACTTGATGTATTTTTGGCACTCAACTCGCAGATTCCCAAGGTGGCATTGGGGTAATCTATGCATAGGGGTTGATGCACATTTTCGTCCTACATTCTCCGATCGAAACTTTGGAGTGATTCTTTGTTGCACGTTGAGGGATTGTTATATGATCCAATTATGATTTCATTGCTGAGAGAACTTGTACTAGTGAAAGTATGAACCCTAGGCCTTGTTTTCAAGCATTGCAATACCGTTTTTGCTCACTTTTGTTACTTGTTACCTTGCTGTTTTTTTATTCAGATTATAAAAATATATTTCTACCATCCATATTACACTTGTATCACCATATGTTCGCCGAATTAGTGCACCTATACAATTTACCATTGTATTGGGTGTGTTGGGGACACAAGAGACTATTTGTTATTTGGTTATAGGATTGTTTGAGAGAGACCATCTTCATCCTACGCCTCCCACAGATTGATAAACCTTAGGTCATCCACTTGAGGGAAATTTGCTACTGTCCTACAGAACTCTGCGCTTGGAGGCCCAACACAAGTCTACAAGAAGAAGGTTGCGTTGTAGACATTACTTCATCATAGTCAAGAATAGTTAACTATCGCAAACACGAGAGGGCGATGTAGATGACGATTTTTTAGGGGGTGGTACTTGTGAGCTGCGTTGGGATTTTCCCCGAAGAGGAAGGGTGAAGTAATATAGTAGCTGATAAATATTTCCCTCAGTGAGAACCAAGGTTTGTAGAATGAATAGGAGAACCACGCAAATCGTAGTGAACAGTACCTGCACACACAAGAGCAAATATACTTGCACCCAACGCGGGCAAGAGGGTTGTCAATCCACTTGAACTCATTACTTGTAAGGATTAAATATGGTAGTGGTAGATAGATAAATTGCAAAACAAAGGAAAGTACATAAACTCAACCAAGGTATTTTTGGTTTTAGTAATATGATAAAGATAGACCCGGGGGCATAGTTTTCACTAGAGGCTTCTCTCTCGAATATATAGCATATGGTGGGTAGACAAATTATTGTTGGGCAATTGGTAGAAAAAGCACATAGTTATGACGTTATTCATGGCAATGATCATGTATATAGGCATCACGTTCGTGACAAGTAGATGGACTCCTACATGCATATACTATTATTAATCCACTTTGAGAGCAGTTCTATGCTTGCCTCTCTACGTATTAAGTTCATAACAAACAGGGTAATGCCTGAGGGATGATGACATGATGTAGATAGAATAAAACCAAGCAATATGATTAAACCCCGTCTTTTAACCTTAATGGCAACAATACAAATATGTGCCTCGCTACCCTTTCTATCACTGGGTGAGGACACCGCAAGATTGAACCCATCACGAAGCACCTCTTCCACTGAAGATAAATCAGTCTAGTTGGCCAAACCAAACAGATATATCGGAGAGAAATACAAAGCTATAACAATCATGCATAATAAAGTTCAAAAAAGACTCAAGTACTTACAGTGAATAATCTAATCATAAACCCTCAATTCATCAGATCCCAACAAACACACCGCAAAAATAAGATTACATCTAATACAACTCCAAGAAGATCAAGGAGAAGATGGTATTGAAGATAGAAGAGATCGATTCCCCCTCCGACAGAGTATCTAAAAAGGCCTCCGATGGGATCGCGGAAGAATAGAAGCTTGCGGCAGCAGAAAAAGTGTTTCGGGTCGCTCTCTATTGGTTTGGGAATATTTGGGAATGTATAGAGGTGGAATTAGGTCAAAGGGAGCTACGTGGGACCCATGAGCTCACGGGGGAAAGGGTTCCACCCTTCCGTTTGATCTAATTCCAAGCCTATAAATTCACATATATTCCTAAACAGAGAGCCAGCCGAAACACTTTTTTCATCGCCGCAAGCTTCTGTTCTTCCGTGATCCCATCTGGATGCCTTTTTCAATACTCTGTCAAAGGGGGAACCGATCACATAGGGCTTCTACATCATCCGTGTTGCCTTTCGATGATGCGTGAGTAGTTCACCATAGACCTATGAGTCCATAGGTAGTAGATAGATAGGTTCTTCTCTCTCTTTTATATTCAATACCATGTTCTCCTTGATCTTCTGTGACGCCCCCGATTCAATCGTACACAAATCATGCACGCAAATGTGTACGATCAAGATCAGGGACTCACGGGAAGATATCACAACACAACTCTAAAACATAAATAAGTCATACAAGCATCATAATACAAGCCAGGGGCCTCGAGGGCTCGAATACAAGTGCTCGATCATAGATGAGTCAGCGGAGGCAACAATATGTGAGTACAGACATAAATTAAACAAGTTTGCCTTAAGAAGGCTAGCACAAACTGGGATACAGACCGAAAGAGGCGCAGGCCTCCTGCCTGGGATCCTCCTAAGCTACTCCTGGTCGTCGTCAACGGGCTGCACATAGTAGTAGGCACCTCCAGAGTAGAAGGAATCGTCGTTGACGGTGGTGTCTGGATCCTGGACTCCAGTGTCTGGTTGCAGCAATCGGGTAGAGAGATGGGAAAAGGGGGAAACAAGGCAACCGTGAGTACTCATCCAAAGTACTCGCAAGCAAGGAGCTACACTACATATGCATGGATATATGTGTAAAGGGCCATATCAGTGGACTAAACTGCAGAATGCCAGAATAAGAGGGGGATAGCTAAACCTGCCGAAGACTACACTTCTGGCAGCCTCCGTCTTTCAGCATATAGAAGAGAGTAGACTGAAGTCCTCCAAGTAGCATCGTATAGCATAATCCTACCCGGCGATCCCCTCCTCGATGCCCTGTTGGAGAGCCATCACCGGGTTGTATCTGGCACTTGGAAGGGTGTGTTTTATTAAGTATCCGGTTCTAGTTGTCATAAGGTCAAGGTACAACTCCGGGTCGTCCTTTTACCGAGGGACACGGCTATTCGAATAGATAAACTTCCCTGCAGGGGTACACCACATAACCCAACACGCTTGATCCCATTTGATCGGACACACTTTTCGGGGTCATGCCCAGCCGCGGAAGATCAACACGTCGCATCCCCACCTAGGCACAACAGAGAGGTCAGCACGCCGGTCTAAACCTAAGCGCGCAGGGGTCTGTGCCCATCGCCCTGATCACACCTGCACGTTGCGTGGGCGGCCGGAAGCAGAACTAGCCCCCTTAATACAAGAGCAGGCTTACGTTCCAATCCGGCGCGCGTCGCTCAGTCGCTGACGTCACGAAGGCTTCGGCTGATACCACGACGCCGAGTGCCCATATCTTTCCCACGTAGTTGGTTAGTGCGTATAGGCCAGTAGCCAGACTCAGATCAAATACCCAGATCTCGTTAAGCGTGTTAAGTATCCGCGAACGCCGATAGGGCCAGGCCACCTCTCTCCTAGGTGGTCTCAAACCTGCCATGTCGCTCCGCCACAAAGTAACAGTCAGGGGCCGTCGGGAACCCAGGCCCACCACTACCTGGGTGGAACCACCTGCCCCTTCAGCCCCCAACTCCGAACAGTATCACAGGTAATGTAACAGTGTAAAGTATATAGTATATGTCCGCGATCACTTCCCGAAGTGATCACGGCCCAGTAGTATAGCATGGCAGACGGACAAGAGTGTAGGGACACTGATGGAACACTAGCATCCTATACTAAGCAAGTAGGATTGCAGGTAAAGGTATCAACAGCAGTATCAAAGACAGGCTATGCATCAGGATAGAAATAACGAAAGCAGTAACATGCTACACTACTCTAATGCAAGCAGTATAGAGGAGAGTAGGCGATATCTGGGGATCAAGGGGGGGGCTTGCCTGGTTGCTCAGACAAGAAGGAGGGGTCGTCGTCGACGTAGTTGATCACAGCGGCATCAGCGACAGTCTCGGGTTCTACCGAAGAGAAGAGGAGGGAGCAACAGTAAATACATAGCAAGCAAGAGCATAACAGGACAACAGGCAGAGCTAGACGTGTTCTAACGCGGTGCTACACGCTACCGGTGAAGGGGGATAACATCCGGGAATGCTTTCCCGAAGTTTGGCATTTTCTGACAGATGAAAAGAGAGGGGAAGGTTCCATGCTCAACATGCTAGGGGCACGTGCAAGATGAACGGACCGCGTATTCAGATTCGTTGGATTTTTCTGAGCAACTTTCATGTACAAAGTATTTTCATCCGAGCTACGGATTATTTTATATTAATTTTTAAAGTTTTACATTATTTTCTAGAATTAACAGATTATTTTAATTCGAAATTGCATTTATGACGTCAGCATGACATCAGCAGTCAACTCTGACCGTTGACTGGTCAAACTGACATGCGGGTCCCACTGGTCATAGACTCGAGTTAGCTAAACCGGTTTAATTAGTTTAACTAATTGATTAGGTTAAATAATCTTAATTAGTTTGGTTAAACAATTAATCAACTTAATTAATTGATTAACTAATTATTAATTTTACTAATTTCATTTTTGTTTCTATTTTTTAACGTTCTAGGCAGTGGGCCCCGTTTGGCAGTGGCCCAGAGGCCATAGCGGGCACGGGCGCTAATGGGCACAGCCCGAACGGGCGCTAGCCCGCGGGGGTGCACCCGACACGGGTGCTACGAGCGCTGCGGAGGGGCGGAGCGGCGCGTGCGGTCGCGGGCAGAGGCTGCCGCCAACGCCAGCTGCGGTAGGAGGCACGATGGCGGGTCCGGCCGGACGAAAGCTGCCTCGGTTGGGTGCGGCGATGCGCGTGACGGTGCACGGGAGCAACGGCAAGCTGGTTGCAGGGCGACGAGCTGTGCGGTTGCGGGCGTGTGCGACAGCGCGTCGGGTGGGGCAAGGTCGCGGTGAGAGCGGTCGGCACGTGTACGGGGCGACGGCCAGGGGTGCCGGGGCGCGTGGTGACGGCGGCGCGTGCGCACAGAGGAGGAGAGTGGGGGGAGTGGGGATCGGGTGGGGGTTAGGGTTCGGGGAGGTGGCCTTGCAGGCCAGAGAGGAGGGCCGGCTGGGCCGGCCGGTTGGCTAGCTGGGCCGGTTGGCTCAGCGTGGGGGGGGTTGTGTATTTTCTTTTTCTTTTGTTTATTTTTTTATTTGTTTTTTATTTTAGTTTCTCTTAATTATACTTCTTACTTAATATTAAAATGAACCCTAAAATAGTAATACCACGAAACCCACTGCCCCAAAAGGTTTTACCCCAAAACAATTTTGTTTAGAATTTTATTAATTATGAAAGCCTTTAAATATCGGTTTTTGCAACTATTTTATTCACCTTAGAGTATTTAAACATTTCTTTAAAGTGGGGTTCCTCCATCATAATTACCTATGCATTATTTGGTACAACCCGAACAATTTTTGTTTTAAGGTTTGAAAACTTTTATTGTTTGTTTGATTTTTAATTTGGACTCGAACCGGTTTCGAACTAACGCGAGTTTAGCAACAGTAATCAATGTGACATGGCATCATTAGCAGAGGTTCATTGTAGCTTAAGTACCCGGGCGTCACAATTCTCCTCCACTACAAGAAATCTCGTCCCGAGATTTAAGAGGGGAGTAGGGGGGTTCTAGTTACGAAATTCTAACGATTCTTCTCGATCATAGTTGCTCTTCTCGAAGAGGTCGGTCCATTGCATTGATGTCTTCATTTCTCTGCTTTAGGTCATCATGATGAAGTTGTCGTCGTTCCTTCGGGAACTCCACCGTACTTATGTAAAAGGATAAGGGGTAACTCGGAAGAACGGAACTCTGCACTGTTGCTTATCTGGTAGATAACATTAGGGAAGGTGGTGAAAAGTAACTCTCGAATTGAAACTTAAGAAATTATCGAGAGCAAAGTAAGAAGGTACCATAATATGTTTGAAACGGATAGACAATCGCCGTTGCCTGAAACAAGGCAACGGGCATAGGTATTGTGATTAATATCAGAATTGATGATCCCATGGAAGGTGGCTCGTGAATTACATACAAAGCCAAGCGTGAGGAATAACTTTAGAAACAGGGTTGTATAGGAGAGTCGGGTTTCGATCCTGTGGAATTGTGGGTTATGGGCCCACCATGTGGGTTAAAAGTAGGAAGGGCGGTGACGCTTGTATGACCATGTAGGCAACACATGTCAGCGAATAGCCTGTCAGTTATGTCGGCAACAACGTCGGTACCAAGGGCGAGGGACGAAGAGAACCATCTTCCTGCTTGTTGAACGAGGCGGACCAATAGGCAAAGTTCTCGTCCATCGATGGTTACCGGGATGCTATCAACAATGGTAACAGGGTCTTACTGACAGAGTTGTACAACGAGGTGCTTACATAAGCAGGAGAATATTACTGCTTAGATTATATGGATCACAAGAAACGTTAAGCCCACCAATGGAAAGGAAAATACGATTATCAGATTAAACAGAACAATGGGAAGGAAAATGTGTTTAAACACATATTTCAAGGGTATATCCTTCCCAAGGACATTCGGAGCATGATATCCATGACAGGATATAATGTAGAAACTCTTTAGGTAGGGGAGAGAATTTTCATGACATTACCCATACAGTGGTGTTTGGATAATTGAGCAGGAGGCATTTAGTATTGGGCTTCAAATGTTCTTGTTGAAAATCGGAGTACCATAGACATGCTTCGAGATAGCATTGACATGGTCAACAGGTGAAGATCAGACTTTAGAAACAAAAAGGATCCATCAGGAACAACTTATAGAATAAGTCTTTCAATTTCCTCACGGAAGAATGACTAACCTTGCCAAGAAGGAAACTATAACAATAGGTCCTCCGGCCAGGTGTGCTAGGCATGACATTACCTTACCGGGTCATATAAAGACCAATGTTATAACTCTTGGAAATATGTTGCATCCATCATATCTGACCGAGATTCAGATCTGATTGGTGTCAGGATACCTCAGACATCAGGATGCCTGAGAAGAAAAGGTGCAACACAAATTGACGAGATGACATTGTAAGATTTTCAGGAAATGAACTATGGAAGCATGTTCCGAAACAAGCGTTCATCATTAAATTAAGGAGAGGGGGAGGAGATGGCTGATGGACTCAGCGCTAATTAATTGAGATTTCCAAAAAGATGGATTTCCACAATTATATGAACAAAGAGATAACATTTGCCAGATCAAATGATATAATGATGTATTCTTGAGGAAAGCATACACAATTAACATTGGTTGAAAGGTGCACCCGAAATATGGACTTAGGTAGCATGATCAATGTTAGGCTAGTGATTCGATAACAAATGGTCTAATAATGAAATATCGACCATTAACTTCAAAGCAATAGGGTTGCTAGAAGGGCAGAATCCAAACAGCACCGTTCACTTGTTGGTACCCTGGTCGGAATCAATACGAGGACCAAGAAAGAATGGTCATGGTGAGAAGTATCACTATACCAAGAATTATTAATAGGTGGAGCAATCCTCACAACATTCTTGACATCAAAGATGGTAATACTCCGTGGTAGAACATAACATAAGTTGGATAGCAAGGAACTCAAGGTACAACACAAAACAGGAACAAGTTTTGTGTTGGAGGGAATGCAATAATGTTGTCGATGATAACCCAAATCATCGAGGGCAAAGGATGCTATTTCTCATCAAGATTTCGATAGATATCTTGGAAGACCTCATAAGGTTGATGATGTTCATGACACATTTGTCGAGAGATTTCAAGATGTAAACAATCAGCAACGACATCAAGTCAAAGAAATGATGAAGCGGAAGGTCATTGGAACCATGGGTAGGACACAAACTTGAAATCAAGCTTGTTGTTCAAGGTGAACTGATATGACGAGGAAGATCGACGTAAGCTTAGCTCATCATCGAAAGTTGTGCTCCGGGATTAAGGACCAGGTAGCACAGTTAAAATTTAGCACGATAATGATATAGCTGATCAGGCTAGGAATGACTGGAAGGATTATTAAACTCGTAAGCAACGAAAATTACTTAGAGTTATTGAATCAGAGTGCGGACTTGATTCACTTATCGGTGTTCTCGATTGACAAACAACCCAGAACCCATGAAGTGACAAAGACAGGGAAATGTAGTACTTCATCGAAAATTCATAATATGTAGTGCAATGGCATGATATCCTCGAGATACCACGGGGTAATACTCGACGAAAGATCAAAGTAAAGGTTGGACTGGGGTATTAATCCACAGAAGACAAGTGCTTAAACTTGCCCGAGAAATGGGATCTAAGAAGAACATATGGTCGAAACCACGATTGCAAAGGATCAATTCACTGTTACCAAAGGATATTATATCAAGGAAATAGTTATTACTACAAGAAGCTTCCATGATAAGTTCCACATCAGTTCCATGGGCATGAACACAAAGTTCAAGGTCAACTCCCACTTCTTTAATGCATAACCGTTCATTCACTTCTCGTCTTCGAAGAAGTTGCAGTGTTGAAATTTTATCTGGCGAAGCACCAGAAGAGTATGACTCGTGAAAACTTTCGGGTTCACACGGTTTTAGAGAAGGTATAGGTTCAACCCATCGGGGCATCTTAGAAACATATACCTCTAGCTTCGGGAGTAATTATCACTAGCTCGAAAGCAGAGCATGGTTGAGAAAGTAGAGGATACAATTTCGCAAAGGCATTATGTATCCTAGGAAAGACTCGGAAGGTGATTAATTATGAAGGACACTGTCGGATAATAATCCAACAGTGGATATGACGATCCAAAATGGAGCTGACGTGAGTATCGATACCCAATCAGAGGAAGAAAGAATGCAAATGCATCGATTTATAGAACATCTGAATAATCCAACATCTAAATAGCAAAGGAATTATGATTTTCAAATCAAGGGATCGGGAGCAGACGCTCTTAATCAAGGATGAATAAGTTGAATATACCAGAGGCACAATCGACGACAATAGTTTGGTCGAGAACCAGCTCATGTTCAAAATGATGTTTGAGCCGGAAAGATATTTAGAAGGGTCAATTGATGATTGCGTGTTCGCACCCATGTTGAATCAATACGATCAAAATGACGGTGCCTAAGGATACTAACGAATATTTCCAGACATATGGAAAGCATCCATCATGCAAACAGACAAGTATTGCAGAGCAATAAGATATTAAGGATTTTTGGAGGATTGAATATTATTTCGAAGACCATTGTGAAACACATGGACAACTGGGGGATGAGTGGATACTCGATAAGTGCGAGAATTATCCGTAGGGGTATTCAGGTGACAAAGAACAGCAAGGCAGTAAGCTCAAAGGATTATCGAAACAACGACGAGTATTTTGGGGTATCTTGTAATAACAAGACCAACTGGGGATCAATGTAAGAATAACAACTTCAAGTAGTTATCCATAAGGGATGGCGGTGGAAGGGGAATTGCAAATGCGACGAACACATGTTCTTGGGTTAACAGCAGAGAGTATCTTCAGGGTCTTCTGGTGCAGCAGACGATCATCGGTAATAAGGTGCTCTCCGGGTGAAAGTGATAACGAGATCCTAATGTTAGATTTAGCAAAATTCATTTTAACCCGAATAGAAGAGAGCTTAGAGTCCCAGAGTATAGGTCGATGAATAAAAGATCCTAATACCTCCCAATGGCGACGTGGGCCCGTAAGGCACACAGCCATGTTAGTAAAAGTTTTGTAATGTCTAGACTCGACTTCGACCAAGGAGTTGGAAAGGGGGGATTCCTATAGGCAGTCGTCTCTGATACCAACTTGTGACGCCCCCGATACAATCATACACTAATCATGCACGCAAATGTGTACGATCAAGATCAGGGACTCACGGGAAGATATCACAACACAACTCTAAAACATAAATAAGTCATACAAGCATCATAATACAAGCCAGGGGCCTCGAGGGCTCGAATACAAGTGCTCGATCATAGACGAGTCAGCAGAGGCAACAATATCTGAGTACAGACATGAGTTAAACAAGTTTGCCTTAAGAAGGCTAGCACAAACTGGGATACAGATCGAAAGAGGCGCAGGCCTCCTGCCTGGGATCCTCGTAAGCTACTCCTGGTCGTCGTCAACGGGCTGCACATAGTAGTAGGCACCTCCAGAGTAGAAGGAATCGTTGTTGACGGTGGCGTCTGGATCCTGGACTCCAACGTCTGGTTGCAGCAATCGGGTAGAGAGATGGGAAAAGGGGGAAACAAGGCAACCGTGAGTACTCATCCAAAGTACTCGCAAGCAAGGAGCTACACTACATATGCATGGATATATGTGTAAAGGGCCATATCAGTGGACTGAACTGCAGAATGCCAGAATAAGAGGGGGATAGCTAATCCTATCGAAGACTACGCTTCTGGCAGCCTCCGTCTTTCAGCATATAGAACAGAGTAGACTGAAGTCCTCCAAGTAGCATCGTATAGCATAATCCTACCCGGCGATCCCCTCCTCGATGCCCTGTTGGAGAGCCATCACCGGGTTGTATCTGGCACTTGGAAGGGTGTGTTTTATTAAGTATCCGGTTCTAGTTGTCATAAGGTCAAGGTACAACTCCGGGTCGTCCTTTTACCGAGGGACACGGCTATTCGAATAGATAAACTTCCCTGCAGGGGTGCACCACATAACCCAACACGCTTGATCCCATTTGGCCGGACACACTTTTCGGGGTCATGCCCAGCCGCGGAAGATCAACACGTCGCATCCCCACCTAGGCACAACAGAGAGGTCAGCACGCCGGTCTAAACCTAAGCGCGCAGGGGTCTGTGCCCATCGCCCTGATCACACCTGCACGTTGCGTGGGCGGCCGGAAGCAGAACTAGCCCCCTTAATACAAGAGCAGGCTTACGTTCCAATCCGGCGCGCGTCGCTCAGTCGCTGACGTCACGAAGGCTTCGGCTGATACCACGACGCCGAGTGCCCATATCTTTCCCACGTAGTTGGTTAGTGCGTATAGGCCAGTAGCCAGACTCAGATCAAATACCCAGATCTCGTTAAGCGTGTTAAGTATCCGCGAACGCCGATAGGGCCAGGCCACCTCTCTCCTAGGTGGTCTCAAACCTGCCCTGTCGCTCCGCCACAAAGTAACAGTCAGGGGCCGTCGGGAACCCAGGCCCACCACTACCTGGGTGGAACCACTTGCCCCTTCAGCCCCCAACTCCGAACAGTATCACAGGTAATGTAACAGTGTAAAGTATATAGTATATGTCCGCGATCACTTCCCGAAGTGATCACGGCCCAGTAGTATAGCATGGCAGACGGACAAGAGTGTAGGGACACTGATGGAACACTAGCATCCTATACTAAGCAAGTAGGATTGCAGGTAAAGGTATCAACAGCAGTATCAAAGACAGGCTATGCATTAGGATAGGAATAACGAAAGCAGTAACATGCTACACTACTCTAATGCAAGCAGTATAGAGGAGAGTAGGCGATATCTGGTGATCAAGGGGGGGCTTGCCTGGTTGCTCAGACAAGAAGGAGGGGTCGTCGTCGACGTAGTTGATCACAGTGGCATCAGCGGCAGTCTCGGGTTCTACCGAAGAGAAGAGGAGGGAGCAACAGTAAATACATAGCAAGCAAGAGCATAACAGGACAACAGGCAGAGCTAGACGTGTTCTAATGCGGTGCTACACGCTACCGGCGAAGGGGGATAACATCCGGGAATGCTTTCCCGAATTTTGGCATTTTCTGACAAATGAATAGAGAGGGGACGGTTCCATGTTCAGCATGCTAGGGGCACGTGACAGATGAACGGACCGCGTATTCGGATTCGTTGGATTTTTCTGAGCAACTTTCATGTACAAAGTATTTTCATCCGAGCTACGGATTATTTTATATTAATTTTTAAAGTTTTACATCATTTTCTAGAATTAACAGATTATTTTAATTCGAAATTGCATTTATGACGTCAGCATGACATCAGCAGTCAACTCTGACCGTTGACTGGTCAAACTGACACGCGGTTCCCACTGGTCATAGACTCGAGTTAGCTAAACCGGTTTAATTAGTTTAATTAATTGATTAGGTTAACTAATCTTGATTAGTTTGGTTAAACAGTTAATCAACTTAATTAATTCACTAATTAATTGATTAATTAATTATTAATTTTACTAATTTCATTTTCGTTTCTTTTTTTTAACGTTCTAGGCAGTGGGCCCCGTTTGGCAGTGGCCCAGAGGCCATAGCGGGCACGGGCGCTAATGGGCACAGCCCGAACGGGCGCTAGCCCGCGGGGGTGCACCCGACACGGGCGCTACGAGCGCTGCGGAGGGGCGGAGCGGCGCGTGCGGTCGCGGGCAGAGGCTGCCGCCAACGCCAGCTGCGGTAGGAGGCACGATGGCGGGTCCGGCCGGACGAAAGCCGCCTCGGTTGGGTGCGGCGATGCGCGTGACGGCGCACGGGAGCAACGGCAAGCTGGTTGCAGGGCGACGAGCTGTGTGGTTGCGGGCGTGTGCGACAGTGCGTCGGGTGGGGCAAGGTCGCGGTGAGCGCGGTCGGCACGTGTACGGGGCGACGGCAAGGGGTGCCGGGGCGCGTGGTGACGGCGGCGCGTGCGCACAGAGGAGGAGAGTGGGGGGAGTGGGGATCGAGTGGGGGTTAGGGTTCGGGGAGGTGGCCTTGCAGGCCAGAGAGGAGGGTCGGCTGGGCCGGCCGGTTGGCTAGCTGGGCCGGTTGGCCCAGCGTGGGGGGGGGGGGTTGTGTATTTTCTTTTTCTTTTGTTTATTTTTTTATTTGTTCTTTATTTTAGTTTCTCTTAATTATACTTCTTACTTAATATTAAAATGAACCCTAAAATAGTAATACCACGAAACCCACTGCCCCAAAAGGTTTTACCCCAAAACAATTTTGTTTAGAATTTTATTAATTATGAAAGCCTTTAAATATCGGTTTTTGCAACTATTTTATTCACCTTAGAGTATTTAAATATTTTTTTAAAGTGGGGTTCCTCCATCATAATTACCTATGCATTATTTGGTACAACCCGAACAATTTTTGTTTTAAGGTTTGAAAACTTTTATTGTTTGTTTGATTTTTAATTTGGACTCGAACCGGTTTCGAACTAACGCGAGTTTAGCAACAGTAATCAATGTGACATGGCATCATTAGCAGAGGTTCACTGTAGCTTAAGTACCCGGGCGTCACATCTTCTTGGAGTTCTATTCGATGTAATCTTATTTTCAAGTGTGTTTGTTGGGATCCGATGAATTGTGAGTTTATGATCAGATTATTCATTGAGAGTAGTTGAGTCTTTTCTGAACTTTATTATTCATGATTGTTATAGCTTTGCATTTCTCTCCTATCTATCTGCTTGGTTTGGCCAACTAGATTGATTTATCTTCAGTGGGAGAGGTGCGTTGTGATGGGTTCAATCTTGCGGTCTCCTCACCTCATGATAGAAGGGGTAGTAGGGTGATGTCCTGCAAGGGCACATGGCTGTTGTGTCACTTTCGTTTGATAAGTAGAGTGTCAAACCCACATGGAGCAAATAGGAAGACACTACCAACCCCACAACTGCGTTCGCACCCAAACCATAGTTTGGAAAAAGCGTATTCTATTAGTTGCTACCGGAACAATAATAAAAGGGGGATTTGAGTAGAGTACAAACTTGGACAAAAAATATACTAAACTAGAACACAAAGTAAAGGGGCTTGTACTTGTTGGATCGAATGGAGCAAAAGGCGGTATCTAGGCTTTCGGTGTCACTAGTACTAGAGGAGCGTCTTAGTGGCAGACAAGTATTATAGACTACTAATCATTCTCCTATGGTTAACATTCATTGTCTGTCACTCCTAGGTGTACTAGACATAACATTGCATCAAGGTCACACACGACTGTCAATAATACACAACGGAATCAAAGGATCATGAAGTTCATCTATCTAACATACATGCAACGCGAAAGAGAGTAAATACGGAATGAAGCCACCAAGATTAGTTGTGCATACTAGATCATACCTCGACCTAGAACCGGATCAATTACTCACACGTAGATGAATAGGCACATAAAGAGGAATGATATATTGCAACATGTTCAATCTTACAAAATACATATGCGAGGACGGAGATGGAGATGGAGATGGGCACCAGCACTTGTTGCCAAAGGGGGAGATTTAGTATAGATCATTAAGGCTTTGAGAGAGCGAGTGTTCTACTTTTTCTCGTTTGATTTTATTTGTGTGCTACTTTGCGAGATGCTACCTTTTGTTCCGTTGCTCGTTTGGTACTACGTCTGTTTGTGGTTGATGATACAATACTTTGATGATATGCTTGCTTATATATCAATTCATATGCTCCATGTATGATCATTCACTTGCTTGTTTTGTGACGAGTGCTTATGTTATCACAATCATATCATTTTGAGCGCTCCACCAAGTTGTATGTGACATGGAAGAGTAACCCATGATCCTAATCGATTGTGCATTTGCATTCAAACGTTAATTCTTAATAATGCACAAATTTAGGGGAGCTATTGCTTATCACATACTTATCAAAGTCATGATGTATTTCATTCATTATATCATTTGTCAAAGCTTTGATCTATATGTTGTCATCAATTACCAAAAAGGGGGAGATTTAAAGTGCAACTAATCCCCTAATCCCCGAGTGGTTTTGGTAATTAGTAACAACATATATGACACTGATCTAATGCTCATTGCTAATAGATTTCAGAAAAGATCAACGATTGGCATGACAAGGACTAATGGATGTGGACCCCTCAAAATACAAAGGACCAAGAATTGGCAACCCCAAGAATCTTCATTTTTGGTTTAGTGATCCAAAATCACATTGATTCCCTTAGGAAAGCCAATACTATTAAAAGGGGATGAGGTATTGATGATGAGGTTGTTCCTCAAGTGCTTAGTGATATTGTTCCAAAAATCCTCAGTCACTTTCTCATACACATATGTCCAAATCCTAACTCTTCATCTCAGCCCCACCAATATCACCTACCCCGGATTCACCGAGATGAACCCACACAAAGCCATAACCAAACCCTAGCAATTGGTTTGATCGAAATGGATCTCGGTCCCACCGAGACGGCCTTCCAAGTTTCTGGAATGACATTGTTTCACTTCGGAATCACCGAGTTGAAACAATTGGAAATTTCGAAACAAGGTTCTGCCCCAACCATTGCACTTCGTCCCACCGAGTTGTTCCACTTCGGTCTCACTAAAAAGCCCAATGTTCATATCTTTTACACTGATCGTTGATACGTCTCCAATGTATCTATAATTTTTTATTGTTCCATGTTGTTATATTATAATTCTCGGATGTTTTACAATCATTTTATAATCATTTTATAATCATTTTATATCATTTTTTGTACTAACCTATTGCCATAGTGCCCAGTGCCAGTTTTTGTTTTTGCTTGTTTTTTACATCGCAGGAAATCAATACCAAACGGAGTCCAAACGCAGCGAAACTTATTGTGGATTTTTCATGGACCAAAGGACACCCAATGGGTCGGTGAAGCACCTGGGGGTGCCCCGAGGGGGGCACAACCCACCAGGGCGCGCCCAAGTGGGTTGTGCCCACCTCGGTGGCCTCCCGTACCCCCCTCTTCACCCTATAAATCATCAAATATTCCAAAAACCCTTGGGGTAACCATAGATCAGAAGTTCCGCCACCGCAAGGCTCTGTAGCCACGAGAAACCAATCTAGACCTCATTCCGGCACTTCACCGGAGGGGGGAATCAAAACCGGTGGCCATCTTCATCATCCCAGCGGCCACCACGATGAGGAGGGAGTAGTCCACCCTCGGGGCTGAGGGTTTGTACTAGTAGCTATGTGTTTAATCTCTCTCTCTCTCTCGTGTTCTTGAGATGTCACGATCTTGACGTATCGCGGGCTTTGTTAATATAGTCGGATCATATGGTGTTTCCCCTCTCTATCTTGTTGTAATGAATAGAGTTTTCCCTTTGAGATTTCGTTTTATCGGATTGAATACTTTTACGGATTTGAGAGCACTTGATATATGTCTTGCATATGAATACTCATGGTGACAATGGGGTATCGTATTGATTCACTTGATATATGGTTTGGCATTCAACTCGCGAATTCTCGAGGTGACATTGGGGTAATCTATGCATAGGGGTTGATGCACGTTCTTGTCTTTGTTTCTCCGGTAGGAATCATGGGGCACTCTTTGAAGTTCTTTGTGTTGGATTGAGTATTATGAATCTAAAATTATTTTGTGCTATTTTAATATGAACTCTTGGATAGAACAATCAACAAGAATAGCTTCGAGGTGGTTTCGTACCCTTCAAACAATTTCTTCTTATGTTCTCCGCTAGATAGGAACTTTGGAGTGATTCTTCATTGGACTTTGAGGGATGGTTATATGATCCAATTATATTAGCATTGTTGAGAGATTGCACTAGCGAAAGCACGGACCCTGGGCCTCATTTTCAAGCATTGCAATACCGTTTGTGCTCCGTTTTATCAATTGCTACCTTGCTTTTTTATTGTTCCTATTACAAAAATCAATACCTACCATCCATATTACACTTTTATCACCATATCTTCGACGAACTAGTGCACCTATACAATTTTCCATTGTATTGGGTGTGTTGGGGACACAAGAGATTTATTGCATTTGGTTGCAGGGTTGTTTGAGAGAGACCATCTTCATCCTACGCTTCCCACGGATTGATAAACATTAGGTCATCCAATTGAGGGAAAATTGCTACTGTCCTACAAAACTCAGTTCTTGGAGGCCCAACATGAGTCTACAAGAATAAAGTTGCATAGTAGACATCAATCGTTCTCACCGAGTTTATGTTCGGTCTCGCCGATTTGAGTCAAAAGTGTGTAACGGTTCGATTTAGGGTGAAGGCTATTTATACCCTCCACCCCCACCTATTCTCTAAGAGAGCCATCAGAACAAAACACTACTTCCACCATTCGTTTTCTGAGAGAGAACCACCTACTCATGTGTTGAGATCAAGAGATTCCAATCAAACCATTTGAACCTTGATTTCTAGCCTCTTCAAGTTGCTTTCCACTCCAATCCTTCTCCTACCCAAGACAAATCTATGTGAGAGAGATTGAGCGTTGAGGATATTATCATTTGAAGCACAAGAGCAAGGATTTCATCACCAACACAACATCTATTACCTTTTGGAGAGTGGTGTCGCCTAGATTGGTTAGGTGTCACTTGGGAGCCTCCAAGATCATGTGGAGTTGAACCAAGGAGTTTGAAAGGGCAAGGGGATTGCCTACTTCGTGAAGATCTACCCGAGTGAGGCTAGTCCTTCGTGGATGTAAGCCATGGTGGAATAGACAAGGTTCCTTCTTCGTGGACCCTTCGTGGGTGTAGCACTCCATGTACTCGCGCAACCGTTACCCTCCGTGGGTTGAAGTCTCCATAAATGTGGATGTACGATAGCACCACCTATCGGAACCATTCCAAAAATCATTGTGTCTTCATTGCGTTTGATTGCTCCTATCCCCTCATTTACGTTCATATGTAATGTCTTACTTTCTACTGGCTAGACTCTTAGACTTGCATGTGTAGGGTGTAACTAGACTTGGTATAATTGCTAAACTTGCCCACAACTAAAATTGGGGAAGTTTAAGTTTCTAATTGGTCAAGTAATCTAATCACCCCCCTCTAGACATACTTTTGATCCTACAATATCCTCTCTTTTAAGTTTTTCATAGTGCAAGGGATGCCCCAAATATTTAATGGGGAAGCTACCTTGAA
Source organism: Aegilops umbellulata (assembly GCA_032464435.1). Taxonomy (NCBI): domain Eukaryota; kingdom Viridiplantae; phylum Streptophyta; class Magnoliopsida; order Poales; family Poaceae; genus Aegilops; species Aegilops umbellulata. Next base: position 64,745,212 of record CP136057.1, read on the forward strand.
TGCACTAAAATCTATATAAAAGGAGCCAACTCCTCTTGCTCAAGTTGATAGGGACTAATTCACTTTTGTGATAATTAATACTCACACTAGAGATGATCTCAAAGCGAAGTGAGAATCCACTTAAGGTTTAAAGCCACCCTAGTGTTATTTTCAACAAAGATAAAGGTATCATCAACATAGTGTAAGAAAATTACACCCCAACGAGTGAAATTGGGGCAACAAGCTCTAACCTGTCTACCTTAACCAACATTACAAAAAAAACTTCAAATACAATATTCAAAAGTAAAGGAGACATGGGTGAGGGAGTCCTGGATTAGGGGGTGTTCGGGTAGCCAGACTATACCTTCGCCGGACTCCTGGACTATGAAGATACAAGATTGAAGACTTCGTCCCGTGTCCAGATGGGACTTTCCTTGGCGTGGAAGGCAAGCTAGGCAATGCGGATACTCAAGATCTCCTACCATTGTAACCGACTCTGTGTAACCCTAACCCTATCCGGTGTCTATATAAACCGGAGGGTTGTAGTCCGTAGGACGAACCATCATCATACACAATCATACCATAGGCTAGCTTCTAGGGTTTAGCCTCCTTGATCTCGTGGTAGATCTACTCTTGTACTACCCATATCATCAACATTAATCAAGCAGGAGTAGGGTATTACCTCCATCGAGAGGGCCCGAACCTGGGTAAAAACATCGTGTCCCTTGTCTCCTGTTACCATCCGGCCTTGATGCATAGTTCGGGACCCCCTACCCGAGATCCGCCGGTTTTGACACCGACATTGGTGCTTTCATTGAGAGTTCCTCTGTGTCGTCGCCTTTAGGCCCGATGGCTCCTCTGATCATCAACAACGATGAGGTCCAGGGTGAGACTTTTCTCCCTGGACAGATTTTCGTCTTCGGCGGCTTCGCTCTGCGGGCCAATTTGCTTGGTCATCTGGAGCAGATCGAAAGCTACGCCCCTGGCCATCAAGTCAGGTTTGGAAGCTTAAACTACACGGCTAATATCCGCGGAGACTTGATCTTCAACGGGTTCGAGCCACAGCCAAGCGCGATGCACTATCTCGAGGGGCATGATCTAGCTCTGCCTCCGAACAGTGTCCTGGAGGCCGCACACGCACCGGTTCCGACCCTAAACTCGGAGCCTATTGCGCCAATTGAGGATGAGCGGTTGGACGTCACCTTGGGGGCTGCGATCTCAAAGGCGATCGAGCCGAACGCCAGCCCCGCACTTCGCGTGACCCGTGATCCCGAGGGTCCGGACTCCTTCCTGGACTCCGAACCCCCCGCGCCCCTGCCAGTCGAAGCCGATTGGGCGCCGATAATGGAGTTCACCACCGCGGACATCTTTCAGCACTCGCCTTTTGGCGTCATCCTGAATTCTTTCAAGTCTCTCTCTTTGTCAGGAGAGCCCTGGCCGAATTACGGTCAGCGAGGATGGGATACGGACGATGAAGAAATTCAAAACCCACCCACCACCCACTTGGTAGCCACTGTCGACGATTTAACCGACATGCTTGACTTCGGCTCCGAAGACTTCGACGGTATGGACGACGAAGTAGGAGACGAACAGGAACCAGCACCTGTAGGGCGCTGGAAGGCCACCTCATCATATGACATATATATGGTGGATACTCCAAAAGATGGAGATGGCGATGGAACAGTGGGGGATGACACCCCCAAGAAACAGCCAAAGCGCCGGCGTCAGCGGCGCCGCTCTAAATCCCGCCAAAGCAAAAACGGTGATTCCAGCACGGGAGATAATACTACCCCGGATAGCGCCGAAGAACACCCAACCCAGCAAGATTCGGCGTAGGAAGATGGAGAAGCCAGCCCTCATGAGAGAGCGGCAGAACGAGAGGTTGAGGATGATAACTATATGCCTCCCTCTGAAGACGAGGCAAGCCTCGATGACGACGAATTCGTCGTACCATCAGACCCCGCCGAACAAGAGCGTTTCAAATGCAGGCTTTTAGCCACGTCGAACAGCCTAAAGAAAAAGCAGCAGCAGCTTAGAGCTGATCAAGATTTGCTAGCTGATAGATGGACTGAAGTCCTTGCGGCCGAAGAGTATGAACTCGAGCGCCCCTCCAAGAATTACCCAAAGCGCAGGATGCTACCCCGATCAGAGGAGGAAGCGCCTACATCACCAGCGCACGACGTGGCAGACCGGCCACCTCGCGGCCGCGACAGAGAGGCCTGTCGGACCTCCACCCAAGCCATGCCCCGACGCTGCTCAACCAAGGCACGGGAAAATGCGCCAGACCTGCGAGATGTACTGGAGGATAAGGCAAGACAAACAAGATCGATCTACGGATCGCGCAGGCGCCCTACGACACGTGACGATGATCTTCACTCCGGACACAATAAATCCGGCAGGGCCGAACACAACAGACATAGCTCTTCCGAGCTGCGTCGTGACATAGCTCAGTACAGGGGCGCCGCACACCCACTATGCTTCACAGATGAAATAATGGATCATAAAATCCCAGAGGTTTTCAAACCCGTAAACATCGAATCATACGATGGCACGACAGATCCGGCAGTATGGATCGAGGATTATCTCCTTCACATCCACATGGCACGTGGCGATGATCCACACGCCATCAAATACCTCCCTCTCAAACTCAAAGGACCGGCCCGGCACTGGCTTAACAGCCTGCCAGTGGACTCAATCGGTTCTTGGGAGGACCTGGAAGCCGCATTCCTCGACAACTTCCAGGGCACTTATGTGCGACCACCGGATGCCGACGACCTAAGCCACATAATTCAGCAGCCAGAGGAATCGGCCAGGCAATTCTAGACATGGTTCCTAACAAAGAAAAACCAGATAGTCGACTGTCCGGACGCAGAGGCCCTAGCAGCCTTCAAGCATAACATCCGCGACGAGTGGCTTGCCCGGCACCTGGGACAGGAAAAGCCGAAATCTATGGCAGCCCTCACGATACTCATGACCTGCTTTTGCGCGGGCGAAGATAGCTGGCTAGCTCGCAACAACAACTTATCAAAGAACCCTGGTAATTCGGATACCAAGGACAAAAGTGGCAGGACACGTCGAAATAAGCAAAAGCGTCGCGTTAGCAGCGACGGCAATGAAGATACGGCAGTCAACGCCGGATTCAGAGGCTATAAATCCGGTCAGCGGAAAAAGGCATTTAAAAATAATACTCAGGGCCCGTCCAGTTTGGACCGAATACTCGACCGCTTGTGCCAGATCCATGGTACCCCCGAAAGGCCAGCCAATCACACCAAGAGGGATTGTTGGGTGTTCAAGCAGGCAGGCAAGTTAAGAGCCGAAAACAAAGACAAGGGGCTGCATAGCGATGACGAGGAGGATCCCAGGCCGCCGAACAACAATGGACAGAAGGGGTTTCCCCCACAAGTGCGGACGGTCAACATGATATACGCAACCCACATTCCCAAGAAGGAGCGGAAGCGTGCGCTACGGGACGTATACGCGATGGAGCCAGTCGCCCCAAAGTTCAACCCATGGTCCTCTTGCCCGATCACTTTTGATCGAAGGGACCACCCCACTAGCATCCGTCATGGTGGCTTTGCCGCATTGGTTCTCAACCCAATCATCGACGGATTTCATCTCACAAGAGTCCTCATGGACGGCGGCAGTAGTCTGAACCTGCTTTACCAGCATACAGTGCGGAAAATGGGCATAGATCCATCAAGGATTAAGCCCACAAGGACGACCTTTAAAGGAGTTATTCCAGGTGTAGAAGCCAACTGTACAGGCTCCGTAACACTTGATGTGGTCTTCGGATCTCCGGATAACTTCCGAAGCGAAGAGTTAATCTTCGACATAGTCCCGTTCCGCAGTGGCTATCACGCCCTGCTCGGACGAACCGCATTTGCCAAGTTCAATGCGGTGCCGCACTACACATATCTCAAGCTCAAGATGCCAGGCCCTCGAGGAGTAATCACGGTCAACGGAAACACCGAACGCTCCCTCCGTACGGAGGAGCACACAGCGGCTCTCGCAGCGGAAGTACAAAATAGCCTTTTTAGGCAACTCTCCAGTCCGGCCGTTAAAAAGCCAGACACTGCCAAGCACGCCCGGAGTAACCCACAACAAGACCGCCTGACACGTTCTGAGCAGGCGTAGCAATGCGGCCCCAACCCCAGCCATCACGACATAGCAAAGCTAGTACCTCGCGTACATAATTACGCCCTTGAAATACCATGGGCACAGGGGAAGGGGCACAGTAACAGCATGCCCGAAATACGGCTTAAAACGTACTAGGGGCTGCCGGATTTTTTTTTTTACTTTCAGGACTCCATACTTTGGATGACCTGTTCGGCAATTCAACTGCCGCACAAACGATGCAAGATCCAGGCAAGCAGACAAAGCTACGCCGCATTATGGAACTCTCAGGTGGTCTCTATTACAAGCGGTATATCTGTTTCGAACACAATTCCGCGACCTGCCCCTGGTCAGGACATGTTAAATAGTCTAATATCTTTTTGCTTATCGCACTACTTGTATCGTTCGGCTTTGATAAATAGCCTCTTTATAAACAATGCATAGCTTTTTGTCTATTTTTTGCATTATCCACTTTTAATATATATGTTTATTAAATAACATGATCGCACCCGTACACCATGGTACGGCAAACACGCCAGGGGCTTCAGTACCCTTCGATCTGGTGTGAGAAGTCCGTACACTTTCACAAGTGCGGCACCCCGAACTTATAGCACTATATGCATCGGCTTCGAATCATGATTTGGGTCAATAGTTGGGTTTGCCCAGCTCCTATGTTTTGGTGCCTTACGTTCCGCTATATCGGCTAAGGTAGCACGAGGAGAACAACTGCGATTGTGCCCCGGTTCAGCTGGGTTAAGCACCTCAGTGGAGAAAGCTAAAACTGACTGTCATGATAAGGCGAGAGACCGGTCGCTATTCGAGAGGTTTTTCGAGTCCCTAAAGACTTATGCCGCTTCGAGCGAGGAGCTGGCTTTGTCCGGCCAAAGGCGTGGATAGCGCCCCGAACTCGGTCTTCCGAACTAGGGGCTTCTCCAAAATTTAAAATTATAAAGTTCTATGGCTAAGTGAGAGTGTTCAAGCATTATAGTCCGATTGCCTGGTTCGTTGTGCTGAGCGCCTCCCTCGAAGGACCCAACCATGGGAAAAGGAGCGCTCAGGTTTATCCCGAACACCCCAGCACTAGCGGCATGGGGGCAGAAGCCGACGACTGGCCATCTCTCAATTTTTGATAAACGGCTGCACATAAAATAATATTTTAAATTCAATAAGCATTGCTTAGTGCATATGAACAAGTTTTCAGCGCACAGGATAAACACGAGCGAGTTCATTCAAAAATTACATCTTTGGTACATTCATCCGCAATAAGGCGGGCACCTGCAAGAACATCCTTGTAGTAGTTCTCGGGCTTGCGATGCTCCTTCCCCTGCGGCGGCTCGCCCTTCACCAGCTTCTCACCGTCCAGCTTACCCCAGTGCACCTTTGCACGAGTAAGGGCCCTCCGGGCACCTTCGATGCAGACGGAACGCTTGATGACCTCAAGCCTTGGACAGGCCTCCACCAGCCGCCGCACTAGCCCGAAGTAGCTCCCAGGCAGGGCCTCTCCGGGCCACAGCCAAACTATGAAGCCCTTCATGGCTTGTTCGGCCGCCTTGTGGAGCTCGACCAGCTGTTTCAACTGGTCGCTCAAGGGCACAGGGTGTCCGGCCTCAGAATACTGAGACCAGAACACACTCTCCGTCGAGCTGCCCTCTTCAGCTCGATAGAATGCGGCGGCGTCGGATACGCTGCGGGGAAGATCTGCGAACGCCCCTGGAGAACTCCAGATTCGGGTAAGTGACAAGTAGTTTACTTTTATATTTCTACTTTGCATTAAGAATGCCTTACCCGCTGCTATCTTTTTCATCTCCTCCAACTCTTGGAGGGCCTTTTGGGCTTCGGCCTTGGCACCCTTGGCAGTCTCAAGGGCCGACGCGAGCTCGGATGCTTGCGCCTTTGACTCAAGCTCCAAGCTCTCATGTTTTATCATGAGAGCCTGCAGCTCTTGCTGCACCTCGCCAACCTAAGCCCCAAGTCTTTCTCGCTCGGTGCACTCCTCGGCCGTTTTCTTTTTGGCCTCAGATAGCGCCTGCTTGAGGGTCGCCACCTCAGTTGTGGCCCCTACAATAAGCAGTACGTGAAGGAAATATGCCCTAGAGGCAATAATAAAGTTATTATTTATTTCCTTATATATCATGATAAATGTTTATTATTCATGCTAGAATTGTATTAACCGGAAACATAATACATGTGTGGATACATAGACAAACAGAGTGTCACTAGTATGCCTCTACTTGACTAGCTTGTTAATCAAAGATGGTTAAGTTTCCTAACCATAGACAAAGGAGTTGTCATTTGATTAACAAGGTCACATCATTAGTTGAATGATCTGATTGACATGACCCATTCCATTAGCTTAGCACCCGATTGTTTAGTATGTTGCTATTGCTTTCTCCATGACTTATACATGTTCCTTTGACTATGAGATTATGCAACTCCCGTTTACCGTAGGAACACTTTGTGTGCTACCAAACGTCACAACGTAACTGGGTGATTATAAAGGAGCTCTACAGGTGTCTCCGAAAGTATTTGTTGGGTTGGCGTATTTCGAGATTAGGATTTGTCACTCCAAATGTCGGAGAGGTATCTCAGGGCCTTCTCGGTAATGCACATCACATAAGCCTTGCAAGCATTGCAACCAATAAGATAGTTGCAAGATGATGTATTACAGAACGAGTAAAGAGACTTGCCGGTAACGAGATTGAACTAGGTATTGGATACCGACGATCGAATCTCGGGCAAGTAACATACCGATGACAAAGGGAACAACGTATGTTGTTATGCGGTCTGACCGATAAAGATCTTCGTAGAATGTGTAGGAGCCAATATGGGCATCCAGGTCCCGCTATTGGTTATTGACCAGAGATTTGTCTCAGTCATGTCTACACTGTTCTCGAACCGTAGGATCCGCACGCTTAAGGTTACGATGACAGTTATTATGAGTTTATGCATTTTGATGTACCGAAGTTAGTTCGGAGTCCCGGAAGAGATCACGGACATGACGAGGAGTCTCGGAATGGTCGAGACGTAAAGATTGATATATTGGACGACTATATTCGGACATCGGAATGGTTCCGAGTGGTTTCGGATAAAACCGGAGTGCCGGAGGGGTTACCGGAACCCCCCGGGGAAGTAATGGGCCTTATTGGGCCCGAGGGGAGAGAGAGGGCTGCGGCCAGGAGGTGGCGCCCCCCCCATGGGGAGTCCGAATTGGACAAGGAGGGGGTGGGCGCGGCCCCCCTTTCCCTCTCCCTCTCCCTCTCTTTCCTTCCCCCCTCTCTTCCTAGTTGGACTAGGAAAGGGGAGTCCTACTCCCACTAGGAGGAGGACTCCCCCCTCCCTTTGGCGCGCCCCATAGGGTCGGCCGGCCTCCCCCACCTTGCTCCTTTATATACGGGGGCAGGGGGCACCCTAGAACACACAAGTTGATCTTCGTGATCGTTCCTCAGCCATGTGCGGTGCCCCCCTCCACCATATTCCACCTCGGTCATATTGTCGCAGCGCTTAGGCGAAGCCCTGCGACGGTAGTTCATCAAGATCGTCACCACGCCGTCGTGCTGACGAAACTCTTCCCCGAGAGCTTTGCTGGATCGGAGCCCGGAGAACGTCATCGAGCTGTACGTGTGTCAAGAACTCGGAGGAGCCGGAGTAACGGCGCTTGGATCGGTCGGATCGGGAGGAGGACGTACGACTACTTCCTCTACGTTGTATCAACGCTTCCGCTTCGGTCTACGAGGGTACGTAGACAACACTCTCCCCTCTCGTTGCTATGCATCACCATGATCTTGCGTGTGCGTAGGAAATTTTTTGAAAGTCCTACGTTTCCCAACAGTGGCATCCGAGCCAGGTTTTTATGGTTTGATGTTATGCACGAGTAGAACACAAGTGAGTTGTGGACGATAAAAGTCATACTGCCTACCAGCATGTCATACTTTGGTTCGGCGGTATTGTTGGATGAAGCGGCCCGGACCGGCATTACGCGTACGCTTACGCGAGACTGGTTCTACCGCCGTGCTTTGCACACAGGTGGCTGGCGGGTGTCAGTTTCTCCAACTTTAGTTGAACCAAGTATGGCTACGCCCGGTCCTTGAGAAGGTTAAAACGGAGTCTATTTGACAAACTATCGTTGTGGTTTTGATGCGTAGGTGAGATTGGTTCTTGCTTAAGCCCGTAGCAGCCACGTAAAATTTGCAACAAACAAAGTAGAGGATGTCTAACTTGTTTTTGCAGGGCATGTTGTGATGTGATATGGTCAAGACATGATGCTAAATTTTATTGTATGAGATGATCATGTTTTGTAACCGAGTTATCGGCAACCGGCAGGAGCCGTATGGTTGTCGCTTTATTGTATGCAATGCAATCACCATGTAATGCTTTACTTTATCACTAAGCGGTAGCGATAGTCGTAGAAGCATAAGATTGGCGAGACGACAACGATGCTACGATGGAGATCAAGGTGTCGCGCCGGTGACGACGGTGATCATGATGGTGCTGCGGAGATGGAGATCACAAGCACAAGATGATGATGGCCATATCATATCACTTATATTGATTGCATGTGATGTTTATCTTTTTATGCATCTTATCTTGCTTTGATTGACGGTAGCATTATAAGATGATCTCTCACTAAATTATCATAGTAATAGTGTTCTCCCTGAGTATGCACCGTTGCGAAAGTTCTTCGTGCTGAGACACCACGTGATGATCGGGTGTGATAGGCTCTACGTTCAAATACAACGGGTGCAAAACAGTTGCACACGCGGAATACTCAGGTTTAACTTGACGAGCCTAGCATATAACAGATATGGCCTCGGAACACGGAGACCGAAAGGTCGAGCGTGAATCATATAGTAGATATGATCAACATAGTGATGTTCACCATTTAAACTACTCTGTCTCACGTGATGATCGGACATGGTTTAGTTGATTTGGATCATGTGATCACTTAGAGGATTAGAGAGATGTCTATCTAAGTGGGAGTTCTTAAGTAATATGATTAATTGAACTTAAATTTATCATGAACTTAGTCCCTGATAGTATCTTGCTTGTTTATGTTGATTGTAGATAGATGGCTCGTGCTGTTGTTCCGTTGAATTTTAATGCGTTCCTTGAGAAAGCAAAGTTGAAAGATGATGGTAGTAATTACACGGACTGGGTCCATAACTTGAGGATTATCCTCATTGCTGCACAGAAGATTTACGTCCTGGAAGCACCGCTGGGTGCCAGGCCTGTTGCTGGAGCAGCGCCAGATGTTATGAACGTCTGGCAAAGCAAATCTGATGACTACTCGATAGTTCAGTGTGCCATGCTTTACGGCTTAGAACCGGGACTTCAACGACGTTTTGAACATCATGGAGCATATGAGATGTTCCAGGAGTTGAAGTTAATATTCCAACAGAATGCCCGGATTGAGAGATATGAAGTCTCAAATAAGTTCTATAGCTGCAAGATGGAGGAGAATGGTTCTGTCAGTGAGCATATACTCAGAATGTCTGGGTATTATAATCACTTGAATCAACTGGGAGTCAATCTTCCGGATGATTGTGTCATTGACAGAATTCTCCAATCACTGCCACCAAGCTACAAAGGCTTCGTGATGAACTATAATATGCAAGGGATAGATAAGACAATGCCCGAGCTCTTCGCAATGCTAAAAGCTGCGGAGGTAGAAATCAAGAAGGAGCATCAAGTGTTGATGGTCAATAAGACCACTAGTTTCAAGAAAAAGGGCAAAGAGAAGAAGAAGGGGAACTTCAAGAAGAACAGCAAACAAGTTGCTGATCAAGAGAAGAAACCCAAGTCTGGACCTAAGCCTGAAACTGAGTGCTTCTACTACAAGCAGACTGGTCACTGGAAGCGGAACTGCCCCAAGTATTTGGCGGATAAGAAGGATGGCAAGGTGAACAAAGGTATATGTGATATACATGTTATTGATGTGTACCTTACTAATGCTCGCAATAGCACCTGGGTATTTGATACTGGTTCTGTTGCTAATATTTACAACTCGAAACAGGGACTACGGATTAAGCGAAGATTGGTTAAGGACGAGGTGACGATGCGCGTGGGAAACGGTTCCAAAGTCGATGTGATCACAGTCGGCACGCTACCTCTACATCTACCTTCGGGATTAGTATTAGACCTGAATAATTGTTATTTGGTGCCAGCGTTGAGCATGAACATTATATCTGGATCTTGTTTGATGCGAGACGGTTATTCATTTAAATCAGAGAATAATGGTTGTTCTATTTATATGAGTAATATCTTTTATGGTCATGCACCCTTGAAGAGTGGTCTATTTTTGATGAATCTCGATAGTAGTGATACACATATTCATAGTGTTGAAGCCAAAAGATGCAGAGTTGATAATGATAGTGCAACTTATTTATGGCACTGCCGTTTAGGTCATATCGGTGTAAAACGCATGAAGAAACTCCATACTGATGGACTTTTGGAGGCACTTGATTATGAATCACTTGGCACTTGCGAATCGTGCCTCATGGGCAAGATGACCAAAACACCGTTCTCCGGTACTATGGAGAGAGCAACAGATTTATTGGAGATCATACATACAGATGTATGTGGTCCGATGAATGTTGAGGCTCGTGGCGGATATCGTTATTTTCTCACCTTCACAGATGATTTAAGCAGATATGGTTATGTCTACTTAATGAAACACAAGTCTAAAACATTTGAAAAGTTCAAAGAATTTCAGAGTGAAGTTGAAAATCATCGTAACAAGAAAATTAAGTTTCTACGATCTGATCGTGGAGGAGAATATTTGAGTTACGAGTTTGGTCTACATTTGAAACAATGCGGAATAGTTTCGCAACTCACGCCACCCGGAACACCACAACTCAATGGTGTATCCGAACTTCGTAATCGTACTTTACTAGATATGGTGCGATCTATGATGTCTCTTACAGATTTACCGCTATCGTTTTGGGGTTATGCTTTAGAGACGGCCACATTCACGTTAAATAGGACACCGTCGAAATCCGTTGAGACGACGCCTTATGAACTATGGTTTAGCAAGAAACCAAAGTTGTAAAGTTTGGGGCAGCGATGCTTATGTGAAAAAGCTTCAACCTGATAAGCTCAAACCCAAATCGGAAAAATGTGTCTTCATAGGATATCCAAAAGAAACTGTTGGATACACCTTCTATCACAGATCCGAAGGCAAGACTTTTGTTGCTAAATTCGGAGTCTTTCTAGAAAAGGAGTTTCTCTCGAAAGAAGTGAGTGGGAGGAAAGTAGAACTTGATGAGGTAACTGTACCTGCTCCCTTATTGGAAAGTAGTACATCATAGAAATCTGTTTCTGTAGCACCTACACCAATTAGTGAGGAAGCTGATGATATTGATCATGAAACTTCAGATCAAGTTACTACAGAACCTCGTAGATCAACCAGAGTAATATCCGCACCAGAGTGGTACGGCAATCCCGTTCTGGAAGTCATGCTACTAGATCATGACGAACCTACGAACTATGAAGAAGCGATGGTGAGCCCAGATTCCGCAAAGTGGCTAGAAGCCATGAAATCTGAGATGGGATCCATGTATGACAACAAAGTGTGGACTTTGGTTGACTTGCCCGAGGGTCGGCAAGCAATAGAGAATAAGTGGATCCTTAAGAAGAAGACTGACGCTGATGGTAATGTTACTATCTACAAAGCTCGACTTGTCGCGAAAGGTTTTCGACAAGTTCAAGGGATTGACTACGATGAGACCTTCTCACCCGTAGCGATGCTTAAGTCTGTCCGAATCATGTTAGCAATTGCCGCATTTTATGATTATGAAATTTGGCAAATGGATGTAAAGACTGCATTCCTGAATGGATTTCTGGAAGAAGAGTTGTATATGATGCAACCAGAAGGTTTTATCGATCCAAAGGGAGCTAACAAAGTGTGCAAGCTCCAGTGATCCATTTATGGACTGGTGCAAGCATCTCGGAGTTGGAATAAACGCTTTGACAGTGTGATCAAAGCATTTGGGTTTATACAGACTTTTGGAGAAGCCTGTATTTACAAGAAAGTGAGTGGGAACTCTGTAGCATTTCTGATATTATATGTAGATGACATATTACTGATTGTAAATGATATAGAATTTCTGGATAGCATAAAGGGATACTTGAATAAGAGTTTTTCAATGAAAGACCTCGGTGAAGCTACTTACATATTGGGCATTAAGATCTATAGAGATAGATCAAGACGCTTAATTGGACTTTCACAAAGCACATACCTTGACAAAGTTTTGAAGAAGTTCAAAATGGATCAAGCAAAGAAAGGGTTCTTGCCTGTGTTACAAGGTGTGAAGTTGAGTAAGACTCAGTGCCCGACCACTGCAGAAGATAGAGAGAAGATGAAAGATGTTCCCTATGCTTCAGCCATAGGCTCTATCATGTATGCAATGCTGTGTACCAGACCTGATGTGTGCCTTGCTATAAGTTTAGCAGGGAGGTACCAAAGTAATCCAGGAGTGGATCACTGGACAGCGGTCAAGAATATCCTGAAGTACCTGAAAAGGACTAAGGAAATGTTTCTCGTATATGGAGGTGACAAAGAGCTCATCGTAAACGGTTACGTTGATGCAAGCTTTGAAACTGATCCGGACGATTCTAAATCGCAAACCGGATACGTATTTACATTAAACGGTGGAGCTGTCAGTTGGTGCAGTTCTAAACAAAACGTCGTGGCGGGATCTACATGTGAAGCGGAGTACATAGCTGCTTCGGAAGCAGCAAATGAACGAGTCTGGATGAAGGAGTTCATATCCGATCTAGGTGTCATACCTAGTGCATCGGGTCCAATGAAAATCTTTTGTGACAATACTGGTGCAATTGCCTTGGCAAAGGAATCCAGATTTCACAAGAGAACCAAGCACATCAAGAGACGCTTCAATTCCATCCGGGATTTGGTCCAGGTGGGAGACATAGAGATTTGCAAGATACATACGGATCTGAATGTAGCAGACCCGTTGACTAAGCCTCTTCCACGAGCAAAACATGATCAGCACCAAGACTCCATGGGTGTTAGAATCATTACTGTGTAATCTAGATTATTGACTCTACTGCAAGTGGGAGACTGAAGGAAATATGCCCTAGAGGCAATAATAAAGTTATTATTTATTTCCTTATATATCATGATAAATGTTTATTATTCATGCTAGAATTGTATTAACCGGAAACATAATACATGTGTGGATACATAGACAAACAGAGTGTCACTAGTATGCCTCTACTTGACTAGCTTGTTAATCAAAGATGGTTAAGTTTCCTAACCATAGACAAAGGAGTTGTCATTTGATTAACAAGGTCACATCATTAGTTGAATGATCTGATTGACATGACCCATTCCATTAGCTTAGCACCCAATCGTTTAGTATGTTGCTATTGCTTTCTCCATGACTTATACATGTTCCTTTGACTATGAGATTATGCAACTCCCGTTTACCGTAGGAACACTTTGTGTGCTACCAAACGTCACAACGTAACTGGGTGATTATAAAGGAGCTCTATAGGTGTCTCCGAAAGTATTTGTTGGGTTAGCGTATTTCGAGATTAGGATTTGTCACTCTGAATGTCGGAGAGGTATCTCAGGGCCTTCTCGGTAATGCACATCACATAAGCCTTGCAAGCATTGCAACCAATAAGATAGTTGCAAGATGATGTATTACGAAACGAGTAAAGAGACTTGCCGGTAACGAGATTGAACTAGGTATTGGATACCGACGATCGAATCTCGGGCAAGTAACATACCGATGACAAAGGGAACAACGTATGTTGTTATGCGGTCTGACCGATAAAGATCTTCGTAGAATGTGTAGGAGCCAATATGGGCATCCAGGTCCCGCTATTGGTTATTGACCAGAGATTTGTCTCAGTCATGTCTACACTGTTCTCGAACCGTAGGGTCCGCACGCTTAAGGTTACGATGACAGTTATTATGAGTTTATGCATTTTGATGTACCGAAGTTAGTTCGGAGTCCCGGATGAGATCACGGACATGACGAGGAGTCTCGGAATGGTCGGGACGTAAAGATTGATATATTGGACGACTATATTCGGACATCGAAATGGTTCCGAGTGGTTTCGGATAAAACCGGAGTGCCGGAGGGGTTACCGGAACCCCCCGGGGAAGTAATGGGCCTTATTGGGCCCGAGGGGAGAGAGAGGGCTGCGGCCAAGAGGTGGCGCCCCCCCCCCCCATGGGGAGTCCGAACTGGACAAGGAGGGGGTGGGCGCGGCCCCCCTTTCCCTCTCCCTCTCCCTCTCTTTCCTTCTCCCCTCTCTTCCTAGTTGGACTAGGAAAGGGGAGTCCTACTCCCACTAGGAGGAGGACTCCCCCCTCCCTTTGGCGCGCCCCATAGGGTCGGCCGGCCTCCCCCACCTTGCTCCTTTATATACGGGGGCAGGGGGCACCCTAGAACACACAAGTTGATCTTCGTGATCGTTCCTCAGCCATGTGCGGTGCCCCCTCCACCATATTCCACCTCGGTCATATTGTCGCAGCGCTTAGGCGAAGCCCTGCGACGGTAGTTCATCAAGATCGTCACCACGCCGTCGTGCTGACGAAACTCTTCCCCGAGAGCTTTGCTGGATCGGAGCCCGGAGAACGTCATCGAGCTGTACGTGTGTCAAGAACTCGGAGGCGCCGGAGTAACGGCGCTTGGATCGGTCGGATCGGGAGGAGGACGTACGACTACTTCCTCTATGTTGTATCAACGCTTCCGCTTCGGTCTATGAGGGTACGTAGATAACACTCTCCCCTCTCGTTGCTATGCATCACCATGATCTTGCGTGTGCGTAGGAATTTTTTTGAAATTACTACGTTTCCCAACAGTGGCATCCGAGCCAGGTTTTTATGGTTTGATGTTATGCACGAGTAGAGGACAAGTGAGTTGTGGATGATATAAGTCATACTGCCTACCAGCATGTCATACTTTGGTTCGGCGGTATTGTTGGATGAAGCGGCCCGGACCGACATTACGCGTACGCTTACGCGAGACTGGTTCTACCGCCGTGCTTTGCACACAGGTGGCTGGCGGGTGTCAGTTTCTCCAACTTTAGTTGAACCAAGTATGGCTACGCCCGGTCCTTGAGAAGGTTAAAACGGAGTCTATTTGACAAACTATCGTTGTGGTTTTGATGCGTAGGTGAGATTGGTTCTTGCTTAAGCCCGTAGCAGCCACGTAAAATTTGCAACAAACAAAGTAGAGGACGTCTAACTTGTTTTTGCAGGGCATGTTGTGATGTGATATGGTCAAGACATGATGCTAAATTTATTGTATGAGATGATCATGTTTTGTAACCGAGTTATCGGCAACCGGCAGGAGCCGTATGGTTGTCGCTTTATTGTATGCAATGCAATCGCCCTGTAATGCTTTACTTTATCACTAAGCGGTAGCGATAGTCGTAGAAGCATAAGATTGGCGAGACGACAACGATGCTACGATGGAGATCAAGGTGTCGCGCCGGTGACGACGGTGATCATGATGGTGCTGCAGAGATGGAGATCACAAGCACAAGATGATGATGGCCATATCATATCACTTATATTGATTGCATGTGATGTTTATCTTTTTATGCATCTTATCTTGCTTTGATTGACGGTAGCATTATAAGATGATCTCTCACTAAATTATCATAGTAATAGTGTTCTCCCTGAGTATGCACCGTTGCGAAAGTTCTTCGTGCTGAGACACCACGTGATGATCGGGTGTGATAGGCTCTACGTTCAAATACAACGGGTGCAAAACAGTTGCACACGCGGAATACTCAGGTTTAACTTGACGAGCCTAGCATATAACAGATATGGCCTCGGAACACAGAGACCGAAAGGTCGAGCGTGAATCATATAGTAGATATGATCAACATAGTGATGTTCACCATTGAAACTACTCCATCTCACGTGATGATCGGACATGGTTTAGTTGATTTGGATCACGTGATCACTTAGAGGATTAGAGAGATGTCTATCTAAGTGGGAGTTCTTAAGTAATATGATTAATTCAACTTAAATTTATCATGAACTTAGTCCCTGATAGTATCTTGCTTGTTTATGTTGATTGTAGATAGATGGCTCGTGCTGTTGTTCTGTTGAATTTTAATGCGTTCCTTGAGAAAGCAAAGTTGAAAGATGATGGTAGCAATTACACGGACTGGGTCCATAACTTGAGGATTATCCTCATTGCTGCACAGAAGATTTACGTCCTGGAAGCACCGCTGGGTGCCAGGCCTGCTGCTGGAGCAGCGCCAGATGTTATGAACGTCTGGCAAAGCAAATCTGATGACTACTCGATAGTTCAGTGTGCCATGCTTTACGGCTTAGAACCGGGACTTCAACGACGTTTTGAACATCATGGAGCATATGAGATGTTCCAGGAGTTGAAGTTAATATTCCAACAGAATGCCCGGGTTGAGAGATATGAAGTCTCAAATAAGTTCTATAGCTGCAAGATGGAGGAGAATGGTTTTGTCAGTGAGCATATACTCAGAATGTCTGGGTATTATAATCACTTGAATCAACTGGGAGTCAATCTTCCGGATGATTGTGTCATTGACAGAATTCTCCAATCACTGCCACCAAGCTACAAAGGCTTCGTGATGAACTATAATATGCAAGGGATAGATAAGACAATGCCCGAGCTCTTCGCAATGCTAAAAGCTGCGGAGGTAGAAATCAAGAAGGAGCATCAAGTGTTGATGGTCAATAAGACCACTAGTTTTAAGAAAAAGGGCAAAGGGAAGAAGAAGGGGAACTTCAAGAAGAACAGCAAACAAGTTGCTGCTCAAGAGAAGAAACCCAAGTCTGGACCTAAGCCTGAAACTGAGTGCTTCTACTACAAGCAGACTGGTCACTGGAAGCGGAACTGCCCCAAGTATTTGGCGGATAAGAAGGATGGCAAGGTGAACAAAGTTATATGTGATATACATGTTATTGATGTGTACCTTACTAATGCTCGCAGTAGCACCTGGGTATTTGATACTGGTTCTGTTGCTAATATTTACAACTCGAAACAGGGACTACTGTAACGCCCTCGATGCGGCTATATCTCCCACGTGTCGAAGCACGACTTAGAGGCATAACCGCATTGAAAGCAATGTCGCAAGTGGGGTAATCTTCACACAACCCATGTAATACATAAGGGAAAGAGATACATAGTTGGCTTACAATCGCCACTTCACACAAATACATGAATAAAACAATGCATCATACAGCTACAATCAAGGCCCGACTACGGAGCCAAAATAAAAGAAGAAAAGCCCAAAAGCGACAAAGGACCAAGATCGACCCCAACTGGGCTCCACTACTGATCGACTAGAACGGAACAACATAAAGGACAAGATCTTCATTGAACTCCTCCTTGAGCTCGGGTGCGTCACCTGCACGGTCTCAGCGGCACCTGCAAGCTAGTTTTGGAAGTATCTGGTGAGTCACGAGGACTCAGCAATCTCACACCCGCGAGATCAAGACTATTTAAGCTTATAGGTAGGGTAAAAGGTATGAGGTGGAGCTGCAGCAAGCGACTAGCATATATGGTGGCTAACATACGCAAAAGAGAGCGAGAAGAGAAGGCAAAAGCACGGTCGTGCAACTATGATCAAGAAGTGATCCTGAAACTACTTACGTCAAACATAACTCCAACAACCGTGTTCACTTCCCGGACCCCGCCGAGAAGAGACCATCACGGTTACACACGCGGTTGGTGTATTTTAGTTAAGATCAACTTCGGGTTTTCTACAACCGGACATTAACAAATTCCCATCTACCACATAACCGCGGGAACGGCTTTCGAAAGTTCAAACCCTGCAGGGGTGTCCCAACTTAGCCCATGATAAGCTCTCGCGATCAACGAAGGATATTCCTTCTCCCCGGGAAGACCCGATCAGTCTCGGAATCCCGGCTACAAGACATTTCGACAGCAATAAAACAAGTCCAGCAAAGCCGCCCGGATGTGCCGACAAATCCTGATAGGAGCTGCACATATCTCGGTCTCAGGGCACACCGGATGAGCAAGACGTCGGGTTGGCATAGACCCTGATTGCGCAGGGGGCGCCGGACATCGCTCGGTTTGGACCAGCACTTAGAGAAGCACTGGCTCGGGGGGGCAAAAATAAAGATGGCCCTCGAGAGAGCGACTCCCAAGGGAAAAAGGGCTAGGTGAGGCAAATGGTAAAACCAAGGTTGGGCCTCGCTGGAAAAGTCTTATTCAAAGCGAACTGTCAAGGGGGTCCCATAAATCACCCGACCGCGTTAGGGACGCAAAATCCGGGAACATAATACCGATATGACGGAAACTAGGGCGGCAAGAGTGGAACAAAACACCAGGCATAAGGCTGAGCCTTCCACCCTTTACCAAGTATATAGATGCGTTAATTAAATAAGATATATTGTGATATCCCAACAAGTAAACATGTTCCAACAAGGAACAACAACTCCATGTTCCAACAAGGAACAAACTTCATCTTCACCTGCAACTAAGAACGCTATAAGAGGGGCTGAGCAAAGCGGTAACATAGCCAAACAACGGTTTGCTAGGACAAGGTGGGTTAGAGGCTTGGTTTAACAATATAGGAGGCATGATAAGCAAGTGGTAGGTATCGCAGCATAGGCATAGCAAAAGAGCGAGCAACTAGCAAGCAAAGATAGAAGTGATTTCGAGGGTATGGTCATCTTGCCTGAGATCCCGCAAGGAAGAAGAACGAGTCCATGAAGAAGACAAACGGACGTAGTCGAACGAATCCTCACAACTCCGGAACGAAACCGAAGCTAACGAGAGAAGCAACCCGGAAAGAAACAAGCAACATAGTAAACAACCAACACCTAAACATGGCATGATGCACAATCAAGTATGATGCATGTCCGGTTTAAATGAGGCATGGCATGGCAAAGTGCAACAAACAACACTACAAGTTAAGTGGAGCTCAATATGCAACGAGTTGCATATTGACGAAACACCACAACAATTATTTAGTTCTCTCATGTTTATATAACCAACAATATTAAATGTTGCTTAACATGGCAAGAGGTGAAACATAATAAAACTACCTATTTAGGCAATTTTAAATGAGGCCGGAAATAACAAACAACAATTCCGGAAAAGCCTCATGAGCATATATTAGATTTGGTACTGTTCTGACCTAAAGCATATTTTAGAGTTGTTAAACAGGAAAATAAAGTGCATCATGTTAATCTATGCATTTTTCTACCCCATTTACATATATAATTTATTAAATTCCGAGTTACGGTTATTTAGTTATGAAATAAATCATTTTAACATGGCATTTATGCAAGTTTAAACAGACATCGTTTTTAAGCATTTTAAATGTTGTTATTATGATGCGGATGACATATGTAATTTATGCAATTTATTATGAAAATGTTGATAAGAGCATATTATGAAGCGTTTGGTCACCATGGCGGAACGAAAGGGGTGCCACGGCAACAAATCCGAAAATGGTGCCACGGCAACATATCGGTTTCCGGTACTCGATTGGGATACCGGTGCAAAAGGAAGCGTGCGGATGCGAGTAGGGCAAGATGGTGGGGTGATCCCGGATACTGGGTTCCCACGAGACGATGGCATGGCAACGAGTGACAATTCAGACACGGTGAAAAACTCGAGCATCTCATTCGACACATGCATTCGGTCCACGGCGGTCGTTCTCGGCGGTATACCTTTGAAGCGTGCATTCGGGACGGTTCAAGTTCGTCGAAGGAAGTAGTGGAAGTAGTTGTTCCGCGACGGTTGTAGTGGAAGTAGACGTTCTCGCGGGCGTAGTGGAAGTAGTTGTACACGACAACGGTAGAGGTACTCGCGACGGTAGTCGTTCACGTTCACGTTACACGGGTCTCCGGCGACGGTCGTCGTGGTACTTGGCGATAGTTCCCTGTTCAGAGGTCATTGGACTTGGAGGCGATGATGCGGTCAAACGGGCGCTGCTGGTGCACTCGTTCACCTCGCGTGGACGGAGCAGAAGGGGGCCGGGGCGACGCGAGCGAAGCAGAGCAGCACGGCAGGAGTCAGCGGGCGTGTCTCGTCCTCCTGCTCGAAGCAGAGGATGCAGGGGCACACGGCGACCTGCGGGGCTTCACCGGCGACTGGGCTTGCCGGCACTGAGCGACCGGAGGCGGGGAAGGCGTTGAGGACGACCCGCAGCGGCGGCTTGCGCGGGACTCCGGCGAGGAGGAGGTCGGAGGACGGAGGAGCTTGGCGGCGAGGACGTAGTCGAGGAGGAGCGAGGCCGCCGGTGTGGCGCTCCTGGACGGGCAGCAAGAGGCGGGCGCTGGTCGCTGCTGTGGTGGCCGGCGACGATGTCTACGGTGGGCGCGACCTGCAGGGTCGGCGAGGGCCGGCCGCGCGGACTCTGCTCCGTGGCTGCGGGCACGGGGACGAGGAGGTAGGCGCTGGCATGGGGAGGAGCTGGGGGATCTGGCGCGGGGACTCACTCCTTTCCCTGGCGAGCAGCAGGAGGAGGGGGTCGAGGGAGAGGGGCGCTGCGAGGGAGATGGAGGCGCTGCGGGAGGGAGAGGGTGAGATCGAGAGCACGGACGCTCCTGGCGGCGAGGGAGGAGAACGAAGGAGAGGGGAAGAGGTCGGGGAGGCTAGGGTTCAATCGGCCTTAGAGGCCGGCTGCCGGATGGGCTTTGGGCCGAATTAGTTGGGCTACTGGGAGGCTGAGCTGGGCTCGGCTCTCTCTCTCTCTCTCTCGCCTAAAACTAATGCAATAACAGGAAAAAAACAAAGAAAGAAAGGAGAGAGAAGAAAAAGGAAGGAGGTGTTAAGGGAAGAAGTTGAACATGCGGATAATTATCCCGGACTCACAAAAATGAGTTTGATCCAAGAAAATAGAAGTTGGCGCGAAAGCAAGATTTAAATTCAAACCCATTTGAATTTAAATCAAATGGTTTGAACTAGGACAAAGTTTAGGAAAGGCCAAAAATGTTGAGATGTTTGGTGAAGCTCCGGAAAAAGACGAAAGGATTTATGGGTAGAGTTGGAGACCAAGAATTGAGATAACAAAGGCATTGAGATTTATTTGCAAGTGTGTTATGATCAATTCCAAATAATGAAATATTTATATAGCTCCACTAATATCGGAAAGATATATTATAAAGAGAACTCACCATGTGAATTCCCTCAATTTAAATGGACCGAAGATCCATACGATTTATTTAGTTGAGTTTTAAAAATTAATGATATGATGGCATGATGGCATGATGCAATGCAAGAGATGGCATGGCAAAATGTAACACGCAATCACATGACAAGGCAACAACGACGAATAACTGAACGACACCTGGCACATCGGTCTCGGGGCGTTACAACTACGGATTAAGCAAAGATTGGTTAAGGACGAGGTGACGATGCGCGTGGGAAACGGTTCCAAAGTCGATGTGATCACAGTCGGCACGCTACCTCTACATCTACCTTCGGGATTAGTATTAGACCTGAATAATTGTTATTTGGTGCCAGCGTTGAGCATGAACATTATATCTGGATCTTGTTTGATGCGAGACGGTTATTCATTTAAATCAGAGAATAATGGTTGTTCTATTTATATGAGTAATATCTTTTATGGTC
Organism: Aegilops umbellulata; assembly: GCA_032464435.1. Lineage (NCBI taxonomy): Eukaryota > Viridiplantae > Streptophyta > Magnoliopsida > Poales > Poaceae > Aegilops > Aegilops umbellulata. Next base: position 64,766,883 of record CP136057.1, read on the forward strand.
ATGCACCCTTGAAGAGTGGTCTATTTTTGATGAATCTCGATAGTAGTGATACACATATTCATAGTGTTGAAGCCAAAAGATGCAGAGTTGATAATGATAGTGCAACTTATTTATGGCACTGCCGTTTAGGTCATATCGGTGTAAAACGCATGAAGAAACTCCATACTGATGGACTTTTGGAGGCACTTGATTATGAATCACTTGGCACTTGCGAATCGTGCCTCATGGGCAAGATTACCAAAACACCGTTCTCCGGTACTATGGAGAGAGCAACAGATTTATTGGAGATCATACATACAGATGTATGTGGTCCAATGAATGTTGAGGCTCGTGGCGGATATCGTTATTTTCTCACCTTCACAGATGATTTAAGCAGATATGGTTATGTCTACTTAATGAAACACAAGTCTGAAACATTTGAAAAGTTCAAAGAATTTCAGAGTGAAGTTGAAAATCATCGTAACAAGAAAATTAAGTTTCTACGATCTGATCGTGGAGGAGAATATTTGAGTTACGAGTTTGGTCTACATTTGAAACAATGCGGAATAGTTTCGCAACTCACGCCACCCGGAACACCACAACTCAATGGTGTATCCGAACTTCGTAATCGTATTTTACTAGATATGGTGCGATCTATGATGTCTCTTACAGATTTACCGCTATTGTTTTGGGGTTATGGTTTAGAGACGGCCACATTCACGTTAAATAGGACACCGTCGAAATCCGTTGAGACGACGCCTTATGAACTATGGTTTAGCAAGAAACCAAAGTTGTAAAGTTTGGGGCAGCGATGCTTATGTGAAAAAGCTTCAACCTGATAAGCTCAAACCCAAATCGGAAAAATGTGTCTTCATAGGATATCCAAAAGAAACTGTTGGATACACCTTCTATCACAGATCCGAAGGCAAGACTTTTGTTGCTAAATTCGGAGTCTTTCTAGAAAAGGAGTTTCTCTCGAAAGAAGTGAGTGGGAGGAAAGTAGAACTTGATGAGGTAACTGTACCTGCTCCCTTATTGGAAAGTAGTACATCATAGAAATCTGTTTCTGTAGCACCTACACCAATTAGTGAGGAAGCTGATGATATTGATCATGAAACTTCAGATCAAGTTACTACAGAACCTCGTAGATCAACCAGAGTAATATCCGCACCAGAGTGGTACGGCAATCCCGTTCTGGAAGTCATGCTACTAGATCATGACGAACCTACGAACTATGAAGAAGCGATGGTGAGCCCAGATTCCGCAAAGTGGCTAGAAGCCATGAAATCTGAGATGGGATCCATGTATGACAACAAAGTGTGGACTTTGGTTGACTTGCCCGAGGGTCGGCAAGCAATAGAGAATAAGTGGATCTTTAAGAAGAAGACTGACGCTGATGGTAATGTTACTATCTACAAAGCTCGACTTGTCGCGAAAGGTTTTCGACAAGTTCAAGGGATTGACTACGATGAGACCTTCTCACCCGTAGCGATGCTTAAGTCTGTCCGAATCATGTTAGCAATTGCCGCATTTTATGATTATGAAATTTGGCAAATGGATGTAAAGACTGCATTCCTGAATGGATTTCTGGAAGAAGAGTTGTATATGATGCAACCAGAAGGTTTTATCGATCCAAAGGGAGCTAACAAAGTGTGCAAGCTCCAGCGATCCATTTATGGACTGGTGCAAGCATCTCGGAGTTGGAATAAACGCTTTGACAGTGTGATCAAAGCATTTGGGTTTATACAGACTTTTGGAGAAGCCTGTATTTACAAGAAAGTGAGTGGGAACTCTGTAGCATTTCTGATATTATATGTAGATGACATATTACTGATTGTAAATGATATAGAATTTCTGGATAGCATAAAGGGATACTTGAATAAGAGTTTTTCAATGAAAGACCTCGGTGAAGCTACTTACATATTGGGCATTAAGATCTATAGAGATAGATCAAGACGCTTAATTGGACTTTCACAAAGCACATACCTTGACAAAGTTTTGAAGAAGTTCAAAATGGATCAAGCAAAGAAAGGGTTCTTGCCTGTGTTACAAGGTGTGAAGTTGAGTAAGACTCAGTGCCCGACCACTGCAGAAGATAGAGAGAAGATGAAAGATGTTCCCTATGCTTCAGCCATAGGCTCTATCATGTATGCAATGCTGTGTACCAGACCTGATGTGTGCCTTGCTATAAGTTTAGCAGGGAGGTACCAAAGTAATCCAGGAGTGGATCACTGGACAGCGGTCAAGAATATCCTGAAGTACCTGAAAAGGACTAAGGAAATGTTTCTCGTATATGGAGGTGACAAAGAGCTCATCGTAAACGGTTACGTTGATGCAAGCTTTGAAACTGATCCGGACGATTCTAAATCGCAAACCGGATACGTATTTACATTAAACGGTGGAGCTGTCAGTTGGTGCAGTTCTAAACAAAGCGTCGTGGCGGGATCTACATGTGAAGCGGAGTACATAGCTGCTTCGGAAGCAGCAAATGAACGAGTCTGGATGAAGGAGTTCATATCCGATCTAGGTGTCATACCTAGTGCATCGGGTCCAATGAAAATCTTTTGTGACAATACTGGTGCAATTGCCTTGGCAAAGGAATCCAGATTTCACAAGAGAACCAAGCACATCAAGAGACGCTTCAATTCCATCCGGGATTTGGTCCAGGTGGGAGACATAGAGATTTGCAAGATACATACGGATCTGAATGTAGCAGACCCGTTGACTAAGCCTCTTCCACGAGCAAAACATGATCAGCACCAAGACTCCATGGGTGTTAGAATCATTACTGTGTAATCTAGATTATTGACTCTAGTGCAAGTGGGAGACTGAAGGAAATATGCCCTAGAGGCAATAATAAAGTTATTATTTATTTCCTTATATATCATGATAAATGTTTATTATTCATGCTAGAATTGTATTAACCGGAAACATAATACATGTGTGGATACATAGACAAACAGAGTGTCACTAGTATGCCTCTACTTGACTAGCTTGTTAATCAAAGATGGTTAAGTTTCCTAACCATAGACAAAGGAGTTGTCATTTGATTAACAAGGTCACATCATTAGTTGAATGATCTGATTGACATGACCCATTCCATTAGCTTAGCACCCAATCGTTTAGTATGTTGCTATTGCTTTCTCCATGACTTATACATGTTCCTTTGACTATGAGATTATGCAACTCCCGTTTACCGTAGGAACACTTTGTGTGCTACCAAACGTCACAACATAACTGGGTGATTATAAAGGAGCTCTACAGGTGTCTCCGAAAGTATTTGTTGGGTTAGCGTATTTCGAGATTAGGATTTGTCACTCCGAATGTCGGAGAGGTATCTCAGGGCCTTCTCGGTAATGCACATCACATAAGCCTTGCAAGCATTGCAACCAATAAGATAGTTGCAAGATGATGTATTACGAAACGAGTAAAGAGACTTGCCGGTAACGAGATTGAACTAGGTATTGGATACCGACGATCGAATCTCGGGCAAGTAACATACCGATGACAAAGGGAACAACGTATGTTGTTATGCGGTCTGACCGATAAAGATCTTCGTAGAATGTGTAGGAGCCAATATGGGCATCCAGGTCCCGCTATTGGTTATTGACCAGAGATTTGTCTCAGTCATGTCTACACTGTTCTCGAACCGTAGGGTCCGCACGCTTAAGGTTACGATGACAGTTATTATGAGTTTATGCATTTTGATGTACCGAAGTTAGTTCGGAGTCCCGGATGAGATCACGGACATGACGAGGAGTCTCGGAATGGTCGATACGTAAAGATTGATATATTGGGCGACTATATTCGGACATCGGAATGGTTCCGAGTGGTTTCGGATAAAACCGGAGTGCCGGAGGGGTTACCGGAACCCCCCGGGGAAGTAATGGGCCTTATTGGGCCCGAGGGGAGAGAGAGGGCTGCGGCCAGGAGGTGGCGCGCCCCCCCCCCCATGGGGAGTCCGAATTGGACAAGGAGGGGGCGCGGCCCCCCTTTCCCTCTCCCTCTCCCTCTCTTTCCTTCCCCCCTCTCTTCCTAGTTGGACTAGGAAAGGGGAGTCCTACTCCCACAAGGAGGAGGACTCCCCCCTCCCTTTGGCGCGCCCCATAGGGTCGGCCGGCCTCCCCCCTTGCTCCTTTATATACGGGGGCAGGGGGCACCCTAGAACACACAAGTTGATCTTCGTGATCGTTCCTCAGCCGTGTGCGATGCCCCCCTCCACCATATTCCACCTCGGTCATATTGTCGCAGCGCTTAGGCGAAGCCCTGCGTCGGTAGTTCATCAAGATCGTCACCACGCCGTCGTGCTGACGAAACTCTTCCCCGAGAGCTTTGCTGGATCGGAGCCCGGAGAACGTCATCGAGTTGTACGTGTGTCAAGAACTCGGAGGCGCCGGAGTAACGGCGCTTGGATCGGTCGGATCGGGAGGAGGACGTACGACTACTTCCTCTACGTTGTGTCAACGCTTCCGCTTCGGTCTACGAGGGTACGTAGACAACACTCTCCCCTCTCGTTGCTATGCATCACCATGATCTTGCGTGTGTGTAGGAAATGTTTTGAAATTACTACGTTTCCCAACAGTACGATCCTGTTATTCTTTGCAATCATGCCTCTCTATAGGCACCTTTTTCTGTAGGGTATTTCTTACCTTCTTTTTCCTCGAGCTGCCATTTGGCAAGGCCGAGCTCTTGCTCGGTCCGCCCGAGGTCCTTTTTTAGGACATCCGCCTGTGCAGTCAGTGCGGTGGTGGATAGCAGCGAAGCCTGCATACGCATATTGACTCTTTATTGTTAGACTCCTGCGAAAATTAATAGATCCTCTATTTGGCTTTTCTTTCCGAACGCCAAACAGAGCATCAAGGGCTATTGTCTATGCGGTAATATTTTGACATATTTTTACTTACCTCGAAGCCTGTCAGAAGGCTAGCGCAAGCTTCAGTCAGTCCGCTCTTGGCAGACTGAACCCTTTGGATCACCGTACTCATAATAGTACGATGTTCCTCGTCGATGGAGGCGCCGTCAAGCACCTCCAGCAGACTGTCCGGCACCTCCGGTTGGACGGAGGCCGCCGGCTCAGAAGGCTTGCTCCTCTTGGAAGGAGTTCGCCTACCGTGGACCGGAACTGTTGAAGAGTCCAGCGCGGCGTCCGGCACAAAGCCGGACTCGGAGCCCTGGGGGGTCTTGTCCCCTTTATTCCTGGGGTTCGGGAGGTCGCCTTTCGGCTCCTCTAGGACCACCTCCTCCTGCCCCGGAGCTCGTTGTGACGCCACTTCGGCATCGTCTGCAGTGCGGGGGGAGACAGCGGGCGTAACTGAGTTCACGTCCGACGAATCCAGGGAGCCGCTCGACGAATCGTCGAGTTCGGCCCGGGGCGGGCTGCACAATAATGTTCGGCATTATGGAAAGCTGAACAACCTAGGAATATCATGAGTCACTCTGGTATACGAATACTTACGATTTCGCCGGACGCTTGGCCCTGTTCGGCCACTCCTCTCCGCTCTCTTCGGCGTCATGGGAGTAATCCGGTGGAGGGGTCTTCCTTTTCCTAGACCCCTCAGCCTCCCCTGATGGGGCGGCCTTCTTCTTCTCTTCTCTCCACTCGGGGGGAGAGCCGTCTTCTTCCTCCTCCTCGTTTTCACGAGAGGAGGGTGCCTCGGACTCGTCAGATGACGAGTCCGACACCACCAAGTTACGAGCACTCTTTCGAGTCCCTGCGGTCTTCTTCTTGACCTTCCTCTCCGGCACCACATAAGGCGTCGGAGTCAGCAGCTTCACTAGGAGAGCTGGGGCTGGGTCTTCGGGCAAGGGAGCCGGACAGTTAATTGGACCGGATATCGCCTGCCAAGCCTGTCAAAGGTAAGGGAGTTTAGATCCCGCATAGAGTTAATCTATGAAAAAGAGCTTAATAATCCTGTCAAAGGCATAGATAGCTTACCTCGCTAGCATGACGCTGGGTGCTGTATCCGCGGTCCTCGGAAGCGGATGCGGGGGCCCCGGCGCCTTTGATTAGCACCTTCCAGACGTCTTCATACGACGTGTCGAAGAGCCTGTTGAGGGTTCGGTGCTGCGCTGGGTCGAACTCCCACAAATTGAAATCCCGTTGTTGGCACGGGAGGATCAGACGAACGAGCATGACCTGGACTATATTGACAAGCCGGATTGGCTTGTCTACCAGGGACTGGATGCAGGTCTTCAGTCCGGTCACCTCTTCCTCGTTGCCCCACGACAGGCCCATCTCTTTCCAGGACATAAGCCGCGTGGGGGGTCCGGATCTGAACTCGGGGGCTGCGACCCATTCCGAATCGCATGGCTCGGTGATGTAAAACCACCCGGCTTGCCACCCCTTTAGGGTCTCCACAAAGGAGCCCTTGAACCAGAGGACGTTGGCTATCTTGCCAGCCATAGCGCCTCCGCACTCCGCTTGGCTGCCGCGCACCACCTTGGGCTTGACGTTGAAGGTCTTGAGCCAAAGGCCGAAATGGGGGCAGACGCGGAGGAAGGCCTCACACACGACGATAAACGCCGAGATGTTGAGGATGAAGTTCGGGGCCAGATCATGGATATCTAGGCCGTAGTAGAACATGAGTCCCCGGACGAATGGGTGAAGTGGAAAACCCAGTCCGCGGAGGAAGTGGGGAAGGAAAACTACCCTCTCATGGGGCCTTGGGGTGGGGAGAAGCTGCCCCTTCTCAGGAAGCCGGTGCGGGATGTCCTTGGACAGGTATCCGGCCTTCCTTAGCTTTTTTACTTGAACCTCCATGACGGAGGAGACCATCCACTTGCCTCCCGCTCCGGACATTGCTGGAGAAGGTTGAGGTGGGAAGAGCGGGCTTGGGCGCTGGAGCTTGAGTGCGCGAGAGATGGATTGGCAAAGGAGGAAGAAGGCGTAGGTAAAAAAGGTGGATCCTTATCCCCTTATATGGGCGAATGCGGTTATGCGTCCCCACCCACCTAATAAAACTTGCTTGCCTCCCAAGCATCATGGCAAATGGCGCGGTTGGGTTACCCATGTCTGTATTGATGAGAATCCCGTTAAAAGGGGCACATGATCTCTGCTTTGACAAGACGTGCCAAGGAAACCGCCTCGCTAAACGTGCTGAGGTGGAAAAGTGAAAACAATATGTATAAAGAGCTTGGCCGCAGTGTGATGACGCACTGCGGAATATGTCAGCAGATTTGATTTGTGTTAATATTATTCTCTCTATGGAAATATGTGGAAACTTATTTTGCAGAGCCGGACACTATTTTTGGTGTTTACAGTCTTCTATGAAGGACTTGGAGGAGGAACCCGCCTTGCAATGCCGAAGACAATCTGCGCGCCGGACTCGTCGTCATTGAAGCCTGGTTCAGGGGCTTCTGAGGGAGTCCTGGATTAGGGGGTGTTCGGGTAGCCGGACTATACCTTCGCCGGACTCCTGGACTATGAAGATACAAGATTGAAGACTTCGTCCCGTGTCCGGATGGGACTTTCCTTGGCGTGGAAGGCAAGCTAGGCGATGCGGATACTCAAGATCTCCTACCATTGTAACCGACTCTATGTAACCCTAACCCTATCCGGTGTCTATATAAACCGGAGGGTTGTAGTCCATAGGACGAACCATCATCATACACAATCATACCATAGGCTAGCTTCTAGGGTTTAGCCTCCTTGATCTCGTGGTAGATCTACTCTTGTACTACCCATATCATCAATATTAATCAAGCAGGAGTAGGGTTTTACCTCCATCGAGAGGGCCCGCACCTGGGTAAAAACATCGTGTCCCTTGTCTCCTGTTACCATCCGGCCTTGACGTACAGTTCGGGACCCCTACCCGAGATCCGCCGGTTTTGACACCGACAAAGGGATCTTCTCGTCTAAGCCCTCTACTTGTGACAAAGAACTCACTCTCCTCTCCATTGATTTGACTCCAACAGAGCCCCCCATGATAGTGCTTTTAACCAGTGTATCCATTTATGACCAAAACCTCCACTAGCTAACACCCTAAATAAATCTAGACTAACCATGTCATAGTTTTTTTTCATAATCTATCTTAAACACCAAACCCTTTTTCCTACAGGAGTGTAGAAAGTGTGTAAGATAATGAGTTGTTACTACATCAAAATAAATCTATCGTTAATAAAAGCAGATTAATGGCCAGAAATTAGCCCGTCAATGATGGGAGATAGTCTATTTGTAAGAGCTTTAATTAAAATGACAATCCAACATTAAAAATTTAAAATGGTAATTTATTTAACAAGCTAATAGGCCTAACTTTCATGCTTCTAGTGTCATTCTCTCTTGGGATTAAAGTAATCATGGCAAAAATTGAGTCTGAATATTTCCAACTCGTTGGTAAACTAAGCATTACACATATTAATCCATTCAAATTTTACTATGTCCCAAAAAGTTGTATAGAAACATGAAAGAAAGTCCATCAGGAGAGTAACCCCATCAACATAGGAACTAAATAAACCTGCCTAATTTCCTCTTCAGTAAATCTGGCTTCTAAAGTATTGTTCTCTCCTTGAGAATATTTCCTGGCATCCTCAAAGAAGCCAATTCTAAGGGAAACATAAGGTCTAGGCTCATATTTTAAAAACTCCTTATAGTAGTATATTGCTATTTTATGCATGCCATCCTTGTCAGAAACTGGTCCATTAGGACCATCTAAAAGTACAATCAACCATTTTCTTGTCCTTTGGTTAGCTACAACCTGAAAGTAGGCGGTATTTTTATCACACCATGACATCCCTGTCTATATATAAACCTCTTCCTAGCTTTAATTTCCTCGGTTTTTCAAATCTCTATGAATTGAACTAAAATAGCATCCACCTAGCTCTCTCACCATCAGTGAGCTTTTGGGATTATGCATTGACATCTAGAGCATCATACTCAAAGATGAAAGCTTTTTTATGTTTCCTAATGAAAGTCTCTAAGTTACCACTCCAACCTCTAGCAAGTCTTCTAAAAGCCTTGTGTTGCCAAATATCTACCGGGTTGCTGTTGTTGCCCCTACTAGCACAGGCTTTAACAAATGACAACTATATCTCAAAAGTAGGTCTAGTAATTCATTGTTTCACATGTTTTAAAACTGGGCTATTGAAAACTTGATAGGAGTGACATTAACCTCAACAGACTTAGAGCATCTACAATCGGACCTCCCTACCTGCCCCAAACGTCCAGACGGGCTGCCCCATCAGTGTCCGGATGCAAAAACGCCACATAACCGGCCTCCTCATAGCCGACCCGAACGCTCGGACTGACTGACACTCCCCATATCCATCCCAAATATGGGCCGGATATGGGGACACCCGGACGCGCCCGGGCACGCCCGCCACGTCGGATCCGGCCCACGCTGGTCCACCTGACCCCACATAAAATGGACCCTGTCCGCACCTCTGGCTTAAATCCTAGCCACATCCACTCCACTCCCCTCCCCTCCAGTCCACTCCCTCCGCCAACAAGTTCTCGTCTGGCGATCCTATACCCACTCCGGCATGGTGAAAAGCAGATCCGATTCCTACACCTCTAAATCCGTTGACCCCGAGCTCATACCAGGCGGTCCCGAGGAGGAGATGACCGTCCGCCTTGTGCTCCATCGCTCCCGGGAGGAAACCACCTGGCGACAGTGCTCAGACTCCTTTCATAAGGAATCCATTGCGTCCACCTAAATGGCGCATGGATCCAGTGCGAGGTATGTCGCCGCAGCCTCATCGGAGGCGGTGCGGTCCGTCTGGCGTCCGAGCGCGTCAGTGGATGCGCAATCGCTTCGTTGGCGTGCAGAGGTGGAGATGACCACATGTGCGTCTGCCGATGCAAATATGGCGTGGCGTGCCCGCCGCGCGAGGCAGCGGCCCCGGAAGGCAGCGTCGAACGTTGGCGAGCGGAGTCGCATTCTCCGGCGCCCCATGTGGTGCATGGCCAACCCAGGCGCCATAACCGCATCGTGGTGGACGACGCCGGCTCCTCCCAAGACGGTTCCATCACCGATCTCATGTCCACCGACACCGTGAAGGTTCCGGACTCCGACGAGGAAGAGTATGGCATGGGAGACGGCGGTGCCTTGAGTCCCGTGAGCCGATCCGTGTCAGATGTCCTAATCTACCTCGGCAGCGACCGGACCAACACTTCAAGAGGCGCAGCTGACTGCTGGACATGGGCACAGCGGAGCCGGTGAGCTCCGCTTAGATTAAGTTTTACGTTGCACATAATAATACGAATTCGGTGGTTTGGCAATGGTGCTTGTGGTTATGGAATCAACTTTTTGTGTGCTGTACGGTCACTCTTCACGGACACGTCTAGACGCGCATGTGGGCGTTTTATGACCAGATTTTTGGTACTCCCTTATACAAGGTTAGCAATATATCTGAATTTCAAGGAACATCTTCTAGCCCCCGTATGAGAGGAGCAGCTTTCGTACAAAGAGAATCAGAGAACCTGCATTTTGACCATAGCTTTGTCAGTTCGGTGGGGTGCTGAAATAAAAGCAGATGTGGACCATAGTAAATGTGCAATATCCTAGAAAATGCGCCAGTGACTTTAGCCAGCGACGAGGATGGGGCGTCGACCCGTTGGCTGGGCAGCTGAGTTTGCTGCCAGCTCATCCGAGTTCGAGTCCCGACACATATGCGTGGTGTTCATGGAGTTCCTCTTATAAAGAAAAGCCAACGAGAGTTAGCCCTTGGGTTGGTCTCATTTTCTTTAGACTTTAGACAGTGACCATCGAGAAGGCATGCAAATTTGCCAATTTTAACCTGTGGATGAAATCATTTCACAAAATGAACTGCTTCTAATTTGTTTTTCACTCAGCTGATCTTTTTGAATGGCACCCGACACGAAGGCGCCACACTACATTGTGCAACGCCTGACTGATAGGCGCTGCACATCTGACCAGCGTCGCACTCCGGACTGCCTAAAAATTATTAAGTCAATGTGCAGCACTCCTAGAAGCTAGGCGCCACACTATACACACTGTATAGTGTGACGCCTAACTTTCAGGCGCTGCACACTGACTTAGTAATTTTCGGATCACACGGGTGCGACGCTGGCTAGGCGTGCAGCGCTTGTCAGTCAGACACTGCACAGTGTAGTGTGACGCCTTTGTGCCGGACATCACTCAAAAATGTTAGCTGCGTGAAATTTTGTTAGGGACAATTTATTTTGTGAAATGACTTCATCCACGGATCAAAATTGTCAAATTTGCCGGCAAAGGAGGAGCGAAGAACTAACAAAGCGAGAGAGAGCAAAAGACCCAGAGGCAGGAAAGAAAACGAGACGAAGCAAAAACAAAAGCACGGGTCCGGAGCACCCAAGCCAGCAGCGCGGCGCAAAGGATCGTGGCCGGAACAGGCCGCCCGACCCGCATGCAGCCAAAGGAAACCGAAGCGAGAACAAACCAGGGAGCGATCCTCCGGAGGGAGGGAGCCATGCAAGCCACAGAGTGGTGGCCGGAACAGGGAATCCGGGCGTCTGCAGTGGCGTACGCGGCCGTGCCCGTGCGTGCTGCCTCTGCCCATGCCCATGCAGCAAGCAAAGGAATCAATCCCGCTACGGCTCTACTCCGCTGCCACGCTCTGGCTTCCCTTTTCCTTTCCGGCCTCCCTCGATCCCCTTCCTTCCTTCCGCAGATCCTGCTACAGTCAGTACTGTTCTGGTCCGGCCGCGCCATCCTTTCCATTTCCGGCACCCTCCCCTTCCTCCCCCCTTTCCCCCATCCATCCACCCACCCACCCCCATGCCCCCGCCCAGCTACTCTACTCCCCACTAGGTAGCCAGCCAGCCGTCCACTCCCCTCTGCGTTCCGGCGGGCCCCGCGCCGCAGTCGCGCGTCGCATGCATAAACAATGACTGGGCCGGCCGGCCCCTGCACCCGTGCTTGCGTGGTTTAACGTCCTGATCGCTTTTGTTTATGCGGCTAATCCTCGCGTGGGCTCGCCCGGGCCGCGCGCGGTTGGCCCGGTTTTGATTAGTAGTACTCCGCCCTTTGCCAATAGGAGCAAAGCTAGCGCTGGTCCCCGTCTCGAGACCCCAACCCCCCGCGTCGCCTCCTCCACTCCACCTCCCGGTCCTCCCCCTCCCCTTCCCCTTTCCTCTCCCCTCCTCTCCTTTCGCATCCCTCCCTCCGTCCCCATCGCATCGCAACCGCCGCATCGGCGAGTGAGCCGCGCTAGCACGGTGCTCCGAGCCTGCCTGCCTGGGCGAGCCTCGGCGCGAGCGGTGGCGGGCGGACAGAGGGCGAGGGGGCGAGGAGATCGATCGGTCGGTCCGTCTGGGGCGATGGCGCGGGAGCGGAGGGAGATAAAGCGGATAGAGAGCGCGGCGGCGCGGCAGGTCACCTTCTCCAAGCGCCGCCGGGGCCTCTTCAAGAAGGCCGAGGAGCTCTCCGTCCTCTGCGACGCCGACGTCGCGCTCATCGTCTTCTCCTCCACCGGCAAGCTCTCCCAGTTCGCCAGCTCCAGGTACACACGTCCCTCCTCCTCCGGGCCGCTCGGTTCCTCGCCTCCCGTCCCTTCTCGTCTCGTCTTCTCGCGACGGCCTGTAGATCTGCCCGCCTCTCTTCCCCTCCCGCCTTCCCGGCCGCAGGATCCGGCTCGCCTAGGGTTCATGCTGCGCCTTCCCGCGGGTCCCGTGTCAGTTTCGCGTGCTCTTCCGCGTCCCGCGCGCCGGGTGGGGATCATGCGACGTGCTGGCGGGGCGGATCGCGTTGATTGGCACCGCCCGCAGCGGATTTTCTGGTTACGTTCGCGCATGTCGTCTTTCTTGCCGAAATGGGGATTTTAATTATTTCTGTTTACTGTAGTAGTCATACTCCTGTAGCTGGTTGCACATTTTTCTGTCGATTTTCAATTTTCTTTTCCCGATCGAGCGGTGTGTTACGAGCATGCGCGCCTTTGCGAGTGCTGCGGCTTCTATCTATATTTGCTGCGCATGTTTATGCATCTTCAGTTGCGGTGTTTTATCGTCGGTTCTTGCGCGCCTCCAGTGCTCCGGTGGGGCAAAGTTGCGCCTGCTAATTGCGTACGTACGGCCGGACTTGTGATTTTATGTGCTGCTGCTCGTACGTCGCATCGCCCGCTGATTCTAATGGGACTTCGTGTTCTGTGGAGTATATCGGTTACTGTTGTTCGATGAGATATTATTTGTACTCTTGCACGCATTGTTCGTCGCCTCTTTTCTTTTCTTCCTTAGATTGGGTTTGGGTGTGAAGGCTTCCTCGACGGGAGAAAGCAATGATATATTTGTGGTCCATAGATTGTTGTGCTGATGTCCTCCCACTTGTTTTGTTTTGTTCAGGTCCCCATTCTCTGCCGTTCAGTGTGGCCGTTGGGGGATCATTTGCAGTTGTTAGCTACTGTACCTAGTATTCTAACACAGTAGCATCTTGGGCATCATGTTTGTTTACGAGATTCTTGGACCTTCAAATGACGCATCAGCCTTCTTTAACTTATTATGTGCTGCCTTTACATGTCACCGCACTGAATTTTTTTTATTAAAGATGAAATAGTCTTAGTTGTGTTGTGTATGTGTTGACATTGAAAAGCTTCCTCAGCTAATCAAGTGATACACTATCACCAAAATCATATTTGAGTTTTCTTTTTCTGGGATCATTTGTTTAGCTGAGGAAGTTGTGTGTATGGTCTCAACTTCTTTTACTTGAAACAGTAACTGTCTTTGTTAAAGAATAGCAATCTTTTGAGGATTCTCCGGTGTTTTAAGTTTCTTGGATGATTATGGATCATACTGGCGCATGCGAACTTCAGTGAATTATCGATGACCATGCATTTGTCTAACATAGCATTACAAGGATAGTACTATGACTTGGAACTCTTATTAGCAGCAAACTGTAGGAGCAAAATGTAAGGACATTTGAGTCCAGCATTAATTTCCTCCGCGGGGATTATATTTACTAAACTTCTAGTTACCTGAATGCTACAAGTAATTAGTCCTTGTTTAGGTAATTTAAAGAATAATTTAAACTGAATGGTACATGATAGGCACTGAGAGTATTTAACTACTGCTATACAAAGTTAATGGGAAAATGTAGACTCATTTTCGATGCTTTCTCATTAGGGTGTTTGGATTCAAAAAACATTCTGACTTTCTATCTGGTTAAGGATAATCTCTCTTCGTTTCAGAAACAAACATGCTTTGGCTTTCTCTTCTGTTTATTTAGTCCATGGCACTAACGGGTATCATCTTATATATGTAGAAATGTTATTATTTATGGGCTAGTGTTTTTTTTTGGGTTAACATCAGAGTTCAGTCTTCACTTTAACCTAACTTCATACTTTTGTTAGTGATTTCTAGTAATTTGATGGTCATTGTTACGATGAACTGTCAAAGTGACTAGTTAATGTCATGGTCTGCCCCTGTATAATTCTGAACATCCCTATATCGCTGTTATTTTAGTCATTTCCTTTTTTATTGATTAGTTGTAACTTCATGTCGTACTGATATTGCCTTTCCTTGGACAGTATGAATGAGATCATCGACAAGTACAGCACGCATTCTAAGAACCTGGGGAAAACAGACCAGCCTGCTCTTGACTTGAACGTAATAATCACTTCTCACCCTCAGTGATGTTAGCCAGCAAATTGAAGTTCTGTGTTTGTAGTGTCCCAATACTTGTGAATAACCAATATAAGGATGTGACCCAAAATAAAATATCTTATATTCAAGGCCTAATCTAGCACAAACCTTCATATAAATGCATTTTCCCCATCTAAAACCATTGAAGTGAAACTTTGCTATAAAGAATACTTGAAAGTTGAAAAGCAGTATCTTCTATCGCGAAATGCCAATGGCGGGCGACCTTGATGGAGGTGGTTATTTTGAAAAAGTAAAAAAGTAAAAAAAATCATATTTTGAAGTTCCAAAAAATTCTGAAAAAAATCATACATGTTCATATGGATGTATCCTGAATGCAAAGAACACAAAATCGTGATTTGAAACTGATGAACAGTACAAACGCTGTTTACTGTTAGAAAGGCAGGATTTTTTCCTTTTTTGTGTAGATGTCACCATAATGTATTTCATTGCCAGACTTTATACACATGTAGATTACATCCATATGAATGTGTAGAATTTTTTTCAGAATTTTTTGAAACTCCAAAATGTAATTATCGATTTTTTTTAAATAACCACCTCCATGGAGGTCGCCTGCCAAAAGCTCGCAATCTATCTTCTATACCCTTTTCTAGTTTTTTTGAGTTGGGTGATAGACCACATATCCCTCTGTCAGAAAATAAGTGTCGTGGTTTTAGTTAACCACAACACTTATTTTGGGATGGAGGGAGTATGATCTAATGATATATAGGCCATGCTATTGTTCATGATAGCTGTAAAAAAATGGTATACTTCTCTTCCTTGTTTTTATTAATGGATGTCAACACTCCCTTGGGCACAATAAAACTTCTGTTTGGATGGTCCATGTCCATAATTTTTTTTCTTGGTTTATGAAATGATTCTCCATTTTGTAAGAGAATATAGGCAAAAGAATTTATCAGCTATTGCAATATGATAATTAATGCCTTTTCCGAATGCACTGGTAGTACTCATTTATAAACTCTTGGTATATCAAGGTATTTGCGATTTGGTTGAGTTAAATTTCTTAATCAAATTAGTACTGACATGCTGGCGCATTTCTATTTTCAGTTAGAGCATAGCAAGTATGCAAATTTGAACGATCAGCTTGCCGAAGCTAGTCTTCGACTAAGGTTATGTTCTACCCCATTATATTTTTTACGTGATCCATGCTGAATTTATTTTGCAATTCCATATATAATAATGGCAATTCTTGTCCAACCTATAGACAGATGAGAGGTGAGGAGCTTGAGGGGTTGAGCGTTGATGAACTCCAGCAGTTGGAGAAAAACCTAGAAACTGGTCTGCACAGGGTGCTTCAGACGAAAGTACGGTGATTGAACATGTCATTTTTCGAAGTTCCCTTCTAATCAGGCTCAAAAGAGCAACTATTTAGCGGGCTTTTCGATTTTGCAGGATCAACAATTCTTGGAACAGATAAATGAACTGCATCGAAAGGTACAACTTATTGCAAGATCAATTTTGAAGTCATTATTTTAGGTGAAGAACCATGGATTTTGTTTTAAATAAATAAAGCCTTATGCTTTGGTTTAGGGTCATCTACACATGCTTCTCATGTTTTCAGAAACCAAATGTTCCATTAATTTCTTACATTTTTACATCCACTGATTCATTTTTAATAGAATATTTTGTATATAAACAATAATTTAGTGTATTGTCCGCTAACAAAGAAGAAATTATTCATGTTTTTGTGGGTTGGATAGTACAACTGGATTTTTGCAACTTTATTGGAGCCTTGTGTACTAAAATAGGAAAATAGGGATATGTTCAGAGTCTGAATTCTTGAGCACCATCCTTTTAAAAGACGCAAGCAAATATAACAGATCATGTGAGTGCTTAAACCAGAGAGAAGATAGTACGACAATTTAGTGTTTGCATATGTGGACAGTCTTTTTAACTTTATTATGCCTTTCAGTACCAAAGCAAGAAAGTATATTATTTTCTGTTGTTTACATGTGTAGATGACTAAATATTCTTATTTTATTTTTATCCAATATACATTACTTTATCCACCTCTAACATTTTGATGTATTTTTATGTTCTACTTATGGTTTCAGTTTAGCAGACCATACTGTTATTTATATTTGCTGTCCCTTATCACCTTATATAAACTTAATTATTTTGACTGGTTTGAAGATGGAGGAATAAGCTCCCATTTGACGAAATAAAAAACTCAGTGGCTAGCTATAGATGTTCTAGTTGATCTGTCATCATTTACCAATCTAGCATGCAAAATAATACCACCTTCCACATTGTGGCAGCTGTATGCCTATATGAAGGGAAAAGCTTGCACTTAATTATTGCTTGAAAGCTGTTGGAAGTTAAACACATATAGAATTAGATGATTGGTAGAATGTCGATTTATTGGTTTGAAGTACCCTTGTCTATAGAGATAATTTGTAAAACTAATAAATGTTGTACCACTCGCATATTGTACCACAGAGTTCACAGCTGGCAGAGGAGAACATGAAACTAAGGAACCAAGTATGGACTTGAAACTCAACTTTCTTTAGTCAACATCTGTGTTGTTATTTTTCAGCTCAGTCCATCTGATTCCTAATTTCTTATTTGCTTTATTTTACCTGGATGCAGGTAGGCCAGATTCCAACAGCTGGCAAGCTAGTGGTTGCTGATACCGAAAATGTTGTTGCTGAAGATGGACAGTCCTCGGAATCCGTCATGACTGCATTACACTCTGGAAGCTCACAGGATAACGATGATGGTTCTGATGTTTCCCTGAAATTAGGGTGAGTTTCCAAGAGCGATCTCGCTTCTACGAAATTATCAAGTCTTTTTTAATGTAGATCCTTATACTCCTTCCGCTCTGATGTAAGACTTTTTGCAAGCTATGTTAGCTTGCAAAAACGTCCTATATTATGGAACGGAGGGAAGAGTTCTATACTTAGTGACTTGGTATCTATCAGTGGACAGCGGTATAGATATGGATTGCAGCTTCCTGGTTGATATTGATGTGGAGATGATCGTATGAGCTGAGCTGTGTTAATAAATTCTCAAAAAGTTACCAAATAAATAGTAGATCTAATATATCCATTATTTAGCTTAGAACTTTGATTTACTCAAAGAGGTTTAGATTGGGATCTATGACCCTAGACGTTACAATTCATATTCCACGGGAGTCTGCAACCTACCCACTGTTCATTTGCTTTTATTTTGGTTGTATTCATCTGTTAGACTTAAGCCTGGACCCAGACTGTATTTAGGTTAGGTTAACCCCTATAAGCAGTTTAACACTAATCCACATATGTAGGATTTGAGAGGAAATATATTTCGGTTCGGATTTGAGCCTAATTCTGATTAATTGGCACCCCTGTGAAGTTGGAACCATTCAAATTGCAAACTCATACTATTGACATGATCTTAGCATCTACTAGAAATAAATCATATTTTTGAGTTACATAGTAGTGCTAAGCATATGTTTTTTATAAACCTTATATTTTGGTTGGTTCATAAAATTTTGCAAAAACTTGTGTGGTGCATTCTTAAACCAACCAAAGTTTATTTTTTTACAATTCCCTCCATTCTTTTTGTATCCCTGTTTCATGAAGGAACATAGCATTTTGCTCATTTTACATTTACTATTTACAATAATTTCTTGCAGATTGCCCTGCCTTCCATGGAAGTAACGACAGTTGTCGTCCGTTCGGTTCCTCATGGAGCTGCAGCATCAGTGGAGAAGCTCTTGGGGTTATGGACAAACCTGGGCTGCAATAATCCTGCGGCGGAAGCGAGATCAGTTAACCTGATTTATCATCCTTGTGGCTGCATGATGCGATGTCCCCGTTTTAACTGTTGGTGTTTGCTAGGATCTTGACTAAACTTTTAGAGCTACCTGATGTTCATCGTTGTTGACACTATCCATGTTATGTATGTACCATGCCGGTATCTTAGATTATGCTCTATAAATACATGTCTTGGTCAGCGTTCTACTCCTGTCTCAAAATATAAGCTCATTTTTGACACTAACAGTGTCAAAAGCGATCTTATATTTTGGGACGGGGGGAGTAATATTTTGATGAAAAAGAAAGTTGAACAACGCTCAGAAGTTGAAGGGCATGTTCTCTTGGAATTTATTGCTGTTAGAGCATTTACAGCTGGACTTAGCAAATCAGCCCCTAAATGCCTGTGGACGTGCCCGGTCAGTGTCCATGCGTGCATGTAGCTATACACTTCATTTTCTCCCTGGTATATGTCCATCCATGAGATTTTTTTTTTTGGAACGGAGACGCTAGAAGCGTCCGGCTTTAAATTAATAAAGCCCATAAGGCAGCATGGTTCAAAAGATTACAGACTTCAAACTAAAAAAAGTATCAATGGTCCACGACCAGCACGGGGTAGAACATAAGATTCATCACGACATAAATATTACAGCCATCCAATGCAGAGAGAGAAAAAAAAAACAATCCCCTTGATTACATTCTTTTAATGCAAAGGGTTGGATTATTTAGGTAGTACTCCAGCCATGAAAAAAAACAAGCATTTAGAATACTCTTATATTTCTTTACAGGGGAGTAGTAGATTGCTATGGTACATAATATGACAGCTGCGTCGCTGCTCACATATCATAGTCCATAGTGTCATACTTAAGCAAGAACTATGGCGCCGCCTAGGTGGGTCGACGAAGTCCCTGGCCTGCCCATCCGTGTGGTTATCCGCCGCCTTGTGAAGGCCTCTGATCCCTCCGTTGAGTCGCCCGTGGTCCAATCTCGACCTTCTCTCGTTAATGACATCGTCTATCCCAGACCTTCTAGCGACTTAAATGACATTGTTGAGGCTTTATCGAAAAAGATTTTCGCCCTGCTTTATAGATAAAGCAAACCGCTCAAGCCAAATATTCAATAAAATTCAAACACACACATAAAATCCATAAATACACCAAGTAGCAAATGGATTTAATGCTGAGGGCATAGCTCAACAAGCCCTGAAACACAAAACACAAACACACGCACAGCAATCTCCTCGGCATACAGCAGAGGTATGGAGGCTCGGTTGCCGTCATTCCTCAACTACTTCTTCCATCTGGCCGGCCGGATCGTGCGCAGTCCGAGCTCTAGCCTACCCGAGCTCCGCTGCCACAACCAAGGCGCCGAGCTTGTAGTCGGATATGCCGGCGTGGAGCTGGAGTCGCTGAACTGGACCTCGACCGACAAGTCATTGACGAAGATCCCTCTGCCGTATGCCGAGGAGGTTGCGCTGTCGGTGCCACGGCTGTCCTTCACCTGCGCCTTCTCTAGTGGTGTACACGTCAGTTTGGATTGATGCATCAAGATCTGTTCATGACTTAGTTTCTTTATATTGTTTTTGAGACAACTTAGTTTTTTTTATATGGTTGATTCCCGTATACGTACGTGAGAAGGCCAATGGATATGGGCTTTGTTGAGCCAACGAGCTGTACAAGGCCTGTAGGTTTTGTAGCAGCATAGTGTACCGTTTATTTATCAATTAATGGACCGAATGTGGAGTGTCGGAGTGCGAGCATGTATGCCTGTTTTCTTTTGTCTTGGTTCTGGGCGGTTTTTTTTGTTTTGTTCCTCCTTTTTCATTGTTTTTTTATGTTTTCCTTTTATTTTTTTATTTTTTTCTTTCTTTATGTATAAATTATTTTGAATACTCGATGATCATGATTATTTCACATGCATGTATGTATATATGGAACCATATTCCTCTTTTTTTACTCCGCACAACTCTTCTTTTACTTTTTCTGTTCATATCATTTGGCATTGTATTTTTCAAAATAGTTTTTTTGTGATTTAAAGTTTTTTTCTGTCCGGGTTCCTTGTGGAGTTGATTTTTTTTACATTTGTATTTTCATATTTTTTTGGTCTTCTTTTCTGGTTCCTCTTTTTATTGATCTTCTTACCTACGCTCACATGCTTTGAAAAACACCGAAAATGTTTTCTTTTTTCTTTCACCTTGTCTATTATTAGCTCATTTTTATTCTTGTTTTGTTTTTGTTGTTATTTTATAAAGAAAACTCCAAAAGATTACATTCTTTCTTCTCTAGCTCTTTTTGGTTTGTTTCTTGATCTTTTGGAAACAACAAAAAGATATCTTTTTTTGTTATTTCTTTGGTTTTGCTTGCTATTCTAAAGTTTGAGAATATCTCAAAAAATATTTCTTATTTGTTTTGCTTTCTTATTGGTTTTTATGCCCTTCAAAAACTAAAAATATATTTGTTTTATCTACTCTCTCTTTGGCTCTTTTTAGTATTTCTTTGCTTCTTTTTGGGTTTTGTGCTTTCTCTTTGCTTCTTGTCTTTCTTTAACGAAACAAAAACATCAAAAAAAATATTTCTCTTTATTTGCTCTTATGGGTTTTCTTTGACTCTCCTTGGCTCTTTGCTGTTGTTAGTGTTATTTTCGCTCTTTTCTTTCTTCTTTGTACTTAAGCTTCTTGATCTTTATAAAACCAGAAAACCCCAAAAAGACTTCCCTTGTCTTCTTATAGCTATTTTGCCTTTCAGATGATAACTCCTAGTACATGGTCCCGGCTTCACTTGCATGTTATCTTTTGAAAATATTCATTTGGAGAAACTGAGCAATAATGATAAAGTTTGGCAAGTGACCGTGACAGAAGGGCTGGTATGACCATTGAAGGTGTCCTGCACTAAGGGGTATCAACCTAGTTGGCCCACAGTCCATGGGTCGAGCTTATGGCCCACCGACCTCACAAGGAAGGACTTCGAAAGGCTCGAACTCCGGCGTAGTCAAGATGGACTTTGCCGAAGACTGTTGGGAATCGTTGCATGGAAAACAAAAAAAAAATCTACGCACACGCAGTGATCTATCAATGGAGATGCATAGCAACAAGGGGGAGAGTGTGTCTATGTACCCTCGTAGACCATAAGAGGAAGCGTTTATTCAACGTGGTTGATGTAGCCGTACACCTTCGTGATCTGCCCGATCAAGTATTGAACGCACGGCACCTCTCCGTTCTGCACACGTTCAGCTCGGTGTCGTCCTCGCCATCTTGATCCTGCAAGCGGGGCGAGGTAGTAGATGAGTTCCGTCAGCATAACCGTGTGGTGATGGTGGTGTTGTAGCAATCCCGCACGGCTTCGCCTAAGCACTGCAATGATCTAGAACGGAGGAGTAAACTAGAGGCGAAGGGGTGCCAACAGACGACGTGGAATAAGCTGTGTATTGTGTGGCACCCTCCCCACATATATATATATAGGTGTGGGAGGGGAGGAGGCAGCCCTAGGGCGCCTCCAATAGGGCCGGCGGCCACCCTAGGGTTTTCCTAGTGGTGCGCCCCCTTCCATATAATGCACAAGGAAGAAGGAAAGGGGGAAGGCGCCCCTTCTCTTTCCTTTCTCCCTACCGGAGATATGGTAGGAGGAGGTGGCGCCTCCCCCTTCCATCTAATTGGGCATGGCTGCCCTAGGGGGGGGGGCACCAGCCCATGTGGGCTGGTGTGTTCCCTCTACATGGCCAAATGAGGCCCGATACTCTCCCGGTGCCTCCGGAACCCCTTCCGGTATTCCGACAACTTTGTAGTGCATACTGAAACCATTCTGGAGACCAAATAACATCGTCCTATATATCAATCTTTACCTCCGGACCATTCCAAAGCTCCTCGTCATGTCCGTGATCTCATCCGGGAATCGGAACAACATTCGGTCACCAAACCACATAACTCATATAATACCAAATCGACATCGAACGTTATGCGTGCGGACCCTACGGGTTCGAGAACTATGTAGACATGACCGAGACACCTCTCTGGTCAATAACCAACTGCAGAACATGGATGGCCATATTGGCTCCTACATATTCAACGAAGATCTTTATCAGTCAAACCGCTGTGACAAAATACATAATTCCCTTTGTCCATCGATATGTTACTTGCCCGAGATTTGATCGTCGACATCTTTATACCTAGTTCAATCTCGTCGCCGGCAAGTCTCTTTACTCATTCCGTAATATATTACCTCGTGACCAACTCCTTAATCATTTTCTTGCAAGCTTATGATGTGTATTACCGAGAGGGCCCAGAGATACCTCTCTGATACTCGGAGTGACAAATCCTAATCTCGATCTATGCCAACTCAACAAACACCTTCGGAGATACCTGTAGAGCATCTTTATAATCACCTAGTTAGGTTGTGACGTTTGATAGCACACAAGGTATTCCTCCGGTATCCGGGAGTTGCATAATCTCATAGTCGAAGGAACAAGTATTTGACATGAAGAAAGCAATAGCAATAAAACTGAACGATCATTATGCTAAGCTAACGAATGGGTCTTGTCCATCACATCATTATCCTAATGATGTGATCCCGTTATCAAAATGACAACTCATGTCCATGGTTAGGAAACCTTAACCATCGTTGATCAACGAGCTAGTCTAGTAGAGGCTTACTAGGGACACGGAATTGGTTTATGTATTCACACATGTATTTAAGTTTCCGATCAATACGATTCTAGCATGAATAATAAATCTTTTTCATGAATAAGGAAATATGAAATATCAATTTTATTATTGCTTCTAGGGCATATTTCCTTCAGTCTCCCACTTGCACTAGAGTCAGTAATCTAGTTCACATCACCATGTGATTAACACCCATAGTTCACATCGCCATGTGACCAATATCCAAAAGAGTTTACTAGAGTCAATAATGTAGTTCACATCGCCATGTGATTAACACCCAAAGAATACTAAGGTGTGATCATGTTTTTCTTGTGAGAGAAGTTTAGTCAACGGGTCTGCCACATTTAGATTCGTATATATTTTGCAAATTTCTATGTCTACAATGCTCTGCATGGTGCTACTCTAGCTAATTGCTCCCACTTTCAATATGTATCCAGATTGAGACTCAGAGTCATCTGAATTGGTGTCAAAGCTTGCATCAACATAGCCCTTTATGATGAACTCTTTATCACCTCCATAACCGAGAAATATTTCCTTAGTCCTCTTAGGTTACTAGGGACAATTTTTACCGCTGTCTAGTGATCTACTCCTGGATCGCTATTGTACCCCCTTGCCAATCTCATGGCAAGGTACACAATAGGTCTGGTACATAGCATGGCATACTTTATAGAACCTATGGCTGAGGCATAGGGAATGCCTTTCCTTCTCTCTCTATCTTCTGCCGTGGTCGGGCTTTGAGTCTTACTCAACTTCACACCTTGCAATACAAGCAATAAGATAGATGGATCGTTCATAGATGGATCAGTCCATAGATGGATCGTTGGAGCTTTGCACACTTTGTTAGCATCTTTAGGATCAACAAAACCTCCTGGTTGCATCATATACAACTCTGATTTAAGAAATCCATTAAGGAATGCAGTTTTGATGTCCATTTGCCAGATTTCAAAATTATAAAAAGCGACAATTGCTAACATGATTCAAACGGACTTAAGCATCTACGAGTGAGATAGTCTCATCGTAGTCAACTCCTTGAACTTGTCGAAAACCTTTCACAACAAGTCGAGCTTTGTAGATGGTGACATTACCATCAGCGTATGTCTTCTTCTTGAAGATCCATTTATTCTCAATGGCTTGTCGATCATCATGCAAGTCCACCAAAGTCCATACTTTGTTCTCATACATGGATCCTATCTCAGATTTCATGACCTCAAGCCATCTATCGGAATCTAGGCTCATCATAGCTTCTTCATAGTTCGTAGGTTCGCCGTGGTCTAGTAACATGACTTCCAGGATAGGATTACCATACCACTCTGGTGTGGAACGTGCTCTGTTCGACCTACGAGGTCCAGTAGTAACTTGATCTGAAGTTTCATGATCATCATCATTAGCTTCCTCTCTAGTTGGTGTAGGCATCACGGGAACGGTTTTCTCTGATGTGCTACTTTCCAAATTGAGAGCAGTGACAATTACCTCATCAAGTTCTACTTTACTCCCTCTCACTTCTTTCGAGAGAAACTCCTTCTCTAGAAAGGATCCATTCTTAGCAAAAAAGATCTTGCATTCGAATCTGTGGTAGAAGGTGTACCCAATTGTTTCCTTAGGGGTATCCTATGAAGATGCACTTCTCCGATTTGGGTTCGAGCTTTATCAGGCTGGAGCCTTTTGACATAAGTGTCGCAACCCCAAACTTTAAGAAACGACAGCTTAGATTTCTTGCCAAACCATAGTTCATACGGTGTCATCTCAACGGATTTAGACGGTGCCCTATTTAATGTGAATGCGCTTGTCTCTAATGCATAACCCCAAAATGATAGTGCTAAATCGGTAAGAGACATCATAGAATGCACCATATACAATAAAGTATGGTTACGTCGTCCGGACACACCATTACGCTGTGGTGTTCCAGGTGGCATGAGTTGTGAAACAATTCCACATTGTTTTAAATGAAGCCCAAAGTCGTAACTCAAATATTCGCCTCTGCGATCAGATTTCTTGTTACGATGATTCTCAACTTCACTCTGAAATTCTTTTGAACTTTTTCAAACATTTCAGACTTGTGTTTCATCAAGTAGATATACCCATACCTACTCAAATCATATGTGAAGGTGAGAAAATAACGATTCCCGCCGCGTGCTTCAACACTCATTGGACCGCATACATCGGTATGTATTACTTCCAATAAGTTATTAGCTCGCTTCATTGTTCTAGAGAACGGAGTTTTATTCATCTTGCCCATGAGGCATGGTTCGCAAGTATCAAATGATTCATAATCAAGTGATTCCAAAAGTCCATCCGCATGGAGTTTCTTCATGCGATTTACACCAATATGACCTAAATGGCAGTGCCACAAGTATGTTGCACTATCATTATCAACTTTGCATCTTTTGGCATCAATATTATGAATAAGTGTATCACTACGATCGAGATTCAATAAACCATTCACATTGGGTCTATGACCATATAAGGTTTTATTCATGTAAACAGAACAACAATTATTCTCTGACTTAAGTGAATAACCGTATTGCATTTAACATGATCTAATCATATTCATGCTCAATGCAAACACCAAATAACATTTATTTAGGTTCAACACTAATCCCGAAGGTAGAGGGAGTGTGCGATGGTGATCGTCAACCTTGGAGTTACTTCCAACACACCTCGTCACCTCGTCCATAACTACTCTCTGTTTATTTTGCAACTCCTGTTTCAACTTACTAATCTTAGCAACTAAACCGGTATCAAATACCCAGGGGTTGCTACAGACACTAGTAAAGTACACATCAATAACATGTATATAAAATATACCTTTGTTCACTTTGCCATCCTTCTTATCTGCCAATTATCTGGGGCAGTTCCGCTTCTAGTGGCCATTCCCTTTGCAGTAGAATCACTCAGTTTCAGGCTTGGGTCCAGCTTGGGGCT
Source organism: Aegilops umbellulata (assembly GCA_032464435.1). Classification (NCBI taxonomy): domain Eukaryota; kingdom Viridiplantae; phylum Streptophyta; class Magnoliopsida; order Poales; family Poaceae; genus Aegilops; species Aegilops umbellulata. The sequence goes on from CP136057.1 coordinate 64,792,759, forward strand.
TCTTCCTGGGAGTGGCAACTTGCTTGCCATTCTTGTTGAAGTTCCCTTTCTTCCCCTTGCCCTTTTTCTTGAAACTAGTGGTCTTGTTAATCATCAACACTTGCTGCTCTTTCTTTGATTTTTACCTTCGCCGATTTCAGCATCGCGAAGAGCTTGGGAATTGTTTTTGCCATCCCTTGCATATTATAGTTCATCACGAAGTTCCAGTAGCTTGATGATAGCGACTAGAGAATTCTGTCAATCACTATCTTATCTAGAAGATTAAATCCCACTTAATTCAAGTGATTGTCGTACCCAGACATTCTGAGTACATGCTCACTGGCTGAGCTATTCTCCTCCATCTTGTAGGCAAAGTACCTGTCAGAGGTCTCATACCTCTCAACACAGACATAAGTCTGAAATACCAATTTCAGCTCTTGGAACATCTCATATGTTCCATGGTGCTCAAAACGCCTTTGAAGCCACGATTCTAAGCTGCATAGCATTGTGCACTAAACTATCAAGTAGTCATCATATCGAGCTTGTCAAACGTTCATGTCTACATCTGCTCCTACAATAGGTCTGTCACGTAGCGGTGCATCAAGGACATAATTCTTCTGTGCAGCAATGAGGATAATCCTCAGATCACGGACCCAGTCCGCATCATTGCTACTATCATCTTTCAACTTAGTTTTCTCTAGGAACATATAAAAAAACAAGGGAGCTAAAACGCGAGCTATTAATCTACAACATAGATATGCAAATACTGTCAGGACTAAGTTCATGATAAATTAAGTTCAATTAATCAAATTACTTAAGAACTCCCACTTAAATAGACATCCCTCAAGTCATCTAAGTGAAACGTGATCCAAATCAACTAACCCATGTCCGATCATCACGTGAGATGGGGTAGTCATCAATGGTGAACATCTCTATGTTGATCATATCTACTACATGATTCACGTTCAACCTTTTGGTCTCCAGTGTTCTGAGGCCATGTCTGTACATGCTAGGCTTGTCAAGTTTAACCCAAGTATTCCGCATGTGCAAAACTGTCTGGCACCCGTTGTATGTGAACGTAGAGTCCATCACACCCGATCATCACGTGGTGTCCCAAAATGATGAACTGTAGCAACGGTGCATACTCAGGGAGAACACTTTTACCTTGAAATTTAGTGAAGGGATCATCTTATAATGCTACCGTGGTTCTAAGCAAAATATGATGCACAAAAGATAAACATCACATGCAATCAAAATATGTGACATGATATGGCATCATCATCTTGTGCTTTTGATCTCCATCTCCAAAGCATCCTCATGATCTCCATCGTCATCAGCTCGACACCTTGATCTCCATCATAGCGTCGTGGTCGTCTCGCCAACTATTGCTTCTACAACTATCACTAACACATAGTGATAAAGCAAAGCAATTACATGACGTTTGCATTTCATACAATAAAGAGACAACCATAAGGCTCCTGCCGGTTGCCAGATATCTTACAAAACATAATCATATCATGCAATAACGTTTATCACATCATGCCTTGACCATATCACATCACAACATGCCCTGCAAAAACAAGTTAGACGTCCTCTAATTTGTTGTTGCAAGTTTTATATGGCTGCTACAGGCTTCTAGCAAGAACCGTTCTTACCTACGGCAAAAACCACAATGGTGAATTATCAAGTTTGCGGTTTTAACCTTCTTCAAGGACCAGCCACAGTCAAATTCGATTAAACTAAAGTAGGAGAAATAGACACCCGCCAGCCACCTTTATGCAAAACTAGTTGCATGTCAGTCGGTGGAACCGGTCTCATGTGCGTGAACATGTAAGGTCGGTCTGGGCTGCTTCATCCCACAATGCCGTCGAATCAAAATAAGACGTTGGTGGTAAGCATCATGACTATCACTGCCCACAACTCTTTGTGTTCGACTCGCGCATATCATCTACGCATAGAACTGGCTCATGATGCCACTGTTGGGAATCGTTGCATGGAAAACAAAAAAAATTCTATCCACACGCAATGATCTATCCATGGAGATGCATAGCAACGAGGGGGAGAGTGTGTCTACGTACCCTCGTAGATCGTAAGCGGAAGCGTTTATTCAACACGGTTGATGTAGTCACTGATACGTCTCCAACGTATCTATAATTTTTGATTGCTCCATGCTATATTATCTACTGTATTGGACTATATTGGGCTTTATTTTCCACTTTTATATTATTTTTGGGACTAACCTATTAACCGGAGGCCCAGCCCAGAATTGCTGTTTTTTTTGCCTATTTCAGTGTTTGGAAGAAACGGAATATCAAACAGAGTCCAAACAGAAAATTCCTTTCTGGAACGTGATTTTCTTCCCGAATAAGATCCAGGAGAATTGGACCCTACGCCAAGGAAGCTCTAAGGAGGGCACGAGGTAGGGGGGCGCGCCCTATACCCCCAGGCGCGCCCCCACCCTCATGGGCCCACCGAAGCTCCACCGACGTACTTCTTCCTCCTATATATATCCACGTACCCCCAAACGATCAGAACAAGAGCCAAAAACCTAATTCCACCGCCGCAACTTTCTGTATCCACGAGATCCCATCTCGAGGCCTGTTCTGGAGCTCCGCCGGAGAGGGTCGTCATCACGGAGGGCTTCTACATCATCATAGCCTCTCCGATGAAGTGTGAGTAGTTTACCTGAGACCTTCGGGTCCATAGTTATTAGCTAGATGGCTTATTCTCTCTTTTTGGATCTCAATACTATGTTCTCCCCCTCTCTTGTGGAGATCTATTTGATGTAATCTTCTTCTTTTGCGGTGTATTTGTTGAGACCGATGAATTGTGGGTTTATGATCAAGTCTATCTATGAATAATATTTGAATCTTCTCTGAATTCTTTTATGTATGATTGGTTATCTTTGCAAGTCTCTTCGAATTATCCGTTTGGTTTGGCCGACTAGATTGGTAGTTCTTGCCATGGGAGAAGTGCTTAGCTTTGGGTTCGATCTTGCGGTGTCCTTTCCCAGTGACAGAAGGGGTAGCAAGGCACGTATTGTATCGTTGCCATCGAGGATAACAAGATGGGGTTTATTTCATATTGCATGAATTTATCTCTCTACATCATGTCATCTTGCTTAAAGCGTTACTCTGTTTTTAACTTAATACTCTAGATGCATGCTAGATAGTGGTCGATGAGTGGAGTAATAGTAGTAGATGCAGAATTGTTTCGATCTACTTGTCACGGACGTGATGCCTATATACATGATCATGCCTAGATATTCTCATAACTATGCTCAATTCTGTCAATTGCTCAACAGTAATTTGTTCACCCACCGTAGAAAACTTATGCTCTTGAGAGAAGCCACTAGTGAAACCTATGGCCCCCGGGTCTATTCTCACCATATTAATCTCCATCACTTTAATCTTGCTTTGTTTTTACTTTGAATTTTACTTTTCACTTTGCATCTTTATATAAAAAATTCCAAAAATATTATCTCTATCAGATCTCACTCTCGTAAGAGACCGTGAAGGGATTGACAACCCCTAATCGCGTTGGTTGCGAGTTGCTATCGATTTGTGCAGGTACGAGGGACTTGAGCATGGCCTCCTACTGGATTGATACCATGGTTCTCAAAAACTAAGGGAAATACTTACGCTACTCTGCTGCATCATCCTCTCCTCTTCGGGGAAAACCAACGCAAGCTCAAGAGGTAGCAAGAAGAATTTCTGGCGCTGTTGCCGGGGAGTCTACGCAAAAAGTCAACATACCAAGTACCCATCACAATCCCTATCTCCCGCATTACATTAGTTGCCATTTGCCTCTCGTTTTCCTCTCCCCCACTTCACCCTTGCCGTTTTATTCGCCCTCTCTTTCTCCTTCTCCTTCTCCTTCTCCTTCTCTGTTTGGCTTTTCTCGCTTGCCTTTTGTTTGCTCGTGTGTTGGATTGCTTGTTTGTCGCGATGGCTCAAGATACTACCAAATTGTGTGACTTCACCAATACCAACAATAATGATTTCCTTAGCACTCCGATTGCTCCTCTTGCCAATACCGAATCTTGTGAAATCAATACTGCTTTGTTGAATCTTGTTATGAAAGATCAATTCGCCGGCCTTCCTAGTGAAGATGCCGCTACTCATCTGAATAGCTTCGTTGATTTATGTGATATGCAAAAGAAAAAAGATGTCGATAATGATGTTGTTAAATTGAAGTTATTTACTTTTTCGCTTAGAGATCATGCTAAAGCTTGGTTTTCGTCTTTGCCTAAAAATAGTATTGATTCTTGGAACAAGTGCAAAGATGCTTTTATCTGTAAGTATTTTCCTCCCGCTAAGATCATCTCTCTTAGAAACGATATTATGAATTTTAAGCAACTTGATCACGAACATGTTGCACAAGCTTGGGATAGAATGAAATTAATGATACGTAATTACCCTACTCATGGTTTAAATTTGTGGATGATTATACAAATTTTTTATGCCGGATTGAATTTTGCTTCTAGAAATCTTTTAGATTCGGCCGCGGGAGGCACTTTTATGGAAATCACTTTAGGAGATGCTACTAAACTTCTAGATAATATTATGGTTAATTATTCTCAATGGCATACTGAAAGATCTTCTACTAAAAAAGTGCATGCGATATAAGAAATCAATGTTTTGAGTGGAAAGATGGATGAACTTATGAAATTATTTGCTACTAAGAGTGTTTCTTCTGATCCTAATGATATGCCTTTGTCTACTTTGATTGAGAATAACAATGAATCTTTGGATGTGAATTTTGTTGGTAGGAATAATTTTGGTAACAACGCGTGTAGAGGGAATTTTAATCCTAGGCTATATCCTAGTAATCCTTCTAATAATTATGGAAATTCCTACAACAACTCTTATGGAAATTATAATAAGATGCCCTCTGAATTTGAGAATAGTATTAAATATTTTATGAATTCACAAAAGAATTTTAATGCTTTGCTTGAAGAGAAATTGCTTAAAGTTGATGATTTGGCTAGGAACGTTGATAGAATTTCTCTTGAGGTTGATTCTTTAAAGCTTAGATCTATTCCTCCTAAGCATGATATCAATGAGTCTCTCAAAGCTATGAGAATTTCCATTGATGAGTGCAAGGAAAGAACCGCTAGGATGCGTACTTCAAAAGATGCCTTTATTAAAGCGTGTCTTCCAATTCCTATGAAAATCAAGATGAAGATCTAAAAGTTATTGATGTGTCCCCTATCAAATCTTTGTTTTGCAATATGAATCTTGATGAAACTGAATATGATCTTCCTTTACCTAGAAGTCGTTCCAAAAATTCAGAGTATTTAGATCTTTATGATGAAATTGATGAAAGTGGGATTGAAAGAAATAAAAATTTAGATGTTTCTAAACCCACTATATTGGATTTCAAGGAATTTAATTATGAAAGTTGCTCTTTGAATGATTGTATTTCCTTGTTGCAATCCGTGCTAAATTCTCCACATGCTTATAGTCAAAAGAAAGCCTTCACCGAACATATTGCTGATGCCTTGATGCAATCTTATGAAGAAAAACTTGAGTTGAAAGTTTCTATCCCTAGAAAACTCTATGATGAGTGGGAACCAACTATTAAAATTAAAATTAAAGATCATGAGTTTTATGCTTTGTGTGATTTGGGTGCTAGTGTCTCCACTATCCCCAAGACTTTGTGTGATTTGCTAGATTTCCGCGATCTTGAAAATTTCTCTTTAAACTTGCATCTCGCGGATTCTACTATTAAGAAACCTATGGGAAGTATTAATGATGTTCTTATTATTGTAAATAGGAATTATGTGCCCGTAGATTTCATTGTTCTTGATATAGATTGCAATCCTTCTTGCCCTATTATTCTTGGTAGACCTTTCCTTAGAACGGTTGGTGCGATTATTGATATGAAGGAAGGGAATATTAGATTCCAATTTCCACTAAAAAGGGCACGGAACACTTTCCAAGAAAGAAAATAAAATTTCCATATGAAACCATCATGAGAGCCACTTATGGATTGCCTTCCAAAGATGGCAATACTTAGATCTATCCTCGTTTTTATGCCTAGCTAGGGGCGTTAAACGATAGCGCTTGGAGGCAACCCAATTTTATTTTTAGTTTTTTGTGTTTTTATTCTGTTAGGGAATAAATAACCCATCTACCTTCTGTTTGGATGTGGTTTTGTGTTTTAATTAGTGTTTGTGCCAAGCTAGACCTGTTGGATCTTCTTGGATGATAGTTATTTGATCTTGCTGTAATTTCCAGAAACTTTGCGTCCAGTGCCCAAATTATTAGAAATCATCAGAACGTGATAAAATACTGATTCCAATTGCTGATGATCAATAAACAAATTGTCTAGGTCTTCTAATTTTGGTAGATGTTTTGGAGTTCCAGAAGTTTGCGTTAGTTACAGATTACTACAGACTGTTCTGTTTTTGAAAGATTCTGTTTTTCGTGTGTTGTTTGCTTATTTTGATGAATCTATGGTTAGTAAAATAGTTTATAATCCATAGAGAAGTTGGAATACAGTAGGTTTAACACCAAAATAAATAAAGAATGAGTTCATTACAGTACCTTGAAGTAGTTTTATGTTTTCTTTCTCTAACGGAGCTCACGAGATTTCTATTGAGTTTTGTGTTTTGAAGTTTTCAAGTTTTGGGTAAATTCTTTTGATAGATTATGGAACAAGGAGTGGAAAGAGCCTAAGATAATCCAAGGACACCTGAGGGAGTCCTGGATTAGGGGGTGTTTGGATAGCCGGACTATACCTTCAGCCGGACTCCAGGACTATGAAGATACAAGATTGAAGACTTCGTCCCGTGTCCGGAAGGATCTTTTCTTGGAGTGGAAGGCAAGCTAGGCGTGCGGATATTCGAGATCTCCTACCATTGTAACCGACTCTGTGTAACCCTAACCCTATCCGGTGTCTATATAAACTGGAGGGTTGTAGTCCGTAGGACAACCATCATCAGACACAATCATACCATAGGCTAGCTTCTAGGGTTTAGCCTCCTTGATCTCGTGGTAGATCCACTCTTGTACTACCCATATCATCAATATTAATCTAGCAAGAGTAGGGTTTTACCTCCACTGAGAGGGCCCGAACCTGGGTAAAATAAAGTGTCCCTTGTCTCCTGTTACCATCCGACCTTGACGCACAGTTCGGGACCCCCTACCCGAGATCCGCCGGTTTTGACACCGACATTGGTGCTTTCATTGAGAGTTCCTCTGTGTGGTCGCTTCTAGGCCCGATGGCTCCTTTGATCATCAACAACGATGAGGTCCAGGGTGAGACTTTCCTCCCTGGACAAATCTTCGTCTTCGGCGGCTTCGCTCTGCGGGCCAATTCGCTTGGTCATCTGGAGCAGATCGAAAGCTACGCCCCTGGCCATCAAGTCAGGTTTGGAAGCTTAAACTACACGGCTGATATCCGCGGAGACTTGATCTTCGACGGGTTCGAGCCACAGCCAAGCGCGCCACACTATTTCGAGGGGCATGATATAGCTCTGCCTCCGAATAGTACCCTGGAGGCCGCACACGCTCCGGCCCCGATCCTTGACTCGGAGCCCGCTGCGTTCTCCGAGGATGAACGGTTGGACGTCACCTCGGGGGCTGCGATCTCAAAGGCGATCGAGCCGAACGCCAGCCCTGGACTCCGCACGGCCCATGACTCCAAGGAGCCGGACTCTTCTCCGAACTCCGAGCCTTCCGTGCCCCTGCCGATCGAATCTGATTGGGCGCCTGTAATGGAGTTCACCGCCGCGGACATCTTTCAGTGCTCACCTCTCGGTGATATCCTGAATTCTCTCAAGTCTCTCTCTTTATCAGGAGAGCCTAGGCCGGACTATGGTCTGCGAGGTTGGGATTCGGACAACGAAGAAATTCAAAGACACCCACCACCCACTTAATAGCCACTGTCGACGATTTAACCGACATGGTAGACTTCGGCTCCGAAGACTTCGACGGTATGGACGACGAAGGAGGAGACGAACAAGAACCAGCACCTGTAGGGCGCTGGACCGCCACCTCGTCATATGACATATATATGGTGGATGCTCCAAAGGATGCGGATGGCGATGGAACAGCGGAAGACGGCAACTCGAAAAAACCGCCAAAACGTCGGCGCCAACGGCGCCGCTCTAAATCCCGCCACAGCAGAAACGGTGATTCCGGCACGGGAGATAATACTACCCCGGATAGCGCCGAAGAACACCAGAACCAGCAAGATTCGGCGCAGGAAGATGGAAAAGCCAGCCCTCAGGAGAGAGCGGCAGAGCAAGAGGTTGAGGATGATAACTACATGCATCCCTCCGAAGACGAGGCAAGCCTCGACGATGACGAATTCGTCGTACCATCAGACCCCGCCGAACAAGAGCGTTTTCAATGCAGGCTCCTAGCCACGGCCAACAGCCTAAAGAAAAAGCAGCAACAGCTTAGAGCTGATCAAGATTTGCTAGCTGATAGATGGACTGAAGTCCTTGCGGTCGAAGAGTATGAACTCGGGCGCCCCTCCAAAAATTATCCTAAGCGCAGGCCGCTACCCCAATCAGAGGGGGAAGCATATGACATGGTAGACCGGCCACCCCGTGGCCGCGACAGAGAGGCCTGTCGAACCCTTAAGCAAGCCATGCCCCGGTGCCGTTCAAATAAGGCACGGGAAAACGAGCCAGACCTGCGAGATGTACTGGAGGATAAAGCAAAGCAAACAAGATCGATCTATGGATCGCGCGGATGCCCGACGACACGTGATGATCTTCACTCCGGACACAATAAATCCGACCGGGCCGAACACAGCAGGCACAGCTCTTCCGAGCTGCGTCGTGACATAGCCCAGTACAGGGGCGCCGCACACCCACTATGCTTCACAGACGAAGTAATGGATCATAAAATCCCAGAGGGTTTTAAACCCGTCAATATCGAGTCGTACGATGGTACGACAGATCCGGCAGTATGGATTGAGGATTATCTCCTTCACATCCACATGGCACGTGGCGATGATCTACACGCCATCAAATACCTACCCCTTAAGCTTAAAGGACCAGCCCGGCACTGGCTTAACAGCCTACCAGCAGACTCAATCGGTTCTTGGGAGGACCTGGAAGCCGCATTCCTCGACAACTTCCAGGGGACCTATGTGCGGCCACCGGACGCCGACGACCTAAGCCACATAATTCAGCAGCCAGAAGAATTGGCCAGGCAATTCTGGACACGGTTCCTAACAAAGAAAAATCAGATAGTCGATTGTCCGTACACAGAGGCCCTAGCAGCCTTCAAACATAACATCCGCGACGAGTGGCTTGCCCGGCACCTGGGACAGGAAAAGCCGAAAACCATGGTAGCCCTCACGACACTCATGACCCGCTTTTGCGCGGGCGAAGATAGCTGGCTAGCTCGCAGCAACATCTTATCAAAGAAGCCCGGTAATTCGGATACCAAGGACAAAAGTGGCAGGTCACGTCGAAATAATCAAAAGCCCCGCGTTAGCAGCGACAGCAATGATGATACGACAGTTAATGCCGGATTCAGAGGCTATAAATGCGGTCAGCGGAAAAAGCCATTTAAAAAGAATACCCAGGGCCCGTCCAGTTTGGACCGGATACTCGACCGCTCGTGCCAGATTCATGGCACCCCCGAAAGGCCAGCCAATCACACCAACAGGGATTGTTGGGTGTTCAAGCAGGCAGGCAAGTTAAGAGCCGAACACAAGGACAAGGGGCTGAACAACGACGACGAGGAGGAGCCCAGGCCGCCGAACAACAATGGACAGAAAGGGTTTCCCCCACAAGTGCGGACGGTGAACATGATATACGCGACCCACATTCCCAAGCGGGAGAGGAAGCGTGCGCTACGGGACGTATACGCGATGGAGCCAGTCGCCCCAAAGTTCAACCCATGGTCCTCCTGCCCGATCACTTTCGATCGAAGGGACCACCCCACTAGCATCTGTCACGGCGGTTTTGCCGCACTGGTCCTCAACCCAATCGTGGACGGATTTCATCTCACAAGAGTCCTCATGGACAGCGGCAGTAGCCTGAACCTGCTTTATCAGGATACAGTGCGGAAAATGGGCATAGATCCATCAAGGATCAAGCCCACAAGGACGACCTTTAAAGGCGTCATACCAGGTGTAGAGGCCAATTGCACAGGCTCGATAACACTTGATGTGGTCTTCGGATCTCCGGATAACTTCCGAAGCGAAGAGTTAATCTTCGATATAGTGCTGTTCCGCAGTGGCTATCACGCCCTGCTCGGACGAACCGCATTCGCTAAATTCAATGCGGTGCCGCACTACGCATATCTCAAGCTCAAGATGCCAGGCCCTCGAGGAGTAATTACGGTCAGCGGAAACACAGAACGCTCCATCCGTACGGAGGAGCACACGGCGGCCCTCGCAGCGGAAGTACAAAGCAGCCTTTCAAGGCAACTCTCCAGTCCGACCATTAAAAAACCGGACAATGCAAAGCGCGCCCGGAGTAACCTGCAACAAGACCACCCGGCACGATCAGAGCAAGCGTAGCAATACGGCCCCGACCCCAGACATCGCAACATAGCGGAGCAAGTACCTCGAGTACACAATTACGTCCTTAAAATTCCTTGGGCACAGGGGGAGGGGCACATTAACGGCATGCCTACAACACGACGTCAAACATACTAGGGGCTGCCGGATTTTTCTTTTTTTACCTTTTCTTTACTTTCAGGACTCCATACTCTGGATAACCTGTTCGGCATTGTCGGTGTACTAAAGTAGGGGTACCTTAGTACCCCAGACTTGTGCACGGGCAGTTGTAGCACCCTGCGGCGAGGCCCGCCCAGGAAGCGCCAAGAGAAGACCAAGCATTCAAGACAAGGCCCCCGGCAAGAGGAGCTTGCCGGGCCAAGAAGACAAGGCCCCCGGCAAGAGGAGCTTGCTGGGCCAAGAAGACAAGGCCCCGGTAAGAGGAGCTTGCCGGGACGACTAAGCCCATGTAATACCATCCAAGAACAAAGTATACGAGACAGAAGATCGAGGCCCCGACAAGAGGAGCTTGTCGGGAAGGCCGAACCCAGGCACCACAAGAGAAGCCCGCCGCGGCGCGCCATGCGCCCCGGCAAGGCCTGATAGCCGGCAAGCTATCAGGCACAGGAAGACGACCCCCGCGGCAAGCCACTTGCCGCGGCAAACCGCCACCTCAGGACTGCGCTCCAGCTCACCCGCCCACGCGTCGCTCCGGGGTTTCCCCCAAAGGCATGTGGCGGGGCACCGCGCAGCCAGGGGCATGCGGTGGCATGCAGCCACCACCGTGGCGAGCGGTGGCGCACCTAACGGTCCGCCTCGGTGCTGTCCAGGCGACCGTGACGGGCATTTAATGCCCTTGTCCCCTACCGTCAGAAGTAGGTATGATAACACTGTGCCGCGCTGCAGCGCCACTGTTCCCGCACTGTTACAACTTCCACCCCTTTTACACTTTTACCCCTTTCTCTTACGTTGACACCTGTCGGTGACCCCTTTGCGCTATAAAAGGAGGCCCGTGTGCAACGTAGAGGGGGTTCGCGGGTTCGGAGGTTCGGGGAGGTTCGGAGTCCAGACAGCCATACGCTCGGTGCAGCTAGCTCTCCAAGCTCCCGAGCTCCCCAGCTCAATACAACCAAGCAGGAGTAGGGTTTTACGCGTCCATCGCGGCCCGAACCTGGGTAAACCGCCCGTGTGCTCGCCTCGATCTGCTCTCCGTGCTCTCTCCGCCCCCCTCACCGGACAACGAAAGGGGCTCCGGCCCCATAGGTGCTCGCGGGGGACGCAGTCCGCCCCGACATCTTTGGCGCGCCAGGTAGGGGGCGCGTCGAGGTTGTGCGGATCAGATCCGGCGTTCGCGCGAGCGCGCTCTTCGTCAGCTTCTCCGAATTCGCTAGCTTCATCAACACCATTGCCCCGAAGAAGAAGGCTTCGGAGGTCGCGGGCCCGTCCGCGTCTCTTCCACCGCTACCGGAGCCAACGGTGGGCGGGGGAGACGCCGTCGGAGGGGTGGCCACCGGCGAGAACACTCGCGGCGCCACCAAATCCAAGAACAGGGCGGACGACCGAGCCTCAGCCTCCGAGGGCGCGTCGCATCCGTTCCGACAAACGACGACCCAGCAGCGCCATGCCACATGAGGTGGCATCCGCTTGCTGGACCAAGGGCAAACTGGAGGTTCACGGGACGCCCCGGGCCCCCGTCTGGACACGGGCAAGGCGAAGGCGCCGGGGAGGGACCCCGCTCTTTCTAACATTGTTAGGAGTCCGAGCGTATCCCGCTCCTCGCGCCACTCGCCCCCGTTCCCCTCCACTCCGGCAGAAGCGCTCGCGAGAGCGCAACTGCTCCTCGACTACCCTCCAGCGGCTGACAAGGCCGAGGGCTGGAGGGCCACCATCCAGAGCCTGATCGCCTTCGCCAACGACGACACGCCGCAGCAGCCGGCGACCTCATGGCCACGGCAGGTCGAGAAGACGAAGGCCGACGGCGACAAGACCGCCGGGGGTGCAACCACCCTGCACTCCCCGGCGCAGAAGCAGAAGACGCCGCCCCGCTGGAGCAACGCCGACGACGGCTCTACAGCGTCGTCAGACCCGCGGACTCGCCGGGACCAGCGCCGAGTCCTCGACGAGCGGCAGCAAGAAGACGCCCGAACAAGGATTGAGCGCCGCCGAGAAACTCGGCGGCAATCAGACCAGCGGGCTGGGAACGCTGTCGACGCGCACGCGCCCGGTGAACCAGGTGACTTACCGTACGCGGCAGGTTGCCCTGCGTTCACCCGTGAGCTGCGGCGCGTCCGGTGGCCCAGCACGAAGAACTTCAAGCCCGACGTACCGGAGAAGTACGACGGCAGGACGCACCCCTCGGAGTTTCTCAGCATCTACACGATCGCTGTGCAAGCTGCCGGGGGGCGCGACGAGAGGATATTGGCGAACTACTTCCCGCTCGTGCTTAAGCCGAACGTTCGTTCGTGGCTTATGCACTTGCCGGAAGGCTCCGTTTCTTCCTGGGCGGATCTTTGCCATCAGTTTGTTGGCGCCTTCACAGGCGGCCACAAACCTCATGGCCAGGATAGCGACCTCCACATCCTAGCCCAGAAGGAAGGAGAATCCCTGCGCAAGTACATCCAGCGCTTCAGCCGCGTGCATCGCAACATCCCCGACGTTCACCCTGCCGCGGTTATCAGCGCGTTCCACCAGAACGTGCGTAACCGCCGCATGCGTGAAGAGATGGCCATGACCAAGATCCGGGACGTCAGCGAGCTATATGCCCTGGCTGACAAGTGCGCGCGCGCGGAGGAGGGGAGGAAACTCCCCGGAGAGGATGCTGGCGCAGGAGAAAGCGACAGTGACGACACCGCCCCGGCGAAGAGAAGCCAGCGGCGGAATAATAGGAGGAAGAACAGGAAAGAGGTGCTTGCCGTCGAAGAGTCCGGCAAGGAGGCTCCCGCCAAGCAAACGTAGGCTGGCGGCTCCGGCAAGGAGCCTGCCCCCGTGGCGGCAGCCGACAAGCAGGACGGCTCCGACAAGCAATACTGCAAGATCCACCGCACCAAGGGCCACGATCTCTCCAACTGCAAAAGCGTCGAGTACCTCGTCGTGCAGCAGAAGGCTGAGTACGAGAGGCGCGACAAGGGGAAGGCCCAGGGTGGAGGTGGCGAACCAAGCAAGAAGCGGCCGCCCATCGGCCGGGGAGGACGCCGCGGCAAGGCCAAGCAGTGGCAAGGCGATCGGCCTCCCCGGGGCCGCGACGAGGATGAAGAAGACGACGACGAAGACGTGGAAGACGAAGATAACAGCGAGCAGGAGTTCCAGAAGGCCACGGAGGTCCTATGCGTTGACGGCGGCGCCTCTCTGCACACCTCCCACCGCCAGCTTAAGCGGTGGGTGCGAGAGGTGAACGCAGCAGAGCCGCCCGTGGAGTCGCGCAGACTCCTCAAATGGTCCAGCACGCCCATCATTTTCGATCTTGAGGATCACCCCGACCGCACAACTGCGGTCGGGTGCTTGCCGATGCTGGTCTCACCCACCATCCGCAACCTCAAGGTCACCAAAATGTTGGTAGACGGCGGGGCCGGGCTGAACTTGATCTCCTTCGCTGTGATCAAGAAACTCCAGATCCCAGACGGCGAGCTCGAAGAGACCGGTTCTTTCCAAGGAATCAACCCGGGGAGGAGCAAGCCCAAGGGGAAGATTACTCTGCCTGTGACCTTCGGCGGCGAGCTCAACTTCAGGACTGAGCGCATCACGTTCGACGTCGCCGATATCCCGTTACCATACAATGGGATCCTCGGCCGTCCCGCTCTCGCCAAGTTCATGGCAGCTTCCCACCACGCCTACAACGTGCTCAAGATGCCGGGGCCGATAAGCGTCATCACTGTCCATGGCGACAAAAAGGACGCGCTTATCTGCGCCGACAAGATCTACCGGGATGTAGCAGCCGCGGCAGACACACTTGCCGCTGAAGCCCCCGGGGGGAAGAAGACGAAGACAAGGACCAAGTCCGGTAAGTGCTCTGGAGCCCACTCCGGCAACCGCACCTCTTCGGAGTGCTGCGCCGCCGTCGAGGACGTTCCATCGAGCTCCACCGGCAAGTACAAGAAGGGAATGACCGCTCCCCCGGCAACCAAGAAGGTGTCCGCCAAGGAGGGCGGCACTGGCGGTACCTTCACCATCAGTGCCACGCTTGACAGCAAATAGGAAAGCGCGCTCGTCGCCTTCCTGCGGGCGAATGTCGACGTGTTTGCATGGCAACCGTCCGACATCCCCGGTGTTCCCAGGAGGGTGATTGAGCACAAGCTCGCTGTCTGTCCTCACGCGCGACCCGTCAAGCAGAAAGTGAGAAAGCAAGCCGTGGAGCGCCAAGAATTCATCAGCGAAGAAATCAAGAAGCTAGAGGCAGCAGGCCTAGTGAGAGGTGTGATCCATCCAACGTGGCTGGCCAATCCGGTCGTTGTGCGCAAAGCCAATGGGAAGTGGAGACTGTGCATAGACTTCACCGATGTGAATAAAGCATGTCCCAAGGATCCATTTCCCTTGCCGCGCATTGACCAGATTGTTGACTCCACTGCCGGATGTGAGCTACTCTCCTTTCTTGATGCATATTCAGGCTACCACCAAGTCTTTATGGCCAAAGAAGATGAAGAGAAGACCGCATTTATCACTCCGTGCGGCACCTATTGCTTCATACGCATGCCGTTTGGACTGAAGAATGCGGGATCAACGTTTGCAAGGGTAGTGCACACTGCTTTCGAGCCACAGATCCATAGGAACGTGGAGGCCTACATGGATGACATCGTGGTGAAGAGCAGGAGCAAGGAAACCCTGGTCCAAGATCTGGAAGAGACATTTCAGAACCTGCGCAGGATACAGCTCAAGCTGAACCCCGAGAAGTGCGTTTTCGGAGTCCCCTCCGGCAAGCTTCTCGGGTTCTTTGTGTCACAGAGGGGGATTGAAGCCAATCCCGACAAGATCAAAGCCATCGAGCAGATCGAAGCCCCAGAGCGCGTCAAGGACGTCAGAAAGCTTGCAGGTTGTGTGGCCGCCCTCAGTCGGATCATTTCAAGGTCTGCAGAACGCGCCCTGCCCTTCTTTAAAATCTTGAAGAAGGCAGGCCCCATGCAATGGACTCCAGAAGCGGAGGCAGCGCTGCAAGATTTGAAAAGGTACCTATCCTCCACTCCAATACTTGTCGCACCTAGACCACAGGAGAAGTTGTTGCTATACCTAGCGGCAACCAACCAGGTGGTTAGTGCTGCGTTAGTGGCGGAGAGGGAGGCCGACGAGGAGTCTATACCACCTGCAAGCGTATCCAGCGACAAGCGGGGGGCTGCTCCGGCAAGCTCTGGCCCCGACAAGGACCACCCTGCGCAGGAACAGGATGGAGCGCGGAAGAAGATGGTGCAGCGCCCGGTGTATTTTGTGAGTTCCCTCTTGCAGGGGGCTAGATCAAGATACTCCGGGGTGCAGAAGTTGCTTTTCGGCCTCCTCATGGCCTCGAGAAAGCTGCGCCATTACTTCCAAGCACATGAGATAACAGTAGTCACTCGCTTTCCGCTGAAGAGGATATTGCACAATCCCGAGGCAACAGGCAGGATCGTCGAGTGGGCGCTGGAGCTGTCGAGCTTTGGACTCAAGTTTGAAAGTACTTCAACCATACAGAGCCGAGCTTTGGCAGAATTCATAGCTGAGTGGACCCCGACGCCAGATGGAGAAGCCCAAGAAACAAGCGCGCCCGTACAAGAAGCAACAAGCGAGTGGGTAATGTACTTCGATGGTGCCTTCTCGCTGCAAGGCGCCGGTGCTGGCGTGGTACTCATCGCGCCCACCGGAGAGCACCTCAAGTATGTTATCCAGATGCATTTCCCAAGAGAGCAAGCAACCAACAATACTGCTGAATATGAAGGCTTGCTCGCCGGCCTCAGGATTGCGGCCGAACTTGGGATCAGAAAGCTGATTGTGCGGGGAGATTCTCAACTGGTGGTCCGGCAGGTCAACAAGAGCTACCAGAGCCCTCTGATGGAAGCTTACGTAGATGAAGTGAGGAAGCTGGAAGAACACTTTGAAGGGCTGCAAATGGAGCACGTCCCGAGAACTCAGAATGAGATAGCGGACGGCCTTTCGAAGTGTGCTTCGTTGAAGTTACCTGTGGAACCAGGGACCTTCTTACTCAAGCTGACTCAACCATCCGTTACACCATCAGTTGGGCAGTCCAAGAAAAGGAAGTTGGTCTCCGGCGACCACTTGCAGGCGAACCTTCCTGAGACCGCCGCCAAGGTCCCCAAGATCAACAACCAGAACGCTGGGGGACAGCCCGCTCCTGCGGATCCCAGGATCCGTCCAGTCGAAGCAGGTGTCCCCGATAAGCCTTGCCCCGGCAAGCAGATCAGCAGTCTGAACGCTGAGGAACAGTCCGCTCCTGCGGATCCGAGGATCTGTCCAGTCGAAGCGGGGGTTCCCGACAAGCCTTGCCCCGGCAAGCAGATCGGCAGTCTGAACGCTGAGGAACAGTCCGCTCCTGCGGATCCGAGGATCTGTCCAGTTGAAGCGGGGGTTCCCGACAAGCTTTGCCCCGGCAAGCTTGCCGGGGGATCACCGGCTCCGGCGGAACCAGAGGTTCTTGCCGTAGAAGCCGGGGTCCCCGCAGCGGCCTTCATGCCTTTAGTCCTTGCCGTCGAGCCCCGGGCTCCGGCATGGGCGCAGCAGATCGTCCGTTTTCTGCAAACTGGAGAGCTTCCCGACGACCCAGAAGAGATGGAGAAGATCACCAGGCAGTCAAGTATGTACCAGTTCGTGGACAACGAGCTGTACAGAAGGAGACTCAACGGTGTCAGATTGAAGTGCATCCCCAGGGAAGACGGACAGGAGCTGTTGGCAGAGATACACGGAGGCATATGCGGCCATCACATTGGCGCAAGAGCACTTGTCGGGAAAGCTTTCCGGCAAGGGTTCTTCTGGCAAGAAGCCCTCCAAGATGCAACTGCACTAGTAACCAAGTGTGAAGCGTGCCAGTTCCATGCAAAACAGATTCATCAGCCAGCTCAAGCTCTCCAAACAATCCCTTTATCCTGGCCCTTCTCGGTCTGGGGGCTCGATATCCTCGGCCCTTTTCCCCGAGCCGTCGGGGGCTTCGAGTACTTGTACGTTGCAATCGACAAGTTCACGAAGTGGCCAGAAGTGGAGCCAGTGAGGAAGGTGACCGCGCAGTCAGCAGTCAAGTTCTTCCGGTCGATCGTCTGCCGTTTCGGAATCCCCAACAGGATCATCACCGACAACGGGACACAATTCACAAGTCGCGCCTTCATGCAATACGCCCAGGATCTCGGCGCCAAGGTCTGTTTCGCTTCGGTTGCTCACCCTAGGAGCAACGGTCAAGCAGAAAGGGCCAACGCTGAAGTGCTGCGCGGACTCAAGACCAGGACCTTCGACAGGCTGCACAAGTGCGGAAGAAATTGGATTGAGGAGCTGCCGGCGGCTCTTTGGTCAATCAGAACGACACCGAGTCGAGCCACCGGACAGACACCCTTTGCTCTAGTCTATGGAGCGGAAGCAGTTATCCCCACGGAACTCGTATACGGATCTCCTCGGGTGCTCGCTTATGATGAGCTCGAGCAAGAGCGGCTGCGCCAAGATGACGCGCTGCTCCTTGAGGAAGGACGTCTCCAGGCTGCGGTACGAGCTGCTCGATACCAGCAAGCCTTGCGTCGCTACCATAGCCGCAAGGTCAAGGCCAGGAGTCTCGAAGAGGGCGACCTTGTTCTTCGGCGCACCCAGTCGGCCAAGGATTCCAACAAGTTGACGCCAAAGTGGGAAGGACCTTATCGGGTGAGACAAGTCACGAGGCCTGGCGCTGTCCGCCTCGAGACCGAAGAAGGCGTACCAGTGAGCAACTCCTGGAACATAGAGCATCTTCGCAAGTTTCACCCATAAGGCGCGGTTGCCGTGATCTGCTCCGGCAACCATCGGTTTGCACAGGCCTTGCCGCTGTTGCATGTAACCCCTTGTGCAAAGCCAGGCGAAGCCCCTGGCATCAGATAAAGTTGCCCTGTTAGGCGACCTTGTTCTTAGGCACGTTCAGTCGGCCAAGAATTATAACAAGTCGACGCCGAAGCAGGAAGGCCCTTATCGGGTGAGACGAGTCGCGAGGCCCGGCGCTGTCCGCCTCAAGACCGAAGAGGGCCTACCAGTGAGCAACTCCTGGGAACATAGAGCATCTTCGCAAGTTTCGCCCATAAGGCGCGGTTGCCGTGATCCGCTCCGGCAACCATCGGTTTGCACAGGCCTTGCCGCTGTTGCATGTAACCCCTTGTGCAAAGCCAGGCGAAGCCCCTGGCACCAGATAAAGTTGCCCTGTTAGGCGACCTTGTTCTTAGGCACGTTCAGTCGGCCAAGAATTATAACAAGTCGACACCGAAGCAGGAAGGCCCTTATCGGGCGAGACGAGTCGCGAGGTCCGGCGCTGTCCGCCTCAAGACCGAAGAGGGCCTACCAGTGAGTAACTCCTGGGAACATAGAGCATCTTCGCAAGTTTCGCCCATAAGGCGCGGTTGCCGTGATCCGCTCCGGCAACCACCGGTTTGTGCAGGCCTTGCCGATGTTGCATGTAACCC
Organism: Aegilops umbellulata; assembly: GCA_032464435.1. Lineage (NCBI taxonomy): Eukaryota > Viridiplantae > Streptophyta > Magnoliopsida > Poales > Poaceae > Aegilops > Aegilops umbellulata. The sequence goes on from CP136057.1 coordinate 64,811,811, forward strand.
CTCGTACAAAGCCAGGCGAAGCCCCTGGCCGAAGATAAAGAAGCGCTGGCGCCCTAGATTTTAGCATGCATGCTGAGTCAGAGTCTCGTCCTTGGTTAGGGTTGTCAGTTCCTAGCTGTCGCTAACCCCTAACTTAGAGGTCGAGTCCGCGTCTTTTTCCCGTCCTTTCCCTTTGGCTCGCAGGAATTGAATGTCCTTGCCGGGCCGCTCAAGGACAAGGAAGAGGAGAAGGGCGAGCCAACACCTACGCCCCGGCAAGCCAGAGTCGCCGGGGGCTGCAACCTCAGATAAGTTTTTGCATCCCTTGTCATGCATTCTCTTATGGACTGTGGAATTTGAAAGCCTCCTTCCCTCCCGGAAAGCTACCGTGCTCTCTTAGCCGCAAGCCCCAGAGCGCGTTCCTGGGGCCCGTTTCGATAGCAGCCGCGGCAGCAAGGGGGAGGGAAGCGAGGGGCCGGAACCCACCTGCTCCCCGCCTCCGCCAAGGGCGTGAGAAAGGTCGAGCAGTGCGGGAGAGCGGCTGGGCCTGTTGCCGGGCGAGAAACTGTCTATCTTAACGATGTAAAGGATTCGTTCCTTACCGCGGTTCCCACCCGCGAGACAAATGATCCGGCAAACATCCCCTTTTCATTAAAAACATTCCACTCAGGTACAGTTCAGAGAGAATGAAAAACATGAAAGAAGGGATTACAAGGCTTAAACGCAACTAAGGCCCGAAGGCTTACAAGCTGAAAAGAGATAAGGTGCCCGTAATCCCTTTCTTGTCTCTCTCCCCAGGAGGTAGGGCAAGTAGGCGAAGAGGGCGAAAGGGGCACCTAGGCGAGCTACGGGTGCCAGAAGGCACCAAGAGAAGATCCGGGGGCTCCGCCCGGGGGTCTCCGGAGGCTGAAGAAGACGGAGGCGCCGGAGGCAGAGCTGGAAGATGAGGCGGCGGCCTTGCCGCCAGCCTCTTCCTCTTCCCCAGCCTCGCCACTCCGGCCGCCCGAGGAGATCAAGCCCCCGGCAAGAGGAGCTTGCCGGGCCGAAGAGAAGACCCCGGTGGTCGTCACCGAGAGCAAGGGTGATGACGGCGTCTGGGGCGCATCTGGAACACGAGGCACCGGAGCGTCAGCCAGCTGTCGAAGTCGGCCCGTACTCCGACTTCGCGGCCTTCGACGTCCGCCCTCTGTCCTCCTCAGCAGCCCCTCCCTACGCCAGCCGCCCAAGAAGACGACCCCGGGGAGTTCACGGAGCCCGGCGCGGACGATGGGGCCGCCGGCGCCACACGGAGCTGCGCCGACGCCTAGTCGGACCCGTCATCCCGGCGGCTGCTCCCCTCGTCGTCGCTGTCGCTCCCCTCCTCGTCACTCTCGCTCGAGGAGGAGCCTTCGCTGTCGGAGGAGCTATCTTCGCAGCACCGGGCCCGGATGCCGGAGCCCCAGAAGGCCTTGACGGAGAGGAGGTCCTCCCCCACCAGCTTAAAGTGGAGGGCGAACCCCTCCGTCAAACTGTGGATCCGGGCGAACGTCTTCCACCCGCGGCCCAGACACACCACGCCGGGGGCTCGGGACTCGACGTGGACTCGCGTCCCACTGATCCCGCAGCCCCTCATGCGCAGGTTTAGCGTCTCAGGCTGCTCCACCTCCAACACGCTCGCGAATGGAGCGGGAAGCCGGAGGCGGCGACGAGGCGCCCGGCGCAGCCTGATAATGAACTCACAGGGGTCGTCCCCGAGATGGACCGCGGGAAGGAACGGAGCCGCCGGCGGAGGCGAGGACGGCGCACCGATCCGTCCGCCCCGAGCGCCCCGGCCCCGTCCACGACCTCGTCCGCGACCTCGCCCTCTCCCTCTTCCCCCGACGACCGGCTCCGCCGCCGCGGGCGCAAGGGGAGGAGGGGCGCGTTGCCTAACAGACACCCTCGCGGCAACCGAAGAAGAACCAGGGTTCCCCCCCTCCATCGCGGATGGGGGAAGGAAACCAGAAGCAGAAGGAGGAAGGAGATGGAGTGCGGATTTCCGTTGCCCCCTTTCGCTCCTTATAAAGGGGCGGAGTGGGGACGCGGCCGCCTCGCTCCTCCAATAGAAGCGGAGGAAGGGCAGACGACTGGGGTCGACCCACTGCATCGACCCGCGCCGGCCCGACTCCCTGCCTCCGCCGCCGCGACCCCGAGTGCATGAGGACCGCGTGGTGGGCGCGCAGAACCGAGGCGACGGGTGGGACGACCTCTCCCCATCCCGTGATTATGGGGAACGGACGCCTCGAAAGCTGCGCCTCACCCCCGTTCACTTATCGAGCCGCGCCCCCGCACCTCCCTCCACTTAAAGAGGGAACGGGCGTCCCGCCCCCACGACGCCGCGATAAGCGCGCGCCGCCTGGGGAAGGTACGACGGGTGCGGAGTTAAGGAGCAGCGCGACCAAGGCCACGCGTGCCCGTGCACTGTTAGGGCCTGGCCCAACGACGCTCGGCACCGTGTGTGGCCCAGGCCCGGGGGCTCCTGTCGGTGTACTAAAGTAGGGGTACCTTAGTACCCCAGACTTGTGCACGGGCAGTTGTAGCACCCTGCGGCGAGGCCCGCCCAGGAAGCGCCAAGAGAAGACCAAGCATTCAAGACAAGGCCCCCGGCAAGAGGAGCTTGCCGGGCCAAGAAGACAAGGCCCCCGGCAAGAGGAGCTTGCCGGGCCAAGAAGACAAGGCCCCGGTAAGAGGAGCTTGCCGGGACGACTAAGCCCATGTAATACCATCCAAGAACAAAGTATACGAGACAGAAGATCGAGGCCCCGACAAGAGGAGCTTGTCGGGAAGGCCGAACCCAGGCACCACAAGAGAAGCCCGCCGCGGCGCGCCATGCGCCCCGGCAAGGCCTGATAGCCGGCAAGCTATCAGGCACAGGAAGACGACCCCCGCGGCAAGCCACTTGCCGCGGCAAACCGCCACCTCAGGACTGCGCTCCAGCTCACCCGCCCACGCGTCGCTCCGGGGTTTCCCCCAAAGGCACGTGGCGGGGCACCGCGCAGCCAGGGGCATGCGGTGGCATGCAGCCACCACCGTGGCGAGCGGTGGCGCACCTAACGGTCCGCCTCGGTGCTGTCCAGGCGACCGTGACGGGCATTTAATGCCCTTGTCCCCTACCGTCAGAAGTAGGTATGATAACACTGTGCCGCGCTGCAGCGCCACTGTTCCCGCACTGTTACAACTTCCACCCCTTTTACACTTTTACCCCTTTCTCTTACGTTGACACCTGTCGGTGACCCCTTTGCGCTATAAAAGGAGGCCCGTGTGCAACGTAGAGGGGGTTCGCGGGTTCGGAGGTTCGGGGAGGTTCGGAGTCCAGACAGCCATACGCTCGGTGCAGCTAGCTCTCCAAGCTCCCGAGCTCCCCAGCTCAATACAACCAAGCAGGAGTAGGGTTTTACGCGTCCATCGCGGCCCGAACCTGGGTAAACCGCCCGTGTGCTCGCCTCGATCTGCTCTCCGTGCTCTCTCCGCCCCCTCACCGGACAACGAAAGGGGCTCCGGCCCCATAGGTGCTCGCGGGGGACGCAGTCTGCCCCGACAGGCATTGTTGTCGCACAGACGATGCAAGATCCAGGAAAGCAGACAAAGCTACGCCGCATTCGAGAACTCTCAGGTGGTCTCTATTTCGAGCGATATATCTGTTTCTAAATTCCGCGGCCTGTGCCTGGTCAGGACATGTTAAATAGTCTAATATCCTTTTTGCTCATCGCAATACTTGTATCGTCCGACTTTGATAGATAGCCTCTTTATAAAACAATGCATAGCTTTTTGTCTATTTTTTGCATTATCCTCTTCTGAATATATATATATTACATAACATGATAGCACCCGTACACCATGGTACGGCAAACCACGCCAGGGGCTTCATTACCCTTTTATCTGGTGTGAGAAGTCCATACACTTTCACAAGTGCGGCACCCCGAACTTATAACACTATATGCATCGGCTCCGAGTCATGATTTTGGTCACATGTTGGGTTTGCCCGGCTCCTATGTTTTGGTGCCTTACGTTCCGCTTTATCGGCTAATGTAGCACTAGGAGAACCACTACGATTGTGCCCCAGATCAGGTGGGTTGAGCACCTCAGTGGAGAAAGCTAAAACAGACTGTCACGATAAGGCGTGAGACCGGTCGCTGTTCGAGAGGTTTTTCGAGTCCTTAAAGGCTTATGCCGCTTTGAGCGAGGAGCTGGCTATGTCCGGCCAAAGGCGTGGATAGCGCCCCGAATTCGGCCTTCCGAACTAGGGTCTTTGCCGAAATTTAAAATTATAACGTTCTATGGCTAAGTGAGAGTGTTCAAGCATTATAGTCCGATTGCCTGGTTCGTTGTGCTGAGCGCCTCCCTCGAAGGACCCAACTATGGGAACAAGAGCCCTCAGGTTTATCACGAACACCCCAGCACTAGTGGCATGGGGGCAGAAGCCGACGACTGGCCATCTCTCAAATTTTTGATAAACGGCCGCACAGAAAATAATATTTTTAATTAAATAAGCATTGCTTTGCGCATATGAACAAGTTTTCAGCGCACAGGATACAAACGAGCGAGTTCACTCAAATATTACATCTTTAGTACATTCATCCGCGATAAGGCGGGCTCCGGCAAGAACTTCCTTGTAGTAGTTCTCGGGCTTGCGATGCTCCTTCCCCTGCGGCGGCTCGTCCTTCACCAGCTTCTCTCCGTTCAGCTTACCCCAGTGTACCCTTACACAGGCAAGGGCCCTCCGGGCACCTTCAATGCAGACGGAGCGCTTGATGACCTCAAGCCGTGGACAGGCCTCCACCAGCCGCCGCACCAGCCCGAAATAGCTCCCGGGCAGGGCCTCTCCAGGCCATAGCCGAACTAGTAAGCCCTTCATGGCCTGCTCGGCCGCCTTGTGGAGCTCGACCAGCTATTTCAGCTGATCGCTTAAGGGCATAGGGTGTCCGGCCTCAGAATACCGAGACCGGAACACGCTCTCCGTCGAGCTGCCCTCTTCAGCTCGGTAGAACGCGGCGGCGTCGGATACGCTGCGGGGAAGATCGGCGAACGCCCCTGGAGAACTCCGGATTCGGGTAAGTAATAGGTAGTTTACTTTTATATTCCTACTTTGCATTGAGAATGCCTTACCCGTTGCTATCTTTTTCACCTCCTCCAATTCTTGGAGGGCCTTTTGGGCTTCGGCCTTGCCATTCTTGGCGGTCTCGACGACCGACGCGAGCTCGGTTGCTTGCGTTTTTGACTCAAGCTCCAAACCCTCATGTTTTGTCATGAGAGCTTGCAGCTCTTGCTGCACCTCGTCGACCTGAACCCCAAGCCTTTCTCGCTCGGCGCGCTCCTCGACCGTTTTCTTTTCGGCCTCTGCCAGCGCCTGCTTCAGGGTTGCCACCTCGGTTGCGGCCCCTACAATAAGCAGTACAATCCTGTTATTTCTTTCTGCAATCAAGCCTCTCTATAGGCACCTTTTTTAGGTATTTCTTACCTTCCTTCTCCTCGAGCTGCCGTTTGGCAAGGACGAGCTCTTGCTCGGTCCGCCCGAGGTCCTTTTTAAGGACATCCACCTGCGCAGTCAGTGCGGCGGTGGACAGGAAGCCTGCATACGCATATTTGACCTTTTTTGTTAGACTCCTGCGAAAATTACTAGATCCTCTATACGGATTTTCTTTCCGAACACCGAACAGATCATCAGGGGCTACTGTCTATGCGGTAAATAATTTGACATATTTTTACTTACCTCGAAGCCTGTTAGAAGGCTAGCGCAAGCTTCATTCAGTCCGCTCTTGGCGGACTGCATCCTTTGGATCACCGTACTCATAACAGTACGGTGCTCCTCGTCGATGGCGGCGCCCTTAAGCACCTCCAGCAGATTGTCCGGCGCCTACGGTTGGACGGAGGCCGCCGGCTCAGACGGCTTACTCTTGGAAGGAGTTCGCCCACCGCGGACCGGGACTGTCGAGTCCGGCGCGGTGTCCGGCACAAAGCCGGACTTGGAGCCCTGGGGGGTTTCATCCCCTTTACTCCTGGGGTCCGTAGGATTGCCTTGTGGCTCCTCCAGGACCATCTCCTCCTGCCCCGAAGCTTGGCGGGGCGCCACTTCGGCGTCGTCCGCCCCACAGGGGGAGACCGCGGGCGGAACAGAGTTCACGTCCGACGAATCCAGGGAGCCGCTCGACGAATCGTCGAGTCCGGCCCGGGGCGGGCTGCATAAATTACGTTCGATATCAGGGAAAGCCGCGCATTAAAAGAATATCACGAGTCACTCTGGTATGTAAACACTTACGAGGTAGCCGGACGCTTGGTTCGGTCCAGCCACTCCTCTCCGCCCTCTTCGGCGTCGTGGGAGTAGTCTGGCGGAGGGGTTTTCCTTTTCCTCGACCCCTCGGGCTCCCCTGTTGGGGCGGCCTTCTTCCTCTTTTCTCCCCTCACTGGGGGGGGGGGAGAGCTTCCTTGTTCCTCCTCCTCGTTTTCACGAGAGGAGAGCGTTGCGGACTCGTCAGATGACGAGTCCGACACCACCATGTTGCGGGAACTTTTTCGAGTCCCGGTGGTTTTCTTCTTCTTGGCCTTCCTCTCCGGCACCACGTAAGGTGCCGGAGCCATCAGCTTCACCAAGAGAGCTGGGGCCAGGTCTTCGGGCAGAGGAGCCGGACAGTTAATTGGTCCGGATACCTCCTGCCAAGCCTGTCAAAGGTAAAGGGAGTTTAGATCCTGCATAGAGTTAATCTATGAAGAAGAGCTTAACGAACTTGTCAAAGGTATAGATAGCTTACCTCGCTAGCGTTACGCTGCGAGCTGTATCCGCGATCCTCGGAGGCGGATGTGGGGGACTCGGCGCCTTTGGTCAGCACCTTTCAGACGTCTTCATACGTCGTGTCGAAGAGCCTACTGAGGGTTTGGTGCTGCGCCGGGTCGAATTCCCACAAAGTAAGATCCCGTTCTTGGCACGGGAGGATCAGGCGAACGAGCATGACCTGGACTATATTGACAAGCCGGATTGGCTTGTTCACCAGGGACTGGATGCACGTTTGCAACCCAGTCACTTCTTCCTCGTTGCCCCACGACAGGCCTGTCTCTTTCCAGGACATGAGCCGCGTGGGGGGTCCGGATCTGAAATCAGGGGCCGCGACCCATTTCGGATCGCGGGGCTTGGTGATTTAAAACCACCCGGCCTGCCACCCCTTTAGGGACTCCACGAGGGAGCCATCGAACCAGAGGACGTTAGCTATCTTGCCAACCATAGCGCCTCCGCACTCCGCCTGGGTGCCGGACACCACCTTGGGCTTGACGTTGAAGGTCTTGAGCCAGAGGCCGAAGTGGGGGCGGACGCGGAGAAAGGCCTCACACACGACGATAAACGCCGAGATGTTGAGAACAAAGTTTGGGGCCAGATCGTGGAAATCCAGGCCATAGTAGAACATGAGCCCCTGGACAAATGGGTGAAGTGGAAAGCCCAGTCCGCGGAGGAATTGGGGAAGAAAAACTACCCTCTCATGGGGCCTTGGGGTAGGAAGAAGCTGCCCCTTCTCAGGAAGCCGATGCGGGATGTCCTTGGACAAGTATCCGGCTTTCCTTAACCTTTTTACTTGAGCCTCCGTAACGGAGGAGACCATCCACTTGCCTCCCGCTCCGGACATTGTTGGAGAGGTTGAGGAAGGAAGGGCGGACTTGGGCGCTGGAGCTTGAGTTCGCGAGAGATGGATTGGCAAAGGAGGAAGAAGGCGTAGGTTAAAAAGGTGAATCCTTATCCCTTTATATAAGCAGGTATGGTTAGGCGTCCCCACCTACCTAATAAAACTCACTTGCCTCCCAAACACCGTGGTAAATGGCGTGGTTGGGTTACCCACGGCCGTATTAATGAGAATCCCGTTAAAGGGGGCACATGATCTCTGCTTTGACAAGACGTGCCAAGGAAACTGCCTCGCTAAACGAGCTAAGGTGGAACAATGAAAGTAATTTATATAGAAGGCTTGGTCGCAGTGTTATGACGCACTGCGGGATACGTCAGCAGATTTGATTTGTGTTAATATTATTATCTATATGGCAATATGTGGAAACTTATTTTGCAGAGCCGGACACTATTTTTTGGTGTTTATAATCTTATTGAAGAACTTGGAGGAGGAACCCGCCTTGCAATGCTGAAGACAATCTGCGCGCCGGACTCGTCGTCATTGAAGCCTGGTTCAGGGGCTATTGAGGGAGTCCTGGATTAGGGGGTGTTCGGATAGCCGGACTATACCTTCAGCCGGACTCCAGGACTATGAAGATACAAGATTGAAGACTTCGTCCCGTGTCAGGAAGGATCTTTTCTTGGCATGGAAGGCAAGCTAGGCGTGCGGATATTCGAGATCTCCTACCATTGTAACCGACTCTGTGTAACCCTAACCCTATCCGGTGTCTATATAAACCGAAGGGTTGTAGTCCATAGGACAACCATCATCAGACACAATCATACCATAGGCTAGCTTCTAGGGTTTAGCCTCCTTGATCTCGTGGCAGATCCACTCTTGTACTACCCATATCATCAATATTAATCTAGCAGGAGTAGGGTTTTACCTCCACCGAGAGGGCCCGAACCTGGGTAAAATAAAGTATCCCTTGTCTCCTATTACCATCCGACCTTGACGCACAGTTCGGGACCCCCTACCCGAGATCCACCAGTTTTGACACCGACAACACCAAAAAGTCAAAGCTTGGGGATGCCCCGGAAGGCATCCCCTCTTTCGTCCACTTCCATCGGTAATTTACTTGGGGCTATATTTTTATTCACCAACATGATATGTGTTTTGCTTGGAGCGTCTTGTATTATTTGTGTATTTGTTTGTTAGTGTGCCACAATCATCCTTGCTGTACACACCTTTTGAGAGAGCCATACTTAAATTGGAATTTGATAGAATACACTTTGTGCTTCACTTATATCTTTTGAGCTATGTAGTTTTGCTCTATGTGCTTCACTTATATCTTTTGAGCTTTATAATTTTTCTCTATGTGCTTCACTTAGATATTTTAGAGCATGGTGGTGGTTTGTTTTAAAGAAACTATTGATCTCTCATGCTTCACTTAAATTACTTTGAGAGTCTTAATAGCATGATAAATTGCTTAATATTAATATGCTTGGTATTCATGATTTGTGGAATTTTATTTTGAGTGCGTTGAATACTAAGAAAAGATTGAAGCATGATAATTGTTTTGAGATATGGAGGTGATAATATTAGAGTCATGCTAGTGGAAGTAGTTGTGAATTTAAAGAATACTTGCGTTGAAGTTTGTGATTCCCGTAGCATGCACGTATGGTGAACCGTTATGTAACGAAGTCGGAGCATGAAGTGTTTATTGATTGTCCTCCTTACGAGTGGTGGTCGGGGACGAGCGATGGTCTTTTCCTACCAATCTATCCCCCTAGGAGCATGCACGTAATACTTTGCTTTGATAACTTCTAAATTTTTGCAATAAGTATATGAGTTCTTTATGACTAATGTTGAGTCCATGGATTATATGCACTATTTCCCATCCTTCCACCATTGCTAGCCTCTCTAATACCGTGCACTTTTCGCTGTTATCATACACCCACCATATATCTTCCTCAAAACAGCCACCATAACTACCTATCATGGCATTTCCATAGCCATTCCAAGATATATTGCCATGCAACTTTCCACCGTTCTGTTCATTATGACACACTCCATCATTGTCATATTGCTAGCATGATCATGTAGTTGACATCGTATTTGTGGCAAAGCCACCATTCATAATTCTTTCATACATGTCACTCTTGATTCATTGCATATCCCGGTACCCCGCTGGAGGCATTCATATAGAGTCATATCTTGTTCTAAGTATCGAGTTGTAAGAAAAATAAAAGTGTGATGATCATCATTTTTTAGAGCATTGTCCCAAGTGAGGAAAGAATTATGGAGACCATGATTCCCCCACAAGTCGGGATGAGACTCCGGACGAAAAATTAAAAAATTAAAAAAGAGGCCATAAAAAAAAGAAAAGGCCCAAATAAAAAAATGAGAGAAAAAGAGAGAAGGGACAATGTTACTATCCTTTTACCACACTTGTGCTTCAAAAGTAGCACCAAGATCTTCATGATAGAGAGTCTCCTATGTTGTCACTTTCATTTACTAGTGGGAATTTTTCATTATAGAACTTGGCTTGTATATTCCAATGATGGGCTTCCTCAAAATGCCCTAGGTCTTCGTGAGCAAGCGAGTTGGATGCACACCCACTTAGTTTCCTTTGTGAGCTTTCATATACTTATAGCTCTAGTGCATCCGTTGCATGGCATTCCCTACTCACTCACATTGATATCTATTAATGGGCATCTCCATAGCCCGTTGATACGCCTAGTTGACGTGAGACTACCTTCCCCTCTTTTTGTCTTCTCCACAACCACCGTTCTATTCCACATATAGTGCTATATCCATGGCTCACGCTCATGTATTGCGTTAAGGCTGAAAAAGTTTTGAAAATGTTAAAGTATGAAACAATTGCTTGGCTTGTCATCGGGGTTGTGCATGATTTAAATACTTTGTGTGGTGAAGATGGAGCATAGCCAGACTATATGAATTTGTAGGGATAATTTTCTTTGGCCATGTTATTTTGAGAAGACATAATTGCTTTATTAGTATGCTTGAAATATTATTATTTTCTATGTCAATATGAACTTTTGTCTTGAATCTTTCGAAGCTGAATATTCATACCACAATTAAGAAGTTTTACATTGAAATTATGCCAAGTAGCACTCCACATCAAAAATTCTCTTTTTATCATTTACCTACTCGAGGACGAGCAGGAATTAAGCTTGGGGATGCCTGATACGTCTCCAACGTATCTATAATTTTTGATTGCTCCATGCTATATTATCTACTGTTTTGGACTATATTGGGCTTTATTTTCCACTTTTATATTGTTTTTGGGACTAACCTATTAACCGGAGGCCCAGCCCAGAATTGCTGTTTTTTTTGCCTATTTCAGTGTTTCGAAGAAACGGAATATCAAACGGAGTCCAAACAGAAAAATCCTTTCTGGAACGTGATTTTCTTCCCGAATAAGATCCAGGAGACTTGGACCCTACGCCAAGGAAGCTTCGAGGAGGGCACGAGGTAGGGGGCGCGCCCTACACCCCCAGGCGCAACTCCCACCCTCGTGGGCCCATCGAAGCTCCACCGACATACTTCTTCCTCCTATATATATCCACGTACCCCCAAACGATCAGAACAGGAGCCAAAAACCTAATTCCACCGCCGCAACTTTATGTATCCACGAGATCCCATCTTGGGGCCTGTTCCGGAGCTCCGCCGGAGAGGGCCGTCATCACGGAGGGCTTCTACATCATCATAGCCTCTCCGATGAAGTGTGAGTAGTTTACCTCAGACCTTCGGGTCCATAGTTATTAGCTAGATGGCTTCTTCTCTCTTTTTGGATCTCAATACAATGTTCTCCCCCTCTCTTGTGGAGATCTATTTGATGTAATCTTCTTCTTTTGCGGTGTGTTTGTTGAGACCGATGAATTGTGGGTTTATGATCAAGTCTATCTATGAATAATATTTGAATCTTCTCTGAATTCTTTTATGTATGATTGGTTATCTTTGCAAGTCTCTTCGAATTATCCGTTTGGTTTGGCCGACTAGATTGGTAGTTCTTGACATGGGAGAAGTGCTTAGCTTTGGGTTCGATCTTGCGGTGTCCTTTCCCAGTGACAGAAGGGGCAGCAAGGCAAGTATTGTATCATTGCCATCGATGATAAGAAGATGGGGTTTATTTCATATTGCATGAATTTATCTCTCTACATCATGTCATCTTGCTTAAAGCGTTACTCTGTTTTTAACTTAATACTCTAGATGCATGCTGAATAGCGGTCGATGAGTAGAGTAAGAGTAGTAGATGCAGAATTGTTTCGATCTACTTGTCACGGACGTGATGCCTATATACATGATCATGCCTAGATATTCTCATAACTATGCTCAATTCTGTTAATTGCTCAACAGTAATTTGTTCACCCACCGTAGAAAACTTATGCTCTTGAGAGAAGCCACTAGTGAAACCTATGGCCCCCGGGTCTATTCTCACCATATTAATCTCCATCACTTTAATCTTGCTTTGTTTTTACTTTGCCTTTTACTTTCACTTTGCATCTTTATATCAAAAATATTATCTCTATCAGATCTCACTCTCGTAAGAGACCGTGAAGGGATTGACAACCCCTAATCGCGTTGGTTGCAAGTTGCTATCGATTTGTGCAGGTACGAGTGACTTGAGCGTGGCCTCCTACTGGATTGATACCCTGGTTCTCAAAAACTAAGGGAAATACTTACGCTACTCTGCTGCATCATCCTCTCCTCTTCGGGGAAAACCAATGCAAGCTCAAGAGGTAGCATTCATACACCTTCGTGATCCGCCCGATCAAGTACCGAACGCATGACACCTCCGCATTTTGCACACGTTCAACTCGGTGTCGTCCTCGACATCTTGATCCAGCAAGTGGGGAGAGGTAGTAGATGAGTTCCATCAACAGAACGACATGGTGACGGTGGTGGTGTAGCAATCCCGCGGGGCTTCACCTAAGCACTGCGACGATCTAGAATGAAGGAGTAAACTAGAGGCGGAGGGGTGCCGACACACGGAGTGGACTAAGCTGTGTATTGTGTGGCACCCCTCCCCACATATATATAGGTATGGGAGGGGAGGAGGCAGCCCTAGGGCGCCTCCAATAGGGCCGGCGGGCACCCTAGGGTTTTCCTAGTGGTGCGCCCCCTTCCATATAATGCACAAGGGGGAAGGAAAGGGGGGAGGCGCCCCTTCTCTTTCCTTTCACCCTTCCGGAGATATGGTAGGAGGAGGTGGCACCTCACCCTTCCATCTAATTAGGCATGGCTGCCTTAGGAGGGGGACGCACCAACCCATGTGGGCTGGTGTGTTCCCTCTACATGGCTGATGTTTGCTAGGACTATGTCGGTAGTTCCCCAAAGAGGAAGGGATGATGCAGCACAACGATGGTAGGTATTTCCCTCAGTGATGAAACCAAGGTTATCGAACTAGTAGGAGGACCAAGCAACACAACGTAAACAGCACCTGCACACAAATAACAACCACTCGCAACCCGACATGTTTAAGGGGTTGTTAATCCCTTTCGGGTAACGACGCCAGAAATTGGCTCGTGAACGGGAGAAAGTTGTAATAGATTGAATAAATAGGTCGCAAATAAAATAAAGTGCAACAAGGTATTTTTGTATTTTTGGTTTAATATATCTGAAAATAAAAGCAAAGGAAAAGTATATCGCAAAGGCAAATAGTATGAGAAAGAGACCCGGGGGCCGTAGGTTTCACTAGTGGCTTCTCTCGAGAAAAATAGCAAATGGTGGGTAAACAAATTATTGTTGGGCAATTGATAGAACTTAAAATAATTATGACAATATCTAGGCAATGATCATTATATAGGCATCACGACCAATATTAGTAGACCGACTCCTGCCTGCATCTACTACTATTACTCCACACATCAATCGCTATCCAGCATGCATCTAGTGTATTAAGTTCATGGAGAAGTGGAGTAATGCAATAAGAACGATGACATTAGACAATATCTATTTATGTAGAAATAGACCCCATCGTTTTATCCTTAGTAGCAACGATACATATGTGTCGGTTCCCCTTCTGTCACTGGGATCAAGCACCGTAAGATCGAACCCACTACAAAGCACCTCTTCCCATTGCAAGTTAAATAGATCAAGTTGGCCAAAAAAAACCAAATATCGGAGAAGAAATACGAGGCTATAAGAAAGCATGTATATAAGAGATCAAAGAAACTCAAAAAACTTTCATGGATATAAAAAGATCATCTGATCATAAACTCAAAGTTCATCTGATCCCAACAAACACACCACAAAAAGAGTTACATCATATGGATCTCCAAGAGACCATTGTATTGAGAATCTAGCGAGAGAGAGGAAGCCATCTAGCTACTAACTACGGACCCGAAGGTCTACAAAGAACTACTCATGCATCATCGGAGAGGCACCAATGGAAGTGGTGAACCCCTCCGTGATGGTGTCTAGATTGGATCTGGTGATTCTGGACTCTGCGGCGGCTGGAATTGATTTTCGTTGACTCCCCTAGGGTTTCTGGAATATTGGGGTATTTATAGAGCAAAGAGGCGGCCCGAGGGGCACTAGAGGTGGGCACAACCCACCAGGGCGCACCTGGGCCTCCTGGCGCGCCCAGGTGGGTTGTGCTCCCCTCGGAGCACCCCCAGGCGCAGCCTTGGCCCATTGGGTGTCTTCTGGTCCATAAAAAATCTCCGTGAAGCTTTTTTGCATTTGGACTCCGTTTGGGATTGATTTCCTGCGATGTAAAAAACATGCAGAAAACATCAACTAGCACTTGGCACTATGTCAATAGGTCAGTACCAAAAAATGATATAAAATGATTATAAAACATCCAAGATTGATAATATAACAACATGGAACAATAAAAAATTATAGATACGTTGGAGACATATCAGCATCCCCAAGCTTAACTCCTGCTCGCCCTCGAGTAGGTAAGTGATAAAAACAGAATTTTTGATGTGGAATGCTGCCTAACATGTCATATCATATTCTTTTCTTTATAGCATGGACATTTGGACTTTTATGTGATTCAAACAATATTCTAGTTTTGACATGATAACTTAAATAATCAAGCACATCAATAAGCAACCATGTCTTTCAAAATATCAACGCTAAATTAAGATATCCCTAGCCCATCATGCTCAATCATTGATCCATTCATGAAACACACTCGCATATTAGCTACACTCAATACTCAAGTACGATCATATTGCCTCCTAGTTGGTGCTTTTATGAGAGAAGATGGAGACTCAAATTCAAAAATAAAAATTGCATAAAGTAAAAGAAAGGCCCTTCGCGGAGGGAAGTTGGGATTTGTAGAGGTGCCAGAGCTCAAAGCAAAAAAAAATAGAGATAAAAACATTTTGGGAGGTGTGTCTTTCCCACCAACGAAAATGACTTTGAGTTCCCAACACTTTCCATGCTAGATATATCATAGGCGGTTCCCAAATAGAAAATAAAGTTTTTTCCTTTTCCACCATACTTTCACTTTCCATGGCTAGCCGAATTCACGGTTGCCTTCCATACCAACACTTTCCATGGAATTTATTGTTTGACAAAATAAAGTAAATTAATTCTTCATTTCGGGACTGGGCATCCCTAATACCTTTGCCTTACTCTCGTGCAATGATAAGTCAATAAACACTCATCGTGAGAATAACACATCTAGCATGGAAAATATTAGCCACCCCTCACCGCTCCGCGAGCAGTACGAACACACAAAAGAGAAGTTTATTTTGAAAATTAGAGATGGCACATATAAATTTGCTTAGAATGGCAAAATAATACCGCATATAGGTAGATATAGTGGACTCATGTGGCAAAACTGGTTTAAAGGTTTTTGGATGCACATGTAGAGATCATACTTAGTGCAAAATGAAGGCTAGCAAAGGATTGAGAAATGACCAACCAAGAAACGAATAATCTCATAAGTGAGCATTAAGCATAATTAACACCGAATAATGCACCACATGTAGGATATAATTTCATTGCATGACTATTGACTTTCGTGCTTGCATAGGGAATCACAAACCTTAACACCAATATTCTTACTAAAGCATAATTACTCATCAACATGACTCACATATCAGATATCACATCATCATATCTCAAAACTATTATAAGGAATCAAGTTTATTTTGTCCAATGGTCTTCATGAAAGTTTTTATTATATCCTTCTTGGATATCTATCATTTGGGACTAATTTTCATGTGTTGCTTTTGATAAGCTCAAACAAATATAAGTGAAGATCATGAGCATAATATTTATTTCTCTTAAAATATTTTAAGTTAAGCAAGAGAGAATTTCTTAAAAAATTTACTAACTCTCAAATAAATCTACGTGAAGCAAGAGAGCATTTCTTCAAAAATACTAAAGCACACCGTGCTCAAAAAGATATAAGTGAAGCACTAGAGCAAGTCCATAGCTCATAAAAAATTTAAGTGAAGCATAGAGAGAAATTCTAACAAGTCATGACATAATTTTGGCTCTCTCAAATAGGTGTGTCCAGCAAGGAATCAAGACTTAAAACACAAAATAAAACAAGCAAAGACTCATATCATACAAGGCACTCCAAGAAAAACACATAGTATGTGACGAATAAAAATATAGCTTCGAGTAAAATACCGATGGTCGTTAGAAGAAAGAGGGGATGCCACTCAGGGCATCCCCAAGCTTAGTTGCTTGCTCTCTTTTGGATAATAGCTTGGGATGCCGGGGCATCCCCAAGCTTAGGCTCTTCTTACTCCTTATTCCTTCATCCATCATAAGATAACCCAAAACTTGAAATCTTCAATCACACAAAACTCAAGAAAACCTTCGCGAGATCCGTTAGTATGAGAAAGCAAATCACTACTATAAGTATTGTATCAAACCAATTCATATTTTATTCTTGCATTATATCCACTGTATTCCAACTTTTCCATGGCAAAAACTCATCAAAGAAAACCATATAGCCATCAAAACAAGCACACAACACAAAGAAAACAGAATCTGTCAAAAACAGAACAGTCTGTGGCAATTTGACTATTTCGAATACTTATGTAACTCCAAAAATTCTGAAAATTAGGACGACCTGAGCAATTTGTATATTAATCTTCTGCAAAAATAATTGGCATTTTATCACGCTCAGGTAAAAAATAAGAATTGTTTTCATGAGTGCAAAAGTTTCTGTTTTTTTCAGCAAGATCAAACAACTATCACCCAAGAAGATCCTAAAGGCTTTGCTTGGCACAAACACTAATGAAAACACAAAAAGACACAATCATCACAGTAGCATAATTGTGCAAACACTCAAGAACAAAAAGCAAAAAGCAAAAATAAATTTTGTTCATTGGGTTGCCTCCCAACAAGCGCTATAGTTTTACGCCCCTAGCTAGGCATAAAGCAAGGATCTAAGTTTTGTCATCCTTGTTCAACTCTTCAATCAAACACTCAGAATTCTTCAAAGATTTAGCATAAAGATCTTAAATGACAATAGTCCTAGGAACAAATTTAAAGAATTCATTCTTACAAAAGGATCTCTTATCACTAACAAAATCAGGGTGAATACTAATCATCTTAAGATCTTCTTTATTACTATTACTAGAAATTGCACCCTTGTTCTTGGTAACTTGAGTAACTTTGCCAATCTTTACGGGAGTTTTTTTGATAGTTTTAGGGGAAGAAAAAACTGTGCTTAGGTTACTAAAGATTTCTTCTAGTGTATCAGTCCGAGACGGGCTTTCTTCTATTCTTTCATGGATTACGACGTCCTTTACTTTTAACAACTTAAAAGCTTCTCCCGCTTTTGACCCAATTTTGGTGGAAAAATTATGCATCTTTTTATCTATATTTTCAATATGATCTTCGGTAAGCATTTTCTTTTCAATAGCATCTAGTCTTTCCATAACATGCTCAATAGTCAAAGTTGTTTCATTAATCATAAGAGGTGGTGAGCCCACTAAATTTCCCATAGCATTAAAAGCATTAAGAGAGGGGCACATCAAAAAATTTCCACCGGTAATCGTATCAAGGATGAATCTATACCAAGTGGTGATGCCAGCAAAGAAACAACGCAAAAGAACAACGGTGGATTGCTTATGGATAGATCTATCATGAGCATTGCAAATCCTATACCAAGCATCCATTAAATGTTCTCCTCCCCTTTGTTTAAAGTTGAGAACTTCATTCTCGGGAGTGCACATAGTAGAGGAAGGACTAACCATAACGATAATAACGGCAAACAAGATTGCACACAAAAACTGATCCTGCAAGAAAACGACGAACGAAAAATAGGGCAAATAAATCGGCAAATTTGAAGGACATATGCCCTAGAGGAAATAATAAAGTTATTATTTATTTCCTTATTTCATGATAAATGTTTATTTTTCATGCTAGAAGTGTATTAACCGGAAACTTAGTACATGTGTGAATACATAGACAAAACAAAGTGTCCCTAGTATGCCCCTACTTGACTAGCTCGTTTATCAAAGATGGTTATATTTCCTAACCATAGACATGTGTTGTCATTTGATGAACGGGATCACATCATTAGGAGAATGATGTGATGGACAAGACCCATTTGTTAGCTTAGCATTATGATCGTTGCAGTTTCAATGCTACTTCTTTCTTCATGACTTATACATGTTCCTCAAAATATGAGATTATGCAACTCCCGAATACTGGAGGAACACCTTGTGTGCTATAAAACTTCACAACGTAACTGGGTGATTATAAAGATGCTCTACAGGTGTCTCCGATGGTGCTTGTTGAGTTGGCATAGATTGAGATTAGGATTTGTCACTCCAATTGTCGGAGAGGTATCTCCGGGCCCTCTCGGTAATGCACATCACTATAAGTCTTGAAGGCAATGTGACTAATGAGTTAGTTGCGGGATGATGCATTACGGAACGAGTAAAGAGAGTTGCCGGTAACGAGATTGAACTAGGTATTGAGATACCGATGATCGAATCTCAGGCAAGTAACATATCGATGACAAAGGGAACAACGCATGTTGTTATGCGGTTTGATTGATAAAGATCTTCATAGAATATGTAGGAACCAATATGAGCATCCAGGTTCCGCTATTGGTTATTGACCGGAGATGATTCTCGATCGTGTCTACATAGTTCTCGAACCCGCAGGATCCGCACGCTTAACATTCGGTGACGATCGGCATTATGAGTTTATGTGTTTTGATGTGCCGAAGGTAGTTCAGAGTCCCGGATATGATCACGGACATGACGAGGAGTCTTGAAATGGTCAAGACGTAAAGATCAATATATTGGAAGCCTATGTTTGCGCATCAGAATGGTTCCGGAAGAGTTTAGGCATTTACCGGAGTACCGGGAGGTTACCGGACCCCCCCGGAAGTATATGGGCCTTATTTGGCCTTAGTGGAATAGAGGAGAGTAAGGGAAAAGGTGTAGAGTGCACCCCCTAGCCCAATCCGAATTGGGTGGGGGGTTGCCCCCCTTCCTTCCCTCTCTCCTCTCATTCCTTCTCTCCTACTCCTACTACTTGGAAGGGGGAATCCTACTCTCGGTGGGAGTAGGACTCCCCAGGGCGCGCCATAGTAGAGGGCTATGACATCCTCGATTCAATCGTACACTAATCATACACGCAAATGTGTACGATCAAGATCAAGGACTCACGGGAAGATATCACAACACAACTCTAGACACAAATTAAAATAATACAAGCTTTATATTACAAGCCAAGGGCCTCGATGGCTCAAATACATAAGCTCGAATACATAAGCTCGAATACACAAGTCAGCGGAAGCAACAATATCTGAGTACAGACATAAATTAGACAATTTTGCCTTAAGAAGGCTCGCACAAAAGCAACATCGATCGAAAAGGCAAGGCCTCCTGCCTGGGAGCCTCCTAACTACTCCTGGTCGTCGGCGGTCTCCATGTAGTAGTAGGCATCAACGGTGACATATGACTCCTGGGCTCCGACATCTGGTTGCATCAACTGAAAAGAAGAAGAAAGGGGAAAAAGGGGAGCAAAACAACCATGAGTACTCATCCAAAGTACTCGCAAGCAAGGGTCTACACTACATATGCATCGGTATCAATGAAATGGGCTGTATATGTGGACTGAACTGCAGAATGCCAGAATAGAGGGGAGAGCCTAGTCCTATTGAAGACTAGCATCTTCAGCATCTTCAGCGGTCTTGCAGCATTAGAAGAGTGCAGACTAGCATAAAGTAAAGTAGTAGTAGTGTTATCAACCTCGGCTAGAGATCCTTTCTCGACTCCGTACGAGAAAGCAATCCCATAGCCATACTATCCATTTCTCATCTCAAGTATCAAGTTCTAGTTGTATCGATCGGGATACAACTCCGAGTGCCCGTTACTGTAGGACAGACTATTGATAGATGTTTTCTTCCCTGCAGGGGTGCACCAACTTACCCACCACGCTTGATTAACTCTGGCCGGACACACTTTCCGGGGTCATGCCCGGCCTCGGCCAAACAATACGCCGCAACCCGAGCTAGGCTTAATAGAGAGGTCAGCACGCTGGACTAAACCTATGCCCCCAAGGGTCTTGGGCCATCGCCCCGGGAACTCCTGCACGTTGCGAGGGCGGCCTGTGAGCAGACCTAGCTACGTCCTTAAAAAGGCAGGTGCTTACCAGTCCAACCCGGCACGCGCCGCTCATTAACTGACGTCTATTAAGCTTTGGCTGATGCATACGATGCAGAATGCCCATACTATGCCCACGTGATGGTTAGTGCTATCAGGCCAGAGGCCCCTCGGATCAAATATCCAAATCGTAGTGGATTAGGAACTCATAGTAACAAGCAGAGACTTACGAAGGATGTGACCCCGTTGCCCCGTCTCGAGGACTTGCGGCAAGTGCTAGGAATGCTGGGCCACACCTCGTAATTATCTCGCGGGCACCCTCCAGGTCAAACCGTCTCCACATCACTCGCGGGTACCCCTCAGGGTCGACCCGCCTTTCCAAGTAATAGTTGTAAAGTCCAAGTATCCGTGTGTCTAAACATCAAGGGGAAAACCCGAGGAATCACCCCCGGTGAATTCCACTCGATGTAATAATCAAGGTGAACGTAAGAGGATCCACCCCCGAGGTTCACACTTGAGGGGTTGCATGACAGAGCCGTATCGGAAGTGGTTAAGGAGGAACTCACCCTCGATGACCACGGCCGGATAGCTACACTACAAAGATCTCATCAGGAGTGATGTATGAGGTTCCACCCTCGGCACTCGATGGTAACTCTGCAGAGTCGAGCAACAAAAGGGGTGTGATGTGATGTGAGGTGTCAGGCTCTGGTCGCCGATCACATTGATCGAGTCGTCGATGATGAAGTAGGGGCAACAAGGACCAGGTGGGGGTCACTGATGGATCACTAACAAACCTATACTAAGTAGTTTAGGATAAGCAGGTAGGTAACAATAAGCAGGTTACACAAGCATGCTATGCATCAGAATAGGAGAAATTAATTACAGTAGCAAAATCTAATGCAAGCATGAGAGAATGGAATGGGCGATATCGGGATGATCAAAGAGGGGGGGGGGCTTGCCTGGAAGCTCTTCTGAAAAGGAAGAAGTGTCGTCGTCGACGTAGTCGATCAAAGGGGCAGCATCGGTCTCGGTGTCTACCGAAAAAGAAGTAATGGAGGGGGAACACAATAAATAACAGAGCAATCAAAAGAATCACAAAGCAAGACATGGCAATTCGCGGTGCCAGGGGGCGACCTAACGTATGGCTGCATGAAATAGGTGAAGGGGGAATTCAACCGGGAATGTATTCCCGGTTCCGGACCTGTGTTAGACAGATGACTGGAGGGGAATGTACCATGTTCAGATAGTTAGAGGCATCTGATAGGTATGTGGGTAGCTTATTCGGGTTCATCTCATTTTTCTGAGCAACTTTCATGTAGAAAACATTTTTATCCGAGCTATGATTATTTTTCTATGATTTTTCAAAGTTTAAAAGAGTTTTCTGGAGATTATCTTTAATTCGAAAATCCAACTAAAATGTTAGATGCACCCAGTGCAGTGCACTAGAGGCTGACCATTGGGGCCCAGTTGACTGTTGACGCAGCAGTCAACAATGGACCATTGACTGGTCAACAGGGCCCCGGGGGCCCACTTGTCATTGAGACGTTTATTTTAAAACAGAGGGTTAATCATTTTTGTTAGCAGTGGGGCCCCAGTGCTCAGTGTGCGTTAGCGCGGGGGGGGGGGGGGGGGGTTAATTAGCAGAGTCATTAGCACTAAAGGCAAAGCCACGTTGGCGATGGCAGAACGCGCCGGCGATGGCCGTTCGGTCGACTCCGGCGACGGGGGGGAGCGCAGTTGGGCCCGTTGCAAAGCTGCTGAAGCGGCGCTTCCAACGGTGGCGTCGGCTGGCTCCAGGGAGGACTCTAGCGGCGGCGGCGGTGACCTGAAGCAGCGGCGGAGGTCGCGGCCATGGCAGGTGTCGGTGTCAAAACCGGCGGATCTCGGGTAGGGGGTCCCGAACTGTGCGTCTAGGCCGGATGGTAACAGGAGACAAGGGACACGAAGTTTACCCAGGTTCGGGCCCTCTCGATGGAGGTAAAATCCTACTCCTGCTTGATTAATATTGATAATATGGGTAGTACAAGAGTGGATCTACCACGAGATCAAGGAGGCTAAAGCCTAGAAGCTAGCCTGTGGTATGATTGTTTTATGATGAAGTTGCCCTACGGACTAGAACCCTCCGGTTTATATAGACACCGGATAGGGTTAGGGTTACACAAAGTCGGTTACAATGGTAGGAGATCTTGAATATCCGCATCGCCAAGCTTGCCTTCCATGCCAAGGAAAGTCCCTTCCGGATACGGGACGAAGTCTTCAATCTTGTATCTTCATAGTCCTGGAGTCCGACTGAAGGTATAGTCCGGCTATCCGAACACCCCCTAATCCAGGACTCCCTCAGTAGCCCCTGAACCAGGCTTCAATGACGACGAGTCCGACGCGCAAATTGTCTTCGGCATTGAAAGGCGGGTCCCTCCTCCAAGTTCTTTAAGAAGATTTTAAACACCAAGAATAGTGTCCGGCTCTGCAAAATAAGTTTCCACATATTGCCATAGAGAGAATAATATTAACACAAATCTAATCTGCTGACGTATTCCGTAGCGTGACATCATACTACGGCCAAGTCCTTTTCTCGAATTGTTTTTACTCTTCCACCTCATTGTGTTTTGCGAGGCGGTTTCCTTGGCACGTCTTGTCAAAGCAGAGATCGTGTGCCCCTTTTTACGGGATTCTCATCAATACGGACATGGGTAACCCAACCGTGCCATTTATCACGGCGCTTGGGAGGCAAGCGGGTTTTACTAGGCTGGTGGGGACGCATAGCCGCATCCGCCCATATAAGGGGATAAGGATCCACCTTTTTACCTACGCCTTCTTCCTCCTTTGCCTATCCGTCTTCTGCGCACGTGAGCTCCAGCGCCCAAGCCCGTACTTCCCACCTCAACCTTCTCCAGCAATGTCCGGAGCGGGAGGCAAGTGGATGGTCTCCTCCGTCACAGAGGGCCATGTCAAGAAGCTAAGGAAGGCCGGATACTTGTCCAAGGACATCGCGCACCGGCTTCCCGAGGAGGGGCAGCTTCTCCCCACCCCAAGGCCCCATGAGAGGGTAGTTTTCCTTCCCCACTTCCTCCGCGGACTGGGTTTTCCACTCCACCCATTCGTCCGGGGGCTCATGTTCTACTACGGCCTGGATTTCCATGATCTGGCCCCAAACTTCGTCCTCAACATTTCGGCGTTTATCGTCGTGTGCGAGGCCTTCCTCTGCATCCGCCCCCATTTCGGCCTCTGGCTCAAGACCTTCAACGTCAAGCCCAAGGTGGTGCGCGGCAGCCAGGCGGAGTGCGGAGGCGCCATGGCGGGCAAGATTGCCAATGTCCTATGGCTCGAGGGCTCCTTCGTGGAGACCCTAAAGGGGTGGCAATCCGGGTGGTTTTACATCACCGAGCCACGCGATCCAAAATGGGTCGCAGCCCCTGAGTTCCGATCCGGACCCCCCACACGGCTTATGTCCTGGAAAGAGACGGGCCTGTCATGGGGTGATGAAAAAGAGGTGACCGGACTGCAAACATGCATACA